>CM076572.1:1306305061-1307553271 GCA_034641835.2 Pinus albicaulis
TTCCTTTGGACTTAGGTAAACCTGTGATAAAATCCATTGAAATCTCCTCCCAAAGTTGACTTGGAATGGATAAAGGTTGTAGAAGTCCCGGGGTCTTAATTGTCTCAACTTTATTCTGCTGGCAAACCAAACATTCTGCCACAAACTTTTGAATATCAGATTTAAGGCCATCCCAAAAAATTATTTCTTCACCCTGTGGTAAGTTTTTAAAAATCCTGAGTGTCCTCCTAAAGGAGAAGTGTGCAATTCCAGAAGAATCTTTTGTTTTAGTTGGGAATTCTTACAAAGATATAAGCGATCTTTGTACCATAAGGAATCATTTTCCAACTAAATGTATCAGATGTACTAGGATCTTGCTGCAACTTTTGAATGAGTGTCCATACATCTTTGTCCTTCTTCCATTCATCTCTTGCTTCGGTTATCCAATACGGTTGGATAATAGAAATGGCACAAAGCAATGCTTCCACCTCTTCATTCTTTCTTGAGAGTGCATCTGCAACAACATTAAGCTTTCCTTTTTTGTAGATTATTTCAAAGTCATAACCCAACATCTTTGTGACCCATTTTTGCTGCTCTTCTGAAGATAGTCTTTGTTCCAAAAAGTGTTTTAAGACTATCATGATCAGTTTTTACCTTGAAGTGTCTTCCCATTAGGTAAGTTCGCCATTTCTTTAGTGCATGCAGTATTGCTAACATTTCCTTCTCATAAATAGGTTTCTGTAAATACTTTCCTTTGATTGGACGACTTTCAAAAGCAATGGGTCTTCCTTCCTGCATTAAAGCTGCACCAATTCCATTTCCTGAGGCATCACATTCCACAATAAAGGTTTTTGTGAAGTCTGGTGTAGCTAAGACCGGTGCTAGGCACATTGCCTCTTTAAGACGTTGAAAGGCCTTAGTTGCTTCAGGAGTCCATGAAAATGCATCTTTCTTCAATAATGTTGTTAAAGGTGCTGCTATTCTCCCATAATTCTTAACAAACTTGCGATAATACCCTGTTAACCCGAGAAATCCTTGCAACTTCTTTATGGTTGTGGGCACTTTCCATTCCTTAATGGCTTTAATTTTGTTAGGGTCTACTTTAACACCCTCGTGAGATAAAATATGACCTAGATATTCCACCTCTTGTACTCCAAAGAAACATTTGGATTTTTTTGCATATAATTGTTTCTCCTGCAATAGTTTGAGCACCCTGTCAACATGTTCAACATGATCCTTCCAAGACCTGCTGTAGATTAGTATATTATCAAAAAATACTAGCACAAAATTTCTAAGGAAGGGTTTGAAAATGGAATTCATCAACCCTTGAAATGTAGAAGGTGCATTGGTAAGGCCAAAAGGCATGACCAAAAATTCATAATGACCCTCATGAGTTCGAAATGCTGTTTTTGGAATATCTTCGGTCTTCATTCTAATTTGATGATATCCTAAACGAAGATCCAACTTGGTAAAATAAATTTCTCCATGTAATTCATCCAATAATTCATCAATCATAGGAATGGGAAATTTGTCTTTAATGGTGAGCTTATTGAGCTCCCTATAATCAGGACACATTCGCCATGATCCATCCTTCTTGTGTACCAATACTACAGGAGCAGAGAAAGAACTTTGACTAGGTTGAATTATACCCGCCTCTAACATTTCTGCAATCATACGTTCAATTTCGCTCTTTGGAAGTAAGGATATCTATAAGGCCTGATGTTTGGAGGAACACTTCCTGGAATCAAATGAATAGCATGATCATGATCACGAATAGGTGGGAGTCCTTTGGGAGTTTCAAACACCTTGGAATGATTGTCCAAGACTTGTTGGAGATCTGAAGAAATAGATGATTTTGATGTTGGAACTTCTAGTGAGCATAATTGTGCAATTACGCCTCGCTGTTCTTTCTTTAGAAGCTTTGTCATGACATTAGAGCTTATTATCCTTCCTGGCTTCCCCGCAATACCACGTAATTCGACTTCCTTTCCTTCTGAAAAAAATTTCAAGAAAAGTTCTTGAAAATTAAAAGCTACCGTCCCCAAAGATTGTAACCATTGTACTCCTATTACAACATCAGCACCTCCCATAGGAATGGAAAGCATTGGACTAGTCAATACATATTCCCCCATGGTTAGCTTGATATTATGGAATTTTCCAGAGCAATTTATAGTTCCTCCATTTGCAACCATCACTTGACATTCTGGTGCTGGGTATAAGAAACAATTCAATGCCTTGGCTACCTTACAATGAATAAAATTATGGGTGCTACTGGAATCAATCAACACTATTACCTTTTTGTTCTTGATATGTCCTTCTATCTTGAGAGTTTGAGGAGTGGTAATTCCTGCCAATGCATTACACGATATGGTCATACTCATTTCTTCCTCTTCTAGGGCTGGTTCCTAGTGTATATCCTATTCTTTTGAAGATTCTTATTCATTTTCTTCTTCCTCTTCACAATCTATGTAAAATAATTTATTCTCAGCACACTTATGACCTTTAGTGTATTTGCTATCACAACTGTAGCAAATCCCTTTTTCTCTTTTTTCTTCCAATTGTTGTGGTGTCAACCTTTTAGGTTGTGGAAATCTAGGAGTAGCAACACTTCCCTCTTTATAGAAGTGAGTGGTAGGCTTCCTTGTCGCCATAATTTTACATTCAATTTTTCTTGCCAACCTGAATGCCTTCTCCAATGATTCAGGTTCCAAAACGTGAACTTCATGTTGGATGTTATCTTTTAAAGTACCTATGAAGAGATCAATCCTATGTTCCTCTGGAATATCAGTTACCCTTATATTCAATTTTTGGAAGTCCTCAATGTGCTCCCCCACTAAACCCTTTTGTTTGAGATTTATCAATTGGCTAAAGAAGGTGTTGCTCTTTGTATCCTCATAATGTGCTATCATTTCCTCTGTAAAATTGACCAAGTGACAATTTTTTTACGGGAGCAAAGCCATCGATACCATACAAATGTATTTTGTTCTAAATGTAAAGTTGCAATGCGTACGTTTTGTGTGTTTTGCACGTTATGGAGATCAAAATATTGCTCCATCTGTAGTATCCATGTTACAGGATCCTTTCCATCAAACTTCCTCATATCCATTTCTGGAATATGGTGGTTCTTCCCGCCAACATTCGAGTTTATGAAATCACAATTAACATTTATTTTGTTCTCATCAGGAGGTTCTTCTCCTATATTTCCGCCATTAGGAATCATTTCTGGTTTTAAGGTTGTCATCAAGCCTTCCATGTATTCTTTTAGATCATTCTTCATGTTTTCCATGTTGTCTTTCATGTCATTCTTCAAACCGTCCATCTTCACTTCCACGCCATCCATTTTAGCTTCCATGCCTTTCTTCAAACCGTCCATCTTCACTTCCACACCTTTCTTCAAAACTTCCATTTCATTTTTTGTTGCTTTTTGCGAGAGTGAAATTTGTTGCACTTGCTCTTGTAATTTTGATAGATAATGTTGCAATTCTTCATCTTCATGAGTCATAGTAGAGCCTTCTGAAGGCTTAATGGGTGTTGAATTCTTTTTTGGGGCCATTTTAGAATCCAATATTGATATATATTCTACAAGATGCCCTTGGAATCAATTCAACTTGATTCTTCAAACAAGACTTATGCAATTCGGAAAAAAAATACACACCTTTTACTAGCTTTGAGGAGCTCGATTTTGAAATTGAATTATCTCTGTAATTGAAAATCTTCAATATCTGAAATTCAGCCCTGTAGTAGCCCTCTGAAGCTTCTTTCAAATGCCACAGGTCTGACCTGATTTGGATTCTCCAAGAAACAATTGTGTCCAATCTCCCACAATGACCTAATTCTGGACTGGTTCAGTAGAGCGAACTTGTACGACTTGCCACGTGTCACTTTTTTGTCCTTTGTCTCTAAAATTGATAGCCAATAAACTAGAGGCTGTTTTATTGCGACAAATTTTGACGGCACTCCAATCCAATCTCCAGAGAGAGAGTTATTGAACTTTTCCCACGATCACCTCTTTGAGATGAAATTCAGGAGCCTGAAAAAGTATTACCTTCCACAGATCCTATCTCCACAAATATTGTGAACCAAGCTCTGAAATGTTTTGATGAATTTCCTCGGGATTTCAGCTTTGCACCATATGAATTTCAGATTCTGAACCTTCGTAGAAAAAAATTTATAGCGCAAATTCCACGATGACCTGTTTATGAGCCTGAAAAAATACCTAACTTCCACAGATGATATCTCCTCAAATATTGCGAACCAAGATCTGAAATTTTTAGACAACCTTCCTCAAGATTTCAGCTTCGCACCCTAAAAATTTCAGCTTATGAAGCTTCGTAGAAAAAAAGTTATAGCGAAAATGCCACGATGACCTGTTTGGAGCAGCGAAACCCTAGAATCCCAAAGCTCTGATACCAAATGTTGTGTAACCAACTCAAAAAGAGAAGAAAAGAGATATAAACGCCTTAGAAATGAGCCACTTCGAGGGAGCAACCTCCAATACATTACATAAATGAACAATTCTTGGATGATACAATTCACAAAACCTCCTTTCTATATATAGGAGTCCATGGGGCCATAATGTAATCCTAGTGGGCCACAATGTAATCCTAGCCGACCTAACAATAATAATTTAAGGGAACAATAAAATGGGGGTTACAAGGGTACAATAATAACAATAAGGGGTTGACACTAATAATAATAAGGGGCTATACTAGTGATATAGGGACCTAACATTTTTCTAGGGAGACCATTGGATCAGTAGAGGAGGATGGATGCTCCACATGTTGGGGCACCAATCATTGATTTCAAGAGGTTGGAGACCTGGAGAGAGCTTGATATAACACTGGGAGTCTAGGGTAGACTCAAGGAGAGAGAGAGCATTCTCTCAACATCATCAGTACCCACTTCCATTTCAGATTCTGTGCTGTGGCAGGAGAAGCATGGGAAGGATAGCAACCTTCCAAATTTCATCTTTAGCATGAGAGATGTCAAAGAAGATGATGACCATATGACAGGTGCTCTTCATGAGTGATCATCAGTGTTGTCACTATGGAGATTAGATCCACATTGGAGCTCCCAGTTGTTGGTGGAGTATCCCAAGGATCTTTTCACTTACATGATCATGGATGGGCAGTTGCACTTGGAGGAGTATTCAGTCAGAGAGGGGGTCAACTTTTATCATGGTAGGATCCTCTTTTCTAGAGCTTCCAAGCTTAAGGAGAAGTTGCTACAAGCAACTCAGGAGGATTTCCTTTTTAACCCCACTTGTTCTATGAGAGCATACCACACCATCATGGAGGGGTATTTTTGGATGGGCTTTGAGGAGAAGATACATCAGCATATGAGTAGATGCATGGACCAGATGGAGATGGACGAGAGACATGACTCTTTGAGAGAGTTACCACAGCCACCACTTTCCACTTTGAGGATGAGAGGAGACTCAGTTTTGAGCCACTCCATTTGTATGAACAGAGAGTATGGTAAGGGTATTCATTGTTGATTACATGAGCATTCATATGATGTATGTATATGTCCTTTAACCATACATGTGCAGGATATTGCTCCAAGGAGGAGCAACCTTTCTTTTGAGCTTCATGGTCTAGCTGATACCATAAGCATGGTTGATGGCCATCCCCTAGAAGGACTTGGGGAAAAGGCATATTATGGAGGACATGTTCATTGCACACCTTACATCATTCACTTCCTCCATACTTGTGAGGAGATTGGAGCAGCAGGAAAGTGGTTGAGAGGCCACAGTTTTTATCAGTATCTATTGCAGTGGAGGGTCAAGTTGCGTTGGTTGCACTTGAAGGACAATTTTCCTTCACATTTTTTGCACATGGAAGCAAGTATGATTCTCATTTTTTCTCTGTATGGTTCTATTGTATCTATCTTTATGAGGAGCATGCTTGGGAGGAAGACACATTGGATGGATGTGTCCTTTGAGGGATAAATTCCTCACACTTTTTGCACTAAGTGTTCTAAGGGGAACATCGGAGATGATATGGCCACTAGAGAAACTCACTTGTTTCCATATGAAGTGAGCCATATGATGGATGACATACCATATGTTGATGACTTCCAACTCATCATATATGGAGATACTTGGGCCAGCTTGATTTACAGCGTTGGGGGAGAGATCTTTGAGGGTATAGTCCTCATCTTTCCACTTGAGGGGAAACTTGTTGTAGCCCATGGACAGCCAACACTCTACACTTATCATAAGTGGAGAGATGGATAGCGTGGGGTTTAGGTTTTAACCCTAAACAAAAATTATCTACACATGAATCTTATAATAAAAAATAAACAATAGCGAGAGCATAAAACATAAAATAGATAGACACAGAGATTTTCCCCTAGATCCCAAATCGGGACGACCAGCTTGATTTTTCATTATATTCCTTTTAGTGTTACAACACATATATATACATGCCAAAGCATACATAAACCCTAATACATTAACCCTGGATTAGAACATAACCGTAGTTCCCTTGACTGGATCTACAAAATACCAGGGGCCAAAAACCATCGTACCCAAAAACCATGTGCAAAATCATGCAAAAAACATGGGTGGGTCCGCACACCAAAACAATTTTCGCCAGGACGCTGCCCCGAACCCCAACAGTGGGGGCTGCCTCCCCCCTGCTGCACTCGGTGCAACATACAGCGCGTGGGGCTAGTCGTGGAAAGAATATAACACATACCCAACATTCTCCCACTTGTTGTTTTCTTTCCACAGGGGCCACATGAGAGCTTAGTCATTTCGCCAATTCTTCAACACCCATTTTTTCTCTACACCCAGAGAACTTCTGAGTGCTCACAGACTTCATCAATGCATCTGCAACATTCTTCAAAGTGTCCACCTTTACCAGCAACACCCTTTTAGCTTCAAGCATATCTCTAACAAAGTGATATTGAACATCAATGTGCTTTGTCTTTGAATGGTAAGCAGGGTTCTTAGCCAAGAATATTGCACTTTGGCTATCACAGTCTATCCTTATAGCTTGTTGTACCAACCTCGTACTTGAACACAATCTCTACAACCAAATTGCTTCCTTGCTTGCATGAGTGGCTACTATGTATTCTGCCTCTGTACTTGAAAGAGCCACTACAGACTGTATTTTACTCATCCAACTGACTGCACCTCCAAATAGGCTAAACACATACCCACTTTTAGATCTTCTTTGGTCCAGATCTCCAGCCTAGTCTGCATCAACAAAACCACAAATGTCCAACATTATTTCCAATCTTGGTCTTCCCAGGTAGCACAAGCCATAATCACTAGTGCCACGTAAATATCTGAAAACCCGCTTCACTGTTGTCCAATGCTCCTTCCCTGGGTTTGACATAAACCTGCTCAATACTCCCACTGCAAGTGCAATGTCTGGTCTAGTACAGACCATTGCATACATCAGGCTACCCACTGCACTTGCATATGGAACACGGGACATATCCTCCTCTTCTTCTTGTGTCTTGGGACACCGTTCGGTAGATAGCTTTACACCTACAAGAATAGGAACATTCACCGGTTTACTATCCTGCATATTGAACCTCTACAATATAGTCTCGACATACTTCCTCTGGTTTAACCAAATCTTCCTCTTTTCCCGATCTCTCTTAATTTCCTTGCCTAAAATATAGTTTGCAGCACCAAGATCCTTCATGTCGAATTTGGAGAACAGTTGGGTCTTCAAATCTTGGATAATTTCTTTGTCATTTCCAATCAACAACATATCATCCACATACAAGAGAAAATAAATAACAAGGTCACCAATCAATTTAAAATAAACATAGTGATCCTCCTTGCTTCTGGTGAAGCGAAGTCCCTGTATATAGGTATCAAATTTCTGATACCACATCCTTGGTGACTGTTTTAACCCATACAGAGACTTCTTCAACCTGCATACCAGTTCTTTCTTACCCTTCACCACAAAGCCTTTAGGTTGATTCAGGTAGATCTCCTCTTTTAAATCCCCGTGAAGAAATGTTGTCTTCACATCCATTTGTTCTATCTCAAAATCAAATGCAACAGCAACAGATAAAAGTAATCTAATAGAAGTAACCTTGGCAACAGGAGAAAAAATATCACCAAAATTGATTCCTGGCACCTGGGAATAACCGTTTCCTACCAACCGAGCTTTGTATTTCTCCACCTTGCCTTCTACATTCTTCTTCTTCTTAAATACCCATTTTTTCTCGATGGGATTCGTTCCAGCCGGCAACTCCACCAAATCCCATGCCTCATTTTTATGCAAGGATGCCATTTCATCTACCATGGCCTCCTTCCAGAGTTTTCCATCCTCTGAATCTACTGCCTCCCTGATAGTTCTAGGATCATCATCAGTTATAGTTAAGGAAAAACCTGAACAGAAAGCAGATGGACTATAAATTTCTGGTTGCCTTCTTTCCTGAACTGATCTTCTCACAGCTGGGGTTTGTGGCTCTTCCTCTTCTGAGCCTTCTTCTGTTGTAGACTCTGATTCATCCTCCTTTAGCTCAAACTCTATCTTCTCAGGTTCCTTTGGTAGGACTTCATGTGTAACACCATATTTCACCTCTCTAAACACCACATCTCGGCTATACACAACCTTCCTTGTTTCTGGGTTCCAAAGCTTGTAACCCTTTAAACCATCCTTATACCCAATAAAGATGCACCTTTCAGATTTATTATCCAACTTGGTCCTTTTCTCCTTTGGAACATGTAAATATGAATCACATCCAAATATCCTTAGATGTGAAAGAGAGGGTTTCTTACCAGTCCATACCTCATGTGGATTCTTATCCTCCAACGCTGATGAAGGTGATCTGTTAACTAAGTAACATGCAGTCTCCACTGCCTCTGCCCAGAATTCTTGTCCTAACCCGGTACCACTGAGCATGCTTCTTGCCTTTTCCATCAGTGTTCTGTTCATTCTTTCTGCAACTCCATTTTGCTGAGGTGTGTATGGAGTAGTCTTCTGCCGTGCTATGCCACACTTCTTATAGAACTCTTCAAATTCCTTCTTGTAGAACTCCCCACCATTATCTGTCCTCAACGCCTTTATCTTCTTCTCTGTCTGGTTTTCCACCAGAGCCTTAAATTCTTTAAATTTGTCAAAGACTTCAGATTTCTTCCTCAAGAAATATATTCATGTATTCCTTGAGAAGTCATCTATGAATGAAACATAGTACACAGACTTTCCCAGTGATGGAACTGACACAGGTCCAAACACATCACTGTGCACAAGTTCTAATATCTTGTTCGCCCTCTTAGCACCAAAAGGAAAACTCACCCGATTCGGATTCCCATATACACAATGTTCAAATAAATTGAAATCTAGAGAGCAATTAGACATACCTTCTACCATACCATTTCTATGTAGTATTCGAAGGCCCTTCTCTCCAATATGTCCAAGCCTTTGATGCCATAGCATGGTCTTTTCTCCAGAGACAGCTAGGCTTTCTGCTCCACTTTCAGGAACCACATAACTATTACACCCATCAATAACAGTGCTACCTTGTAGCTTGTACAGAGTTCCAGTCCGAACTCCCCGCATTAATACCAGTGCTCCTCGAACCATCTTGCAGGAATCTTTCTCGAACACTGTTTTTACACCTGCATCATCCATCTTGCTTACAGAAATCAAATTTCTGGCCAATGCAAGAATATGCAGAACACCAGGAAGTGTTCTAATCCTTCCACCTTGCAGCTTCAGCTTGACCTTTCCATGTCCGACGATTCTGGCCTTCCTATCATCCCCTAGGAAGACATCACCACCATCATATTTCTCATACTTGCAGAACCACTCCCTATGGGGAGTGAAGTGAAAGGATGCACCCGAGTCAATCAACCATGACTCATGATCTACATGTACTTGAGGAAGAAGCCAAATACACATCCCTACCTTCATCCGAGGTGGTTTTTGCCTCTACAAAAGGAGCATCAGCAGATCCCTTTCCTTTCTCGGGAGCTTTAGATCTGCACTCCTTTTTGTAGTGCCCTTCCTTTCTGCATTTCTAGCACACCTTTACAAACTTTCCGGGAGATTTAGATCTCCCTCTAGATTTAGATCTCCCACTCGAAACCTTATTCTTGTTTTTATTTTGGGATCTTCCTCATACAGATAAGGCATCTCCATTTTGACCCTCCATATTTCTCCGTCTCATTTCCTCCAATAGCAAGACTGAGACAATGTCATCAAAATTCAAGGTAGTCGTATTGCTACCTATTGCAATAACCAGACTGTCCCACGAGTCTGGTAGAGAACACAACAAACTGATGCACTTATCTTCATCTGAGATTTTAATATCAACATATGACAGCTGACTTACCACAGTATTGAAGGCGTTCAGATGCTCTGTCACTGAGTCTCCATCCTTCATCCTCAGGTTATACATCTTTTTCTGCAGGAACAACTTATTCACTAGAGACTTAGATATGAGAGACTTAGATTGGTACAAAGTCCCAAGTTTTTCCCAAAAATTCTTCACCGTAGCTTCCCCAGATACATTCAACAATACTGAATCTGAGACACACAACCGTATTGTGCTCTTTGCCTTCTGATCCAGTTTCTTCCAGTCTTCATCTAACATTGTCGTTGGTTTAGTACCTGGATCTACCACGATCTACTGATCTTTATCCACCAGCAGATCCTCCATCTTGAGCTTCCACAACTCAAAACTCTGACCATTAAATTTCTCGATCTCTATCTTACCACAGCTCGCCATCTTCTTTCACCACAAGAATTGATTCCACAGATCTCCCACTGAACAGGGTCTACCTCAGGCCCAAGAAAAAAAACCCTTAGCAGCAAAGGCATCCCCTTGAAGCAGAAACAACTCTGATACCAAATGTAGGTTTTAACCCTAAACAGAAATTATCTACACACAAATTTATAATAAAAAATAAACAATAGCGAGAGCATAAAACATAAAATAGATAAACACAGAGATTTTCCCCTAGATCCCAAATTAGGATGACCAACTTGATTTTTAATTATATTCCTTTTAGTGTTACAACACATATATATACATGCTGAAGCATACATAAACCCCAATCCATTAACCCTGGATTAGAACATAACCGTAGTTCCCTTGACCGGATCTACAAAATACTAGGGGCCGAAAACCATCGTACCCCAAAACCATGTGCAAAATCATGCACAAAACATGGGTGGGTCCGCCTATGAGTGGGTCTACACACCAAAACAATTTTCGCCGGGGCGCTGCCCCGGACCCCAACAGTGGGGGCTGCCTCCCCCTGCTGCACTCGACGCAACTTACAATGCGTGGGGCTAGTCGTGGAAAGAATATAACACATACCCAACATGGGGTAGGCTACATTTCTTACCACGTGCATATTTTCATCCCACCTACTTTGCCGGAGCCAAAGGTGGATGACAGCTTTCAGGAGTTGCCTAGCTAGAAGGTAACTCATTTTGCATGGCTCATAGCTTGGGGATGGAGGATTCATATGGGAAAGATAGTTCCCATTTTGTTGCGGATCCCATTCTTCAAGGGGACCTTTAGACATCACTTTGCTATCCTCTTGAGTATTTCACCTTTACATGATGATGGCTTGATAGTCGACTTACATGTTGAGGAGGAACATTGTGGAGATTTGATTAATGAGATAACATCACTTTCCTTGGAGGAGATCATCATACATGGATGCTACAGGAAGAGGAGAAGAGAAGAACCCAGTCTATCCTTGCACTTGCTTGAGGACAAGCAATCTTTGAGAGGGGAGGACTGTAATGTTCTCAATTTTTCATGGAGAAAATTGGAACATTAATTTTTCCATTTTCACATAGGAGATAAATAAAATGGGAAGGAGACCCATTTCTTCCTTGGATAGAGAACAAAAATCCTCTTGGCATGAAGGAGGATCACTTTTGGAGCTTTATTTCACACCTCCATGTGTGAAAGTGGGCTTTTGCAAGAAGGCTAGGTCAAGTTGACCAAGTCAAACTATGCAGTAGCATGAGGTGGAGAGCACATTGTGGGCTAGCGCAGTGGGATAAGGAGGGAATCTTATAGAGGAAGGAAACCCTAATGAGTGGGGTCCATTGAGAGGGAGCTCACATTGTTTAAAATGAGGGCAAGGCTACCATTGCAAATCATCTTGAGAATTATTCATCTGTGGTCCGGTGGACTTACAACAACATCTTGCTAGTTAGTAAGAATTGTCGAGGGAATTCCTGTTTAGGATTTCCTCTCCTTCTTGAGTAGCTCTTAAAGGATTGCACTCTATTCCCCATATTCAGACATTAAGGTCAAGTACCATCCATACTCATCAGTGCAGTACCAGGTGGAGGTTGTGCAGTGTTGCTGGGGATGTTTTCCACAACACCATCCTTGGCTATTTTTTCAAAGGAGGGTGATTCCATCTCTTTTGCAGATCAGCAAAGGTGGTTTCTGAGCTTATTCCACCATCTTTGGCATCAGGTCAACCACTTTCCATCATATGCAGTGTATTCCCTCTCTCAGAAAGAGTTATCATTGGAGAGTATTTGTTGTGAGGGATTAGCAGATAGTTGGAGGGTGAAATATTAGGTGAAGGGATCAACCTTTCACTTCAGATTTCCATTGGAGGAGGGTTCTTCATTTGTTTCAGCCATTTCAGCCTTCTCCATCTATTTCCAGTTCTTGAGTTGCTGCTACCCAGCAACTCCAACATTTCTACAGGAGTGCCATTTTACTTGTATTTGAACCAATCCTTTTAGAGGATTGATGTATTGTATTTCCAGGGGTTGAGATCATGCTCCCCTTATTTATTTGAGCTGTATATTGTAAAATCCATGTATTGACATATTTTGTAGTAGTTCTCCTTTATAGACTACGCAGTCATTTCCAGGGCTCTTTTATGCAACAACATTTCTTCATATATCATTTATATGTTCTGTTGATGAAGGCATTGCCTTACTTGAGTGTTTTTTCCTCAAGCATTTGTATACATTATTGCTGCTATTATTTAATGTGATGATTATGGAGGTCTTCTAGCATTCTTGGTGTTAATGCATTCACTTCTATTTCCAGCTCTAGTTCATGTATTGTTGATCCCTGAAGGATAATATTTTGAGTTCTATATACAGAGTCTGCAGTTGGCCAGGTAGCCTCCGGATCTCATCATTTCTTTGAAAGGTGACATATCCAATAAATGCCTCTGTAGTCCATCTCTGAAATAGAATTTTGATATTCCTGGAAAAGGGATATTACACCAACTCCGGATTACAGATACCACCGTAATATTCCTAATATGTGGGCTAATTAAGAATATTACAGAGATCCAACCACTACACCAAAAGCTTGAACTGTTAGTGAGGTCAGCATCCCAGGGTGTTAAGGGTGGGCCTAACCCCACCGGAGCATCTGAGGGCGGGGGCCCTTGCACAGAACCCCTCATTACACAGACCCAGACACATGGCTACGGGCCCTACCTACACATGGGATATTAAAACCCACCACGCTCCACTAGTCTTGACCTTGAGACCTCGGATTTGATACCACGTAGATCCAACCACTACACCAAAAGCTTGAACTGTTAGTGAGGGCGGCATCCCAGGGTGTTAAGGGTGGGCGTAACCCCACCAGGGCATCTGAGGGCGGGGGACCTTGCGCAGCACCCCTCATTACAAAGACGTGGACACATGGCTACAGGCCCTACCCACACACGAGATATTACACCTGGATGAATACCAGTGCTCCCCGAACCATCTTACAAGTGTCTTTCTTGAACACTATTTTTACACCTGCATCATCCATATTGCTTACAGAAATCAGATTTTTGGCCAATGCAGGAATGTGTAGAACACCAGGAAGTGTTCTAATCCTTCCACCTTGTAGCTTCAGCATGAATTTTCCACGTCCGACGATTCTGGCCTTCCTGTCATCACCTAAGAAGACATCACCGTCGTCATATTTCTCATACTCGCAGAACCACTCCCTATGTGGAGTGAAGTGAAAGGATGCACACGAGCCAATCAACCATGACTCATGATCTACATGTGTATTTGAAGAAGAAGCGAAATACACATCCCCAACTTCATCTAAGGTGGTTTTTGCCTCTGCAGAAGGAGCATCATCATATCCCTTTCCTTTCTCATGAGCTTTAGATCTGTAGTCCTTTTTGTAGTGCCCTTCCTTTCCACATTTCCAGCATGCCTTTACAAAATCTCCAGGAGATTTAGATCTCCCTCTAGATTTAGATCTCCCACTCGAAACCTTATTCTTTTTTCTGTTCTGGGACCTTCCTCTTACAGATAAGGCATCTTCATTTTGACCCTCCATATTTCTCCGTCTCATTTTCTCTAACAGAAAGGCTGAGACAATGTCATCAAAATTCAAGGTAGTTGTATTGCTACCTATTGCAATAACCAGACTATCCCACGAATCTGGTAGAGAAGACAACAAACTGATGCACTTATCTTCATCTGAGATTTTAATATCAACTGATGAAAGCTGACCTACCACAGTATTGAAGGCATTCAGATGCTTTGTCACCGAGTCTCCATCCTTCATCTTCAGGTTATACATCTTTTTCCGTAGGAACAATTTATTCACCAGAGATTTAGATTGGTACAAAGTCCCTAGCTTGTCCCACAAGGTTTTCATCGTAGCTTCCCTAGATACATTCAACAATACTGAATCTGAG
Organism: Pinus albicaulis; assembly: GCA_034641835.2. NCBI lineage: Eukaryota > Viridiplantae > Streptophyta > Pinopsida > Pinales > Pinaceae > Pinus > Pinus albicaulis. The sequence goes on from CM076572.1 coordinate 1,306,319,670, forward strand.
AAACACAACCATATTGTGCTCTTTGCCTTCCGATCCAGTTTCTTCCAATCTTCATCTAACATTTTCGTTGGTTTAGTACTCGAATCTACCGCGATCCACTAATATTTATCCACCAGTAGATCCTCCATCTTGAGCTTCCACAACTCAAAACTCTGACCATTAAATTTCTCAATCTCTATCTTCCCGCCACTCACCATCTTCTTTCACCACAAGAATTGATCTCGCAGATCTCCTACAAAACAGGGTCTACCTCGGGCCCAAGAAAAAAACCCGTCAACAGCAAAGGCATCCCCTTGAAGCCGAAATTTCTCTGATACCAAATGTAGGTTTTAACCCTGTACAAAAATTATATACAAATGAATCTTAAAGATAGAAAATAAATAGTAGCGAGAGCATAAAACATAAAACAGATAAACACAGAGATTGAGAGTGCAAGCTTATGTGGTCCATAACATTTTAAATAAATCTTCCAGGAAATCAAATAATATATTTTGGAACCGACGCGTTTCAAACTACCAACTGTAGTTCATCATTAGGATAGCGAAGATTGTTTGATCTAACTTGCATATTTAAACTAAGAAGAGAGAAGCAACGGTCAAAACCCCAAAGAGTTAAAAATGGTCGAAAATTATAAAATAATAAAAATATAACTAACCATCTTATAAAAATAAAATAAAATAAAAAACATCAACAGTAAAAAATATATTTAAGTCAAAGTCATAAATTAATTAAATAATAATAATAATAATAATAATAGAATAAAATCAATAAATAAAATAAATAAATATATATATATATATATGAAAGAATAAAATTAGAAACAAGAAAAAAGGAGAAGAAGGACTAAATCATAACAATAAAAATAAAACTAAAAATTAAAAAACCCAATAAAAGGTAAAATAAAAACCACAGAATTCAAGTCAAAGTCAAAAACCAAAACTAAATAATTTATAAATAAATAATATAAAACAAATAATTAAATAAATACATGAATGAATAAAAACATTTAATAAAAATTAAATTAAAATAACATAAAATAAAATAAAAATAGATTATTTGATTTTATTTTAATAAATAAATTAACATACATAGACCAAAATAAAATAGAAAAATAATAAAAATAAAATAAAAAGACTAAATCATATCAATAAAAATAAAACTAAAAATTAAAAGACAAAATAAAAACCAAAGAATTCAAGTCAAAGTCAACAACTAAAACTAAATAATTAATTAAATAAAATAAAATAAATAATTAATTAATTAATTAAAAATAAATTAATTAATTAATTAAAAATAAATAAATAAAAATAAAATAAATAAATACCAAAAACATAAAAACACAAAGAAAAGGACTACTACAAGGAGTGAAGAGATGGAATCCAACAACTGCTCACTTTCCATCCATCATCCCTGTTCAACGTGCGGGACCTCTTCTCAATCTCAATCGCCTCCCTAAATTTTCGGTGATTGAAATGGTCAATTCTAGCAAGGATTTTAGCATCCTCCATACAAATGTGATGCTTCATCTTTTCTGCATGCTCGGCTAATGCAGAGGACTTGGTTCTACCATGCGTAATATCTGCAGCATGCTCCTAGAACCTTTTATTAATCGATCGACCAGTTTCACCAATGTAGGGAGTCCCGCAAGAGCAAGGGATCAAATAAACACCTTTCCCGCTTTTGGGTCCAATTGGTCTTTAACTGATTTAAGGGAGCCCCGAATGGTGTTTAAAGGTTTAAAAGAAGAAGAGATCTTATGCCTCCTTAAAATTCGAGCAATCTTGTCAGTAGTACCTTGAATAAAAGGTAAATGAACTTTACCAACAGCGTCAACATTAATCTTATTCATTCTAGGACCTTTGCTCGCATTCCTGAAAGCCTTCAAACCCTGACTTCTATTATAATTGTTTTCTTCAAAGACTTTAAGGAGATGGGCTTTCTCTTCATCTAAATGATCATTATCCGAAATTCTAAGAGCTCTTGTAGCTAAAGTATTCAAAACTCCAAGTTTCTGAGCAGGAAAATGATGCAAACCAGAATGAAGATACTGCTCCATGTGAGTCTTTTTCCGAAAAACACGGTGCGAGAATGAGCCATTAATGTTTCTAGAGATGAGAACATCCAGGAAAGGAAGGCTCCCATTAGTTTCAGTTTCCATCGTGAACTTGATAGAGTCAGATTGACTATTCAAATGCCGATGGAAAGCCTCTAATTCAGGACGACCATGAGACCAATTGATGAAAGTGTCATCAACAAACCGCTTCCATACCTTGGGTTTTAAAGGAGTAGTCGCTAAAGCTTTAGATTCAAAATCTTCCTTAAAGTCCTTGACGAAAATAGTTATAATAGAAGTCAGGGTTTGAAGGCTTTCAGGAATGCGAGCAAAGGTCCTAGAATGAATAAGATTAATGTTGACGCTGTTGGTAAAGTTCATTTACCTTTTCTTCAAGGTACTACTAACAAGATTGCTTGAATTTTAAGGAGGCATAAGATCTCTTCTTCTTTTAAACCTTTAAACACCATTCGGGGCTCCCTTAAATCAGTTAAAGACCAATTGGACCCAAAAAGCGGGAAAGGTGTTTATTTGATCCCTTTCTCTTGCGGGACTCCCTACATTGGTGAAACTGGTCGATCGATTAATAAAGGGTTCCAGGAGCATGCTGCAGATATTAAGAATGGTAGAACCAAGTCCTCTACATTAGCCGAGCATGCAGAAAAGATGAAGCATCACATTTGTATGGAGGACGCTAGAATCCTTGCTAGAGTTGACCATTTTCATCACCAAAAATTTAGGGAGGTGATTGAGATTGAGAAGAGGTCCCGCACGTTGAATAGGGATGATGGATGGAAAGTGAGAAGTTGTTGGATTCCATCTCTTCACTCCTTGTAGTAGTCCTTTTCTTTGTGTTTTTATGTTTTTGGTATTTATTTATTTATTTATTTATTTATTTTTATTTTTTATTTTTTTTAATTTATTTATTTATTTATTTTTAATTAATTAATTATTTGTTTATTTATTTTTTTTATTTTTTTAATTAATTATTTAGTTTTAGTTGTTGACTTTGACTTGAATTCTTTGGTTTTTATTTTGTCTTTTAATTCTTAGTTTTATTTTTATTGATATGATTTAGTCTTTTTATTTTATTTTTATTATTTTTCTATTTTATTTTGGTCTATGTATGTTAATTTATTTATTAAAATAAAATACAAATAATCTATTTTTATTTTATTTTATGTTATTTTAATTTAATTTTTATTAAATGTTTTTATTCATTCATGTATTTATTTAATTATTTGTTTTATTTTATTTATTTATAAATTATTTAGTTTTGGTTTTTGACTTTGACTTGAATTCGTTTTTATTTTACCTTTTATTGGGTTTTTTAAATTTTAGTTTTATTTTTATTGTTATGATTTAGTCCTTCTCCTTTTTTCTTGTTTCTAATTTTATTCTTTCATATATATTTATTTATTTATTTTATTTATTGATTTTATATTATTATTATTATTATTATTTAATTAATTTATGACTTTGACTTGAATATATTTTTTACTGTTGATGTTTTTTTTTTTTTTTTTTATAAGATGGTTAGTTATATTTTTATTATTTTATAATTTTCCACTGTTTTTAACTCTTTGGGGTTTTGACCATTGCTTCTCTCTTCTTAGTTTAAATATGCAAGTTAGATCAGCCAATCTTCATTATCCTGATGATGAACTACAGTTGGTAGTTCGAAACGCGTCAGTTCAAAAATATATTATGTGATTTCCCGGAAGATTTATTTAAACTAAACACAGAGATATTCCCCTGGATCCGAAATTGGGATGACCAGCTTGATTTTTCATTATATTCCTTTTAGTGTTACAACACATATATATACATGCTGAAGCATACATAAACCCCAATCCATTAACCATGGATTAGAATATAACCGTAGTTCCCTTGACCAGATCTACAAAATACCAGGGGCCGAAAACCATCATGCCCCGAAACCATGTGCAAACCCATGAACAAAACCATGGGCTGGTCCGCCCATCAAAAAATAAGGACCAAAAAAATTTTCTGGGCTGCTACCTCGGACCCCGATAGTGGGGGCTATCACCCCCCCCCACGCGTGACTAGTCGTGGGAAGAATATAGCACAAACCCAACACGTTTTACCTGGAGACTTCTTGGTGTTCATCTTCAATTTTCGCTAAGAATACTTCTCCACGTAGGATTCGAGTTATTCCTCCACCGATTCCCGATTCTAACTCTGCTTCTAGTTCATTGGGTTCCCCTGTCACCTTCACCATGTCTGGTTCAGGACCTAATGCTAGTGGTAGCCCCGGCCCTAATTCTGGGAATACTACTAGTGGGACCACAACAGGAACTATCACGGTTGCTCCCTTGCTCCCTTACATGGCAGGCCTCATTCTTCCCGATATTAACCAGTTGATCAATGACCCCATACACCATGACCCTGGTTGGCCTACTATGCCAACCAGGCTCCCTTCTGACATCCCCAAGTTTGAAGTTCTTACTGGAGAAGATCCTACAAACGATGTTAGATATTTCCACATGTGGTGTTCGTCTAATTCCATCACCGATGATTCTGTCTGTCTTCGATTATTCCAACGTACGCTTACTTGAGAAGCTTCTAAGTGGTATGTTGACCAGGCCTCCTCCTCTCATACTACTTTTGCGACTCTTGCCAGGGCTTTTTTGTCTTATTTACAGCTTCCGCTTCGTTATGACATTGGTACTAAACTTTTGACCTCTTTCCGTCAATCCTCTGAGACCTGCCTATTCGATCATGTCCAGGAATAGCAGAGAAGAAAGAGCCTATGTCGAGGCCCTACCTTCGAGTATCGTGTCTACATGGAATGGTTCCTTAGATCCCTTTTGCCTGCTATTGGAAAATATGTCACATCTCATTTCCCTTAGGCCGAAGAAGCTACTCTCCAGATTGTATTGAAATATGACCTGATCTATGCACATTATGGTTATGTTTATACCATCTTACCTGATCTCCCTAGACCTAGTGGTGCCAACACACTGGGGGCATCCCATGCCACTGATGGTATCGTTGGAGCCCTTTCTCATACGTACACTCATCCTCCCATGGGTTATGGTTTCCCTCAGGGAGGGGCCAGCTCCTCCAACACTTTTCCCCCTCTCGGTAGCATGTATCGAGGATACGACATGCCTCCTCCTTTTTCCCAACCTGTTTACCACAATGTTACCCAACCGCCTTATTATCTGTATCAGCAGCCTGGTGCTCCAGATCCTCCAGCATTAGCACCTCAGCCTCCCTTGCCTTCTCAACGCCCACAACAGCAGCCACCACCCCCCAGGGGCAAGTGTATGCACAACAGGGCATGACTAATCCTACTACTTCCAAAAATAAGAGGAAAGGCAACCAAAACCAATCTACCCTAGGTAATTCAAGACCCAATCCCTAAGGGAATGCACCTAACACCGCTAACCAACAATAGGGCACTCAACCCAAGCAGGATAGGCCTGTTCGCACGAACAAACGATGTTCTTGTTGTAGTGTATATGGTCACTACACCCACGATTTTCCTCTTTTACCTCAGATGCAGCAGATGTAGGAAGCTGAAGCAGCATCCCGAGGACAGCAAGCCTTCACTTTGGTTCCTCCTAACGCTGCACCTATCCAACCAGCTATGTTTACAAATCCTTTCCCCCAGCAAGGATTCGTGACTACCTAACCAACTAAAGGTCACGCGGCCACTCAACCTCCTCCATCTGGAACCTCTAATTACCATATTCTCATGATGAACTCTGACCAACTCATTACCGTTGACCTCAACCTTCAGACTCTGTCCTGTTAGTATAATAAGCCTCTCGCTATGTCTTCCCCCTAGTCCCATTCTTTAGGTTCCACTGAGCCTCTTTCGACAACCAATGGTCCTTTACTGATCCCTCAGCCTAAAGTAGGGGATCATACCAATATCCCCAAGGGACCATTATGTTGAAACACTGCTTCTAGTAAGGCTGCCCATTCTATAGTATAGTAGATGATTTGGTGCAATCCCCTCCTACCATCTCAATGATGGAACTCCTCCAGTCATGCCCTTCACAACGAAAATATATATTAACTTCTATGGGAATTTGGATCCTTCAAATGATTTTTTGATTGTCTTTGATGTTGACTAGTCGAAAAATCCTCCCCTTACTGCTTCCGTCGCCTTCCAAATCCCCGTCAAGATCCAGAATGCCAAAGTCTCTTGTTGTATCATTGATGAGGGGGCATCCACCTGTGTTATGTCCAATTTGGTTTGGAAGCAACTCAGATCTCCTAAATTGGCCCCTTCCACTATCACCCTCCGAGCGTGGGATGGCCACTCTTCCCAGCCCATAGACCTGTTCCACAATTTCCCTATTAATATTGCGGGTAAGACTATTTGTGTTGACGTAGAAATCATTGATGCCCCCTTGGATTACAACACTATATTGGGTCATAGCTACACCTATGCGATGTCTGTTGTCCCATCTGTATTTCACCATAAGATGTGCTTTACTCATATGGAAATATTATCACCATCGACCAGTTGACATATTACGAACCGAAGTCTCAGACCTCCCCTGATTCCATCATCTTTGCGGTGGCCAATAAACAAATAGTCGAACCTTTGACCAGTGTTTCACTTGGATTCTACAAATATTCCTCTTTGCTTGATTCATTCCCTAGTCTTTCTCCTCCTATCTTTGATCCCATCTCATCAAACGTTTTCATGATGCAATTGTCCCGGTCCAACCTCAAACGACCTAATTCGACTAGTTAACAACCCCTCCCTCCACAACCTGCTCCTAGCACCTTGAATCAGCCTTCAGGACCCCCTCCTCAAGGCCCCTCATTTGCATCTAGTATCCATGAACCTCTCTACCCTCCCGGCATGGTTCCTCCTGGCCTTAACCATCTCGGAGTTATCCCGCCTGGCCCTTACCCCTATGGTCAGATACCACTCCTATCTCCCCCCCTAGAGTATTTCAGTACCTGCTATGGCTACCTTACTTGACCCTGGGGATCCTAGTCTAGTACATCGATCCCCCAGCAGCTACCCCGCCTGGTCAGCCCAAACCTTATCTTTCTTTAACCCTGGTTCAACTGGTCCCCATGACCCCTCCCCTTGCTTTCATGCCTCAGCCACCTTAACAAGAACCCAAACCTGTTGTGAAAGCTTCAGGTAAGAAGGGAAAAGCTCACAAGAAGGTGACTAAAGACAAGTCTGCTCTGACAAATCCTCCTCCTCCTCAGCCTCCAAAGTGTGCCCCCCCGCCCCCCCATGTGCTTTGTGTGATGTTGTCATCCATGCCACCCATCATTGTCCTGAATTGCCTCACATCAAGCCCATGGTTAATGTCATGTTCCCTGAGTCTATGGTCCTGGAAACCTTTGTCCCTTCCTCGACTACAAACAAGAACCCCAAGACTATTCACACCAACCAACCCTGTGCTTTGTGTGATCTCCATGGCCATTATACCTGTTAGCCACCTATAATATTTGTTATAGAAAAAGGTGGCTAAGACTTTTTGAGCCTTCAAGGAACAAATTTTATTACTAAAAAGTGTTGGCTCTTGAATACTCTTGAAGGCCTCATGCCTTTGTCCAAAATCTTCATTGTTGTTCCCATTTTATACTCATAAATTCTGTTGATTTCATGAGAAGAAACTACTGCAAAATCATCATTTTTCTCCTTCCCCCACTCAAAACTAGCCTTGATTTGCTCCCATTTTTTCTCCATAAAACTCCTTTGTTTTCGTGATTCCTCTCCTTCCGTTCATGAAAATCACTTTTACAAAGTTAAATACTCAATCTTTAACCTTACCGAAACCCCCAAATCCATTAAAAACCTTGAAAATTCTCATGACAAATACATGTTTTTGCATAAAGGCTTAAGCCCCCTTGGGCTACGTCCTAACCACTTTCCCCTCCATGTGCCTCAGCATTAGAACCAAGTGCTAGCCCTTCTCGGCACTTATCGCATCGCAAAAATCCGACTGCGCAAGTCTTTGCAAGGTTTCAAAATTTCCGATGCGATTAGCCCGTGCTTGTGAACCCCCGATGCGATCAGCTCCCTTTATTATAACTCCAGATCTCATGCTTCCATTGTGAAAAACCAAGAGTTATAGTCCCAAGTGCTTATCACATCGGAAACTTTCAATGTTGCGTGAGTTTTGTGTTACGTATAAACTCCAATGCCGATTAGCGTTTATATTTAAAAACCCCCGATCATATTATTTTTTCATATAGCCCGTGGGCCCGCCTTCGGCGCTTAAAACATTGAAAATCCATTCTCAATCCATTTTTTTTCTTTGTAAATACAAAAACCCATCTATCCAAAGTTTTGATCTAAAAATCCAAAATCACGTGTTAATATAAATGGGTAGATTAAAGAGACCCGATCGCGCAATCGCATCGGAGAAATACAAATGGGTTGATTGAAAAGGCCGCATCAAAATTTCTGATGCGATTAGGGCTTATACATATAAAATCCATCCCCGAAGCATAAAAACCTTTGTATTTTATTAAATTTTGGGTTTTCATAAGATATAAAGGGTTTTTTGCCAGTGCAACTAGAAAATATATTGACCGTTGTTCTAATCCTTAGATCAATGGCCCGTGCAAACTCGCATCGCAACTTTTCATCGGTCACATTTATTTGCCACCCCTGATCACCGATCCCTGATTGATTGTCCGCCGTTGATCTCCTCTCCGCCTTCCGAGATCCAACGGTCATCATTCCCTCCGATCACAAGTCTTACCTCCGCTTCAAACCCCTCTGATTCACTCTCCATTGTCGATCTGATCTGCAGATCGACGACCAGCGCTTAATCGCATCGGAGTTTTTCATCGCTACGTTATATTTCTTCCCCCGATCAGATTTTCCCTCGATTATTTCTCCACCATTGATCTAATATTTAGATCGATGGTTTGCGCTGAATCGCATCGCAAATTTCAATCGGTGCATTTTCTTGCCACCCCCGATTGCGATCCCCCGATTACAATCCTCCGATTGGATCTAGACCGTCCACGTGTCCAGATCAGACGGTCCAAAATCACTTCCAATTGTTCATTTCTCCGCTCTTCTTTAACCTCCTCTAAATAAATCTCCACTGTCAGATGATTTCCATCCAATGTCCACGCTCCTCCCCGAAGCCTCCAAAGCAGTTAAACCTAAAAACGTAGGATTTTCTAATATTTAGTGTATTTTGCAGGGATTAATGGTTTTTCCATTTGTTCAAAAGAAATTCCGAAGGCTGGGAAAGACGTTTCCCATGCCTTTGATTTATCAATGGAGACCATTTGCAAGGGTCGGATTCAACGTTTTATCAATGCTTCATGGGCATAGATGCCTTTAAAGCCCAGCGTGGCCCTGCACATCAACAAGACACTGTTTTATTAAAAACACAGTTAAAAGAGTATCAGTGTTGAAGAAAAGAGCGCAGCAGAACAGAATATGGAAGACAGATTTGGGGAATTACAACTAAGAATGATTATAAAAAAGCCTAATTCCTAGAATTAAAACACAATTAAGGGAACATCATAAGTGTTTAACAGACAGAAGGGCCTCCACTGCCACATTTGAGGTGAATTGATTCCTCCCAGCTACCATAAGTGCCACCTGTGCCTTAAAGCATTCAACAGAGGCCGAAGTTATTGATCAAACGAAGATATTTGCCTCAGTGCAGCCAAAGATTTAATTTTTCCAGAGAATTCAATGAAAAAAATATCTGCATAATTACTCCAACGTAACCTAGAGCCTCAAAGTCAATAAAAGCTCCCAGAGAGCTTAATTCATAAATGAAAAAGAGTTAATACAGACAAACCACCTGTAAAATTCTCCATCGAGCCCCTCAAATGCCGAGAAGTCTTGAATATGTATTAATTGTCCTGAGAGATCTTTTATCAGATCTCACCTCCTCATTCTTCTATAAATACTTCTGTAGAAGATGAGAAACTGTTGGTTGCAGAAATTTGAAATACATTTGAGCTTAAACTTCTGACTGTACATAGTGTTCACTGGCCCTTGGAGCTCTGCTTGTAATAGACAAGTTAGGATAAGATAGGTAGATGATTTCTAAAATAAAGCATTGGACTTAAAGCTGTAACTGGTTTGGAGCATCAATACAAGTTGATTTATGGGATCCTGGTCTATGTTGACGGTGATGTTTTTCTAATTATAACTTTTTATTTTGTTTTTGTTTTCACTATGTTTCAATTTCTCGTATAAAGAACATCATGCATAGAGTTAGGACCTACTGTATATCAGTAACCTTCTCTGACTGAAAATATTTATTTATATGTTATCTTCCAATATGTGTTATTTGAGAATGATTTAATTCAGTTTAAGCATAGGAATGCTAGCATTCTCTCATCTTATTGCCTTTGCTGAATATTTTTCTTGAATGTCATGTTCAGTATTAGTTAAGTAGGGATGAAATATGGAAGATATGGTGTGCCCTGGTCCTAGTTTTATCCCCAAAGGCTGTTTGAATTTTTCCCTTGGAATGTGTTAAAAGCTGGCTAGTTTAGAAGTACTTACCAGATCTTAGGCCATTCTGTGTTATCTTTGTGTTGGTCTTGAAAGTAACCAAGTAAAGCAGAGTTAGGAGAGGATTTGTGGTGAGCCCGGCCCGCTAGTTTCTACTGCAATAGTTGCCTTCAAGTTTCCCTTTGTTTTAAAAATATTTTCTATTAAAAGTGTATCAAAGGCTGGCTAGTTTAAAAGTACTTACCAGATCCTAGGCTGCTCTTTGTCCTGAATATATTTAATTTTCCTTCTTGTTGTATCATTTCATTCCATAAATCAATCTTCAAAGAGATCCTTAGACATAGATGACTTGCCCCATGCATCACTCTTGCCTCTTGTTGTTACAATTAAACCTTATAATGACTCCATAGCCCAATGGACTAAAACCTGCAATTATCTATCTTTTAGCCAAAGCTTACTCTAATTGGTTGCAACTTCTCACCTTTGAAACTCTTTGCGTTTAGGAATTTCCACCTCAAACAGTAATCATGCTCAACCACCCAAAAACAAAACAAACCCTTGGCCTTCATAACTAGCCTAATATTATTACCCCAAACTTCAAAGACAAATCCATATTTTCACTCATTTGGAGAGATCCCTCTCCGGATTCAGGAGGGCTAGATCCTAGAATCCAAAAGTTGGTTCAAATGATGTTTCTCCCTGAGATAGGAATTTTGCAATCTTGCTGATTACAGGGAGCTAACATTTCTGGCAACTCCACTGGGGAACTACTTCCCTTAAAATAAATAAAACTTGTGAGTTAAAAGCATCCTTTTCAAGCATTACCAAGAAATGGTAATCACGATGAAACTTGTTTGAATCAGTGACAAACTAGGTAAACCCTAGGATTCTCTTAAGACTTTATCTAACCTTGAAAAATCAGCTGGCTTAGCCATAATAGTAAACTGTCTTTGTCTCATAACCATAGCTAAGTTTTGAAACAGAGTTAGGATATTCTTAAAAAACCGTACAGCTGAAAAATAACTCAGAAAAAACCTAAAAATATTTCAGATTGGTATTCAATAAACATGGTGGTGGACCATAAAACCTTTTACCTCTGAAAAGAGCTAAAAAATTCCACTTGGCGACTCCACAATCCTGAACAGACCTTAAGAATCCACTGGGAAGAACCCTTATCATTATAATATCTTTCAAACTCAGTTAGAGGACTGCAGGATTAAAATTTTGTGTAAACAAATTGGTTGACCATTCAAAGAGTGTCATACCTGGTTGAACTTTTCTTGTTTTATTTGGGTCTGAAAAACACAACATAGTGGCTCCTAGAAAGATTCACACTAGAGCCTATCCTGAACCTGATCCACCTGAGATCGTTGATAACCCAGAAAGTATCCTTAGGAAGTCTCCTAAGATTAAATTATCAATTGTTTTCAGATCACCCTTGAGAGCTAATTTAGTTCCTGAAAATCTTTCTGCTCTACAACAATCTCAAGTTGACTTAGTAAATCCATTTAGGACTAGGTCTCTTGGTGATTTATTTCAGTTAGATTATGAGTCTTCACTATCATTGTTCTTGGTGTATATTGGTGGTCACCCACCTATTCCACTCGGGGCTCCACCATTGTCTCTTTCAGTTTTTCAGTTTCGGCACAGTTTACTATTTTTAGCAGTTTTTCGGGTCCTGAACTTCCGGAGCTGTTTTTAGGCCCTAAATGACGTTTTTTGGGAAAACAGAGAGCGACATGGATCCATGGACCGATGTTGTTCATTCCAAATTTGTATTCCTCAGATAGATATTTCTAATGAGGTATGGTACACGTAAAACGGAGATCATATGCCAAAGTTACACCCCTGGGAAGTTGAAACACCAATTTACCCAAACGGGGCCCATAGTTTTGGCCCTTCATCTCCTAGGGTTAGGGTTTTGGCTGTTTAGGATTTCCTATTGTTTCTAAATAATAAATAGGCCCTCGAGACTCATTGTAACTTAGTTCAGAGGCCTGTAGCTGCTACATCTCTTCTCAGAGATAGCTACCAGCACCCTAGCTAGTTTTATTTCCATTCTGTCTGTAAGCAAATTTCAGTTCTTTGATATTAATGAAATAAAGTGTTATTTCCGATGCATCTCTATATTTATGGTTATATGTTTATTCTGTTGCGTTCCTACATAAATCCAGATCAGCGGTATTAGAGTGGTCTGCTTTTTCTCGATCCTTCTTTGCATGTACCCAACAAGGTCGGGGTATAAGGAGCTAGGGCTCGATCTGGTGGAACCTTTGCAAGATCAGCCTCGTAAACCTCGACGGATGCCCATGGGAGACGGAAAGAAAGATGAGGGAGCAAGAGATCCTATCAAAATATTGCTCGAGGAGGCCCTCAAAAAACAAAGGAACGTGATGATGGATAACTTTGCTCAGATCCTTCAACGGCTACCCACCGGCGACGCATCTGCATCCAACAGCCACTTTGGAGGCGCAACTCCTTTTAAGGTACAAGTAAATTTTGACATTCCCATATTTGAGGGTAAAATAGACACATATGCCGTAGATATATGGTTGAATCTGTTAGAAGGATATTTCTCGGTTCATGACTTTTCAGACCGGGAGAAGATTATTTTTTCACTCCTCAAAGCTACCCCCCATGATAAGGACTGGTGGGAAACCTATTGTGAGAACAAGGACCAGATAGAACCCTCTCTGTTATTAGTTGTACCAACTTGGAATTCTTTCCGAGACGCTGTCAAGGAACAATACTATCCCATGGGGAGCTATGAGGACAAGTACATACAATGGACCACGCTGCGACAACAAAGGGATCAAGATGTGCATGAGCTGACAAATCTATTCCATACCCTGCGCACAAAGTTGGGTATCAAAGATTCAGAGAAACATCTCGTGCTAAAGTATCGCAGTTGTCTGCACAGATACATTCAGGAGGAAATGGAGTTCCTTGACATCTCCTCGCTTGGTACTGCATACCGGTATGCTGCCAAGATTGAGAAGAAATTCAAGCAGAAGAAGCGAGACTTTGGATCTGCGAATCAAAAGCAAGGGAAAGGTGCTTCCAAACCGCAAAACAAAGGACAGAGCCAAGGCATGGCGGCTAAAGAAAACTCATCGAAGCCACAAGAAAAGAACAGCACCGCAAAGCCAAAGAAGGACACGGGAAAGTGGTGTGAGTTCCATAAGAGCTCCACTCACAACATAAGTGAGTGTCGGGCCAAGCAGTCGCTAGTGGCCGAGATGAGGGCTTCTGAGTCAGATGCATGCTCCGACTCCGAATCAGAACCTGAAAAGGGGAATGAAAAAGGGAAACAGATTATTGATGCGGAGCCCAACGCCACTGTTGCCACTACAAAGGTCCAGAAGGAGGAACCAGAAGATCCAAAGGAGGAGGAACGCCTCTTCCACTCCCAGATGTGGGTAAAGGGCTCCCCTGTACAGTTCATTGTCGACAATGGGAGCCAAAAGAACCTCATTTCAGCAGACGCCGTGAAGCGGTTGGGCTTGCCGACCACAGCTCACCCACATCCATACACCATCGGGTGGCTTCACCAAGGACGAGATCTTCGCATCAGCCAGCAGTGCCGCCTTCCCTATAGCATCAAGCCCTTCACGGATGAGGTATTATGTGATGTTGCTCCTATTGATGTTTCTGATGTATTATTAGGACAACCATACTTGTGGAAGCGTCATGCTGTGTATGAGTCTCGACCTCGTGCTGTTATTATTACTTTGGGAAATAGGTTGTACAGGATACCAGAGGTACCACCTCCTACGGCTATCTCTTTGGTTACTGCAAAACAATGCAGTAAGCTCATTTCCCAAACCAGGAAATTCGTTTTCCTGATGATCCGCCCCCAGGGCAAGAAGAAGACTGTGGCCACGACCTCCAGACAGGGCTCCTCTGCACAACAACAACAAATGGATAAGGTTGTGGAGGAGTATGGGGACATATTCACCTCACCCACAGGGGTTCCTTTGCACTGTCAGGTCAAGCACCCGATTGATCTGACCCTTGGTGCACCACTACCTAATGGACCGATCTATCGGCGCTCTGTTATGGAGAATGATGACATCAAGAGGCAGATTCAGGAGCTGTTGCAGAAAGGTCACATCAGACCAAGTTCATCGCCCTGTGGGAGCCCGATCGTGTTGGTACAGAAGAAGGATGGGACGTGGAGACTCTGTATTGACTATCGGGCGTTGAACAAGATCACTGTCCGGAATAGGTACCCAATCCCACGGATTGATGAACTTCTGGACCAACTCAAAGGTGCAAAATATTTCAGCAAGATCGACCTGAAGTCTGGGTATCACCAGGTACCAATTGAACCCTCCGATGTGTGGAAGACTGCCTTCAAAGACAAGGAAGGCCTTTTCGAATGGCTGGTCATGCCTTTCGGGTTGACGAATGCTCCCGCCACCTTCATGAGGATGATGGATGACATCTTGCGGCCATTCACCAACTCATTTGTAGTGGTGTACTTGGATGACATTCTGATCTTCAGCCAGACTTGCGAAGAGCACCTTCACCACATCCGACAAGTCCTCCAAACACTGCGGCAACACAAGTTGTGTGCCAATTTGGAGAAGTGCACTTTTGGCATGACCCAGGTTCAATATCTGGGATACATTATTGATGAAAGGGGGGTGCATGTAGATCCAGCCAAGATCCAAGTCATTCGGGATTGGCCAGCCCCGACTACTATAACAGAGCTTCGCAGCTTTCTGGGTCTTGCTAATTTCTACCGTAGATTCGTGTTGGGATTCTCTCATATCACTTGCCCCTTGAGTCAAGTCACCAAAGGAGGAGCGAGAGCAAAATTCTTTTGGTCGGAACCTCAACAGAAGGCATTCAAAGAATTGAAAAATCGCCTCTGTTCTGCCCCAGTGCTCACCTTACCAGACTTGCAGCAGCCATTTGAGATCGAGACATATGCCTCTGACTATGCTATTGGGGCAGTTCTTACTCAACAGGGACATCCAGTGGCATATCACAGTGAGACATTGTCTGAGACAGTTCGCAAGTATCCCACCTATGACAAAGAAATGTATTCCATTGTGCAAGCCTGTCGACAATGGAAGCATTACATTTTGGGGAGGGAAACAATCATCCACACAGACCACCGGCCCCTGCAGTTCATACAGACACAAGGGAAGTTGCAGAATGATCGCCATCAGAAGTGGTCCACATATCTGCAACAGTTTCATTTGAACATCAAGTACAAGAAGGGTAGCACCAATAATGTTGCAGATTGCCTCAGCCGACCACCGATCGTGGCACTCACCACCGTGCTCAACTCTTGTGGGCACGAGACTTCTGATTGGCCGCTTCTCTATGAGAGTGACCCAGAATTCGGTCACACTTACAAGGCACTCTTGGGGGGCAGGCAAGTTCCAAATTTTCACCTCCAAGATGCACTTTTATGTCACCTGGGACACCTTTGTGTTCCTTCAAGCGAGCGTGCCAAGATGATATGGGAAGCACACTACAGTCGAGTCGCTGGGCATTTCGGGGTCGAGAAAACAGTAGCAATACTACAGAAGCATTTCTATTGGCCGAACCTTCGAAAGGATGTCGAGAAGCACATCAGATCCTGCACTGCTTGTGCCATTGCCAAACCGACCATCAAGAAGCAAGGCCTATATACTCCTCTACCTACCCCTAGTTGACCTTGGGAATCCATCTCCATGGATTAAATGTTGGGCCTGCCTTCTACTAAGTAGGGAAATGACTGTTTTTTCGTGGTCGTCGACAGATTCTCGAAGATGGCCATTATGGCGGCCTGCAAGAAGAATATCACATCAGAAGCTACTGCTAAACTCTTCTTTGAACGAGTGTGGGTGCAATTTGGGATCCCACAGTCTATCATATCAGATCAGGATAGCAAGTTCCTCAACACATTTTGGTCCAGCCTCTGGTCAATGTTGGATACCAAGCTCACCAAGTCCACAGGTTTCCATCCCCAAATAGATGGCTGACAGAGGTCGTCAACAGAATGATTGTACACATTCTACGCATGTACAATTCAAAGCATCCATGCACATGGGACGAGATCCTCCCCTATGTAAAACATAGTTATAATCGGGCTCTCCACAGTTCAATCGGCCATAGCCCCTTTCAGGTGGGCTTGGGATTCCAGCCACTATGTCCCATTGACGTAGCCATGCCATTTGCAGCTTCTCAGGCCGATTCAGCTCATGTCCAGTCTGAAGTTGACAAAGCAAGTAGCTTCATCGAGCACATTCAACACATCCACCAACAGGTTCATGATATATTGGACAGAGCCAATGCCAAGTACAAGCAACACCATGATCAACATCGGGTGCCACACAACTTCCAGGTGGGCAACAAAGTATGGCTACATTTGTAGAAGGAGCACCTCACTTGACCCCACCGCAAGCTTCACCCGCTCCGATATGGGCCGTACACCATCACCAAGGTTGTAGGGAACAATGCCTTCGATCTCAGGATTCCACCATTCCTTGGTCTGCACCCAGTCTTCAATGTGGATTGCCTTCATCCTTACTTCCCACCTCTACTGGACACCTCAGACATTGCAGAACAAATCACACCAATAGAGTTAAATCCAGACTGCATGGAACAGGCCACCATAGATTGTATCATGGACATGCAAATCAAGAACACTCGCCAACAGAAGATCCAACTATATTGGGTTGTCAAAGCTGGCCAACTCCTGCACCAAGGAAAGTGGTTCACCAGGGACCAAGTTCAGCAGAAATTTCCTCATCTCATGGAGGAACTTAACGCAATGGGGACCATTGCTTCCTAAGGGGGGAGGAATGATCTAGGTGGATATTGGTGGTCACTCGCCTATTCCAGTTGGGGCTCCACCATTTTCTCTTTTAGTTTTTCAGTTTTGGCACAGTTTACTACTTTTAGCAGTTTTTCGGGTCATGAACTTCCGGAGCCGTTTTGAGGCCCTAAACGACGTTTTTTGGGAAAAAGGAGAGCAACATGGGTCCATGGATTGATTTTTCTCATTCCAAATTTGTATTCCTCGGATAGATCTTTCTAACGAGGTATGGTACGTGTCAAACGGAGATCGTATGCCAAAGTTACACCCCTGGGAAGTTGAAACACCAATTTACCCAAATGGGGCCCATAGTTTTGGCGCTTCATCTCCTAGGGTTAGGGTTTTGGCTGTTTAGGATTTCCTATTGTTTCTAAATAATAAATAGGCCCTCGAGCCTCATTGTAACTCAGTTCATAGGCCTGTAGCCACTACATCTCTTCTCAGAGATAGCTATCAGCACCCTAGCTACTTTTATTTCCATTCTGTCTCTAAGAAAATTTAAGTTCTTTGATATTAATGAAATGAAGTGCTATTTCCGTTGCATCTCTGTATTTATGGTTATATGTTTATTCTGTTGCGTTCCTGCATAAATTTGGATCAATCATCTCCTGAAACAAGTGAACCTCTTGGTAGCAAAGAAACAACACCTCCTGATTTACATTTCCTTCACAACTTAGGTGTCTCTCATCCAATATCAGCTCAGCAGTCTATTCCTGGTCCATCCACTTCTGTTCACCCTACATCCACTGTTCAAACCACTCCACTTCATCCCACTTTTCCTGTTGTTAATCCACTCCTTGTGAATCCACCCCCACCACATATCATGGCAGCATGGTATGCTCCCCTAGTCCTTCCTGCACCATTAGTTAATCTTCCACAGGACTATCAGTCCAAAATTCCGTTATATGATGATAGCAATGCTACAACTGCATCACAACATGTGGATAAGATGAATGACTACTTTGACAGAAATGGAATTGATGATGATTCTGTCAAGCTTAGGTTATTTGCTTAGAGCTTAGGGGGAGAAGCAAGAAAATGGTTCAAAGGCCTAGCCCCCCATAGTATTAATGATCTCCAAGCCTTCCATAAAAAATTCTTAAACAAATGGGAAGTAAAGAAAAACCCTCTTCAAGTCCTTTCTGATTACAAGAACCTCCATAGAAACACTGGGGAAAGTGTGCAAGCTTATTGCACTAGATTCAATAGTGTGTATAATGCACGTTCCCTAGAACTAAAACCTCCACAGGGCTCAGCTTTAAACAAGTTTCCTGAAGGGTTTGAATCTGACATGACTTATCAGCTGAGAGAGAGAGATTTTGCAATTCTTGAAGATATGAAAAAGGGTGCTCTTTCTGTGGAATTCAACTTAATGGAGAAGAGAGCAAGAATGAAAATTGAAAAGAGAGTATCTTTTACAGAGGAATCCACACCTTCAACTTCAAACTCAAATATGGAGAGAATGATGGAAGAAATGATGAAAGATATGAGCATAATTAAGAGAGCACAAGGAAATCAAAACCAAATTGCTCCTCAAAATAGAAACCAGAACCAAAATTAGAATTTTAGAAGGAACCAACCTCCAAACAGACCTATGGAAGATGATCAGCAGATCACTCCTCCCTTTCATCAAAACTATGCAAGTGAGTTTGAGGAAACAGATGAAATAGAAGAGGAGGATGATATCAACATGCTGGGGATAGACAATGATGACTTTGAGATTCATTATGATAGAAAACAAGGTCTATACACACCTTATGACGACAGAAGAGATGATGATGAAATTTTTTCTCAAGACATGGAAGATGTCATCATAGAGTCTCAAAGAGAATATGACCTTAGAAGCAAAACCAGTCAGAAAACCCCCAACACCAAAACCTCTGATAAATCTTCACAAAATAGCACTAAAACCAAGCCTAAAGTTGTCAAACAAAAGGACAAAACAGTGGCTATAAATTCTGATAATGATAAAGAGAAAGGCACTCAAAACAATGAAAAACAAAGTGCAGTCATTAGTAGTAATAACATCTCAGCTAGTACTCTTGTTAAAACTATTTTGTCCAATGTAAATAGAACAAATAAGCAAGCTAATGTTGCTGATAGAATGACAACTAATAAGGCTGAAACCAACAATTTAAAGAGCCAAATTCCTTTCAGCTTGGAGCAAGAAATTTCAAAGATCAAAATCTCTATTCCCTTGACTGAGTTAGCTGCCCAACATGTATATAGAACCCAAATTTTGAAGGATTTAAATATAGAAGAGAAAAATGATACAGTCAATCTTAATGATGACCAGCCAGAGCTTATTTTCAGTCCAAATATTGAAGGTAGATATCAAGAGGGACTTGTTCCTCCCTTTTATGTGAGTTTAAATGTTCATGACAAAAATTTTCACAATGCTATCCACGATTCTGGGGCTTCTCATAATTTAATGCCAAAAGCTATAATGGAGAGCCTTGGTTTAGAAATCACCAGACCATATAAAGACCTGTACTCCTTTGATTCCAGCAGAGTAAAATGTTTAGGTTTAATCAAAGACCTCTGTGTTAACTTAGCCCAGATTCCAGCCAAATACTTAGTCATGGATATTGTGGTGGCTGATATTCCCCCCAAATATGGAATGTTGTTATCAAGATCATGGGGGGCTAAGTTACAAGGGACTATGCAAATGGACATGACCTATACGACTATCCCTGTTTTCAATCAGAATAGAAGACTCTATAGGGAATCTCATATGCAATACACAGTGACAAGTCAAAATAGGCCGCAAAACTCCCCTTTATACTCTGTAAACATAGGCCTTGATTCATTTATCCTTTTTAATGAAGAAACATTAGATGAACAAATTACTTTAACAGAGTTGATGGCCGATAGAGAGGAGGAGGTAAAAACCACAGAGCTGTCACGACAGTTTGCTGAACCTTTAAACAACAGTAAACCAAATATGGGTCTTGAAATACAAGTCATGCGTCCTTTTCTTTTAAACCTTGACACTCAAGAAAACGGTCCTCTACTTAACAAAAAACCTGAAGAGTCAAAACAAATTCAATTGAGTGCCGCTAATCATGAAAAATCAGAGAGCACAGTATTTGAACAGGACATTCACCAAAAAGATGAAACCGAAAACAATCCTCTATGGAGTATGTACTTTGACGGGTCATGCACTAGAACTAACACTGCTGCAGGTGTCTGGATTTGCAACACTGAAAACAACCACACAGAATGTGTTTCCTGTAAATTAAACTTTCAATGTTCAAACAACATAGCTGAATACGAATCCCTACTTTTAGGCTTACATTTGTTGAAAAAGTTAGGAGCCAAGAGAATTAAAGTTCATGGAGATTCTGAATTAATCGTAAGGCAAGTCAATGGGGAGTATAACACTCATCATCCCAGACTTAGGGCCTATCGAAACAATGTCGTGGACCTTTTAAAAAATTTTGAGGACTCCAAATTAATTTTTGTCCCAAGAAAAACAAATATTGCGGCCCACGGCTTAGCCTACGTAGCCAGAACATGCTTAACGCCATATGAAACCAAAGACTGTACAACTCAGATAAAATTTAGACCAGTCGTTCCTGATAATGAAAAATATTGGCAGGTGTTCGACGGAGATGAAAAAATAGAAGACTTCGTGCAATTCAGAAATGAATTCGAACTACACAGTTCGGACTCGGACTATGATAGAGTCTGCGGTGAAGAAAAATTTCTTGGCGAAGAAGAGCCGTCTCCTGAGCTTGTCAATATTAATTTTCTAACAAGAAAACTTATGAACAAAACAGAATTGAATACAGAGTTAGAAACAGAGGAGTTAGAAACTCTGCACTCTAAAGATGAAAGTTTGCCTAAGGGTCTGGCCCCTTTAGAAGAGTTGTTCGATTTTAACGATGTGGAAAATAAACCAAAACTGGAACCTGTAGAGACTGAAGTGGAAGAGTGCAATATAGTCAGTGAACTTAAACCTATGATGATTAAACTGTCTAAGTCTTTACCGGTTCACATTAAACTTAAATACATTGAGCTGTTTAAAGAGTTTTCTAATGTTTTTGCGTGGAGTTACGAAGATCTTAAATCCTATGACACTGAAATAATACAGCACAAAATCCCCCTCAAAGAAAACCAAAAACCATTCAAACAGAAACTGCGCAAAATAAACCCTGTTCAGTTACCATTGGTTCAGAAGGAGATCATGAAAATGTATGATGCTGGTATTATTGTCCCTATTAGATATTCTGAATGGGTATCTAATTTGGTGTCTGTTAGAAAGAAAACTGGAGAGATCAGGCTTTATATAGACTTTAGAGACTTAAACAAAGCTTCATTAAAAGACAACTACCCTTTACCCAAGATGGATCATATTTTACAAAGGGTGGTAGGGTCTAGAATAATTTCTTTGCTGGATGGCTATTCAGGGTACAACCAGATCTTGGTTTACCCTACTGATCAATTAAAGATAGCCTTTACTACACCATGGGGCACTTTTATGTACGTGAAAATTCCTTTTGGTCTAATGAATACTGGAGCAACCTTTCAGAGAGCCATGGACATAGCATTCTTGGAATAACTGGCCTACTTCATCATTATATACCTTGATGATGTCACTGTGTTTTCAAAAAGATATGAAGAGCACTTAGAACATTTGAGAAAAGTTTTCGAGAAATGCAGGAAGTTTGGGATATCTTTAAACCCTAAGAAGACACTATTCAGTCTCCAAGAAGGTAAACTTCTTGGGCGCATTATTTTTGAGGTGGATATAAATATATATCCCAAGAGGATTGAGGCCATATTACAAATCTCTCACCCTCGAAACATCAAAGAGTTGTAATCTTTCATTGGAAATATTAACTTTTTGAGAAGGTTCATCCCTAACTTGGCTGAGCTCCTAAGGAATATCACAAACATGTTAAAGAAGGAGCAAGGAGTAAAATGGACCTTGGAAGCAAAGAAGTCCTTTGAACTGGTGAAGTAAGCATTAACCAAAGCACCGATTCTTATAAGCCCTGATTTTTCAAAAGATTTTTATATTTTTTCATTCGCATCGGAACATACCATAGCTGCTGTCCTTTTACAGAAAAATCCACAAGGACAAGAGCAGCCTATTGCATTCTTTAGTAAGGCATTGAGGGATTCCCCTTTGAAGTATAACATTATGGAGAAGCAAGCTTTTTCTTTTGTTAAAGCTTTGAAAGACTTCAGGGTATACATACTTCACTC
Organism: Pinus albicaulis; assembly: GCA_034641835.2. Taxonomy (NCBI): domain Eukaryota; kingdom Viridiplantae; phylum Streptophyta; class Pinopsida; order Pinales; family Pinaceae; genus Pinus; species Pinus albicaulis. The sequence continues at coordinate 1,306,342,203 of CM076572.1, forward strand.
ACACATCATTGCCTTTGTCCCAAACTCAGTTGTTAAAGACATTCTAACACAGGACCTAGATGGGAAGATAGGTAAGTGGATTGTTGTTATCCTTGAATATGATTTAGAGATAAAACCCACTAAACTCATCAAAGGCCAAGGTCTAGCTAGATTAATGGCTGAATAAAATTTTGAAGTTCTTGATATTAATATGATTAATGCTTTAGATGATCAAGAGGAAATCTCAACTCCTATAGTTGAAGATCATTTTATGAATTCTCCTTGGTATGCTGATATTATTTATGTTTTTCTTAAATTGAATACACCTCCTGGTTTGACAAAAACAAAGGCAAGGTTCCTAAAGTTAAAAGTTGTAAACTATTGCATTATAGATAGATGTCTTTATTGGAAAAATGCAAGTGGTGTATTGCTTAAATTTTTGCCTGAGTTTGATGCAGAGAAGGTTAAATACTAGTTCCATGAAGGAGAGTGTGGAGGTCATTTGTACTGGAAGACAAAAACCAACAAAATTTTGAGGGCTGGCTTCTATTGGCCTACTCTTTTCCATGATGTGCATAAGATGATCATATCCTGCCATAAATGTCAACTTTTTGAAGGAAAAAGAAAACTATTACCCCTACCTCTACATCCAATCACTGTTGAAGCCCCTTTTCAATAGTGGGGACTTGACTTTATAGGAGAAATCCATCCACCATCTTCTTCCTATCATAGATGGATTCTCACTGCCACAGAATATTTCACTAAGTGGATAGAAGCCATACCTTGTAGACAGGCCAATGATTCAGTTATTATAAAATTTATGGAGACTAATATTCTCTCTAGATTTGGCTGTCCTACCAAGATTATCAGTGATAATGCAGCAGCATTTGGATCAAAGAGGATGGTTGAGTTCTGTCATAGATATCAGATAACATTGGGGCATTCCACCCCTTGTTACGCTCAGGGTAATGGACTTGTCGAATCCTCAAACAAAATTTTAGTGAACATAATCAAGAAACTGTTGGAAGACAATAAAAAGTCTTGGAATACAAAGCTAGTTCATGCACTTTGGGTTGACAGATTGACTTTGAAGAAATCTATTCCAAACAGCCTTAGTGTACCAGTAATAAATTTGATTAAAGAGTTACAAACTGAAGAAAATTACATGATCAGAAGAATAAACCAGACCATTCATCTTCAGCAAACCAGAGAGGAGGTTTATAAAAAAGCATTGCAGAAACAAGATAGCATTAAAAAGCTTTTTGACAGAAGAACAAAGGCCAGCAATTTCAATATTAGGGAAAAAGTTTTAAAATGGGATTCAAGAAGGGAAGAAAAGGGCAAGCATGGAAAATTTGACAACTTATGGCTTGGTCCTTACTCTATTCATTCAGTTGCTGGTAACAATGCATTTTTTTATAGGAGTTGAATGGAGAAGAATTGTTTGGGGGTCCTGTCAATGGCAGGATGATTAAGCATTACTTCTCTTGATCAATGCTATGTTTTGAAGCCTTTTTATATTTTTAATTATAAATATCTCATCCACCATTGCATTCAAAGTTAGAAAAGAGAAAAGAGGGAAGATTGTGAAAACAAGAAAGGTATAGCCCCATACAAAAAAAGAGAAACAAATCTGAAAGTGTGCAAGCTCAAATGCCACTCCTGAATAACACACTTCTAGTTAGTCAAACTTTCTAATCTTGACTAACTAGCTTTAAATTTTCTGCTGATAGGATAGTGAATTCGATTTTCCAAAATGTTTAATCTTGGCTTATCAGTATATAGTTTAGGATAGAAATTAAAGGTTCAAACAAGATCAAAATATGAACCTAAGGTTTCAAAAATAAAATGACTCAAATATTCTTCAAATTCTGAGTCAAGAGATGTAAAAATATGGTTCTAATCAGCTCAAAATCTGAACCAGAGAACAAGGAAGAAACAACTCAAAAAAGAGCCAAAACAGAGTGTAAAAAGAGAAGGCCATGATGAGAAACTTTCAGATCTTAAGCCTTCCATTTTGATTTAATTTTCTACAAAATAAATGTCTTTATGCAACATGTTTTTGTGCCATAGACCAGCTTCAAGTTAGACTGTTTAATCCTGACTTGAATGCTTTTAAATTTCTGTTGTAGAATTTAGAGAATAAAATCTATTAGACTATTTAATCCTAACAGATTGATAGAATAGCTAGAGAATCATATGGGCTCAAATGTTTAATATGAGTCCATGGAGAAATAAGGAGTAGAAATATATTAGATTTCCTGCTTTCAAAAGAATAAAATGTTGTGAAAAGAGTTTGCCAATCCAATTGCACTCTAATGAAGAAAAAATGTTAGATCTGTAGGATTGGGTAGGTAGAAAGCTCGTAGATGAAAGATCCATTGTTTTTCATAGCTGCTAATATGTTTTTAGAGCAAGATCATCCCAGCAAGGGAGGGAAATCCAATGGATCAGGCATAGGTCAGCCTCCCAGAGAATGCAAGTCTGAAAGTTCTTGATGCCTTCAAGAAGGCACCATCCCCAAGTGGAGCCACTGTTATCCACCTATAATATTTGTTATAGCAAAAGGTGGCTAAGACTTTTTGAGCCTTCAAGGAACAAATTTTATTACTAAAAATTGTTGGCTCTTGAAGACTCTTGAAGGCCTCATGCCTCTGTCCAAAATCTTCATTGTTGTTCCCATTTTATACTCATAAATTCTGCTGATTTCATGAGAAGAAACTGCTACAAAGTCATCATTTTTTCCCTTCCCCCACTCAAAACTAGCCTTCATTTTCTCCCCTTTTTTCTCCATAAAACTCCTTTTTTTCGTGATTTCCCTTCTTCCCTTCATGAAAATCACTTTTACAAAGTTAAAGACTCACTCTTTAACCTTACCGAAACCCCCAAATCCATTGAAAACCTTGAAAATTTTCATGAAAAATACATGTTTTTGCATAAAGGCTTAAGCCCCCTTGGGCTAAGTCCTAACCACTTTCCCCTCCATGTGCCTCAGCATTAGAACCAAGCACTAACCCTTCTCAGTGCTTATCGCATCACAAAAATCCAACTGCGCAAGTCTTTTCCAGGTTTCAAAAGTTCTGATGTGATTAGCCTGTGCTTGTGACCCCCGATGTGATCAGCTCCCTTTATTATAACTCCAGATCTCATGCTTCCATTGTGAAAAACCAAGAGTTATAGTCCCGAGTGCTTATCGCATCGGAAACTCTCAATGGTCCATGAGTTTTGTGTTACGTATAAACTCTGATGCCGATTAGCCTTTATATCTAAAAACCCCCGATCATATTATTTTTTCATATAACCCGTGGGCCCGCCTTTAGCGCTTAAAAATTTGAAAATCCATTCCCGATCCGTTTTTTTTTTGTAAATAAAAAAACCCATCTATCTAAAGTTTTGATCTAAAAAGCGAAAATCACGTGTTAATATAAATGGGTAGATTAAAGAGACCTGATCACGCAATCGCATTGGAGAAATACAAATGGGTTTATTGAAAAGGCCGCATCAAACTTTCCGATGCGATTAGGGCTTATACATATAAACTCCACCCCCAAAGCATAAAAACCTTTGTATTTTATTAAATTTTGGGTTTTTCATAAGATATAAAGGGTTTTTCACTGGTGCAGCTAGAAAAGATATTGACCGTTGATCTAATCCTTAAATCAACGGCCCACGCAAACTCGCATCACAAATTTTCATCGGCCGCGTTTATTTGCCACCCCTGATCGTCGATCCCCGATTGATTGTCCGCCGTTGATCTCCTCTCCGCCTTCCGAGATCCAATGGTCCTCATTCCCTATGATCACAAGTCTTACCTCTGCTTCAAACCCCTTCGATTCACTCTCCGCCGTCGATCTGATCTGCAGATCAATGGCCAACACTTAATTGCATCGGAGTTTTTCATTGCTGCGTTATATTTCTTCCCCCAATCAGCTTTTCCCCCGATTCTTTCTCCACCATTTGTCTAATCTTTAGATCAACGGTCTACACTGACTCGTATCGCAACTTTCAATCGGTGCATTTGCTTGCCACCCCCGATTGCGATCCCCCGATTGGATCTGGACTGTCCACGTGTCCAGATCAGACAGTCCAAAATCACTTCGACTTGTTCATTTCCCCGCTCTTCTTTAACCCCCTCTAAATAAATCTCCACCGTCGGATGATTTCCATCCAACGACCACGCTCCTCCCCGAAGCCTCCAATGCACTTAAACCTAAAAACACAGGATTTTCTAATATTTAGTGTATTTTGCAAGGATTAATGGTTTTTCCATTTGTTCGAAAGAAATGCCGAAGGCCGGGAAAGACGTTTCCCATGCCTTTGATTTATCAATGGAGACCATTCACAAGGGTCGGATTCAACGTTTTATCAATGCTTCATGGGCATTGATTCCTTTAAAGCCCAGCGTGGCCCTGCACATCGACAAGACACTGTTTTATTAAAAACACAGTTAAAAGAGTATCAGTGTTGAAGAACAGAGCGTAGCAGAATAGAAGATGGAAGACAGATTTGGGGAATTACGGCTAAGAAAGATTATCAAAAAGCCTAATTCCTAGAATTAAAACACAATTAAGGGAACATTATAAGTGTTTAACAGACAGAAAGGCCTCCACCGCAACATTTGAGGTGAATTGACTACTCCCAGCTACCATAAGTGCCACCTGTGCCTTAAAGCATTCAACAGAGGCTGAAGTTATTGATCAAACAAAGATATTTGCCTCAACGCAGCCAAAGATTTAATTCTGCCAGAGAATTCAATGCAAAAAATATCTGCAGAATTACTCCAACGTAACGCAGAGCCTCAAAGTCAATAAAAGCTCCCACCGAGCTTAATTCATAAATGAAAAACAGTTAATACAAATAGAACGCATGTAAAATTCTCCATCGAGCCCCTCAAAGGCCTAGAAGTCTTGAATCTATATTAATTGTCTTGAGAGATCTTTTATCAGATCTCACCTCCTCATTCTTCTATCAATACTTCTATAGAAGATGAGAAACTATTGGTTGCAGAACTTTGAAATACATTTGAGCTTAAAATTCTGACTGTAAATAGTGTTCACTGGCCCTTGGAGCTCTGCTTGTAATAGACAAGTTAGGTTGAGATGAGTAGATGATTGCTAAAATAAAGCATTGGAATTAAAGCTGTAACTGGTTTGGAGCATCAATATAAGCTGATTTATGGGATTCTGGTCTATGTTGACGGTGATGTTTTTCTAATTATAACTTGTTATTTTGTTTCTATTTTCACTGTGTTTCAATTTCTCTTATAAAGAACGACATGCATAGATTTAGGACCTACTGTATATCAGTAACCTTCTCTGACTGAAAATATTTATTTATATGTTTTCTTCCAATTTGTGTTATTTGAGAATGATTTAATTCAGTTTAAGCATAGGAATGTTGGCATTCCCTCGTCTTATTGACTTAGCTAAATATTTTTCTTGAATGTCATGTTCAGTATTAGTTAAGTAGAGATGAACTATGGAAGATATGGTGTGCCCTGGTCCTAGTTTTATCCCCAAAGGTTGTCTGAATTTTTCCCTTGGAATGTGTTAAAAGATGGCTAGTTTAGAAGTACTTAGCAGAAATTAGGCCATTCTGTGTTATCTTTTTTTTGGTCTTGAAAGTAACCAAGTAAAGCAGAGCTAGGAGAGGATTTGTGGTGAGCCCAGCCCGCTAGTTTCTACACCAATAGTTGCCTTCAAGTTTCCCTTTGTTTTAAAAATATTTTGTATTGAAAGTGTATCAAAGGCTGGCTAGTTTAAAAGTACTTACCAGATCCTAGTTTTCTTTTATGTTCTTCTCAAGTGTTTGTCAAAGGCTGGCTATTTTAAAAGTACTTACCAGATCCTGGGCTGCTCTTTGTCCTGCATCTGTTTAATTTTCCTTCTTGTTGTATCATTTCATTCCATAAATCAATCTTCAAAGAGATCCTTAGACATAGATGACTTGCCCCATGGACCGCTCTTGCCTCTTGCTGTTCCAATTAAACCCTATAATGACTCCATAGCCCAATGGACTAAAACTTGCAATTATCTATTTTTTGGCCAAAGCTTACTCTAATTGCTTGCAACTTCTCACCTTTGAAACTCTTTGCGTTTAGGACTTTCCACCTCAAACAGTAATCATACTCAACCACCCAAAAATAAAGAAAACCCGTGGCCTTCATAACTATCCTAATCTTATTACCCCAAACTTCAAAGACAAATCCATCTTTACACTCATTTGGAGAGATCCCTCTTCGGATTTAGGAGGGTTAGATCCTAGAATCCCAAAGTTGGCTGAAACGATGTTTATCCCTGAGATCAAACTTTGCCAATATTGATGATTATAGGGAGCTAACAATACCCACCATTGTCCCCACCTCACGCATTACCGTGCCTCTTTAGAGGTAGTTCGAGAGTACGAGAACGAATAGAAACAATCCGCCTCTCCCATCCTCTCACAATATTCTTCAGGCCAACCCAAGGATACCTCTACTCCCATTGACATTCCCCCTCTCGATGTCAAGATGAAGAAGTATTCGACCAATATCCTCTACTGTAATCATTCATAAGATCCACGGTGCAAGCTCCCTCTAACAATTCCCCTTCTCTTTCACTTGACCTCCCTTCAGTGATCACCATGGGCTCAACATCAGTGGATCCCTTATCTGCTTGTTCTTCCGTCACCCCCCGTGATGATGTACATGTGAACCTTTCTTCTCATGATGATGAGCCAGGTAGCTTTGCCGCATCATGTGGTTATCCTTCCACCATTCACCCCATATTTTATTGTGATGATGACATCATGGAAGCCTTTACCACCCCTGACTTTAACTATTCCCCCTTACATCGAAACCATGCATTCGCACCACATACACCTTGTGGTAATTACATTGACACCCAATGTTTTGGTAAGGGGGCACCCATATTTGAGAGTCTAGGAGAAGAAATTCTCCACAACCCTCATAGTGCATCTGGTTGTGTCGACTCTAGTCCCATCATTCTTCCCTGTTTAGAAGAACCTCTAGTTCCAATATCACTTCAGATCACTCTAGGGATGATATCCATCATCATTCCTTCCTCTTACATCAGCAACCCAGTCCCCTAGACATTATTTTTGACCAACCTATGTGTTTTCTAGGTGAGTACTAGTTCATTATATCCAAATCCACTGTTTGAATTGTGACACCATGTATGAAAACCCAAAAAATTATTCCATTTGCTTCATATATGTAGTACCAAAAGAGATTGGTAATCCTCCATTCCCTTTCTCGAACTGCATAACCATAACGGAAAAAATTGGCGCACCACATCATAAAAATGTGTTTAGATTCCCCTTTTCTAAATACATTTTGGCATGAACATAACAGGCTTGGGGGCACCTATGCCCAACAACCATAAAAAAATCCCAACTCTCAGCCCAAAACAACACTGAAACCCCCTTTCTCTGACAGGTCACACTTTTCAATTCATTTCCTCGGACAAGTCTCAGGTTTTTTCCCAGTACCTTCTACCCAGGTCGCAGAGCAGACCCCAAAAAGTGTGACCTGTACTGTTCCTCGGCTCTAGGTGCCTAATCTAAAACTTTAATCCCCTAAATTGAAAAAGTATGGTTAGGCCTCTTACCTGCAATTTCCAACGATTGGTTTATCCACTACGATCACCGCAAGATTTAGGGCCTTTTCTACTGTCTACAATCACCACAGCTACACTTGCAAATGAATGAAATTGGAGGGAAAATGCCTTATTAAAAGAGAAACCTTAGATTTTTCTTTCGCCCGCTGTGGCCAAACTGTAGCTCAGTTTGAAAAACTGTCTATACCGTTCGAAATCTCTCACCGAGCTCTAAAATGGGTATATCTTTTTTTTTTTGTGATTTGATCCTTCACCTGGAAACCATTTTTCCAAGAAGGGTCACTTCACCACTCCTCAGAACTGAATTTCTTCACTTGCAACACTCGTACTTGGGGCACCACTTTGCCTCCATACCTCTCCATGCTCGTGTCAATTTTCTTCATGAGTAACCATCTTGTACTCATGTTTTTATGGTCCATCGAGTCGCCCTTGTTTAGAGCATCCAAGTTGAGTCATCATCGCATCCATGGAGTCTATCCCGAGTCCTTTTGTATCCCTGTTGCACCTCTGTTTTTCCTTGTTTTATATCACCTTTTACTCAAAATCACTCATGCTTTTGATTATCTTGAATAAGTCATTGTCATATTCTTGTGCATTCTTGGAAATAATAAGTAAGTATTTTCTATTCCTTTGTTTTAATCAGATTTAAACATTCAAGACATATTTAATAATAGTTTGTGTGTTTGCAGGTTTACAAAGTTGGTTATAAACCTATTCTGATAGAGGCGAAGTTCTTGCACCACACGTTCTTTCACTAGTACCGGAACACATTCCTGCACCAGCATTGAAAATCACTATCTGCTGAAAATCTGCATAATTTCTAAATGGCCAAGTTTGACCTCGCTTTTTATGCAAATGGAGGTGAATTATGGAAATCCGAGCAAACAGTTTTTCAAAAACATAACCAATTACCCATAACCGAAACCGTTTATTGAGATTCAAAGTATTCCAAAAGTTACGAACAGGTCTTTGAAGCACTTTTATAAAAAAGACTCTTTTTTCTAGCATTCTAAAAACACAGTCAGCAAATCCAGACAGCCAACTTCCGCCTCGGCTTTTGTGCAGATGAAGGAAAATAAAGAAATTCCGCGACATGAATTTTTATCCCAGTATATAAAATTGACTAAGATAAAAATGGTTTCCCAAAATATGCAATGGTTGAGAAGTTACGAAGGGGGCTCTAAAGGCAGTTTGTTAAAATTACCAGATTTTCCAGAATTCTAGAAAAAACCCCAGAATTGGAAAATTCGTATTAAATAACTATTATTTTAATATGGGAATGGTTGTGTTGTTATATGCAATTAGAAATTTTTAGAATTTGATCCCCATATTCCTTGCAAAGGAACAACTTGTTTTAAATGATTACGAAAGATTATAAAAAGGGGAACGATGCACGTAGAAGGGGACAAAAAGAATGGACGGTAGAGAAGTGACGCTACAACGTTGTTGTTGTAGCTTTGTCTTGTGTTATCGCCCAAATCTGGGCTAGATATGTAATCACACATGTAATTTATTTAAGGATTTAATAAGAAGAGCTCTGCCTCATGCTTTGTACATTTCATCATTTGGCTTAAATAGTTGATGAGATGATACTGAGTAGCATTTCCATTTGAAAGGGAAACGTGCTGGTTGGTTAATGGCCCAGCCAACCCAGCACGTTCTCCCTCCTTGTTTTTCTTGTAATTTATGTTTTAATTTGTCAAGTGTGATTTAATTTACAGCATTTAAATTTCTGTTTGAGTGGAAGCAGATCTGTTGCGTGAAGTAGTTAAATTTACTTTATGCACGGTTGATTTATTTATCTTGCCTGGTTTGAGTAGGAGGAGTTACCTGCCCCAGTGCACGTTGGTGTGCTATTCACTTTCTGCACAATTTGGTTTATTTCCTCTGCTTGGTTCGTTCCTGCACCAGTGCATGTTGGTGTGCTATTTACTTTCTGCACGTTTGGTTTGTTTTCTCTGCCTGGTTCGAGCAGGAGAAGTCACCTGCACCAGTGCACGTTGGTGTGCTATTCACTTCAGCAAGCCTTTCTAATTTACTTTCAAAAAATTTCTTGCTTTCATTAAACACTTTATAACAGATCGTTTCTTTATTTCTGCAGACATTTATATTTTTGATATGCAATCTGGTTTTATAACACTTGCAGTAATTAAGCATTGATTTCAAGAATTAAAAGTTAAATTGTAAGAAGCTCTGATCAGGTACAAGAACCAGTTTCTTGGTACGAGATCTGAGTGTTGCGGGCTTGAGAAATTTTAGGGCCCTTGCACGAAGAAAATAATTTTTAGTACGGACATTATTTTACACCTTCTGCATAAATCGTTGTTCCTACAAAGATCGATTCTTGTGGAAAGGATATCTTTACATGAGCAATTTCGAAGGGGCCCATCCGTTGAAGACTGCCAAGGTGTCTTTGCTAAAGAGAACACATTCTCAGTAGATTATCAATATCCAGCTAGAGTGATTGCCTTCTTTTTATTTCTGAATCTCTTTTGCAAGTACATTTCTTCTTGTTCCATCCTTATATTACTTTGATGATTCAGTTATCTTCTCTACAAGCTTTTCTTTAAAGTAGGAATTTCTATCAGGAAAATTCATACCATCTCTGGCATTGCCTATGCTTCGTCTCTAAGTTTATGAATCCCCTGGGTTGACAATCAAATGTTGCGTAGTTTTCTTAAGTGCAATTCCTGCACCCAACATTTTGGCGCCATTGCCAGGGAGGCGAATTGATTTGGTAAGAAGTTTCTGTTGATGCAATAAGGGTTAGTCTACCTTAATATTTTTGTTTTTTATGCAAGTGTGGTGAGCTTTATTTCAGCCAATAACTTTTAAAATCAATTATCTTCAGATCCTAATCTTTATCGTTATATCATTTTTGAGGTGTTGTAAGAACCCCTTTTACTAATATGTGTGTGGAGACAGGGAATATCAATAAACTAGAAGGAATTGAAGATGATAAATATGAATGACCTCTCACAAGCCCTAGCAGCTGCTAGGATCTGGACCTTTACCTCTCAGGAAGAGAAATTTTTGACAATATTCAAGAGCTTGTCCATTTCTCCACCACCACAAGAGGATTTGGAAGTCTCTTTTGATTTCCCTGACCAGTCATCTAAGGAGACAAATGAATCATGCACTATAATCAATGGAGAACATCCATAGGAACCTGAGATCAAGGAGTTCTTGACATGTCTATCAGTAGATCCAGAATGTAATCAAGAGACTACTCACCCTACAGATAATAATCAACATGACATGGAAGAAGAGGATGAGCAGCATGGGCCAAATCAATAAATGGACCAAGAATACCATGATCATATCAAACATTGGTTCCAAAAAATGACTCAAGTGAGGGAGTATCATTTTCTTTTAAAACTCTTGTTGTCATATCAAGTACATTGGTTGGTTTTTCATGCTCATGTACACTTTCAAGTTTGTATGATAAATTTGAGCATGAATATATATTTTCACCTGATCCGCACATGGCTTCATTGGAAGTATGCCTACACTTAAAGCTGATATTTCTCTTTTTAAAAATAGCATAGGGTAATGAATAAAGATGAATAACAACACTCTTGAACTAGTGATTCCATAAAAGCACAACTTTTGAAATTTTTACTATTATGCATTCTCATGGTAAAACTTGTCAAAAGTTCTTTACACTTAACGCTTCATATTTTTAAAGTGACTTTGATTGATATGTATTGTTATAAGTTACATGTAATACCTTTCTCTTATTCTAACAAACTACCATCCATAAATTATTTTCAAATTCCTCTTCGAAGGGACCAATGAAAAAACCTCCTATGGTGGACCACGCCTACAAAAATCTAATAAGCTTTCATAAAGAACCCTAGCATGATAAACTCAAGGAATCTTTCTAGTCATTATCTGAGATGTTTTTTAAATAAGTTCTTAGGGTAGCATGACCAATCAGTAAAGAGTAAACTTTTCACGCCATCCTGCACTCTTAAGGAGTAGATTTGCTTCCCCACTTATTCCATCTGGGGTTAATCACAACCGGATTTAAAAAAAAAAAAAACATAAACGAATTAATTGAAGGATAGGAGGTCTCATTGCGAGCCGACCTACTATGATCATGGGTCCTAAGGAAGATGACATTACCGCACTGGTCACCAAGCTAGGGTAATGGCTTTTAGTTGGAAAACTAGAAGATGAGAGGTCTCATCGCAAGTCGACTCATTCATTCTTGTTAGTTCTCATGAATGGCATTGTCGTTAGCTGGTTACCAAGCCAGGACAACGTCCTTCAATTAACTTATAAAAAGAGAAAATGTAAATTCTCATAAATAACTCTGAATCTATCTCTAATAGGTGGGACAAAATCATTTTGTAAGGTTGAAAGGTATCCGTGTCGAGGCTATGGATGCCTGCTGGCAGTAGGGCCATGCTTGTGGTATTAAAGTTGGCTCTACACTATAATTTACTTGGTTGATTTTTCTTTCCGTGAACTCACTACCAATCTCTTTGAGAATGGCCTTAAAATCCTTCCATTGTTATGCCTTGGAGATCTATCTTTTTGAAATGATTTTTTATGGACGTGAGGACCCTTAGTGTTGGTAATTCACCGTGCCTAAACAAGAGAAGATTTAACTATACATGGATGATGATAAAATAATCATTATGGGAAGGTATTAATATGTCTACCTGTAACACCATATCGTTCAAATCATGTCACTCATGTTTATAATGAGGATGTTAAAGTGAAACTTTTGATCACGGATGCCTCCGAGATATTATTTTTCAAAATTTTAAAAGTTGTCTATTTTTCTCAAGCATGCACCATCCTTTCAATTTGGTATTTTTTGTGTGATAAATTTTCTTGGAATTAGTATAAATAATCAAAGATTCCAGCAAACACTTTGTTCTTGAAACAAGATTTATCTAGCGTAGGAAATGTGATCACATAGGATTGCAGGAAATATCATTACGAATGCCCATAAATGTTTTTAATCTTGCGTTTTGCAAGCAAGCAACAACGCGACAATTGATTTCCTTCCATGAGGATATGCAAGAAGGTCAGCATGGGGGAATGTTGGGCCTCTTTTTTGCCTTCTTTTATATCACCTTTTACTCTAAATCACTCATGCTTTTTTTTAGCTTGAATAATTCATTGTCATATTTTTGTGTATTCTGGGAAATAATAAGTAAGTATTTGCTATTCCTTTGTTTTAATGAGATTTAACCATTAAAGACATATTTAATAATAGTTTGTGTGTTTGGAGGTTTACAAAGTTTGTTATATACTTATTCTGATAGAGGCAAAGTTCCTGCACCACACGTTCTTGCACTAGTACCGAAACACATTCCTGCACCAGCATTGAAAATCACCAAGTCTGCTGAAAATCCGCATAATTTCTAAATGGACAAGGTTGACCTCGCTTTTTACGCAAATGGAGGTGAATTATGGAAATACGAGAAAATGGGTTTTTCACAAAGATAACCAATTACCCATAACTGAAACCGTTTCTTGAGATTCAAAGTATTCCAAAAGTTACGAACAGGTCTTTGAAGCACTTTTATAAAAAACACTGCTTTTTCTAGAATTTTGAAAACACAGTCAGCAAGTTCCAGACAGCCAACTTTCGCCTCGGATTTTGTGCGGATGAAGGAAAATAAAGAAATTCCACGACATGGGTTTCTATCCCAGTATAGAAAATTGACTAAGCTTTAAACGTTTCCCAAAATACGCAATGGTTGAGGAGATACGAAGGGGGCTCTGAAGGCAGTTTGTTAAAATTACCAGATTTTCCAGAATTCTAGAAAAAACACCAAAATTGGAAAATTCATATTAAATCACTATTATTTTAATAGGGGAACGATTGTGCTGTTATATGAAATCAGAAATTGTTAGGATTCAATCCCCATATTCCTTGCAAAGGAACAACTTGTTTTAAATGATTACGAAAGATTATAAAAAGGGGAACGATTCACGTAGAAGGGGATGAAAAGAACAGACGGTAGAGGAGTGACGCTACAACATTGTTGTTGTAGCTCTGTATTGTGTTATCGCCCAAATCTGGGCTGGATATGTAATCACGCATGTAATTGCTATAAGGATTTAATAAGAAGAGCTCCGCCTCATGCTTTGTACATTTCATCATTTGGCTTAAATAGTTGATGAGTGGATACTGAGTAGCGTTTTCGTTTGAAAGGGAAATGCGCTAGTTGGCTAAGGGCCCAGCCAATGTAGCACGTTCTCCCTCCTTGTTGTTCTTGTAATTTATGTTTTAAACTGTCAAGTGTGATTTAATTTACAACATTTGAATTTATGTTTGAGTGGAATCAGATCTGTTGCCTGAAGTAGTTAAATTTACTTTCTACACGGTTGATTTATTTTCCTTGCTTGGTTCGAGCAGGAGGAGTTACCTGCCCCAGTGCACGTTGGTGTGCTATTCACTTTCTGCATGATTTGGTTTATTTCCTCTTCCTGGTACGTTCCTGCACCAGTGCATGTTGGTGTGCTATTTACTTTCTGCACGTTTTTTGTTTTCTCCGCCTGGTTCAAGTAAGAGAAGTCACCTACACCAGTGCACATTGGTGTGCTAGTCACTTCAGCAAGCCTTTGTAATTTACTTTCATCAATTTTATTGCTTTCATTAAACACTTTATAACAGATCGTTTCTTTATTTCTGCAGACATTTATCTTTTTTATATGAAATCTAGTTTCATAACACTTGCAGTAATTAAGCATTTATTTCAAGAATTAAAAGTTAAAGTGTAAGAAGCTATGATCAGGTACAAGAACCAGTTTCTCGGTACCAGATCTGAGTGCTGTGGGCTTGAGAAAGTTCAGGGCCCTTACATGAAGAAAATACTTTTTAGTACGGACAATACTTTACACCTTTTGCATAAATCGTTGTTCCTGCACTAGTGCAAGATCGATTCTTGTGGAAAGGATATCTTTACATGAGTAGGTTCGAAGGGGCCCATCCGTTGAAGACTGCCAAGCTGTATTTGCTAAAGAAAACACATTCTCAGTAGATGATCAATATCCAGCTAGAGTGATTGCCTTCTTTTTATTTATGAATCTCTTTTGCATGTACATTTCTTCTTATTCCAACCTTAGATTACTTTGATGATTCAATTATCTTATGTACAAGATTTTCTTTAAAGTAGAAATTTCTATCAGGAAAATTCATCCCATCTCTGGCATTGCCTGTGCTTCGTCTCTAAGTTTACGAATCCCCTGGGTTGACAATTAAATGTTGAGTAGTTTTCGTAAGTGCAATTCCCGCACCCAACAATAACACTATAGTCCTCCATCCTTCATTTCTTTGTTCCTCTCTCGTGTTGCACATTGTGGCCTCCAGTCATACTATCCCCTATCCTCTTTGATATTCTGTCAGTTTCTGCCAAGTCATCCATGCCCTTCATGCTCTAATAAGGGAAGTCATCAGCCCGCTACTCAGTACCCCCATTTCATCATCATCCTTGGTGTCAGTCTATCAGTCTCTCTACTATTATCTCTCATGCCTTAGTTGAGGACCCCTTATTGCCTCACCTATGGAAGACCTCCTTCTGTCGACATCAGCTCATTCATTCCAGTAGATAGGTCTAGAGGGTGATATACCTTGGTTTTAGCTTCCACTCTTATTCGGTGCCTCGGATCAGGCAAAGGGACTCTTCATTGCCCTTTGACTTTATTATTTCTCAGCTCCAACTCCTTATGGCATGATCGAGATCGATATACTTGATGGTTCAGTGATGTCGCAGATTGTACCGGTGATTCCCGGGTGTGTGTGAGATGTTTCAGACCTCATGAGGGGGTGGCCCTTCAGGTAGGCCCCCACATACCCGGATGGCCTCTCTACTACAGCCTTTGATGCAGCTCCATAGATTTGATGGTTCCGGACTTAGCCGCTTGAAACACCTTTTATTTTGCATGTATCATTCATATTTTTAGAGCCCTCGCTTATTTTACAGGGCCTCTTTGGCTGTACTTATATCTCATGTACTCAGATATTATTTTTTATGTCCTGGCTATTATCCTAGGCACAGTATGTATGTGGGATGCATTATCATGTTTTTATCTAGCCCATGTTTATGCTAGCATGTACTTTATCGTTCAGTCCCTTGTTTACTGGACGCATTATTCTTTGTACCTTGTTATCTCAACGGGCATAGGTATGCCTCCCCCGCCTTTTGTAGAATAGGTACTCACTAATAAAAGAGACTTGTCGCACCTGTAATTCTCACCTCCTCAGGGTCATGTCCTCTAGCGCTTTAGTCTAGCTTATATTTCTCTCTCTCTCTGACTTCCCCTTCTGTGTCTGATGATTGAGTTCTTACAACGTACTTCGGTCATACGATTAGCTCCTAACGCTCACACGCTGGGGGGAAATATGTTACACCAATTTTTGGTCATCTAACCTATTACTATTATATGGACAAAAGTACACCATGTAAGACCAATTTTACCATAAGTAAAATTTATTTCACTATGAAAAACAACTTAATAATCCTTAATTTATTAAGTTGTTTATGGTCTAAACATGAAACCCCATGAGGAAATATTGAATAAAACCATATTTTTTTTATTTTCCTCAAGGGATAATTAGTTAAAAAATAGTTTAATTAATATTCATGGTCATATTTAACCCAAAACAGGAAAATTAATTAGATAAATCACTATTTATCTTATTATTTTCTAGGAATAATTATTTAAACCTTCTTTAAATAGTATTCCTTGTTAACTTTGACCAAATAATTTATAAATAATTGAATAAATCACTATTTATTTAATTATTACTCAAACACATCCTTAAAATAATAAATAAACCATTTATTTATTTATTATTTACAAATAAATGGATTTGACCAAATTTAAATTATTTTTCCCTCCAACAAATATAATAAAATATTCCACAAAAGTTGGATCTAGGTTTGGTTAATAATATTTTACTTATGCACCAATATCAAGACTAACTCAATATTTTGTTATAAATAGAAGGGTTTTTCCATTCATTCACTACCTTTTGTTGCCTAAAGATCACTCTGGATGTATACTCTTGCTCTGACATTGATCCTCCCTCATTGTCATATTTTTCTATCTTTTTGCTTGTAAACTCCCCTTGATCTACTCCATCAAGAGAGAAGGATCTTAGATCTAAAGCGTTTAGGACATACAAGGACCCATCCCATTGAGGGGGACTAGTAACATCTTTCTATGTTCCCTTCCCAGGTCTTGTAAATACAAAAATTCTTTAAAACTATTCTTGTCTTGTCTATTGGATGCATGGAGCAACTCTTGCTTTTATTTACTACTTAACGTCTTTAGCTGCATAGATCTGGATTTTGTAGAATTTTTCTTGGTCAACTAACTACAAATCTAAAGGAATTGGCAACCATATTTGATGTTAGGGTCGTTTGTTATGCACAGCTTCAGTGGGCATTTTTCGTACGCTTGCGATTAGAATTCAGACTAACGCATAGGGAGGTGGAGGTGACTTGAAATAACAAAGGAAATGGGCTAGGAAATTTAATTATAGGGGTATAGTCTGTTTGCTTAGAAGAGAGAAGCATAGGGGTATGGTTTTAGGGAATATGATTTAGGAGTGGGGAATGAAGGGATTTGAGGGTTATGGGGGATGATTTAGAGTGTTAGGGAGGGAAAAGGGTCTAAGTGAAAGCAAATTTAGCTTGGAAACTTGAAAAATAGGGTTTATCCACTAAAACATAGCATGGAGACAAATGAAGGCTTTTCACCATGAAAGAAATAAAGTAGATGTTAATAGGAGATGTTGAAGACCTGAACTTACTTTAAAATAGTTGAAGAAACTTTTAGTTGCCCCTCAAAACCCTTGCAAACAAGTTTTATGGCTATAGGAGTGAAAATACTTCTTACTGAGAAAAGCGCAGTGTTTTTGAGAAAAGTGCACCGAGCTCTACAAAAAGTGCAACGTCTTTGGAAAAATCGTAGCGTGCTCACCTTAAAAGCGCATCGCCTTGAGAAAAAGCATAGCGATGGACTAGAAACTCGATTTTTCGATGTAAAATTTGGTTTTTTGAACTTTGCAAGTTGAGAGCTTGATGTTGAAGAGTGAGAATGATTGTCTTTTGGTATTTTAGGGCCTTTTAAACTTGGAGAAAAATCATTAAATGGTCATGGACCCACATTTCCCTTTTCAAAATCAACCTTTCATTTTCTTTTTTCTTTTAACGTCAAACTTGATCTTTTGAACTTTGAACTTTTGGTGGCTTTGGAACACTGAATTTCTTCTTGGAACCTTGAAAATTTCCTTGTGGAACTTGAGCACTTGCAGCTACTTGGAAATATGAAGTATTTATTACAAATTAAGAATATGAAATTACATTGATCATAAAATTACAGTGTTCTTTGAAATCAAATTTATTGATGAAATTACTTTATTGTCACTCCTCCACTTTCTCGACTTTAAGCATGGAATGATGATTTGATGACCTTGTAATGCTAAATACCTAATGGAAACTCTAGACTAAATGAAACCATGATGAAAATGACTGTAATGATGATGAAAACTTATGAATGATGGTACACTTATGTGAGTGGTGAAATGAGCCAGAAATTAGTAAAATTTTGGAAGGAATAAAATCAGACCTAGATCTACATCTAGCGACCAAACTTTTGCATGATGACCTAATGGAATGAAAAAAATTTAACAATGGGACCGTAACAGGACATGATGAGAGTCCATTTGCTCACTAGTGGCAGGATGCAAAAAATGACACTAACAGTAGGAAACTTTTAAAATTTCGTAAAAAAGTGTCTTTATCTTTTAACTGTTAATGTGAATTTTTATTAAATGCCATTAAAATTATGGCAATAAATGTGAAATATCAGCTGTTCTCTATTGAGTAATATAATGGATAATGTAACATATAGATGGTTTTTTGTATGAATTTTGAATGGAAATGAGGATAGAGAACCCTTAGGTGTTTTGTACACCTATTATCTTTGGAGATAGGGATATTGTAAGAGACTAATATATGTATTTATTTGTATATAGAATTATGTATACACATATTAGAAGGAAAAATATTTTGGACCATAATTTCTTCACAATTTCTTTAGTAGATATGATAGTTAAATCAATAAGGGGACACCATTAAAAGGTATCTCAAATAAAGAACTCAACCACTTAATGGATTTCTAGACAACTCTAATCATGGATAGACTATCTTAGCTTACAACATGACCCTAGCTTCACGGAAAAATACCATGACTTTTGTAATGAAAAATGACTCAAAGAATTCTTTATAGGACATCTTAGATAATTTAATTAAAATATTCACTAAAGAATTCATGGAAATAGTGAAATATATGAAAGGATTAATTAGAACCTTAAAAACTATTTTAAATAATGTCTATTGTATAGAACGTTTTTTAGGATCCCTGGGGGATAGCTCAATTGGTCGAGTTCTCATAGCTAAGTATCTCACTAATCAGGAGGTCATGGGGTCAAATCTCCTTGATGCCCTTGGGGTTAGGCGATGCTAGTTTAGCTTACGGGTAGATCCCTTTGGGTTGATCTTCCTGGATTTTCCCATTGATGGAAGTGTAACACTTTTATTGGGATATCTATGTCAATTATTTAGTTAGAATCCAATAAAGTTATGGGGTTAAAGGTATTAGAGGTATTCTCTATAATTATTCCCTTCTGATGAGTAGGAAATCTTTCCCCAACTATAAAATTACTACAAGTAGAGTTCATGGTCTTTATAAAGCACAAGATTCCTTGTCACATTATAATTATGGGAATATATTCATGAAAATTTTCTTTTTCACTAACATAAATAGTTGATATGGAATTATATTTGTCAAAAATTAGGCCTTAATTCATGCCTTTCCATATTATTCTACAATGGGCTCCTAGAGACTTGACCACTTCAATGCAGCTAAACCGATAGGTCAATTGAGCTAGACTAATAGTGATACTAACATAAAGAGTCCATAAGGAATTATGTTCCTCAAAATTTAGGCCTCAATTCATTCCTATCAATATGATTCTACAACGAGGCCCTAGAGACTTTATCACTTCAATTCAGCTAGAGTAATAGATTAATTGATATAGACTAATAGGTCACTACAAGACCTGCTAGCAGTGTAGCATATTTGATTTTATGGCTCCATTGTTATATTTTACCATGACTGGTTATTGTTCTAATTGTATAAAATTTGTAATACATTGGATGCTTGTGTAGAATTTTTTTTATGCCTTCATTGTTCTCTTTTACCATTACTGGTTATTTCTCTAATTATATATTTCCAAATATGAAATTGGTAAGACACTCGATGCTTATAGAGAATAAATAATCAAGCCCGCTTAGTAGTGATTGGATGAACAAAATGGTGAGGTCCACATGTTATGGACTAACCACAAAAATCTCTTCCTTTGAAGAATAAAAATCTCGATGTGATAATCTATGCAGACCTAGGAAATTTCAATGATGACACAGTATAAATTTTAATGAAAAAATAGAGGAGTGCCATTAAATTTCCAGAGGCAATCAGGCTTAATATGAAGAAGAGGGCTCTTGAATTTCCTCTCTAAGATTGTCTCACTAGAAATCTTCCAGATTACGGGTTTGCAACTTCAAATTTCGAAGGTCCTTATATCCAGAAATTGAGTATTATGCCACAAGGTTTGAACCTTGTCCAAATTCTTGTAATGGACTTTGTGAGCATGGAATTTACTTCCTTTTGTATCGATGTTAGACGCATATCCTTAACCATCGCATAAGTAGCATAAAGGACCTGAATTCCCTTGCATGCACCTCTTTGAATCTAACTTGCAGAGTGAGTATGTATGTGTTGAAAATAGCTCAGCTATTGCATTGTCAAAGAATTCTGTGTTTCATAAAAGAACAAAGCACATAGACACAAAATTTCATTATATCAGAGAATTAGTGAACAATGGAGAAATTGTTTTGCAGCATTGTAAAATAGAGGAGCAATATGCAGATATTTTAACTAAACCATTGGCACAAAAGACATTTGAATTTTTAAGAAAATGTTTGGCTATGATGGATAACCCAGCAGCTGACTTTAAGGGGGAGTGTTGAAATTATTAAAGTCACCTACCGTGCCCTGGGCAGGAAGAACAAAGGACAGCAGCAGAAACGCAGATATTTGAGTGCACAACACTCTGTATTAAAGAGGAATGGAGAATCTGTAAGGAGAAATAAATTTTGTATGGGCCGCAGCCACAGATAGGGGAAGAATTAATTTTGAAGTATGGCGGAGAATTTACTTTAGCAAAATAATGAAGATTTTGTCTACGGAGGAGCGAATTCATTAAAACAGTCAAGTCGGGCATTTAAAGCCTCAACAGCCAAATGAATGAATTGAATTAAAATAGGCGGAAGTCACTAATGAAGCAGAAGGAAAAGTGGTCCCTACCACTTGAGCGCAAAAGCGCAAAATTGCAAATCGCACTTTTTGAAGTTCTAAATGTCTTGTAGATGTGGAATTCTGCGATGTCCGATGTGCGATCATCGCAACATCACAACATCACAATATAAAAATTATATAATATGTGTTTCCACCCATCCAATATGTGTCATCGCAAAAGTTAAAGTTGCGATGTGCGATCGTCGCGCCATCGTGCGATCGCAAAATCGCAAAATCGAAAATCTGTTCTGCCATTTATATATACCATCGCAATATTGAAAGTTGCGATGTGCGATCGTCGCGCCATCACGTGATCGCACAATCGCATTTCCATTGTTCGTTCGCCAAAATGATATCGCAGTTTTCAAAGTTGCGATATGCACCATCGCAGATCGCACCGTCGCAAGTTTGATTGTTCTGCCTGTTAGCCCCCCTATGAAATTTTTGACAAGCAAATAGGGGGCTAATTTGTTGTTGAGTCTTCAAGGAATGATTTTCCCCTGAAAACACAGTCTCCTTGAAGCCTCTATGTGTCTTTTATCCTTTGATGAAATCCCCTCTGCTGGTTTCCCTTATAAAGCCTCTCTATTGGTGAAGAAATGCCCAAGACCCCCTTTTTCCCTTTTATTTCATCCCCCTTGGCTTCCCCTGCTATTCCCCTTTTACCCCTCAAATCCCCCCCAAAATCCCCTTAAGTCCTTCCCTTACTCTTTATTTCCCATTTCTCCCCTATCGTTCCCCTCCTCCACCTTAAAAATCCATTTAATGGGCAAAAAACCCATGTTCCGACCTTGTTACAGGGCTTAGCCCCTTGCTGCAGGCCCCTTTCAAACCACTTCCCCACATGCCCCTGCGCTGGGACCAAGCGCTTAAGTCCCAGGCGCTTATCGCAATCGGAACATCGGCGGTAGGCAAATTCCTTCGTAGACGCAAAAATCCCCAATGCGATCGTTCTATTAAACAAAGTCCCGCGACGTGTTGTGAACCGTCGATCTGTCACAAGATCTGACGGCCAGCGCTCAATCGCATTACTCCCCCCCGATCGCAATCATAAGTCTCAACAATGCCGCCCCGATTGCCGTCCTCCGATTACATCCTGGCCGTTGATTTGCCCCGCGATCCGACGGCTAGCACCTAATCGCAATGCCCTTCCCGATCGCAATCGCAACTCTCCGCGTCTGACCTCCGATTGATCGCAAGCCCTTGCGATTGCGATCCTCCGATTGCATCTCCGCCGTCCGTCTCCTCCCGGATCTGACGGTTCTCGTCTAATCGCCCTCCGCCGCCACTGGGTCCCACTCTTGCATTTGTTTCCGTCATATTTCATGTGTTTAGCATGTATTTTCCCGTTCCACATGTTGTTTCACCGCTCAATCTCCACCGTCGATCTTCATCCCCAGAACATGATTCCACAGTCTGCGCTGCATACTATCACCGAACCCTATCACTCATCAGGTCTCACCGTTTCATTGCATTCTATTACCATTATAGTAAAAGCCACCATTTCTCCGCCACTTTGCATTTGTTCATTGTTTCTCCACTCTTCCGCCAGCGTTCCTCCGCCTCCACAGTATTTCTCCACCACTGCCCAGGTTATAAACAGGTTTATTTTAAATTGTGCAGATAGTACAGAGAGGCCAATTCAGCGGCCAAACGAGACAGCAGAACAGGATTTGAGGAGGATTCGAGCCTGTAATTGAAGATTAACGTGTTAATCCTGCGGTCAAAGGCTTAAAGCACTGTTTGAAGACTAAGAGTGCACCAGTAAGCCATTACTGCGCTACCTAACAGCAGAAGCGCGGTTACTCCAGAAGTACACCTCCCCACAGCGTCCTCCGTGCTCCTCGAGCCCAGGAAAGTCAAGAACACTGACAGAGCTTCTTAAAGGACTGTCAAGCAGCATTAAAGAAGCATGGAGGGGCCTGTAGATCATTCCATCCAGTTCATTTATTCCAGTGGCAGCGCAGAACTCCAAGCTCCAGAAAGGACTCTAAAAGAAATATCCGAGTTCAATCGACCTGACAGAGCCTTCCCTAGCCGACCTACAGAGTACATGCAATACTGCAGAAAGCCATTAAGTGGTATGGGCGTGAACGCTTCCGCCTTACTGTCTTAATGAGACTCATTTATTTGCTTATCTACTTCCGCTTCTTCCTCTTCTCCTATATGTAATCCCTGAGAACGAATTGAAAAGGTTGTTGTTGTTCAGTTGCTGGTAGTTTGCTGTTAGAGGGATTCATCTGACTGTTAGAACAGTCGTGGGAGGGAGTAGAAGAGTAGTTGTATGTAATAGGCTGGGAGGAGAAAGTCTGGACTGTATTAGCCATTGAAGCCATATTGTACATGACTGGTTTTGCATCAATTAATCAAAGCACATTTCACAGGATCCTGGTCTATTGCTATTGGTGATGTTTTTCTTAACTCGTTTGTTACATTTCCATACTGCTTCATGTTCTTCTCGGTAGGCATCGAATAATGGTATAGGATTCATCTGTTAGGTGCCCTATGCCGTCTCGCTTCTCCCTACCTTTATGTTTTCCTATTTCATGTGCTATCTAAGAGTTGGTTTCATTGATTTAACCAGTTTAGTGATGTTATTGTTCGTCAACGATGTATGGAATTAGTTGAAGCTGCCTAGATGTCTGGGCTGTTTCTAGGTTTGGGAACACTGGGGATAAGAGTTAGCCCTTTCCACTAGGATCCTTGCACGACCGGCTTACCTTTCTAAGATCCCTTCGTTTATCTTATCTTTGTTTTCCCTTGGAGTTGCTAAAGCAGACCTGGAGTTAAATGACCTCTGGTCTGATCTATAAGCAGCCCCTTTGTCTCTTTGAGAGCTGCCTTTGAGTATGTCCAAGTAGGTCTGGAGTTAAATGACCTCTGACCTGATCTATAGACAGAAATCTGGTTGTTCTCCTTCTTTCACTTTCCTTCCTTAATGTTCCACCCCACTCTCTAATCTAAAGATCCTTTAGTATTAGATGACATGCCCTTTGAAAGCCTTGGCTAGTGGATGCAAGTAATTCCCTCTCATGACTCCATAGCCCAATGGATGGCACGGTCTTGGCCCATCCTCTCTGCCGAAATATCCTGCTGCTTTGTTCCTTTCTTCCCATTGCTTTCTCAGTCCATGATCTCATCACCAACCCAGCAACCCTTCAACCAAATTAGTTAAAACCCCCCTCTGTGCTTCACAACTAGCCTAACATCTTATTTTTGAGCTTCAAAGATACATCATTCTTTGCTCTATTTGGAGAGATCCCTCTCCGGGTCTAGGAGGGCTAGATCCTAGGGCCCCAAAGTGGTTTGATGTTGTCTCATCTTTTGGTATTGCCAAATCTGCCAAAACATGGGAACCCCAACATAATGGCGACTCCGCTGGGGAACAGATCAGTCAGCTTTGATTTGGTAAACCACTGTGGTGGACAGTAAGTTGTGAATCATCCACCTGGCGACTCCACAATTCCTGAATGATTAAAAGACTCCGCTGGTAATCAGCTAGCCACTGATTATCTGTGGTATCACATAAGACTCCACTGGGAGACCATGTCGCAGTACAACATCATCCACGCCGAAGATCCAGTCACTTTGCTAATGGAGGACTCTGAACAATGTGCAGAAATAGATCCAAGCCTCATAGCAGAGTTTCAGAGCGGAGTAGCGAGTGTACTGGAAAAAGTTGAATGGGAGGACCTTCCAAAGGTTGTCCCTATTGGCTCAGCACTCAATCATCTACCTGCGCTTAAGAAGATGTTTCTTGATTTGGTGATTGACAGATATGAAGCTGAGCTCGAACTTTTGAGCTCACAAGAGAAATCATACGAGTTCAGAGACCCAAGAGCATTCTTGGAAAGTCTCCCGCCCCCTAAAAATACAGAGATTCCGCTGCTGGTCGAAGTGCAAGAAGAAGAAGAGCCGGTTCCCCAGGGCCACCTTGAAGACGCAGTGGAAGATGCAATAAGCGATGCTGCCCGGGACATAGACAGCCTACCAATCATGGCAGGCCTAAAGGAAGAAATCATACATCAAGTGTTCGTTGATCCTGTGGCAGAGTACATGGAGGCCCTGATATGCTCGAACGCTCCAGCATTGATCCTCAGCACGGGCCAGATCCATCAGAAATGGTCACTACTGATGGTGACCACAGTTTTGAAGAACCACAAGCAGAGCACCCTGTGGTTATCTCTGACAGGCAGCCAGTGCTCATATCCTTTTTCACTGCTACTTGATTGGATGTATTGGCTTTATCATATCACCTAGAACATCAGAGATTTCCAGTTAGAGTAGGGTAGGTAGGAAGCTCAATAAAGCTCAGCCTATGAGCAGGTAGATTAGTTGTTTAAATTTCTGTCTTAGAATGTAGAGAAGAAACCTGCTAGATAGTCTAATCCTAGCAGGTAGTAGTGTAGGTAGAGAAGAATATGAGACCAACAATCTAATCTGGTCTCATGGAGTAATAAGGGTAGAAGTAGAATGGGTTTATTTTTTTCTGTTTGAAAAATTAATGATGTAAAAGGGTCTGCAAGTCCAAATGCACTCAAGAAGAAAAAATGTTAGGACTATAGTGTGGGTAGGTAGTTGTGTGGGAGAATTTTATTGCTGATATGTTGTCTTCATAGTTTGTGGCAGCTGATCAAAGAAGAAAGGATGGTTCAAGCAGCAGGCATCTGGCCTACACCAAGAGCTCATCTTCTGGTTTCTTGGCTCCTTCAAGAAGAAGCCATCCCCATGTGGAGCCACTGTTAGCCCCCCTATGAAATTTTTGACAAGAAAATAGGGGGCTAATTTGTTGTTGAGTCTTCAAGGAATGCTTTTCCCCTGAAAACACAGTCTCCTTGAAGCCTCTATGTGTCTTTTATCCTTTGATGAAATCCCCTCTGCTGGTTTCCCTTATAAAGCCTCTCTATTGGTGAAGAAATGCCCAAGACCCCCTTTTTCCCTTTTATTTCATCCCCCTTGGCTTCCCCTGCTATTCCCCTTTTACCCCTCAAATCCCCCCCAAAATCCCCTTAAGTCCTTCCCTTACTCTTTATTTCCCATTTCTCCCCTATCGTTCCCCTCCTCCACCTTAAAAATCCATTTAATGGGCAAAAAACCCATGTTCCGACCTTGTTACAGGGCTTAGCCCCTTGCCGCAGGCCCCTTTCAAACCACTTCCCCACATGCCCCCGTGCTGGGACCAAGCGCTTAAGTCCCAGGCGCTTATCGCAATCGGAACATCGGTGGTAGGCAAATTCCTTTGTAGACGCAAAAATCCCCAATGCGATCGTTCTATTAAACAAAGTCCCGCGACGTGTTGTGAACCGTCGATCTGTCACAAGATCTGACGGCCAGCGCTCAATCGCATTACTCCCCCCCGATCGCAATCGCAAGTTTCAACAATGCCGCCCCGATTGCCGTCCTCCGATTACATCCTGGCCGTTGATCTGCCCCGCGATCCGACGGCCAGCACCTAATCGCAATGCCCTTCCCGATAGCAATCGCAACTCTCCGCGTCTGACCTCTGATTGATCGCAAGCCCTTGCGATTGCGATCCTCCGATTGCATCTCCGTCGTCCGTCTCCTCCCGGATCCGACGGTTCTCATCTAATCGCCCTCCGCCGCCGCTGGGTCCCACTCTTGCATTTGTTTCCGTCATATTTCATGTGTTTTGCATGTATTTTCCCGTTCCACATGTTGTTTCACCGCTCAATCTCCACCGTCGATCTTCATCCCCAGACCATGATCCCACGGTCTGCGCTGCATACTATCACCGAACCCTATCACTCATCAGGTCTCACCGTTTCATTGTATTCTGTTACCATTATAGTAAAAGCCACCATTTCTCTGCCACTTTGCATTTGTTCATTGTTTCTCCACTCTTCCGCCAGCGTTCCTCCGCCTCCACAGTATTTCTCCACCACTGCCTAGGTTATAAACAGGTTTATTTTAAATTGTGCATATAGTACAGAGAGGCCAATTCAGCGGCCAAACGAGATAGCAGAACAGGATTTGAGGAGGATTCGAGCCTGTAATTGAAGATTAACGTGTTAATCCTGCGGTCAAAGGCTTAAAGCACTGTTTGAAGACTAAGAGTGCACCAGTAAGCCATTACTGTGCTACCTAATAGCAGAAGCGCGGTTACTCCAGAAGTACACCTCCCCATAGCGTCCTCCGTGCTCCTCGAGCCCAGGAAAGTCAAGAACACTGACAGAGCTTCTTAAAGGACTGTCAAGCAGCATTAAAGAAGCATGGAGGGGCCTGTAGATCATTCCATCCAGTTCATTTATTCCAGTGGTAGCGCAGAGCTCCAAGCTCCAGAAAGGACTCTAAAAGAAATATCCGAGGTCAATCGACCTGATAGAGCCTTCCCTAGCCGACCTACAGAGTACATGCAATACTGCAGAAAGCCATTAAGTGGTATGGGCGTGAACGCTTCCGCCTTACTGTCTTAATGAGACTCATTTATTTGCTTATCTACTTTCGCTTCTTCCTCTTCTCCTATATGTAATCCCTGAGAACGAATTGAAAAGGTTGTTGTTGTTCAGTTGCTGGTAGTTTGCTATTAGAGGGATTCATCTGACTGTTAGAACATTCGTGGCAGGGAGTAACAGAGTAGTTGTATGTAATAGGCTGGGAGGAGAAAGTCTGGACTGTATTAGCCATTGAAGCCATATTGTACATGACTGGTTTTGCATCAATTAATCAAAGCACATTTCACAGGATCCTGGTCTATTGCTATTGGTGATGTTTTTCTTAACTCTGTTATTTACATTTCCATATTGTTTCATGTTCTTCTGGTAGGCACCAGAATAATGGTATAGGATTCACCCTTGTTAGGTGCCCTATGCTGTCTGCTCTCCCTACCTTTATGTTTTCTGCTCTATGTGCTATCTAAGAGTTGGTTTCAGTTGATTTAACCAGTGCAGTGGATGTTATTGCCTGCTGGCTGATGTATGAATTAGTTGAAGCTGTTCCTTAGATGTTCTTGTTGGGTTTAAGCTGGTAGGTTTGGGAACACTTGGGATAAGAGTTAGCCCTGTCCACTAGGATCCTTGCACGACCGACTTACCTTTCTAAGATCCCTTCGTTTTCCCTTGGAGTTGCTAAAGCAGACCTGGAGTTAAATGACCTCTGGTCTGATCTATAAGCAGCCCCTTTGTCTCTTTGAGAGCTGCCTTTGAGTATGTCCAAGCAGGTCTGGAGTTAAATGACCTCTGACCTGATCTATAGACAGAAATCTGGTTGTTCTCCTTCTTTCACTTTCCTTCCTTAATGTTCCACCCCACTCTCTAATCTAAAGATCCTTTAGTATTAGATGACATGCCCTTTGAAAGCCTTGGCTAGTGGATGCAAGTAATTCCCTCTCATGACTCCATAGCCCAATGGATGGCACGGTCTTGGCCCATCCTCTCTGCCAAAATATCCTGCTGCTTTGTTCCTTTCCTCCCATTGCTTTCTCAGTCCATGATCTCGTCACCAACCCAACAACCCTTCAACCAAATTATTTAAAACCCCCCTCTGTGCTTCACAACTAGCCTAACATCTTATTTTTGAGCTTCAAAGATACATCATTATTTGCTCTATTTGGAGAGATCCCTCTCCGGGTCCAGGAGGGCTAGATCCTAGGGCCCCAAAGTGGTTTGATGTTGTCTCATCTTTTGGTATTGCCAAATCTGCCAAAACATGGGAACCCCAACACTGCCGTTTGCGCCATCGCAAATCGCATTTTGGCCGACTACGATGTGGACCCCACTCGTATGTCGTGCCATGTTTAAAGTTTATGTTTTGCAAGGTTTTCCTTTATATTTCGTTTATTTGTTTGGTTTATATTTTATATGTATTTTATTCCGCCGTGCTATATATAAAAGAAAAAAGGCCCGCGCGCATAGTATTGCATTGTAATGTTGTTGAACCGCTGTGTGTGAGCCCGCAGGCGAAGAAAAAGCACAGTAAGAAGAACTAAGCACTGCATGTGCGTTCTTAAGAGACAGAGAGAGACAGATATTTGTTTTAGAGCACTGCGTCTGTAGCAGTCAAGTTTATTTTGTGCATCCCTCACTGTTGAGGAAGAAAGTTGTAACATTTTTTGTTTTTAAGTTCCGTTTAATGAAATAGAAAGCATATTTTCATGCCATCTCTATCCAGAAGTGAATTTTTTGTTTTTTAAACTTCTCTGTGTTTAGAGGAGAGCGTCATTCTCTCCTGTTTTCTTGGAATTTCCAATAATTCCAACATGTTATCGGAGCTAGTTCAGGCTCTTTAAAGGTCTCAAAGAAGCTGAAGAAGAAGAAGACTTGTTGCAGCGTTTTCTCCAGCAGCGTGAAAGCTCAACAGAAGTCAAAGGTCAGGTATTTTTTCAAAGATAACAGAGTTGTTTATTGTTTAAGGAGTTTGTTCTTTCAAGAAGGAAAGACAGTTTTTTTTAAGTTCAGAGTTCAGTTTTGAAGCAATGGCTGGACCAAGCACTGGAATGAGTCTTGGAAATGTTCAACTTCCACAGTTTAATGGAAAGAACTATGATTATTGGGCCATTACCATGAGAGCCCTGTTTGTATCACAAGACTTATGGGAATTTGTTGAAGATGGTTTTTTTGAACCAGTTGATGAACAGGCTTTTAATGCCTTAACTCAAGCAGAGAAGGATTTATTGAAGAACAATAGAAATAAGGACTCTAAAGCCCTCTTCTATTTGTATCAGGCAGTAAATGAGAGTGTGTTTCCAAGGATAGCAGCAGCTAAGAGATCCAAGGAGGCATGGGAAAATCTGAAAGTAGCCTATCAAGGTATGGAGAAAGTTAAGACAGCAAAACTTAAATTGCTGAGAAGAGATTTTGAAACTCTTTGCATGAAAGAGTCAGACAATGTTGATACATTCTTTACACATGTGATTGGGATTGTAAATCAGATAAGATCCCATGGAGAAACTCTTGAAGAAAGAAGGATAGTGGAGAAACTTTTGAGATGCTTACCCTCAAAGTTTGATGTTATTGTTATCACCATAGAAGAGACCAAAGATCTCTCACGGTTCACAGTAGATGAACTTCATGCCTCGTTGATAACTCATGAATAGATATTGAGTAGAGATGAAAACTCATCTCTTGAGCATGCCTTCAAGACCCAAATGCCTTCAGGAAGAGGAAGAGGTCAAGGTAAAGGAAGAGGAAGAGGCAGAAGCCAAAACAGAGGTGGAAGGAACAACCCTTCACATTCACAAGGAAGGGGCAACAGTCAAAGTCAGAGCCACGGCCAATGCAACAGCCAGGAAGGTGGACACCAACACCAACATGCTCATGGACAAAGGTATGACAAATCCAATGTCCAATGTCATTATTGCAAGAAATATGGGCACTATTCCAATGAATGTAGAAGGAAGAAAAATGACATGAAAATTAAGCAGAATGCTAATGTAGAAAAAGAAGAAAAGAACCCAAGTAATGTGCTATTAGCTTGTAATGTAGCACAAGATAGAGATGATGATGTTTGGTTCTTAGATTCTGGATGTAGTAATCATATGACTGGCAACAAAGCAATGTTTTCCAATCTAGATGAAGAAGTAAAGTCTGAAGTGACTACAGGGACTGATACTAGGATCTCTGTCAAAGGAAAAGGCAGAGTTAGTATTCGAGCAAGAAATGGGGAGCATAAATTTGTTCCTGATGTATATTATGTTCCAGGTCTGAAATGTAATCTTTTGAGCGTTGGGCAGCTCATAAAAAAAGGTTACAATGTAATTTTTAAAGATGATGTGTGCATCATAAAAGATATTCCTCCAAGCAAGAAAATTATTGCTGAAATACAAATGATCAGCAATAGAATGTTTCCGCTCAAGCTCAACATTGAATTGAAGCAAAAAGGAAAGAATGTAGCATCTGTAACACAAGAAGCCTTCCAAAAGGAAGCAAAAGATGAAAACTGGATATGGCACCTGAGATTTGGACATCTCAATTTCGGAGGATTAAATTTGCTTCACAGAAAAGGAATGGTAAGAGGTTTACCATTGATAGAAAAGCCTGACAGCCTATGTGAAGGCTGCATCTTGGGAAAACAACACAGAAAAATTTTTCCTTCAGGGAAAAGCATAAGGGCGAAAGCACCTTTAGAGATCATTCATTCAGATTTTTGTGGGCCGATGCAAACAACATCTGTTTCAGGCAGCAATTACATGCTGACCTTCATAGATGATTTCACAAGAAAAGTGTGGGTTTATTTTCTGAAATATAAGAGTGAAGTCTTTCAAAAAAATTTCCAATTTAAAGCTCTTGTAGAGAAACAAAGTGGGCAGTACATTAAAGTCCTCAGAACTGACAGAGGAGGAGAATATATCTCAAAGGAGTTTCTGCATTTTTGCAGAGAAAATGGCATACAAAAGCAGTTTACCACAAGGTACACACCGCAACAGAATGGAGTTGCTGAAAGGAAGAATCGAACCATAATGGAGATGGTGAGAAGTATGCTAAAGGAAAATCATTTGCCGAATGAGTATTGGGCAGAAGCAACAAACTGTGATGTGTATATTTTAAATAGATGCCCTACAAAAGCAGTGATGAACAAGGTACAAGAAGAATCGTGGAGTGGTAGAAAACATGGAGTCACCCACATGAGAGTTTTTGGATGTGTAGCATATGTACACATTCCTGACAAGTTAAGAAAGAAGTTGGATAGTAAGGGGGAGAAGTGCATTTTCCTTGGATATTGTGAAGATTCCAAAGGATACATATTGTATAACCCATCCACAAAGAAGTTTGTGATAAGCAGAGATGTGCAATTTATTGAAGAGGAAGCATGGGATGGAAGCATAGAGAAAACAATCAATGTTAAAATCTATTTGTCTCATGATGAAGATGAAGAAGATGTGGTTGAAATTAACAACACATCTGCAGCAAAACCTCCACCACCACAAGGACAACAAGGGACACCTCAAGCAGCACCGAGAACACCCTTGAGAAGAAGCGGGAGTACATCTCCAAGCACACCACATGGAGTAGAAATGAGTGCTTCATCAAGCACATCTACACCAAGTGAAAGAGGAACAAAGTTCAGAAGCCTTAGAGAAATCTATGAGTAAGGAGAAGTAGATGAAGGTATGAATTCCTTACTTGCTTTGTATTGTCAAGTTGATGATCCTATTCATTTTCAAGATGCTATTAAAGATAGAAAATGGATAGAAGCTATGGATAAAGAAATTAGAGCCATATAGAAGAACAAAACATGGGAGTTAGTTGATCTACCAGAAGGTAAAGAAGTCATTGGTGTGAAATGGGTCTATAAGACCAAAAGCAATGCTGAAGGAAAGATAGTGAGACACAAGGCCAGACTTGTTGTCAAAGGATAGAAGCAGAAGCAAGGGATTTATTATGAAGAAACTTTTGCACCAGTTGCAAGAATGGAGACAGTAAGAGCAGTGTTGTCCATAGCAGCACAAAACAAATGGAAAGTATATCAGATGGATGTAAAATATGCATTTCTAAATGGAGTTTTAATGGAAGAGGTATATGTGGAACAACCTCTCGGATATGAGAAGAAAGGCCAAGAGAATAAGGTCTGCAAATTGAAGAAAGCTCTTTATGGGCTGAAGCAAGCACCAAGAGCATGGTATAGTAGGATAGATTCCTATCTACTGGAAAATGGATTTGAAAACTGTGAGGGAGAACCCACCCTCTACATCAAAGAAAAAAATGGTAAGATGCTCATTGTTGTTTTATATGTTGATGATTTAATTTTTACAGGTAATGATGATTACCTTGTTGAAAATTTTAAAACAGTCATGAAAGATGAATTTGAAATGACTGACATGGGTTTGTTGGGATACTTCTTGGGAATAGAAGTGGAGCAAAATGAGAAAGGGATTTTTATATCTCAAGAAAAGTATGTGAATCAAGTTTTAGAAAGATTTAATATGCAGGAGTGCAAAGCTGCAATTACTCCCACAGTAATGGGATTGAAGTTGAGAAAAGATGATAGCAGCAAGGATTTTGATCCAAGTTTGTATAAAAGCATAGTTGGCAGCCTGATGTATTTGACTGCAACTAGGCCAGATATTATGCATGCTGTTAGTTTAATTTCCAGATTTATGCAGAAGCCAAAAGAAGCACATTGGCAAGCAGCAAAGAGAATTCTGAGGTATTTTAAAGGAACTAAAAGATTTGGTATTTTATATACAGCTTCAGAAAATTCAGAATTAGTTGGATACACTGACAGTGATTGGGCTGGAAGTATAGATGATCAAAAGAGCACTTCCGGTTATGTTTTTCATATGGGTTCATGAGCCATTTCATGGGCTTCTAAGAAACAGCTGATTGTGGCATTGTCTACAACAGAAGCAGAGTATGTGGCAGCTACAGCAGCAGCGTGTCAAGCAATTTGGATGAGAAGAATGTTGAGAAGTATATGTCAAGAACAGGTAAAGGGCACTGTGATTTATTGTGACAATAACTCAGCTATTGCATTGTCAAAGAATTCTATGTTTCATAAAAGAACAAAGCACATAGACACAAAATTTCATTATATCAGAGAATTAGTGAACAATGGAGAAATTGTTTTGCAGCATTGTAAAACAGAGGAGCAATATGCAGATATTTTAACTAAACCATTGGCACAAAATACATTTGAATTTTTAAGAAAATGTTTGGGTATGATGGATAACCCAACAGCTGACTTTAAGGGGGAGTGTTGAAATTATTAAAGTCACCTGTCGTGCCCTGGGCAGGAAGAACAAAGGACAGCAGCAGCAGCAGCACAGATTTTTGAGTGCATAGCACTCTATATTAAAGAGGAATGGAGAATCCGTAAGGAGAATTAAATTTTGTATGGGCCGCAGCCACAGATAGCAGAAGAATTAATTTTGAAGTATGGCGGAGAAGTTACTTTAGCAGAAGAATGAAGATTTTGTCTACGGAGGAGCGAATTCATTAAAACAGTCAAGTCGGGCGTTTAAAGCCTCAACAGCCAAATGAATGAATTGAATTAAAACAGGCGGAAGTCACTAATGAAGCAGAAGGACAAGTGGTCCCTACCACTTGAGCGCAAAAGCGCAAAATTGCAAATCGCACTTTTTGAAGTTCTAAATGTCTTGTAGATGTGGAATTCTGCGATGTGCGATGTGCGATCATCGCAACATTGCAACATCGCAATATCGCAATTATATAATATGTGTTTCCGCCCATCCAATATGTGTCATCGCAAAAGTTAAAGTTGCGATGTGCGATCGTCACGCCATCGTGCGATCGCACAATCGCAAAATCGCAAATCTGTTCCGCCATTTATATATACCATCGCAATATTGAAAGTTGCGATGTGCGATCGTCGCGCCATCACGTGATCGCACAATCGCATTTCCATTGTTCGTTCACCAAAATGATATCGCAGTTTTGAAAGTTGCGATATGCGCCATCGCAGATCGCACCATCGCAAGTTTGATTGTTCTGCCGTTTGCGCCATCGCAAATCGCATTTTGGCCGACTGCGATGTGGACCCCACTCGTACGTCGTGCCATGTTTAAAGTTTATGTTTTGCAAGGTTTTCCTTTGTATTTCGTTTATTTGTTTGGTTTATATTTTATATGTATTTTATTCCGCCGCGCTATATATAAAAGAAAAAGGCCCGCGTGCATAGTATTGCATTGTAATGTTGTTGAATCGTTGTGTGTGAGCCCGCAAGCGAAGAAAAAGCACAGTAAGAAGAACTGAGCACTGCATGTGCGTTCTTAAGAGACAGAGAGAGACAGAGAGAGACAGAGATTTATTTTAGAGCACTGCGTCTGTAGCAGTCAAGTTTATTCTGTGAATCCCTCACTGTTGAGGAAGAAATTTGTAACAGTTTTTGTTTTTAAGTTCCGTTTAATGAAATAGAAAGCATATTTTCATGCCATCTCTGTCCAGAAGTGAATTTTTTGTTTTTTAAACTTCTCTGTGTTTAGAGGAGAGCATCGTTATCTCCTGTTTGCTTGGAATTTCCAATAATTCCAACATGTGTGTGGGGCATGGTTGTGCAAGGTTCAGGCGTATGAAAAAATGAATATTCTTTGTTTACTCATAAGTTTGTTGACCTACCTCCAAATATAAGGGCGCCAAAAACTTTCCATGAATTCGAATAGCAGAGTATTTATCTGCAACTATGTCTGTGCTTGACTACATAGCCAGTGATATGCTGCCCAGTGTGAGGACAATTCTTGATTTCGTTTTGAGTTTTGAGGACAACCCTTAGACATTTGGACATCGAGCATGCATTTTATTATGTCCGATGGAACCAATCATTGGTGTTCATATTGATAGATAACACAACGTCAAAGGTTTGAGTCGATTGTTGCCTTGCGCACATCGTCAAAGGTTTGACCTGATAGCTGATGGTCGATGGAATAGACTCACTTGAACTGTGTTAATGGGATGGTTTTGGCATTATCCCTAGTGACTGATAGCTCATTTCTTTATTGGCCCAAGCTCTAGGCATGTGGTTAGCGTTGAACGTCGTGGATTTTTCTAGGAAAATCCATGATGTGAGTTTCATGTGGAAATTTTGGTCGGGTGAAGTTGTATTAATGGTAAGGAAGGTATATACTAATTGGTTTGATTGGGGTTTAGTCCTCATTACATTATAGGTTCAAATTTTATGAGAAGAAGTTGAGGATGGAAGTCACTTTGGATGAATTAAACTTTTAAATGGGCGTCGAGGCTTGACTGAGTCTTGCAAGTCAAGCTTTGCACAATCCCAGTGATAAGCATGCCATTGTGGGTTTATCATTATTCTTCCATCCAGTAAATGAGCTAGCCCCGACCTAGACTTAACCTAGTCACAAATAAAAATTTAGTGAAGGCATTCTTATTTTGATTGTCAATTTTGGAAATATTTTGGAATTGAAGGAATAAGACTGAGGTGAAATTTTCCACTTCACTCCTCTCTATCAAATCCAAGAATATTCTTAGAATAAAAAATGATGATATATATATAGATAGGTTGACTAAAATAAATTATAATGGTTGGTAAATAGGCATTTTGAGTGGTTGGGATATATGTTGATAATGTCAGCATTCTCATTTTAATACTAGCTAGCCTTGCTCAGTATGTTTTGTGAGCTATCATATCATACTAGGAGGATTTTGATTGATAGTAGCACCACGTGATTGTTGGAAGAAACAACGACTATGTGCTCTTGTTATCAACTCCTTCCCCCTACCATTACCCAAAAAAAAGAAAAAAAGAAACAAACAAATAAAAATAATAAATTACGCATAGCCAAGGGGTAATGGTGCACGGCCTAGTAGCCCTAGTGTTGAATAAACACCCTTCTTAAGGTGACACATAGACCTAGGGTGCCATGTCACCTACCATATATCAACAACATAAACATATAACATAGGTCAACAACATAAACATATAACATGGCACTACTAATGAAGTTTCCAAGGGGTCCTACTTTAGTGCCTTGGGCTCAAAATCCAATGAACTTTATATTGTTAGAATGTTCTTAATGAGTAGATGGTAATGGTGGCCATAGAAATTTATTCAATTTTAAGGGAAAGAGGAAAAAAATTTGTGATTTTTATCTCAATAAAGTGGCTTAAAAGTTTAGGAACATATTAAACAAGGAATCAAGAGAATATAATCTTTACTATTGTTTTTTTCTAAAAACCCAATCAATTAAAAAATTTAAACAAAATACATCATTCATAAAAAGTTCTTTGAGGTTTATTATTATTATTTTGTTTTGGTTATTATGAAGTGTATTCACTAAATTATTTAAATTATTATTTATTCAGTGATATCAAAAGACACATTATATTGTTCAATGACATTCATCTTATATCCTTTCTAAAATCAAATTAACTTCAAAAGACACATTATATTATTCAATGACTGTTGGGGCCCTT
This sequence comes from Pinus albicaulis, assembly GCA_034641835.2. Lineage (NCBI taxonomy): Eukaryota > Viridiplantae > Streptophyta > Pinopsida > Pinales > Pinaceae > Pinus > Pinus albicaulis. The sequence goes on from CM076572.1 coordinate 1,306,379,038, forward strand.
GTTTTTGTTTAAGTTTTGAACTTTTGGCCAAGACATTTTGAACTTTGACTCTTTTTGAGTTGCGGAATAAATACACATAGCTACCGCGACCGCGCCGCAACGACCAGGAGTTGCGGAGCTACCAAGGTGGCGCGGAAGCATTTGATAACTGGAGATCGAACAGAGATAAGTGCAGATGAAAGAAATACAGCAGAACACAGAAAGTGGAACACGCGGACATCAGAAGAGAAGCTGGGAAAAGCCAAAGTGAAGACACAGAGAAGCCGCCAGTCGCGAGGAGCGGGTGAATAAAAGGCGATCACCCGGCTGAAGAAGGTTGTTGTTATTGCTGAGGGTTGAATGGATGCGAGAGAAGTCGCGAGGATCAAGACCTGAGGAAGGATGCGCAGAGCAGCTGTGGAAGAATCAGACCTGTTCTTCCTATGGGTCCTTACTTTCTATGCTCTTCCTTTCTGTTCTCAAACCCATCTGTATCCGACTTGTGAGTTATCAGAGAAGAAAGCTATGTAATCATGTATTCAGCTAGAAGAATAATATAAGGAAGGATTGTTGTCTCAATATGTTGTTCATGCGTTCTAATGTGTTTACGCTGAGTTAAAAATTTTAAGTTGCGACTGTCTGAATACTTAATTAGTGATCTTGCATGTGTAATTTGGTATATGTAATGGATGCACTTTCTTTCTTTGGTTGCGGGTTTATTCCTTACCGGTGATCTCATCCCCTTATGCATGTGGTCGCGGCACGCCTCGGGTGAGACGCACTGCTCTCCAAGAGCGGGGTGAAAATGCCGGCGTGTTCCTAGACTACACCGGACCCCTTGTTGGCCACAACCCTCGAACCTGGGTCTTGTCCGCGAGACCTGACTTTTCGCCAACAAATGGTTCCGTTGCCGGGACCTGCATGTTCTGAGGGGATCTAGATCATGGTCTCGAGGATTTTTGAGGGAGCAATACGGCGATGGTGGGATGATCATCTTGACCATTTCATTACTCAGCAAGCGGAGCTGATCAAGAAAAAGGAGGCGGCGATCAGGGAGCTTGTTCTTTTCTCTGACTCAGCTAGTGATACGTACGAAATTTTCTGGGGAAGGTTCCCTACGGACCTTTACAACTGGTTGCGGAGGTTACGAGCGACGGTGCCCCAAGAAGGCTTGCGAAAGATAAAGCGCAGGTGGGCACACGAAGACCTGGTAGCGCTGCATCGGGTAGATACTGAACTAACCCGCGCAGTGGATTTTTGGGTAAGGACCACGTTGGAAGGATACGTTGTGGAGTTTGCCGCTGAGTGTTACCAATCCTTCTCGAAGGCTGAGGCTGTTTTTCACTCAGGGCTGAGGGGGAAGCTGTTGAAGGAGATTCCGCTGTGGATCAAAGCCCTGATGGTGGACGAAGGGTTGATTGAATTCCACAAAACGAGTATGGAAGCGTAAACCACCCGTACTGGGGGAAGGATTGAGGGGACCGATGCTGTGTAGACTATAAGAGTGGGGAGCGGGGGATGGACGTTGAGGCCGCATGCAAGTTGCGGGAGTCACGTGCGCATCAGCGGGCACAGATCGCCGATAGGTGGCGAAGAAGGGTAATGAGAGATTTGAAGAGAAGGGAGATCGAGAGGAAAAATCAGAAGGAGGCGCCTCAGAAGACAAGAACTATGGGTTTGGATACCCGGACAGGAGACGGGACGACAGCATACGTACAGTGGGTGCATGGGAGCCCAGCGACGCAAGAAAGCGAAGTAACGACTAGTGAAGATAATGGAAAGATGCAGCCCGAAGAAAGCTCTGATGACGAATGGCACGGCGTAATGCAGCAGATGTTCCAGGACCAGACGGCCCCCACCCCTCCAGGCAGCCCTACGTCCCACTTTCCGCATGGCCAGGATCCCAACCTTCCCCTAGTACTTTATCAACCTTTAAGAAATATTTTTATTCAGTTACAAGCATTAAGTCAGTCATATAGTAGTTCAGCGGCGTCGGTAATGCCCAGTATCAGCAGCGTTACTAGTAGTAGTATTTTCCCTAGTGGGACCGTTACGCAACCAGGACCCGGAGGTTTTATCTTGGTTAATTCTCTGCAAGTATACATGGCTGGATCTTTCACCCGGTACCCAGAGTTCTCTGGCCGGGGAAATGAAGACGTAGAACAACACTGGTATCTGTGCGAAGCCATCTGGAGGGCTCGACAGACGCCGGATGCAGGGAATTTAATAGAGTTTCAAACCACGCTCAGAGAGAGAGCTCTGCGTTGGTTCATCAAGTGGTCCGGGGCGCACCCTAACCCTGTAATAGCGGACGTGAAGCGGGATTTTGTCCGCGAATTTAAGCTTCCCCAGATAGACCAGCAGGGCCTGTCCGAGCTGTGGGAAATTAAGCAGAAGGAAGGTGAGACCGCATGGGAGTTGATGCGAAGATTCAAGGACGCGATCGGGAAACTGAGCTACCCGATCGATCCAAACCACCAGAGGGACTGGTTCATCAAGGCTCTGCTCCCCTTGACACGAACCCCTCTCACTCAGCAGAAGATTGATAATCTGCAGGATGCTTTGGAGCAGGCCATGAAGATTGAAGCCATGGCGGGATACCCCCAGGAATACAGGGGGGGGCTGGCCCCGCAAGACCCTTCTCTGATAGGGTTGCAGCACCAGATCGCCAGCTTGACTGAAAAGCTCAAGGAAATTCAGCCAGCGTGACCAGCGCGACCGAATGTTTGGTGTACTCATTGCCTGGTCGAGGGACACGTTGCAACCGAGTGTCATCGGTTGCGCGGCGCAGGGGTTGGACCCTCAGTTGCAGCAATTCAGGGGGGTCTACCACCAGGGGGTGGCGCGGCGATGAACCCGCAGGGAGTCTACCAGCCGCAACAGACCTTTGTGGCGTTCCAACCGCAACAGGGGCCCTCCACCACAGAGTACTGTGAGATTTGCCGGACGATGGGGCACCCTCCTCGGATGTGCCCAATATTACAGAAGTACTCCATGGTGCCGAATAATGTATACTGCGAATTCTGTGCGTCTACGACCCACAACACTGAGCAGTGCAGGGCGCTTGACGCTCTTGCGGATCGATTGGATCGTCCCTCGTACAGGGTGAACGAGGCCCCAAGGGGAAGAGGTGGCGGCATGCGGGGAGGTAGAACAGGCGGACGCGGTCCGGTAAAGTGCTACAACTGCGACCAGGAGGGTCATGTGGCTCGAGAATGTCCCCTTCCGCGACGACCCTGGTGTTCCCAGTGCCGGGTCAACGCCCATGCTACTGAGGACTGTCCGGAACTCATCAAGAAGTGGGAAGAGCAGGCGAGGCAGAGGGGCACGAATCTGATAAACTCAGAACCACGAGGGGCCGCAACCCCTGACTTGCAGAATGTTGCGATAATAACAAGAGGCGGAAAGAAGACTGGAGAGGATGCCCTCGAGAAGGAGCCAGCACGAGTGGTTCAGCCGGCATCCCCAAAGAAATTGATCAGGCTCGAAGTCCAGAAGAAGTATTTCCAGGAGGCGGTTGAGGCATTCGCCCAGTTGCGCAACGAGGGAAGGTTGGAGGAACCCAGGCAGTCAGAATCCGGAGCGAAGAACGTTGCAGACACTATGGTCGGGGATTGGCTCCGGCTATTTCTCAGGATTGTTGATGACGCTGTGCTGCGGCAGCAGCTCAAGCATGTTTTGGACGGAGCGCTGCAGGGCCGCGCAGAAGATAGTGGTCCGGCGGACGCTAGCCCTCAATACGTCCCTCAATACGTGCAACGGGTCAAGCGGAACAAGCAACGAACAGGCAAAGAATTCCGGCTTAACACACACGTCGCAGGTTTCCAAATCAACGACACCATGTTGGACTTGGGGTCCGACGTCAACATACTGCCACGCAAGACATGGGAGGCTCTTGGAAAGCCACGGCTCGTCTATTCCCCAATCCAACTCAGGATGGCAAACTAGTACTGCATTTTGCCAATCGGCCGAATCGAAGGAGTCGAGGTCGACGTTGCGGGCGTGAAGACATACGCCGATTTTGAGGTTATCGATATCGTGGGCGATAAGGATCCCTACCCTGCTTTACTCGGCATTGATTGGGCTTTTGAGAATTATGCCATCATTGACCTCAAAAAGGAGCTGATGATTTTTGAGGATGGGGAGGTATGGGTCACTCAGCCTCTCGACCCGTATCAGGGTCCGCAATACACAGAACCGGTGGACAGTCGGGAGGATGCTCAGATGATGGACCATCTCTATCAGATGACTGCAGGGAAGCGGGACGATTATATTAACCCGACCGCAACAGGTTCTATCAGTTGGCAGAGTGTGCAGAGCTCGGAGCTCGGATCCGAGCTCGCGTGGGAAGACTGGCAGCAAGGGGGGTATGAGACCACCACGCGGAGATGTGCCTCCATCTCTCAGGTCCGGTGGGTTGGGACTAAGATCCGCGGATACCCCACATTATCAAACATGCAAGCAGTGAATACGTTTATTGCCAAGGTGGAATACCGGGTCCCAGAGGAAAGCCGGATACCACTTTTGGATGTGGCCTTAAAGTCAACATCGGGACGATGGTGGAACAATCACCGCAACACTCTGTTGCGATGGGAGCGTGTGGTGGATGCACTACGGGCACGCTTCAAAGAGGATGAAGGGCCCCGAATTACACTTAAACATCATGGAGCTTCCGACCCGCGACAGCATTTGCGGGCGTGCGAGGAACAGTGGCGTACCGCTAGGTACCCTGAGGAGTTGTGGGTCCACAGGTTTGTCCACTCCCTGGGTACAATTCCCCAGGCCTGGTACCTGGAGGAAGAGCGGAAACGGGGAACCCGCTCCTGGCAAGCAGTCGCGGAAAAGTTCGTCCAGAGCTTCTCGTTCGAAGGGGAGACGGCGCAGGAATCTCAGGCCCTACAAGCCGTCAAGGAGGTTCTGTTTTTCCGCCATCCCGAGCCCGATGAGGGCCCGGTGGCGTCACGCTCCGGGGTCAAGCGCGAATTGGTTTGCCAACGAATTGACGGCGATCCGGAGGATGATAGTTTGGAGGACCTTAGGCATCTCTATTTTGACGAAAAGGAAGGCGAGCGCAGCATCCGCGACGAGCCGACGACAGAAGGAGTCCATTTGCAGCCCCTAAAGACAAAGAAGCTGAACATTGGAACGGAGGAGAAACCTAAGCTGGCAACGGTGGGAGATTACTGGGACGAGGAGACGACAAGAGAAATTTTCAGCCTCCTCCGGGAGTACGAAGATTTATTTCCGTCATCCGTTGCGGACCTGAAGGGGATCAAGGGGGATCTGGGCGAGATGCGCATCACACTGAAACCAGGAGCCAGGCCGGTGAAGCACCGACCCTACCGGTTGAATCCACGTATCAAAGAGAAGGTCAAGATGGAGATCGACAAGATGCTGGCTGCGGGTCTCATCTTTCCAGTAGAAGAAGCCGAGTGGGTAAGCCCCATTGTCATCCAGAACAAGAAGGACAAAGCGGAAATCCGTGTCTGCGTAGATTATCGGAGTTTGAATAATGCTTGTATTCACGATCAGTTTCCCACTCCCTTCAGCGACGAGGTTCTAGATCATGTCGCGGGAAACGAAGCTTATTCCTTCACTGATGGGTTTTCGGGCTACCATCAGGTGCGCATCACCGAGGAAGACAAAGCAAAGACGACATTCACAACTGAATGGGGATCATTCGCATACCACATTATGCCGTTTGGTCTGAAGAACGCACCGGCTGTGTTTTCCCGGATTGTCATTGCTGCTTTCCGGGAGTACATTCACAAGTTCCTGGAAGTCTATATGGATGATTGGACTGTTACAGCCTGCTGAAGAAACACGCCTCCCTGTTGCGTGTTATGTTCGACCGGTGTCGCCAGCTGCAGATTTCCTTGAACCTGAAGAAATGTATTTTTGCAGTACCATTCGGCACACTCTTGGGTCACGTGGTGTGTAAGCAAGGGGTCTGCGTTGATCCTGCCAAGGTCGCGGTCATCGTCCACATGGAGGCCCCCGAGACTGTGAAGCAGTTGCGGGCACTGCTCGGGCACACAGGATACTACAGGCGGTTTATCTGCAATTATGCCAAAATCACTGCCCCTTTGGAGAAACTGTTGCGGAAGTCAGAAGAATTTGAGTGGACGGCGGAGTGCAGGAAGGCACTCGACACATTGAAGGAGAAGTTGGCGACGACACCCATACTTGTTCATCCCAACTGGGATAAGCAGTTCCATGTGCACATTGATGTGTCCGGGATTGCACTTGGCGTTGTATTGGCGCAACCCGGGGAAATGACAGTTGACCACCCGGTATACTTCGCCAGCCGACGGTTATCGAATGCGGAGAAGAATTACACCACGACCGAACGGGAGGCGTTGGCGATGGTGTACTCTCTCCAGAAGTTCCGCCACTACCTTCTGGGCGGCAAATTTACACTTTTTACGGACCATTCGGCATTAAAATATCTGGTCAATAACCCTGTGTTGGAAGGAAGAATCTGTCGATGGCTTCTACTTTTTCAGGAGTTCACGTTTGATGTGATTGTCAAGCCTGGCAGGTTGAACGTTGGTCCCGATCACTTATCCAGGCTAGAGACGAAAGAGAATGAAGGTCTGTTGGACAATCAGCTCCCGGATGCTGACCTATTCCGAGTTGAAGCAGTCCCAGACTACCTGGCTGACATTGCCACGTATCTGACCACGGGACAGTGCCCTGAGGATTACACCCCTCTTCAGAAACGCCACTTGGTTGTCCGGGCGGCCGATTATCAATTGATCGCAGGGCAGCTGTACAAACTGGGCCTGGATGAGGTGTTGCGCAGGTGTGTTATTGACCACGAGCGGGAAGCAGTGATGTGGGAATGTCATAGCGGTGTTGCGGGAGGACACGTGGGTGCTAAACCCACCGCAAGGAAGGTGCTTCAAGCTGGCCTATGGTGGCCGACGGTACATGTAGACTGTAAGGCCTATGTGAAATGTTGTGATATTTGTCAGAGGACGGGAAGGCCTTCGCACAGGGACGAGCTTCCGCTACACCCGGTGCATGTGTTGCGGCCATTTGAGAAGTGGGCTGTTGATTTCGTAGGCCCCATCGCACCAATCGCTCGCCATTCCAAAGCCCGGTACATCATTACCGCGACGGATTACCTCACACGGTGGGCTGAGGCAGCAGCGGTACGCGACTGCTCGGCAGAGACCGTTGCTCGGTTCATCTTTGAACACATCTTCAGCTGCTTTGGCTGCCCACGGAGCTTAACCAGCGATTAGGGTACGCATTTCATTAATGCCACGGTCAAGTCGCTACTGGACACATTTATGATTCAGCATCATAAAAGCAGCCCATACCACCCGCAGGCCAATGGTATGGTGGAAGCCTTCAATAAGATTCTTGAAAAGGGCTTGACTAAAATTTGCAACACTCAGCGGGACGATTGGGATGAGCGGCTACCAGCGACATTATGGGCTTACCGGACCACGGTAAAATGTTTGACCAACCAGACGCCATTCCAGCTGGTGTATGGCCGCGAAGCTATGATTCCCGCCGAGTTCACCGTACCCAGCCTTTTGATCGCAACGTCCCTTCACTTCTCAGAAGAGGCGTCACTGAGGGAATGCCTCCAGGAGCTACAGGAGCTGGACGAGGCCCGATTTCTTGCGGAATTCCACCAGAAGGTTCAGAAGGCCAGACAGAAAGCATGGCACGACCGCCACATCAAAACTAAAGCTTTCCAAGTTGGCGGCAAAGTTCTCTTATACGACAGCCGGTTCCAGAAGTTTCCAGGCAAGCTCCAGATGCATTGGCTGGGACCGTACTTTGTCATCGAGATCCGCGACTCAGGAGCCGTTCGATTGGCACAACTGGACGGCACAGTTCTTCCAGGATGGGTGAATGGCGCACGCCTAAAGCCCTACCAGGAGTAGGTACCTTTTCACTTTTCATTAATAACTCTCGCAACCGAGAGAGCCCGTAGAGTAGCGTAGTTGAATAACTCTCCCGCAACTGGGATGAGCATAGTTAGTCTTTTCCGTTCCTTTGCAATCAGTCAGATAAATCGTCAGTTGCGGCACCCATACCGTAACCGATTTTGGTCGGGGCTGGCCAGTCCAGCGTGTCGCAGCGCTAGTCCAGCATGCCACCACGCCAGTCCAGCGTGTCGTGCACGAAGGATCCATCGTCGTGCCAGTGTCAGTCCAGGTCATTTCCGTCAGTCCTTTTGTCAGTCCGTAGGATAGCTCAGATTTGGTCATAAATTCCCTTAAATGGACAGTAATCATACCGTAATCATTTGCCATCAACCGCAGTTCCCTCAGCCGTCGGGTCCGCCCATCTCCCCATGACTCCGTCAGCAACTGTCAGATTACACACAGGCCTGCGATCGATCGCACGATTATCGCAGGCAAGAAATATAGCAAGAATTAATTGCCGTTATGGAGTCTCATCAACTCTGCGCGTGCCAGCAGATGGCCCAATTTGCATGAAGGCTATCAGCACAAAGATGACGGACCAGTTCAATTTGGAAGTTGCAGCGATTCTGGAGCATTCGCAGTATCAGAGCACTCAGCACCTCGCAGGAAGTTACAGAAGAATCGTCCAAGTCTATCAGAGACGCGCCAAGATTCCGAGAGCTCTTCTCTCAGTTCCTGAACCAGCATTAGATAGCAGAATTCACCGGGTAGAGTCGCTGGTCGGCAAGTATGACAATGCACCCTGTATGGACGCCAACTTGTCCGACCCGGCTGAGTTTCCTCACCTCCATTGGCAGGTATTCATGGAACACCATTACACGCCCGGGAGCAGCTCTAACAGTCGAATGCGGGAAGAATTCCGGGGCCTACAGCAGTCGACTTTGATGAATTTGAGGAGTCTTCCTGTCTTCGGAACCACCGGACCAGCTCTGCAATGCACCCGGTTCCTCCTCAGTCGGGTGCAGAACGGGTCCCTGTGGCTTAACGAAGAAATTCCAATACATGTAGAAGACATTAATCGGCTTACAGGGCTATCGCAAACTGGTTCAGATGTCTCCTCTGCGGGCCAGACATCCTCCAAGCGCGCCCGGAAGTCGGCTGATGCGGATCTCTACACCAAGTATGGCACTCGCCGGGGTGGTAAAGGTGCCAAGATAGATTTGATAAATGTACCAGAAATCCGGTTCACTTGCTACCTGATCGCTAGCAAGACCATGCACCATTACACAAAGGGAGAGTGCACTCTGGACACAATTTCCATTGCAGAGCACTGCGTCCAGGGAGCCAGGTTGAATTGGAGCTCGTTTGTGTTGAAGGAAATCTTCGCGGCTTGCGAAGACAATTACAAGCGGACTACCAGCTTCATCTATGGGTACTTTCTCTTAGCGTTCGCCATGTGGAAATGGCATCTTCCCCCGATACGGACACCGGTGGAGATCACCGTGAGCTAGCCGCTCGCGATGAGATATTCCCCCTGGCAGTTGTCCAGGGACCCCAGCAGCAAGCAGGTGAACGCAGCGGCGTTCCGAGAATGGTATGGGATGATGGTCGATGTGGTCACTTACCAGCAATGGGTGCCTCGGCACCTGTTGGATGAATACAGTGAACAGGTGTGGTTTGGCGTCAGCCACAACCACTCTTTCATCCGACCGACTTGCGTACCGCACCACACTTTTCATATGGCACCCCTTCGCTTCCAGCTAAATGACAATGTTTTCCACAGGGAGGTCTCTGCGTGGCCGGGGGTTGTTCAGCACGTCCGCGACGGAGTCATCCACTACAATTTTGAGGGGATGAGGGCCGCACAGCAGCCTGCCGCAACCGGCGCAGGGGGATCTTCACAAGTTGCGGCGGAGACCACACCAGACGCAGCTGGGACCGCACCGGACCTGCCTGAATCGCTGGTCCCCGTCGTCGAGCATTTCAACGACCAGGCGCGACGACTCAATGTGGTAACCCAGGTTGTTTCCAGTGGTGCCCCTATATTTCCTTCTTTTACTGAATTTCGTATTAATCGGTCCCGTGGTCTCTCCAACACCGCCCCCCTCACTTCCCCCATTCCCACTAACCTGTTCACTTCTGCTACCCCCCTCATCACGACAATGGGTGAACCGGGCCCCGAACCCGATTCCGCCGACCCACCTCCATCCAAGAGGGCCCGCACTACGGCCACAGATCCCGTGGTGGATCTTACGGAGGATGATCCACCAGCCACGCCGCCCACAACAACTTTGATTCCGGAGGAACCGCTGATTGATCCAGCAGATTTCCTCAACCTTCGTCTCCCTCGCACCTCGTTCACTCCATCTACCGCCCCCTCCACCAGCCGACCACATGCCACCTCCCCCAATCCGTCCAATTCCTCAGCCACTGTGTCCGATTCTTTGATCCGGGAACTTTTCGGTGGTGACCACGGGGCGGAGGTCACCTCCAGTACTGCAGCCGTGGTACCACTGGTTGACCCCGTGGCCACATCCCGGGATCCTCTTCCAACTATATCTGTCCAGCCAGCCACAGTTGGGGCTGATTCGGCCGCCCCTTTCACAGAGCAGACCACGCAGCAAGACCGGCCGGAGCCTGATATGGCCACTTCGGTGCAGCAGCAGACGCCGGTCCACCCTCCAGAGACTTCCGGCCGAGTAGCGGCCATGGGCCAATCTTCGGAGGAACAGACGCCAGAGCAGGGTGCACCCCGCACACCAACTGCAGCACACTTGAGTCCAGCACAGTTGTACCTGCTCATTCAGCGGGCGGCCCTCAAAGCCGAGCAGATTCACACCGAGCTACAGCAGAGGTGCACCGAGCAGCGGAATCAGATCACGGCGCTTACTGAACAGCGCAATCAGTTGCTGCAGGAGAAGACCTACCTCGAGGAGCAAGTCAACATTGCTATCCAAGCGATCTCCAGCGTATGGCCTGCTGCACGGGCTCACCATGCTCCACTTCCCACCAGAATCGAGGAGGACTCTATCGCCCTACAGGCTCATCACCTCAGGGAATTTTTCACTATTGTTTGCAGGGAGAACCAGGAGTTACAAGCGGCGTTAGCCGCACGGCCTACCCTTCCAGATCCACCCAGTGACCATTCAGGACAGGTGACTGCCAAACAGGCGCACGTAGTTAGTCTACAAGAAACTCTCCATTCCACTGTAGCTGCAGCTTCTGCCCTTCTACGCAGTTTGCAAGAGTGCTCACTCGCGTTAACTGTCAAGACGCAGCCCATTGCTGCCCAGCTGCAACAGATTGCCCGGGACATTCAGGCGACCACGGACCCTGCAAGGTTAGATCAGCTCTACACCCAGTCGGACGAGCTGGAGCTTCACATGCAGCAGACTGAGGCCGAATCAACAGCGGCCAAGCACGTCATCCGGGAGATCCGTCCGCCCCTTCGCACCCACGCTAACGCTATGCACCAGCTGGATGCCAAGGCAGAAGCCCAGCTCGCCACCCTGTTCGGGGCTGCCCCAACGCCCATTGACGAAGCCGCCGCCAACCGCATCTCTCAAGACGCCGACCTACTTATGCAGGAATGGCAGCAAGCAGTGGCGACCTTCACAGAGCTGAGAGATTCAACACTCCGCCGGGTCCCGGAGTTGGGGCCCTTGTTTGGCCAACCGGATGGCGGAGTGTAGCAGGAAAGGGTGGTGGAAGAAGGAACAACAGAGCAGGGCACGGAAGCCAGCGGGGGAATGGAAATAGAAACTGTCATTTGTGATTGACTCGCGGACGAGTCAAAGAATTGTGGTCGGGGCCTGTTGGGGCCCTTGTTTTTGTTTAATTTTTGAACTTTTGGCCAAGACATTTTGAACTTTGACTCTTTTTGAGTTGCGGAATAAATACACATAGCTACCGCGACCGCGCCGCAGCGACCAGGAGTTGCGGAGCTACCAATGTGGCGCGGAAGCATTTGATAACTGGAGATCGAACAGAGATAAGTGCAGATGAAAGAAATACAGCAGAAAACAGAAAGTGGAACACGCGGACATCAGAAGAGAAGCTGGGAAAAGCCAAAGTGAAGACACAGAGAAGCCGCCAGTCGCGAGGAGTGGGTGAATAAAAGGCGATCACCCGGCTGAAGAAGGTTGTTGTTATTGCTGAGGGTTGAATGGATGCGAGAGAAGTCGCGAGGATCAAGACCTGAGGAAGTATGCGCAGAGCAGCTGTGGAAGAATCAAACCTGTTCTTCCTATGGGTTCTTACTTTCTATGTTCTTCCTTTCTGTTCTCAAACCCATCTATATCCGACTTGTGAGTTATCAGAGAAGAAAGCTATGTAATCATGTATTCAGCCAGAAGAATAATATAAGGAAGGATTGCTGTCTCAATATGTTTTTCATGCGTTCTAATGTGTTTACGCTGAGTTAAAAATTTTAAGTTGCGACTGTCTGAATACTTAATTAGTGATCTTTCATGTGTAATTTGGTATATGTAATGGATGCACTTTCTTTCTTTGGTTGCGGGTTTATTCCTTACCAGTGATCTCATCCCCTTATGCATGTGGTCGCGGCACGCCTCGGGTGAGACGCACTGCTCTCCCAGAGCAGGGTGAAAATGCCGGCGGGTTCCTAGACTACACCGGACCCCTTGTTGGCCACAACTCTTGAACCTGGGTCTTGCCCGCGAGACCTGACTTTTCGCCAACAATGACATTCAGCTTATATCCATTCTAAAACCAAATTAACTTATAAAGTTTGGCATGCTTTTTTCATAGGAATCCAATTTTCTCTATTATATATATAAACAATAATAATCTTATTAAATTTGACTCTATATTTATTTTTTCTTTTACAATAAACATTTTTTCAATCATATGATTTTCCTTCTCTTATTCTCTCTATATAACATGATAATCTTTATTGAAATTATTTTCAACCTTATTCAAACTAAATATCTTTTAAAACATGTATATTCCTTACATAAAATATAAAAATATTAAAAACACAAATACTACACTTTCTACATTTTTAATTTTATATTTAACTTTATTTTAATATTATTCTGTCCTCATTTTTCATACTCATTTCCTATTAACATTATAAAAATTAATTATGCCTTTTCTCACACATAATTATATCCCTCAAATTTTCATTTTAGCCACTCGAACTTTATGCTCTTCCTCAAGTTTTGACTTTAAATATTTGTGATGCAATATGTGAAAACATATGAGAAATTTTAAATTTTAGTATAGCGTTAAGCAATACGAATATCAGAAATTGAAAAAATATTTTAAAAATTACCTTCTAACTATGGTTACATTTTCTTAAAAACTGGTAATTTTTTTAGTAAAGACTAATCTATAAAATGATTGGATACGACCAATTTTCAATATAGAGGTGGAGGTGGGCAGTGTTTTTTCTAAGTCCATAAGTGTATATGTTTTTCTAAGTTAATATAAAGGTGGAGGTGGAGGACTTCGAATCTCGTCCTGAAGATGGATTCTCGTTGGGATTTGAAACGTCGACCATTGTTTTATAACACTGTGGATAATCCTGAGATCCTTTCAAATAACAATAACCACAAAAGTTTGAAAACCACAATTGTCACACTTTTTTGAAATAATCCTAAATGTAATCAGGGAGTTTGTAGTTGAATGATAGCTCCTAATTCAATCCTATCCTTTAACTCCTTTTATCACTTTTAAAAATAGGTAGAATGAGAGTTTCAATCTAGGTTTTAGGAAAACCTTACTAGACTACTAAATTGAAATGTTTTGGATTTGAGGAACAAGGATAGTCACTCCAATTTTTAATATTTCCACTTGGTAGAGATTTTCATTTTGCAAGCAACTTAAACCCAAACTTTATGTCATCTATAGAAAATAATTCTTCTTCTATAAAAAGGGTTGAATGTTGTCTATTATGTTATGGGATTCATAAACATTTTTAAGGTAGGAATTCTAGTCCTTTAAGGGAATCATACTAGTTTCATTAGTATTGTTCAAATTTATGGACTTAAAAAACGGGAAATGGGTTTTCCAAATTGGGTTTCCCTGTAAATCATTGTGTTCTTGTGGTTTTAATGGTTGCATGTCATTGTATGTGTTTTTGAATTGTGATTTTCATTCCATAATATTATAGAGAAAATTTATAATCTCTTAATTTTAGTTTGAATACATCAATAGTAAAAAAATTCTATTAATTTCTACAAAATTATTTATTATTACAAATTTCAATAAAAAGTATAATATTAATTTTATTTGAATTCTAACTTAAAAGATACCTTTTAGTCAATTTAAATCCGCAACAATTTTAATAAAAGAATCAATTTATTCTTTTTATTTGTACATTAAAATAAACAAAATATATATATATATATATATATATATATATATATATATATAAAGATTAATTCTAAAAATATTTTCTCTTTCAAAAAATTATTTTCCATTTTAAATATTATAAAAAAAAACATTTTAACAAAGTTTTTCATTAAAAGATATTATTCATAACCAAGAAATATGTAAAAATTGTCATTGTCTCTGTAGACTATATTTATTAAAAATATAATTCACAAAAAGTTATTTTACACCACAATTGTGGTTCATGTAAGATATTTGTATCTTATTTTACAATTTTTAATCATAGGTGAAAATAAACTTGGTTTGATTTTATTAAAATATAATTGAAAAAAAATATTTTACACTACGTTGTTTGTTTGTTTGTTTGTGGTATATGTAAGATATTTGATATAATATTTTATAATTTTTAATTATATGGTGAAAATAAAAATGGTTTGAGTGGTTAGATGAAAATATAATTTTTTAATAATACAATTGAACTGGCAATTAAATTTCTTATATTTTCTTTTTTATCGTTTTTTTTAATTTTTTTTTATTATGACTTTTTCTTTTTTTTTAAATTGGAGATTTTTTATTAATTAAAAAGTATATATAAAGATGTCAAAATGCATGTGCCCTCACCTCGATCAGGTTTCTTGAACAATGTTATTACCATGCTATAGACAGAAAGGAAAATATCCAACTGAGAGATCCACAACCTTATAGACCTTACATACCAAAAAAATCAAGAATTAACAATAGGTAAGTTACCATAATTAATCATCAAAAGTAATAGAAGGTAAGTTATCTGGCCCCATTCCTGGAGGAGGAGGTGAGCGGTAAATATAGTGGCAATGTTGTTCAAAGTGAGCAAGCCATGTTTCCAAGTTCTCGAGTTTATGTGTCAGAATATTTTTTCCACACCAAACAACCACAATTCAATCATTAACGTGGCATTGAAAGTAATGTTACTCCATATTGGCCATAATTACCTCGTGCTCTTCCCTATGATCTCTGTCATGAGATTCAAACATGTCCAAGATATATTGGAGCATCTCTGATGCACCGAATTTCTCTTATTGTGACCAACAACTACACATCTCACACACCCCATGCTTCTCAATCGACCACCCCGCCCTCGTGCACGTGGGCCTCATCCATGGCTTGTACCTCTGCTTATGTTGCCTACTCCACGACCACCCTAAGCTCGAGCCCTGCTGCCTTTTTCGCCCATAGGACCGGCTGCCATAGTTTTTCTGCCTCCATCTTCATGACCCCACTAGCTTTTTCTCACTTAGATGTTGTAGAATGACTCCTGCAAACAACACGAACTCCCACTCCGCCACCCTTAGAATCAGCTAACGCAAGCAACACCTCAGTCATGTGGGCTAATTTCTGCTTCGACCCCACATCAGCACGCAAGGAGCGGGGGAGAGGCTTCATCCTAAAAAACCAACCGAAAACCAAAGACCTCAAACAAGCCCAAGATGACACCAACAACCACCTAGTCATCCCCAACACCACGCCCCCAACAACTACACACACTACCAACCAGTCGACTTCCAGCACAATCCCAACACTCCGTGCCACCACCAGGAGATGCAAAATGACGCAATATCTCCAATATATACTTCCCAAATACACCTCTAAATGACTACAAACCCTAGAAAAAACTTCCTAACAACCTCTCACCAGGAGGGTCCAAAGGAAAGCTAGCCAACTACACAATGGAAAAGAAAAAAAAGATAACTCACAAAAGCCCAAGTAGTGCTAGAGGCACTAAGCTTCCCCAATTATAATTTTACGACCAGTGACACCACTAAAGGAGAACCCAAAAATGACAATTATAGAGAGCCAAATTATGACCTTCTCCAGTGTCACAATCCGAGCACAGTCACCACCTACAGAATGCCAAGTACCACTGGCCACAATGCCACCCATTGAACACACAGAGAGTCGTCGCACCACCACTTGGAATTCCTGCACACGAAACTACTGAGGCCCAAAACACCAATACCTAATACTAGACACTTCTCCAACCATCAAAGCAATTGACCAAACCATGAAAAACAAATATTCACCCACAATGTTAGCCACCTATAAAATTTGTTATAGCAAAAGGTGGCTAAGACATTTTGAGCCTTCAAAGAACAAATTTCATTTCTAAAAATTTTTGGCTCTTGAAGACTCTTCTAAGCCCCATGCCTCTATCCCAAAATGTTCATTGCTGTTTCCGTTTTATACTCTGAATTTTTGTAAAAAACAAGAGAAAATACTACTGAGAAACCATCATTTTCCCCCTTCTCAAACCTTCATTTTATCCCCTTTTTCTCCATAAAAACCCCTTTGTTTTCATGATGTCTTTTCTTCCCCTCATGAAAATCACTGTTATAAGGTTAAAGACCCACTCTTTAGCTTTACCGAAACATCTAAAATCCCTTTGGGCTAAGTCCTAAACCACTTCCCCCACATGCCTGCACCTTGAAACCAGGCGCTAAACCCATATGTCGCTTATCGGCATCGGAAACTTTTGGCAAGTGCATTTGTTGTGTTACATAAAAAACCCAATGCGGTCAACTCCCTTATTATAAACTCCAGACCGCATGCATTCATTGTAAAGAACCAAGAGTTATAGCCACAAAGCGCTTTATCGCATCGGAAAATCCAATTGCGCAAGTCTTTTACCGTGTTTAAAAAACTCGAATGCGATCATCCTTTGTATAATAAAAACTCCTGATCGCATAAATTTATATATATATATATCCTATGGGCCCGCCTCCGGTGATTAAAACCTTCTATTTTTCTTGCCCGATCTGTTTTTCCTTTGTAAAGTCGAAAAACCCACTTTTCTAAAATTTTGTTATAAAAAGCCAAATCACGTGTTAAATATTAAAAGGGTTGATTAAAAAGACCGACGCGCAATCGCATCAGCAAATTTAAATGGGTAGATTGAAAAGCCCTGGCCTGAAGGCCCGACTCCGATAAGCCCATATATACATAAGCCCGGGCCTATCGGAGTTCTATATAAAACAGGCCCCATAACCAGGCGCCTAATCGCATCAGAGATTTTATTTCGTGTGGTTTCAATATTCATTACCGCTGATTGCGATTGGCCGATCGCGCAATCGCATCGGCCTATCCCCCGATCATCGCAATCGCATCGGCCTATTCTCTGATCGCGCAATCGCATCACCTCATTCCCGATCTCCGATTGCGACTCCCCCGATTCATTCTCCACCATTGATCTCGTTTTTAGATCAACGGCCATCGCTTAATCGCCTCAGCCCTTTCGATCGCGCAATCGCATCGGAGTTTTTTCATCGCACCCCTTTTCTCCTCCCGCCGATTGTGATCTCCCGATTAGATCTAGACCATCCACGCGTCCAGATCCAACGGCTACACTCCTCTCCCGCCTTCTGAAGAAGTTTAACCCATTTCGTAGGATTTTTTAATTATTTCTATGTTTTGCAGGTCTTTTTAAAGGTTTTCCATTATATTGAAGAGAAAGGCCGAAGGCCACGAAAGACATTTCCTGTGCCTTTGAGCTATTAAAGAGAACCATTCATGGGCTCTTTTCCATTGTTTTATCAATGATTCATGAGCGCTGATACCATAAAGAGCCCTGCATGGCTCTGCACAACGACAAGATACTGTGTTTAAAACAAGTTTTAAAAGAGTATAAGTTTGAAAAACAGAGCGCAGCAGAGAAGAAGATTAAAGACAGATTTGGGGAATTATGGCTAAAGATGATTATCAAAAGCCTAATTCCCTGGATTAAAACAAAGTCAAAATAAAATCATAAGTGTCTGAACAGACAGAAAGGCCTTCACTACGTTAATTGAGGCGAATTGATTCCTCAGCTACCACAGAGCCACCTGTTGCCTCAAACCTTTCAAAACAGAGGCCGAAGTTATTAATCAAATGAATATATTCACCTCCAATGCAGCCAGGGAGTTACTTCTGCAGGGGAAATAACTGCAAAAATATCTGTAGAGTTACTCCTATGTAACACAGAGCCTCAAAGTCAATAAAATCTCCCACTGAGCTTTGATATTTATTGTAAAACAATTAATACAGTAGTCCACCTGTAAACTTCTCCATCGAGCCCCTCAAAAGGCCGACAAGTCTTGAATCTGTATTAATTGCCTTAAGAGATATTTTATCAGATATCACCTCCTCAACCTTCTATAAATGCTTCTGTAGAAGATGAGAAATTGTTGCTTGAGTTGGTTGCAGAACTTTGAAATACATTTGAACTTAAACTTCTGATTGTAAATAGTGCTCACTGGCCCTTGGAGCTCTTCTTGTGATAGATTAGTCAGGATGAATTGTGAAGATGATTGCTGAATTGAAACACTGGACTTAAAGACTGTAACTGGTTTGACATCAATAACAAGTTATTTCTTGGGATCCTGGTCTATATCACTGGTTAAGTGCCTCTTTCTTTGTTATTGTTTTTCCTTCTATGTATGTCATATTGTTCACTATTCTCTTATAAAGAATAACATGCATAGAGTTAGGACCTACTGTATATCAGTAACCTTCTCTAACTGATAAGCTTTATCTCAATGTTTTCCTCCAATTTGTTTATTTAAGAATGATTCAATACAGTTTAAGCAGTTAGGAATGTATGCGTTCCCTCGTCCTACTATTTTCTTTAAACATTGTTCTTGAAAGCTATTTTCATCATTTGCTTATTAAAGTTAGACTAGAGCAGTGATGGTTCACCTTGTTTCTAGCTTCTATTCTCCAAAGGCAGATTCTGAAAGTTTCCCTTGGTGTTGACTGAAAGCAGACTAGGTTTAAAAGTACCTTATCTGATCTTGAGTTACACTTTGTTTCTCTTATGTGTTTTCACACTTTCTGAAAGTAATCATAAGGATTACCATATTGTTTGTAAATTAATCTGCTTTAATACAAACTTACTCAAGAATTCAATGGTTAGCCCTGCACTTGGTTGGTTTTAAGCAGTTACTTAAGAGGCTCTTCTTGTTTGGACTGACTATGAATCCCTTGTGAAATTATTATCAGTTTCCACCCCTCCAACACTTTATTGTTCCCATTCCATCATTTAAATCTCAATAATCTTGTGGTGTAGATGACTTTCCCCTTGGATCATTCTTGATTTTTTTGTTCAATTAAAGCCCTTTTATGACTCCATAGCCCAATGGATTAAAAACCAGTGTTATATCTATCTTTTTAGCCAAAGCCGTTCTACTCCCTTGCAACTTCTCACCTTTGAAACTCTTTGCACTTAGGACTTTCCCCTCAAACAATATTCATGCTCAACCATCCAAAAAAAAACAAAACCCTTGGCCCTCATAACTAGCCTAATATCATTACCCAAACTTCAAAGAAAAATCCATCTTTGCACTTATTGGAGAGATCCCTCTCCAGATTCAGGAGGGCTAGATCCTAGAATCCCAAAGTTGGTTGAAACAATATTGTTTCTGTGATTGGACTTTGCAAATATTGCTGATTACAGAATCCTAACATTTCTGGCGACTCCGCTGGGGACTACATCCCTTAAAATAAATAAAACTTGTGAGTTAAAAGCAGCCTTTTCAAGCACTACCAAGGAACGGTAATCATGATGAAACTTGTTTGAATCAGTGACAAACTAGGTAAACCCTAGAATTCTTATAAAACTTTATCTAACCTTGAAAAATCAGTTGGCTTAGCCATAAGAGTAGACTGTCTTTGTCTCATAACTGTAGCTAAGTTTTGAAACAGAGTTAGGATATTCTTAAAAACCATACAACTGAAAAATAACTCAGAAAACCTAAAAATATTTTAGATTGGTATTTAATAAACATGGTAGTGGACCATAAAACCTTTTACCTCCAAAAAAGCTAAAAAATTCCACTTGGCGACTCCACAATCCTGAACACACCTTAAGAAACCACTGGGAAGAACCCTTATCATTATAATATCATTCAAACTTAGTCAGAGGACTGAAGGATTGAAATTTCTGTAAACAGATTAGTTAACCTCTCAAATATTTTCATACCTGATTGAAATTTTCTTGTTTTATTTGGGTCTGAAAATCGCAGCATAGTGGCTCCTAGGAAGATTCATACTAGAGCCTATCCTGACCCTGATCCACCTGAAATAGTTGATAACCCAGAAATTATTCTTAGGAAGTCTCTTAGGATTAAATTTTCAACTGTTTTCAGATCACCCCTGAGAGCTAATTCAGTTCCTGAAAACCTTGCAGCTCTACAAGAAACACATGGTGGTGGAACCATAAAACATTTTACCTCCTTACGAGCTAAAAATTTTCCACCTGGCAACTCCACACTCTAAAACTCCCAGAAGACCAAATGACTCTACTGGTAGAAGACCCTGAACTGATTGACCAAACACAGTGACCTCTTTCTTGATTTACAAAAATGATCCCAAGTATACAACGAAGATATGCCCCAATGAGTAGAGATCATATCCCTAGGTTTCCACATAAGATGCCCCAGGTGAATTGGGATGACAACCTGCCTGTTTTTCAAGGTGAAAAGTTTGATGACCCTTTATTACATCTTATCAAATTTCACATACATGTATGGAGGTTGAAAGTTGAATGGCATGAAGACTGCCTAATGAAAATGTTCATATTAACATTAGAAGGAAAAGTTAGGGATTGGTACGAATTCTTAAGATCTAGTAGTTTGTTTTATTTAAGACACCTTGAATATGTGTTCTATGAGAACTATAAATAAAACACTACATCATTATCATTAGGTGCAATATATTATGATCCATCACAAAACATCACCCAACACATTATAGATAATGAGGAAGCTTTGGAAGAGATGCATCCCGAAGATCTTTTAACAGCCATTCATGAGTTTAATCTCCTATTGAAAAATTTTAAGAACATAGATGAATCAGTTGAGGAATAGATGATCCAAGCAATAAAGAACATTCCTCAAGATATCCCTGAAAACTCAAATATTGATTCATCATCCCTTATAGCCAAGGCTCAAGAAGACATCCAGCCTCAAAATCAGTCTTTGCAAGAGATAGAGAACTGTTGTACTCCTGTTCAAAGGAACATAGAAACATCGTTCCCTTTGACAGAAAAAGAGATAGATCAAACTATTTATAAACAGTAAGCCTCTGAAACTTTCTGCAAAACAAACACTCTTGCCCATTTACATAGAGAACTTTGTTGTACAGATTTAGAAATTTCTTTTGTAGATTAGAATGAAGAAGGACCTGTTGATAACCCAATATGTTTGATTGGTAGTATTACTTATATTTGTGATTCTCCTAACTTTGATCTATCTAGTGATGATGCTTCCCAAACAAATATTAATTTTGCAAGATCATCATTAGCAGATTTATGGGAGGAATATCAGTTCCTTCAAAGAAGTAATGAGCCAGCGCAGACTATTTATGATACTGATGATGAAAATTTTCAAAGCCTAGAAGTGAGTGAAGATTAATTTGGTCTTTGCTCTGCTTCTTTTCAGATCATCAGTAATAATTTACATATGATTGGGACTCAACAGACTTTCGTCTCAAAGGATGAGGAAAGAAACAAAGGAATTTTTGAACAGGCTGAAATCAAGGAGCCTTCTCTTGAAAAAGAGGAAGAAATTGAACATACCCCTGCTCAAGAATATAATAACCTCCTCATAGAGTAAAATCCACTAAACCAGAGCTTACCAGGGCTACAAGAGGACAACACTACCAAATATGATGAGTCCTCCAGTTCAGATGATGAGGAAGAGGGAGGGAAAGAAATAGAAGACTGTCCTACTGAGTATATACCATCTTCTCAAGAAGAATCTTTTTCCTTTTCTGTGAAGAATGATGAAGCTTCCAAGCAACTTTATGAAGATATAATCCTCAAAACTGAAGCCTTGGAAGTAGGCAATCCACCAGACATGGAGGACCAAGAAGAAGAGAATCTTTATCTTTTCTTTGTTGATCCTATGGAAAAGTGTGTGGAAATCCCAACTGGCTCAAATTATCAAACAATGACCCTTTGCAAGAGCCAAAGACATGAATAGCTTTCACCTTCTGTGATAGCCTTTATATTGAAGGTTAGTTTTCAATATGTTCTATGGATACCTCTGACAAGCAACCTGACTTTCTTCTTCCTCTTGACATTACTCAGCTAGCTGCATTGGCGCTTTTTTATCATATGAATATGTAAATACTCCATGTTTAGAATAGGTTAGATAGGAATGTCAATAAAGCTCAGTTCTAAGCATGTAGGTAGTTGTTGTTTTCTGCTTTGAAGAAAAATAAAAAATACAAAAAACAAAGAAATAATGAAAAGAGGGCAGATTGTGGAAACAAAAAAGGGTATAGCCCCATACCAAAAAAGAGAAACAAATTCTGAAAGTGTGCAAGATTTAATTCCACTCCTACAAAACACACTTCTAGTTAGTCAAACAACCTAATCTTGACTAATTAGCTTTAAATTTTCTACTGATAGGATAGTGAATTAGATTTGCCAAAATGTTTAATCTTGGCTTATCAGTAGATAGATTAGGATAGAAATCAAAGGTTCAAACATACTCAAAATCTGAACCTAACATTTCAAAAAGAGAATGACTCAAATCTGTTTTGTTTTCTGAGTCAAAAAGGATAAAAATATGGTTCTAATTAGCTCAAAATATAAACCAGATGGAAAAGGAGAAACAGCTCAAATAAAGTCAAAACAGAGCTATAAAAAGATGAAGGAAGTGCTTTGAATTTTCAGATCTTAAGCCTTCATCATTTTATTTTTAATTTTTCTACAAATAATAATCTATGTGCAACTTGTTTTTATGCCATAGATAAGAATCAAGTTAGACTGTTCAATCCTAACTTGTATGCTTTTTAATTTCTGTTGTAGAAATTAGAGAATAAAATATGTTGGACAGTTCAATCCCAACAGATGGTAGATTAGGTAGAGAAATTTATGGACTCAACTATTTAATCTTAATCCATGGAGAAATAAGGAGTAGAACTAGATTAGATTTTTTCTTTAAAAAAGAATAAAATGTTGTAAGAGAGTTTTCCAATCCAAGTGCACTCTAAGAAGAAAAAATTTTAGATCTGTAGGATTGGGTAGGTAGAAAGCTTGTAGATGAAAGTCCATTGTTATTATAGCTGCTAATATGTTTTCGGAGCAAGATCATCCTAGCAAAGGAAGAGCATCCCAATGGATCAGGTACAGGTCAGCCTCCCAGAAAAAATAATGGATGTGGCACAGGTCAGCCTCCCAGAGAAAGCAAGTCTGAAGTTCTTGATGCCTTCAAGAAGGCACCATCCCCAAGTGGAGCCACTGTTAGCCACCTATAAAAACTTTTATAGCAAAAGGTGGCTACGAATTTTTGAGCCTTCAAAGAACAAATTTAATTTCTAAAAATTGTTGGCTCTTGAAGACTCTTCTAGGCCTCATGCCTCTATCCCAAAATATTCATTGCTAATTCCGTTTTATACTCTGAATTTCTGCAAAAAACATGAGAAAATACTGTTGAGAAACCATCATTTTCCCCCTTCTCAAACCTTCATTTGCTCCCCTTTTTCTCCATAAAAACCCCTTTGTTTTCATGATTTCTTTTCTTCCCCTCTTGAAAATCACTATTATAAGGTTAAAGACCCATTCTTTAGCTTTACCGAAACCTCTAAAATCCCTTTGGGCTAAGTCCTAAACCACTTCCCCCACATGCTCGCACCTTGAAACCAGGTGCTAAACCCATATGTGGCTTATCGGCATCGGAAACTTTTGGCAAGTGCATTTGTTGTGTTACATAAAAAACCCATTGCGATCAGCTCCCTTATTATAAACTCTAGACCGCATGCATTCATTGTAAAGAACCAAGAGTTATAGCCACAAAGCGCTTTATCGCATCGAAAAAATCCAATTGTGAAAGTATTTTATCGTGTTTAAAAAAATCCGATGTGATCATCCTTTGTATTATAAAAACTCCCGATCGCATAAATTTATATATATATATATCCTATGGGCCCGCCTCCAGTGCTTAAAACCTTCTATTTTTCTTGCCCGATCCGTTTTTTCCTTTGTAAAGTCAAAAACCCCACTTTTCCAAACTTTTGTTATAAAAATCCAAATCACGTGTTAAATATTAAAAAATTTGATTAAAAAGACTGACGCGCAATCACGTCGGCAAATTTCAATGGGTAGATTGAAAAGCCCTAGCCCGAAGGCCCGACTCCGATAAGCCCATATATACATAAGCCTGGGCCTATCAGAGTTCTATATAAAACAGGCCCCATAACCGGGCGCCTAATCACATCGGATATTTTCTTTGGTGTGGTTTCAATATTCATTACCGCTGATCGCGCAATCGCATCGGCCTATCCCCCGATCATCGCAATCGCATCGGCCTGTTCTCCAATCGCGCAATTGCATCACCTCATTCCCGACCTCCGATTGCGACTCCCCTGATTCATTCTCCACCGTTTATCTTGTTCTTAGATCAACGACCATCGCTTAATCGCCTCGGCCCTTTCGATCGCGCAATCGCATCAGAGTTTTTTCATCGCACCCCTTTTCTCCTCCCGCCGATTGCGATCTCCCGATTAGATCTGGACCGTCCACGTGTCCAGATATAATGGCTATGCTCCTCTCCCACCTTCTGAAGCAGTTTAACCCATTTCGCAGGATTTTTTAATTATTTCTGTGTTTTGCAGGTCTTTTTAAAGGTTTTCCATTATATTGAAGAGAAAGGCCGAAGGCCGGGAAACACATTTCCTGCGCCTTTGAGGTATTAAAGAGAACCATTCGCGGGCTCTTTTCCATTTTTTTATCAATGATTCATGAGCCCCGATACCATAAAGAGCCCTGCGTGGCCCTGCACATCGACAAGACACTGTGTTTAAAACAAGTTTTAAAAGAGTATAAGTTTGAAAAACAGAGCGCAGCAGAGAAGAATATTAAAGACAGATTTGGGGAATTACAGCTAAAAATGATTATCAAAAGCCTAATTCCCTAGATTAAAACACAGTGATTCCTCAGCTACCACAGAGCCACCTGTTGCCTCAAACTTTTCAACACAGAGGCCGAAATTATTAATCAAATGAAGATATTCACCTCCAGCGTAGCCAGGGAGTTACTTCTGCAGGGGAAATAACTGCAAAAATATCTGCAGAGTTACTCCTATGTAACACAGAGCCTCAAAGTCAATAAAATCTCCCACCGAGCTTTGATATTTATTGTAAAAAAGTTAATACAGTAGTCCACCTATAAACTTCTCCATCGAGCCCCTCAAAAGGCCGACAAGTCTTAAATCTTTATTAATTGCCTTGAGAGATATTTTATTAGATCTCACCTCCTCATCCTTCTATAAATACTTCTGTAGAAGATGAGAAACTATTGGTTGAGCTGGTTGCAGAAATTTGAAATACATTTGAGCTTAAACTTCTGATTGTAAATAGTGTTCACTGGCCCTTGGAGCTCTGCTTGTGATAGATTAGTTAGGATGAATAGTGAATATGATTGCTGAACTGAAACATTGGACTTAAAGAATGTAACTGGTTTGACATCAATAACAAGTTGTTTCTTGGGATCCTGGTCTATATCACTGGTGAAGTGCCTCTTTCTTTGTTATTGTTTTTCCTTCTATGTATGTCACATTGTTCACTATTCTCTTATAAAGAATAGCATGCACAGAGTTAGGACCTACTGTATATCAGTAACCTTCTCTAACTGATAAGCTTTATCTCAATGTTTTCCTCCAATTTATTTATTTAAGAATGATTCAATACAGTTTAAGCAGTTAGGAATGTAGGAGTTCCCTCGTCCTACTGTTTGCTTTAAACATTATTCTTGAAAGCTATTTTCATCATTTGCTTATTAAAGTTAGACTAGAGAAGTGATGGTTCGCCATGTTTCTAGCTTCTATTCTCCAAAGGAAGATTATGAAAGTTTCCCTTGGTGTTGACTGAAAGCAGACTAGGTTTAAAAGTACCTTATCTGATCTTGAGTTACACTTTGTTTCTCTTATGTGTTTTCACACTTTCTGAAAGTAATTATGAGGATTACCAGATTGTTCGTCAATTAAGCTGCTTTAATACAAACTTACTCAAGAATTCAATGGTTAGCCCTGCACTTGGTTGGTTTGAAACAGTTACTTAAGAGGTTCTCCTTGTTTGGACTAACTATAAATCCCTTGTGAAATTATTTTCACTTTCCACCCCTCCAACACTTTATTTTTCCCATTCCATCATTTAAATTTCAATAATCTTGTGGTGTAGATGACTTGCCCCTTGGATCATTCTTGATGTTGTTGTTCAATTAAAGCCCTGTTATGACTCCATAGCCCAGTGGATTAAAAACCAGCGTTATATCTATCCTTTTATCCAAAGCTGTTCTACTCGCTTGCAACTTCTCACCTTTGAAACTCTTTGCACTTAGGACTTTCCCCTCAAACAGTATTCATGCTCAACCATCCAAAAACAAACAAAACCCTTGGCCCTCATAACTAGCCTAATATCATTACCCAAAATTCAAAGACAAATCCATCTTTGCACTTATTGGATAGATCCCTCTCCGGATTCAGGAGGGCTAGATCTTAGAATCCCAAAGTTGGTTGAAACGATGTTGTTTCTATGATCAGAATTTGCCAATCTTGTTGATTACAGAATCCTAACACACAAAAGAAAGGTTGAATTTGTTACCTTAATGGTCTTGCAGGAGGAGGAGCGATGGATGGAGGTCTGACACCATACCCACACGACCCAAAAAAATATAACCACAGACTATTTTCCAACTCATTCAGAGGAAAACACCTTTCTAATTGTTTCATAATCGACACTAAATAACCATCTAAACACAAGCACCATGAATTCCTATAATCCTTCTCGCATAGGCGAGGAATGATATTTCAGACGGACAAAGGAAGAGACACTAAACGAAACATTATGGGAAGGCAAAATTATTGCCCTCCTCCACCCATGCTTGATCAGGTGATCATGTCCTAAGTGAAAAAAATGCTCAAAATTGGAACTGCTCAGAACTGATAATAAATTGATCGATCGTATAGTGTTTTTCATTACAATCCTAATGCCATGAATGACACTCAAATCCGATGTCAAATGTGGAAGATATTCAAGTTTTAATTTTTCCAGTAACCTTCAAAACAACACTTTGGAATTCAAAAAATAGCATCTTTAGAAATTATGTGAAATGGAAAAAAAATCATTTTTTATTAAAAAAAAGGGATGGCCTATTATTGGGTGCCATTTTGCCTGCGTGGAGGCTACCACGTGGCCCCAGGCCTAAAGGTTCAAGCTGTGTAAAAATTTGTGTTTGAAATTTTTTTTTTTGGTCAGCCCCAACCTAAGCTGCACGCTACGGGTCAGTCGGGCCCGACTCGACCCGAACCGGATGGGCACAGGTCACCAACGGGTTCAGCACTGCATGAAGGCTTGGGTTAGCTCTAAACAATAGAATGGGTAAGGTATGCACGAAACATTGGGCACTGTCTACCCGTGAATGGGTGGGTGGAGCTAAACGCCGGCGGGCACGACTGAACGTAGAGTTGGATGAACGTACGGATGGTTGAACATGAACGAGCGGGCGGAGGTAAAAGACGGAGGTCACGATTGCATGAGAATTTGAACCTGAACACATTTTCGTCAGTTTAATATGGCTGTTTGGCATAACAGTCGGGTAGAGAGTTAAAGGGGGACAGGCCCCATTCCACATGACCCCACGTAATGGCTCAGGGCTTACACCAACCGACAGAATGGATGGTTATGGTAACTGCCCACAAAATTCAGCTATATGACTGCCCAAACGTTAATATTTACTGCCACACAAACCATGTGAAAAATTTGGCGCGTTTCCATCATATTCGGCGACATTTCCATTTTAAAGGGATTAACTCTAGTTAGCCCAGAATTAGTGGAGGATTTTTAGGCCAAACTGGAAAATTCTTCTTTTCATCATAACTTTCACATTACTGAACCTTTTGGAGCAAATTTTTTTTCGATTTTGGGTATTCTAAGCTTTATGGAGCCATTGGAACAAGTTGTAGAGCCAACAGAGGTGTCCTTCAGCCATTTTGACTTCAGAGAATCTTGGGGAGCCATCAGGGCCTGGAGGGAAATGGAGCTGCATTGGACTACACTTCACTATTTTAGGTGAAATAAGAGTCATTCTTAGCTTCTTTCTATGTTCTGAATTCATTTTCACAGCTATTTCGGTCTGTTTAGGCCTTTTTCTCACTGTATTACCAATTTGAGCATCATAATATATCAACGACATGCCCATTGGGAGCCTTGGACCCGACAGATGTAGCCCAGGAGGGGTGAACTACCTCATCATGTTGCTGTGTGTTTATGGTGAAGTTATTCTGGTGTGTTATTCAGATTAAAGCTGTTAAATAGTAAATTAAAACAGCACTCCCTCACACCAAAATTCATAAACAGTTATCAAAAACACTTTGTTTCACTTGCAAGACTATTCAAACACTTTGCACACTTAATTTAAGGGAAATGAATATTTTGAACAACAAAACAAATAATTTCATTTTCAGATCATTTGGTATCAGAGATCAGGATTAGAGCCTTAGAAGCTAGAGTTTTTACTCAACATTTGTTTTGTGAAAAGATAAAGTTATTTGTTTTCAAGTTTTGATGCCTACTAGGCTAAAAATCAAGAGAGGTGAAGGAAACTTGGTTAGTGCACAAGCTAATCCACAAACAAGAAGGGTCAGAGAACCACCTCCAAGAGCCCTAAAAGTAGCTTCAAGCATGTATTCAAGAGAAGAAGAAGCTCTTGAAGAGATGGATCCCAAGGAAGAAGAACGAGTATTCCATAAAGCTTTCTTGGATATGACTGAGATGGTAAGGATCCTCTATCAAGAAAGAAATGATAGGATTGCTGGAGAAGGGTTTAAAAACCAGAAATAAGGAGAGGGTTCCTCAGGAGAAAAGAAGAGTAATGACCAGTCAAAGAAAGGACATGGAGGAAATGGTGATCCACCATCTCCATCTTCATCCTCTTACTCTACATCATCTTGCTCGACTTCGGTAAATCAGTCTCATAAGTCTAAAACCACTGGTAAAAATCATTTTTTAAAGCTTGATGTCAAATTTGAATTGCCTATGTTTAACAATGAAGTCAATGCAGAGAAACTTGACAATTGGATCAGACAATTGGAATTTTATTTAAGGATTCAAAACCTTAATGATGACGACACCAAGATACAATTAGCCTCGCTGAGAATGGATGGAGCGGCATTGGTATGGTGGGAAGACAAGACCAATCATGAAATTAAGAAACATGGTAAGATTACTTTATCATGGACTAAATTTATTACTACAATCAAGAAGAAATTTTATCCATTAGCTCATCTACAAAAGGCTATAATGAATTGGAAAAACTTTAGACAGCTTAAGGGATAGAATTTGCAAGACTATACCCAAGAATTTAGGAGAAGAGCACTCTTATTAGGGGTAGACTTACAAATTCAAGATACTTTGCTGAGATATATAGGTGGTTTGCACAGTTACCTTAAACATACTATCCTTATGTTCAATCCTACTAGTCTAGATGAAGTTTGTGTACAAGATACGCATTTAGAGGCTAGAGGGAAAAACACTTTTGATGAGGGTAGAAACAAGCCTTGCAAAGGGAAGAAAAAAGATAAAACCTTTAAGGGAAAAGGAAAAAAGAATGCATCTATCAAACAAGAGGGTGAAAAAATTATATGTAAACATTGTTCAAGAGAGGGCCATGAAGAGAAAAACTGTTGGAAATTACATCCTGAAAAAAGAAATCAGTTTAACAAAAACAAGGGAAAGAAGAAAACTATAGCTACTACAACTATACCTCAATATTTAGGTGATGATTTAGGGGATGAAACCAAAATTGCAGCCATGGTTTGAAAGGTATGAAGGGAAAGGAAACTGAAACTAATCCAAGCACTAGTACTTCAAATTGTCATGTACAAACTCCTAATGAGGAAGAAAGAATTGAATTGTTCCATGTGAGGGTAGTCTCAAAACATACTAAAATTGACACACTATTTGACAGTGGGTCACAAACAAATCTCATATTAGAAGACTTGGTCAAATAGCTAAAACTTGAGAACATTCCACATCCAAAGCCTTATCCACTTGGGTGGATATGCAAGGATGCAAACTTACAAGTCTCAAGAAAGTGCATATTGTGATTCGCCATAACTACACACTTTATTGACACAGTTGAACTTAATGTGGTGCTGCTTGATATATCAGGAATTTTTTTGGGAAGTCCTTACTTATTTGACAGGAAAGTGATCTTCCATCACCATGAAAATAAGTATCATCTCTTTAAAGATAGCAAGGAGTTCATTGTCAGAGCACATCACAAGAAGGCAAATATAGTGATGGTAAATGCAGGACAGGTAAAAAGGCTAGTAAATTATGGTAAGAGTTTTGTACTTCTTATGGTTAAGCCCAAGGTTGATATGAATCATGAGTCATTTGAAAATTTTTATTCCAAGCTTAAATCATATTTATATGACGTAATTGATGCGCATCATGAGATGTTTCAAGAACCAACAGGTTTACCTTCTAAAAGGGAGATTCAACATGAAATTCATTTACATCAAGATTGTCCTCTTCCTAACATCGACATGTATCGCTTGTCTATCATGGAGAATGTTGAAATAAAGAGGAAAATTAAAGAATTTTTGGACAAAGGGTTCATAAGACCAAGCACTTCTCCATGTGGGTTACCGATAGTGTTGTTTCCAAAGAAAGATGGAACTTGGTGCATGTGTGTGGACTTCAGGGCATTGAACAAAATAACAGTAAAGAATCATTACCCACTTCCAAGCATAGATTATTTTTTGGATCAGCTGAAAGATGCTAAATATTTCACTAAGTTATACTTACGTAGTGGTTATCATAAAGTTAGAATTACAGAAAGTGACATATGGAAGACATCATTTAAAACCAAACAGGGACTCTTTGAGTGGCTTGTTATGCTGTTTGGTTTATCCAATGCACCTACAACTTTCATGTGGGTAATGGATGATTTCTTACGTCCTTTTCTTGATGATTTCATTATTTTCTACTTATATGACATCTTAATTTTCAGCAAGACTAGAGAAGAGCATGTCATGCATGTTAAGAAAGTACTTGATGTTTTGAAGAAAAATTAGTTATTTATTAAAATGTCAAAGTGTGAATTTGGAAAGACTTCTTTGGTTTATTTGGGACACATAGTAGGAGGAGGTGCTTTGAGAATTGATCCTTCCAAAGTAGAAGCCATTTTGAATTTGCCTACTCCCAAATCCATTACAGAGGTAAGAATTTTTTTGGGTGCAACACAGTATTAGAGGAAGTTTATTTCTAACTTCTCTGCCATAGTAGCTCCTATGCATGCAGTGACTAGTGTGAAGCGTGCTTTCCAATGGGGAGGCAAGCAAAAAAAAATCTTTTGAGTCTTTTAAAGAGAAGATAAGTCCAGCTCCATTCTTTGCATTATCAGACTTGAGACAGCCATTCGAGATTTAGACAGATGCTAGTGATTACGCCATGGGTGCAGTTCTCTTACAGCATGGTAAGCCTGTTGCATTTCATTATGAGACATTTAATGGTGTTGTTGTGAATTATCCTACATATGATAAAGAGTTGTATGCGTTGGTACAAAGTGTCAAAAAATGGAAAACTATTTTATGGGCAAAGAAACAATTGTTCATACCAACCATCAGCCTTTACAGTACTTGCAATTGCAAATTAAATTGCAGCAGTCACAACATTTCAGATGGATGGGCTTCATACAACAATTTCACTAGGTAATAAGGTACAAGAAAGGTATTTAAAATAAGGTTGTTGATATGCTTTCAAGGCCTATTATTAGTGCTAGTACTTTACTTAAGAATGATTCTATTGTACATAAGAGCTACATAGAATAGTATGCATCAGATGTTGATTTTAAGGATGTGTATGCTAACTTGAGTGAATGGAATGATGTTGAGGAGAATGATTATCATTTGCATCATAATTTGATGTTTCATATGGCCAAGTTATGTATACCACAGGGGGAGAGACTAAGTATCATGAGAGAAGCTCATTCTTCTCTCATAGCTGGACATTTTGGGGTAAGAAAAATGATGGCACATTTACAGAAGTATTTTTATCGGCCTTGCATGGTAGATAGTGTTTCAAATTTCATTAGAGGTTGTTAATTATGTGCTACAAGAAAGCCTAGCAATAGGAAGCTTGGTTTATATACACCATTTCCGGTACCTTCTAGACCATGGGAAAGTGTTTCTATGGATTTTTTTGGAGGGATACCATTATCTAGAAAGCAGCATGATTATCTTTATGTAGTAGTTGATCGTTTCAACAAGATGTGTATTCTTATGCCATGTAAGAAAACTATAACTGCTGAAAAAACTACTGATTTATATTTTCAACATGTATGGGTTCATTATGGCTTGCCTACTTCTATTGTTAGTGATAGGGATTTCAGATTTGTGGGGAATTTTTGGTCCAATTTATGGAAGATGATGGACACCAAGTTGAAGAAGAGTACTGCTTTCCATCCACAAACAGATGACCAAACAAAGGTAGTGAACAGAACCATTGTACATGTTTTGAGAGGTTATTTTAGCAAGCATCCCAAGCTTTGGGATGAGCACTTGCATTACTCTCAGCATGCTTACAACCGGGCCAAGCACTCTTCTACAAATACTTCACCTTTTGAAGCTTGTTTTGGGTATTTTCCTAAGTCACCTTTAGATTTCATTCTTAAGAAGGATGTGGCCATTGATGGGCATAGTGACATTGACAAAGCTCGCATGTTCATTGAAAGAATTCATCTCATACATCAGTAGGTTCAAGAACATCTTGAAAAAAATCAAGTCAAGTACAAGGAGATACATGATAAGCAAAGAGTTGATCATAAGTTTCAAGAAGGGGATGAGGTATGGTTGCATATTAGCAAGGAAATAATGCAAGGAGAAAGTAAAAAAATGAAGCCTATTCCTTATGGTCCATTCAAGATCCTTAAACAAGTTGGAAATAATGCTTTTCAATTAGGTTTTCCTTCATATATGCAAATGTATTCTGTTGTGAATGTGGAAACTTTACGTTTTTATGAACCTCCTTTAATTGTTGATTATCAAGGTGACATTCAGCTGCCATCCATAAAGGATTTCTTGCCAGAATTTTTGGATGAGTTGAAAGAGGATGCTATCCTTGACAGAAGGACACGCACTTCAAGGAGGGGAAATGTTGATTATGTTCGGGTTGGTCTTAAAGGCAACAAACCGAGTAAGGAAAAGTGGATTGAGGTGGAAAAGGTGAGGGACCATTACCCTCTGTTGGAAAAATAATGAGAGGGGGGGTTGAATTAGTATTTAGTGCAAACAATCAAATTTTTACTTTTTCCTTTCTAAAAACACATACGCTACTTTACTGAAGGAAACTAGCGTATATACGCGGATATCCTTTGCATAATTCGTGTATGTCCAGAGATCTAATTATGTGTTTGAATCTTAACTCAGATCATTGCATTATTCATTCATCAGATATTTTAGAAATAGTAAACAGGTGCAGACATAACAGAATAATCATCACACATATGCAACACACATGAACACTAGGATTTTTAGGTGGAAACCCAATTCGGGAGAAAACCACCGCTGCCGTTGCTTCAGCCTTAAAAATTTATTATTAAGAAAACTTCTTACAATCATGTAATCGGTGCCCTAGACATCAGACTCGCAGCACTCACCGCAAGGTCCCCGGTGCTAAAAGAATTACCAAAATTCTTACTCGAAGGGTCTCTCTCTTGTCGCCCTTACCAGCCTCTCCTGGAAGGGAGCTACGACCCCCTGACTGAAGGCTTCGACCCTCAGCACCATTGCAGACCACGTTTCATCAATTTTCAAACTGGATCAAACATCTTCAACACAACCCTTCACTTATCAATAATCATATCTTTCTCAATGCTTCAAACAGAACAGTGAGACCATTGTCACCAGAATATCAGATATAACCTAGACTTCAGAATAGATATGCAGAAACACATTCAACCTTTAGCAACCATTAGATCAGAAATCATACGTGCTTTTATTTAATCAGACCCACGTATATACGCGCTTTCGAGAAGACGAACCTGCGTATACTTCAGTGCAATTTTAGAGAAAAATCCTAACTGCGCATACGCGCTTTTCCTTCCACAGACCCGCGTATACACGCGCTTTTCATGAAACCAACCTGCATATAGATCTATAAAAGATGAACTTTGCAGTACAGAGCAGATCTATAAACTTACCCAGATTTCTTCAATCTCTTCAACAGGATTGCGCTAGGTCTTCTTCACTTCTTTTCAGATCATCCTTGACATTCACCATTTATAGATCTAGAGATCTTGAGCCTTCATCATGTTCATAGGTGCATCATAGATTTAGATCTATCAATTAGGAACAGGGTTCAACCATACAGATATACTTCAGAGTGAAGTATTCATCAAAGCCCAGACACTTGCATGCCCTTTGCACAAATGATCTTCTTCTCCTTATATAGGGTTATCCTTCATCAATACCATGAGTCAAAACCACATAACTTGCGATGGTGGTCCTGGACGGGATCAAATGGATAATCTAACACTCAATACAATGGGTCAATACCATGGTAATTCCCCTAGGTATCATAGTTTTTAGAGCGCAAA
The DNA here is from genome assembly GCA_034641835.2 of Pinus albicaulis. Lineage (NCBI taxonomy): Eukaryota > Viridiplantae > Streptophyta > Pinopsida > Pinales > Pinaceae > Pinus > Pinus albicaulis. The sequence goes on from CM076572.1 coordinate 1,306,413,877, forward strand.
AGGCATAGGTGACTTTCAGCATGCGTATTCGCGTGTATACGCAACTTTTCGTCATAAAAACTACGTATATGCTAACCCTGAATGTATACGCGAGTTCCCTTCACAAAAGTAGAGTATATACGCGGGTTGCCTTCACAAAAGTAGCATATACATTATGAAATATTATATTTATCATTTTTCTGGCACTTACTGGAAATGTTTTCTCTGTCACATCTGAGCTGATTTGTAGATACATCATTCTTACATATTTAGCACATAGGTTGCTTATCATAGGAAACTCATCAAGTAGGTTTCCATCAAGGACAACTTCATTAAGTAGATTTCCATTATCTTCATCAAGTGGGTTTCCATCAAGAACAACAGCCTGCATCATATTGCCAACAATCTCCCCCTTTGGACTTGATGGCAACCATGATGGTGTTTGATCATCATAACAAATAGATACATTAAGCACAACCATTATTCATGAAAACACCATGTCACTCTCCCCCGTTGACAGCAAGGGCAAAGGGTGGATCAAAATCAACACAAGGTTTTTCTCCTCATGTAGACATAAGAGCTCTGCATATCTGATGTGCACTGAAGTTACCATGCTCCCCCTGAGTTCATGCTGAATCTTCAAACATATTTTTCAATGAACTACATGACTCTATGACCTTCCTATCACCAAGAATCATACTTACATCAAAGATCCAACCAAGTGGATTTACATATGTGACTCAAATACCCAACCAAGTGGGTTTACACATTTTGACTCAACTACCCATCCAAGTGGGTTTACAAAATTGAACAAGTCCTTACATGACTGAATATTACAATTTACATCATGGGTCTCAACATGACCTTTTCATCAAATTACAAGTATGATTTTTCACAACCAAAAACAAAAATACCTCAAGAAAGAGATCAAGTTTCAGAACCATCATAATGCCAACAATTCATTATTCTCATCCAGGCTAATGCTCCCCCTGAAACTGTGCATCCTTTCCATACAACCAAACCTCCTCCTTAGCTTGAGTAACCTGAACACTTTCAACAGCCAATCATCAAGGCATATTCCCCCAATATCAGAGAATGAAATAGAAATATAAGAGCTGAAACATCACCATAGATGCCATACAGCATCAGAGATACCAAACAACACCATAGATTGTGCTGAAGAATGCTCACCCAGAAACTTTGTCAACAACCACCCATACACGGTTTTATGTGTATGAACTCGCGTATATACGTGACTGTCTTTAAAGAAACCCGCGTATCCAATTTAATCTTATGAATTTAATCAGATCTGATCTTCTGAGAGACAGAGACAACACCCAGCTTTTGTCTGAGATATTCGAACGCTTCCCTGGGCAGAGGTTTGGTAAAAATATCAGCAACTTGTTCTTTGGAGGGAACATACTCCAACTTCACCTTTTGTTCAATTACTTGTTCACGTAAGAAGTGATACTTGATGGGGATGTGCTTGGTCTTTGAATGCATAACAGGATTCTTTGAGATATTTATGGCACTTGTATTATCACACATAATGGAGATAGGAGAAGTACATTTGATTTGAAAATCTTCCAAGGTTTGCATCATCCAAAGGAGTTGAGTGCAACAAGATGCGGCAGCCACATATTCTGCTTCAGCAGTAGATAAGGCAATAGAACTTTTCTTCTTACTGAACCAAGATACCAACCGGGGCCCCATATAGAATGCACCACCACTTGTGCTTTTCCGATCATCAATATTTCCAGCCCAATCTGCATCAGTGTAAGCATGAAGAGTAAGATCAGCATTCTTTGGATACCATAGTCCAAAGTCTTGTGTTCCTTGTAGATATTTGAATATTATTTTGACAGCCTGAAGATGAGATTCTTTTGGATTGGCTTGGAATCGTCCAACAATCCCGACTACATGCATAATATCTGGTCTAGTCCCAGTGAGATACAGAAGACTTCCTATCATAGATCTGTATTCTGGTTGACTCACCGGGGGAGAATCATCATGAGAACTGAGATTACATCCGATTATCATTGGTGTACTTACAGGTTTGCACTCTTCCATCCCATACTTCTTCAGAATTTGCTTAAGGTATTTTGCTTGAGGTAAGAATATACCTTCTGTAGTTTGATGCACTTGTAAGCCAAGAAAAAATGTTAGTTCTCCAAGTAAAGACATTTCAAATTCTTGCTGCATGACAGAAGCAAATTTCTGACTCATAGATTCTTCATTACTTCCAAAAATGATATCATCGACATATACAACCACAATCAATAGTTTATCATTTTCAATTTTTGTATATAAGTTACTATCAGCAGACCCCTTTGAAAATCCTTGTTGATATAGATATTTGTCAAGACGATAATACCAAGCCCTTGGAGCTTGTTTGAGACCATATAAAGCCTTTTTAAGTCTGCAAACAAGATTTTCATCATTTCCCAAAATGAACCCTTCTGGTTGTTCTATATAAACTTCTTCTTCTAGATCACCATTGAGGAAAGTAGATTTGACATCCATTTGATAAACTTTGATTTGTTGAAAACTTGAAAAAGCAAGAAACATTCTTATGGCTTCAAGTCTAGCTACATGAGAAAAAGTTTCTTCAAAGTCTATACCTTCTTGTTGAGTATACCCTTTGCAAACCAGTCTAGCTTTGTTTCTTATAACGTCCCCATTCTCATTTAGCTTGTTCTTGAATATCCATTTGGTTCCAATGACATTTTTATCATGTGGTCTTGGTACCAATTCCCAAGTGTGGTTCTTTTCAATTTGATCAAGTTCTCCATTCATGGCCTGAATCCAAAATTCATCTTTGCTAGCCTGATTGACATTGTGTGGTTCAATCGTGGATAGAAATGCTAGATAGCTAGGAGATCCCACAAGAGTCCTCCTTGTTTGTACACCTGATTCCTTGTCTCCCAAAATTTGAGATTCAGGATGATTCTTTTGAACATATCTGGATGGAGCCTTTCCAGATAAATCATCTTCAGGTTCGTCATTGGATCCATTGTCTATATCATTTATATTTGATGTAGAAGGACAAAAGTCACCATCATCTTCTTCTTTTGTTTGTCTTTCTTCTTTAGGGACTGCATGAGACTCATCAATAACAACATCAATACTTTCAACAATCTTTCGAAGCCTTTTATTGTAACATTTGTATGCCCTGCTTGTAGATGAGTAACCAAGAAGTATTCCTTCATCTGATCTAGGTTCAAACTTGCCAAGATTTTCATCATTATTTTTGATAAAGCATTTACTTCCAAAAACTCTAAATGTTTCACAGAGGGAAAATTACCATACCAGAGTTCATATAGAGTTTTGTCACTATTTACCCGAACATGTGCCTTGTTAAGAATATTTGCTGCTGTGTGAGCTGCTTCTCCCCAAAAAATGTCAGGTGTTCCGAAATCATCAAGCATAGCTCTAGCCATTTGTTGAATTGTTCTATTCATTCTTTCTGCTACGCCATTTTGTTGTGGAGTGCCTGCTACAGAAAACTGTCTTTTTTATGCCATGTTGTTCACAAAATTCAAAGAATTCATTTGATGTATATTCTCCTCCTCGATCAGATCTAAGACACTTGATTTTTAGATCTAATTCATTTTCAACCAGAGCTTTGAAGATCTGAAATTTTTCAAATGCTTCATCTTTGTGTTTGATCAACCCAATCCAACACATTCTAGAGAAATCATCAATGAATAAGATATAGTATTCTTCACCACGTGGTAAATTTTTCCTCATAGTTCCACATATGTCAGTATGAATGAGTTCAAGAGGCTTACTTGACGATCCTTCCTTGGCATTGAATTGCACTCTGGTTTGCTTACCGAATTGACAGGATTTGCATATGATACTTTCAGGTAGAGAAATATTGGGAAGACCATGAACAACATTAAGTTTGCTTGATTTGTTGATTTGAGAGAAGCTTAGATGCCCCAACCTTCTATGCCATAGCCAGTTTTCTGAAGATTTACTCAAGTAACATTGTTCCTTTCAATTCTTCAATACATACAGGTTGCTTGGAGTTCTTTTTCCTTTTATAATTGTTTTACCTGTATCAAGATCACGAACCACACATTATTTTGAACTAAAGACAACTTCAGTTCCTTGATCACACATTTGACTTACACTTAACAGATTATGCCTTAATCCATCCACATACATGACATCATTAGCCTTCACCTTTTCTTTTAGGAACATAGACCCTTTTCCTTTAATTACAACAAGAGTATCATTTCCAAAAGTAACATTCTTTTCCTTTTCTAGAGCACTATATGCACGAAGTTTGTTTTTATCACCTGTCATGTGTCTCGAGCATCCACTATCAATGTACCATTTATTTTCCTCACCTTCCGCAAATAACGCTATGCCGCAATTTTCAAACTGTGATTCCTTCTTTTTCCATATTTTGGATTTTGAAGGAAGATGCTCTTTTGGCTGAACTTTGCTCCTGAATTCAGATTCTTCATGCCCATAGTTATTGCAATAAGCACATTCAACTTTATTTAGAAGAGGATAAAATTTGTTATATGTATTCTTCTTTGTTTCAATATCAACCCTTTTCTTTATTGCTTCTCTTTTCATGATGGTTTTATATGCAACACATTGAGCAGCTTTATCGCCAAAATTGTGACATGAGAAACATTGTCCATTGAAGAAGAAATTTCTGCGATCATGAAATCTTCTACTTGAATTTACCTGTTGATTGGGGCTTCTTTGAAAGATATTCCTGTTAGTGTTCCTTGCATTAGGATGATCATGCTTTACCTGTGAAGATTCTTTATTCCCTTGCTGAGTGGCAGAAATTTGTAAACCAGCTGTAGCTGCTTTTAGATAATTTGGTGCTGAAGCTTGAGAAGATTCGCCAATATATCCAAGACTTGTCTTTATAAGAGGAGAACGTTGTACCATGATAATCTCATCTAAGGTTTCAGATCCTTTAGCAAATCTGAAATTCAGAGTCTTTGCTTTCTCAAATTCTTTTCTTACACTTACCACTTCACATTCTAATTTCTCATTGTGTTTCTTTGCCTCTTCAACCTGCTTTTCTAGAGTCTCGATGTTTATTTTCCTTTCTTCTAAGAGAATTTTATATTCTTCTAAGAGAATTATGCTTTGTTCTAAGCGTATTTTGAGTTGATTGTTCTCTTCAAGAAAATCATTGTCCTCTAGAGCATCCACAAAAGTATCATTTTCTTCTTTAGATTCAAAAGCCATGAGAAGTCTAATATCTTGTTCACATTCTTCCTCACTATCAGATACCCCATCACTGTCATCATGAGTATAGTAACTTCTTCTGGTGCTAGACCGGTTCTTATTTCTACCTACTTTCTTTCCTTTTGCAGGTGTTTCTTTGTGAGGAAACTTAGAAGCATAATGACCAACTCTTCCACAATTAAAACATTTGAAAGGAAGCTTACCTCTAAACCGTCCTGTACCAAGTTGAAGTTTCTTTACAAAATTTGCCTCATCTTCTTTCAAAATATAACCTGATCCTTCTGCTTCTTGTACTTCTTTCCCTTTTGTAGAAGCTCTAAAAACAACTTCTTTGACTTCAGATGGTCCTCCTCTTCTCATTTCATATGCAGTCAGTATGCCATGGAGTTGCACCACAGTAAGATTTTGAAGATCCTGTTTTTCTTCAAGAGCAGAGACTTTTGACTCAAATTTTGTCGTTAGCGATTCCCCAAATTTTCTGATTTTTTAAGTAGATTCAGTTATTGTTTCTCCCAGATTTCTCATACGATTTACAACATCATCAAGTCGTAAAAATAAACTGGCAATACTCTCATCACTATGAATCTTTAAATTTTCATATTCAATTCGAGAGTTTGGAGTTTTGCACTTTTTACCTTTGCATCACCTTCATAACTTAGAATGATTTTGTCCCACATTTTCTTTGCTATATTTAGCTGCATGACTTTGACAAATTCTGATTCAGTTAGACTTCCCGTTATGGCATTGACCGCTTTTGCAATTGATTCATAATTCTTCCTTTCAATTGGATCTGTTGGTATTGCAGCTGGATATTGATATCCTTGTTCAACAATGGCCCATACATCTGCTCCCATAGACTGAAGAAAGGATCTCATCCTCATTTTCTAGAATATTAAATTGCTTCCATTGAAGAGCGGAGGCTTGATAGATGATGTTCCTTCTTGATAGCTCATCTTGCTTGATCTTCCTTCTAGCGGCTAAGCATTTTCAGAAGGACCTGCTCCGATACCAATTGTTGGAAAAATACTGAGAGGGGGGGGGGGTGAATCAGTATTTAGTGCAGACAATCAAATTTTTACTTTTTCCTTTCTAAAAACCCATACGCTACTTTACTGAAGGAAACTAGCGTATATACGCGGATATCCTTTGCAGAATTCGCGTATGTCCAGAGATCTAATTATGTGTTTGAATCTTAACTCAAATCATTGCAATATTAATTCATCAAATATTTCAGAAACAATAAACAGGTGCAGACAGAATAGAATAATCATCACACATATGCAACACACATGAACACCGAGATTTTTAGGTGGAAACCCAATTCGGGAGAAAACCACCGCTGCCATTGCTTCAGCCTTCAAAATTTATTATTAAGAAAACTTCTTACAATAATGTACTAGTGCAGACTCAAACCAGCACGCAGGCACCCACCTGCAGAAGGTTAAAACCTTCTCTCGTTTACCATCCTATCCTGGAAGGGAGCTACAACCCCCTGCTCTCGTTTACCAACCTCTCCTGGAAGGGAGCTACGACCCCCTGACTGAAGGCTTCGACCCTCAGCACCACTGCAGAACACGTTTCATAAATTTTCAAACTGGATCAAACAGCTTCAACACAACCCTTCACTTATCAATAATCATATCTTGCTCAATTCTTCAAACAGAACAGTCAGACCACTGTAACCAGAATATCAGATATAACCCAGACTTTAGAATAGATATGCAGAAACACATTCAACCTTCAGCAACCATTAGATCAGAAATCATACGCACTTTTATTTAATCAGACCCACGTATATACACGCTTTCCAGAAGACGAACCTGCGTATACTTCAGTGCAATTTTAGAGAAAAACCCTAACTGCGCATACGCGCTTTTCCTTCCACAGACCCGCGTATACACGCGCTTTTCATGAAACCAACCTGCGTATAGATCTATAAAACATGAACTTTGCAGTACAGATCAGATCTATAAACTTACCCAGATTTCTTCAATCTCTTCAACAAGATTGCGCCAGGTCTTATTCACTTCTTTTCAAATCATCCTTGACATTCACCATTTATAGATCTAGAGATCTTGAGCCTTCATCATGTTCATAGCTGCATCATAGATTTAGATCTATCAATTAGGAGCGGCGTTCAACCATACAGATATACTTCAGAGTGAAGTATTCATCAAAGCCCAGACACTTGCACGACCTTTGCACAAATGATTTTCTTCTCCTTATATAGGGTTATCCTTCATCAATACCATGTGTCAAAACCACATAACTTCCGATGGTATTCCTGGATGGGATCAAATGTATAATCTAACACTCAATACAATGGGTCAATACCATGGTAATGCCCCTCGGTATCATAGTTTTTAGAGCGCAAAAGGAATACGCGACTTTGAGCGTGCGTATTCGCGTCTATACACAACTTTTCCTCATAAAAACTGCGTATATGCTAACCCTGAATGTATACGCGGGTTCCCTTCACAAAATTAGAGTATATACACGGGTTTCCTTCACAAAAGTAGTGTATACATTATGAAATATTATATTTATCATTTTTCTGGCACTTACTGGAAATGTTTTCTCTGTCACATCTGAGCTTATCGTTAGATACATCATTCTTACATCTTTAGCACATAGGTTTTTTATCATAGGCAACCCATCAAGTAGGTTTCCATCAAGGACAACTTCATTAAGCAGATTTCCATTATCTTCATCAAGTGGGTTTCCATCAAGAACAACAGTCTGCATCATATTGCCAACAATCTCCCCCTTTGTACTTGATGGCAACCATGATGGTGTTTGATCATCATAACAGATAGATACATTAAGCACAACCATTATTCATGAAAACACCATGTCACTCTCCCCCTTTGACAGCAAGGGCAAAGGTCAGATCAAAATCAACACAAGGTTTTTCTCCTCATGTAGACATAAGAGCTCTGCAGATCTGATGTGCACTGAAGTTACCATTCTCCCCCTGAGTTCATGCTGAATCTTCAAACATATTTTTCAATGAAGTACATGACTCTATGACCTTCCTATCACCAAGACTCATACTTACATCAAAGATCCAACCAAGTGGATTTACATATGCGACTCAAATACCCAACCAAGTGGGTTTACACACTTTGACTCAACTACCCATCCAAGTGGGTTTACAAAATTGAACAATTCCTTACATGACTGAATATTACAATTTACATCATGGGTCTCAACATGACCTTTTCATCAAATTACAAGTATGACTTTTCACAACCAAAAACAAAAATACCTCAAGAGAGAGATCAAGTTTCAGAACCATCATAATGCCAACAATGCATTATTCTCATCCAGGCTAATGCTCCCCTTGAAACTATGAATCCTTTCCATACAACCAAACCTCCTCCTTAGCTTGAGTAACCTGAACACTTTCAACAGCCAATCATCAAGGCATCTTCCCCCAATATCAGAGAATGAAACATAAATATAAGAGATGAAACATCACCATAGACGCCATACAGCATCAGAGATACCAAACAACACCATAGATTGTGCTGAAGAATGCTTACCCAGAAACTTTGTCAGCAACCACCCATACGCGGTTTTCTGTGTATGAACTCACGTATATACGTGACTGTCTTTAAAGAAACCCGCGTATCCAATTTAATCTTCTGAATTTAATCAGATCTGATCTTCTGAGAGACAGAGACAACACCTATCTTTTATCTGAGATATTCGAATTCTTCCTTGGGCAGAGGTTTGGTAAAAATATCAGCAACTTGTTCTTTGGAGGGAACATACTCCAACTTCACCTTTTGTTCAAGTACTTGTTCACGTAAGAAGTGATACTTGATGGGGATGTGCTTGGTCTTTGAATGCATAACAGGATTCTTTGAGATAATGATGGCACTTGTATTATCACACATAATGTGTTGAAAATGCAGCAAGATGATGGAGCTTAGTGAAATGAAGTCGCCTTCACTAAGTGGGCCCGCAGGCAAATTCTGGCGCAAAGTCTATTTTTAGACTATGTCTATTTTTAGACTATGTCTATTTTTAGACATATGGAGCATGGTTTGGGGATTCCAGTTTGAGATTCTTGGAGCATTGGTAATGTTGGTAAAAATAGATGAGACTCTATTTTTTAGGTCGAAGAGGTCGAAGGCTATTTTTAGACTGCCTCTCCTAAAAATAGGGAAGTCAAATATTATTTACCCTTAATAATATTTGGACTATAAACTACAGTTTACTCTCTTGGAGCACTTCAGTTCGAGCTACAGAAGTGGCTCATGCATCTGACAGAGGAATCATGTGATTCCCAAGGGTTTTATGGCATCATGCATGGTTGACTTCAGTTGGACTTCAGTGGCAGAAGTTTGGAGGAGTTAATGAGACAGATAGTGGAGTTGTGTTCTGTTTATTTTAGTTGAACTAGTTGAGATTAGTTTAACTAGATAATCAATTAGTTATGAGTGGAGTGAATTAAATATTATTTAATTCATTAATTAGTAACTCATTATTCAACTCAAGAACACATTAGTTCACTACAGTGCATGATCAGTTCAGTGGAGACCAGTGAAAGAGGTAGATGAAAGGGTGGAGTTAGCTATCAATGGCGACATCAGTTGTGCATGAGATTTGCACCACACTTGGAGGAATTTCCCATGATGATTGCGCTGTCAAGCCAAGGAGATTCGAACCTTGGATCTCTATATAGACAGGCCTGGATTGCGCAATAGAGGCAAGGCAATTGGCAGTGAGTTTTGAACTAGTAACCTGTTCAAAACTGAGCTAGATTGTGTGTAACTTCATGAGAAAGTACTGAGTACTTGTGAGGAGTATTGTACTGAGTTTGTTACATGATTTCTCCATTATAATATACACAATAGCTGCGGGTTTTTCAGCTATAAGCTTTCCCCATACATACTGTGTTAATGTGTATGATGATTTGATGTGTTATCGCTTGTTTTATTTCCGCATGTGTGATGATCTGAGTTGAGTGGAAGAGATTATGTATTGCATATAAATTCGAATTGTATGTGATCAGGATAGTCTCGGTGAATAATTAATTATTATTCAGCAAATTTCTACATGGTATCAAAGCTATTGAAGTTCAAATTGATCATCACAGTGATTACAAACTTATTTTGGTAGACAGAGTCTGCATGCGGGCCAGGTAGCCTCCGGATTCATCTTTCTTCGGAAAGTGAAAGGTCTGGTAAATGCCCCTTTTAGTCGATCTCTGTGCTAGAAATATTTTTTTCTCACGATCTAGAGCGGCTGAGCTTTGAGGTGGAATTCAAAATTTTGCAGCAGTTTTGTTTTTCTTGGTGCCAGTGTTGAAAATGTCTTTCAACGGTTTGTGACTCGAATATGCTCTTGAAGGAAGTTCGAATTATGTTGCATGGAAGGATCGCATGGAAGCAGTATTAGAAGATAATGGTCTGAAGGAGTTCATAGATATGGATGTCCAAAAGCCCACTGATCCTGCTGAAGTCGAGACATGGAAAAAGATAATGGTGAAGTGTCGAAGGATCCTGTTGGAGGGCGTCAAGGATCATATTGTATCTAGCCTGCATGGAAAGGCTACTCCATATTTAATGTGGAAAGCTTTGACGGATCTATTCCAGAGTAAGAGTGACCAAAGGAAGCTGGCGCTCAAAGATAAGCTCAGGAACATCAAGATGGAGAAGGGCAACAGTATCGCCAAATACCTCACGAAGTTCACTCAGTGCAGAGATGAGCTGGGAAGTGTAGGGGTTACTGTCGAAGACGAGGACATGGTCGACCTGGCTCTCCTTGCTCTTCCGAAGGCTTTGCACTCATATCAAGATAGTGTCAATGGTCGGGAGAAGCTGCCGGGATGGGAGCGCCTTGGGGCGGATCTCATGCAGGAGGAGATAAGGAGGACTACTCGAGATGGATCTTCATCAAAGGGAGCTGATGAAGAAAACTGCGCTTTGGTGGCCAAAGCAAAGAAAGAGAAGGGTAAGAAAACCTCTCATTCTGGTGCAAAGGGCAAGAAGCAGGATATGGCGAAAGTGAAGTGTTTTCACTGCCATGATCACGGACATTATGCTACCAATTGTCCAAAGAAGAAGAAGAACAAGCAAGCGGGAAGATCTGCAGATGGAGAAGCTTTGGCTTCACAGTTTGAGCTTGACTTTTCACTGATCGCATGCTTGGTTTCAAGTGTGCTGGGATCGGTATGGTTCTTGGACAGCGGTGCGTCATTTCATATGACGGGAGATCAGGAGTTGTTCTCAGATCTGGAGGACAAAGATTTGGGTGTGCACATCGATATGGGCGATGATGGTAGATACAGTGCGACTGGTATCGGTACCATATCCTTTCATAGGGAGTCTGGTAAACCCTTTGTATTGAAGGATGTAATGCATGTACCTAGATTGAAGAAGAACTTGATCTCTGTGGCGATGTTGGAGGATAAGGGGTATGATGTGGTCTTCAGCGAAGGAAAAGCCTTCCTGCGCAGTAAGACTACTGGAGAGACCAGGAAGATAGGGGTTCGAACCAAGAACCTTTATCAGTTGCAGGTAGATGGCTGCGCAGCTATGGCATGCAAAGCGGGAGAAGTGGTGAGCCGGGATGATGAGGGCGAACTGTGGCACAGGAGATTGGGCCACCTTCACCATGGAGCTTTGAAGATTTTGCAGCAGATTTCTACTGGGCTTCCTAAGGGCACTCTTGCGCAGTCAGATCAGTGCAAGGGGTGTACCTTGGGGAAGTATGTGAAAGCCACCTTTCACGAGAAGGATAGTCGTGCCACGACGATCCTTGAGAGAGTTCACACAGACGTGTGTGGTCCTTTCTCAGTTGCTTCGATAGCAAAGCATAGGTATTATGTGATCTTTGTTGATGATTTCTCTCGAAAGTGCTGGATCTTCTTCATGCAGAAGAAGAGCGATACATTCGCGAAGTTCTGTGAGTTTAAAGCACCGGTCGAGAAGGAGTCGGGGAAGAAGGTGATTGCTCTAAGGAGTGATAACGGTGGTGAATTCATCTCGGCTGAATTCAAGGAGTTCTGCAGCGCAGAAGGGATTTGGAGAGAGCTCATCGCACCCCATAACCCACAGCAGAACGGGGTGGCTCAGAGGAAGAACAGAACGATCATGGGTGCTGCACGGGCGATGTTGCATGATCAGGGCCTACCCCTTCACTTGTGGGCTGAGGCATGCAATACAGCATTATATGTGCAGAACCGTTGTCCTCACAAGTTTCTTGGCATGAGTACACTAGAGGAGACTTATTCTGGAAAGAGGCCTGATATTTCCCATTTGCAGATTTTTGGTTCTCCTGTCTACATGCATGTGACGAAGGACGCGAGAAGGAAGCTAGAACCAACTGCTGAGGTTGGAATATTTGTGGGGTACACTGATACACCTCACAACTACCGGGTGTATTTTTCAGATAGTCACAAGATTTTTGTGCGACGGGATATAAAATTTCAGGAGGAGAAAGCCACGCAGTGTTCGCTTGAGAGGGAGCTACACTTGCATGCAGATGAGGAGCTGTTAGTTCCTAAGGAGGAGCTTCCGGATGTGGATCAGCCACAAGAGGAGGTTCAGGAGGTGGAAGAAACCACCCATGCAGCGCCAACCATCAGAGGGCGCATGCGCACTATAGAAGCTGAGTGACTGGCTCGAGATGCAGAGAAGGTTGTAGGACCACCTACAGCACAGCGCAGATAGAGAAAGTCACCGGATCGGTACACTGGATACATGGCTCTTGTGAGTCAATGTGTTGTGACAGAGCCATCCTCTTTTGAGGAAGTTGTGGAGGAACCCGCATGGGTTGATGCCATGATCAAGGAATATGATTCGATCGTCAGGAACAGTGCATGGGAGGTTGTCCCAAGACCGGTTGGGAAATCAGTGGTGGGTTCGCGATGGATCTACAAGGTGAAGCAGGCGGCTGACGGAAGTGTGGAGAAGTACAAGGCGAGATTTGTCGCCCGTGGCTTTTTACAGATCGAGGGGATTGACTATGAGGAGACCTTTGAACCTATCACAAGGTACTCTTCCATACAGACGATCCTTGCTCTCTCAGCGTAGATGGGGTGGCACATTCATCAGATGGATGTGAAGACTGCATTCCTCAATGGAGTTATTGAGGAGGAGGTGTACATAGAGCAGCCTGAAGGTTTCGAGATCTTCAGCAGTGATTCGCATGTGTGCCGACTCAAGAGAGCACTATACGGGCTGAAGCAAGCACCTCGTGCTTGGTACACTCGGATAGACAGCTACTTCACCGGGCTTGGATTCTCCAAGAGTGAGGCGGATCCTAACCTGTACCAGATTGTGGTGGAGGGGAAGCTGTTGATCATCGTACTGTATGTAGATGATCTGATTTTGACTGGCGATGAGCAGTTGATACTTTCATGCAAGGAGGATTTTGCACGAGAGTTTGAGATGAAGGACTTGGGCATCCTTCATTATTTCCTGGGATTGGAGATTTGGCAGCGCAGCGGAGGACTGTTTGTTTCTCAGGGCAAGTATGCCCGGGAGATTCCGGAGAGGTTCAACATGCAAGGCTGCAAGCCTGTTGACACTCCTCTTCCTGGTGGTTGGAGGAAGGAGGATGCTACTTCAGCGGAGGTAGTGGATGCCACTGTCTATCAACAGTTGGTGGGGTCGCTTATGTATCTGGTCAATACACGACCCGATATATGCTATGTAGTTAACCAGCTTTCGCAAGCTATGGTTAAGCCTACCAAGCTCTTTTGGAAGGCATGCAAGCATGTATTGCGCTATATCAGAGGCACATCGGGATATGGTCTATGGTACAGACAGGAGGATGGAGCGAAGCTTTCTGGCTTCACTGATGCAGATTGGGCAGGGAGCCCAACGGACCGGAAGAGCACTTCTGGAGGAGTTTTCAGCATTGGGTTGACAGCAGTTTCCTGGTACAGCAGGAAGTAGAGATCCGTGGCACTCAGTTCAGCAGAGGCCGAGTACATGGCAGCTAGTTTGGCTGCATGCGAGGCTATTTGGATGAGGAAGATCCTCACAGGTTTGTTCAGGTTGCATTTGGAGCCTACAGTGATCTACTGTGATAACCAGAGCTGCATCAAGCTCTTGGCTAATCCAGTATTTCATGATAGATACAAACACATCGACATCAAGTACCATCATATCAGAGACTGTGCTCAGCGGAGGATCATGTTACTTTCATATATTCCCACGGAGGATCAGGATGCTGACATTCTGACGAAGGCGCTCACCAGGAGCAAGTTCGAATTCCACAGAGGCAGGATAGGGGTTGCAGATAATCCATATCTTGCTGAGAGGGAGTGTTGAAAATGCAGAAAGATGATAGAGCTTAGTGAAATGAAGTCGCCTTCACTAAGTGGGCCCGCAGGCAAATTCTGGCGCAAAGTCCATTTTTAGACTATGTCTATTTTTAGACATATGGAGCATGGTTCGGGAATTCTAGTTTGAGATTCTTGGAGCATTGGTCATGTTGGTAAAAATAGATGAGACTCTACTTTTTAGGTCGAAGAGGTCGAAGGCTATTTTTAGACCGCCTCTCCTAAAAATAGGGAAGTCAAATATTATTTACCCTTAATAATATTTGGACTATAAACTACAGTTTACTCTCTTGGAGCACTTCAGTTCGAGCTACAGAAGTGGCTCATGCATATGACAGAGGAATCACGTGATTCCCAAGGGTTTTATGGCATCATGCATGGTTGACTTCAGTTGGACTTCAGTGGCAGAAGTTTGGAGGAGTTAATGAGACAGATAGTGGAGTTGTGTTCTGTTTATTTTAGTTGAACTAGTTAAGATTAGTTTAACTAGCTAATCAATTAGTTATGAGTGGAGTGAATTAAATATTATTTAATTCATTAATTAGTAACTCATTATTCAACTCAATAACACGTCAATTCACTACAGTGCATGATCAGTTCAGTGGAGACCAGTGAAAGAGGTAGATGAAAGGATGGAGTTAGCTATCAGTGGCGACATCAGTTGTGCATGAGATTTGCACCACACTTGGAGGATTTGTCCATGACAATTATGCAGCCAAGACAAGGAGCTTCGAACCTTGGATCTCTATATAGACAGGCCTGGATTGCGCAATAGAGGCAAGGCAATTGGCGGTGAGTTTTGAACCAGTAACCTGTTCAAAACTGAGCTAGTTTGTGTGTAACTGTATGACAAAGTACTAAGTACTTGTGAGGAGTATTGCACTGAGTTTGTTACTTTAATTCTCCATTATAATATACACAATAGCTGTGGGGTTTTCAGCTATAAGCTTTCCCCATACATACTCTGTTAATGTGTATGATGATTTGATGTGTTATCGCTTGTTTTATTTCCGCCTGTGTGATGATCTGAGTTGAGTGGAAGAGATTATGTGTTGCATATCAATTCGAATTGTATATGATCAGGATAGTCTCGGTGAATAATTAATTATTATTCAGCAAATTTCTACATAATGGAGATAGGGGAAGTACATTTGATTTGAAAATCTTCCAAGGTTTGCATCATCCAAAGGAGTTGAGTGCAACAAGATGCGGCAGCCACATATTCTGCTTCAGCAGTAGATAAGGCAATAGAACTTTTCTTCTTACTGAACCAAGATACCAACCGAGGCCCCATATAGAATGCACCACCACTTGTGCTTTTCCGATCATCAACATTTCCAGCCCAATCTGCATCAGTGTAAGCATGAAGAGTAAGATCAGCATTCTTTGGATACCATAATCCAAAGTCTTGTGTTCCTTGTAGATATTTGAATATTATTTTGACAGCCTGAAGATGAGATTCTTTTGGATTGGCTTGGAATCGTCCAACAATCCCAACTGCATGCATAATATCTGGTCTAGTCCCAGTGAGATACAGAAGACTTCCTATCATAGATCTGTATTCTGGTTGATTCACCGGGGGAGAATCATCATGAGAACTGAGATTACATCCGGTTATCATTGGTGTACTTACAGGTTTGCACTCTTCCATCCCATACTTCTTCAGAATTTTCTTAAGTTATTTTGCTTGAGATAAGAATATACCTTCTGTAGTTTGATGCACTTGTAAGCCAAGAAAAAATGTTAGGTCCCCAAGTAAAGACATTTCAAATTCTTGCTGCATGACAGAAGAAAATTTCTGACTCATAGATTCTTCATTACTTCCAAAAATGATATCATCGACATATACAACCACAATCAATAGTTTATCATTTTCAATTTTTGTGTATAAGTTACTATCAGCAGACCCCTTTGAAAATCCTTGTTGATGAAGATATTTTTCAAGACGATAATACCAAGCCCTTGGAGCTTGTTTGAGACCATATAAATCCTTTTTAAGTCTGCAAACAATATTTTCATCATTTCCCAAAATGAACCCTTCTGGTTGTTCTATATAAACTTCTTCTTCTAGATCACCATTGAGGAAAGCAGATTTGACATCCATTTGATAAACTTTGATTTGTTGAAAACTTGAAAAAGCAAGAAACATTCTTATGGCTTCAAGTCTAGCTACAGGAGAAAAAATTTCTTCAAATTCTATACCTTGTTGTTGAGTATACCCTTTGCAAACCAGTCTAGCTTTGTTTCTTATAACATCCCCATTCTCATTTAGCTTGTTCTTGAATATCCATTTGGTTCCAATGACATTTTTATCATGTGGTCTTGGTACCAATTCCCAAGTGTGGTTCTTTTCAATTTGATCAAGTTCTTCATTCATGGCCTGAATCCAAAATTCATCTTTGCTAGCTTGATTGACATTGTGTGGTTCAATCGTCGATAGAAATGCCAGATAGCTAGGAGATCCCACAAGAGTCCTCCTTGTTTGTACACCCGATTCCTTGTCTCCCAAAATTTGAGATTCAGGATGATTATTTTGAACATATCTGGATGGAGCCTTTCCAGATAAATCATCTTCAGGTTCTTCATTGGATCCACTGTCTATATCATTTCTATTTGATGTAGAAGGACAAAAGTCACCATCATCTTCTTCTTTTGTTTGTCTTTCTTCTTTAGGGACTGCATGAGACTCATCAATAACAACATCAATACTTTCAACAATCTTTCGAAGCCTTTTATTGTAACCTTTCTATGCCCTGCTTGTAGATGAGTAACCAAGAAGTATTCCTTGATCTGATCTAGGTTCAAACATGCCAAGCTTTTCATCATTATTTTTGATAGAGCATTTACTTCCAAAAACTCTAAAATGTTTCACAGAGGGAGAATTACCATACCAGATTTCATATGGAGTTTTGTCACTATTTACCCGAACATGTGCCTTGTTAAGAATATTTGCTGCTGTGTGAGCTGCTTCTCCCCAAAAAATGTCAGGTGTTCCGGAATCATCAAGCA
The DNA here is from genome assembly GCA_034641835.2 of Pinus albicaulis. Lineage (NCBI taxonomy): Eukaryota > Viridiplantae > Streptophyta > Pinopsida > Pinales > Pinaceae > Pinus > Pinus albicaulis. Next base: position 1,306,431,395 of record CM076572.1, read on the forward strand.
TAGCTCTAGCCATTTGTTGAATTGTTCTATTCATTCTTTCTGCTACGCCATTTTGTTGTGGAGTGCCTGCTATAGAAAAATGTCTTTTTATGCCATGTTGTTCACAAAATTCAAAGAATTCATTTGATGCATATTCTCCTCCTCGATCAGATCTAAGACACTTGATTTTTAGATCTAATTCATTTTCAACCAGCGCTTTGAAAATCTGAAAATTTTCAAATGCTTCATCTTTGTGTTTGATCAACCCAATCCAACACATTCTAGAAAAATCATCAATGAATAAGATATAGTATTCTTCACCACGTGGTGACTTTTTCCTCATAGGTCCACATATGTCAATATGAATGAGTTCAAGAGGCTTACTTGACGATCCTTCCTTGGCATTGAATTGCACTCTGGTTTGCTTACCGAATTGACAGGATTTGCATATGATACTTTCAGGTAGAGAAATATTGGGAAGACCACGAACAGCATTAAGTTTGCTTGATTTGTTGATTTGAGAGAAGCTTAGATGCCCCAACCTTCTATGTCATAGCCAATTTTCTGAAGATTTACTCAAGTAACATTGTTCTTTGCAATTCTTCAATACATACAGGTTGCTTGGAGTTCTTTTTCCTTTTATAATTGTTTTACCTGTATCAAGATCACGAACCACACATTCTTTTGAACTAAAGAAAACTTCAGTTCCTTGATCACACATTTGACTTACACTTAACAGATAATGCCTTAATCCATCCACATACATGACATCATTAGCCTTCACCTTTTCTTTTAGGAACACAGACCCTTTTCCTTTAATTACAGCAGGAGTATCATTTCCAAAAGTAACTTTCTTTTCCTTTTCTAGAGCACTATAAGCACAAAGTTTGTGTTTATCACCTGTCATGTGTCTCAAGCATCCACTATCAATGTACCATTGATTTTCCTCACCTTCTGCAAATAACGCTATGCCACAATTTTCAACCTGTGATTCCTTCTTTTTCCATATTTTGGATTTTGAAGGAAGATGCTCTTTTGGCTGAATTTTGCTCCTGCATTCAGATTCTTCATGCCCATAGTTATTGCAATAAGCACATTCAACTTCATTTAGAAGAGGAGAAAAGTTGTTATATGTATTCTTATTTGTTTCAATATCAACCCTTTTCTTTCTTGCTTCTCTTGTCATGATGGTTTTATATGCAACACATTCAGTAGCTTTATGGCCAAAATTGTGACATGAGAAACATTGTCCATTGAAGAAGAAATTTCTGCAATCATGAAATCTTCTACTTGAATTTACCTGTTGATTGGGGCTTCTTTGAAAGATAATCCGGTTAGTGTTCCTTGCATTAGGATGATCATGCTTTACCTGTGAAGATTCTTTATTCCCTTGCTGAGTGGCAGAAATTTGTAAACCAGCTGTAGCTGCTTTTAGATAATTTGGTGTTGAGGCTTGAGAAGATTCGCCAATATATCCAAGACCTGTCATTATAAGAGGAGAACATTGTACCTTGATAATCTCATCTAAGTTTTCAGATCCTTTAGCAAATCTGAAATTCAGAGTCTTTTCTTTCTCAAATTCTTTTGTTACACTTACTACTTCACATTCTAATTTCTCATTGTGTTTCTTTGCCTCTTCAACCTGCTTTTCCAAAGTCTCGATGGTTATTTTCCTTTCTTCTAAGATAATTTTATATTCTTCTAAGAGAATTTTTCTTTGTTCTAAGCGTATTTTGAGTTGATTGTTTTCTTCAAGAAAATCATTGTCCTCTAGAGCATCCACAAAAGTTATCATTTTCTTCTTTAGATTCAAAAGCCATGAGAAGTCTAAGATCTTGTTCACATTCTTCCTCACTATCAAATACCCCATCACTGTCATCATGAGTATAGTAACTTCTTCTAGTGCTAGACCGATTCTTATTTCTAGCTACTTCCTTTCCTTTTGCAGGTGTTTCTTTGTGAGGACACTTTGCAGCATAATGACCAACTCTTCCACAGTTAAAACATTTGAAAGGAAGCTTACCTGTAAAATATCCTGTACCAATTTGAAGTTTCTTTACAAAATTTGCCTCATCTTCTTCCGAAATATATCATGATCCTTCTGCTTCTTGTACTTCTTTCCCTTTTGTAGAAGCTCTAAAAACAGCTTCTTTGACTTCATATGGTCCTCCTCTTCTCATTTCATATGCATTTAGTATGCCATGAAGTTGCACCACAGTAAGATTTTGAAGATCCTGTTTTTCTTCAAGAGCAGAGACTTTTGACTCAATTTTTGTCGTTAGCGATCTCAAAATTTTCTCAACCAAAGTAGTTTCGGTTATTGTTTCTCCCAGATTTTTCATATGATTTACAACATCATCAAGACGTAAAAAGAAACTGGCAATACTCTCATCACTATGCATCTTTAAATTTTCATATTCAATTCTGAGAGTTTGTAGTTTTTCACTTTTTACCTTTGCATCGCCTTCATAATTCAGAATGATTTTGTCCCATATTTCTTTTGATGTATTCAGCTGCACGACTTTGACAAATTCTGATTCTGTTAGACTTCCTGTTATAGCATTGACCGCTTTTGCATTTGATTCATAATTCTTCCTTTCAGTTGGATCTGTTGGTGTAGCAGTTGGATATTGATATCCTTGTTCAACAATGGCCCAAACATCTGCTCCCATAGACTGAAGAAAGGATCTCATCCTCATTTTCCAGAAGATTAAATTGCTTCCATTGAAGAGCAGAGGCTTGATAGATGCTGTTCCTTCTTGATAGCTCATCTTGCTTGATCTTCCTTCTAGCGGCTAAGCTTTTTCAGAAGGACCTGCTCTGATACCAATTGTTGGGAAAAATACTGAGAGGGGGGGGGGTGAATCAGTATTTAGTACAGACAATCAAACTTTTACTTTTTCCTTTCTAAAAATCCATATGCTACTTTACTGAAGGAAACTAGCATATATACGCGGATATCCTTTACAGAACTCGCGTATGTCGAGAGATCTAATTATGTGTTTGAATCTTAACTCAGATCATTGCATTATTCATTCATCAGATATTTTAGAAACAGTAAACAGGTGCAGACAGAACACAATAATCATAACTCATATGCAACACACATGAACACCAGGATTTCTAGGTGGAAACCCAATTCGGGAGAAAACCACCGCTGCCGTCGTTTCGGCCTTCAAAATTTATTATTAAGAAAACTTCTTACAATCATGTGCTGGTGCAGACTCAAACCAGCACGCAGGCACCCACCTGCAGAAGGCTACAACCTTCTCTCGTTTACCAGCCTATCCTGGAAGGGAGCTACAACCCCCTGCTCTCGTTTACCAGCCTCTCCTGGAAGGGAGCTACGACTCCCTGACTAAAGGCTTCGACCCTCAGCACCACTACAGACCACGTTTCATCAATTTTCAAACTGGATCAAACAGCTTCAACACAACCCTTCACTTATCAATAATCATATCTTGCTCAATGCTTCAAACAGAACAGTGAGACCACTGTAACCAGAATATCAGATATAACCCAGACTTCAGAATAGATATGCAGAAACACATTCAACCTTCAGCAACCATTAGATCAGAAATCATACGTGCTTTTATTTAATCAGACCCGCGTATATACGCGCTTTCCAGAAGACGAACCTGCATATACTTCAGTGCAATTTCAGAGAAAAACCCTAACTGTGCATACGCGCTTTTCCTTCCACAGACCCGCGTATACACGCACTTTTCATGAAACCAACCTACGTATAGATCTATAAAAGATGAACTTTGCAGTACAGAGCAGATCTATAAACTTACCCAAATTTCTTCAATCTCTTCAACAGGATTGTGCCAGGTCTTCTTCACTTCTTTTCAGATCATCCTTGACATTCATCATTTATAGATCTAGAGATGTTGAGCCTTCATCATGTTCATAGGTGCATCATAGATTTAGATCTATCAATTAGGAACAGGGTTCAACCATACAGATATACTTCAGAGTGAAGTATTCATCAAAGCCCAGACACTTGCACGCCCTTTGCACAAATGATTTTCTTCTCCTTATATAGGGTTATCCTTCATCAATACCATGAGTCAAAACCACATAACTTCCGATGGTATTCCTGGAAGGGATCAAATGGATAATCTAACACTCAATACAATGGGTCAATACCATGGTAATGCCCCTAGGTATCATAGTTTTTAGAGCGCAAAAGGCATACACGACTTTGAGCGTGCGTATTCGCGTGTATACGCAACTTTTCCTCATAAAAACTGCGTATATGATAACCCTGAATGTATACACGGGTTCCCTTCACAAAAGTAGAGTATATACGCGGGTTGCCTTCACAAAAGTAGCGTATGCATTATGAAATATTATATTTATCATTTTTCTGGCACTTACTGGAAATGTTTTCTCTGTCACATCTGAGCTGATCTGTAGATACATCATTCTTACATCTTTAGCACATAGGTGGCTTATCATAAGCAACTCATCAAGTAGGTTTCCATCAAGGACAACTTCATTAAGCAGATTGCCATTATCTTCATCAAGTGGGTTGCCATCAAGAACAACAGTCTGCATCATATTTCCAACACCCTCATCTTCTTAATAGGTAATTTAAGGCTTTTGGCATCCAAAATATTCCCAATGGGGAGGTGTGATCAGGTGGAACTGCTCAGAACTGGTAATAAATTGATCGACCTAATAGTGTCCATCATTACGATCCTAAGGCCATGAACGAAAATCAAATCCAATGTCGGATGTGGAAGATATTCAAGTTTTAATTTGTCCAGTAACCTTCAAAACGACACTTTGGAATTCAAAAAATGGCATCGTCAGAAATCATGTGAAATGGAAAAAATTTCATTTTTTATAAAAAAAAAGGGATGGCCTATCAGTGGGTGCCACATGGCCTGCCCGAAAGCTGCCACGTGGCCCCAGCCCTAAAGGTTCAAGTTGTGTAAAAATTTGTGTTTGAATTTTTTTTTGGGTCAGTCCCAACCCGAGCTGCATGCTACGGGTCAATCGGGCCCGACCCAACCCAACCCAAATGGGCACAGGTCACCCGCGGGGTCAGCACTACATGAAGGCTTGGGTCATCTCTGAATGACAGAATGGGTAAGGTCTGCATGAAACACCGGGCAGTGTCTACCCGTGAATGGGCGAGTGAAGCTAAATGCCGGTGGGCACGACTAAATGCAGAGTTGGATGAACATATGGATGAACGTGAACGAGTGGGCAAAGGTAAACGACAGAGGTCACGGTTGCACGAGCGTTTGAACCTGAATGCGTTTGGGTTAGTTTAATATGTTCGTTTGGCACAACAGTTAGGTGGAGAGTTAAAGGGGGCCAGCCCCCATTCCACATGACCCCACATAATGGCTCGAGGCTTACACCAACTAGCGAAATGGACAGTTATGGTAATCGCCCACAAAATTTAGCTATGTGACCGCCCAAACGTTAATATTTAATGCCACATAAACTGCGTGGAAAATTTGGTGTGTTTCCATCAAATTCGGTGGCATTTCCATTTTAGAGGGATTAACTTCAAAAACACTTTGTTTCACTTGCAAGACTATTCAAACACTTTGCACACTCAATTTAATGGAAATGAATACTTTGAAAAACCAAACAAATACTTTCATTTTCAGATCAATGCTAAATTTCGTGAGTCATGCGTCGACATCTTTTCATGACCCCATTGGGGAATTTACTAAGATATTTTGAAATTTATAAATTTATTTTATTTTTTTATCAAAAGTAGTTAAATATTGTGACACATAATTGTTTTTCTAAAGACATACCTTTATCTCTTTCTACAATTATACACTATGGCCTCTTTTCCTAAAAAATATGTATTTTTCTTAAAACCAATTATTTCTAATAAATTAATATAAATTTACTTCTCAATTTAATAACATCTTAATCAATGTCTCTATCTTCTTCTCTAATCAAATTCTTATACGTCTTCTTATCTAATCAAACTCTTATCTTTTACAAAATTCAATGAAATTTATTTGCATATCTTTTTAACTTTATGATATCAAACTTCATCTAGGTCAAAAATTTCACTCTTTTCGTAATTTGCTACATTTATATTACCCAATAAATTATTGTTTCAATTGTTATATTTCCATCTCTTGTCCAGTCATAAAATTCTCTTACAAAATTCAACCAAGATTTAGTTACCTCTATTCTTAATTTGACTTGATGATATCAAATTTTACTTTATTCAAATTTTCCATTTTTCTCATAATTAAAATATATTTATTCAAATTTTCTACTTTTAACTTATAATTAAAATATATTTCTATTTCTCTTATCCAATAAATATATATTTTCTTAATTTCATTATATCAAATTTCATCTGATTCAACTTTTTCAATTTTTATAATTAAAATATAAGTCCATTTCATATATATATATATATATATATATATATATATATATATATATATATATATATATATATTTCAGATTAATTATATCACACTGATTTGGTTAATCCGAAACACATTTATCTAAATTATGAATAAAAAAAGTCTTAGATCTAATATATATTATTCTTAATTAATATTAATCATCTCATTAATTTAATCAATTACCATTATTTTTTTAACAACTTTGGCTCTCACCCATATTTTTTCTTTAACAAATATGGTTACATAATGATATTTAAAAACTAAACCATGACATTATAACAATGTCCATAAAATTTAAAATTTCAAATAACTATCAATAAAATTATATATATATAATTTAATTGGTTACCAATAATTCTTTTAAGAGCTTTGACTCTCACCAATATTTTTTCATTAGAAAACCTGATTACATAATGATTTTTAAAAACTATACCATGAGATTATAACAATGTCCATAGAATCTAAATTTCAAATAACTATCAATAAAATCCCTATTATATTCGTAGAAGTTATAAATAAGATCAGATAATTAATTCAATTTTGAAAGATTAAGTAATTTACAAGAAAAAAATATAAAAAAAATTCGTAACTCTTTTCGACAAACAAATTCTTCAAGAAAAGTTCTTTTGAGCACGTTCGTTTATGGTCTTTTCAAACCAATAAACCATAGGTAATGTTTCTCTCCTTCAACATCTTAAGAGAAGATGTGCCTGAACACACACCTCTGTAATTCCTTTGAATAGTTTTTACTTAAAATAACACGATACACTTGATGGATGAACTACACTTACGACTAGAAACGTTGATAAGAAAAACTTTAATGCGAGTATTCTGGAAATGCATGATTACAATAATGAAATGAATCAATTAAAAATACAGGATAAACACATTAATTAAGAAAAATTAAGACATTATATTAGAAAAACTTACTTTAAAAAACTTACTATTTATTTGAAATTATTTGTAAATATTTAATTGATACATGGAAAAAAAATTATAAATAATTAAAAAAACAAATCATATAAATAATTTATTTTAAAATTTTTAATTAAATGAGAATTAGAAAAATAAATCTATCATTTTATGGTTTAAAAGAAACTAGTATTCTTAACTTAAACATACTTAATTTGACAACACCTTTGTCTCATTTAGCTTGCCATATTATAATGGAGAATTTTAATCTTTTTAAAGGTTTTAGCTAGATATGATACCATAGACTTAATATCATGAATCATCAATACTAGGTATCTCAAAGCATCACCATGATATAATAACCTTGACTCTTTCACCAAGTAAAGTTTACCTAAAATTTCCCCCCTTAAACCTCACTTGGAAAATATTTGGATCCAATTTGAAATCTTGCATGCTCTCTTCCCCTATCACATAGTTCTACATTTAGGCTTTATGGGTAGGGGTGTGCACACAAGGGCTTCACTGGGGGAGCAATATCATACCACGTGGGTTCATATTGGAGGACATATATTGAGGAAAAAATAGCATAATATATTGGGGGATATATAGGTGGTACAGGGTTTTTATATTGGAAGATATAAAAAATGGAGTTCAAAGTTAATGAAAAATTATAAAGGGGTATAAAAAGTTTTCATGAAAAAATGGATACCTACAATATGTAGTGGAAGTAGGGGTCTTTTAAATTGGGAAGGTGTATTGGGTTAGTATTGTTAGGGGGTTAAATAGTGTGATTTTTAGTGGTATTTTCCAATATGTAGTCAAATTAACGGTATTTTTTAATAGACCACGAATGCACATGATAGGTCATAGGTTCATTAAGTGAAGCCCTGGTGGGTGTGCATGGCTAGCTAGGCCTCACAAATAATTTTCCATTTACATGTAGTTTAAAATTTTCCATCTCTAAAGAATTATTCTCTTTTGTTCTTGTCTGATGTCGTCACTCTCTGATCAGGAGTTCATAAATTTTGTTCAAAATTGAAAGTGATTGAAACTATGCCGAACCTCAGCGACCAGGTAGACCTCGTCTTCTCGATTCTGGCACCATGAACGACTCAAAAAACCGATATCGTATGAGGGAGATATCTCGTTCTGATCGATTTCCCAAACAGCGAAATTTTTGATAGGTTTCATTGGGATGCCCAGTCAACATGCAGGTGTATATTCAACAAAAATAGGAATATTCCTGAGAATATTTCATTTTCCCAAGCCAATGATATTCTGCCAAGTGTCGCATTTTGATTCATTGATGTGGAGTTGTACGTTTTATTTTCGGACCAATGGATGGGTGACAAGTGGCTAGCCCTTAGGCCGCCACGTGTCCTATACAGTTTAGTAAAATTTTATTAGGTCCGGGGGTTCGACCCCGCGACCTCCGGCATGTGCGCAAGACTCTCCACCAACTCTGCTATACCATGTGACTTAACCCCACATCTACTTAAACATTACATTGTTTGCATATGAGAGGTGGGGACCGCCAGCAGTCCCAACCCGCCGGCGGTCCACGGTTTGTGGTCACATGACGATTGCAACATCAAACAGTTAAGAAATTTTTTCTCCGGCGATGAAAGCTCACGGCATTAAAACTACAACAAAAAACCTTATCACGTTGTGATATTAGTTCTAATGGTTATGGCTTCTCCGTACGGTCAGGATTAAACGTCGACCCAAACTCTGGTGGTAACTCAAACTACAGCCATAGTTTGCGCAGTTAGATCCGCTTCATTTAAATGTGACTGCGGGGTTCAGGGGTTGGAGTGTGGCTACCCCCTCCCCTTAACCATATTACTTAATGTTACGGTTATAATACTGGCAGACAGGTTAGCGCGCCACCAAATTTCAGACAATTTGTCATTTTTAACTGCAGACAAGTGCAGTTCTCCAAATTTAGTGGAGGTTTTGTAGGTGTCATTGGAAAAAAGGCTAAGAGGGTCAATTTTCGACCAATTTGGGGGAAACAAGAGCCTACCTAGACTAATTTGAGCATTGTGGAGCCATTGGTGCATAGAAAACAACCATTGGAGGCTTGTAAACACATGTATTTGCAAAAAATTGAGCATAATGAAAGATGGACATGCAATTGGGAGCTGGACCAGCAGATGTAGCCTAGGAGGGGTGAATTGCTTCAGCATTCCTGCTGTGTAAATATTATGTGTGGTTTTATTTCTCTATTATACACTATTGGTCAGTGTTATTTATGCTTATTTTCATGCTTATAATTCACAAATTCATCTATGTTTTCATGGTTAAAATCCTCATTCCTTAAGGAAACAAATGGAGACAAATATATACATGTTTTGTAACTAAAAAGACACTTAGCACATCAAACTAATAAATTCCTTTTAGATCAAGTTGGTACTAGAGCCAGGTTTTATTATCAAGTGTTGTTTTGTGCAAAATATTTGTTTAATTTTTTGCAAGTTTCACATGCTTACTAGCCTCAAGCTCAAGAGAGGAGAAGGAAAATTGGTGGAAGCAAGAGGGCCTCAAAGTGAGGCATAGAAAAGAAGGGAAATATTGCCACATTCTCCACCACCTAGTTCACCTCCTAAAAAAGCAGAAGCAACATTAAGCATGCCTCCAGAGGAAGGAGAAATCCATGAAGAAATGGATCCCAAAGAGGAAGAAAGAGTGTCCAGGAAAGCATTCCTCAACATGGCTGAGATGGTTAGAATCCTTTATCAAGAGAGGAATGAGAAACTAGAAGTAGAAGGATCCAAAATTCACAAGGAAGGACAAGGGTCATGAGGAGGTCACAATGATGAAGATAAGTCAAAGAAGGGCAATGGAGGAAATGGAGGGAGTGGAAAGTCACCATCTTCACCCTCATCATCATCATCCTCTAATTCATCTTCAGCAATCAGCCACACAAGTCAAATAACATTGGTAATAAAAATTGATGTTAAGTTTGAATTTCCAATATTTAATGGTAAAGTCAATGCAGAAAAGCTTGATAATTTGATTAGGAAATTGGAAGTCTATTTAAGAATTCATAACCTTCATGATGATGATACCAAAATCCAATTAGCTTCATTGAGAATGGAAGGTGCAACACTTGTTTGGTTGGAAGCCAAGACAAAGGAGAAGATCAATAAGCATGGTAAGATTATCCTATCATGGACTGATTTCATTACAGCAATAAAACAATAGTTTTATCCATTAGCTCATATGCAAAAATACATAATGAACTGGCAAAATTTTAGACAATTGAAAGGACAGAATGTGCAAGTTTACACCCAAGAATTTAGGAGAAGAGCTCTCTTATTAGGGGTATATTTGCAGAGCCAAGATACTTTGCTCAAGTACATAGGAGGCTTACATAGCTACCTAAGAAATACTATCCTCATGTTTAACCCTACAAGTCTGGATGAGGTATGTGTTCAGACCACACATCTAGAAGCTAGAGGGAAAAACATTTATGATGAGGGTAGGAAATAGTAAAAAGCAAAAATAATGCATTTATCAAGAAAGAACTGTTAGGATATTTCGACACATAGGAAATAGTTAAGAATAACTTAGTCTAGTGTAGATTTAGGTAAAGTGTGTTTCTTTACCATGTACATTTGTAACTTACAATCTGACGGTCACGATTGGTAGTGATCTGACGGTTATCTCTCACCTTGGTATTAGCGGCACTTGATCCGTGGCTTAACACACGATTGGTCCATGATCTCTATTTAAAGAACATGGAGGGTCATTTGTCCGGTAACCATTTATAAGAGAAACATATGTAACTTTTCTTTTATATTAATAAATTCCTACATGGTATCCCAATTTGTTCTTAAGGGGGGATGTTAGGATATTTCGACACATAGGAAATAGCCTCCTAATGTGTCGAAATATCCTAACATCCCCTCTCAAGAAAAAATTGGGGTAGGATTGAAGGATTTACAAAAGTGACACAATAGCAGAAGGAAGGAGGCATTAGAGCCTATCCCCCCTTAATGACAACTTTCCTAAACTCCAAGCATGGATCGAAGTTTGGCAAACTTCGCTTCTGTGAGAGCCTTCGTAAAGATATCAGCTAATTGTATTCTTCAATCTAAAGGACTTGGTCTCAATTTTTGGGCAGAAGACATTAACTGTGCAAATTACATAGTAAATCGCACTCCTACTAAGGTTTTAAAGAATATAACTCCAAAAGAAGCTTGGAGCTCAATCAAACCAGATGTAAGTCACTTTTGTGTTTTTAGAAGTGATGCTTGGGCCCATATTCCAGATGCGAAACATAAAGCCTTAGAACCTAAGAGTGAAAATTTTGTTTTTGTTGGATATTCTGAAGATGTCAAAGGATATAGAATTCTTCAACCCAAATCCAAAAATATAATCATTAGAAGACATGTAAAGTTTGATGAAAATATATCGACCTGCGAGCCTAGTTCAGCGGGTGTGCCACCTTTGGCCTGCAAGCCTAATTTGGCATATGTGCCACCTCTCTCTCTCTCTTCTATTTTTAATAGCATTCCTTCTAGTTCAAATGATGACAGCGAGGATGAAAATCCTCCTCCAGCTTATGAAATTGTTCCTTATACTCCACCGCTTCGAAGATGGGTTTGCTCTACTCAGGATGCAGCAGGTTCTCTTGCAGGTGACCCTGCCGATCGACGACGTACACGTTCTTAGTTCGAAAGAGCCTCTTCCTTATTGGCTCAAGTTCCAGAAAAACTTGATCCAGAAACCTTTGAAAAAGCCTCCAGTCATCCAGATTGGGATGAAGCTATGAATGAAGAGTATCGTTCCTTATTGGCAAACAATACTTGGGATCTTGTTCCTCTTCCAAAAGGAAGAAAACTTGTCAGATGCAAATGGGTTTACAAAACAAATTTGGACCAGATGGAAAAGTGGATAGACATAAAGCTCGTCTTGTCGCTAAAGGTTTTTCACAAGTTGAAGGCATTGACTATATTGAAACCTTCTCCCCTGTTGCCAAAATGAATTCTATCTGCCTTGTTCTTTCCCTTGCTGCCTCCTTTAAATGGGAAGTCCATCAGATGGATGTTAAATCTGCCTTTTTACATGGAGATTTGCATGAAGAAATATACATGGAAAAACCCCTTGGCTTTATCCAAAAAGACTTCAGCCTTGTTTGTTGCCTTAGAAGGTCTATTTATGGTCTCAAACAAGCTCCTCGGGCTTCGTATGAAAAAATGAATAAATTTCTCTTAGATAATGGATTTTCTATCTGTCATTCTAACAACACTGTCTACACCAAGAACGTGGGTAATTCCTTCACCATCCTTGTTCTTTATGTTGATGATATTATCCTTACTGGTAGTGATACAAACCATATAAACCATGTGAAGTCTAGCCTCAAAAAGAATTTTGAAATGACAGACTTAGGACACTTGCATTATTTCCTTGGTCTTCAAGTCCTGCAATCCAAGTAAGGCATTACCCTCTGTCAGTCCAAGTATGCCTGTGATCTTCTACACCACTTTCACATGGAAGACTATAAGCCTGCCCCTTTTCCCTTTCAGTCTGGAGTCAAGCTTTCAGTCAACTGTACTACCCCTGAAGTTGATGCTACCTTATACCGTCATATTGTTTGTAAACTTTTGTATCTAACCCATACCCGTCCTGACCTTTCCTTTGTTGTTGGTCTTGTCGCTCGGTTTATGCACCAACCTCATGAAAGTCACTGGAAAGCAGCTAAAAGAATACTTTGATATATTCGAGGTACAGTTCAGTTCAAGATTCATTATAATGCAGGAGCATCTCCCTTGCTAATTGGTTTCATTGATTCTGATTGGGCTTATGACCCTGATGATCGAAAGTCCACTGCAAGATATGTATTCACTCTTGGTTCAGGACCTATTACTTGGTCTTGTAACAAAAAAAGTGCCATCTCCCTTTCTTCAGCAGAAGCAGAGTATCGTGGTGTAGTTGAAGCCAGTAAAGAAGCCATGTGGCTTTGTCAGATCCTGTCTGAATTTGGTCTTCATCAATAGCATCCAACTACACTTTGGTGTGATAATTAGAGTTCCATTCAACTATGTAAAGATCCAGTTCAGCATCAGCATATGAAACACATTGAACTCCAGACACACTTCATCAGAAAGCTCATTCATGATCTTGTTCTTGAAGTTCAGTATTGTCTGACCAATGATCAAGTAGCCGATATATTTACGAAGGATCTCACAGAAGCGAATTTTACCAAAATTCGATCCATGCTTGGAGTTCATGAAATTTTTCATTAAGGGGGGATAGGCTCTAATGCCTCCTTCCTTCTCCTATTGTGTCACTTTTGTAAATCCTTCAATCCTATCCCAATTTCTTCTTAAGGGGGGATGTTATGATATTTCGAAACATAATAAATAGGCTCCTTTTGTGTCACCTTTGTAAATCCTTCAATCCTATCCCAAGTTGTTCTTAAGGGGGGATGTTAGGATATTACAACACATGGGAAATAGTTAAGAATAACTTAGTCTAGTGCATATTTAGGTAAAGTGTGTTTCTTTACCATGTACATTTCTAACTTACAATTCGACGGTCATGGTTTGTAGTGATTCGACGGTTATCTCTCACCTCAGTATTAACGACACTTGATCTGTGGCTTAGCACCCGATTGGTCCATGATCTCTATTTAAAGAGAAAGGAGGGTCATTTATCCGGTAACAGTTTATGAGAGAAACATATGTAACTTTTCTTTTATATTAATAAACTCCTACAAGAAGGAGAAAAAGTGGTTTGTAAACATTGTTCAAGAGAAGGCCATGATGAAAATCATTGTTGGAAATTACATGCTGAAAAGAGGCCCAATCATCTGAACAACAAAGGGAAACAAAAAATTGCAGCTACAACTCAACATGATTTAGGAGAGGGTTCGGGTGATGAATCTAAAATTACAGCCACGGTATTGAAGAACATGAATGGGAAATAAATTGAAACTAAACCTAGTACCAGTACATCAAACTATCAAATACAAGATCCAAATGAAGAAGAGAGAATCAAACTATTTCATGTGAGGTTCATATCCAAACATACTAAGATTGACACACTGTTTGACAGTGGGTCACAAGTAAACTTAATCTCTAAATACTTGGTCAAGAAACCTAATCTTGAGACCATTCAACATCCAAAACCATATCCACTTAGTTGGATTTCTAAGGATGCAAATTTACAGGTTTCAAAGAAGTGTATATTGTGGTTCTCAATAACTACACATTTTGTTGACATGATTGAATTAGATGTGGTTCCACTTTATATAATAGGTATTGTGTTGGGTAGTCCTTAATTTTATGACAGGAAAGCAATCTTCCACCGCCATGAGAACAAACACCATTTATTCAAAGATGGCAAGGAGTACATTGTTATAGCACATCGCAAGAAGACAAATATTGTTGTGGTAAATGTTGGACAGGTAAAGAGGTTGGTAAATTCAAGTAAGAATTTATTTCTTCTATTGATTAAGCCTAAAGCTGATGTTAATCATGAATCATTTGAGGATTTTGATCCTCAGTTGAAATCAGATTTATATGATGTAGTCGATGCACATCATGAGATGTTTCAAGAGCCAACATGATTGCCTCTAAAAAGGGAGATTCAACATGAGATTCAGTTGCAGAAATATTGTCCTCTTCCAAACATAAGCATATATCACATGTAGATAATGGAGAATGCTGAAATAAAGAGGCAAATCCAGGAAATTTTGGACAAAGGACTCATAAGGCCAAGCACTTCGCCATGCAGTTCACCCATAGTCTTGATTCTGAAGAAATATGGGACTTGGGGCATGTGTGTAGACTTCAGAGCTTTGAACAAGATAACGGTAAAGAATAGATACCCACTCCCAAGGATAGATGATTTTCTTGATCAACTGAAAGAAGAAATTTTTTTCACTAAGTTAGATATACAAAGCGGATATCATCAAGTAAGAATTGCAGAAAGTGATATATGGAAGACTGCATTCAAAACCAAACAAGGACTCTTTGAGTGGTTGGTTATGCCATTTGGTTTGTGTAATGCACCGGAAAATTTCATGCATGTTATGGATAGTTTTTTTCATCCATTTCTTGATGACTTTGTGATTGTGTATTTAGATGATATACTCATTTTCAGCAAAACAAGAGAAGAACTTGTCTTGCATGTGAATAGGGTGCTTGATGTTTTGAATAAAGAGAAATTATTTCTTAAGATGTCAAAGTGTGAGTTCAGAAAGACTTCTTTGGTTTATTTGGGACACATTGTAGGAGGAGGAAAGTTGAGAATTGATCCTTCTAAAGTGGAAGCCATTGTGAATTGGCCCACTCCCAAAATACTTATCGAGGTAAGAAATTTCTTAGGTGCAACTCATTATTGGAGAAATTTTATTGCTAACTTTTCTACCATAGAAGCTCCTATGCATGCAGTGACAAGTGTGAAGAAAGGCTTCCAATGGGGAGGAAAAAAATAACAAGCTTTCTAAGCTTTAAAATATAATATCAGTTCAGCTCCAGTCCTTGCATTACCGAATTTGAGACATCCATTCGAGATACAAACTGATACTAGTGATTATGCCATGGGCGCAGTTCTTTTGCAACATGGTAAGCCTATCGCTTTTCATTCTAAAACATTCAATGGTGCTGTAACTAGCTATCCTACATATGAAAAAGATTGTATGAATTGGTACAATGCATCATGAAATGGAAACAATACTTGATGGGTAAAGAGATTATTATACATACTAGTCACCAACCATTACAGTACTTGCAGTCGCATAAAAAATTGCAGCAATCACGACATTTCAGGTGGATGGATTTCCTTCAACCATTTCACTTAGTTATAAGGTACAACAAAGGTATTTTCAATAAATTTTCTGATATGCTTTCAAGGCCGAGTATAATTTGTTCTTCTTTGCTTAAAAATTATTCTATTGTACATGAGAGTTACGTAGAACAATATGCACATGATGTTGATTTTCAAGATGTGTATGCTTGTTTGAGTGAAGGGAATCAAGTTGAGGAAAATGATTATCACATGCATAACAATTTTTTGTTTCATTTGGGAAAGATGTGTATACCAAAAGGAGAGAGGATAAGTGTCACGACAAAGGCTCATTCATCTCTTATTGCTAGAAATTTTTGGGTAAGAAAAGTAGTGGCACATCTACAGAGGTATTGTTATTGGCCTTGCATGACAGATAGTGTGTCACGTTTTATAATAGGTTGTTCTATGTGTGCAACAAGCAAGTCTAGCAATAGGAAGCTTGGGTTGTACACGCCCCTACTGGTACCATCAAGGCCATGGGAGAGTGTCTCCATGGACTTTGTTGGAGGTCTACCCATGTCAATAACACAACATGATTATCTTTATGTAGTTGTGGATAGATTTAGTAAAATGTGTATACTTATGCCATGTAAGAAAACCATTACTGCTGAAGAAACTAATGAAGTTTATTTTCAACATGTATGGGTTCATTATGGTTTGCCTACTTCTATTGTTAGTGATAGGGATTCCAGGTTCATTGGGAATTTTTGGTCCAATCTTTGGAGTATGATGGACACAAAGTTTAAAAAGAGTACTGCTTTTCATCCGCAAATAGATGGCCAAACTGAGGTGGTGAACAGAATCGTTGTGCATATATTGAGAGGATATTGCAACAAAAATCCCAAGTTGTGGGATCAGAAACTACAATACATTTAGCACACTTACAACCGAGCAAAGAACTCTTCTACAAATACATCACCTTTTGAAGTATGCTTTGGGTATTTGCCTAAATCGCCATTAGAATTCATCTTTGAGAAGGATGTTGCAATTGATGGGCATAGTGATACAAGTCTCGAAAGCTCATTGAGAAAATTTAGATTATACATGTATAAATTTTAATACAATTATGTATTTCTTGGATTCTCTTGATCTAACAATTATATGCCATTGTTAAATACAGAATCCTTCTACTAAAATCTTTGCAGAAATTTAATCGCCAATTGCAAACACATGAAGAAAGATCAATCACACATAACACAAATTTTTTTACCGGGAAAGCATAAAGCTAAAAACCCCACTATCACATATTATGTATATATCATGGATCATGAAAAAATCTCATACAAAACTCTAATCCAAGAGTTCTCAATACAATATACAATTGTATCACACTGTCATAAAAAAATCTGCAAATACATGCGCCAATTTATTGCCTCTTGGTAGCCTACCTCCATTGCGCAATCCCTACTGATCATAATCCTGAATGAATGAGATATTGTATTTCATTGACTATGCAATCCTCATTGGCATCTCTAATGTGTGTGTGGTTGCATGAGTGCACCCACTAATGTCACAACATATAGTCAAATTGTCCCTTTCACCTATCTCTCAACTGGGTCTCCACTGGATCTAACATGCATATAGGTAACAGTAGTAAATCTTCGGTTGCATGTGAGATCATTCCATGTGAATTAATTTAATATTTAATTTACTAATCTCTCACTAGTGTATCTTTAGTTACAACTAGTTACAACTAGCACAATTGAGTTTAACTCACTTAACTGAGTTAAACTACTTTACAACTCACATAACTACACATCCAACTCTGTTACAACTTCGACTCACTCAGTTACAACTAATTCCACTTGCATGTCCCACCAACCAACCTTAAAACTAAAAATTCCTTCAGCTAACTAGTTTGCCACATCAGTTAACTGAAATCAAGTGCTTCAAGAGAATAGATTAATATTTATTGTCTAATTATTATTAAGAGATAATAATAATCAAAATTCATTCTATTTTTAGACATGCGATATATAAATAGACTTTACCCATGCATATAAAAATAGAATCTCATCTATAAATATAATTTTTTCGCCATTCTAAAAATAGACTCCCACTATAAATAGAATTTTCTCAACATTCTAAAAAATAGACATACACCTAAAAATAGTTTGTGGGACCCACCTAGTTTAGGTGCTTAATTTTCATTAGGATCATCATCTTGTCGAATCTCAACACTCCCTCTCAACAAGAAAGGGATTATCCGTCACCCCGATCATGTCTCTATGGTATTCAAATTTTCTCCTGGTGAGTGCCTTCGTCAGAATATCTACATCCGGATCGTCCGTAGGAATGTACTGAAGCAACATGATCTTCCACTGCACACAATCTCTGATATGATGATACCAGATATCTATATGCTTAGATCTATCATGAAACACAGGAATAATCGAGAGTTTAATGCAGCTCTGATTATCACAATGAATCATTGTAAGATCTAAATGAGAACCAAACAAACCAACTAGGATCTTTCTCATCCAGGTAGCCTCACATGGAGCTTGACTTGCTGCCATTTATTCCACTTACACTGAGCTAAGTGCTACAGATCTTTGTTTCTCTTTGTACAGATAAATATTTGTAGATCCGATACTGAATACCCCTCCTGATGTGTTCTTTCTATCCATTGAGCTACCTACCCAATCTGCATCCGTGAAGCCATGCACTTCACCTCATCCATATGTCTGTACCATAAGCCATACTCAGATTTTCCCCTGAGATATATCAGGACATGCTTGTCTGCCTTCCAAAAGAGCTTGGTAGACTTAACCATCGCTTGACTAAGCTAGTTCACCGCATAGCATATGTTTGTTCTTGTATTTACTAAATACATTAGCGAACCCACTAATTGTTGATAAACAGTAGCATCCCCTACCTCTCCAAATGTAGCATCCTCTTTCTTCCAGTTTCCTGGAAGAGGAGTATCCATGGGTTTATAGCCCTCAATGTGAAACTTACCTAGTATATCCCTTGCATATTTTCCTTTAGACACAAAAATTTCATCATCTCGTTGCCATATTTCCAATCCAAGGAAATAATGAAGAATTCCCATATCCTTCATCTAAAACTCCTTTGCAAGGTCCTCCTTGCATGAGTGTATCAGCTGCTCATCACTAGTTAGTATTAAATCATCAACATAAAGAACAATTATTAAAATCTTACCCTCTGTTGTGTAACCATCTCCAAAAGTAGAAGAAAAGAGATATCAACGCCTTATAAATAAGCCACTTCGAGGGGGCAACCTCCAATACATTACATAAATGAACAATTATTGGTTGATACAATTTACAAAACCTCCTTTCTATATATAGGAGTCCATGTGGCCATAATGTAATCCTAGTGGGCCACAATGTAATCCTAGCCGACCTAACAATAATAATTTGAGGGCACAATAATAACAAAATGGGGGTTACAAGGGTACAATAATAACAATAAGGGGGTTACACTAATAAAAATAAGGGACTATACTAGTAATATAGGGACCTAACATGCCCCTCTCCTTCAAAAGAGTGTTGTCCTCAACACTTGAGTAGCTCTGGGTGCTTCTGTATAAAATTCTCATCCTCCCATGTAGAATCTTCAGTGGGTAAGTTCTTCCACTTGATGAGATACTCTGAAATTGATCGATTCCGTAGTTGTCGAGTTCTTGTTTCCGTGACTGCTTGAGGTTCCAATATGATTTTTCCTTCCTCATCAAGTTCTGGCAATATTGTTTGAACTGGAAGATTTTCACCTATAACCTTCTTTAAGCATGAAACATGGAAAACTGGATGTACTCGCGAAGAAGCGAGAAGCTCCAATTTGTATGCCATAGTACCAATATTTTGCAACACCTTGTAAGGACCATAGTACTTTGGTGATAATTTATTATCCTTCTTAGCTTGCTTGAGGGACATTTGTTTGTATGGTTGTAGCCGTAAAAATACCCAATCTCCTACATCAAAGCTTCTCTCGCTGCGATGTTGATCTGCCTGTTGTTTCATTCGATTTTGTGCCAAATTCAGGTTATCCTTTAAGAGTTGGAGAACTTCTTGCTGATGCTCGATGTGATCTTCCACTTCTTGAACCTTCAAATTTTCCCTCAAAGATGATGTGATGGATGGTGGATGATATCCATAAAGTGCCATAAATGGGGTCATTTTTGCTGCAGTATGGAAGGAAGTGTTATACCACCATTCGGCGAGAGGTAACCACTTGACCCATTGTGTTTGTTTATCAGATACAAAACAACGAAGATATCCTTCCAAAAATTTATTTACTATCTCGGTTTGACCATCAGATTGAGGATGATAAGATGAGCTATGAGCTAATTGAGTACCCAAACAAGAAAATAACTCCGTCCAAAAATTTCCAGTAAAAATGGGATCTCTGTCGCTCACAATAACCCTTGGGCTTCCATGTAGCTTTTGAATTCTGTCCATAAATGTAGTAGCAACTGTACTTGCTTTAAATGGATGAGATAATGCACAAAAGTGTGCATACTTGGTAAGTCTATCAACTACCACCATGATGACACTCTTTCCTTCGGACTTAGGTAAACCTGTGATAAAATCCATTGACATCCCCCCCCCAACGTTGACTTGGAATGGATAAAGGTTGTAGAAGTCCTGGGGTCTTAATTGTCTCAACTTTATTCTGCTGGCAAACCAAACATTCTGCCACAAAATTTTGAATATCATATTTAAGGCCATCCCAAAAAAATTCTTTCTTCACCCTGTGGTAAGTTTTTAAAAATCTTGAGTTTCCTCCTAAAGGAGAAGTGTGCAATTCCAGAAGAATCTTTTGTTTTAGTTGGAAATTATTACAAAGATATAAGTGATCTTTGTACCATAAATAATCATTTTTCCAACTAGATGTATCAGATGTACTAGGATCTTGCTGCAACTTTTGAATAAGTGTCCATACATATTTGTCCTTCTTCCATTCCTCTCTTGCTTTGGTTATCCAAGCTGGTTGGATAATAGAAATGGCACAAAGAAATGCTTCCACCTCTTCATTCTTTCTTGAGAGTGCATCTGAAACAACATTAAGCTTTCCTTTTTTGTAGATTATTTCAAAGTCATAACCCAACATCTTTGTGACCCATTTTTGCTGCTCTTCTGAAGATAGTCTTTTTTCCAAAAAGTGTTTAAGACTATCATGGTCATTTTTTACCTTGAAGTGTCTTCCCATTAGGTAAGTTCTCCATTTCTTTAGTGCATGCAGTATTGCTAACATTTCATTCTCATAAATAGGTTTCTGTAAATACTTTCCTTTGATTGGACGACTTTAAAAAGCAATGGGTCTTCCTTCCTGCATTAAAACAGCACCAATTCCATTTCTTGAGGCATCACATTCCACAATAAAGGTTTTTGTGAATTTTGGCATAGCTAAGACCGGTGCTAGGCACATTGCCTCTTTAAGAAGTTCAAACGCCTTAGTTGCTTCAGAAGTCCATGAAAATGCATCTTTCTTCAATAATGTTGTTAGAGGTGCTGCTATTCTCCCATAATTCTTAACAAACTTGCGATAATACCCTGTTAACCTGAGAAATCCTCGCAACTGCTTTATGATTGTGGGGACTTTCCATTCCTTAATGGCTTGAATTTTGTTAGGGTCTACTTTAACACCGTCGTGAGATACAATATGACCCAGATATTCCATCTCTTGTAATCCAAAGAAACATTTGGATTTTTTTGCATATAATTGTTTCTCCTGCAATAGTTTGAGCACCCTATCAACATGTTCAACATGATCCTTCTAATACTTTCTATAGATTAGTATATCATCAAAAAATACTAGCGCAAATTTTTTAAGTAAGGGTTTGAAAATGGAATTCATCAACCCTTGAAATGTAGAAGGTGCATTGGTAAGGCCAAAAGGCATGAACAAAAATTCATAATGACCCTCATGAGTTCGAAAGGTTGTTTTTGGAATATCTTCAGTCTTCATTCTAATTTGATGATATCCTGAACGAAGATCCAACTTGGTAAAATAAATTGCTCCATGTAATTCATCCAATAATTCATCAATCACAAGAATGGAAAATTTATCCTTAATGGTGAGCTTATTGAGCTCCCTATAATCCGGACACATTAGCCATAATCCATCCTTCTTGTGTACCAATACTTTAGGAGCAGAGAAATAACTTTGACTAGGTTGAATTATACCTGCCTCTAACATTTCTGCAATCATACGTTCAATTTCGCTCTTTTGGACATAAGGATATCTATAAGGCCTTATGTTTGGAGGAACACTTCCTGGAATCAAATGAATAGCATGATCATGATTACGAATAGGTGGGAGTCCTTTGGGAGTTTCAAACACCTTGGAATGATTGTCCAAGACTTGTTGGAGATCTGCAGAAATAGATGATTTTGATGATGGAACTTCTAGTGAGCATAATTGTGCAATGACGCCTCGTTGCTCTTTTTTTAGAATCTTTTTCATCACATTAGAGCTTATTATCTTTCCCGGATTCCCCGCAATACCCCATAATTCAACTTCCTTTCCTTCTGAAAAAAAAATTCAAGAAAAGTTCTTGAAAATTAAAAGCTACCATCCCCAAAGATTGTAACCATTGTACTCCTAGTACAACATTATCACCTCCCATAGGAATGGAAAGCATTGGACTAGAAAATACATATTCCCCCATGGTTAGCTTGATATTATGGCATTTTCCAGAGAAATTTATAGTTCCTCCATTTGCAACCATCACTTGACATTAGAATGTGCAGGGCACTTGAAACAAATTCATTCATGTATATCAATGATTCAGGACTAGGTGAGATACCAGATCAAGAAACATATACATACCATTTTGTTAACAACTTCATCTTGAAGTTTGAGAGTGGCTAGTCCATGCACTTGAGTCCCATTACACGATATGGTCGGATTCATTTCTTCCTCTTCTAGGGATGGTTCCTGGTGTATATCCTCTTCTTGGTCATTTTCTTCTTCCTCTTCACAATCTATGTAAAATAATTTCTTCTCAGCACACTTATGACCTTTAGTGTATTTGCTATCACAACTGTAGCAAAGCCCTTTTTCTCTTCTTTCTTCCAATTGTTGTGGTGTCAACCTTGTAGGTTGTGGAAATCTAGGTGTAGCAACACTTCCTTCTTTATAGAATTGAGTGGTAGGCTTCATTGTCGCCATTATTTTACATTCAACTTTTCTTGCCAACCTGAATGCCTTCTCCAATGAATCCGGTTCCAAAACGCAAACTTCACGTTGGATGTTATCCTTTAAAGTGCCTATGAAGAGATCGATCCTGTGTTCCTTTGGAATATCAGTTACCCTTATATTCAATTTTTGGAAGTCCTCAATGTGCTGCCCCACTAAACCCTTTTGTTTGAGATTTATCAATTGGCTAAAGAAGGTGTTGTTCTTTGTATCCTCATAATGTGCTATCATTTCCTCCATAAAAATTGACCAAGTGACAATTTTTTTACGGGAGCAAAGCCATCGATACCATATAAATGTATTTTGTTCTAAATGTAAAGTTGCAATGCGTACCTTTTGTGTGTTTTGCACATTATGGAGATCAAAATATTGCTCCATCTGTAGTATCCATGTTACAGGATCCTTTCCATCAAACTTCCTCATATCCATTTTTGGAATATGGTGGTTCTTCTTGCCAACATTAGAGTTTATGAAATCATGATTAACATTTATTTTGTTCTCATCATGAGGTTCTTCTACTATCTTTTCACCATTAGGAAACATTTCTTGTATCAACTTTGTCAAACCTTCTATGTCTGCTTTTAGATCATTCTTCATTTTTTCCATGTTGTCTTTCATGTCATCCATATTAGCTTCCATGCCATCCATCTTAGGTTCCATGCCAGATTCCATGCCATCCATCTTAGCTTCCACACCTTTCTTCAAAAATTCCATTTCATTTTTTTTTGCTCTTTGCGAGAGTGAAATTTGTTGCACTTGCTCTTGTAATTTTGATAGATCATGTTGCAATTCTTCATCTTCATGAGTCATAGTAGAGCCTTCTGAAGGTTTAATGGGTGTTGAATTGTTTTTACGAGGCATCTTTTAGAACCCAATACTGATATCTATTCTACAATATGCTCTTGGAATCAATTCAAATTGATTCTTCAAACAAGACTTATGCAATTCAGAAAAAAAAAAAACACACTTTTTTCTTGCTTTTGAGGAGCTCGATATTGAAATTGGATTATCTCTTTGATTTTTGCTCTTCAATATTTGAAATTTATCACTAAAGTATCTCTCTGAATTCTCTTTTTAATGCCATGGGTCTGACCTGAATTGGATTCTCCAAGAAAAAGTTATGTCCAATCTCCCACAATGACCTAATTATGGACTGGTTCAGTAGAGCGAAGTTGTATGACTTGCCACATGTCATTGTTTCATCCTTAACCTCTGCAATTGATAGCCAAGAAACTAAAGTTCGTTTACTTGTGACCACTTTTTACAGCACTCCAATCGGATGCTCAGAGAGAGAGTTATTGAACTTTTCCCACGATCACCTCTCTGTGATGAAATTCAGGAGCCTGAAAAATCACTACCTTCCACAGATCATTTCTCCAAAAATATTCTGAACCAAGCTCTGAAATTTTTTGACGAGTTTCCTCAGGATTTCACATTTGCACCCTAAAAATTTCAGATTCTCACCCTTCGTATAAAAACAATTATAGAGGAAATGCAACGATGACCTATTTAGGAGCTTGAAAAAAGACCTAACTTCCACAGATCATATCTCCAAAAATGTTGTGAACCAAGCTCTAAAATTTTTAGACAATATTCCTCAGGATTCCAGTTTTGTACCCTAAACATTTTAGCTTCTGAAACTTTGTATAAAAAAATTTATAGCGAAAATTCCACGATGACCTGTTTGGAGCAGCGAAACCCTAGAATCCAAAGCTCTGATACCAAATGTTGTGTAACCAGCTCCAAAACTAGAAGAAAAAAGATGTCAACGCCTTATAAATAAGCCACTTCGAGGGGGCAACCTCCAATACATTACTTAAATGAGCAATTCTTGGATGATACAATTTACAAAACCTCCTTTCTATATATAGGGGTGCATGTGGCCATAATGTAATCCTAGCCGACCTAACAATAATAATTTAAGGGCACAATAATAACAAAATGGGGGTTACAAGGGTACAATAATAACAATAAGGGGGTTACACTAATAACAATAAGGAACTATACTAGTAATATAGGGACCTGACACCCTCCACCACAATTTGGTATAGGTTTGCATCTGCCTCACTCTTGGTGAAGCCAAGTCCGACGAAATAGTTGTCAACCCGAGTATACCAAGCACGGGGTGCTTGCTTCAACCCATACAGTGCTCTTTTGAGTCTGCACACATGCGACTCACTATTTAAGATCTCAAATCCTTCAGGCTAGTCAATGTACACTTCTTCCTCAATGATCCCATTAAGGAACGAAGTGTTCACATCCATCTGATGAATATGCCAACCCATCTGTGTTGAGAGAGCAAGGATGGTCCTAATGGAAGAATATCATGTGACAAGTGCAAAGGTTTCTTCATAATCAATCCCCTCGACCTGTGAGAAGCCTCAGGCCACAAATCTGGCCTTGTATTTCTCAACACTCCCAACAACATCTTTCTTTACCTTGTAGATCCATCTTGAACCTACCACTGATTTATCAACTGGCCTTGTAATAATTTCCCAAGCATTATTTTTGACAATGGAGTCATACTCCTCCACCATTGCATCTACCCATGCGGGCTCCTGCACTGCTTCCTGAAAGGAGGATGGCTCAGTCATAATTAATTTTCTCATGAAAGACATGTATCCAATGAATCGTTCGGTAGACTGTCTCTGTCTACGCTGTGAAGTAGGGACTCCTACATTCTGTGCTGCATCAAGCTTCAACCTCTCAGCTTCTATGGTACGCATTCTACCAGTTCTGATGTTTGGCTCTATGTGAGTGGACTCCTCCACTCCATGAACCTCCTCCTGTGGTTGATCCACATCTACATACTCATCTTTGGGAACCAATAGTTCCTCCTCCACATGTAAGTCTAGCTCCCTCTCAAGAGACAACTTCATGGGTTTCTCCTCATTGACTTTTACATCCTGTCGCAGCACAATCATTCAACTATTTGGAAAATACACACGATAAATATGGGGTGTTTCTGTGTACGCCACAAATATCTCAACTTCAACAGTTGGCTACAGCTTCTTGTTGGCGTTCTTGGTCACATGCGCATAAATAGATGAGCCAAAAATCTTAAAGTGAGAAACATCCGGTTTCTTACCAGTAAAAGCTTCTTTAGGTGTACTCATGCCAAGTACTCTATGAGGACAACAGTTTTGCACATAAATCATAGTGTTCAATGCTTCTTCCCACAAATGCATTGGTAGGCCCTGATCATGTAGCATCCCTCGTGAAACACTCACGATCGTTCTATTCTTCCTCTTTGTGACCCCATTTTGTTATGGTTTATGAGGTGCTATGAGTTCTCTTCGAATTCCTTCTTTGCTACACAATTTTTTGAATTTGTTCAAGATGTATTCTCCACCATTATCACTCCGTAGAGCCTTCACTTGCTTCCCTGACTCTTTATAAACTTAATATTGCCTAAATCTACCTCAGGCTGAAAAAGGCAGAGTTCAGGGTAACATCAAACCACACTCAGTGGTAGCTAGCCCTACCAGATCAGGAGAGGGCTCTCTCCGGGTCAATCTCAGCAAAAATAATCGAAAGGGCTTGAGATGACTTGAAATAAAGGCTAATTTTAGGCTAGGTATATAAGTAAAGGAGTTTGATTTTTATTTTGGGGGTTTTTTTGGAAACAAAGGGAAAGGCAGTTTTGGGTCCGAGGATGAGGCCTAGTTTTTGCAGAGTTCTGAATGGGTCAAGGAAGGAAATTGTTTTGATGCTTTGGATTGAATGAATGGATATTTCATACCGGTGAGGAGCTGAATAGGGAAAGAGGCTTTCAAGAATCCTCTTCAAATATATGAAAACATGGAAAATTAAGCAAAACTCAAGGCAGAGCAAAGAAATCTAATGAATTCCACCTTTATAACTCATTTGTTTAATTTAAGAAGAAAGGAGAAGGGAAATGATACACATAAAACATCAATGAACTTAAAATCACATAGAGAAACACACCATCCAAAACACAGAGCCACATGGATCCCAAATAGTTCTGCAAACCTTGGTCTATTCCTTTGCCAAAATTGCAGAGATGAAATGTACAATGAAGTGCCAAGCAATCCCAAGTGTCCAACCTATGCTAATGACTGAAAGATTACAAGATATAGACCACACTAACTCATTCCCATGCCTCTAGGAGTTGATCTCACTAGTTTAGGAGTTGTTTCAACAAGATCTAAACTAAGAACTGAAAAATAGGCAATGAAACAACTTGCCTCTATATGATAGGAAACTGATTCATTCACTTACATTTAACTTTTTGGTGAATGAATCTACTAGGATGAGTAAAAACATGCCAAAATTACATAAAATTCATTAAATTACATCAAGTTACATCAAGAGTTACATGAAAAATTCAAACTAGCCAAAACTAGGCGAAAATCTGAGCTGCTGAGTGAAAAATAGGCCAAATTTCCCAATGTGCCGCATCTGAAATCTCTATGCGTAGCACAAATTTGAGGCTGATTTTGAGGGCCTTCCCAAAGTCCAAATTGAGTGCAGGATAGGGTGTTGGAAATCCATACCTGTCTACTTTCCAACCCAAGTGGAATTTCTGAATTTGGTTACCATTCGCCCTTCCAAAAATCCAATCTCCCAACACTGCTTCCTGTGTGTCCAAAAAGTGGCAGAAAGGCCATTTTTGAGGTGTTTTTGACCCTTTAGGCAACCTAAAACTTGTCAAAATCCTTAGGTAATGGGTAAGCATGTATAACTTTTGATGAAAAATCTAGAAATGCAAATTTTTCCTCAAGAGGAGCTGCCAATTATAAGCGCGCGCCAAGTGGCGCTACGTGTCGCGCTGAAAAATCTGTGTTAAGGCCAAAAAAATCAAAATTGACAAAATGTTTCCCAAATTTCTTGAAATTTGGGCTGAAGGTCCACCATCAAGTGCTATGCTGAGCCAAAGAAGCTTCAGCCAAAATTTGGAGTCTAACATGCCTTTTGTGACACTTTAATGCCTCCTTGGTGCATGCAATTTAGTTGTAGAGTCACTATCTTGGTCATAAGAAGTATTCGTCTTTGCAAGGTCTGTGTTGTCTTGTATGATAATGAGAAATTTGGTGTTTCGATTTGATTTCAAAATATATTTCAAATGGGAGGGAATATGGAGGAATGGGGTAATGAAAGTGATAGGTTATAATCACGTGAAATGGGAGATGGGAATGATAGGAAATGAAATGACTTTAGGGATAGGGAGATAGGCTTAGGAATTACTGTAGTGATGAAATAATTGTGATCGGAAATGGAAAAAATAAGGTGGCGAGGTGAAAATTTTTGGCACCAAAGCCAATTTTAAAA
Source organism: Pinus albicaulis (assembly GCA_034641835.2). Taxonomy (NCBI): domain Eukaryota; kingdom Viridiplantae; phylum Streptophyta; class Pinopsida; order Pinales; family Pinaceae; genus Pinus; species Pinus albicaulis. The sequence goes on from CM076572.1 coordinate 1,306,459,948, forward strand.
CACCAACTTCAAAACCCAAAGGGAGCAATTCTCAACAAAATGATAGGGTTTGACTTTTGACATTCAAATTCTCATAATCAATCCTATAATCACACCAAGCATGGGTTTATAGGCAGTAGAAGATCATATGAACTTACTTGGAGCAAGAAGGACCGATTCAGTTCAAGAATTTGGAAGTAATGGCAAAAATTAGCATTTCAGGCCTGTGCGTCGCGTAGTCAGCCCAGTGCGTCGCGCACCTCCAATGCGTTGCGCCAATTTAATTTTTACACTGTGGCAGCCGGCTCAATGCGCCGCACCTACCTAGTGCGTCGCGCTGGCTGCCCAATGCGCCGCGCACCCAACTTTTCCCAGTTTTACCTCCAAGCTTCTTCCTTCACTCCTCACTCCTCTTCTTTTGCTCAGTACTGTCTCTTGGCACGTAAATGGGGTTTGAATATGAAAATATCTTATATATATCAAAAAATTTGATTTTTCATTTGGGAAAACCCACTTTCTAATGTTGCAGACTTTGACACTTTTAAATGAACCCTGTTTTGTTTCCTTTTGATTTTTTGGACTGATGATGAACTTCTGTCTCTTTTGCAGGTATAGTTGGCATGGATATTTGGAAAAGGTGACCAAGGCTGTGCTTGAAGTACTTTACAACTGAATTTTTTTTGAAAATTACATTGCATTTATTACAAAACGATAAAATAGACAATTTTTCTTCAAAACAGAGTTTTGAAGAAAAATCATTATCAAGCATTATGATGATGAAATCTTTGCAATGAAACCTTATTTGAAACCTCCCTCATGTGCCTGCTGACATTATTAGTCATTTTGAAGACTAAATTAACGAAACCCTAGACCTAATGAGACTAAAAACCCTAAAATGACTCTTTGCCAAACAAGAGGCCAAACATGACTGTAAATGATCTTGATAGACAGAACTAGGCCAGCAGGTACATGACATGAGGGATATGAGTGACAAGACCCTTCCTTCATATGATCCATGCTCCTAATGGAATGCAGCTGACTAAACTGAGTGAGACACCTAAAATGGAATGCAACAAGAGAAATTTGATCTCTGACGGAGGGATGAAGATACCGACTCTAACATTGGCTCCAATGGGGATGGTAGCTCCTTGGAGGTGCCAAGAACTACAGATATTTGGAAAGCAGACAGTGCCTTCATCCATTGGGAAATGGAGTCAAAAACTCAAGCTTAAATGCATGACTGAAAACTGATGACTTGACGACACAAATTTACTCTCGCTCAACTAAAAACTGACTCGATACATAAACACAACCGATAAACTGGAAATATGCTCAATATGAAGCTTATTCAATACAACCTACTCTAGTTGTTCCGTTCATCACCTGATAAAGTGAAATGAAACAACCAATGAAACCAGGTAATTATTCCAGCTGCTGTTTGAATTCTCCTCAAGTGCTCGTTTATGAACAACAAGAGAGAACCACTGAAAGGCAACTCCCATGAAAACTTGTGAACAGATCTGTTCAATGATATGGATTCTCTATCCACCTCCAAAAACACTGCATAAGGATCTTGAAATTCATGCACACTAGGACCTAGCTCATCCAATGGATTACTTCTCTTCTCCTCATACCATGAATGCAAACTTTGTTTTGAGCTCTGTGATGAGACTCCTGCTAAAAATGACAAAGAGACTGACTGTCAGATCAAGTTTATATCAGCACATGTTTCAAGCTCACATATAGTCAATGGAGAAAGACTTTGATTGTAGACATAATCCAACACACCAGCTATTAGATCATGAAAAACTTGAAAATACTGAAAAGACTGTTGCAACCCATTTTATATTGGTTCTGATGAGATTACATGATTTTCTACAGGCTGCTCATTTGAAGATTTACTATGCAATTTACCCTTCAAAAACTGAAATGATTCAAAACAAAATGGTACGGAATCATCTTGTATCATTTGATCATATGTGCCAGCTTCCATGTCTTCATCTGCAACTTGAAAATTAATGGCATTCGGGGGCTGCAAATCTGGATAGGAGAAGTCTTGAACAAGTTTTTCATTGCCCTCAAGATGGTCCAAATCAAGACTTGTCGATAGCTGATTTCTGATTGCATGGAAGTTGTCTCTGATGAACTGAAACAAGTAAAAAAAAAAAGGAAAAGATCCTTCACTTACCTCAAAATTTGCTGCACTTTCCTCGTCACTATCATAGCTGATATGCATCGGTTGATCACTGTACTCGAGCTGCTGAAAGTGAAATTCCTCCTTCCACAAACCAGTTGCTGATTTGTTTGCAAGATTAGCTTCTTAGATTATAAATCTTCCAGGAAATCACATGAGAATTTTAGGACCGACGCATTTCGAACTACCAACTGTAGTTCATCTGGAGAACATAATCATCATCATACTGATCAAAGTGAGGCAAATCATCAGTATAAAACACATCATCAAGCATACATGTCATATCAATAGATCTCTCTTCTCCAAGATGATCTACAAAACAATCATTATCAGATCTATGACAACTGGGATAAGAAACAAAATGTTTTTGATCAACAACTTGTTCTTCTTCAATCAACGAGCCATGGGTTTGAACATTATACTCGTTCCTTGTGGTGATCTTTTGCATCATCTCTTCTACTGCACATACCAACATGTCAAGCTTTACCTCTAGAGATGTCGATTCCTACGGATCTATGTTTTTCATCTCTTCTTCCGTCAACCTTTCCCTTCGGATCAGTAAATGAGCCTCTACATTTACTGCAATATTCTGCATCTCTTCAAGTGTTGCAATATTTCTTTCTCTCAACTGAAACTCCATTTCCAGATCAAAGGCACCCGGGTAGTGCAAAATAGCAGATTCAGGAGGAGGCCTTATATCAACTGGCATCGAATAATAAACTTTGTTAAATCTGGTAGAAAATTTTTGTACTATCTCCCCTGGCAGTCTTTTCAGATGGTTATACTCTTCTATAATCAAGAAAGGGTTCTGTCTGTCCACCCACCTATCGAGGAAAACTTTGACGAACTGCTAGAAATCTGCGATGCTCGCATCAGGCAGGGTTTTGAACCAACTCTTTACTTGGCCTTGAAATGAAAGAGAAAAAAGCCTAATACTAACATCCTCTTCATCAACTTCAAAAAGTTCAAGAAAATATTCAAAATTCAGAACATGTCTCTCAGCAGTGATGTTGTCGCGTTCACCATCAAACCTCAGCAAGTAAAGATAATAATTTGCAGGGACAGCATGGAGTATAGGAGGTAAAATCAGAGGCTTGTATCGATCTGGAATTTTACAAGGTATAGGGGTATGTACAAATTTTGCAGAATCAGTCTTGGTCTCTTGAGGATCATCAGTTTGAAGATGGTCATCACAAGATTCAGAAGAAAGGTTTTGATCAAGCTCAAAAGCATGCAAATCTTTGGTATTTACAATCTTCAAAGGGAAGGAATCAAATGCAGGCCAAGGATCTTTTCTCAAATACAATATACTTTGCAAAGCATTCTTGACATTCTCAGAAAAAGAGGAGAAATAATTTACGACAAAGTAAAAAATGTCTTGGAAGAAATTCCAACTTGAATACCTGATCTTTCCATATTGTCCTCTCATGTTTCTGCTAGTCAGGTTCATCCTCCAGTGGAGTCCTTGGATTTGATCTCAAAACTGATTTAGAGTCGCCAGGTGAATGATTTCAGCCTTGTGAGGTCTGATTGTTGCCCACCATCAACAATCAGATCTGAACTTGATTAAATTTTACTGAGGAAACTAGATGTTCAGTTCATAAACTAGACCGGACATTGACTGAAGTAGCATTCATCTACTTTCGCTAATGCAAAGCAAGAGCGTTTCGAAGGCTACCTGGCTAACTTGAGGCTCCATCTATAGTTTATCAAGAAAACAACAAACTTTCTTATCCCCATTATGGTCGCCACTATGTTATTGTCTAAATCTACCTTAGGCTGAAAAAGGCAGAGTTCAGGGTAACATCAAACCACGCTCAGTCTGGTAGCAAGCCCTACCAGATCAGGAGAGGGCTCTCTCTGGGTCAATATCAACAAAAATAATCGAAAGGGCTTGAGATGACTTGAAATAAAGGCTAATTTTAGGCTAGGTATATAAGTCAAGGAGTTTTATTTTGATTTTGGGGGTTTTGTTGGAAACAAAGGGAAAGGCAGTTTTGGGTCCGGGGATGAGGCCTAGTTTTTGTGGAGTTCTGAATGGGGCAAGGAAGGAAATTGTTTTTATGGTTTGGATTGAATGAATGGATAGTTCAGACTGGTGAGGAGCTAAAGAGGGCAAGAGGATTTCAAGAATCCTCTTCAAACAGATGAAAACATGGAAAATTAAACAAAACTCAAGGCAGAGCAAAGCAATCTAATGAATTCCACCTTTATAACTCATTTGTTTAATTTAAGAATAAAGGAGAAGGGAAATGATACACATAAAAAATCAGTGAAATTAAAATCACATAGAGAAACAGACCATCAAAACACAAAGCCACATGGATCCCAAAGAGTGCTGCAAACCCTGATCTATTCCTTTGCCAAAATTGCAGAGATGAAATGTACAATGAAGTGCCAAGAAATCCCAAGTGTCCAACCTATGCTAATGACTGAAAATTACAAGATATAGACCACACTAACTCATTCCCATGCCTCTAGGGGTCGAGCTCACTAGTTTAGGAGCTGTTTCAACAAGATCTAAACTAAGAACTGGAAAATAGGCAATGAAACAACTTGCCTCTATATGATAGGAAACTGATTCATTCACTTACATTTCACTTTTTGGTGAATGAATCTAATAGGATGAGTAAAAATATGCAAAAATTACATCAAATTCATGAAATTACATCAATTTCCATCAAGAGTTACATGAAAAAGTCAAGCTGGCCAAAACTAGGCGAAAATCTAAGTTGCTGAGCGAAAAATAGGCCAAATTTCCCAATGCGCCACGCCTGAAATCTCTATGCGTAGCACAACTTTGAGACTGATTTTGAGGGCCTTCCCGAAGTCCAAATTGAGTGTAGGATAGCTCGTTGGAAATCCCTACCTGTCTACTTTCCAACCCAAGTGGAATTTCTGAATTTGGTTACCATTGGCCCCTCCAAAAATCCAATCTCCCAACACTGCTTCCTGTGTGTCCAAAAAGTGGTAGAAAGGCCATTTTTGAGGTGTTTTTGACCCTTTAGGCAACCCAAAACTTGTCAAAATCCTTAGGTAATGGGTAGGAATGCATAAATTTTGATGCAAAATCCAGAAATGAAATTTTTTCCTCAAGAGGAGGTGCTAATTATAAGCGCGCGCCAAATGGCGCTACGCGTGGGGCGAAAAAATCTGTGTTAAGGCCAAAAAAATCAAAATTGAAAAAATATTTCCCAAATTTCTTGAAATTTAGGCTAAAGGTACACCATCAAGTGCTATGCTAAGCCAAAGAAGCTTCGGCCAAAATTTGGAGTCTAACGTGCCTTTTGCGATGCTTTAATGCCTCCTTAGTGCATGCAATTCAGTTGTAGAGTCATTGTCTTGGTCATAAGAAGTATTCGTCTTTGCAAGGTCTGTGTTGTCTTGTATGATAACGAAAAAATTGGTTTTTCGATTTGATTTCCAAATATATGTCAAGTGGGAGGGAATATGAAGGAATGGGGTAATGAAAGTGATAGGCTATAATCACGTGAAATGGGAGATGGGAAAGATAGGAAATGAAATGACATTAGGGATAGGGAGATAGGCTTAGGAATGACTGTAGTGATGAAATACAGTGATGGGAAATGGAAAAAATAAGGTGGGGAGGTGAAAACGTTTGGAACCAAAGCCAATTTTAAAACACCAACTTCAAAACCCAAAGGGCGCAATTCTCAACAAAATGATAGGGTTTGACTTTTGACATTCAAATTCTCATAATCAATCCTATAATCACACCAAGCATGGGTTTATAGGTAGTAGAAGATCATACGAACTTACTTGGAGCAAGAAGGACCGATTCAGTTCAAGAATTTGGAAGCAATGGCAAAAATTAGCATTTCAGGCCTGTGCGTCGCGCAGTCAGCCCAGTGCGCCGCACACCTCCAATGCGCCACACCAGTGTAATTTTTACACTGTGGCGGCCGACTCAATGTGCCGCGCTTGCCTAGTGCATTGCGCCGACTGCCCAATGCACCGCACACCCAACTTTGCCCAGTTTTACCTCCAAGCTTCTTCCTTCACTCCTCACACCTCTTCTTTTTCTCACTGCTATCTCTTGGCACGTAAATGGGGTTTGAATATGAAAATATCTTATATATATCAAAATATTTGATTTTTCATTTGGGCAAACCCACTTTCTAATGTTGCAGACTTTGACACTTTTAAATGAACTCTGTTTTGTTTCCTTTCAATTTTTTGGACTGATGATGAGCTTCTGTCTCTTTTGCAGGGATAGCTGGCATGGAGATTTGGAAAAGGTGACCAGGGCTGTGCCTGAAGTACTTTACAACTGAATTTTTTTTGAAAATTACAATGCATTTATTACAGAAGGATAAAATAGACAATTTTTCTTCAAAATAGAGTTTTGAAGAAAAATCATTATCAAGCATTATGATGATGAAATATTTGCAGTGAAACCTTATTTGAAACCTCCCTCATGTGCCTGCTGACATTATTAGTCATTTTGAAGACAAAATTAATGAAACCCTAGACCTAATGAGACTAAAAACCTTAAAATGACTCTTTTCCAAACAGGAGGCCAAACATGACTGTAAATGATCTTGATAGACAGAACTAAGCTAGCAGGTACATGACATGAGGGGTATGAGTGACAAGACCCTTCTGTCAGATGATCCATGCTCCTAATGGAATGCAGCTGACTGAACTGAGTGAGACACCTAAAATGAAATGCAACAAGAGAAATTTGATCTGTGACGGAGGGATGAAGATACCGACTCTAACAAAACCAATGCCTTAAACACACAAAACTTTGAGAATGTTTGATCCTTCTTCTGCATGAATAAGATCCAGCATTTACGAGAAAATTCATCAACAAAATAACATAATACCTGTGTTTTGCTATTGAAGCAACCGATAATGGTCCACAGAAATCTGTGTGAACTCTCTCCAGGATCACCGAAGCACGGTTCTCCTTTTCATGAAAGGTGGACTTTACATACTTCCCCATGGTGCAACGCTTGCACTGATCTAATTGAGCAAGTGTTCCCATTTTAAGTCTAGTAGATATTTATTGCATGACTTTCAAAGCTCCATGATGAAGATGTCCCAATCACCTGTGCCATAATTCGCCCTCATCTCGGCTCACCACTTTTCCTGCCTTGCCCATCATGGCAGCGCAGCCTTATACCTCTAGCTTGTAGATATTCTTGACTCGAATCCCTATCCTCTTGGCTTTACCCATTGTTTTATGTCGTGGGAAAGCTTTTCCATCGCTGAAAACAACGTCATATCTTTTGTCCTCCAACATCACCACTAAGACCAAGTTTTCATTCAAACCTGGAACATGCATAACATCTTTCAATTGAAATGGTTTACCTGACTCCATCTCAAAGGTAATGGTACCAATGTCGGTCACACTGTATCATCCATCGTCTCCCATCTCTATATGCATTTGGATATCTTTCTCCTCCAAGTCACTGAAAAGCTCCTTATCTCCCATCATGTGGAAGGAAGCACCACAATCAAGATACCACACCAATCCCATTTCCCTTGAAACCAAACATGCAATCAAAGAGAAATCAAGTTCAAATTGCGAGGTAGGGGCCTCACTAGCTGCATCTCTAGTAGCCTTCTTGTTCTTCTTTTTCTGTGGGCAGTTAGTGGCGAGATGCCCATGTTTGTGACAGTGAAAACACTTCAGCTTGGAAAAATCCAAATTCTTGCCTTTAGCCTCGGATTTTGAGTGGAATTTCTTCCCCTTGCCTTTCCTTGCATTGGTAGCCAAAGCATAATCCTCTTCATCATCATGCCTTGATGAAGATCTATCTCTGGTGTTCTGCCTCAACTCCTCCTACACTAGATCTGACCACATTCATTCCCAATTCGACATTTTCTACCATCCGTTGACAAAGTATTGATAACTGTGCCAAATCTTAGGAAGTCCCAAGAGAGCCAAGCTCACAAAATCGTCATCAGCAACTATGATTCCCACACTCCTCAGTTCATCCTAACATTGGTCAAACTTTGTGAGATACCTAGGAATATTGTCGCCCTTCTCCATCTTGATCTTTCTGAGTTTATCATTCAGTGCCAATTTCCTATCGCTGCTGCTTTGGAAAAGATCTTTCAAAGCCTTCCACATAGAATTTTGAGTGGCTTTCCCATGAAGGCTTGAGGAAATGTGGTCTCACACACCTTCCAATATAAACCTTCTCGTCTTCTCTACTTTCTTTTTCCATGTGTCAAGTAATGTAGCATCTGTCGAAGTGGGCTTAGGAACATCACTGTCGATGAATTCCGTCAAGCCATTATCTTCAAGCACCGCCTCGATGTTGTCCTTCCATGAAATTTATTTCAAGTTTCCCTCGAGGGCATACTCTAGCCGCAATCCATTGAAATCCATCTCAATGTTTACTCAACTATCACACCAAGAAATTCTTGCAGCAAATTTGAATTGTTTCCACCAACAAACTCAACTACTGCTTCAGTATTGCAATCTTCCTTGCTTCGATACCATGTAGAAATTTTAATACAATTATGTATTGCCTGGATTCTCCTAATCTAACAATTATATGCCACTATTAAATACAGAATCCTTCTACTAAAATCTTTGCAGAAATTCAATCATCAATTGCAAACAGATGAAGAAAGATCAATCACACATAACACAGATGTTTTTACCGGGAAAGCATAAAGCTAAAAAACCCCACTATCATATATTATGTATATATCATGGATCATGAAACAATCTCATACAAAACTCTAATCCAAGAGCTCTCAGTACAATATACAATCGTCTCACACTCTCATAAAACAATAGGAAAATACATGCGCCAATTTACTACCTCCTGATAGCTTGCTTGCACTGCGTAATCCCTGTTGATCACAATCCTGAATGAATGAGATACTGCCTTGCCTTGACTGAAAAATCCTCATTGGCATCTACATTATGTGTGTGGTTGCATGAGTGCACCCACTAATGTCACAATAGATAGCCAAACTGTCCCTTTCACCTATCTCTCAACTGGGTCTCCACTGCATCTAACATGCATGTAGTTAAGAGTAGTAAATATTCAGTTGCATGTCAGATCACTCCATGTGAATTAATTTTATATTTAATTCACTGATCTCTCACTAGAATGTCAGATCACTCCATGTGAATTAATTTTATATTTAATTCACTGATCTCTCACTAGAGTATCTTTAGTTACAACTAGTTACAACTATCACAACCAAGTTTAACTCACTTAACTGAGTTAAACTACTTTAAAACTCACATAACTACACATCCAACTCTCTTACAACTTTGAATCACTCAGTTACAACTAAGTCCACTTGCATGTCCCACCAACCAACCTTAGAACTCTAAATTCCTCTAGATAACTGGTTTGCCACATTAGTTAACTGAAATAAAGTGCTTCAAGAGAATAGATTAATATTTATTGTTCAATTATTATTAATAGATAATAATAACCGACATGCATTCTATTTTTAGACATGCGATCTATAAATAGACTTCTCCCATGCATCTAAAAATAGAATCTCATCTATAAATAGAATTTTCTCACCATTCTAAAAATAGACTCCCGCTATAAATGGAATTTTCTCAATATTCTAAATATAGACATACACCTAAAAATAGCCTGCAGGCCCCACCTAGTGTAGGTGCTTAATTTTCACTAGGATCATCATCTTGTTGAATCTTAACAATACATCAAAAATTTCAAGAATAGCTTGAGAAGAGGCAAAGACAATACAAGGAGAGGCATGAAAAACATAGAGTTGATCACAAGTTTCAAGAAGTAGATGAGGTACGGTTGCACATAAGCAAAGAAATGATGCAAGAGGAAGGTAAAAAGCTCAAGCCCATTCGCTATGGTCCATTCATGATCATAAAGCAAGTTGGTAACAATGCATTTCAACTTGACTTGCCTTCATATATGCAAATTTATTCAGTTGTTAAAGTTGAAAACTTACGTTTGTATGAGAAAACTTTGATCGATGGTCAAGGAAGTGATGTTCAGTTGCCTTCTATTGAATATTTCTCACCAGAATTTCTAGATGAGCTCAAGGAAGATATAATTATTGACAGGAGGACAAGAGCATCCAAAAGGGGAAGTGTTGACTACCTTTGAGTTGGGCTCAAAGGCAGTAAGCGAAGCAAGGAAAAGTGGATGGAAGTTGGAAAGGTGAGGGAGCTATACCCTCATCTACTGAAAAAGTAATCAAAGTCTTTTGGTGCCCAAAAGCTTCCCAATGGGGAGGTGTGATAAGGAGTTCATAAATTTTGCTCAAAATTGAAAGTGCTCAAAACTATGTCGAACCTAAGAGAATGGGTAGATATCGTCTTCCTGATTCCGGCGTCGTGAACGGTTAGAAAAATCGATGTCGTATGAGGGAGATATCGCGTCCTAATCGATTTCCCAAACAACTAAATTTTCGACAGGTTTGACTAGGATGCCCAGTCAGTATTCAGGTGTACAATCATAAAAAGTAGGAATATTCCTAAGACTATTCCGTTTTCCCAAGCCAATGATATTCTGCTAAGCGTTGTGTTTTGATTCGTTGATGTGGAGTTATATTTTTTATTTTTGGACCAATGGATGGCTGATACGTGGCCAGCCCTGAGGCCACCATGTGTCCCCTGTATAGTTTAGTAAAATTTTATTAGGTTCGGGAGGTTCGACCCCACGGCCTCTGGCGTGTGCGCAAGACTCTCCACCAACTCTACTATACCATGTGAATTACCCTCTATATAACCCCGCATCTTCTTAAATATTACATTGTTTACATATGAGGGGGGGGGGACCGCCGATGGTCCACGGTTTTTGGTTACATGACAATTGCAACATCAAATGGTTAAGAAACGTTTTCTCTGGAGGATAAAACATGCAACATTAAAACTACAACAACAAACCTTATCACATTATGATATTAGTTCCGGTAGTTATAGCTTCTCCGTGCAATTAGGCTTAAATGCCGACCCAAACACCAATGGTAACTCAAACTGCAACCATAGTTTGCGGGGTTAATTCTGCCTCATTTAAATGTGACCATGGGGTTTGGGGGTTGGCATGTGGCCACCCCCTCCCCTTAACCATATTACTTAATGTTACGGTTAGAACATTGGTAGATCGGTTAGCGTGCCACCAAATTTCGGAGGATTTTCCATTTTTAACTGCAGACAAGTGTAGTTCTCCACATTTAGTGGAGGTTTTGTAGGTTTCATTGGGAAAAAGGCTAGGAGGGTCAATTTTTGACCAATTTGGGGGAAACAAGAGTCTACCTAGACTAGCTTGATCATTATGGAGCCATTGGTGTAGAGAAAACGACCATTGGAGGCTTGTAAACACATGTATTTGCAAAATTTTGAGCATAATGAAATATGGACATGACATTGGGAGCTCGACCAACAAATGTAGCCCAGGAGGGGTGAATTGTTTCATCATGCCTGTTGCGTAAATCTTATGTGTGGTTTTATTTCTCTGTTATACATTTTTGTTCAGTGTTATTTAGGCTTATTTTCATTCTTATAATTCATAAATTCATCTATGCTTTCATGATTAAAATCCTCATTCCTTAATAAAACAAATGGAGACAAATATATACATGTTTTGTAACTGAAACGACACTTAGCACAACAAACTAATAGAGTCCTTTCGGGTCACTCGCACCTTCACACCCACTCACACAAGGTCCTCTCCTCATGTCGCTTCATCACAAACAACATATCTATGTTATCTTTTGTCTTTTCCTTTACAACTTCCTATTGAACTTATGATCTCATGTCATTTCTAGGTAGGTATTCCATACATTTCTATCAACCCCTTTTTGGCTTAATGAAACTTCAAAAAAAATTATTCAAAATATAGTAGCTTCTCATTTTTAGCCCTTTGTTTATATATGATACCACTTGTTAATAATTAAAATTTTGTCAGAAGAAAATAATGAAAAAAACAATTACATTATAACAACAACACATTATTTACCTAAAAACCTCCACTAGGGAAGAAGCATCCACCAATAACTCTATCATCTTATAGCTTAAAAGAAACTAATAACCTTGACTGAAATGTACCCAAGCTAATGAACACGTTGGCCCCAAAAAAATGAGTCTTCTACTCAACTCTAATACATTACAATGGAGAAATATCCAATCCTTTCAATGTTGGGAAAAACACTGAGAGGGGGGTGAATCAGTATTTAGATCTGACTGAAACCTTTTTATCAGAGATCTTATTTAATTCTTTACTTAGATTATTGCATCATTTATTAAGCAGTAAACATGTGCAGTAATAAATAAATAAGCCATCACACATAAGAAACACACATGAACACCAGTATTTAAGGTGGAAACCCAATTTGGGAGAAAACCACCGCTGTTGTCGTCTCAATCTTCAATATTTATGATAAAGAAAACTTCTTAAAATTTTTGTGCTGGTGCAGAATTATACCAGCACACAGGCACCCACCTACAGAAGGCTATGACCTTCTCTCGTTCTCCAGTTACTACTAGAAGGGAGCTCCAACCCCCTGATTTTAACACCAGCTTGTACTGGTAGAAAGCTTCTGCTTTCATGCTGAGGACTTCAACACTCAGATCGACCAAATTTCTTCAATTTCTTCATCATTCTTGCATCAGGTCTTCATTATTTCTTTGCAGATCTTCCTAGAGTTTCATCATTTCTAGATATAGAGATCTTGAACCTTTATCAACTCCATGGGTGCCTCATAGATTCAGATTTATCAGAAAACAGAGTTCAATCATGCAGATATCTCTTAAAGAGATTTATTCTCTTAACAACCCCTCCACATGCACACATTGAACTATGATCCTCTTCTCCTTATATATTTTTAGCCTTTATTAATACCATGAGTCAAAACCACTCAACCGCTGATGGTATTCCTAGACGAGATCAAATAGATAATCCAGTGGGGTCTACCCAAGCCCCAAACAGCTTCTCATTGTTCTTATTTTCTTGATCAGGAAATTAGATAATTAATCTAAGGCTTTTTAATATCTCAATCTGAGATTGAGATATTAATCCAAATTTCTCCTAAGGTTCAAGCCCTTACTTATTCCTCGGTAGACGTGTATATTAATCATATCACATATTTGGTGAATTTTTGCTCAACACTTCATTTAGTCCGCACTCTGGTTACAATTTCTGAGCTCGACCATGGAAAATATCACCACCTTTGGAATAACATTCAAAGTGATGACCCAATCTCTTTTCATCATAATTTATATTTAATTTAAACAACCCTTGGTTAAACCCAAAAACATTAATTTGAAAAGTCCCAATCAATATAATTTAAACTGGGCCCACATATATGATCAACGACGCAAGGATATACTCGCACCGTACCATGGTTATACTTCACGCACCTTCCTCATACAGCCACCATCCAATGGCTGCCCTTCAGATCGATGACGCTTAGCCATATCGCGCGGCATCCTTGGTCAGACTTTAACATGCGATGGCACGCAGTGATGGTGGTTTTGCAAATTCGTTCAGGGACGCGTGTCACTTGTTCTATGGAATCGCTCCCAACCTCTTGAATACTGCTTGCCCGTTCAAAGTGGTGTGATGAAAACCGGAAAATGCCTATACTGTTCCTCCTTCGGGGTTCCACCCTTCTACTCTAGGTTCCGTCGCGCTTCCTTTTGTTATGATCCACCACTTGCCTTCCAGGTTCCGTTCGTAATTCCAAAGTGTTGTTCCAACAAAAGTTCGACGGCCTATACTCACATAATTCAGTCACTGAGTTCCGTGTTGGTTGCAGGGATTCACAATTCCTTTATCAAGAACACGTTCATATATTACACTTGCTCAATTCAATAAAGGCACAGTCAATACCGAGACCAATCCCCAACATTGATCCCAATTTACCTTCAGTCTTATATTCAGCGAATGCATATAACTCCATTGTCTACCAGTTTGGGATACACTGTCGACCGTATTAGCATTGGTTCCTCTAACTACATACAGAGCACCATTAATCCCCTCACAGGGTTTCTTACTTATCATAGATTTCAATTATCCTCCATCAAGATGCATGAATTAAATCCACAGGGACTCAAATATCCTTCCTTCTGAATTCAATTGTCTCTGCTCCTTGACTGATACTGCTCTCTGTAAATGCACTCTTCCTCTGTTATTTTCTGCAGACCTTTGTTCTCTGTTACATTGCTTTTCTCTGTTCCTAGTTACTGTTTTAGATGCTCCTTCTTTGACAATTCCTTTGCCATCAATGACAACATTTCCAACAATCTCCCCCTTTGGCATTGATGGCAATACTCTTCCTCTGTTTGTCTTATAGAAGCCCCCCCTTTTTTTTTTGCTTTTCCTCCCCCTTTGACATCAATGGAAAAGGATAGATCAAGATCCTTTGTACCGAGAATACCATGCTCCCCCTGAGATCATGCTGCTCCTTTAAACATAATATTCAATGAAATAACCGAAATGACTTATACAAGTAAGATCAAAGATTCTCAAGCATGAGATCAGACTACAACATATAATCAGAGTGCCAACAATGAATCCTTTCCACATGACCAATGCTCCCCCTTAACCTATGCATCTAGAGATACCAAACAGCACCGCAGCTGTGTTGACCCAGAAAAATTTTATCAACAAATACCCATACGGGGTTTTCTATGTATAAACTTGCGTATATATGCGACTGTCCTGCAAGAAATCCGCATATCCAATTTAATCTTCTGTATTTAAGTAGATCTGATATTTTTCATGGAAGAGACTACTCCCAGATTCTGTCTGAGATATTCGAACGCTTTTCTAGGTAAATTTTTGGTAAATATATCAGCAACTTGTTCTTTGGAGGGAACATACTCCAACTTCATCTTTTTTTCAAGCACTTGTTCACGTAAGAAGTGATACTTGATGGGAATGTGCTTGGTCTTGGAATGCATAACGGGATTCTTTGAGATACTAATGGCACTTGTATTATCACACATAATGGAAATAGGAAGTGAACATTTGATTTGAATGTCTTGTAAGGTTTGCATCATCCAAAGAAGTTGAGTGCAACATGATGCGGCAGCCACATATTCTTCTTCTGCTGTAGATAAGGAAATAGAGCTTTGCTTCTTGCTGAACCAAGATACTAACCGGGGCCCCATATAGAATGCACCACCACTAGTGCTTTTCCAATCATCAACATTTCTAGCCCAATCTACATCAGTGTAAGCATGAAGAGTAAGATCAGCATTCTTTGGATACCATAGTCCAAAGTCTTGAGTTCCTTGTAGATATTTGAATATTCTTTTCACATCCTGAAGGTGAGACTCTTTTGGATTAGCTTAGAATCGTCTTGTTGGGGTTCCCATGTTTTGGCTAGGTTGGCAAGACCAAAAGATGAGACAACATAGAACCACTTTCAGACCTTAGGATCTAGCCCTCCTAGGTCCAGAGAGGGATCTCTCTATATGAGTCAAAGTGTATGTCTTTGAGGCTCTGAATTATGATTTTAGGCTAGATATATGCACGGGGTTTGTTTGTTTGTTTATGTTTGGTTGTTGGGAATCAGGAAAGAAGGGTCCAATATAAGACAAGGATGAGAAAAGAGAAAATTTAGGCCAAGGTAGATAATTCAGAGAACATCAAGGCCATTGGGAAAAGGAGTCAAGAGAGGATTTAATTGTGTTCAATGTGCAAGATTTCAATTGGGCTAGTCATCCAGAGCATTTGGATCTTAAAGATGATATTTGGGATGGGGCATTAAGGACTGAAAATGAGAGGAGAAGAACCATCCAATTCTGTCTATAGATCAGGCCAGAGGTCATTTAACTCCAGACCTTCTTGGAAAAAATCAGAGGCAATACAAGGGATCTTAGAAAGGCTTAATTGGGATGCAAATATCCTAGTGAGGCAGAGACAGGGTTCTAGACCTCCTAGTGTTCTCAGCTCATCCAACTAAATCCTAGCAAGAACATTTAAACATAGATTTCTTCAATTCATACATCAGAGAGCAGGCAATGACATCCACTACACTTGTTGAATCAATTGAAATCAATATTCAGATACACATATAAGCAGAAAACATAAAAGGCTGGGAGAGCAGAAAAATAAGGTACCTATCAAGGCTAAATCTTATGCCAAACTTCTGATGCGAGCCAGTAGAAATGGAATGAAATGAAATCAAACACAGAGATAGGAAAACATAACCAGATGCTTTAGATCAGGATCCAAAGAAATATGCTTGTCATATTAAAAACAACACTAATCGGGTACATCATTGCCCACAACTTGAAAATTCAGTCTGAATACATCAAATCTTAGCCTATCTTACAATATTACACAGAGAACTTGTCTCAAGAGGAAAATGCTTTCATTTTTCTGATATCTCATCAACAACCTTTACAATAATTTCCTTTTGTGTTTTATAGCAGAGGATGAACAGAGGATCGACTGAGGAGGTAGGTGGACACTAAATGTAACATTAAGCACAGAAATGAATGGAGGGCCGAAACCCATCCTGTTTAAATCTCTGCTTTTATCTCTGATATGGCTTAGGTGTTCTGACTGCAGTACTGTGTGGTACTTATTGGTATAATAACAAAAATACAATAAGAAACAGTGAGGTCTGCCCTACTTGAGTCACTAATGCTTCCGACCATGTCGGACTATTTTCTGGGCGGAAAATTCTCTCGAGCATGATGTATAATGAAGACTGTATGGGCACTCTGTCCTCTGATTGAAGAAAGAACATATTGCTGCTGTAGAAACCCTGGTGGTACATTTTCCCGTGTATTACACTTCTGGTTGACTTTCAGGATTTTGGATATGACGCTTTACTTCTCAAACTGCTGCCTTGGATCCAAATCTTCAGTCATGAGTACTGAAGACTATAATCATAAGCTGGCCTTCCTGCTGCTTCCATAAATGTTTTGATTTTACAAGATCTGGGCTTTTAATGGCGCCGGTAGGTTCTCCATAGAGTTTAAACCCTGTTATTTTTAATGAACGTCCTGTCCTCACCTTCCCGAGTCATTTTTCACAATTCTGCCCCTGTGAATGATCTTCTTTTATTTCTCTGTCCTTGTAACAGAGATGTGCATCATGGCAGCCATTGACTCTTAATAACCCTGCAAAATACACAAATAAGTTAAGGAAATCATGAATGGGGTGGCGGATGATGTGGAGGCGGAGAAAGGTCATGTATATGATGATACGGAGGAGAAAATTGCAGAAAGAATGGAGAAACGTGTTCTGGTGGATGGTGGCAGTCTGCAGAGCAAATATACATGGAAAACGTTAAAAAACACAAAAAAGAACCAATATATGCAATGGAATGGGAGACCGTACGGAGGATGCACGTGGAGATGACGTGGCAGAACCGGGCGATGGTGGAAAAGTCAGTGGCGGGCGAACAAATCTGGACCATCGTTCATGGTGGAGATCGACGGCGGAGGGCGAGAGACTGTGGGCTAGCAGGTGCGATGGACGAGGGTTAAGCGGTGCGCAGCTCAGATGACTGATGACCGTTGGATGAGCGTTTCGAGATCTAACGGCTGACAGTGATTTCGCTTCGGCATCCATGGTCGAAAGATAATGCGTGGGGGATGGGCGGTTTTGCCGTCGTACAGAAGACACGCGTCGGCAGCTGTATGGAATCACTGGGAATTCTGGGAAAACCGCCATCTGCGCAGAAGCGGTGCGATGCAAACCGGCGGGTTTGGGACAGTGTGCGGCGGGGTCCACTGGGCGGAGAGGTCTCGAACTGTCAGATCTTCGTGAGAATGGACGGTGATGGCCCAGCATAGGAAATGAACGAGAAAGACGTGGTTGCTGGAGACTTAACGACCATCGTCTGATCAACTGAGATCAATGGCTAAGGCTGCGCCCGCTATGGTTTGAGACAAGCGCTCTCCACTTTGGTGAGTGGTTACAGCGCTGGGTTACATGGAGGAATAGGGCAAGGGCTAATGGGAAGAGGGGCTAAGCCTGCTATAAGGTCCAAAGCGGGTTTTTCAAGCCTTTTTAATGCATTTTGAAGCCTTATAAGGGTAACGATAGGGAGATAGAGAGGAAATCTGGGGAAATAAGGGTTGAGGGTGGAAATTAAGGGGGATTAATGGTGGGGATGAAAGGAAGAAAGGGAACTTGCCCAAGGGGAAAAGAGGGAAACAGTGGTCATTAGCAGTGTTACAAGGGGTAATGTAGGCCTTTTGAGGAATGGATCAGCAGAGAGGATTTGTATTAGGCATAGCACAAAGAGACTTCAAGAAGGATGGGTTTTCAGGGGAAAGGAATTCCTTGAAGGCTCCAAAACAAACTAGCCCCCAGCTTGCTTGTCAAGAATTTCATAGGGGGGATAACAGTGGCTCCACATGTGGATGGATTCTTCTTGAAGGAGTCAAGAAACCAGAAATTATCTTTTGAGTAGGCCAGATGCCTGCTACTTGGCATGTCCCCTTCTTTGATCAGCCGCCACAATATAAATATGTTACATCAGCATAAACATTCTTCCCAACCAGTCTACCTACCCAAACTATAGTCCTAACCATTTTTCCCTTTAGGGTGCATTTGAACTAGCAGACCCTTTACATTTATTTCAAAACAGAAAACAAACCTATTCTAAATCTACCCTTATTTCTCCATGAGGCCAGATTAAACTGTTGGCCTCATATGTTTCTCTACCTAATCTAATACCTGTTGGGATTAAACTATCCAACAGGTTTCTTCCCCTACATTCTAAGACAGGAAATTCAAAACAGCCAAGCCAGGATTAAACTGTCTAACTTGCTTTGGATCCAAGGCATAAAAACAATTGCACATGGATAGAATTTTGCAGAAAACAAAACTGTGAAGGCTTAAAATGTGAAACTTGTAGCATCCTTCTTCTTTTAGTGACTCAAGTTTTGAGCTTGTTAGAGTCACTTCTCTTTCTTCCTTTCAGCTCTGGTTTTGGGCATGTTAGAGTTTATTCTTCTTTTCACTGCTGGTCCAGATTTTGAGAATATTAGGACCAGCTATTCTGCTCCCTTTGGCTCAGATTTTGATCATGTTTGAGCCACTCTTTTTGCCTTTTGGAGGTTCATGTTTTGAGCATGTCTGAACCTCTCTCCTTTTTTTTTTTTTTTTTTAAAGAATGGAAACACTGCAATGGTATGTACAATGAAATGGAAACTAGAAACTGAAATTTAGTAGAAGTAATGCTTGAGCATCCTGCCATTGATAGGACCCCCAAACAGCTCTGTACCATCAATTTCTTGTATAAAAAATGCATTTGGGCCCACAGTGGCTTCGATAATATATGGACCTTGCCACAAACTATCAAACTTGCCATGTTTACCTTTGTCCTCCCTCCTTGAATCCCATTTCAGAACCTTGTCCCCAACTTTGAAATCTGAAGTTTTGGCTCTTTTGTCAAACTGCCTCTTTTTGTTTTCCTGAACTCTGACAGCTCTGCTATAAATCTGCTCCCTTGTTTGCTGAATATGGATAGTTTCATTAATTCTTCTCACCATACTGTCTTCCTCTGTCTGAATCTCTTGGACGAGCTTAATCACTGGCACTCCCAAGCTGGTAGGAAAATCTGCTTCGGTTCCATAGACAAGCTGGAATGGTGACATGCCAATGGACTTCTTCGTTGTAAGCCTATCCGCCCACAAAGCATGCACCAAATTTTTGTGCCATGACTTTCTATTCTCTTCCAGCAGCTTCTTAATGATGTTCACTAGGCTTTTGTTTGAGGATTCAGCTAGTCCATTACCTTGTGGGTAATAGGCAGTTGAATGACCAAGTGCTATTCCATACCTGTGACAGAAATCAACCATTCTCTTGGATCCAAAAGCAGCAGCATTGTCAGTGATTATTTTCCTTGGACAGCCAAACCGAGATAGGATGAAGTCTTCTAGGAACCTAATGATGACAGAATCAGTGGCATTCCTAGTGGGTATAGCCTCTATCCATTTGGTGAAGTAATCTGTAGTAGTTAGGATCCATTTGTGTTTCCTAGAAGAAGAGGGGTGAATTGCTCCAATAAAATCTAGGCCCCATTGCATGAAGGGACCTTCTACAGTGATAGGTTGCAAAGGGAGGGGAAGAATCTTTTTCCTGCCCTCAAAGATTTGGCATTTATGATAGGAAGTTACCATTTTATGGACATCATTGAAGAGTGTGGGCCAATAATAGCCAGCCCTGAGTATCTTATTTGTAGTGGCTTTCCAACTCAGGTGGCCTCCACATTCTCCAGCATGGAATTATTGTTTAATTATTTCAACTTCAGGTTCAGGCAAGCATTTAAGCAATAGGCCATTTGGGTTTTTCCAATATAAGTTCTCATTAAAAATGCAGTAGTTTCTAGCTCTGAGTTTTATGAATCTGGCCTTAGTTTTGGATAGTTCTGGAGGGGCATTGAGATTGATGAGCACGTAAAGGATGTCAGAGTACCAAGGAGAGTTTTGAAACTTCTCCTCAACAGTTGAGTGGGGCGATCCTTCCTGCTCATCTAAGGCGTTCACCATGTTAATGTCAAGGGCCTGCAGGTTGGATTCAGCCATTAATTGGGCCAGGCCTCGGCCTTTGATTAGTTTGGTGGGCTTTATTTCAATGTCATATTCTAAGATATTAGCAATCCATTTTCCCCTTTTCCAATCAGGGTCTTGGGACAAGATATCTTCGACCACTATATTTGGCACATAATCAATGGTGTGAGAATGCATAATGTACACCCTAAAGTATTTTAAGGCCTTTACCAGGGAATAGGCCTACTTTTCCATAATTTTGTACTTCAAGGGTGCATCTCTTAAGGTTTTGCTGAAGAAGGCAATTGGCTGTTCATTTCCTTCTGAATTTTTCTGCAGTAAAACCGCAACCACTGTATGCTGGCAGGAAAATGAGAAAATCAAGAAAATTTTTGAGAAATATGGGCTGATAAGAACGAGGGCTTGAGTGAGTGCAAGATTTACTGACTCAAAATATTTCTTGGCTTCAATAGTCCACTTAATTCCGGCACCTTTCTTCAGCATGTTGGTCATTTTCCTAAGGTGCTCAGCTAGGTTGGGAATGAATATCCTAACGAAATTGATCTTCCCAATGAAGGACTGTAATTCTTTGATGTTTCTCAGGTGTGAGATTTGAAGTATTCCCTCAACTCGCTGTGGATCTATCCTAATTCCTTTCCTGGATATAATGTGTCCAAGAAGTTTTCCTTCTTGCAGCCCAAACACAGTTTTCTTAGGATTTAAGGACAGACCGTACCTTCTAAATTTTTCAAAAAAATTTCTCAGATGTTTCAGGTGTTCTTCTTCAGTTTTAGAAAAGACAGTCAAGTCATCCAAGTAGATAACTATGAAGTGTTCTATCTCATCTGAGAAAGATATATCCATCGCACTCTGGAAGGTAGCCCCAGCATTCATCAGTCCGAAAGGAATTTTCACATACATGAAGGTGCCCCATGGAGTGGTAAAAGCTGTTTTGAGTTGATCTTCTGGGAGTACAAGAACTTGATTGTATCCTCAAAAACCATCAAGCAGGGAGATTCTCTTAGAGCCCACTACCTTCTGTAGGATATGTTCCATTCTAGGCAAAGGGTAGTTGTCTTTCAGGGAGGCTCTATTGAGGTTTATGAAGTCAATGCATAGTCTGATCTCCCCTGTTTTCTTCCTCACAGCCACTAAGTTTGATACCCAATTATAGAACCTCACCGTAACTATGATGCCTGCATCATACATCTTTTTAATCTCTTTCTCTACTGCAGGCAATTGTTTTGGATTGATCCTACGGAGTTTTTGTCTGAAAGGCTTCTGATTTTGCTTCAAGGGTATCTTGTGTTGTATGATGTTTGTGTCATAGGCCTTTAAGTCTTCATGGCTCCATGCAAACACATCAATAAATTCCTTGAACAGGTCAATGTGTTTTTTCTTCATGTCTGCAGGTATAGACTTAGCCAGTTTAATCATCTTGGGTTTATCTTCAGTGCCTATGTTGCATTCTTCTATATCTGAGTCTGTATGTTCTATAGTGGGATTTTTTGCTACATCATCAAAGTCAAAAAGGTCCTCTAGGGGTGCCAGGCCTCTGGGTATATTCTTGTCTTTGGCCTGTAGCACCTCTATCTCTTCTCTATCTGTGTTTTCACATTTTTCGGTTGGATTTCCAATTTCTTCATTCAGGGTATTTATCTCTATATTATAGGGTGTTTCTTGTTCCTTTGGGGGATCCTCACTTGGGCAGCTGTCATCAGATTTTGAGTCGGAATCAGAAAATTCAAACTCATTTCTGCCCACCAGAAAATCCTCAATCTGTTTGTCTCCTTCAAAGACCTGCCAATATTTTTCGTTGTTTGGAACTACAGGTCTGAACTTGGTCTGAATGATGATTTTTTGGTCAGGGGGAGTCTTATGATATGAACTAGCCAGGCAAGCTAATCCATTCACAATGATGTTTTGACTCCTAGGCACAAACACCAAATCATATTCTACAAAGGTTTTCAACAAATCCACTGCGTCATTTCTGTATGCCCTTAGTCGGGGATGTTTCGCTGTATATTCACCATTCAACTGTTTGATAACTAGCTCTGAGTCTCCTCTCACAGCTATCCTATGGGCTCCTAATTTTTTCAATAGATTCAGCCCCAGGATGAGAGCCTCATATTCTGCAATATTATTTGTGCATTTGAAGTGCAGATTGACAGCGCGGCTCTCTGCATAATCACTCTCTACGTTACGTACCCACACCCCCGCTCCAGCAGTTTTCCTAGTACAAGATCCATTGAAATTAATTTCCCACAGGGGTTCATTTTCCGTTTCGCCATTCTTTCCTTCCCTACAGCTGGGTTCACTATTGTGTTGCATTACAGGGTCTGTACTAGGCTGCGGGTTGTTTTGTTCTTCATAGCATGTGTGGAGTTCAGAGAGCTGGCTATCTTGCTGTTTACGTTCTGTTTCTGGTTCTGGTTCACTCAGAGTTCCGTTTTCAGTATCCTTCCCATGGTCTTCTTCATCGTATTCTTCTAGGGTATCCATTATGTTAAAGTCCATGGGCTCTATGTTATTGTTTGTATTTATGTTTCCTGACGCTGGCTCTCCTAAGGATGAGTCGTTATAGAGAATGAAAGAATCCAGGTCTGTGTGTACAGAGTATAATGGTGAATTTTCAAGTTTCTCGGGGCTACTGAATAGGAATTTCATTTGGGACTCTCTATACAGTCTTCTAAGTTGGCCAAATGTAGGGATGGTGGCATATGAGCCATCCATCTGCATCGTTCCTTGCAGTTTGGCTCCCCATGATCTAGATAGCAGCATGCCATACTTAGGTGGCACATCTGCCACCACCACATCCATGACCATACACTTAGCAGGAATCTAGGTGAGGCTTACACACAAGTCTTTGATTAGACCTAGGAATTTTACTCTGCTAGAGTCAAACGAATACAAATATTTGTAAGGGCAGGTAATCTCTAGGCCTAATCTTTCCACCACCACCTTAGGCATTAAATTGTGTGATGCTCCAGAATCATGCATGGCGTTGTGGAGTATTTTGTCATGAATGTTGAGACTGATATAAAAAGGTGGAACTACCCCTTCCTAAAACTTTCCCTCAATCTTTGGACCAAACAGGAGGGCAGGTTGATCATCACTCAAATTTACAGTGTCATTGTTTTCCCCCAGATTCAATGGTTTCAAAATTTGGCCTTTATATACATCCTGAGTGGCCAGCTCAGATAATGGTACAGAGATTTTTATTTTTTCAATCTCACTCTCTAAATTGAAAGTGGATTGGGTCTTTGGAGTGGTCAACTCTGTTTTATTTGCTACTACCTTAGTAGCTGAATTAGTTTGTGATTTCTCGCTATGTACAGGGTTAGGAACAGTTGTATCAGGAGTACTAACTGAAGTGATAGTACTGCTAGTGGGTTGGCTTTGTTTTTCAGCGTTTTGGTTGTCTTTTTCTTTGTTTTTTCCAAAACTTTCAGCTGCTGTTTTATTACTTTCAGCAGACGCTTTCGAAGTTTTATTAGGTCTTTTCTTAATGGTAACTTCAGGAGTCTCAGTTTTGGAATTTTCTTGGTTCTTTCTACTCCTAAGTTCATATTGTTCTCTGACCTGCATCATGGCATTTTCAAATCCTAATCTGTAATCTTCAGTTTCTAACCATTCCTCATCCCAGTATGAAGGTGAGGGCTTATCTTCCCCTGAATCACAGTTAAGGACTGAGTCTTCTGTTTCAAACATGTTTATCACATTCCCTTCAGACTCCTCTATGATTCCCTCATCTTCATCTAAAATTTTTTGGAAAGGGGGAATAACTTGTTGATCTGATTCTTTTTGTCTGTTGGGAGCGTTGTTGTTTCTTCTAAAGTTTTGGTTCTGATTTTTGTTCTGATTGCCAACTGAGACAACCATTCTTTCCATCATTTGCTGTAGTATTTCCATGTTTTTGGATAATCTATCATAATTTGGGTCTGAAGTGGAAGCCATAGTGTCATCCCTATATGTTACCCTCTTTTAAGATCTAAGTATTGCTCTTTTCTCAATCAGGTTTGCTTCTATGTTCACTGCTCCTTTCTACGTGTCCTCCAATGTGTTATACTCTTTATATCTAAGCTCATAGGCCATGTCAGCATCAAATCCATCAGGATATTTGGCTAGGGCCATACCTTGAGGAGGTTTCATGTGTGGAGGAAGAGCATTGTAAATGCTGTTGAATCTAGTGGTGTAATCATGGACACTCTCTCACACATTCCTTTTAAGGCTCATGTATTCTGCTAGGAGTTGGCGAGGATTTGCCCTAGTTTCCCATTTTTTTATGAAGGTCTAATATAATGCAGGGAGATCTTGGATACTGCCAGGGGGTAAGCTTTTAAACCATTTCTTTACATCACCCCCTAAGCTTTGGGCAAATATTCTCATTTTAATTGTTTCATCATCAATTTCCATATAGTCAAAAGAATCCTCCATATTATCTACATGTTGCTGGGCTGTGATGGATTCTTTAGTGTGAAGTGTGGGAATTTTTGACTGATAATCATTGGGTAAGGATAACAAGGGTTGAGGTAAAACCAGAGGTGCATACCAAGATTCCATGATAGTGTTTTGATGAAGTATAAGGTTGGATTGAGCAGCTGGTATATGGATAACATGGATATTAGGACCAGCAGAAGTTTGCTGAGAAGATCTAGGGTGGGAGAGCCTTAAGTTTTGAATGAAGTGGGTATCAGGTGGTGTAGATGGAGGGGTTCCTCTGTCCCTAGTTTGATGACCACTATGAGATGGTGAACTGCGGAACTCAGGGTCTGGCTGGTCTAGATGATTGAATGACCTAGTTCTTGGTAGCCTATTAGGTAGGTCTAGGTCAGGGAGAAAACGTGATAGAGCTGCTAGGTCTTCTGGTGCAGAATTCGCTCTATGAATGTGACTGGAAATAGTTGGTCTTTTAGGTGTAGGAGCTCCCTTGAGGATACTTTCCAGGTTGTCAACTATTTCAGGTGGGTCAGGGTTGGGATAAGCTCTTGTGTGAATGGTTCTGAAATCCAGAATGATGTTTCCTAGCCAAGCAGCTTAACCCTACTTGTTAATTCTATCGTGGTTGGTGTTGTTATGAAGGCAGGTCTCCCAGTGGATTCTTATGTGAAACCAAGATAACCAGCAGGTCTACTGATCACCAGTGGAGTCTTTGATCTTTTAGGAACTATGGAGTCGCTAGGTGGAAGTTTAAAGATGTTTCTAGGGGGTACACTATCCACCACAGTGCTCATGAGATGTCTCTCTTGAAGGATATCCCGAAAACACAGCAAGCTATAACCAGAGATTGACTGGGAGGGCATTTACCAGATATGTCACCTCGAAGAGAGTGTGAGATCCGGAGGCTACCTGGCCCTATCCAAGCTCTGTCTAAGAGTATGGGAGAACACCACAAATGGTAAAGAGGTTGATGTGAGGATAGAATATGTTTAACTGCCAACCTAACCAAAGATTGTAGGTCTTTTGAATGCTTAAGGATGCTTAAGGTGTGATGCACTTGGTTTCCCCTGTGGAGTCGCCATTATGTTAGGGTTCCCATGTTTTGGCCAGGTTGGCAAGACCAAAAGATGAGACAACATAGAACCACTTTCAGACCTTAGGATCTAGCCCTCCTAGGTCCAGAGAGGGATCTCTCTATATGAGTCAAAGTGTATGTCTTTGAGGCTCTGAATTATGATTTTAAGCTAGTTATATGCACGGGGTTTGTTTGTTTGTTTATGTTTGGTTGTTGGGAATCAGGAAAGAAGGGCCCAATATAATACAAGGATGAGCAAAGAGAAAATTTAGGCCAAGGTAGATAATTCAGAGAACATCAAGGCCATTGGGAAATGGAGTCAAGAGAGGATTTACTTGTGTTCAATGTGCAAGCTTTCAGTTGGGCTATTCATCCAGATCATTTGGATCTTAAAGATGATATTTGGGATGGGACATTAAGGATTGAGAATGAGAGGAGAAGAGCCATCCAATTCTATCTATAGATCAGGCCAGAGGTCATTTAACTCCAGACCTTCTTGGCCAAAATCAGAGGCAATACAACAGATCTTAGAAAGGCTTAATTGGGATGGAAAGATCCTAGTGAGGCAGAGACAGGGTTCTAGACCTCCCAGTGTTCTCAACTCATCCAACTAAATCCTAGCAAGAACATCTAAACATAGATTTCTTCAATTCATACATCAGAGAGCAGGAAATGACATCCACTACACTGGTTAAATCAATTGAAATCAATATTCAGATACACATATAAGCAGAAAACATAAAAGGCTGGGAGAGCAACAACATAAGGTACCTATCAAGGCTAAATCTTATGCCAAACTTCTGATGCGAGCCAGTAGAAATGGAATGAAATGAAATCAAACACAGAGATAGGAAAACATCACCAGCTGCTTTAGATCAGGATCCAAAGAAATATGCTTGTCATATTAAAAACAACACCAATTAGGTACATCATTGCCCACAGCTTGAACATTCAGTCTGAATACATCAAATCTCAGCCTATCTTACAATATTACACAGAGAACTTGTCTCAAGAGGAAAATGCTTGCATTTTTCTGATATCTCGTCAACAACCTTTACAATAATTTCTTTCTGTGTTTTATAGCAGAGGATGAACAGAAGATCGACTGAGGAGGTAGGTGGACACTAAATGTAACATTAAACACAGAAATGAATGGAGGGTTGAAACCCATCCTGTTTAAATCTCTGCATTTTTCTCTGATATGGCTTAGGTGTCCTGACTGCAGTACTGTGTGGTACTTATTGGTATAATAACAAAAATACAATAAGAAACAATGAGGTTTGCCCTACTTGAGTCACCAATGCTTCTGACCACGTCGGACTGTTGTCTGGGCGGAAAATTCTCTCAGACACAATGTATAATGAAGACTGTATGGGCACTCTGTCCTCTGATTGAAGAAAGAACATACTACTGTTGTAGAAACCTTGGTGGTACGTTTTCCCGTGTATTACACTTCTGGTTGACTTTCGGGGTTTTGGATCTGACACTTTGCTTCTCAAACTGCTGCCTTGGATCCAAATCTTCAGTCCTGAGTACTAAAGACTATAATCATAAGCTGGCCTTCCTGCTGCTTCCATAAATGTTTTGATTCTGCAAGATCTGGGCTTTTAATGGCGTCGGTAGGTTCTCCAGAGAGTTTAAACCTATTCTTTTTAATGAACGTCCTGTCCTCACCTTCCCGGGTCATTTTTCATCAATTATTCCCTTGTGAATGATCTTCTTTGATTTCTCTCTCCTTGTAACAGAGATGTGCATCATGGCGGCCATTGACTCTTAATAACCCTGCAAAATACACAAAAAAGTTAAGGAAATCATGAATGGGGTGGTGGATGATGTGGAGGCAGAGAAAGGTCATGTAGATGACGATACGGAGGAGAAAATTGCAGAAAGATTGGAGAAACGTGTTCTGGTGGATGGTGGCAGTCTACAGAGAAAATATACGTGGAAAACATTAAAAAACGTGAAAAAGAACCAATATATGCAATGGAATGGGAGACCGTACGGAGGGTGCACGTGGAGATGACGTGGCGGAACCGGGCGATGGTGGAAAAGTCAGCGGCGGGCGAACAAATCCAGACCGTCGTTCATGGTGGAGATCAATGGCAGAGGGTGACAAACGGTGGGCCAGCAGGTGTGATGGGCGAGGGTTAAGCGGTGCGCAGCTCAGATGACTAATGACCGTTGGATGAGCGTTTCGAGATCTAACGGCTGACAGCGATTTCGCTTTAGCATCCGTGGTCGAAAGATAATGCGTGGGGGATGGGCAGTTTTGCCGTCGTATAGAAGACACGCATCGACAGCTGTATGGAATCTCTGGGCATTCTGGGAAAACCACCATCTGCACAGAAGCAGTGCGATGAAAACTAGTGGGTTTGGAACAGTGTGCGGCGGGGTCCACTGGGCGGAGAGGTCCTGAACCATTAGATCTTCGTGAGAATGGATGGCAATGGCCCAGCATGGGAAATGAACGGGAAAGACGCAGCTGTTGGAGACTTAACGACCACCGTCTGATCAACTGAGATCAATGGCTGAGGCTGCGCCCGCTATGGTTTGAGACAAGTGCTCTCCACTTTGGCGAGTGGTTACAGCACTGGGTTACATGGAGGAATAGGGCGAGGGCTAACAGGAAGAGGGGCTAAGCCTGCTATAAGGTCCAAAGCGGGTTTTTCAAGCCTTTTTAATGCATTTTGAAGCCTTATAAGGGTAACGATAGGGAGATAGAGAGGAAATCTGGGGAAATAAGGGGTGAGGGTGGAAATTAAGGGGGATTAATGGTGGGGATGAAAGGAAGAAAGGGAACTTTCCCAAGGGGAAAAGAGGGAAACAGTGGTCATTAGCAGTGTTACAAGGGGTAATGTAGGCCTTTTGAGGAATGGATCAGCAGAGAGGATTTGTATTAGGAATAGCACAAAAGACTTCAAGGAGGATGGTTTTTCAGGGGAAAGGCATTCCTTGAAGGCTCCAAAACAAACTAGCCCCCAGCTTGCTTTTCAAGAATTTCATAGGGGGGCTAACACGTCCAAAAATCCCAACTGCATGCATAATTTCTGGTATTTTCCTAGTGAGATAAAGTAGACTTCCTATCATAGATCTGTATTCTGGTTGATTCACCGTGGGGGAATCATCATTAGAACTGAGATTACATCCTGTTATCATTGGTGTACTTACAGGTTTTCAATCTTCCATTCCATACTTCTTCAAGATTTGCTTAAGATATTTTGCTTGTGATAAGAATATGCCATCTGTTGGTTGTTGCACTTGCAAGCCAAGAAAGAATGTTAGTTACCCAAGTAAATACATTTCAAGTTCTTGATGCATATCAGAAGCAAATTTTTGACTCATAGGCTCTTCATTACTTCCAAAAATGATATCATCAACATATACAACTACAATCAATAGTTTATCATTTTCAATTTTTGTGTATAAGTTTCTATCAGCAGACCCCTTTTAAAAACCTTGTTGATGAAGATATTTTTCAAGACGATAGTACCATGCCCTTGGAGCTTTTTTGAGACCATATAGAGCTTTTTTAAGTCTACAAACAAGTTTTTCATCATTTCCCAAAATGAATCCTTCTGGTTGTTCTATATAAACTTCCTCTTCTAGATCACCATTGAGAAAAGCAGATTTAACATCCATTTGATAAAATTTTATTTGCTGGAAGCTTGAAAAAGAAAGAAACATTCTTATGGCTTCAAGTCTAGCTACAGGGGCAAACGTTTCTTCAAAGTCTATACCTTCTTGTTGAGCATACCCCTTGCAAACAATTCTAGCTTTATTTCTTATAACATCCCCATTCTCATTTAACTTATTTTTGAATATCCATTTAGTTCCAATGACATTCTTGTCATGAGGTTTTGGTACTAATTCCCAAGTGTGATTCTTTTCAATTTGATCAAGCTCCTCATTCATGGCTTGAATCCAACATTCATCTTTGTTGGATTGATTGACATTTTGTGGTTCAATAGTGGATAGATATGCCAGATAGCTAGAATATCCCACAAGAGTCCTTCTTGTTTGTACACATGATCCCTTTTCTCCCAAAATTTGAGATTCTGGATGACTCTTTTGAACATATCTGGATGGAGATTTTTT
The DNA here is from genome assembly GCA_034641835.2 of Pinus albicaulis. Taxonomy (NCBI): domain Eukaryota; kingdom Viridiplantae; phylum Streptophyta; class Pinopsida; order Pinales; family Pinaceae; genus Pinus; species Pinus albicaulis. The sequence continues at coordinate 1,306,490,185 of CM076572.1, forward strand.
AGATAAATCATCTTCGGGTTCTTCATTGGGTTCACTGTCTATATCATTCCTATTTGATGTAGAAGGATATATGTCATCATCGTCTTCATCTGTTGTTTGTTTTTCTTCTTTTGTAGCTACAGGAGACTCATCAATAATAACATCAATACATTCAACAATCTTCTGAAGTCTTTTATTGTAACATTTATATGCCCTACTCCTAGAGGAGTAACCAAGAAATATTCCTTCATCTGCTCTGGGTTCAAACTTGCCAAGTTTTTCATCATTATTTTTTATAAAGCATTTGCTCCCAAAGACTCTAAAGTGCTTCACAGTGGGAGGATTACCATACCATAGTTCATATGGAGTTTTATCACTATTTACACAAACATGTGCCTTGTTAAGAATATTTACCGTTGTATGTGTTGCTTCTCCCCAAAATGTGTCAGGTGTTCCGGAATCATCAAGCATAGCTCTAGCCATTTGTTGAACTGTTCTATTCATTCTTTCTGCTATGCGATTTTTTTGTGGAGTGCAAGCTATAGAAAACTGTCTTTTTATGCCATTTTGTTCACAAAATTCAAGGAATTCATCTGAAGTATATTCTCCTCCTCGATCAGATCTAAGACACTTGATTTTTAGATCTAATTCATTTTTAACCAGTGCTTTGAAGATCTGAAATTTCTCAAATGCTTCATCTTTTTGTTTAATCAACCCAATCCAACACATTCTAAAGAAATCATCAATAAATAAGATAGAGTATTGTTCACCACGTGGTGACTTTTTCTTCACAGGTCCACATATGTTAGTATGAATGAGTTCAAGAGGCTTACTTGATAAACCTTCCTTGCCATTAAATTTCACTCTGGTTTGCTTACTGAATTGGAAAGATTTGCATATGATACTTTCAGGTGGTGTAATATTGGGAAGATCATGAACAGCTTTAAGTCTGCTTGATTTTCTGATTTGAGAGAAGCTCATATTCCCCAACCTTCTATGCCATAGCCAGTTTTCTGAAGATTTACTCATGTAACATTGTTCTTTTCAGTTCTTTAATACATACAGGTTGCTTGGAGTTCTATTTCCTTTTATAATTGTTCTACCTGTATCAAGATCACGTACCACACATTCTTTTGAACTAAAGATAACTTCAGTTCCTTGATCACACATTTTACTTACACTTAATAGGTTATGCTTTAATCCATCCACATACATGACATTATTAGCTTTCACCTTTTCTTTTAGAAATATAGATCCTTTTCCCTTAATGACAGCAGGAGTGTCATTTCCAAATGTAACATTCTTTTGTTTTTCTAGAGCACTATATGCAAGAAGTTTGTTTTTGTCACTTGTCATGTGTTTTGAGCATCCACTATCAATGTACCATTGATTTTCTTCTCCTTCTGCAAATAAATCTATGCCACAATTTTCAACCTGTAATTCCTTCTTTTTCCATACTTTGGAGCTTGAAGGAAGATGCTCTTTTGGCTGGACTTTGCTCCTGCATTCAGATTCTTCATGGCCAAAGTTATTACAATAAGCACATTCAACTTCATTTTGAAGAAGAGAAAAGTTGTTATATGTATTCTTCTTTGTTCCAATATCAATCCTTTTCTTTCTTGCTTCTCTTGTCATGATGGTTTTATATGCAACACATTGAACAACTTTATGACCAAAATTGTGACATGAGAAACATTGTCCATTGAAGAAGAAATTTATGCGATCATGAAATCTTCTACTTGAATTTACCTGTTGGTTGGTGTTTCTTTGAAAGGTATTCTTGTTAGTGTTCTTTGAATTGAGATGGTCATGCTTTACCTGTGAAGATTCTTTATTCCCTTGCTGAGTGGCAGAATGTTGTATACTGGCTGTAGCTGCTTTTAGATAATTTGGTGCTGAAGTCTGAGAAGATTCTCCGATATATCCAAGACATGTCTTTAGAAGAAGAGAACGTTGTACTTGGATAATTTCATCTAAGGTTTCGCATCCTTTAGCAAATCTAAGATTCAAAGTCTTTTTACTTTCAATTTCTTTTCTTAGACTTACTATTTCACATTCTAATTTCTCATTATGTTTCTCCTTTTCTTGAAGTTGGTTTTTCAGATTCTCTATGGTTATTTTACTTTCTTCTAAGCATATTTTGAGTTGATTGATTTCATCAAGAAAATCATTGTCCTATAAAGCATCCATAAAAGTATCATTTTCTTCTTTAGACTCCTTTTCAAATGCCATGAGAAGTCTAAGATGTTGTTCACATTCTTCCTCACTGTCTGATAACCCATCACTGTCTTCATGAGTATAGTAAATTTTTCTAGTGCTAAACCGATTCTTATTCATTCTTGCTATGTCCTTTCCTTTTTCATGTGTTTCTTTGTGAGGACACTTAGCAGCATAATGACCAACTCTTCCACAAGAAAAACATTTGAAAGGAAGCTTACCTTTGAACTGTCATGTACCAAGTTGGAGTTTCTTTACAAAATTTACCTCATCTTCTTCTGAGATATACCCTGATTCTTCTGTCTCTTGTAATTCTTTCCCTTTTTTAGAAGCTCTAAAGGCGACTTATTTGACTTCAGATGGTCCTCCTCTTCTCATTTCATATGCAGTTAGTATGCCATGAAGTTGCACCACAATAAGATTTTGAAGATCCTGCTTTTCTTAAAGAGAAGAAACTTTTGACTCAAATTTTGTCATTAGTGATCTTAAAACTTTCTCAACCAAAGTAGATTCGGTTATTTTTTATCCCAGATTTCTCATACGATTTATAATATCATCAAGACGTAAAAAGAAATTACCAATGCTCTCCTCATTATGCATTTTTAGGTTCTCATATTGAATTCTGATAGTTTGGAGTTTAGCACTTTTTACCTTTGCATCACCTTCATAAATTAGAATGATTTTGTCCCATATTTCCTTTGATGTATTCAGTTGCATGACTTTGAAAAATTATGATTCAGTGAGACTTCCCAATAGAGAGTTAACTGCCTTTGCATTTGTTTCATAATTATTTCTTTCCGTTGGATCTGTTGGTACTGTGTCTAGATATTGATATCCTGCTTCAACAATAGCCCATACATCTACACCCAGAGACTGAAGATAGGATCTCATCCTTGTTTTCCAAAAGATTAAATTGTTTTCATTGAAGAGCAGAGGCCTGATCGATGCTATTCCATCTTGATTGCTCATCTTGATTGATCTTCCTTCTAGCAGCTAAGCTTTTTAGAAGGACCTGCTCTGATACCAATTGTTGGGAAAAATACTGAGAGGGGGGGTGAATCAGTATTTAGATCTGACTGAAAACTTTTTGTCAGAGATCTTATTTAATTATTTACCTAGATTATTGCATCATTCATTAAGTAGTAAACATGTGCAGTAATAAAAAAATAATCCATCACACATAAGAAACACACTTGAACACAAGTATTTAAGGTGGAAACCCAATTTGTGAGAAAACCACCGCTGCTGTCGTCTCAGTCTTCAATATTTATTATAAAGAAAACTTCTTACAATTTTTGTGCTGGTGCAGACTTATACTAGCACGCAGGCACCCACCTGCAGAAGGCTATGACCTTCTCTCGTTCTCTAGTTACTACTGGAAGGGAGCTCCAACCCCCTAATTTTAACACCAGCTTGTATTGGCAGAAAGCTTCCACTTTCATGTTGAGGACTTCAACACTCAGATCCACCAAATTTCTTCAATTTCTTCATCAGTCTTGTGTCAAGTCTTCATTATTTCTTTGTAGATCTTCCTAGAGATTCGTCACTTCTATATCTAGAGATCTTGAACCTTCATCAACTCCATGGGTACATCATAGATTCAGATTTATCAGAAAACAAATTTCAATCATGCAGATATCTCTTAAATAGATTTATTCTTTTAACAACCCCTCCACATGCACACATTGAACTATGATCCTCTTCTCCTTATATAGTTTTAGACTTTATTAATACCATGAGTCAAAACCACTCAACCGCTGATGGTATTTCTGGAAGAGATCAAATAGATAATCCAGCGGGGTCTATCCAAGCCCCAAACAACTTCTCATTGTTCTTATTTTCTTGATCAGGAAATTAGATAATTAATCTAAGGCTTTTTAATATCTCAATCTGATATTGAGATATTAATCCAAATTTCTCCTAAGGTTCAAGCCCTTACTTATCCCTCGGCAGACGTGTATATTAATCATATCACATATTTGGTGAATTTTTGCTCAACACTTCATTTAGTCCGCACTCTGGTTACAGTTTCTGAGCTCGACCATGGAAAATATCACCACCTTTGGAATAACATTCAAAGTGATGACCCAATCTCTTTTCGTCATAATTTATATTTAATTTAAAAAAACCTTGGTTAAACCCACAAACATTAAGTTGAAAAGTCCCAATCAATATAATTTAAACTGGGCCCACATATATGATCAACGACCCAATCACATACTCGCACCGTACCGTGGTTATCCTTCGTGCACCTTCCTCATACGACCACCATCTGATGGATCCCCTTTAGATCGAAGACGCTTAATCATATTGCGCGGCATCGTCGGTCGAACTTTAACGTGCGATGGCGCGCAGTGATGGCGGTTTTGCAAATTCGTTCAGGGACACTTGTCGCTTGTTCTATGGAATCGCTCCCAACCTCTTGAATACTGCTTGCCCATCAAAAGTGGTGCGATGAAAATTGGAAACCGCATGTACTGTTCCTCCTTCGGGGTTCCGCCCTTCTACTCCAGGTTTCGTCGCGCTTCCTTTTGTTATGATCCACCACTTCCCTTCCAGGTTTCGTTCGTAATTCCGAAGTGTTGTTCCAATGAAAGTTTGACGGCCTATACTCACATAATTCAGTCATCGAGTTTCGTGTTGGTTGCAGGGATTCACAATTCATTTATCAAGAACACATTCATATATTACACTTGCTCAATTCAATAAAGGCACAGTCAATACCGAGATCAATCCCCAACATTGATCCAAATTTACCTTCCGTCTTATATTCAATGAATGTATATAAATCCATTTTCTACCATTTTGGGATACACTGTCGACCGTATTAGCATTGGTTCCTCTGACTACATACAGAGCACCATTAATCCCCCTCACAGGGTTTCTTACTTATCACAGATTTCAATTATCCTCCATCAGGATGCATGAATTAAATCCAAAGGGACTCAAATATCCTTCCTTATGAATTCAATTGTCTTTGCTCCTTGACTAATACTGCTCTCTGTAAATGCGCTCTTCCTCTGTTCTTTTCTGCAGACCTTTGTTCTCTGTTACATTGCTTTTCTCTGTTCCTATTTACTGTTTCAGATGCTCCTTCTTTGACAAATCCTTTGCCATCAATGACAACATTTCCAACATTCAAAGAATGTAACTATACTTTACCCAAAGGTTAATACCATGAGACATCAATATCAACTATCCTAAACCATCACTATTAACTTAAAAAATCCACCTATTTTACCAAGTCAAAATTATCTCAAGTCAATTTCAAATGAACATGATAATTAATATTATTAAAGATATAAAAATTAATTAATAAAATATTTAATTTCATAAATGATGAAAACTTTCAACATGAGTAAACTTTCAAAATAATCAATATATGTAACATATTTATAGTGAAGTGACGCGCTTAAGAATTTTATCAAACATCTTATTCATATAAACAATTTTTTAACTTTTAAAATAATCAATATATGTAACATATTTATAGTGAAGTGACGCGCTTAAGAATTTTATCAATTATTTAATTCATATAAACAATTTTTTAAATTAATTTTGGAATAATGATCCAATTGAAAGTATTAAAGTTGTTATTTTATTAAGAGATTTGAAGAGAGAATTATGAGTGGTTGATGAGAAATTTGTAGAGAGATTTTTTAATGATTGATGAAAGTTTTGTGGAGAGATTTATAAAGTGATTTTTGACATATTATAGGAAATTATTGAGATATTATAAGAGATGGAAAACATATATATATATATATATATATATATATATATATATATATATATATATATATATATATATATATATATATATAATGAAAGTAAGTGAACCTGTATGCATTATAGTTAAATTATTTTTTCTTTGTTATTTCTTGTTTTTACTGGTGCTTTTTTTCATTTAATATGAGAGCATGGTGTGTTGCAAAATCTATGTATCTGAAAAATAAATCTACATGGAGCTATCTATGGAGCTGTAGAAGTAGTGAAGCATTCCTCCAAAAGAATAATTGTTGATCTATAATTTATTTATGCTATCCAGTACAATTTATTTATCCATCTACAATTTATTTATTTTTTAGTGTTACTGTTAGTCATCAGTAATTTTCACCTGTTTTAGATGACTAAATTATTTGTCTCAGATTTCTATAAATCAAAATTCAAGAATCATGTGTGTTCTAGAAATATCCTCAAACAAAAAAATTTCACTATCCTGCTTCCTTGACAAACCTAGCCAATCTATCATCCAAAAAAAACCCCATCATTAACTAATGTCCCTCACTCTCTCTGTATTTTCCACCCTTTCCTATAAACCTCTGTCTCAGTTTGCTTAAACCCCATATCTTTACACCTTGTCTTGCCAAGTAAAAAAATCTTTCTCCCCTTCTCACCAAGTACCTCAAGCAATGATGGTGTCAGATCTTTCTAGAAATCCTTCTGAAGTAAAACAAAGTTGTCTAAGTTGTCTAGGATAAGGGTGCATGGAAGAGTGTCAAAGCCCTGTCTCATCATCCAAAAACCCTGATCCAATTTTTTCAGTGAAAAACATACTCCAAGGACATTACAGTCATTTTATAGGTTCACCTAGGTTATGCACTATCATTTTTCTGATTTCACTATTCCTACATGATATTCAAAGATTAATTCAAGAGGAACAAAGTTGAGTATTCTCATTATCCAAGGAATATTAAGGGACCTTCAAAGGAATCCTCTTGATCCAGCAGTAAGCCTGCAGAAGAACAATATACCATATCCAAGCATTTCTACAGGAATGCTTGGTAATTGGTCAAAAAGCAGAACAAAGGGATGGAAGGAGACATAAAGAGCTAATGAAGGAATATACAGTTGATAAATAGGTAAAACAAGCTGAATGCTACAGGAAAATCATGATCTCATGATAAAATAATATGAAGCACTTCCCATCAAAAGGTTTGTGCAGATTCCAAAAAGATAGTGGCACATAATCAACATTGCTTGTTTAAACAAAGAGAGCATTGGGAGGATATTTGGCCTCAATCATCAATTTTGTAAAGGGACAGCTGCCCTTTGCCCACATTCCTACAGAAAGACCAAAAAGGCTATCAGATAAGCCATAAGGTGAGGAAAAGAGTAACACTAACATCAAGAAAAACAATCACAACCTCTTGAAGGAAGCAGTAGGTGTGTTTTTGTTGAAAGAAAATACATGAATGATTTCACCAAGTAGTAAAGAAAATTCTTAAGTTACAAAACTCAAATAACTCCCCAACTCTCAAAATACCCTAATGGATACTTTTTTGAGCATAAGTAATCAATTCAAAAGAATGTTTTCTTTGAAAACTTTGAGGGAAACCTTGTTTGTTTTTCTAACTATTCCTAAAGGTTTATAAATTTGGAGAATGAACAAAATGGGCATGATAAGTGGCAAAGAGAACCTCCTTCATCATAGCAGAGGGTTTCAAAGAAATTTCCAACTATCTTCTGAGATTTGGCAAAAGGGCACCAACTCCACTTGATCAAAGCGTAATATTAGAGGTCCGAAAAGTTCAAAGGAAGAAATATTGAAGGCACTATGTGCCACTTCACTGACAGAGACAAAACATCAGCTCAGAATATTTGATTTTTAACAAGCAATAATCAAAGGTATGATTAGAATGTTTAAAAGGGAAAACATGATTTTAAATCACCCTAACAAATGTTCATGACAAGAATGAGTCTTTATGGATCTATCCAACTACCCAAGTTCAAAAGAGACAATGGTTAAAAGGGTTTGTAAAAGAGATTCAAAGTCAGCTCCAAAAGACATTGGCAAAAGGAAAGGGTGCAAAAAGAAAAGATCCAAAAAGAACTTTAGAAAGGGGGTTTTCAAGTTTAAATATTAAAAAAAAAAAGTATAGAACATAATAAATTCTCTTCCCCCCCCCCCCCCCCTCATTCAACCTTTTGAAAAACAGACTGGAGATTTTCGGTTTACACAGGCATCCTCGAGCGAAAAATTCCTAGTGTTGTGCTCCTGTAAAAGGACGCAACGCGCTTGTAGCTTCCTTCAGTATAATTTTGCACAGAGTGTTGCACGCCTTTAGGTGGGCGTTGCACTCTTTCAGGCCCGCTTGACGTGCAAGGTAATGGCCCGAGGAGCGTGCAACTTGGCCCATGGACACTGCGCTCCTGCTATAGGTTTTAAACCGCTCAACACCCGAATCTACATGCAACCCTGCACAGGGCCTCTTTCACAACGCTCGGGCCAACCCATGCTGCGCGTTTGCCACTACACCTAGCTGCTGCCCGACTTTGCGTGCAGGCCTTCCTACCCAAAATGTTGCGCACCTGCCATAGGCATGTAGCACTGAACGAGACTTCGTTCAAGCCTTCCCAGGATGTTGCGCTCCTACCAAAAAAATGCAACACTGCCCAAAAAAGCATTCAAAGGCGCCGAATTTTCCCAGAAAGCTCAGTGAAGAATTTTATTTCTATAAAGAACATTTCAAAGATGTATTTTCACTATTTCACCTCTTCATGGTTTTATGAAAGGATAAGGGTGCCAAGTAGGTTCAAAATTTGTGCCAAAGAAAGCATAGGAAAAAATTGAAAAGGATACTTAACCTACTCTCTGCTAGTCTCCTAACCTTGTCAAAAAACTCAACACCTCCTTAAAACCTATTTACATATTATTTCACAAGCAAGAATCATTTCTATTTAAAAATTTTGAGGAAAGGGTAGAGAAAAACACCATGCCTAAAGAAGAAAGTGTTGACCTAAATGAAGAGACAAGACCAAGAAAACAACAGAAGAAAGGAGGGATGTCAAATATGTTTGAACCTATAAGCACTGCATAACTGACAACCTCCCCTTCTATTATTTCCTATTTCCAAGATTTAGGGTGTTATGACTTCTGTAACAAAGTGCAATAGATCAAAAGTCACCCTCAGTTGACCAAGTTATTTGCCTTAAAACTTCACAAGCATAAACTACATCTTCTAGCGGTAAGATTTGATTTAACCACCAGGGCCATCTCCAAGGCCACTGGAATACCTGGCATAGGAGAAAGGTGGTTTAAACATAAGCATATTGAATCAAGCTATTATCATCCATTCTTAAAACCTAGTTGTCAAGATGATTGTAAAACCATTTTCCCTTTTTCTCATCTATTGGACAGATATTCCCTCCTCATAAAGATTATCATTAAATACTTCACCTGTGAGGGTAGGTTCTCCAGAGTCTATTCCTATCATATTACACTCCTCATGTGTTTCACCAGAACCAAGCTACTGCACATGCCCTACTACCTTCGCAAAAGCATTGAGAAAATGTCCTCCATCATGCAAAAAAGGCCTCCATCCCAACAAATGTCAAGCCTCTTTCACCATTCCCTCATCAAAGTAATTGTCTCATACCAGCTATAACAACAAGGCATTCCCTGTGAGGTTTTTATCGCCCATAACGATTTCACAACTTCGCAGCCCATCCCTCTGCAAAGTATGCCATATTCATCTCAAAATCCTCCTCACTCGCCTCCATCACCCTCCACTATCCTTGCTTCATCTTCTTCACATAAATCATTCCCTCAAACAGATCCTCCTCATTTTCCTTCTCGTAAAAAGTCTAATCATGAAAAAAGCAATGATGACCTTGAAGAAAGCAGTGATGATCAGGAAGAAAGTAGTGATGATCAAGAAAAAAGAAGTGAGGGAGAGGATGATGAAGATAAGGGAGAGAGTGATGATCATGAAGAAAGAAGTGAGGGAGAGGATGATGAAGATAAGTGAGAGAGTGATGATCATGAAGAAAATAGTGAGGGAGAGGATGATGAAGCTGAGGGAGAAAGTGATGAAGATGAGGGAGAGGATGATGAAGATGAGGGAGAGGATAATGAAGATGAAGAGGAAAGTGAAGAAAAGGGAGATGGACAAGAAGAAAATAGAGGTAAAAACAGTGACACAGATGATGGGAAAATAAGTCAAAACAATGGGTCCCATGGTGAAAAGGATGACTCTAAAGACACACAATGAGAAGCAGCTTTTCAAAAAGAAGACAGTGAGCAAGAAACCAAAGGTCAGACCATTGATTCCCATGATGAGCTAAAAGTCAAAACATTGGTTCTGAAAGTGAAGAAAATGACACTGAGGGTACAAATGCTGACAGTAGGGAGGAGACATATGAAACCAATGAAGGTTCCCAGACAAGTGACCCTAAAAACAGTGCTAACAATGATATAAAGAATGGTATTGACAATGAAGACAGTGGACCAAAAGATCAAAAGGAGGGCAGTCATGAAAGTAAATAAATGAATAACATAGGTGCCTCTAACAGTGCAAAAACAGAGCGTGGCAGTCTTGAAGGTCTTGGCAGAAAGGAAATCTTGAAAGAGGTTAAAGATGCTTATCAAAAGGACAGCCAAGAGCAAGGTAAGAAGGACACTCACACATAAATCTTCCATGAAGAAGAAAGCAGCTCAAGGTCATTAGTGACCAAAATTTGCAAGTAAAACTTATGGCACCTTTCACCATCACTTATAAAAAAGGAAGGAGGCATGTGTTTGTTGCCTCCAAAAGGAAAAAGGCCATGCACTCCTCCTCAAAACCATTGAAGGAAAAAGGAAAACAACAACTGAAGAAGGAAGAATACAATCATGAGGAAGAAAGAGAATTTGAACTCATTCACATAGATAGTGATGACGAAAATGAAACAAGGATAGTGAACTCCCTTCTACAAGACTGGAATGCATATATTAAAGACTTGGAGGCTGAGCTAAAAAGATCAAAGGACCTCATTCAATTCCTCCAAATGAAGAACAAACAAATGAGTGGCTAGCTGGCCATCTATGAAACAAGGGTGCTAAAATATAGGAAATAATCTCAAAGATCACAATTTCAGTTGGAGGAATACATGGGCAACTATGAGGAATATTATGAGGAAGAGGGGCAAGCTAGAAAGAGACCGAAGACTATGGGTCTTAGGAGAGCATTGGCAAAGCAAAGAGAGGAAGAATCAGCCCAAGCACAACAATTTCCCCCCACCAAACTCCTTGCCATGGAAATTGAGCATAACAGGGAAGCATGGCTTGAGAGAGCCAATCTACATCTAGAGACCAAACTGGAGAAGGCTAACAAAGACTTGAGCTTGCAAAGGAGGATGACTGAGCATTATAAATGAAGAAATCACTTTGCAAGACAACAGCTCAAAAATACCCAAAATGAGGGCCTAGCACCAAATGATTAAAAACACCAAGCTAGACTTGTTATTTTGGCCCAAGTTTCTCTACAAGCCTCTAAGGACCCTTGAGGCACCTACATACCAAATTTGGGGAGAATTGAACTAGTTTTTGTTTTTTGCAAAATTTCAAGCCTAAGAACGCAGCACCCCCGGTGCTGCGCTTTTTCCTAGGGAATCTTTAGAGGGAGAAGCTTACAATAAAAGGTACTTCTTAAAATTCCTAATTATCTCACATTAAGCATCAATCCGGGTAATTCCTCTAATTTCAAGAGTGTACATAGTATGTGGCTGATATTATTTATAGAGTAATGGTTTGTAGCATAGATCTTAACACAAATGTAAATGGGAACATCTAACAAACTCTAATGGAAATTATTAAAGAAACATCAAAGTGTGGTTTTCTATTAAAATCAAAGCTTACATCAATCCAGATAACGATATCATCAGCTGAGAGCACAGTAGCAATAACTCACCTCTACTTTAGCTGATTAAATCTAAATTCTATTAAATCTATTGTGAATGCAATCAAGACAAGGGTAATATCATTCTAAGAGTTTGAAAGCAGTAATCAAACTCTTGCAGAATATAATACACTTATTTCACAAAGCATAACAATATGAATCACAAGTAGAACAGAATGTAAATCCAATAGTAATGCAAAACATGAACAGAATGTAAATCAAGAAATAAGGAACAGATTAAATAAAATAGATTCACACGGTCAAGAAATTATCAAACCGATTAAGCGCTAGGAAATATCAGAACATGATACAAGGAAGCAACAAAACTCCACTAGAGGTCGGGCCCTTAGCCACCAGCAGGTACTGCTACATTACTTCAAATATGGTGAGAGAACATAAACTCAATTATGTATTAATCATTGAACTGAAGTAACAATAAAATAAGTTGTGCTCTCCAAAACATAGTCTATAATTATGTTTTACAAATTAGAAAATAACAGAGATTCTCCCCATCCTTTCTATCATCACTTGCTTTTATAGTCAAGCGGAGATAAAAATTAAATAGTAAATATGATCCCTCAGGATCGGAGATCCTGAGGGATTCGTAACCAATTCCTAACTTAAGACATATCTCGCTCTGATCTTCTTCATGTATTCTTAACTCTGGCTATAACTGACGCGCTTATTTCTCCATTGGTCAGATTCTGCTGTTCTAATTCTCTTTGATCGAGTTCCTTTGTTCCAAAGTTAGGGAACAGCAATCGTCCCTTACCATTTCCCTATATAAAGAAAGATAGAAGTTAGTTAAACCATAACAGCACATTATTCCTTCATTATCCTTAATAGTTATAGCATATTACGATATGAAAGAGATAATAATTATGGAAAACAATGGTGAATTCAACAGTAATTACATACCCATTTCGTGACTCAACATACTCCTCTACTTAATCTGTTTCATGTCCTCGTGAAAACAAATAATTTTGATGAAGTGCAGTTAAAGAGTAAGCTAGAGAAGGAATATCATAGATCAGTCTGAAACCATGGTGCTGGGCTAAGAGTGCAAAAGTAGTTCGTTCCTTTCCCTCAAGTAATTCATAGGTGGCCCGATAACCTTCAGGAGGGTACCAAATGATGGGGCTACGAAATTGACAGCCTAACCAAAAGGGTCCTTCTCTCAAAATGAGATTGCTATAGGTGATAAAACGAGCTGAAACTGCTTTAAAATCTCCATAATTAAATGACTCCTTGTCCTGCACACTACGGGTAGAGACCACCCACCTTAGTTTGGATGCAGTCATCGCACTTTCTTGAATGGATTGGAAGTATGACACTCTGTTCTATATAATTCCTTTATCAATAGGCCCCAAGACTTGAATTACCCCTACTCTTTTCATCAAACTCCTTTGATTAGCAAGCATTTGCAAAGGGTGCTTGGGTTCACTTCTTACCCAGAGGTCCAACCCATGCTCTTGCCTTTGGAAGGTACTATGAGCTTTGAGCCACTTGATTTGATTGACTGCAAATGAGATAAAGGCCTATAACTGGATGTGTCCCACGAAAGAGCTGGGATTCCTCTCGACCTCATCTGCTAATATAAAATTGTGCAAGTAGAATTCAGAGAGAAATCTTTCAACCTTTATACCATGCTATTTGCAACAGTTGATAAAATCTTCAACAATGTTCAATTCAATCGATTTTCCATCCCTTACGCTTTGATTTTCAAAAACAGATATCGTTCAAACAGAAACAAAGAATAATTATTGGCAGGAGCCCTACATGTCAAAAAATCTGTATAGAATGAGCAGATAGAATCTGTCTGAGCTATGGTCTTATCCAATCTGAGCTTGATTTTTTCTAGTTTCTCTTCTGCCTTTGTGCATCTGTCGAAGGTCTCACTCTCTATTGTATTCATTTCCTGGAGCTTTTTCTGCAATGCTTGATATTTTTGTTGTGGAACAGTTTCTTGTTCCATCTGTTCTAACGCAAGTCGTGCCTAAGCTAATTCTTCTTGAAGATTCATAATAGTGGGGTCATTGTATAGTATGATGTCTTTAGCTAATAAACTGGTCTAGGTGCCCACATTATGGGAGAAAATGTGCTCTATCTAAGTTTCCTTATCATTAGAGGTCCAAGCCTCTATCTGAGTTGTTGTATCTATGATTATTACATGTCGTTCTTCTCGAATAATGGTAGGTTGAGGGGACATGGGCTCAATTTGAGTCCCGGTAGTCTTATCTTCATATATTTCTATTTGGATTGTTGCGTTGGCTATCTGTGAAGTTCTATCTGGTGCCTTTTCCATGGTGATTTCCTTGATCTTTCTTCTAAATCTTTTCACTGTTTTACGCAGCTTCTGTTGTTCCTTCCTAATATTTTTCAACTTATCTCTATAGTTTCTCGGTGGAGCCACTATCCTGCTGTCAGTCTCATGAATAGCTTCTGCTTCCAATGATCCTGGTTGGTCATCCTGGCTTCATCCTAATAGGACCATGTCTCTGGACTGAGTTTCGGCTTCCTGAAGCACTTCTGTTTCTACTTCTTCTTCGTGGCCTATACTTTCTGTAGTTAGGACTATCTAGCTATTTTCCACCGAAAGCATGTCACCAGATTGGTGCACTGTTTCCTAACTAGCTTCTTCATTTATTTCAGCTTCAAGGCTTGCTTCCCTTAAAGGAGATAGGTGTTCAGTATTGCCAGTATTCTCAGGATATTGGATTGTTTCTTCGTTCAGGTTAAGCGTGTTTTTCTACTGCATATAATCACTCATATTAGCCAGAACCTGGGAAAATTCAAAATCATGCAATAAATTGCCTTGGGGGCTCATACTTGGTGTCGGGTCGAGTCCTCATTCATTCCTTTGTTCCTCCCCGGACTGTCATGTTTCTTCACTAGGGTTATCCTGGCCTTCACCTTCTAGCTACAAGACTTGTTCTCTAACTAGGCTTGATATCTCTATGGGTTGGCTAGTGCTACTTTGAGGATTTTCGGCCGCCCCTAGCCCTGACCTTATCCTTGCAGACCATCTGCGTTTGAGAGGTATATTTCTTAAAATGGGAGTTCTTTTCCTTTTCTAAACTGGGATAGGGGCAGACAAGGCTAAGCCTTCTTCTCGAGATGATACTAAATCATCCCAGCTTAGTTGCTGCTGAGTGAGATTATGGCTAACTATCAGTCTAATCAGGAAGTGGTGGCTTACCACTATTTCTACATGTTGGGACCATCTTAACCTCTCAGCAGTGTCATGCAATAAAGATTTCAACAATGTTGGTAAATTAACAGAGCATTTTTGTTTTAAAACTGCCAGAAGTTTAAGTTGGAACGACCTTACCACATCTTTTCACCCATCACAGGTGATGTAGTTCTAGACAATTCTTGCTAATTCTCCCCATGGCTCTCCAAGAGAAGATGTTCGAACACCTTTGCCTTTCTTGACCAGCTCCTGTCCTTCATCTCTGAAGATTTCGATGACATCCTGCAACTTCAATCGCTTGCCAGTCCACACAGGTCCTTCTGCTGGTAAACCAGATAATTTTTCTATCACTGCATCTGATATAGATATTTTTCTGCCGCTTACCATAGTTTTTTCATTCCGCAAGTTCCGTAGAAACTCAATGGAAATTTCTTCGTTGGGTGCCTGAAATCGTGTGAAATAGACTATCCACCCAGCTTGAGCTAAAATTACACTGGCTGCATCAGAAACAGCCAATACTACTGGTTCTCTGTGTACAGATCTTCCTCCCATGGCACTGAAACATTGCAATTGATAAAATTAGCAGGGAGAACATAGGGACACACAAAGCGGAATAATGGAACAGCAAATGGTTTTGTGATATTTTATAAATGTAAATACCGTTGTTGAGATCGTTATCATACTACATGCTTCTGTAATCATGGAAAATCATATCTTTCTTGCAAAATCAAATGAAAAAGTGACAGTGCACTTAAAATTACACTGGAGGTCCCCACCCCCCTTCAAAATGATAGGTCGTCCTTGATCGAAATAAATGAAAAGGTAAGGCACGGGTGGCAAAGTACAGTGGTAATGAAGTAATGAGGTACGCATTGTCATGACAAGATTATAAACTATATTGGAGAAATAATATCAAGGCTCGTACCGTGATTTATAAATAAGTGATAAGTTGTCGTTATATGATGTATGAAAGGAAAAGGAACAACATGTGCAAAAACACAAGAAATCAAAACTTTTAGTGTCGTTATTCCACTGAAACATTGTGATTGATTAAAAATATATTCATGCATAAAGGTTAAAGGTATGCTGGGATTACAATTTCTCCATAGAAAAAAAAATTATAAGAAGAGGGTATGAGAGATTATTGATGTAGAGTAAAGCTTCAATGCCATCAGCATAGCTTCTGCTACCTGTAGGCATCCATAGCCTCGACAGAGTTTCTTTTAACCTTTGGGAACCATGGTCCTCTATGTATAATTGGGGAAGTGTCTGATGATATCCTTAGTAGAGACCAATGTGCTGGTTTGGTGACTAGGTGAACACATTTCCATTCACTGGGAAGTAGCGAAAGTGGTCAGGCTGGCTCGTGATGAGACCTCCTATTTGCAAGGATGATTATTACATATATTGGATCATAACCCTGGTGTGGTAACCATAATGGGAATGCCAATTCGCTCCTTCGTTATGATCATGGTAGGCTGGCTTATGATGAGACCCCCTATCCTCCATCTGTGGAAAAAGAATCATAAACTCATCAGTGAAACAAAATCTTCTTTTATTTTTATTATTTTTAAATTCAATCCCCCATTTATACAGAGCGGGTGATTCACCACTCCTTAAGAGTAGGGATGGCGGAAGAAGTTTTGAGATATAAATATATAAATAAATATACCCATCATCTTATTGATAATATATAGAGAAAGTTATATAAGCAAGGGGAAACCAACATGGTAAAGATAATCAATCAATGTGTTTCAGAGTGGAACTGAGGATAGTAAAATGAAATAGATACTGTGTCCTTTTCTCTTTTGTTTATATTATCATGAAACAGTCTTCTTAAAGATTATAATATACACGGTATTTTTCCTGGTCTACTGATCTTCCATACATATTATAACTTGCATGCCATTACGTTCTCAAAAATATTCACCAGATGTTGTTTTACAAAATAAAAATCCACACAAATCATGTTGTTCCTTAAAGGGAACAGTAGTTGTTCCCTGTAGGGAACAACAAAAAAGAATGCACATAGAAGTGTTGTTCCTTAGAATGAACAACATTTTTTCCCTGTAGGGAACAACAAAGAAATACACACAGAAAAAATTGATGTTCCTTGTAAGGAACAGTAGTTGTTCCTTGTAGGGAACAGTAGTTGTTCCTTGTAGGGAAAAGTAGTTGTTCCCTGTAGGGAACAACAAAAATACATACGAAAAAAATTTGTTGTTCCCTGTAAGGAACAGCAGTTGTTCCCTGTAGGGAACAACAAAAACACACCAAAAAAAAATAAAAAATGTTGTTCCCTGTAAGGAACAACAGCTATTCCCTGTAGGGAACAACAAAAATACATACAAAAAAATTGTTGTTCCCTGTAGGGAGCAACAAAATGAAATATACAAAAAGTAATGTTTGTTTTAGGAAATGGTCATTGTATGTAAAGTAAATTTGTTGTTCCTTGTAGGGAACAACAAAAGAAAAACAAAACTAACTATTTTTCAAATAAATCCAATCAATAAAAAAAAAACAAATTTATGTACATAATTCAAAAAAAGAATACATCTCACTGGGCTAGTGCTGTGGAAGGGTTACCCTCCTTAGCAATAATTTGTATTGTGGAATCTTCCCATATCTACAGGCAAAAGGACTCCCTTGTAAGCGGTTTGCGATAGAGGTGTACTCAATGTCTGTTTGCTTTAAAAGAGTGGCCAGACCCATCAATGGTTGTTAATGTAAGGGTACCATTGTCATGCACCTCTTGTATCTCATAGGGTCCTAACCATCTGGTCTGAAGTTTTCCTGGAAAATCATGGAACCTAGAATCATACAAAATTTCCCAATCACCTTCATGGAAGGTCTTTTTCTTGATGAGGGCATCATGCCATTTTTCTCTTTGTTGTTGGATCAGTGCAGTATGTTGAAGAGCTGATAGCCATATTTCATATAATTCATTTATCTGTTGTAATCGATTAATCTGGGCTTCAGTTAAATCTAGTCCTACTAACTGGGCTGTCCTTAGCATTTGTATCTCAAATTCAATAGGAAATATAGGTTCCTTACCAAATACCAGTTGATATGGGGAGTATCCAGTAGTGTTCCTCCATGTTTTACGATATGCCCACAAGGCTTCCAGTAGTCGAGTAGCCCAATCTCGTCTGTGTGACGAGATGGTATTTGTTAGGATAGCTTCAATTACCTTATTGGTGCTTTCTACCTACCCATTGTCTTGCGGGTGATATGGAGAGGTAATCTTGTGAATAACATGGTGATTTTTGAGTGTAGTAGCAATCTAGTGGCCCACAAATTGCGGTCCTCCATCAGTTATTACTTCTCTAGGTAACCCATATCATAAATTTTTTTAAAAAAGAAAATGTATTATGGTTTCTTTTGTGGCCCTAGGTAATGTAACCGCTTCCACCCACTTGGTCACATATTCTATTGCAACCAATATGTATGATTTCTGATTGGATGATGGGTTAATCGGCCCAAAAAAATCTAGTGCCCTATGCTCGAAAGGTTCTATAATCAACTGTGGATGCAGGGGAATCTCATTAGATTGGCCAGGGTGGCCCATCCGTTGGCAGCTATCGCAGGCTTGGACAAATTTCTTAGCATCCTTAAAGATCGTGGGCCAATAATAGCCCATTTGTAAGATTTTATGTCCAGTTCTGTGGTCTGCAAAATGTCCACCGCATGGTCCGTCATGGTAAGCTTTTAAGATGTCATAGATTTCATCCTCCCTATTACACCTGTGGATGTGCATATCAACCCCTATGTGAAAAAAATATCCTCCAATCCAGGAGAACTGAGTGCTGCGCTGTACTATGGATTTCATTTCTTTGGATGTCGGATGTTTAGGTAGCTTTCCTACTACTAAAAAGTTTGCCACATCTGCATACCATGGTGTTTTTATGGTAACAGCGAACAAGTGTTCATCTGGAAACTGATCTTCCACTGTTATCGCATCATCTATTCTTGGTACTCGGGAAAGGAAATCAGCTACAAGGTTTTCCTTCCCTAGTCGATCCCTTATAGTTATATCAAATTCCTACAAAATACACAACCAACATGTCACTCTTCCATTCATAACTGGTTTATTAGCTAAATATTTAATGGAAGAGTGGTCCGTATACAGAATTACATGGTATCCAGTTATATAGTGTTTGAATTTTTTAATAGCATAAATGACTGCTAAAAACTCCTTCTCTATTACTGTGTAATTTTCAGCAGGAGTTAAGTTCTTGCTAATGTAATATATAGCATATGGTTTATTTTCTTCCTCTTGGCCAAGAACTGCTCCAATGGCTGTATCTAATGCATCTGATGAGATTTGGAAGGGTATATCCCAGTTTGGTCCTCGTAGTACTGGTGTTGTAGATACGAGCTGTTTCAAGTATGAAAAAGTAGTATCACATTCATCAGTCCATATGAAATCAATGTTTCCTGTTAAGGCATATAGTGGTGCAGCAATCTGTGAAAAATTCTTGATAAATATACGATAATATCCAACAAATCCTAAAAAACTACGTACCTTTGTTTGAGTGCAGGGAGTAGCTAATAAAAAAATTACCTATATCTTTGTCAGATCTACTTGAATTCCAGCTGCTGAAATGTAATGTCCCAAGATCAGGCCTTCTGTCATCATCATATGGCACTTTTCGTGACTTAAACATAGGCTAGTAGTAATACACCATTCTATAACTTTTTCTAATGTCTGTAATGCTTGTTCAAAATCATCTCCATAGGGTGTAAAAGCATCCATGTATACCTCTAATCCTTCATTTACCAGGTCTGCAAAAATACTGAGTATGGCTCGTTGAAATGTGGCAGGTGCATTGCACAATCCAAAAGGTAATACCCTATAGGCAAATGTTCCCCAGGGACAAGTAAAGGTAGTGTTGTCTTGGTCCTTCAGAGCAATCTAGATTTGATTGTGTTAGCCACCTATGAAATTTTTGACAAGCAAACAGGTGGTATTTTTGAGCCTTCAAGAAATATATTTCCTCTGAAAACATATCATTCTTGAAGCCTCCATGTGTCTTTTTCCCTTTGAACAATCCTCACTACTGTTTCCATTTAGAAAGCTGCACTGTCTGTGAAAGAATTTTTCTCAAAAAGGCCTCTTTTCCCCCTTATTTCATTCCCACAGCGCCTCTATTTTCATCACCTTCTTCCCCTTTTCAATTTCCTCCAAAATCCCTCATTAACCCTCTAAATCATCCTAACTCCCCTTTAAGCCTTACAAGCATCCTTTGTTTGGTTTAATAACCCCTTATTCCCTCTACCGGAACCCTCCTTTGGCCTTAAAAAACACTAAATTTAAGCCAAAAATCCACTTTTTACCTTATAATAGGCCTAAGCCCCTTTCGGCTAGCTCCTAACCACTTCCCCACCATGTGACCCAGCGCTGGAACCAAGCGCTAAGGCCCCAGGCGCTTATTGCAATCGGAGCGTTCATGTGGGTGCATTTTCTTTGTTAACTACAATTCTTCGATGCGATGAAGTTTTGGTCTATAGACCCGCGCTGCATTCTCAGCCATTAATCTCTTAATATCTAACAGTCAGCGCTAATCCTGTTTTGCACCCGTCACCCATCTCTTTATCCCTCCAATTTATTATGGGCCGTTGATCCGTTCCAAATCCGATGGCCCAGTGCTAATCGCATCACGCCCCATCGCCCCTCTCCATCACCCCCTGATTGAGTATTGATCGTTGATCTGGTTCCAGATTAGATGGTTGGCGCACAATCGCAACTCCAACGATCATATTTTTGGCCTCCCACTTTGCTCCGATACAATTATATCTCCACCATTAATTTCTTGAGATCCAACGGTCCTCCTTTCTCCCTCCCATTTCACTGACCCTTTGCCTCCCCGCTCCTCTTTTAATCTGGACCATCCATACCGTAGATCCGACGGTTGAGATCTAACCCACCTTTGACTTTCCACCCACCTAACCAACCTGTTGTGTAACCAGCTTCAAAAGTATAAGAAAAGAGATATAAACGCCTTAGAAATAAGCCACTTCGAGGGGGCAACCTCCAATACATTACATAAATGCACAATTCTTGGATGATACAAATGAACAAAACCTCCCTTCTATATATAGGAGTCCATGGGGCCATAATGTAATCCTAGCCGACCTAACAATAATAATGTAAGGGCACAATAATAACAATATGGGGGTTACAGGGGTACAATAATAACAATAATGGGGGCTACACTAACATAATAAGGGGCTACACTATTAATATAGGGACTTAACATGCCTCTCTCCTTCAAACAAGTGTTGTCCTCAACGCTTGATTATTTCTTGATGCTTCTGTATAAAATTCTCATCCTCCCATGTGAAATATTCTACAGGAAAGTTCTTCCACTTGATGAGATACTCTGAAATTGATCGTACTTGTCGATTTCTTGTTTCTATGACTACTTCATAACTTCTTTCGATTTGATGTTGATCTTCCTGTTGTTTCATTAGATTTTGCACCAAAGTTAGGTTATCCTTTGAGAGTTGGAGAACTTGTTGTTGATGCTCGCTGTGATCTTCCACTAATTTATCATCCATATTTGCTATTATTTTATCCTTCAAACCATCCAACTTAGCCTCCATTTCTGCTTTTAAACCATCTATGTCAGCTTCAGTTGCTCTTCGTAAGATCGAAATTTGTTGCACTTGGTACCATAATTTTGATATCTCATACTGCAATACTTCCTCTTCATGGGTCATAGTATAGCATTTTGAGGGCTTAATGGCTGTGAAATTATATTTTGGAGCCATTATATAACCCAAATACTGATACAAATTCTAAAATATTCCTTTGGAATCGCTTCAATTTCTTTTTCAAACAAACGTTATGCAATTCGGAAAAAAAATACACACCTTTTACTATCTTTGTTTGACCATCAGATTGAGGATGATAAGATGAGCTCGATATTGCAATTGAATTATCTCTGTAATTGAAAATATTCGATATCTGAAATTCAGCCCTGTAGTAGACCTCTGAAGCTTCTTTCAAATGCCACAGGTCTGACCTGATTTGGATTCTCCAAGACAAAGTTGTGTTCAATCTCCCACAATGACCTAATTCTAGACTGGTTTAGTAGAGCGAACTTGTACGACTTGCCACTTGTCACTGTAGTTAATTAGTAGGCTGGGAGGAGAAGTTTGGAATGTAAAAAACCATTGAGCTCAGAGCATGTGACTAGTATTTCACATCAATTAAACAAGAAAATTTTACAGGATCCTGGTCTATATTACGGGTGTTGTTTTTCTTACTGCAATTGTCTTATTTCATTTTAATCATACTACTCATCATTCTCTAATAAGAATTAGTAAATCAGGCTTAGGATATACCCCTGCATGGTACCTTAATCCCCATTGCTCTTCTTATCTTTGATATTTTCTGTTGATAGTGAATCTAAGAGAAAATTCATGTAATTTAACCACTCAAAGATGTTGGTCTAGCCCATGCTTATTGATGTTATAATTTGGGATTTGTTGCTTAGATGTTCTTGTTGGGTCTAAGCTAGAAGAATTGGGATAACAAGAATTTAGTGCAAGCCCTATCCACTGGGGTCCTTTTCCAACAATTTGGCCTTACTAAGATCCCTTGAGCTAGTGTCAAAGCATTGAAGGTTAAAAACCATTCTCTGATCTTAGGCCTTTCTCTGTGTTAAATCTTTACTCTGTTTTTCCTTTGAGAGTATGATGAAAACAGGCCTGGAGTTAAATGACCTCTGACCTGATCTTAAGCTACCCTTTGGGTTTTTATTGAGAGTTACCTTTGAGTATGTCAAAGCAGGATAGTTTAAAAGTCCTTACCTGATCTCCAGACTACACTTGGGTTATTTTCCTTCTTTCAATTTACTCCTTAATGTTCCATTCCACCATCTATCTAAAATATCCTTTAGTATAGATGACTAGCCCTATGGAAACCTTGGTTAGTTGTTATGAATGTAATCCCCTTTCATGACTCCATAGCCCAATGGATTGAAACTTTCTTGACCTATCCTCTTTTGCCAAAACATCTTGCTACTTTGTTCCTTTCATTCTCTAACCTTCTCAGTTAATAATATCCAAGCACTCTGACCAACCAAATCATCTAAAAACCCTTGTGCTTCATACCTAGCCTAATATCTCATTTTGAGCTTCAAAGATATATTATTCTTTGCATTTATATAGAGATCCCTCTCTGGACCCAGGAGGGCTAGATCCTGAGGTCCCAAAGCGGTTTTGATGTTGTCTTATATTTTGGTATTGCCAAATCTGCCAAAACATAGGAACCTCAACATAATGGCGACTCTGCTAGGGAATAAAGACCAAATTAGCCTTGATTTGGTAGTAAATCACTGTGGTGGATATTAAATATCCTTGAACATCTTAAATAATACACTTGGCAACTCCACAGTTCCTAGATTATTAAAATACACCACTGGTGATCAGTAGGCCTGCTGGTTATCTTTGTTTTCACAAGACTCCACTGGGAGATCAGTCGCATTACAACATCATCCATGCTAAATACAAAGTCACTTCACTAATGGAAGACTCTAAACGATTTGAAAAAATTCATCCAAGTTTCATAGTAGAGTGTCGTGATATAATGTCAAGGGACTTGGAAGAAATGGAATGGGAGGACCTTCCCAGGGCTATCCTTCTCAGCTCAAAATTCAAACCTCTGATTAAGAAAAAATTTCTAGAATTGGTGGTTGAAATATATGAAGCTGAGATTGAAATATTGAACTCACAAGAAAAATCGTATCAATTCAGAGACCCCGGAGAATTTTTGGAAAGTCTCCCTCCCCCTAAAAAATAAGAGATTCCACTACCTTTCAATGTGCAGAGAGAAGATGATCGGGCTTTCAAGAGCCACACTGAAGATGCAGTGGAAGATGTAGTGATCAAAGATGTCTAGGATGCATATAGCCTACCAGTCATGGAAGGCATAAAAGAAGAAAGTATACATCATGTGTTCATTGATCCTATGGCAAAGTATATGGAGGCCCTGATTAGCTCAAATTCTTCAGCATTGATCCTTCACAGGGGCCAGATTCATCAGGAATGGTCACCACTAATGGTGACCTTGGTTTTGAAGACCCACATGCAAAGTAACCTATGGTTGTCTCCAATAGGTAGTCAGTTATACTATCCTATTTTGCTACTTCTTGACTGACTGCACTGGCATTATTGTGTCACCTAGAGCATCAAAGATTTCCAAGTAGAGTAGAGTAGGTAGGAAAGCTCAAATAAAGCTCGGCTTGTGAGAGTTTAGTTAGTAGCTTTAAATTTCTACAAATTTTCAGTCCATATGTAGCTTGTCTTTATGCTATGGATTCATAGCAGACGAGACAATCTAATCCCGGTCTGTTTGTGTTTAAATTTCGGTTTTAGAATGTAGAGAAAGAAATCTGCTAGACAGTTTAATCCTAGCAGATATTATTTTAGGTAGAGAAGTTATGAGGCCAACTATTTAACCTGGTCTCATGGAGTAATAAGGGTATTAGTTGAATAGGTTTATTTTCCTGTTTGTAAAAATTGATGATGTAAAGTGTCTGAAAGTCCAAATGCACCCAGAAGAAAAATGTTAGAACAACAGTGTGGGTAGGTAGTTGTTTGGGAGAATATTACTGCTGATATGATGTCTTCATGATTTGTGGTAGCTGATCCAAGAGAAGAAAATATGTGTCAAGTACCAGGCATCTAGCCTACACCAAAGATCATTTTCTGAATTCTTGACACCTTCAAGAAGATGCCATCCCCATGTGGAGCCACTTTTAGCCACCTAAGAAATTTTTGACAAGAAAACAGGTGGCTAAAATGTTTTTGAGCCTTCAAGAAATACATTTCCTCTGAAAAAATATCATTCTTGAAGCCTCCATGTGTCTTTTTCCCTTGAACAATCCTCACTACTGTTTCCATTTAAAAAGCTGCACTGTCTGTGAAAGAATTTTGCTCAAAAAGGCCTCTTTTCCCACTTATTTCATTCCCACAAAGCCTCTGTTTTAATCACCTTCTTCCCCTTTTCAATTTCCTCCAAAATCCCTCATTAACCCTCTAAATCATCCTAACTCCCCTTTAAGCCTTACAAGCGTCCTTTGTTTGGTTTAATAACCCCTTATTCCCTCTACCGTAACCCTCCTTTGGCCTTAAAAAACACTAAATATAAGCCAAAAACCCACTTTTTACCTTATAATAGGCCTAAGCCCCTTTCGGCTAGCTCCTAACCACTTCCCCACCATCTAACCCGGCGTCGGAACCAAGTGCTAAGGCCCCAGGCGCTTATCGCAATCGGAGCATTCATGTGGGCACATTTTCTTTGTTAACTACAATTCTCCGATGTGATGAAGTTTTGGTCTCTAGACCCACACTGCATTGTCAGTCATTGATCTCTTAAGATCTAACAGTCAACGCTAATCCCATTGTGCACCCGTCACCCATCTCTTTATCCCTCTAATTTATTATGCGCAGTTGATCCGTTCCAAATCTAACAGGCCAACGCTAATCGCATCGCGCCCCATCGCCCCTCTCCATCACCCTCTGATTGAGTATTGACCATCGATTTAGTTCTAGATCGGATCACTGGTGCACAATCGCAACTCTAACGATAAGAGTTTTGGCCTCCTAATTTGCTCCGATGTGATTAGATCTCCACCGTCGATTTCTTGAGATCCAACGGTCCTCCTTTCTCCCGCCCATTTCACTGACCCTTTGCCTCCCCACTCCTCTTTTAATCTGGACCGTCCATACCATAGATCCGACAGTTGAGATCTAACCCGTCTTTGACTTTCCACCCACCTAACCAACCGTGCACTTTCCCATATCGCGCTCCATCTCCCACCGTCAAATCTCATCGCTTCACATCCAACGGTCAACATGCATATCGCGTTATTCTGGAATCCGGGCTTTAACGCTTCAAAATCGCGCGATATGGGCAGTTTTATTTTTCCATGCGTCACGCAATGAAATATATCGCGTTATTTGGGAAAATTTTTAAAACCACTTTAAAGTCACGTGGCACCAGTGGTTTTTCCCACTAATACCACCTTTCCCCTTTTTTTTCTCCCGAAGATCTCCGCCATTGATCTCCTCCTGAGATCCAATGGCTCACAGTTAATCACCCTCTGCCTGCCAGTCCCACCATTAAAATGCCTGATTTCACTCATTTTCATCCATTTGCTTTGTATTTCACCCAAAGGCATAACTTTTATGTTTTACATTAAAATATTTATTTCTTCACCTAACCTTCTAAAGTCACTCCACCAGTAAATTTCCGTCGTCGATCACCATCTCACTGTCTAATCTGATGGTCTGAAATCATTTCTCCACTAGACCTTCATTAAATCATTCCTCCACCATTCTGCAGCGATTTTTTCCCACTTTCCAACTAAGTCCACCATTCCTCAAGCCTCCACAACAATTTTTCTGCCACTCCCCTGGATTTCATAACAGGTTTATTACATTGTGTAGGGTTTACAGAGTGAGAAATTCACTTTGTTTCCATGATCACAACCCTATGACTGAAAGCGCAGAGATGACCATTACAGCAGCGACAAAGTGAAGCAGCAGAGACAGATTAAGGGGTTAATGCCTATTATTGAAGATTAATTCTTATAATATCGTGTTCAAAGGATAAAGGTGCAGTTTGAAGACTAAGCACACTAACAGGCCATATCTATGTTTTAATAACAGCAGAATGTATTTTCTCAGAAAGGACATCTTCCGACAGTGTTCTCCATGCCTCCTTGTCCCCTTAAAGGTTATTACACTGATTGAAGCTTCTAAAGTTGACAGGACAATAGTTATGAAGGTATGTAGACCTCGCAAACTTTCCAGCCAGGTTACTTATCTCAGAAGGCAATAAAAAGTACCAAACAGCCAGAAAGGACTTCAAAGAAACATCTGAGGCTATTGTCAGCCTGACAGGACTTCTGAACCAGACTACAGGGTACATGCAGTCAACAAAGAAACATTAAGCAGAATGGGCACGAACGCTTCCTCCACTCTGTCTTAATGAAACAATTAAATGTACATCTACTACTACTGCTATTCATTCTCCTATAAGAACCCCTGAAGAAAATATTGTAATGGTTGTTGTTGTTGTTAGTTGTATGGATTTATTTGACTGTTAGAAATGTTATTAGCGGAAGTAGCTGAGTATTTTGTAATTTAGTAGGCTGGGAGAAGAATTTTGGAATGTAAAAATCCATTGAGCTCAGAGTATGTGACTGGTATTGCACATCAATTAAACAAGAAAATTTCACAGGATCGTGGTCTATATTACGGGTGATATTTTTCTTACTGCAATTTTCATATTTCATTTTAATCATACTACTCATCATTCTCTGATAAGAACTAGTAAATAAGGCTTAGGATATACTCCTGCATGGTACCTTAATGCCCAATGCTCTTCTTATCTTTGATGTTTTCTACTGATAGTGAATCTAAGAGAAAATTCATGTAATTTAACCAGTCAAAGATGTTGTTCTAGCCCATGCTTATTGATGTTCTAATTTGGGATTTGTTACTTAGATGTTCTTGTTGGGTCTAAGCTGGAAGAATTGGGATACCGGGGATTTAGAGCAAGCCCTGTCCACTGGGGTCCTTTTCTAATAGTTTGGCCTTACTAAGATTCCTTGAGCTAGTGTCAAAGCATTGAAGGTTAAAAACCCTTCTCTGATCTTAGGCCTTGCTCTGTGTTAAATCTTTACTCTATTTTTCCTTTGAGAGTATGTTGAAAGCAGGCCTAGAGTTAAATGACCTCTGACCTGATCTTAAGCTACCCTTTGTGTTTTCATTGAGAGTTGTCTTTGAGTATGTCAAAGCGGGATAGGTTAAAATTCCTTACCGGATCTCGAGACTGCACTTGGGTTATTTTCCTTCTTTCACTTTCCTCCTTAATTTTCCATTCCACCATCTATCTAAAAGATCCTTTAGTATAGATTACTTACCCTATGGAAACCTTGGTTAGTTTTTATGCAAGTAATCCCCTTTCATGACTCCATAGCCCAATGGATTGACACTTTCTTGACCTATCCTTTTTTACCGAAACATCCTGCTACTTTGTTCCTTTCATTCTCTAACCTTCTCAGTTAATGATCTCCAACCACTCTAACCAACCAAATCATCTAAAAACCCTTGTGCTTCATACCTAGCCTAATATCTCATTTTGAGCTTCAAAGATATATTATTCTTTTCATTTATAGAGAGATCCCTCTCTGGACCCAGGAGGGCTAGATCCTGAGGTCCCAAAGAGGTTTTGATGTTGTCCTATCTTTTGGTATTGCCAAATCTGCCAAAACATAGTAACCCCAACAGATTGTAGCCACTGAAGCCATCTAGGTGTTAGAGACCTATAAAAATTTTCATATCAAATGGTGGCTAAATCATTTTTTAAAAGCCTTCAAGAAATAATTTTACAGCCAAATTGTTAGTTCATGAATTCTTATGAAGATAACTTATCCTTGAGTTAATCTTCACTATTGTTTCCCTCTTAAACTCAGAAATTATAATGTTTTCCTGAAGAAAACGACTGTTGAAAACTTCATTTTTCCCTTATTTTACCCCTCCTTTCACTCATAATTAACCTTCATTTTTATCCCCTTTTTCCCCATGAAATTCATATATTTTCCATTATTTCCCTTCTTCCCTTCATAAATCCCCTTTGATGTGGTTTAAAACTCCTTTTTTTGCCTTATCAAAAGCTTTCGGATCCTTTGAAAATCCTTGAAAAAAAATAAAAAACAGTCTTTTTAACTATAGGGCTAAGCCCTAAACCACTTCCCCACCATGCGACTTGGCGCTGGAACCAAGCACTAAACCCATATGGAACTTATCACATCCGAACTTTCGACGAGTGCATGTCTTTTTGTTACATAAAACCCCCGATGCGATTGGCTCCCTTTGTATAAACTCTCGATCCCTTGATTCCTTTGTAAAACCGAGAGCCCGCAATCGAGCGCTAAAACACAAAAAAGACTTGGAAAAAACCAAATTTTTCTTTGCATTTTTGTTAAAAACCCACTTTCCTATGGTTTTATTAAAACCCGCCGCATCATTGTTTTAGAGGAAAATGATCGTTGATCTACAAACCGATCAACGATCAATAAAATCTCGCATCGGATTTTTTCATCGGGCGCATTTGAAAAGGCCCCTCCTATTGGAAATGTTTTCATTGATGGAAAAGGAGATGAAAAAGGAGGAGTAGAGGAAGCAAGGAGAGAGGCAGCAGAGGCAGAAAAAAGAGATGCAAGGAGCAGCATCAGTCAAGGAGCAGAGGAAGCAGTGAATTGAAGTAGAGATCTGTGCAGAACAAAAGAGGAACAAGGCCACTGTCATTAAAGATCTGGCCACCCACGAAGTCATAAGTAAATACTCTGAAACTGATCACAAATATATATATACTACTGAGGAAATTTTTTATAAGCTCTGTTTGCATAACAAGTATTCTTGGTTGAACTTATGTATGGAATAATTGACTTCTGTGGAAAATTGATGTGTTGGCTGAGTCAAATTCTACATGAAAAAATTGAATTCCTGTGGCAAATATGAATTTTTCCTGCATATACTGCTTGGATAAATTGTGGAAGAATGAGTTAGTATTCAGGCTTGCGATTCTGTACATAATTGGGATACATTCTAGCATATGAGGTTTTACATATACTTTGAGGGAATGAGAACTTGCAGACATAGATCCCTGCAAGGATTGATGACCTGGGAGGAGTTCTGAATTCAATCTCAGGAATTTGGTATATGACTATATTGTTTTGGAACCCCAAGGGATGTCGTGAGGATTTCTGGTTGTAACCCCGAAAGGTTATATGAATACCTATGCCCGAGGTCTATTTATGTTCTTAACACCTGACATATATGTTGGTATTTGTATTTTATGCTATCGTGAACCTTGCATGAGTGGATCTGTATGCTGGACACATATCAAACTAATAATTAGTCCTCGAATTTTAAAATCAAATTAAGGGTTGTTAAGGAAATTGCGTTGGAGAAGGTGGAACCAAGGGATGGAACCTTGAGGAAGAGGAGCAGGGTTGTAATGTGAAGAATCGGCATTGAGATGGTGCAAGGAGGAGAACATTTTGAGTAAAACCAGAACCATGAGAGTGGAACCACATAAGATGAACAGTGAACAGTATTGACGGTTTTTGCAAAACCGGCCCTCCCATATCGCACCGCTTTTGTGGAGTAAGCTATATTCTGAAATTCGGAGTGATTCCACTGATTGGCCGACATGTGGCCTCAAGGGCTCGGGGAAAAAAAACTCCATTGCACGCCATCGTGTGTTATTGTTCGTGCAAGTAGCGCGAGCGATATCCGTTGGATCGACAAGGCCGGTACGATGTGATGTCAGCCGTCAGATGTGGATGGTCGTAGGAGCTGGGGCCCAATTCTAAAATTATATTGATCGGAACCTTTTAAACTAAGGTTTGCAGGATTATTAAATGATGTTTGAATATGAAAAGAGGATGAACCATGAAATATATGTGGGGTTAACCATATCGTGATGATTTAATATTTGAACGAAGGTCGTGACCATATAAGTGATATAGCATTATATGCGAGTAGGGTAACATCGTTTAATATATGCACCTGCCAAGGATTATATGATATGGTTTATTTATATCAAGAGCATGTTGAGATTAATTAAGGATGCACCTTATATGAAAAGGCCCAAACCATATATATATTTATACGGTGCGCAATATATATAAAGGCAGGGTGCAACGCATTGTGGGCCCGACGAGTAATCTCAGTCTTAAACCTTTGGAAAAGTATATATATGGGTAGCGCAGTTATATTAAAAAGATAGTCATATATATGCAGCGGTTACATTACTGCAATAGAGAGTGCAGAACAGGCACTTATAATCAGCATAAAATGACAACCAGCAGAGCCAAAGACCAGAAAATGGGCTAAGTGAAATTGGTTTTTATGTAACCAAAAAGGTGAAATGTAAATTTTTTTTAATTGATTTATATTGTTGTGATGCAAAGGCAAGTATCCTAAGGAAAGGAAAAATTACACTGTGGCATGAAAATTTGTACATACTGTTATAAATCTAAAATGAGTTAAATAAAAGGAATGGAAAGACAGAAGCCAAAGAGTCATGGTTGTTCACTCCAAATTCCTATAAAATACAAACAGTCATGTGAGGAACTATATATGTTGTATCAACTTGATATGCAAAAAAAAAAAAAAGATGTTAGAGAGAGTAAATATAGAGAAGGCAGAGTATAGAATATTGAGGCAGAGAAGATTAAGAAAAGAAGAGAAGAAAGAGAAGCTATAGAACAGAGCTGATATCTAACGTAAATCAGCAAACATTCAGTTTGATAAATTGAGGAAGTTGGAGCTTTCCTATCAAGTTGCAGCTTGATAGCTGTCAGTTGTAGCTAACTGAGGTTGGAGCCTCCTGTAGGTTGGTGCCTGTAGAAAAACAGTGGTGAGAGGGAGTTGGAGCTTGCCTTTGCATCACAACAATAATAAGATGTGGTTTTCTCCCTTTATGGGTTTCCACTTACATCTGTTGTCTCTATGTGTGTTTCTTATGTGTTGATGTAATTCTTTCAATCTGCTTAAATGTTTGTTGCTCTCAACATAAGTATGGTGTCACATTAATTTAATATTGGCTGCAACATTTCAAGACTGTTCACATATTAAGTTGTAAATAAGTTTGGTGAAAATTTTTAAAAGGCTCATGTATGTATTAAATTGATTAACCCCCCCTCCCCCCCTCTCAGTTTAATTAAAGATTCAACAATTGGTATCAGAGCCGGTTCCTTTGTACCATTCTAACAACTGAAAGGAGATCCTAGGTTCCCAAGATGGCTAGTAAAGAAGGATGCTCAACCAATAAAGCCCCTTTTTTCACTGGTGAAAATTATGCTTTCTGGAAAATCAGAATGAGGACATACATAATGTCTCTAGGAATAGAAGTCTGGGCAGCTGTGGAATTAGGATATGCCCCAAAGGCAACTGACACAGAGAAAGAAACAAAACAAGATTTTTTAGCTAATGCAAAAGCCATGAATGTCATCTTGAAAGGATTGTGTGAAGCAGAGTTTATTAAAGTAATGCACAAAGACACTGCCAAAGAAATGTGGGATACTCTGGAGAACATCCATGAGGGAGACAAGAAAGTAAATATTGCCAAACTTCAAGTCTATAGAGCCCAGTTTGAGAACTTGAAAATGAATGATGATGAAGACATTGCCAGTTTCTTCCTAAAATTTGTAGAAATTGTTAACAATATGAAAGCTCTTGGAGAAACCATGCCAGAAAGTATAATTGTAAAAAATATTCTAAGATCTCTTCCATCCAGGCTTAATCCGAAGGTGTCTGCAATAGAAGAAACACTTGATTGGGAGACCTTGACCATGAACCATCTACTTGGAAATATAACAACTTATGAGATGAGGCTCCCACAGAAGAAGCCAAGTACGAGGGAGGTAGCCTTTAAAACAGAAAAGAAGAAAGAAGAAGAGGGAGACATATGCTCTTGCTCGGATGAAGAAGAGGCAAAATTTGTCAAGAAATTGGATAGAGGCTCCGGTAAATACAAAGGTAAACTTCCTTTAAAATGCTTTAACTATGGAAGAGTTGGACACTATGCTGCTAAGTGTCCTCACAAGAAATTAAGGAATTAGGCTCAAGAGTCGGAGAAAAATAAATCAAAGAACTGGCAGAAAGGAAAGAAGTTCAACAGAAAATCCTTCTATGCTCAACAAGACAGCAGTACATCTGAAGATTCAGATGAAACCTCAAGTGAAGAAGGAACCTCTGAATTCTTATTGATGGCCTTAGAAGAACTTGAAGGACTCCTGCTAGAAGATGAAGAATAAGAAGGGGAAGTAGACCTTGAGGGGGAGCTAAGAAGTGCTCTAGAGGAGATTGACAGACTCAAACTGAAGTGCAGAAAACAAAAGGACATTCTTCTCAAGTATGTAAGATAAGAACAAAACTCACAAGTCCTCATGCAGCTGAAGGTAGAGCTTGAAGAAGCCAAGAAGATAGAAGACATGTTACTTCAGCAAATCAAGGATAAAACCCGAGAACAAGAGAAGCTGGAAGAAGAAGTAGTATGTCTCAAGAATAAACTAGAAAGTGCTCAAAGGAAAGTGGTTATAAAATCTTCTAAAACAACAAGCTCTAGTAAGTTGAATGAAATTATGGTTGCTCAAAGATCCCCTATGATAAAAACTGGAATAGGCTATGAAGGAGAATCAAGTAAAGACAAAGAAAAGGTTGACAGAGAGATTATTTTTGTAAAAGCAAAGAAGAATGATGAAGTAGCTCAAACAATTCCTACAAAAGTAGAAACCTGTAATAAGGAAGACAGAGATCAGAAGAAACCACTAGTAGCAAAGAATATAATAAATACTAAGATCCCTGAGTATGTAAAATTTGGAAACCATCAAAGGAGATTCTTCCCTCCAATGAAGAATGCCACCTATTATGTCTGCCACAAGCTGGGACACATTGCTGCATATTGTCATGCAAGGAGGAGTAATTCAAACCAGCAAAAGATGCAAACATTGAAGAGACTACCCCGAGAAAACAAATGGAAGAGACAACCTTACATCAGGTATGCAAATAGTTTCTATGGTTACTGTTTTTATTGTAAGGAATTTGGCCATAAAATAATTGAGTGTAGAAATTATGGACAAATATTGATGTTTAACACCTCAAGAAGGTTTATGAATCAAAGAAATTCTGTTCATACTCATAATTCTGCAAAAATTATGATCAAATGTTGTGTATGCAATCAATTTGGACATATACCTTCCAAATTTCCTCTAAGAAGATGTAGTTCATCACCTCACAAAAGATACCAAACAAAAGGGTGCCTCCAGTGGATAACGAAGGTGAATAAGTGTGACCTGGCTCTAACTGCTCAAGATCTGAAAAGCCAATGGTATTTGGATAGTGGCTGCTCTAAACACATGACATGAGACAAAAGCAAGTTTATAACTCTTGATGAAAAGAAATCTGGCAATGTTACTTTTGGCAATGATAAATTAGGAAAGATCAAGGGAAAAGGCTCAATCAACATAGAAAATGGCAGACAAAAGGCCCAATATGTACTATTTGTAGATGGGCTGAAAGCAAATTTACTAAGTGTCAGTCAGATGTGTGACAAAGGCTGTGAAGTTCTTTTTAGAGCACAAGATTGTGAAGTCAGATCAAGCACCACAGGTAAGACTCTACTCAAAGGAGTTCGAACAGAGAGTAATGTTTACATTGTGAAAGAGGAAGATGAATAATGTCATCTTAGCAAACTAGAAGAGTCATGGTTATGGCATAAAAGGTTGGAACATCTCAGCTTCGATCACATCATCAGACTAAGCAAGAAGAAAGTTGTCAGAGACATGCCAGAAATAAAGAGGCCTTCTAATACCATATGCAAATCATGTCAATTAGGCAAACAGACTCGCACATCCTTCAAGGCCAAAGATGAGTTATCAACAAGAAGACCTCTACAGCTTGTGCACATGGATTTGTGTGGACTCGCAAGAACCAAAACTCCAAGTGGAGAATCCTACTTCATGCTGATAGTAAATGATTTCTCCAGAATGACATGGGTCGCATTTCTCAAGAATAAATCAGAAGCTCTGGAAAAATTTAAGATGTTCAAAGCATTAGCAGAAAATCAAATAGGATGCAAGATGAAATGCATCAGATCAGATAGAGGAGGTGAATTTACAAATTATGACTTTGCTGACCTATGCAATGAACATGGGATAAAGCAACAATTTACTATTGCACGAACACCTCAGCAAAATGGAGTAGTAGAGAGACAAAACAGGTGTGTTCAACAAATTGCCAGAGCCATGATGCAAGAGAATAATATTGCTCAAACCTTCTGGGCAGAAGCAGTGCAAACAACAGTACATATCCTTAATAAAGCTCACTTAAGGCCAAGCAGTGACAAGACTCCCTATGAACTGTGACATGGAAAGCCATCTTCAATCAAACATTTCAGAATCTTTGGAAGCAAGTGTTACATAAAGAATAATGATGAAAATCTTGGAAAATTTGATGCAAGAGCAGATGAAGGAATATTTCTAGCATATGCATCCAAAAGCAAAGGGTACAGGTGCTACAAAAAGACTCTTCGGAAAATAGTAGAAAGCATTGATGTGAAATTTGATGAAGAACTTCCAAAAAATACAAGAGATACATACTGCTGCAGTCCATCAGACAACCATGAAGAAGAAAACCAAGGTGATGAGGAAACAAGCAAGACAACAGAAGATACAGAGCTGAGTTCTAAAGCTCCCTCAATATATACTTAGAAGAACCATCCTGAAGATCAGATCATTGGAGACAAGAGAGTAGGGGTCCAGACAAGAAGGCAGCTAACAGAACAAATAGAAGAGGTATACATAGCCATGTTATCACAGATAGAGACAAAGAGATTTGAAGAAGCTAGCAAGGACAAGTATTGGGTAAAGGCAATGAATGAAGAATTGGACCAAATTGAGAAGAACAATACCTGGGAACTAGTTCCTAGACCAATTGAGAAAAATATCATTGGCTCAAAATGGGTATTCAAGAATAAAATGAATGAGCAGGGACAGGTAATCAGGAATAAAGCTAGACTAGTTTGCAAAGGATATTCACAAATTGAAGGACTTGATTATGATGAAACATTTTCTCCTGTAGCCAGAATGGAAGCCATCATAATGTTTCTGGCCTTTGTATGCTACCAAAACTTCAAAGTATATCAAATGGATGTAAAATCTGCATTTCTGAATGGGGACTTAGAAGAAGAAGTCTACATGGAACTAACAGAAGGCTTCTCATTGACAGACAAAGAAGACTATGTGTGCAGACTGAAGAAGGCTCTATATGGACTGAAACAGGCTCCTCGTGCTTGGTACTCAAAACTGGATAAATACTTGCAAAAACAAGGCTTTAAGAGAGGTGGAGTAGATAGCAATCTATACATAAAAGCCCATGAAAATGAACTCCTGATTGTTGTAGTATATGTTGATGACATTATGTTTGGAAGCAACAGAGAAGAACTAGCAAAAGGGTTTGCTAATGAGATGAAAATAGAGTTTGAGATTTCCATGATTGGAGAACTCAGTTCAGCAAAAGAACACGGGCACATTCATCTCACAAGAAAAATACTTAAAAGAAATGTTGAAAAAGTTCAAAATGGAGGATTGCAAACCTGTGTCAACTCCCATGATCGCGGGATGCAAGCTATGTGCTGATGATGGGTATGCAGATATAGATCAAAAACTCTACAGATCCATGAAAGGAAGCATGTTTTATTTGACAACATCAAGACCATACATCATGCTAGCAGTAGGACTAGTGGATAGATATCAAGCAACACCTAAACAAAATCACCTTCTTGCAGTAAAAAGAATATTCAGATATCTACAAGGAACAACAGAATATGGATTTTGGTATCCTAAAAGCAAAAACTTCACTTTGACAGCATACAGAGATGCAGATTGGGCCAGATGTGTAGATGACAGGAAAAGCACAAGTGGAGGTGCATTCTATCTAGGAGAAACTCTGGTGGCATGGTTAAGCAAGAAACAAACATCTATCTCTCTATCTACAGTAGAAGCAGAATATATAGCAACAACAGCATGTTGTACACAAGTCATGTGGATGAAGAAAACCCTCCAAGACATGAAGGTAATCATTGATAAACCTATCTCAATCAAATGCGATAATACAAGTGTTATAAGTATATCTAAAAATCCTATGCTTCACTCAAAAACTAAGCATATCCCAATCAAGTATCATTTTCTCCGAGAACAAGTGGCTCAGAAAATAGTAAAGCTAGAGTATGTGCCAACAAAAGAAAAAACAGCAGATATATTTACCAAACCTCTTGCTAGAGAACCATTTGAATATTTGAGAGACAAACTAGGGGTAGTATCTGTAGATGCTACTCTCTGATATAAAGAGAAAGCACAGGTTCAGGGGGAGAACAGAAACGAAAACATCATTCCAGGGGGAGATCAGCTAACAAGGAAAGCAGGAAACAGGTCCTCGGGGTCAAAGGATTATGGAAAGAATACATCCAGCATAAAAGAGTCAATGAAAATGCTAAAGGTTCAGTATTTTATTCTTAATCCAAAGTTTGGATTAGCAGGGTACAAAGTCAGAAGATCTCAGAGAGAGGAAATGCACAAACAATTGAAAAAGGGATAAAAACACAGGATCTAAGGATAGAATATAACTAAGAATTCAAACCCCTTTCCATTGATGTCAAAGGGGCAGGAAAAACATGTAATTGAAGAAAGGGTCTTCTAAAAGAAGCTAAGCAGAGGAAGACTTGGAGGAAGTATTGGATTATCGGTGGATGTGTTGCCATCAATGCCAAAGGGGGAGATTGTTGGAAATGTTGTCATTGATGGAAAAGGAGATGAAAAAGTAGGAGCAGAGGAAGCAAGGAGAGAGGCAGTAGAGGCAGCAAAAAGAGATGCAAGGAGCAGCATCAGTCAAGGAGAAAAGGAAGCAGTGAATTGAAGTAGAGATTTGTGCAGAACAAAAGAGGAACAAGGCCATTGTCATTAAAGATCTGGCCACCCACGAAGTCATAAGTAAATACTCTGAAACTGATCACAAATATATATATACTACTGATGAAATTTTTTATAAGCTCTTTGTGCATAACAAGTATTCTTGGTTGAACTTATGTATGGAATAATTAAGTTCTGTGGGAAATTGATGTGTTGGCTGAGTCAAATTCTACATGAAAAAATTGAATTCTTGTGGCAAATATGAATTTTTCCTGCATAGACTGCTTGGATAAATTGTGGAAGAATGAGTTAGTATTCAGGCTTGCGATTCTATACATAATTGGGATACATTCTAGCATAGGAGGTTTTACATATACTTTGAGGGAATGAGGACTTGCAGACATCGATCCCTGCAAGGATTGATGACCTGGGAGGAGTTCTGAATTCAATCTCAGGAATTTGGTATATGACTATATTGTTTTGGAACCCCAGGGGATGTCGTGAGGCTTTCTAGTTGTAACCCCGAAAGGTTATATGAATACCTACGCCCGAGGTCTATTTATGTTCTTAACACCTGGCATATATGTTGGTATTTGTATTTTATGCTATGGCGAACCTTGCATGAGTGGAGCTGTATGCTGGACACATATTAAACTAATACTTAGTCCTCAAATGTTAAAATCAAATTAAGGGTTGTTAAGGAAACTGCGTTGGAGAAGGTGGAACCAAGGGATGGAACCTTGAGCAAGAGGAGAGGGGTTGTAATGTGAAGAATCGGCGTTGAGATGGTGCAAGGAGGAGAACCCTTTTGATTAAAACTGGAACCATGAGAGCGGAACCACGTAAGATGAACAGTGAACAGTAATGACGGTTTTTGCGAAACCGGCCCTCCCATATCGTACTGCTTTTGTGGAGTAAGTGGTATTATGAAATTCAGAGCGATTCCACTAATTGGCCGACATGTGGCCTCAAGGGCTCGGGGAAAACTGCCTCCATTGCGCGCAATCGCGCGTTATTGTTCGTGCAAGTAGCGCGAGCGATATCCGTTTGATCTACAAGGCCGGTGCGATGTGATGTCGGCCGTCAGATGTGCATGGTTGTAGGAGATGGGGCCCAGTTCTAAAATTATATTGATCGGAACCTTTTAAACTAAGGTTGCGGGATTATTAAATGATGTTTGAATATGCGAAGAGGATGAACCATGAAATATATGTGGGGTTAACCATATCGTGATGATTTAATATTTGAACGGAGGTCATGACCATATAAGTGATATAGCATTATATGCAAGTAGGGTAACATCGTTTAATATATGTACCTGCCGAGGATTATATGATATGGTTGATTTATATCAAGAGCATGCTGAGATTAATTAGGGATGCGCCTTATATGCAAAGGCCCAAACCATATATATTTATATGGTGTGCAATATATATTAAGGCAGGGTGCAACGCATCGTGGGCTCGATGAGTAATGTCAGTCTTAAACCTTTGTCAAAGTATATATATGGGTAGCGTAGTTATATTAAAAAGACTGTCATATATATGCAGCGGTTACATTACTGCAATAGAGAGTGCAAAACAGGCACTTACAATCAGCAGAAAATGACAAAACCAACAGAGCCAAAGACTAGAAAATGGGCTAAGTGAAATTGATTTTTATGTAACCAAAAAGGTGAAATGTAAATGTTTTTTAATTGATTTATATTGTTGTGATGCAAAGGCAAGTATCCTAAGGAAAGGAAAATCCCACTGTGGCATGATGTTAGGTCCCTATATCACTAGTATAGTCCCTTATTATTGTTAGTGTAAACCCCTTATTGTTATTATTGTACCCTTGTAACCCCCATTTTGTTATTATTGTGCCCTTAAATTATTATTGTTAGGTCGGCTAGGATTACATTGTGGCCCACTTGGATTACATTATGGCCACATGGACTCCTATATATAGAAAGGAGGTTTTGTAAATTGTGTCATCCAAGAATTGTTCATTTATGTAATGTATTGGAGGTTGCCCCCTCGAAGTGGCTTATTTCTAAGGCGTTGATATCTCTTTTCTTCTATTTTTGGAGCTGGTTACACAACATTTGGTATCAGAGCTTTGGATTCTAGGGTTTCGCTGCTCCAAACAGGTCATCGTAGCATTTTCGCTATAACTTTTTTTCTACGAAGTTTCAGAAGCTGAAATTTTTAGGGTACGAAGCCAAAATCTTGAAGAATATTTTTTAAAAATTTCAGAGCTTGGTTCACAATATTTTTGGAGATATCATCTGTGGAAGTTAGGTCTTTTTTCAGGCTCCTAAATAGGTCATCGTGGAATTTTCGCTATAAAGTTTTTTCTACGAAGGTTCAGAATCTGAAATTCATATGGTACGAAGCTAAAATCCTGAGGAAATTTTTCAAAATATTTTAGAGCTTGGTTCGCAATATTTTTGGAAATATGATCTGTGGAAGGTAGTGCTTTTTTAGGCTCCTGAATTTCATCTCAAAGAGGTGATCGTGGGAAAATTTCAATAACTCTCTCTCTGGGGATCGGATTGGAGTGTCGTAAAAATTGGTCGCAATTAAATGGACTTTATTTTTTTTTCTATCAATTTCAGAGACAAAGGACAAAACAATGACACACGGAAAGTCGTACAAGTTTGCTCTACTGAACCAGTCCAGAATTAGGTCATTGTGGGAGATTGGACACAACTTTGTCTTGGAGAATCCAAATCAGGTCAGACCTGTGGCATTTGAAAGAAGCTTCAGAGGGCTACTACAGGGCAGAGTTTCGGATATCAACTATTTTCAATTACAGAGATAATTCAATTTCAATATCGAGCTCCTGAAAGCAAGTAAAAGGTTTGTATTTTTTTCCGAATTGCATAAGTCTTGTTTGAAGAATCAAGTTGAATTGATTCCAAGGGCATCTTGTAGAATAGATATCAATATTGGATTCTAAAATGGCCCCTAAAAATAATTCAACACCCATTAAGCCTTCAGAAGGCTCTACTATGACTCATGAAGATGAAAAATTGCAACATGATCTATCAAAATTACAAGAGCAAGTGCAACAAATTTCACTCTCACAAAGAGCAACAAAAAATGAAATGGAAGTTTTGAAGAAAGGCGTGGAAGCTAAGATGGATGGCGTGCAAGCTAAGATGGATGGCGTGGAAGCTAATATGGATGGCATGGAGGCTGGCATGGAATCTAAGATGGATGACATGGAAGCTAAGATCGATGAGAAAATGGAAAACATGAAGAATTTTCTAAAAACAGACATGGAAGGTTTGACAAAGTTGATACAAGAAAGGTTTCCTAATGGTGAAAACATAGTAGAAGAACCTCATGATGAGAACAAAATAAATTTTAATCGTGATTTCATAAACTCTAATGTTGGCGGGAAGAACCACCATATTCCAAAGATGGATATGAGGAAGTTTGATGGAAAGGATCCTGTAACATGGATACTACAGATGGAGCAATATTTTGATCTCCATAACGTGCAAAACACACAAAAGGTACTCATTGCAACTTTACATTTAGAACAAAATACATTTGTATGGTATCGATGGCTTTGCTCCCGTAAAAAAATTGTCACTTGGTCAATTTTTACGGAGGAAATGATAGCACATTATGGGGATACAAAGAGCAACACCTTCTTCAGCCAATTTATAAATCTCAAACAAAAGGGTTTAGTGGGGCAGCACATTGAGGACTTCCAAAAATTGAATATAAGGGTAACTGATATTCCAGAGGAACACGGGATTGATCTCTTCATAGGCACTCTAAAGGATAACATCCAACATGAAGTTCGTGTTTTGGAACCTGATTCATTGGAGAAGGCATTCAGGTTGGCAAGAAAAGTTGAATGTAAAATTATGGCAACAAGGAAGCCTACCACTCAATTCTATAAAGAAGGAAGTGTGGCTACGCCTAGATTTCCATAACCTACAAGGTTGACACCACAAAAATTGGAAGAAAAAAGAGCAAAAGGGCTTTGCTACAGTTGTGATAGCAAATACACTAAAGGTCATAAGTGTGCTGAGAAGAAATTATTTTACATAGATTTTGAAGAAGAAGAAGAAAATGAACAAGAAGAGGATATACACCAGGAACCAGCCCTAGAAGAGGAAGAAATGAATCCGACCATATCGTGTAATGCACTAGTAGGAATTACCACTCCTCAAACTCTCAAGATAGAAGGACATATCAAGAAGAAAAAGGTAATAGTGTTGATTGATTCAGGTAGCACCCATAATTTTATTCATTGTAAGGTAGCCAAGGAAGTAAATTGTTTCCTATACCCAGCACCAGAATGTCAAGTGATGGTTGCAAATGGAGGAACTATAAATTGCTCTGGAAAATGCCATAATATCAAGCTAACCATGGGGGAGTATGTATTGACTAGTCCAATGCTTTCCATTCCTATGGGAGGTGTTGATGTTGTACTAGGAGTACAATGGTTACAATCTTTGGGGACGGTAGCTTTTAATTTTCAAGAACTTTTCTTGAAATTTTTTTCAGAAGGAAAGGAAGTCAAATTATGGGGTATTGAAGGGAAGCCAGGAAGGATAATAAGCTCTAATGTCATGACAAAGCTTCTAAAGAAAGAACAACGAGGCGTAATTGCACAATTATGCACACTAGAAGTTCCAACATCAAAATCATCTATTTCTGCAGATCTCCAACAAGTCTCGGACAATCATTCCAAGGTGTTTGAAACTCCCAAAGGACTCCCACCTATTCGTGATCATGATCATGCTATTCATTTGATTCCAGGAAGTGTTCCTCCAAACATCAGGCCTTATAGATATCCTTACTTCCAAAGAGCGAAATTGAACGTATGATTGCAGAAATGTTAGAGGCGGGTATAATTCAACCTAGTCAAAGTTCTTTCTCTGCTCCTGTAGTATTGGTACACAAGAAGGATGGATCATGGCGAATGTGTTTGGATTATAGGGAGCTCAATAAGGTCACCATTAAAGACAAATTTCTCATTCCTGTGATTGATGAATTATTGGATGAATTACATGGAGCAATTTATTTTACCAAGTTGGATCTTCGTTCAGGATATCATCAAATTAGAATGAAGACTGAAGATATTCCAAAAACAGCATTTCAAACTCATGAGGGTCATTATGAATTTTTGGTCATGCCTTTTGGCCTTACCAATGCACCTTCTACATTTCAGGGTTGATGAATTCCATTTTCAAACCCTTCCTTAGAAAATTTGTGCTAGTATTTTTTGATGATATACTAATCTACAGCAGGTCTTGGAAGGATCATGTTGAACATGTTGACGGGGTGCTCAAACTATTGCAGGAGAAACAATTATATGCAAAAAAATCCAAATGTTTCTTTGGAGTACAAGAGGTGGAATATCTGGGTCATATTGTATCTCACGAGGGTGTTAAAGTAGACCCTAACAAAATTAAAGCCATTAAGGAATGGAAAGTCCCCACAACCATAAAGAAGTTGCGAGGATTTCTCGGGTTAACGGGGTATTATCGCAAGTTTGTTAAGAATTATGGGAGAATAGCAGCACCTCTAACAACATTATTGAAGAAAGATGCATTTTCATGGACTCCGGAAGCAACTAAGGCCTTTGAACATCTTAAAGAGGCAATGTGCCTAGCACCGGTCTTAGCTACGCCAGACTTCACAAAAACCTTTATTGTGGAATGTGATGCCTCAGGAAATGGAATTGGTGCTGTTTTAATGCAGGAAGGAAGGCCCATTGCTTTTGAAAGTCGTCCAATCAAAGGAAAGTATTTACAGAAACCTATTTATGAGAAGGAAATGTTAGCAATACTGCATGCACTAAAAAAATGGCGAACTTACCTAATGGGAAGACACTTCAAGGTAAAAACTGATCATGATAGTCTTAAACACTTTTTGGAACAAAGACTATCGTCGGAAGAACAACAAAAATGGGTCACAAAGATGTTGGGTTATGACTTTGAAATAATCTACAAAAAAGGAAAGCTGAATGTTGTTGCAGATGCACTCTCAAGAAAGAATGAAGAGGTGGAAGCATTTCTTTGTGCCATTTCTATTATCAAACCAGATTGGATAACTGAAGCAAGAGATGAATGGAAGAAGGACAAAGATGTATGGATACTCATTCAAAAGTTGCAGCAAGATCCTAGTACATCTGATACATTTAGTTGGAAAAATGATTCCTTATGGTACAAAGATCGCTTATATCTTTGTAAGAATTCCCAACTAAACAAAATATTCTTCTGGAATTGCACACTTCTCCTTTAGGAGGACACTCGGGATTTTTAAAAACTTACCACAGGGTGAAGAAAGAATTTTTTTGGGATGGCCTTAAATCTGATATTCAAAAGTTTGTGACGGAATGTTTGGTTTTCCAGAAGAATAAAGTTGAGACAATTAAGACCCTGGGACTTCTACAACCTTTATCCATTCCAAGTCAACGTTGGGAGGAGATTTCAATGGATTTTATCATAGGTTTACCTAAGTTCGAAGGAAAGAATGTCATCATGGTGGTAGTTGATAGACTTACCAAGTATGCACACTTTTGTGCATTATCTCATCCATTTAAATCAAGTACAGTTGCTACTACATTTATGGATAGAATTCAAAAGCTACATGGAAGCCCAAGGGTTATTGTGAGCGACAGAGATCCCATTTTTACTGGAAATTTTTGGACGAAGTTATTTTCTTGTTTAGGTACTCAATTAGCTCATAGCTCATCTTATCATCCTCAATCCGATGGTCAAACTGAGATAGTAAATAAATGTTTGGAAGGATATCTTCGTTGTTTTGTATCTGATAAACAAACACAATGGGTCAAGTGGTTACCTCTAACTGAATGGTGGTATAACACTTCCTTCCATACTGCAGCAAAAATGACCCCATTTATGGCACTTTATGGATATCATCCACCATCCATCACATCATCTTTAAGGGAAAATTCGAAGGTTCAAGCGGTGGAAGATCACATCGAGCATCAGCAAGAAGTTCTCCAACTCTTAAAGGATAACCTGAATTTGGCACAAAATCGAATGAAACAACGGGCAGATCAACATCGCAGTGAGAGAAGTTTTGATGTAGGAGATTGGGTATTTTTACGGCTACAACCATACAAACAAATGTCCCTCAAGCAAGCTAAGAAGGATAATAAATTATCACCAAAGTACTATGGTCCTTACAAAGTGTTGCAAAAGATTGGTACTATGGCATACAAA
This sequence comes from Pinus albicaulis, assembly GCA_034641835.2. Lineage (NCBI taxonomy): Eukaryota > Viridiplantae > Streptophyta > Pinopsida > Pinales > Pinaceae > Pinus > Pinus albicaulis. The sequence continues at coordinate 1,306,534,930 of CM076572.1, forward strand.
TTGGAGCTTCCTGCTTCTTCACAAGTACATCCAGTTTTCCATGTTTCATGCTTAAAGAAGGTTATAGGTGAAAATCTTCCAGTTCAAACAATATTGCCAGAACTTGATGAGGAAGGAAAATCATATTGGAACCTGAAGCGGTCATGGAAACAAGAACTCGACAGCTACGAAATCGATCAATTTCAGAGTATCTCATCAAGTGGAAGAACTTACCCACTGAAGATTCTACATGGGAGGATGAGAATTTTATACAGAAGCACCAGGAGCTACTCAAGCGTTGAGGACAACACTTTTTTGAAGGAGAGGGGCATGTTAGGTCCCTATATCACTAGTATAGTCCCTTATTATTGTTAGTGTAAACCCATTATTGTTATTATTGTACCCTTGTAACCCCCATTTTGTTATTATTGTGCCCTTAAATTATTATTGTTAGGTCGGCTAGGATTACATTGTGGCCCACTAGGATTAGATTATGGCCCCATGGACTCCTATATATAGAAAGGAGGTTTTTTGAATTGTATCATCCAAGAATTGTTCATTTATGTAATGTATTGGAGGTTTCCCCCTTGAAGTGGCTCATTTATAAGGCGTTTATATCTCTTTTCTTCTCTTTTTGGAGTTGGTTACACAACACATGAAAATTTGTACATACGTTATAAATCTAAAATGAGTTAAATAAAAGGAATGAAAAGACAGAAGCCAAAGAGTCATGGTTGTTCACTCCAAATTCCTGTAAAATACAAACAGTCATGTGAGGAACTATATATGTTGTATCAACTTGATATGCAAAAAAGAAAAAAAAAAAGGATGTTAGAGAGAGTAAATATAGAGAAGGCAAAGTATAGAAGATTGAGGCAGAGAAGATTAAGAAAAGAAGAGAAAAAAGAGAAGCTACAGAACAGAGTTGATATCTAAGGTAAATCAGCAAACATTCAGTTTGATAAATTTAGGAAGTTGGAGCTTCCCTATCAAGTTGCAGCTTGATAGCTGTCAATTGTAGCTGACTAAGGTTGGAGCCTCATGTAGGTTGGTGCCTACTGAAAAACAGTGGTGAGAGGGAGTTGGAGCTTGCCTTTGCATCACAACAATAATAAGATGTGGTTTTCTCCCTTTATGGGTTTCCACTTACATCTGTTGTCTCTATGTGTGTTTCTTATGTGTTGATGTAATTCTTTCAATTTGCTTAAATGTTTGCTGCTCTCAACATAAGTATGGTGTCACATTAATTTAATATTGGCTGCAACATTTCAAGACTGTTCACATATTAAGCTGTAAATAAGTTTGGTGAAATTTTTTAAAAGGCTCATGTATGTATTAAACTGATTCACCCTCCCCCCCCCTCTCAGTTTAATTAAATATTCAACACCTCCTTTGTTCCGATTCTGATGAGCCCTTTTGTGCTAAACCCATCAACCACTTCCCCACCATGTAACCCAAAATCCTTGCATTCGGGCGCTAAACCTCATATAAAACCCCTCCCCTATAAAAATTTTCCTTTGTATTTCATTAAAAACCCCATTTTTCATATTATAACTAAGCCCGCCGGTTCATTGGTTGAAGCCATTCCCAACCGTTGATCTTAAACCAATCAACGATTGGAAAAATATCACATCGGAGATTTCATTTTGCGAGTTTTAATATTTTATTGCCCCCTCCCGATTGGAAATCTCCTGATGGATTCTCAGCCATCGATCTCCCCCACCAGATCCAAATCTAATGGCCCACATCGATCTAATCATAATCCCATCCCCCCGCTTGTAACCTCCTTCAATTAATTTTCCACTGTCAATCTGATCCTCAGATCGACGGTCTATTGTCTCCCATTGCCCCTGCTGATCGCAAACCTTCCGATTTCATCTGGGCCGTCCATATAAAAAGATCCGACGGTCCATATCTTTTCTCCATTCCCTTGGTTAAATTCATGAACCCCGCTTTATATTTTTTCTCGACGAGTCTCCGCCGTTGATCTCTGCAGATCAATGGCCCACACTGACCCATTCTCCAACTCATATTTTATTTTATTTAACCTCGATATTTGATCTGGACCGTCCATTCCTCTCATCCAACGGTCTAGATTCATCCCGATAGGCCCAACTCCTTTGGGTCCTACCCTTCTCCAGATCTAATCTCTGCTATCCATCCCCTGATCGGACGATCCAGATTAAAACTACCTTACCTGCTTCTGCCTGTCCATCTTCTCTTATCATGCTCTCTCCACAACCGTTGGATCTAAGACCCCAGATCTAATGGCCGACGCGCAGTTTCGTGTAGATTTAAGCCTGGATGTTAATGATTTGAAATTACGCGATGTAGGCAGCCACGTGTCAGCCAGTAACGCATATCATGTTCAAAAAGGTGAAACCTCCTTTCCTCCATTTTCTTGCGCGAAACCGCTGGTTTCTTTTAGCAGAAACCACCCTCCCCATTTCTATTGCATTTCATCGTGTTTATTCCCCGCCATTGATCTCTGCAGATCAACGGATCACATTCAATCTAACCATTGAACTATGCCCTTCACGATCCTCCAAGGGACTTCATCGATCAACCTCAGCCATCAATCTCTGAGATCGATCTCATCTAACGACCCAGAATCCTTTCAGAAACCCCGAATTTAATTTTAACCTTTTTTCTCCGCCAAAGGGTTTTTCACCTATTTTCTTTGTAATTTCTCTCATTTTACTAACATGTGGCTCCCTTCGCATTGTATTATCCCAGTTAATCTCAACCATTGATCTCTGCAGATCAACAAATCTGACTTAATATCCCCATCGTTTTTCAAACTACCTCCCATCTAACCTCTGCGAGCAATCCTCGTCGTTGGATGCTTTCATCCAATGGCTGCGATCTAACCCTAGCCTCCAAAGTGGTCAAACCCAAATATGCAGGATTTTTCTATTTTTTCTTGATTTGTGCAGGTTTCAATGGTTTTTTCCATTATGTTAAAAGAAAAATAAAAGCTGGGGATGACGATCCCCCAGGCCTTTATTCATCGAAAGGATAGTTCCATAGGGTTTCCCATGAACTTTTTTCAGTGCCTCATGAACGCTGGCAAAATTATAAGAGCCCACTATAACATCTGCACTTCAACAAGACACATCAAAGCTAAATCAAACAAAGAGTATCAGTTGGATAGCATGAAATCAAAGTAGAAAAATAATTGAAGATGGTTTACACAGTTTTGAGGGATTACAGCCTAAAATGGAATATATAAAAACCTAATCCACTAAATTAAACACAGTTTGAAGAACAGAAGATAGAAATTAGGCCTGATTAAGCCTAACACATAGAGTTAAAGAAAATAAACAAGTGTTTAAAGAAAAACAATAATATCTATCAGTCAGAGAAGCCTCCACCGCCACATCAGAGGCTAATTGAATCCTCTCAGCTGTCAAAGCCACCAGTAGCCTCAAAGCATTCAAAAGAGGCCATAGTTATGTCCAGAATAGAAGATATTTTCTTCCATGCAACTGAACATTTATTTCAAGCCAAAGGAACTTATTACAACTGTCAGCAGAGTTATTACGAAGATAACACAGAGCCTTAAAGTCAACACACTCATCCCAACGAGCTTAATACTTAATGTAAAACAATTACTATAGAGGAATATCTGAAAACCTCTCCATTGAGCCCCTCAAAGGCTGAGAAGCATTAAACTATATTAATTGAACTTAGAAGATATTTTATCCCATCCCACCTCCTCATTCCTTCTATAAATACTTCTGTAGAAGATGAGATAATGTTGGTCACTATATATATTTTGCATGTAAATAGTTTACTGAAGCTGTTGTAAGCTCTGTTTGTCATTGAAGATACCTAAGTTGAGATGAGAATTTTGAAGCTGTAGAGAACCATTGGACTTGAAGATTGTAGCTGGTTTGAAGCATCAAATACAAGTTAATTTATGGGATCCTGATCTATTTCAATGGTGGTGTTTTTCTTATTGTAAATTGTTATTTTATTTCTGTTTCCATTCTGCCCATCTTCTCTGATAAAGGACATCAATTATAGAGTTAGGATTTAATGTCAAAGGTACCCTGCTCTTACTGATAAGATTTATCTATATGTTTTCATCCAATTGTGTTGCTTAAGAATGATTTAATACGGTCCAAGAAGGTAGGAATGCTGGCGTTCCCTCATCCTACTGTTTAAAGTAAACATTGTTCTTGAATGTTATTTTTAGTATCTGCTAAGTAAAGATTAACTAGGGAATTTTATGGTGAGCCCTTTCCTCTAGTTTTATCTCCAAAGGTTGTCTGAAAGTATCCCTAAGAGTATGTTGAAAGCAGGCTAGGTTCAAAGTCCTTACATGATCTTAGACTATTCTTTGTTATCTTATGTGTTGTCTTGAAAAGTTTTCTAAGTAAAGCAGAGCTAGGGAAGTCTATGGTGAGCCCTGTCCTCTAGTTTCTTATCCAACAGTTTCTTTGAAAGTTTCCCTTAGAATCTACTGAAAGCAGGATAGGTTCAAACTCCTTACTTGATCTTAAGCTATTATTTTTCATGTTTTAAATGTTTTCTATTGAAAGTGTATCAAAAGATGGCTAGTTTCGAAGTACTTACCAGATCTTAGATTACTTTAATGTATTTCTTAAGTGTATGCCAAAAGAAGGATAGTTTCAAAGTACTTACTTGATCTTACGCTGCTCTTTGTTCTTCATTTGTTTGTTTCCCCTTCTTATTGTTTCATTCCATTCCATAAAATCAACTTTAAAGAGATCCTTAGACATAGATGACTAGCCCCATGGAGCACTCTTGAACCTTGTTGTTTCAATTAAATCCTACTATGACTCCATAGCCCAATGGATTGAAGTTGTTTCTTTCTTATCTTCTTAGCTGAATCAATCTTTCACTTTCATTCACCTTCACCCTTCTTTTAGACTTCCTTCACCTTCACATATCTTTTCCCAACCAAAACAAACAAAACCTTGTTTTTCATAACTAGTCTAATATCACATTCAAAAGCTTTAAAGATAAATCAATATTTGCTCTTATAGAGAGATCCCTCTCTGGATTCAGGAGGGCTAGATCCTAGAATCCCAAAGTGGTTCAAGTGTTCTCTCTACAGTTCTAGTCTCACCAATCTACTGGAATTAAGGGGAGCTAACATTTCTGGCGACTCCACTAGGAAGTTCTGAGTGAAATTACACCTATACATGCTTAAGGACCTCAGGAAAATACTTGATTCAAGAATATTTGGTATAATTTCCAGTTGAGCCACCAGGCATAACATTTCTGGTAACTCCACTAGGGAACTTTCTGAGCAAAACTTCATCCTAGATACTTTTGGGACCTCAGGAAACCCTTGTTTCAAGAACATTGTACATTGAGTATAAGTAGCCCTCTTCAAGCACTACCAAGCAAATGGTAATCATGATAAAACTTGTTTGAATCAGTGACAAACTAAGGAAACCTTAGGATTCTCATAAGAACTTATCAAACCTTGAAGGATCAACTAGCTTAGCCATTAGAGTAGAATGTCTTTGTCTCATCACCGTAGCTAAGTGTTGAAACAGATTTGGGATACGTTTAGAACCCATAGGACTGAAAAAACTCAGAAAACCCAAAAATATTTCAGATTGGTATTCAAATAAACATGGTGGTGGACCATAAAGCCTTTTACCTCTAAAAGAGCTAAAAATTTCCACCTGGTGACTCAAAAATCCTAAATAGACCTTAAGACTCCATTGGGAAGACCCATTAGCCTCATAACATCATACAAAATTAGTTAAGAGGACTTTAGGATTAAATTTTTCTTGTTTAACAGATCAATTAGCCTCTTAAATATTGTCATATTTGGTTAAAATTTTCTTGTTTAGATTGGGTCTGAAAAACACAGCATAGTGGCTCCTAGAAAGATTCATACTAGAGCCTACCCTGACCCTAACCCTCCTAAGATAGTTGACAACCCTGAAAAAATACTTAGGAAGTATCCTAAGGATAAATTTTCAACTGTTTTCAGATCACCCCTTAGAGCTAATTCTGTTCCTGAGAACCTTGCAGCTCTACAAAAATCACAAGTTGACTTAAGAAATCCATTTAGAACTAGGTCACTTGATGATTTAGATCGGCTAAATTCAGAGTCTTCACTTTCATCCCCGGACAGAAGTGAACATCATGGTAGTAGAGAAACTACACCACTTGATTTACATTTCCTTCATAATTTAGGTGTCTCTCATCCAAGATCAGCTCAACAATCTATTGCTGGTCAATCCACTTCTGCTACCCATACACCCATTGTCCAAACCACTCCACTTTAGCCCACTTTCCCTCTTGTTAAGCCACCTCTTGTAAATCCACCTCCACCCCTTATCATGGAAACATGGTATGCTCCCTTAGTCCTTCCTTTACCTTTAGTCAATCTTCCACAGGACTATCAGTCCAAGATTCCATTATATGATGCCAGTAATGCTACTACTACTTCACAACATGTGGATAAGATGAATGACTACTTTGAAAAAAATGAGATTGATGATGAAACTGTCAAACTTAGATTAATTGCTCAGAGTTTAGGGGGAGAAGTAATAAAATGGTTCAAAGGCTTAACCCCTCACAACATAAATGATCTTCAAGCCTTCCATCAATTATTCTTAAACAAATGGGAAGTGAAGAGGAACCCTCTCCAGATACTTTCGGATTACAAGAATCTCCACAGAAACACTGGAGAAAGTGTACAAGCTTATTGCACTAGGTTTAACAGTGTGTATAATGCACTTCCCATAGACTTAAAACCTCCACAAGGCTCATCTTTAAACAACTTTCCTGAAGGATTTGATCCTGAAATGCCCTATCAGCTAAGAGAGAGAGATCCTTTAACTCTTGAAGATATGCAAAAATGAGCTCTTGCTGTGGAAGTCAATTGATGGAGAAAAGAGAAAGAATGAGGAATGAGAAGAAATTATCCTTTAAAGAGGAATCTACACCTTCCACATCTAGTTCAAAGATGGAGAGAATGATGGAGGAGATGATGAAAAAGATGAGCATTCTTGAGAGAGCACAAGCAAGTCAAAACCAAACAGCTCCTCAAAACAGAAATCAAAACCAGAATCATAATTTTAGGAGAAACCAGCCTCAAAACAAACCAAGGGAGTATGATCAACGGATCACTCCTCCTTTTCATCAAAACTATGTAAGTGAGGTTGAAGAAACAAATGAACAAATAGAGGAAGATGGAATTAACATGCTAGGAGTAGACAATGATGATTTTGAAGTTCATTATGATAGAAAACAAGGTCTATACACACCCTATGATGATAAAAGAGATGAGGATGAAATTTATTATCAAGACATGGAAAATGTTATCATAGAGTCTCAAAAAGAGTATGACCTTAGGAGAAAAAGAAATCAAGAAAATCCAAAAATTAAAACGTCTGAAAAATCTACACAAAACAACACTGTAAATAAACCCAAAGTTATAAAACAGAAAGACAAGACAGTGGCTGGAAATTCTGATAGAAACAAGGAAAAAGGCACTCAAAGTACTGAAAAATAGAGTGCAGATCTTAGCAGTACTAGTACCTCAGCTAGTGCTCCTATTAAAACAATTTTGACAAATGTAAATAGAGGAATCAGCAAACAGATTTTGTTGATAGATTGGTAGTTAATAAGGTTGAAACAGGCACTTCAAAGAATCAGATGCCTTTTAGTTTGGAGCAGGAAATTGCCAGAATCAAAATCTTTGTTCCTCATACTGAATTAGCTGCCCAAAATGTATATAGATCTCAAATTTTGAAGGCTTTTAACATAGAAGAGAATAATGACACTGTCAATGTTAATGATGACCAACCAAAGCTTATATTTGGTCCTAAGATTGAGGGTAGATATCAAGAGGGACCAATTCCTCCTTTTTATGTTAGTTTAAATGTTCATGACAAAAATTTTCACAACGCCATGCATGACTCAGGAGCCTCTCATAATTTAATGCCCAAAGCTGTAATGGAGAGCCTAAGCGTTGAAATCACTCGAATTTACAAAGATCTTTACTCCTTTGACTCAAGCAGAGTGAAATGTTTAGGATTAATCAAAGACCTCTGTGTTAACTTAGCGCAAATTCTAGCCAAATGTTTAGTAATAGATATTGTTGTGGCAAATGTACCCCCAAAATATGGAATGCTATTATCAAGATCTTGGGGAGCTAAGTTACAAGGAAAGATGCAGATGGACATGACTTATGTGACCATCCCTATTTTTAATCAGACTAAAAGACTTTACAAGGAGTCTCATATGCAGTACATGGTTACTAGACAAGAGGGACCGCAAAACTCTCCTCTTTATTATGTAAACACAGGCATTGACTCATTTATCCTTTTCAACGATGAAATTTTCAATGAACAAGTGACCTTAACTGAATTAATGGAAAATAGAGAGGAAGAGGAAGACAACACAGAACTGTTGAAACAGTTTTCTAAATCTGAAAACTACAGCAAACTAAACCCAGGTCTAGAGCTACAAATCATTCATCTATTTCTTTTAAACCTTGAGAGTCAAGAAAGTAATCCTCAATGCAATGAAAAACCTGAGGAATTAAAACAAATTCAACGTAGTGTTGGTCTTCACGAACAACCCGAAAGCGCGCTAGTTGAAGAGGATAGTAACCAAACTGATGAAACCGAAACCAGTCCTCTCTGGAGTATGCACTTTGACGGATCTTGTACTAAAAGTGATGCAGGTGTAGGAGTGTGGCTTCATAATACAATGAAAAATCATATTGAAGGGCACTCCTGCAAATTAAACTTTCAGTGCACCAATAACATAGTCAAGTATGAAGCCCTTCTTTTAGGCCTGTATATATTGAAGAAATTAGGGGCTGAAAGGATAAATGTGCATGGTGATTCCGAATCAATAATTAGGCAAGTAAATGGGGAATATACCACAAAACACCCCAGACTTAGAGCCTACAGGAACGACATCATGGATTTATTGAAAACTTTTGAGGAATCCCAACTTATTTTTGTACCAAGAGAAAAGAATATCATGGCCCACAATTTAGCTTTTGCTGCTAGAATGTGTTTAACACCATATGAAACCAAACAATGTACAACTCAAATTAAATTCAGACCAGCTGTCCCTGATAACGAGAAATATTGGAACGTGTTTGATGGAGACAAACAAATAGAAGACTTCATGCAATCCAGAAATGAATTTGAACTACCAAGTTCGGATTCAGACTATGAAACAGACTATCCTATTGAAGAAAATCTACTTGATAAAGAAGAAGACTCTCAAAATATTTCTGATATAAATCTGCTGTCTAACAAACTTGAAAACATAATAGATGTTAGTATAGAGTCAGATAAAGAAGACTTATAAACTCTGCAGCCTAACAATCAAAGTTTGCCAAAGGGACTGGTCCCTTTAGAAGAGTTGTTTGATTTCAACGATGTGGAAAAGAAGCAAAAAATGGATCCTGTCGAGACTGAATTTGAAGAGTGTAATATAGGCAGTGAACTAAAACCAATGATGATCAAACTGTCTAAAACTTTACCAGCTCACATCAAATTCAAATACATAGACCTATTTAAATAATTTTCTGATGTTTTTGTATGGAGATATGAGGATCTAAAATCCTAAGACACTGAAATAATTCAGCACAAGATACCTCTCAAAGAAAACCAAAAGTCATTTAAACAAAAACTACACAGAATAAACCCTGTTCAGTTACCTTTGGTTGAGAAGGAAATCAAGAAAATGTATGAAGCTAGTATTACTGTCCCTATTAGATATTCAAAATGGGTGTCTAATCTCGTGTCAGTTAGGAAGAAAACTTGAGAGATTAGGCTTTGTATAAACTTTAGAGACTTAAACAAAGCTTCATTGAAAGACAACTACCCTTTATCCAAGATGGATCATATTTTACAAAGGGTAGTTGGTTCTTAAAGAATTTCTTTGCTAGATGGCTACTCAAGATACAATCAGATTTTAGTACATCCTGATGATCAATTAAAGACAACTTTTACTACACCTTAGGGCACTTTCATGTATGTTAAAATGCCCTTTGGTTTAATTAATGCTGGTGCTACTTTTCAGAGAGCCATGTACATTGCATTCTCGGAATAATTGGGCTAATTCATCATTATTTACCTTGATGATGTCACTATTTTTTAAAAGACAGATGAAGAGTGCTTAGAACACTTGAGAAAAGTATTCGAGAAATGCACAAAGTTTGGGATATATTTAAACCCAAAGAAAACACTATTTGGTCTCCAAAAAGGTAAACTTCTTGGGTACATTATATCATAACAGGGAATAAAGATAGACCCAAAAAGGATCGAGGCTATATTGCAAATCACTCATCCTCAAAACATCAAGGAACTCAAATCTTTCATTGGAAAGATTAATTTCTTGAGAAGGTTCATACCCAACTTAGCTTACCTCCTTAGGAACATTAAAAACATGTTGAAAAAGGAATAAAGAGTTAAATGGACCTTGGAAGCAAAGAAATCCTTTGAGCTTGTAAAACAAGCATTAACCAAAACACCAGTTCTAATAAGTCCTAATTTTTCAAAAGATTTTTATATTTTTTCATTTGCATCAGAACATACAATAGTTGTTGTCCTATTGCAGAAAAATCCATAGGGACAAGAGAAGCCCATTGAATTCTTCAGCAAGGCATTGAGAGATGCACCCCTAAAGTATAACATTATGGAAAAGCAAGCTTTTTCTTTGGTCAGAGCTTTAAAAGACTTCAGAGTTTACATCCTTCACTCACAGATCATTGCCTTTGTCCCAAATTCAGTTGTTAAAGACATTCTAACACAGGACCCAGATGGTAAGAGAGGTTAGTGGATAGTTGTGATACTGGAATATGATTTATAAATAAAGCCCACTAAACTCATTAAAGGCAAAGGTCTAGCTAGATTAATGGCTGAATCAAATTTTGAAGTTCTTGATATAAATATGATAAATGCTTTAGATTAACAAGAGGAACTGTCAACTCCCATTATTGAAGATCATTTTATGAATTCCTCTTGGTATGTTGATATTCTATATGTTTTGCTCAATCTAAATACACCTCCTGGTTTGACAAAAACAAAGGCAAGGTTTTTAAAGTTAAAAGTTGTAAACTATTGCATTATAGATAAATGTCTTTATTGGAAAAATGCAAGTGGGTTATTGCTTAAATTTTTGCCTGAAAATGATGCAGAGAAGGTTAAGCATGAATTCCATGAAGGAGAATGTGGAGGCCACCTCTACTGGAAGACAACAGCCAACAAAATCCTTAGAGTTGGTTACTATTGGCCCACCCTCTTTCTAAATGTACACAAGATGATAATTGTCTGTCATAAATGCCAACTTTTTGAAGGAAAAAGTAAATTGCTTCCCTTACCTCTGCATTCAATCGATGTTGAAGCTCCTTTTCAACAGTGGGGACTTGGCTTCATAGGAGAAATCCATCCACCCTCATCTGCCCAACATAGATGGATTCTCACTACAATAGGCTACTTTACCAAATGGAGACTTTGTCATCATAAAATTCATTGAGACTCATATCCTCTCTAGATTTGGCTGTCCTAGGAAGATCATCACTGATAATGCAGCTGCATTTGGATCCAAGAAGATGGTTGAATTCTGTCACAAATATCAGATTACAATGGGCCATTCTACTGCTTATTACCCTCAAGGTAATGGGCTAGCAGAATCCTCAAACAAAAGTTTGGTGAACATAATCAAGAATTTGCTGGAGGACAACAAAAATTCTTGGCACACAAAGCTGCATGCACTATGGGCTGACAGATTGACACTTAAGAATGTCACCCTACTAGCTTATATATGGCACAGATGCAATTTTTCCAACCAGCCTTGGTGTACCAGTTATGAAGTTGATTCAAGAAGTGCAATCTGAAGACAATGACATGATGAGAAGGATTAATCAGACTATACATCTTCAGCAAACCAGAGAGGAGGTTTACAATAGAGCATTACAAAAGCAAGAGAGCATCAAGAAGCTTTTTGATAGAAGGAAAAAGGCTAGCAATTTCAATGTTGGGGACAAAGTGTTAAAGTGGGACTCAACGAGACAAGACAAGGGCAAGCATGGGAAATTTGATAACTTATGGCTTGGCCCTTATCTCATTCATTCTACTGTTGGTAACAATTCTTATTTCTTGCAGGAGTTGAATGGATTTAAGCTATTTGGGGGTCCTGTCAATGGCAGGATGCTAAAACATTATTTCTATTGACCCTACCATGTTTGAAAGCCTTTTTATCTTTTTCTCATTATAAATATTTCATCCATCATTGCATTCAAAGTTAGAAAAATAAAAAATACAAAAACAAAAGAAATAGAAAAGAGGGCAGATTGTAAAAACAAGAAAGGTACAACCCCATACCAAAAAAGAGAAACAAAATCTGAAAGTGTGTAACCTCAAATGCCACTCCTAAAAAACACACTTCTAGTTATTCATACAACCTAATCTTGACTAATTAGTTTTAAATTTACTGCTAATAGGTTAGTGAATCATATTTGCAAAAATAGCTTAATCTTGGCTTATCAGTTAGAAAGATTAGGATAGAAAAATAAAGGTTCAAACAAGCTCAAAATCCAAAATTAAGATTCCAAAAGAAAGATGACTCTAATCTGTTTAAATCATGAGTCAAAGACAAAATTAAACTGGTTCTAATAAGCCCAAAACTTGAACCAGAAAAGAATGTAAAACAGCTCAAAAAAACTCAAAAACAGAGCTGAAGAAAAGGGAAGGTCGTGCTTAAAATTTTTAGATCTTAAGCCTTCAACATTTTGATTTAATTTTCTGAAAATTATTATCTATGTGCAGCCTGGTTTTATGCCATAGATCAGCAACAAGTTAGACTGTTCAATCCTGACTTGTATGCTTTTAAATTTCTGTTTTAGAAATTAGTGAATAAAAATTTGTTAGACTGTTTAATCCTAATAGATAGTAGATTAGGTAGAGAAGCATATGAACTCAACTATTTAATATGAGTTCATGGAGAAATAAGAAGTATATTTACATTAGTTTTTTTCTTTCAAAAGAATAAAATGTTTGTAAAAGAGTTTGCCAATCCAAGTGCACTCTGAAAGAAGAAAAAATGTTAGATTAGTAGGATTGGGTAGGTAGAGAGCTTGGTTTGATAGTATTCCATTGTATTTCATGGCTGCTAACATTTTCAGAGAAAAAAGAAGATCATCCAAGTGAAGAAATTTGCAGCCCAATGGATCAGGCACTGATCAGCCCTCCAGAAAATACAAGTATGAAGTTCTTGATGCCTTCAAGAAGGCACCATCCCCATGTGGAGCCACCTATAAAATTTTTCATATCAAATGGTGGCTAAATCATTTTTTGAAAGCCTTCAAGAAATAATTTTACTGCCAAATCGTTAGTTCATGAAGTCTTATGAAGATAACTTATCCTTGAGTTAATCTTCACTGTTGTTTCCCTCTTAAACTCAGAAATTTTGTTGTTTTCCTGGACAAAAACACTGTTGAAAACTTCATTTTTCCTTCATTTTACCCCTCCTTTCACTCATTATTAACCTTCATTTTTGTTCCCTTTTTCCCCATGAAATTCCTCTATTTTCCATTATTTCCCTTCTTCCCTTCATAAATCCCCTTTGATGAGATTTAAAACTCCTTTTTTTGCCTTATCGGAAGCTTTCGAATGCTTTGAAAATCCTTGAAACAACATAAAAAAAAGTCTTTTTAACTATAGGCCTAAGCCCCTTTGGGCTAAGCCCTAAACCACTTCCCCACCATGTGACTTGGCACTGGAACCAAGTGCTAAACCCATATGGCACTTATCGCATCGGAACTTTCGACGAGCGCATGTCTGTTTGTTACATAAAACCCTCGATGTGATTGGCTTCCTTTGTATAAACTCCCGATCCCTTGATTCCTTTGTAAAAATGAGAGCCCGCAATCAGACGCTAAAACACAAAAAAGACTTGGAAAAAACCAAATTTCTCTTTGCATTTTTGTTAAAAACCCACTTTCCTATGTTTTTATTAAAACTTGCCACTTCACTGTTTTAGAGGAAAAGGACCGTTGATCTACAAACCGATCGACGATCAATAAAATCTCACATCAGAGTTTTTCATCGGGCGCATTTGAAAAGGCCCCTTCTTTGTTCCGATTCCGATGAGCCCTTTTTTGCTAAACCCCTCAACCACGTCCCCACCATATAACCCAAAAGCCCCACATTCGGGCGCTAAACCTCATATAAAACCCCTCCCCGATACAAATTTCCCTTTGTATTTCATTAAAAACCCCATTTTTCATATTATAACTAAGCCCACCGGTTCATTGGTTGAAGCCATTCCCAACCGTTGATCTTAAACCAATCAATGATTGGAAAAATCTCACATCGGAGATTTCATTAGGTGTGTTTTAATATTTTATTTCCCCCTCTCGATTGGCAATCTCCCGATGGATTCTTAGCCATCGATCTCCCCCACCAGATCTAGATCCGATGGCCCACATCGATCTAATCATAAACCCATCCCCCCGCTTGTAACCTCCTCCGATTCATTTTCCACCATCGATCTGATCCTCAGATCGATGGTCTACATTTGATCGCATCGGCGCTTGTGTCCCTTTGCCCCTGTCGATCGCAAACCTTCCGATTGCATCTAGGCCGTCCATATAAAAAGATCTGATGGTCTAGATCTTTTCTCCCTTCCCTTCGTTAAATTCATGAGGCCCGCTTTATAATGTTTTTCAGCGAGTCTCCACCATTGATCTCTGCAGATAAATGGCCCACACTGACCCATTCTCTTCCTCATATTTTATTTCATTTAACCTCCAGATTTGATCTGGACTGTTCATTCCTCTCATCCGACGGTCCAGATTCATCCCGATAGGCCCAACTCCTTTGGGTCCTACCTTTCTCTAGATCCAATCTCCACCATCCATCCCCTGATCGAATGGTCCAGATTAAAACCACCTTACCTTCTTCTGCCCACGCATATTGTCTTATTGTGCTCTCTCCACAACCGTCGGATCTAAGACCCCAGATCTAACGGCCGACACTCAGTTTCACGTAGATTTAAGCCTAAACGTTAATGATTTGAAATTACGCAATGTAGGCAGTTTCAAAAGGCCACGTGTCAGCCAGTAATGCATATCACATTCAAAAAGGTGAAACCGCCTTTCCTCCATTTTCTTGCGCGAAACTGCTGGTTTCTTTTAGCCGAAACCACCCTCCTCATTTCTATTGCATTTCATCGTGTTTATTCCCCGTTGTTGATCTCTATAGATCAACGGCTCACATTCAATCTGACCATTGAACTATCGCCCTCTTCCATACTCCAAGGGACTTCATCAATCAACCTCAGTCATTGATCTCTGAGGTTGATCTCATCCGACAGCCCAAAATCCTTTCGGAAACCCCGAATTTCATTTTAACCTTTTTTCTTTGCCAAAGGGTTTTTCACCTATTTTCTTTGTAATTTCTCTCATTTTACTAACATGTGGCTCCCTTCACATTGTATTATCCCAGTTAATCCCGACAGTTGATCTCTGTAGATCAACGGATCTGACTTAATCTCCCCACCGTTTTTCAAACCGCCTCCCATATAACCTCTACGAGCAATCCTCGTCGTGGATTCTTTCATCCAACGACTGCGATCTAACCCTAGCCTCCAAAGAAGTGAAACCCAAATATTAGGGATTTTTCTAATTTTTCTTGGTTTGTGTAGGTTTCAATGGTTTTTTCCATTGTGTTAAAATAAAAATGAAAGTCGGGGATGACAATCCCCCATGCCTTTATTCATCGAAAGGATTGTTCCACAGGGTTTCACATCAACGTTTTTCGGTGCCTCATGAACGCTGGAAACATTATAAGAGGCCACTGTAACATATGCACATCAACAAGACACAAAAAAGCTAAATCAAACAAAGAGTATTAGTTGGACAGCATGAAATCAAAGAAGAAAAATAATTGAAGATGGTTTACACATTTTTTAGGGATTACGGCCTAAAATCGAATATTTAAAAAGCTAATCCACTAAATTAAATGCAGTTTGAATAAAAAAAGACATAAATTAGGCCTGATTAAGCCTAACACATAGAGTTAAAGCAAATAAACAAGTTTTTAAAGAAAAACAATAATATCTATCAGTCCGAGAAGCCTCCACCACCACATCAAAGGCTAATTGAATCCTCTCAGCTGCCAAAGCCACCTGTAGCCTCAAAGCATTCAAAAGAGGCCATAGTTATGGCGAGAATATAAGATATTTGCTTCCATGCAGTTGAACAGTTATTTCAAGAGAAAGGAACTTATTACAATTGTCAGCAAAGTTATTATGAAGATAACACAGAGCCTTAAAGTCAACACAATCATCCCAGTGAGCTTAATACTTAATGTAAAAAAATTAATACAGAGGAATATCTGAAAACTTCTCCATTGAGCCCCTCAAAGGCCGAGAAGCATTAAACTATATTAATTGAACTTAGAAGATCTTTTATCCCATCCCACATCCTCATTCCTTCTATAAATACTTTTGTAGAAGATGAGATAATGTTGGTCACTGTATATCTGTTGCATGTAAATATTTTACTAAAGCTGTTGTAAGCTCTGTTTGTCATTGCAGATACCTAATTTGAGATGAGAATTTTGAAGCTGTAGAGAACCATTGGGCTTGAAGATTGTAATTGGTTTGAAGCATCAAATACAAGTTGATTTATGGGATCCTGGTCTATGTCAACGGTGATGTTTTTCTTATTGTAAATAGTTATTTTATTTCTGTTTCCATTCTATCCATCTTCTCTGATAAAGAACAACAATTATAGAGTTAGGATTTACTGTCAAAGGTACCCTGCTCTTACTGATAAGCTTTATCTATATGTTTTCTTCCAATTGTGTCGTTTAAGAATTATTTAATGCGGTCCAAGCAAGTAGGAATGCTGGCGTTCTCTCGTCCTACTATTTAAAGTAAACATTGTTCTTGAATGTTATTTTTTAGTATCTGCTAAGTAAATATTAACTAGGGAAGTTTATGGTGAGCACTGTCCTCTAGTTTTATCTCCAAAGGTTGTCTGAAAGTATCCCTAAGAGTATGTTGAAAGCAGGCTAGGTTCAAAGTCCTTACCTGATCTTAGACTATTCTTTGTTATCTTATGTGTTGTCTTGAAAAGTTTGCTAAGTAAAGTAGAGCTAGGGAAGTCTATGGTGAGCCCTGTCCTCTAGTTTCTTCTCCAACAGTTGCTTTGAAAGTTTCCCTTAGAATATGCTAAAAGTAGGATAGGTTCAAAGTCCTTACTTTATCTTAAGCTATTCTTTTTCGTGTTTTAAATGTTTTCTATTGAAAGTGCATCAAAAGCTGGCTAGTTTCGAAGTACTTACCAGATCTTAGATTACTTTTATGTCTTTCTTAAGTGTATGCCAAAAGTAGGATAGTTTTAAAGTTCTTACTTGATCTTAGGCTGCTCTTTGTTCTTCATTTGTTTTTTTCCCCTTCTTATTGTTTCATTCCATTCCATAAAAAAAACTTTAAAGAGATCCTTAGACATAGATGACTTTCCCAATGGACCACTCTTGAACCTTGTTTTTTCAATTAAATCCTACTATGACTCCATAGCCCAATGGATTGAAGATTTTTCTTGCTTATCTTCTTAGCTGAATCAATCTTTCACTTTCATTCACCTTCACCCTTCTTTTAGACTTCCTTCACCTTCACATATCTTTTCCCAACCAAAACAAACAAAACCTTATTCGTCATAACTAGCCTAATGTCACATTCAAAAGCTTTAAAGATAAATCAATATTTTTGCTTATAGAGAGATCCCTCTCTGGATTCAAGAGGGCTAGATCCTAGAATCCAAAAGTGGTTCAAGTGTTCTCTCCGCAATTCTGGTCTCACCAATCTGCTAGAATTACAGGGAGATAACACTAGGCAAGAGAAAAATTTCTTTCCTGCCAATGTATCCAGAACCTGATCAATAAATGGAAGGGGAAAGTTGTGTTTTTGTGTGGCCTTGTTGAGTTATCTATAGTCAACACATATTCACCATTTCCCATTCTTTTTAGGAACTACAACTAATGGAGAGACCCATTTACTATCAGATATAGGATAAATAAAATTAACATGTAACAGTTTTTGAAGTTCTTCTTTAACAATGTCTTTTAAATGAGGATTTAATCTTCACTGAGGTTGTCGAATGGTTTTTTAATATTTTTCAATGTATATATGGTGCATGCATAGTTGGGGATCAATCCCATTCATGTCTGAGTAGTCCCAATCAAAAGCTTTTTTATGTTTTAAAAGAACTTGAGTAAGTTTTTGCTATTGGTCATGACTCAGATTACTGTTAATGTTTAGGGTTTTCCCTGGCTCAATTTCTATAGTTTTGCAGTGATAAACAATGGATGTTGGTATCGTGTGGTCACTAATTTTTTTGATGGGATCCTCTTCAATTTCGTTATCAAGAACTGCTTCAATCATGTGACATTTGAAGCTTGATGTGGAGATAGGATGATTGATAAAGGTATTAATAACATCATCTTCTGTTTGATTTTAAATTCAAGGGCATCTACCACAGTTAATGGTGATCGAATGTTTTCTGTGAAATATGTTGCAGGTTTTTTCATGGTTTTTATAATAGTCAGACTCGGCTGAGAAGGGGGATATAAAGCTAAATTTTTTACATCTGTTCCCCTAGTTATTGTCATATTTCCTGTCCGACAGCTGATATAAGCATCAGCAATTGCTAGCCAAGGTCTTCCTAGTATTAAAGGATGCCCATCAAGCTGACTTCTGGGATTAATGATCAAGAAATCTGTTGGGTATTCCCAAGAATCTACAGACACCATTACATCCTATAATTTCCCCTCTGGTTTGACAACCGAGAGGCCAGCCAATTCCAGTAGAGTCGTGATTGGATCTAAGGTTGTGATGCCAAGATTTTGACAGTTTGTTGTCGTGAGAATATTAATGGTTGCTCCTAAATCCACTAATGCATTGGGATAAGAACAACCATTTATCTGGACTGTAACGATGGGGTTTCCAGGATCTTCATATTTCACTGGAATTTCTCTACCTAATAATATATCAGATAGAGTTCCAACAACATGGACAGTGGGTTTTATTCTTGATTTCCTCATAGAATTATTTATACACAGCTCTTTGATATTTTTAGCATATATTGGAATGTCCTGGATAGCCTATAGGAGGGGGATTTTTATACAAATATTTTTCAATTCTCCCAGAAGATCAAAGTCAGGGGTTTCAATTGGACATGGTATCAACAATCTTTCTGGGAATGGGGGGGAAGTGGGTATAATTTGTTCAGGATTTTTGTGTCTAACTGTATCTTCCCCCTATTTTATTTGTTTGTTTTCTACAGTCAGAGACTTATTTGTGAAAAGTTATTCAGGTTGCAAGTCTTTATCCTGCTCTGGAGTAATTATACATCCAAATATTAACTTAAGCTCATTACATTCTCTCAACTGTATTTCGGGGTCTAGACCTTCTATGATTTGTATTCACTGAATTGGTATATTATTTGGGTTTGGGTTGGGTTGAGCTAGGAGTTGTGGTCGTATGCTTGTTTGAGGATTTTTTTGCAACGTTAAGGTTGGTCGAGGCAGAGGGCCTGTTCCCATAGGCTGGTTTGTGGCTCTTTGCCAGTTTGATTTCCAATTTGAATTTTGTGAAGTGGAGGGGGACCATTGGGATGAATAAGGGTTATTCTGCCAGAATTGTGGTGGGTAAGGAAAATTCGGCCAACTATTATTGTTTGAATTTGATTGATTTGGCCAAATATTGTTGTTTAAATTTGATTGATTTGGCCAAGGTGGCATAAAAAATGCTTGAGGTGGCAAGAAAGGTCGTTGATTCTGCCATGCTCCCCCTGAATATTGTTGAGAATTGTATTGCAAAAGGGGAAAAAATGAAGATGGATCAGTGGGAATAGCTGTCTGGTGTGCTTGCCATTGTCAACGCTGGTTTAATTGATACACTGGTTCCGCTTCTTCTTCTACCTCCTTAAAAACTACTTTTACTCTTGGGAGTGATGGGCAGCTTTCTATGTTGTGTTCTTGGGTGCATATGGCGCATTTTCTTTTTGCATCTAGGGGGAAGTCCTTATCACTGTGATTTTTTCTGCAACGTGGGTAGAAGATAGCCAAGTTCTACTCTGCTATGGCCTGCTTTTTCTTGGCTTGCATAACATCTAGTTGTGTTGTCAGAGTTCCTAGGATATCAGTTTTGAAGACCTCCAACAAATTGCCTATTTCACTTCGTGTAATGCTTTCTCTTGAAGCCTTGGTATCTCTAGAGTTCACCTCTCGTCCAGCTGGTTTGAGTCTTGAATGGCCCCTGGAACATTTAATGCACAAATCCACAATATCGTTATAATTTTTTTGATAAATATCACCTTTTCCCATTATATTTAATGTTTCCACCCATTGATCCTTCATACCTTTAATTAACGTATTTTTCAAAACATTATTAGGAAGATTTGCATAAGGGGATCTTTGCAAATTATATTGAAAATGCTCTACATATTCTTCCAAGGTCTCGCTAGGTTTGGCTACCATCTGAAAATTTTCATCTTTTAATTCTCTCGTTCGGCAATAATCTTGATATTTCTTAAGAAAATATTCTTTCATTCGGTCCCAATAATTAATGGTACCTCCACCAACGCAGAGCTGCGCCCTTCAAAGTATATGGGAATAGCTTTAGCTTTTTGGGGTCGGTAGTATAATCATATCCTCTACATAAGACATCAAACTCAAAAATAAATGCATCAGGATATTCTGAAGTTAGCCCATGGAAATTAGGGATATTTTGCAATGGAATAGCTTTCATGGGAGCTGACAGCTGTGTCAACGATAGGATATTGTAATGTAGAAGTTTGAGCTGGCTGGTTCTGAGCCATATGATCAAAAATATGCCAATATCCTTCAGGGATCTCCATATTTAGCAGGTTTTCCCTAGGATGTCTAGGAGAGGCTGGAATAATCCTAACAATACTACCTTGATCTGGAATACTAGGTGTCCTCTGTTCAAATATTATTTCGAAAGATCCAGGTTATGATGGTTCAATATCAAGATTACTTGTTCTCCTTCTACTTCATGGAGAGTACTAGAATTTCCTTCTTGTAAAGGGTCGGCTTGTAAATTATCAATGTCTAGGAAACTCTACTCAGTTACTTCTTCAAGAAATCTCAGTTCTGACAGATAAATTTCGAAATCACCTATTTCTCCCTCTCCTTCACGGAGGGTGTTATAATTTCCTTCTTGTGAAGGGCTTGTTTGTAAATTTTCAGTATCCTGAAAACTTTGTTTTATCCCTTCAGTTTCACCGTGAATCTCAGCGTTAGCTACAGATGGTGATCTTGTGGCTTGAAGGAAGTCAATATGACATCTGGCAGCAACAATTCAGGGTACTAAGATGTCTAAGACTCAACTTTTCTTATGATTTCGTCGATAAAGGTTGTTCGCCCAAGCGTCACCGGTCCCTTAGGTTTTTCAGGTCTAGGAGGAGGAATTTTGTTTTGTTTAGATCTTCTAGTCATTCAAAAGAAATGAAAGCATACATTCCTACCTTATACTTCTACACAGTTCTGCTATAAAGCGGGCAGATGAATGAGCATGTTCCTTGTTCGTTACGCAGGTTCTTACCTTACGTTTTTAATACCAAGTTCTTCCTTAGCAAAAAAAATCAAATATGCATCACTCTTTCTAAATGGCTACACTCTCCCTGGCAATGGCACCAAAATGTTGACTAATAAAAGGTACTTCTTAAAATTTTTAATTATCTCACATTAATCATCAATCCGGGTAAGTCCTCTACTTTCGAGAGTGTACACAGTATGTGGCTGCTATTATTTGAAGAGTAATGGTTTGTAGCATCGATCTTAACACAAATGTAAATGAAAATATCTAACAGAATCTAATGGAAATTATTAAAGAAACATCAAAGTGTGGTCTTCTATTGAAATCAAAGCTTACATCAATCCAAATAACAAAATCATCAGCTGAGAGCAGAGTAGCAATAACTCACCTTTACTTTAGCTGATTAAATCTAAATTCTATTAAATCTATTGTGAATGCAATCAAGACAAGGGTAATATCATTCTGAGAGTTCGAAAGTAGTAATCAAACTCTTGCAGAATATAATGCGCTTATTTAACAAAGCATAACAATATGAATCACAAGTAGAATGTAATCAATCCAATAGTAATGCAAAACATTAACAGAATGTAAATCAAGAAATAAGGAATAGCTGAAATAAAATAGATTCACATGGGCAAGAAATTATCAAACCGATTAAGCGCTAGGAAATATCAGAACATGATACAAGGAAGTAGCAAAACTCCACCAGAGGCCAGGCCCTTAGCCACCAGTACGTATTGCTACGTTACTTCAAATACGGTGAGAGAACAGAAACTCAATTATGTATTAATAATTGAACTAAAGTAACAATACAATAAGTCGTGCTCTCCAAAACACAGTCTATAATTATGTTTTACAAATTAGAAAATAACAGAGATTCTCCCCATCCTTTCTATCATCACTTGCTTTTATAGTTAGCCAGAGATAAAAATTAAACAGTAAATACAATCCCTCGGGATCTTTGATCTTGAGGGATTCGTAACCAATTCCTAACTTAAGACATATCCCAATCTGATCTTCTTCATGTATTCTTAACTCTCGTTGTAACCGACGCACTTCTTTCTCCATTGGTCAGATTCTGCTGTTCTAATTCTGTTTTGTCGGGTTCCTTTGTTCCAATGTTAGGGAATAGCAATCATCCCTTACCATTTCCCTGTATAAAGAAATATAGAAGTTAGTTAAACCATAGCAGCACATGATTCCTTCATTATCCTTAATAGTTCTAGCATATTAGGATATTAGGATATGAAAGAGATAAGAATTATGGAAAACAATGGTGATTTCAACAGTAAATACATACCCATTTCGTGACTCAACAGGAGAAGCTTACATTTTTTGGTTCCCCATCATGAGAGGATTATTCTCCCCAAATTTTAGCTCAATTGGAGTTGTTTTGTTCCCCCAAAAGGGTAAAAAACACTCAATTTTTCACCTTTCTGTCTCTTTTTTGTGCAGGTGTTGCGCTCCTAGCAGCTTTGGCGTTTTCCACTTTTTGGGAAACTTACAGAGATCAAATTGAGGAAAAAAAGGGTGATTTGGAAACTAAACATCAACAGCTTTCCAACGGGCCATCACGGAACCTTTTCTGACATTGGAAAGGCCTTGAAAACGCTGTTGCAAAAAGACTTTTTTTGCTGCTGCGCTCTTGGAAAATTTTCAAGTTTTGAGACAATATGCTATGTTCCTGTGTGTAACTGAGAAAATGTGCGTTAGGCAAGTTTCACCATGTATTTCAGAGCTTAAAAGTCAATATTTTTGCTATTTTAGTTCGGAAATGATATTTTGGAAGATATTTTGTGCCTTGGACCTTATAGGGCCTCAAGGACAAGTTAGGATATTTGTTTTTGGACAATAGGCTTCTAGATGCTCTAGTGAGCTCTCTTCCTCCTTGCTTATTATATTAGGCACGAGGATTCATTGTAAATAGTTGGGAATTGATGTGTTATAGAGCAATAGATGCTTTATGATCTTGGAGAAGATATTTGGTTTTATGAAGTGAATGAATGGCTTGTGTGGCTTGATGTTGGAGAAGCTTATAAGGATTCCATAGCTTGGTGTATGGTGATGTTTTTCTAACTTGTTAGTGTTTTCTTGTCCTCATTTTGTTTAAGTCTGCTTGTTTGCTATAGATCAGAAAATTATAGGTTGATATATGCTCATGGAAGCACCTCAAACCTCCTGTTTGCTATAGTTTTGATGTTTTCTTCTTTTAGTTCATCTCAAGGAATTCTTGATTTCTCCTTAGGCCCACTAAAACTTGTTTTTGTTTCATGAATGATTAGTATGTTAGCTTATAAATATGATTCATGGTATGCCCTGCTTATTTAAAGTTTTCAAAAACTTATTGTGAAGCTTTTCTATGGAATACTAATTGATTAGGTTAATAGAAAGAGGTCTTGTTTCGATCTTTACCTTTTCCCATGCTCATCAACTTGTTTCAGAGTTCCCGATAGTTTAATATATGTTGTTTAGGAGTTCCCACTCCATATATTGAATCATTTTTTTATCTTATGTGTTTTCTCAAAAAGCTGAAGGTGGATTTCTAAATTTAGGATTTCTAATGCTTCTATGTACCACTGGATTGTTCATCTTGTATGTTTATCAGTTTGAGTATTGTTCATAGAGATTAATGGGTTTCCCTACCTCATGAGTTATTGCTTCAAATTATAGATGTATAAGACCTCTTAGTCTTTTCACAAAACTTAATATTCATCACACCATCATACATCACTTTAAGGATCCCCTCACCCTGTTAAATCAGCCCTGCAATACACTCTGTTTCATCATTTAGACACCCTTGACTTCATTTGACCCCATAGCCCTATTGATTTGATATTCTCTGATTCCACCTATCCTACTTGATCATCTTACCCCAACCCAAAACAAACAAACAAACCTACACTTAACAATTAGCCTAAAAACAATCATCCAAATTGAACAAGCTCACATCCTTCGGACAATAGAGAGAGCCCTCTCTAAGTCCAAGAAGGCTAGGTCCTAGGACTCCAAAGACTGGTCTGATGTTACCCTGTCATTTGGTTAGCCAACCTGCCAAATCACGGGACACTAACATAATGGAGATCACAGTGGGACCTTTTGAGTATATAAATGCCTGAAAACCTCTTAAAACTCTTTAGACCCTCAATTTTGATTGATAGTATCTGGTGGTTCATCCTCCACGTCATCGCCACACTAACATAATGGCGATCACGGTGGGACTCTGAGTAAGAAACAAACTTAGACTTCCCTAAACATTTCGGAAGCCCTTAATAAAACTATCTTGTGGATTTATCCCACCACTCACTAACATAAATCACGGTAGGACTTTGAGTGAAAAAATCCTAGGTATCCCTTAGGAACTTGCAAAATCCCAGTCAAACTTTGAAAATTAAGTATTGCCTAAAGAGTAGAAACTAGCTATTTCATCATCCTAGCAAATTGATGGATCAGCTATAGGATACTCTTACAAACCATTTGGGCTACATATAGAAACTCATAAAAAACCCCAAAACATTTCTAGATTGGCTTCTTGTCAGTATTGGTGGTGGACCATAGACACTTATCTTCAAAACAACCAAAAATATACACCTGGCGACTCCACTAGCCTCCAGTAGGCCTTCTAAATTTTACTAAAGTATCTATAGACTCTTGTAGGACTACATCAAAACAACCTTAGGAAATATAGAACCTTAGTCACACACAATGCGAGTTTGATAGCGCCTAGAGAGGTCAGCCTTCCAAAAGAAGTCATAAACTTTCCACCTCTCTAAATTTTGAATTTGAAACTGGCTCTGCGAAGAATCGATACCAGATCTCATCTGGACCCAAACCCTCCTACTATAGTTAATGACCCAGAAATAATTTTGTGGCAAAATTCTGAAGCTGGAAACTTAGCTACTTACATGATCATTCATAGAGCAAGCTTTGTACCTAAACATATTATAGCATTGCAAGACCCCTAGTTTGACTTGCACCATACTAGAAACCCTTTCAGAACCAAGTCATAACGTAAAATCGACCATACCGATCTTGAGCCCATAGACTTGTAGAAGAGTCCTAGCAAAGAAGCTTCTCCTTCCACACCACCTGATCTACAACTTCTCCATCACTTCAGCTCTTTTCACCCCAAGTCTGCTCAGAATCAATTTGCTGGTCCAAATACTTCTACCACACCCATTCAAACCACCACTGTGCAAATCACTCCATCTCATAGCACAAATCCCCCGCTTGTAAATCCACCATTAGCTCCCACCATGGCAGCATGGTATGCACCCCTTGTATTACCGCAACCTTTGGTACCTTTTCCAAATTATTACCAATCCAGAATCCCACACTTCACCGAGGCTGAATCCACTACTGCCCAACAACATGTAGATAGAGTGAATGATGCTTTTGACTACATGGAATTAGAAGAGGAAACCATGAAAATGAGAATTTTTTCCCAAAGCCTAGGAGGAGAAGCTAAGAAATGTTTCAAAAGCCTAACTCCCAACAGTATACATGATCTCCCTTCCCTTTACGAAAATTTCATAAACAAATGGGAAATCAATAAAAACCCTCTTCAATCCTCTTGGAATATAGCAACCTAAAAATAAACACGGGGGAAAGTGTCCAAGACTATTGCACTAGGTTCAATAGTGTTTACAAGGCACTACCACCGAACATGAAACCCCCATTAGTCCTAGCCTTAGCTAAATTCTCGAAGGGTTTTGACCCGACATGGCCTATCAACTAAGAGAAAGACAACCCCTTACTTTAGAATACATGCAAAAAGGAGCTATAAGTGTAGAGGCCAACTTAATTGAAAAAAGAGCTAGGCTAAGATCATAAAAGAGGGTAACATACAAAGACGACACCATTCCCTCCACCTCTTCATCTAATTGCAAGATGGACAACCTTCTTAGAACCATGGAAAGAATGATGGAAAGAATAATCATAAATGAAATAACGCCCCCTAGGGAAAACCAGACAAATCCCCAAAACATAAACCAGAATCAAAACTTTAGAAGAGGCCCACCCCAAAACAGACCAAGGGAAAATGATCAACAAATCAGACCACCCTTCCAAGATAACTATGTTGACGAAGGGGAAAGAGATATTGAATAACTAGATGAGAATCATCTAAAATTAATAGGCTCTGATACTGAGGGTGAGGTTTTTCTCAGAGAAGAAGAATAAGATTTTTTCTCCTCAAACCAAGATGAAACAAGCTATGAAGATTCTGAAGATCATGAATTGGGATTAGAAAATGCCATAATGGAATTCCATAGGAAATATGATCTTAGGAGTGAGAAAAACCAAGACAACTCCAGGAAAAACAACTCAGACACTGTTGTTAAGAAAACTCCCAAAAACATTCTTAAAAGAACAACAGACAATAACAATACCATGGCTAAGAAAGCTGATCCCAACACAAATAAAACTAGCCAATCAAGTATTGGCACAATTTGTCCTAGCACCTCTGCTAGTGGCCCTGAGAAAAATCTAATTACCAAAGCTCCGAACAAAATCAGAAAATTAAAAATGTGGAGAAATTTATGGCTGATAAAACTGATGTAAATATGTCTAAAACTCAAGTACCTTTCAATTTTAAAGGATAGATCATGAAAATCAAAATAACCATCCCTCTCACTGAACTGGTAGCTCAGGATATGTACCGCTCCCAAGTCTTGAAAGTCTTGAACATATGAAATGATACCAACACTCTAAATTTGACAGATGATAAACCAGAGTTGTTGTTCAGACCTAAAGTAGATGGAAAATACTAGAAAGGAGCCATTCCCCGATTCTATGTTAGCCTAAACATACATTAAAAAATCCTACATAATGTCATGCTAGACTTTAGTGCCTCTCACAACCTCATGCCAAAGGTAGTGATGGAAATATTGGGCCTAGAAATAACCAGGCCCTACAAAGATCTGTATTCTTTTGATTCAAGCAGATTTAAATTCTTAGGACTGATCAAGGACATATGTGTCAATCTGGCACAAATTCCTGCTAAGAGCCTGGTCATGGATATAGTCGTGGCTGAAATTTCCCCCAAATATGGCATGCTCTTGTCCCGATCTTGGGGAGATAAACTTCTGGGAAACCTCCAACTTGAAATTTCTTATGCTAACATCCTGATTTTTAACCAAACAAGAAGACTATATGGGGAATCTCACATGAAGTATATGGTAAGTAGCCTAGATAGACCCAATAACACCCCTATCTATTCCATTCATTCAAACTTGGACTTATTCATCTTGTATAATGAAAATGACTTTGATGAGCAAGTAAATGAATATTGTAAAGATCTAGGCGCATTACAACAATCATATCACTTCCTCTATTATGAGTTCGACAGTCAAAACTATCACGATCCTGAAACACTACAAGACAATAAAACTGAAATTGATTTCCTGCAAATTGAAAATGAAATATTAGAAACAAAAATCAGTTTAGAAAAGGGAACAGGTTGCTCAAAAGAAAAAAAATTCACAAGAACACAACCGCTTCCTTTTGCTCATTCGGAAAAAATGAAACAACCCCACAAAACACAAATCTTTGGGAATCTGAAACAAGATAGTCTAACGTTTCCACCTTACCTAGATACTTCATCATCCAAGAAATTTTACCTTTTAGAACAATTACCAATTTTCACAAATATTGCTACAAATCCAACAGAAATTTTTGCTATAGCTAATATAGAGGAGGATATCATAGGTAAACTTAAGGAGCATGAAATGATTGAGTTGTCTAAAATCTTATCATTACACATAAAACTAAGAAATGAAAGACTGTGCAAAATTGTTCAGAACACTAGTATATGTCAGGAAACTAGTTCAAAACCCTGTGACATAGACATCATTCTAAGAATTCACCCTTTCGAAAAAGAGCACAAAAACCTTAAGCAGTTAATGTCACTGAAAAATAAAACAATCGGACATAGGATGTTTCTAGACTTTATGCCCCTAGATAAACCTTCCCTAAAGAACACTTACCTTTTTCCAAAAATAGATCATACTTAAAAAAATCTAGGAGTTTCTAACCATATGTCATTGCATGATAGTGTTTCAGGTTACCATCATATGATACCACTTAAAAACAATCAACTCAAAGATTTTTCAAATTCACAGGAAGCAGCTTCAAGTTTAAACCGATGCTTCCCGGCCTAAAGTGTTGGGGTTCCTATGTTTTGGCAGATTTGGTAATACCAAAAGATAAGACAACATCAAACCGCTTTGGGACCTCAGGATCTAACCCTCTTGGGTCCAGAGAGGGATCTCTCTATAAAGATAAAGAATGATATATCTTTGAAGCTCACAATGAGGTATTAGGCTAGCTATGAAGCACGGGGGTTTTAAAATTGATTTGGTTGGTTGCTGTGTTGGGGATCATAAACTGAGAAAGCTATGGAAATAAAGGAAAAAAGTAGCAGGATGTTTCGGTAAAAGAAGATAGGCCAAGACAGTGTCATCCATTGGGCGATGGAGTCATGAAAGGGAATTACTTGCAAAACAACTAGCAAAGGCTTTCATAGGGCAAGTCATCTATACTAAGGGAATTTAGGTAGATGATGGAATGGAAAATTAAGGAAAGAAAG
This sequence comes from Pinus albicaulis, assembly GCA_034641835.2. Taxonomy (NCBI): domain Eukaryota; kingdom Viridiplantae; phylum Streptophyta; class Pinopsida; order Pinales; family Pinaceae; genus Pinus; species Pinus albicaulis. The sequence goes on from CM076572.1 coordinate 1,306,564,085, forward strand.
TGAAAGAAAGAAAGAAACCAAATTTCTGTCTACAGATCAGGTCAGATGTCATTTAAATCCAGACCTGCTTTGACATACTCAAAGGCAGCTTTCAATGAGGATACAAAGGGCAGCTTGAAGATCAGAACAGAGGTAATTTAACTTCAGGCCTGCTTTAGCATGCTCCAAGCGAAGACAGAGATAAGATTTAACACAGAGCTAGAGTCTATAGATTGGAGAAGGACTTTTAACCTTCCCTGCTTTGACACCAGTTAGGACATCCGAGCAACAAACCCGAATTGATACATCAGCTAGCAGTGAATAACAACTGCTACACTGGTTAAATTACATGCATTTGCTCTTAGATTCACGATTAGCAGAAAACATCAATGGTAGGGAGAGCAGAAACATAGGGTACCATGCGAGGGTATATCCTATGCCATATTTCTTATGCATACCAGAAGAAATGAACAACATGAAAAAATGTAATAAAACAATGTAGAGAGAAAACATCACCCATAGTAATAGACCAGGATCTTGTGAAATTTTCTTGATTAATTGATGCAAAACCAATCACATACACTGAGCTCAATGGCTGATTACAGTCCAAACTTTCTCCTCCCAGCCTACTACATTACAAACTACTCAGCTACTCTCCCAAAACTATCCTACAGCTAAAGAATCCCTACAACTACAACAACAACATCAACCTTTTACAATATGCTCTTGGGAATTCTTATAGGAGGATGAGTAATAGCGGGAGTAGATGTTCATTTAATTTGTTTCATTAAGGCAGAATGGCAGAAGCGTTGACGCCCATACTGCTTAATGTTTCTTCGTTGACTGTGCGTATCTTGTAGTCTGGTTCAAAGGTTTCTGTCAAGTCGATATTGACCTCATATGTGTTCTTGGAGTCCTTCTGGCTATTTGGAACTCTACCCTGCCTTCTGGAATTAGTGACCTAGATCGAAGGGTCTGCAGGCCTCTCCATACCTCCATAACTGTTGTTTGACAGTCTTAAAGAAGCTTCTTTCAATGTAACATATTTAAGGGCTCGAGGAGGCATGGAGACTTCTGAAGGAAGGTGTCCTTTTGGAGAAATAGTGCTCTGCTGATATGAATGCACTGATGTAATTCGTTAGTGTGCTTAGTCTTCAAATTGTGCCTTCTTCCTTTGAACGTGGGATTAAGTATTAATTACTCAATAATAGGCATTAACCCCTAAATTTGTTTCTATCGTTTCACTCCTGCCACTGCTGTAATAACCTTTCTGCGTTCCAAATCATAGTGATTGTGATTATGGAACATAGAGTGAATTCATTCACTCTGTATACCCTGCATAGTAAAACAAACCAATTATAAAATCCAGGGTCACGGAAGAATGCTTTGAAGGCCTGGAGGAATGGTGAAAAATGCACTAGAACGATGAAAAAAAGAAAAAACACTGCAAAAATGGTTGAAGACTAGACTGATGGAGGCTTGGTGTAACGGTGCGTCGTGGGCTGTCTGATCAGGTCTGGAGGTGATGATCAACGGTGGAGGTTAAACAATGGAAAGACTTTGGAATTTGGGCAAAATACAATGGAAATGGGAAAATGCAATGGAAAACATATGAAATGGACCTTAGGTGGTGGGACCTGGTCATGGAGGAGGGCGATTTGATTAGGAATGTCGGATCTCAGGAGGAGATCGACGGTGAAGATTGAATCTTGAATTTAATAGAGGTTCCGACAAAGAAACATGGTGAAAACGCACGATGCGTTATGGGCCGTAGATCTTGGATGAATGGATGGCGGAGATCGGATCGGGGGTCGGCAATCAATGGAAATAGGAAGCGGTGCATTAAGTCTTTCCTATTGCGATTAGAGCGATGTGCACTGGCCGTCGGATCTAAGAATAGATCGACGGTTGATATGTGATTGGAGGGGTGAAAGGATCGGGGTGATGGGCGCGCGTGGGACAAGCGCTGGCCGTCAGATCTTAAAATATCGATGGTTGGTATTGCAGCGGGAACACAGAAGAGGAAAGTCAACCGCATCGGAGATCTTCGGAGTGACAAAGGAAATGTGCTCACCCACTCTTTCGATTGCGATAAGTGCTTGGAGCTTAAACGCTTGGTTCCAGTGCTCGGTTACATGGCGGGGAAGTGGTTAGGGCTGGGCCGAAAAGGGCTAAGCCTGTTATATGAAAAATATGGGTTTTTTAGCCAAAACAGAGGGTTTTTGAGGCCGAAAAAGGGATTCGGTAGAGGGAAAAAGGGAAATGGGGATGATTTAAAAGGTAAGTGGGGAATTAAGGGAGGGAAATAGATGATGAGAACAGAGGTTTAGTGGGAATGAGAAAAGGGAAATGGAGGCCTTTTGGGCATTCTTCTTCATGAACAAAGAGGCTTTAAAACTGGGAACAGCAGTAAGGATTTATCAAAGGGCAAGGAATAAGGAGGCTTCAAGGATGATGTGTTTTTTGAGGGAATGCATTCCTTGAAGGCTCAAAAACAAATTAGCCCCCTGTTTTCTTGTCAAAAAATTCATAGGGGGCTAACAGTGGCTCCACATGGGGATGGCTTCTTCTTGAAGGAGTGAAAAATTCAGAACATGATCTTTGGAATAGGCCAGATGCCGGGTACTTGACCCATCCATTTTATTTCTTGGATCAACTGCCACAAATCATGAGGACATCATATCAGCAGAAATATTCTCCCAAACAACTACCTACCCATACTATTGTCCTAACATTTTTTCTTCTGGGTGCATTTGGACTTTCAGACCCTTTACATCATCAATTTTTTACAAACAGGAAAATAAACCTATTCTACTTCTACCCTTATTACTCCATGAGACCAGATTAGACAGTTTGGTTCTCATAGCTTCTCTACCTAAACTATATCTGCGAGGATTAAACTGTCTAGCAGATTTCTTCTCTACATTCTAAAACAGAAATTGAAAAATAGTCAAGCCAGGATTAGACTGTCTGGCTTGCTGTAGGCTATCGCATAAAGACAAAACTGCTCATGGACTGAAACTTTGCAGAAATTAAAGCAATTGACTAAATTCTCACAGACTGAGCTTTATTACGGACTTACTACCTACTCTACTCTAACCTAGAAATCTCTGATGCTCTAGGTGATACAATAATGCCAGTGCAGCCAGTCAAGCAGTAACAAAAAAGGATAGAAGCACTGACTACTCACCAGAGACAACCACGGGGTGCTCTACGTATGGTTCTTCAAAACTGAGGTCACCATCACTGGTGACCACTCCTGATGAATCTGGCCCTTGCGAAGGATCAATGCTGGAGAATTTGAGCTAATCAGGACCTCCATGTACTCTGCCACAGGATCAATGAACATATGATGTACACTTTTTTCTTTCAGGCCTTCCATGACTGGTAGGTTGTCTTTATCTTGGGCCGCTTTGATTCCTGCATCTTCAACTGCGTTTTCAATGTGACTCTTGAGAACCGGACCATCTTCTTCTTGTACTTCGAAAGGCAGTGAAATTTCTTCTTTATTAGGGGGAGGGAGACTTTCCAAAAAGGCTCTCGGGTGTCCTTCTGGAGAAACAATGCTCTACTGATATGAATGCACTGATGTAATTCATTAGTGTGCTTAGTCTTCAAAATGTGCCTTCTTCCTTTGAACGCGGGATTAAGAATTAATTACTCAATAATAGGCATTAACCCCTTAATTCGTTTCTACCATTTCACTTCTGCTGCTGCTGTAATAACCTCTCTGCGTTCCGAATCACAGTGATTGTGATTATGGAACATAGAGTGAATTCATTCACTCTGTATACCCTGCACAGTAAAACAAAATAATTATAAAATCCAGGGTGGTGGAGGAATTATTTGAAGGCCTGGAGGAATGGTGAAAAATGCAGTGGAACGGTGAAAACGAGCAAAAACATTGCAAAAATGGTTGAAGACTAGACTGATGAAGGCTTGGTGTAACGGTGCGTCATGGGCCATTCGATCAGGTTTGGAGGTGATGATCAATGGTGGAGGTTAAACAATGGAAAGGCTTTGGAAGTTGGGTGAAATACATGGAAATGGAAAAATGCAATGGAAAACATATGAAATGGACCTTAGGTGGTGGGACCCGGTCATGACAGAGGGCGATTTGATTAGGACCCTCGGAGCTCAAGAGGAGATCGAAGGTGAAGATTGAATGTTGAATTTAATAGAGGTTCCGACGAAGAAACGTGGTGAAAATTTGCGATGCGTTATGGGCCGTAGATCTTGGATGAACGGATGGCGAAGATCCGAACGGGGGTCTGCAATCGAGGGAAACAGGAAGAAGTGCATTAAGTCTTTCCGATTGTAATTGGAGAAATTTGTGCTAGCTGTCGGATCTAATAACAGATCGACGATTGATATGTGATTGGAGGGGTGAAAGGATTGGAGCGATGGGTGCACGCGAGACAAGCACTGGCCGTCAGATATTAAAATATCGATGGATGGAATTGCAGCAGGAACACAGAAGAGGAAAGTCAATCGCATCGGAGATCTCCGGAGTAACAAAGGAAACGTGCTCACTCACTCTTCCGATTGCGATAAGCACTCAGAGCTTAAATGCTTGGTTCCAGTGCTCAGTTACATGGCGGGGAAGTGGTTAGGGCTGGGACGAAAGGGGGTAAGCCTGTTATATGAAAAATATGGGTTTTTTAGCCAAAACAGAGGGTTTTTTAGGCCGAAAAATGGATTCGGTAGAGGGAAAAATGGAAATGGGGATGATTTAAAAGGTAAGTGGGGAATTAAGGGAGGGAAACAGATGATGAGAAAAGAGGTTTAGTGGGAATGAGAAAATGGAAATGGAGGCCTTTTGGGCATTCTTCTTCACAAACAAAGAGGCTTTAAAACTGGGAACAACAGTAAGGATTTATCAAAGGGCAAGGCACAAGGAGGCTTCAAGGATGATGGTTTTTCAGAGGGAATGCATTCCGTGAAGGCTCGAAAACAAATTAGCCCCCTGTTTTCTTGTCAACAGATTCATAGGGGTCTAACAGAAAGAACATCGGATACACCTTCCAAAGAACTATGTTTCCAGTTTTAAATTTATTCACTATCGTTTACCTTGATGACATCATCATTTGTTTTAAAAATGATAAAGAATACATGTTCTACCTAAATAAAATTTGTAACAAAAACAGGTATGGGAATCAAGATCATGAGGAGAAGCATCAAGCAGAACGTGAGTTATTTAAAGATCTTTGGAAAAATCCTTATACCATGTTTGCAAGTGAAAGAAACTATGATATTTTTTCCCAAAAACTGAATGGACAAAGAGTATCAGGAGATCCTTTTGAAGATAGGATGCTCAAGAATCACTATTGTAAATATTCCTAGCTTTAATTTTTACTGATTGTACATACCATAGTTCGAAGGAAAAAGTCAAAAAGAGAGATAACACAAAAACATAGGAAAAGTAGAAAAAGAGGGCAGATTTTAAGAAAAGTACAACCCCATACCCAAAAAACAGTATTATTGAAAGTGTGCAAGTCTAAATGCCACTACTAGTGAAAAATGATGTCTTGTTCAACTATCTAGCCTAATCATAGTTGAACATGCTTTAAATTTATTGTTGATAAGTTAGCGAAAAGAATGTTGGTCAAATTATTGAATCTTGACTTATCGAAGAAAATAGATTAGGAAAAGAAAGGTAATGGTTCCACATGCTCAAAACAGAACCAAGGAGAAAAATAGGGATGAATAGCGAACTATGCATCTTAGCCTTGATATTTCTAGTCTTATTTTGTACAAAAATAACATTTGTGTGTAGCTTGTTTTTATGCCACAAACCCATGATAAATCAGATTGTCTAATCCTGATTTAGTCATGTTTTCAATTTCATGTTTTAAGCTTAGTGAATAAATCCTGTCAAATAGTTTAACCTTGACAGTTGAGTAGAATACGTAGAGAATCAAAGGAGTTCAACAACGCAATTTGAACTCCTAAAGGAGATAAGTGTAGAAGTAGATAGTTTGTTTCCATTTTCAAAATAAAAATGTCAATGGGTTTGCCAGTTCAAGTGCACCCAAGGAAGAAAAGATGTTAGGCAAGTAGGGTGGATAGGTAGAAGTGAAGTTGAGCTAATCATGCTTTCAGATTTTCAAAATTACTACTTTAGGGAAAGCATCAGCAAAATAAAAGGGAAAATCTTCCCAATGGATGAGGCACTGGTCTTCATAAGCCAAGAGATCTAAAAATTTGGACACCTCCTGAAAGGGAGCTGCCCTCCCCAAGTGGAGCCACTGTTAGTCATCAGTAATTTTCATCTGTTTTATATGAATAAATTCCTTGTCTCGGATTTCTAGAAATCAAAATTCAAGAATCATGTGTGTTCTAGAAATCTCCTCAAACAAAAATTTTTCACTATCTTGCTTCCTTGACAAACCTGGCCAATATATCATCTAGACAAAACCCCATCCTGAAACAATGTTTCTCACTCTCTCTATATTTTCCACCCTTACCTATAAACCTCTGTCTCAGTTTTCCTAAACCCTATATCTTTACACCTTGTCTTGCCAAGTAAACAAATCTTTCTCCCCTTCTCACCAAGTACGTCAAGCAATGATGGTGTCAGATCTTTCTAGAAAGCCTTTTGAACTAAAGAAAAGTTGTCTAAGTTTTCTAGGATGATGGTACATAGTGGAGTGTCAAAGCCCTATCTCCTCTTCCAAAAAACTTGATCAATGTTTTCAGTCAAAAACCTACTCCAAGGACATTACAGTTAGTTTATAGGTTCACCTAGGTTATGCACTATCATTTTTCTGATTTCATTATTCCTACATGGTATTCAAATATGAAGTCAAGAGGAAAAAAGTTTAGGATTCTCATTATCAAAAGAATATTAAGGGACCTTCAAAGGAATCCTCTTGATCCAGTAGTAAGCCTGCAGAAGAACAATATACCATATCCAAACATTTCTGAAGGAATTCTTGGTAATTGGTCAAAAAGAAAAACATAGGCATGGAAGGAGACATAAAGAGCTAATGAAGTCATATACAGTTGATAAATAGGTACAACAAACTGAAGGCTACAGGAAAATCATGATCTCATGATAAAATGATATGAAGAATTTCCCATCAAAAGGTTTGTGAAGATTCCAAAAAGACAGTGTCACATAAGCAAAAATGCTCGTTTAAACAAAGAGAGCATTGGGAGGATATTTGGCCTCAATCATAAATTTTGTAAAGGGACAACTGCCCTTTGCCCACATTCCTACAAAAATACCAAAAAGGCTATCAGATAAGCCATAAGGTGAGGAAAAGAGTAAGACTGACATCAAGAAAAACATTCACAACCTCCTGAAGAAAGCAGTAGGTGTGTTTTTGTTGAAAGAAAATACATCACTGATTTCACCAAGTAGTAAAGAAAATTCTTAAGTTACAAAACTCAAAGAACTCCCCAACCCTCCAAATAACCCCATGGAGACTTTGTTGAGCATAAGTAATCAATTCAAAAGAATGTTTTCTTTGAAAAATTTGAGGGCAGCCTTGTTTGTTTTTCTGACTATTCCTAAAGGTTCAGAAATTTGGAGATTGAAAAAAATGGGCATGATAAGTGGCAAAGAGAACCTCCTTCATCATAGCAGAGGGTTTCAAAGAAATTTCCAACTACCTTCTGAGATTTTGCAAAAGGGCACAAAATCCACTTGATCAAAGGGTAATATTAGAGGTCTGAAAATTTTAAAGGAAGAAATACTGAAGGCACTATGTGCCACTTCACTGACAAAGACAAAAAATCAGCTCAAAATATTTGATTTTTAACAAGCAATAGTCAGAGGTATGATCAGAATGTTTAAAAGGGAAAACATAATTTTAGATTACCCTAACAAATGTTCATGACAAGCATGAGTCTTTATGGATCTATCCAACTGCCCAAGTTCAAAAGAGACAATGGTTAAAAGGGGTTGTAAAAGACATTCAGAGTCAGCTCCAAACGACATTAGCAAAAGGAAAGGGTGCAAAAAGAAAATATCCAAAAAGAACTTTAGAAAGGGGGTTTTCAAGTTTAAATATTTCAAAAAAAAAAAAGTATAAAGCATGATAAATCCTCTTTATCCCCCCCCCCCCCCCTCATTCAACCTTTTTCAAAATAGACTGGAGATTTTCGGTTTACATAGGCATCCTCGGGCGAAAAATTCCTGGTGCTGCGCTCCTGTAAAAAGACGCTACGTGCCTATAGCTTCCCTCAGTATAATTTTGCATAGAGTGTTGCGTGCCTGTAGGTGGGTGTTGCGCTCTTTCAGGCCCGCTCGGCATGCAGGGTAACAGCCCGAGGAGTGTGCATCTTGGCCCATCGGCGCTGTGCTCCTGCTATAGGTTTTAAACCACCCAATGCCCAAATCTACGTGCAGCCCTGCACAAGGCCTCTTTCACGATGCCCGGGCCAACCCGTGCTGTGCATTTACCACTCCACCCAGCTACCGCTTGACTCTGCGTGCAAGCCTGCCCGCCCAAGACACTGCACTCCTACCATAGGCATGCAGCGCTGAACGAGACTTCATTTAGGCCTTCCTAGGACGCTATGTTCCTGCCACAAAAATGCAACACCGCCCGAAAAAGCGTTTGGAGGCTCCCAATTTTCCTAGAAATCTTAGTGAAGACTTTTCTTGTTGTAAAGAATATTTCAAAGAGGTATTTTCACTATTTCACCTCTTCATGGTTTTATGAAAGGATAAGGGCGCCAAATAAGTTCAAAATTTGTGCCAAAGAAAGCATAGGAAAAACTTGAAAAGGATACTTAACCTAGTCTCTGCTAGTCTCCTAACCTTGTCAAAAAACTCAACACCTCCTTAAAACCTCTTTACATATTTTTTCAAAAGAAAGAATCATTTCTATTTAAAAATTTTGAGGAGAGGGTAGAGAAAAACACCATGTCTAAAGAAGAAATTGTTCACCTAAATGAAGAGACAAGACCAAGAAAACAACAGAAGAAAGGAAGGATGCCAAATAGGTTTGAACCTATAAGCACTGTAGAAATGACAACCTCCCCTTCTATTCTTTCCTGTTTCCAAGAGTTAGGGTGCTATGACTTCTGAAACAAAGTGAAAGAGATCAAAAGTCACCCTCAGTTGACCAAGTTATTTTCCTTAAAACTTCACAGGCATAAAGTAAATCTAGCAGGGGTAAGATATGAGTTAACCACCAGGGCCATCTGTGAGGCCATTGGAATACCTAGCATAGGAGAAAGGTGGTTTAAAAAGAAGCGTCTTGACTTAAGCCATTATCATGCATTCTTAAATCCTAGTTGTCAAGCTGATTGTAAAACCATTTTCCTTTTTTCTCATCTATTGGAGAGATATGCCCTCCTCATGAATATTATCATGAAATACTTCACCTATGAGGGTAGGTTCTCCAGATTCTATTACTATCATATTATACTCCTCATGCATTTCACTAGAAACAAGCTACTGCACATGCCCTACTACCTTCGCAAAAGCATTGATAAAATTTCCTCCATCATGCAAAAAATGCCTCCATTCCAACAAATGTCAAGCCTCTTTCACCATTCCCTCATCAAAGTAATTGTCTCATACCAGCTAGAACAACAAGGCATTCCCTGGGGGGTTTTTATCACCCATAATGATTTCAAAACTTTGCATCCCATCCCTCTGCAAAGTATGTCATCATCATCTCAAAATACTCCTCACTCACCTCCATCACCCTCCACTATCCTTGGTTCATATTCTTCACATAAATCATTCCCTCAAACAGACCCGCCTCATTTGCCTTCCCCTAAAAAATCTGATCATGAAGAAAGCAGTGATGACCTTGAAGAAAGTAGTGATGATCATGAAGAAAGCAGTGAGGGAGAGGATGATGAAGATAAGGGAGAGATTGATGATCATGAAGAAAGCAGTGAGGGACAGGATGATGAAGATAAGGGAGAGAGTGATGATCATGAATAAAAAAGTGAGGGAGAGGATGATGAAGAGAGGGAGAAAATGATGAATATGAGGGAGAGGATGATGAAGATGAGGGAGAAAATGATGAAGATGAGGGAGAGGATGATGAATATGAAGAGGAAATTGAAGAAAAGGGAGATGGCCAAGAAGAAAACAAAGGTAAAAACAGTGACACAGATGATGGGAAAATAAGTAAAAAAAATGGGTCCCATGGTGAAAAGGATGGCTCTAAAGACACACAATCAAAGGCAAATTTTCAAAAAGAAGATAGTGAGCAATAAAATAGAGGTCAAACCATTGATTCCCATGGTGAGCTAAAAATTCAAAACAGTGGGTCTGAAAGTGAAGAAAATGACATTGACGGTACAAATACTGACAGTGGAGAGGAGACATATGAAACCAATGAAGGTGCCCAGAGCAGTGACCCTACAAACAATGTTATCAGTGATATAAAAAATGGTATTGAAAATGAAGATAGCTGATGAAAAGATAAAAAGGAGGGAAGTCATGAAAGTAATGAAATGACCAAAATAGGCACCTCTAATAGTGCAAAAATAGAGCATGGCAGTCTTGAAGGTCTTAGCAGCAAGGAAAGCTTGAAAGAGGTTAAAGATGCTTATCAAAAGGATAGCCAAGAGTAAGGTAAGAAGGACACTCACACAGAAATAATCCATGAAGAAGAAAGTAGTCTCAAGGTCATTAGTGACCAAACTTTTCAAGTAAAACTTATGACACCTTTCACCATCACTTATCAAAAAGGAAGGAGGCATTTGTTTGCTGCCTCCAAAACAAAAGGGGCTATGCATTCCTCCTCAAAACCATTGAAGGACAAAGGAAAACAACAATTGAATAAGGAAGAAGACAATAATGAGGAAGAAAGATAATTTGAACTCATTCACATAGACAGTGATGAGGAAATGAAACAAGGATAGTGAACTCCCTTCTACAAGACTAGAATGCACAGATTAAAGACTTGGAGGCTACTCTAGAAATATCAAAGGACCTCATTCAATTCCTCCAAATGCAGAACAAACAAATGAGTGGCCAGTTGGCCATCTATGAAACAAGGGCGCTAAAATATAGGAAAGGAGCTCAAAGATCACAAGTGTAGTTGGAGGAATACATGGGCACCTGTGAGGAAGATGATGAGGAAGAGGGGCAAGCTAGAAAGAGACCTAAGACTATGGGTCTTAGGAGAGCATTGGCAAAGCAAAGAGAGGAAGAATCATCCCAAGGACAACAATTTCCCCTCACTGAACTCATTGCCATGGAAATTGAGCATAACAGGGAAGCATGGCTTGAGAGAGCCAATCTGCATCTAGAGGCCAAACTGGAGAAGGCCAACAAATACTTGAGCTTGCAAAGGAGGATGACTGAGCATTATAAACGAAGAAATCACTTTACAAGACAAAAGCTCAAAACTACCCAAAATGAGGGCCCGGCACCAAATCATGAAAAATACCAAGCTAGGCTTGGTATTTTGGCCCAAGCTTCTCTACAGGCCTCTAAGGACCCTTGAGGCACCTACATACCAAATTTGGGGAGAATTGAACAAGTTTTTGTATTTTGCAAAATTTCAAGCCTAAGAACGCAGCACCCCGGTGCTGCACTTTTTCCTAGGGAATCTTCAGAGGGTGAAGCTTAAATTTTTGGGTTCCCCATCATGAGAGGAGTATTCTCACCAAATTTCAACTCAATTGGAGTTGTTTTGGTTGCCCAAAAGGGTAAAAAACACTCACGTTTTCACCTTTTTACCCTCTTTTTTGAGCAAGTGTTGCGCTCCTAGAAGCTTTGGCTTTCTCCACTTTTTGGGAAACTTGTAGATATAATATTGAGGAAAAAAATGTATATTTGGAAAGTAGACATCCACAGCTTTCCAACGGGCCATCACGGAGCCTTTTCCGACATCGGAAAGGCCTTGAAAACTCTGTTGAAAAAAGACCTTTTTTGGTGTTGTGCTCCTCGAAAATTTTCAAGTTTTGAGACCGTATGCTACATTCCTATTTGTAACTAAGAAAATGTGAATTAGGAAAGTTTCATCATATATGTCAGAGCCTAAAAGTCAATATTTTTTCTATTTTAGTCCGGAAAAGATATTTTGGAAGATATTTTGTGCCTTGGACCTTATAGGGCCTCAAGGACAAGTTAGGATATTTGTTTTTGGCCAATAGGCTTCTAGATGCTCTAGTGAGATCTCTTCCTCCTTGCTTGATATATAATCCATGATGATTGATTATAAACAGTTGCGACTTGATGTGTTATAGATAAATACATGGTTTATGAGCTTGGAGAAGATATTTGGTTTTATGAAGTGAATGAATGGCTTGTGTGGCTTGATGTTGGAGAAGCTTGCTTGCAAGATTCCATAGCTTGGTGAATGGTGATGTTTTTCTAACTTTTTAGCATTTTCTTGTCCTCATTTTGTTTCAGTCTGATTGTGTTCTATAGATCAGAAAAATATAGGTTGAGATATGCTCATGGAAGCATCTCAAACCTCCTATTTTCTATAGTCTTGATGTTTTCTTCTTTTAGTTCATCTTAAGGAATTCTTGATTGTTCCTTAGGCCCACTAAAACTTGTTTCTATTTCATGAATGGTTAGTATGTTAGCTTATAAATATGATTCATGGTATGCCTTGCTTATTTAAAGTTTTCAAAAACTTATTGTGAAGCTTTTCTGTGGAATACTGATTGATTAGGTTAATACAAAGAGGTCTTGTTTCGATCTTGCCCTTGCCCATGCTCATCAACTTGTTTCATAGTTTCTGATAGTTTGATATATGTTGTCTAGGAGTTCCCTCTCCATATATTGAATTTTTTTTTTATCTTATATTTTTTCTCAAAAAGCTGAAGGTGGATTTCTAACGTTAGGAATTCTAATGATTCTATGTACCACTGTATTGTTCATCTTGTATGTTTACCAGTTTGAGTATTGTTCATAGAGATTAATGGTTTACCCTACCTCATGAGTTATTTCTTCAAATTAAAGGTGTATAATACCTCTTAGTCTTTTCACAAAACTTAATGTTCATCACACCATCATACATCACTTTAAGGATCCACTCACCCTGTTATATCGGCCCTGCAATACACTCTGTTTCATCATTTAGGCACCCTTGGCTTCATCTCACCCCATAGCCCTATTGATTTGGTATTATCTCATTCCACCTATCCTACTTGATCATCTTACCCCAACCCAAAACAAACAAACAAACCTACACTTAAAAACTAGCCTAAAAACAATCATCCAAAGTCAACAAGCTCACATCCTTCACACAATAGAGAGAGCCCTCTCTGAGTCCAAGAAGGCTAGGTCCCAGGACTCCAAATACTGGTCTGATGTTACCCTGTCATTTGGTTAGCCAATCTGCCAAATCACAGGACACTAACTGTTACAACTTAAAAAAAATCCAAAATATTTAATGCAGATCCATCCCAGCCATATCACAGACATATTGGAGACTTGTTGGTTGCGTGAAACTATGTGAAGGTCTGTGTTTACTTAACTTGCGTTCATGTCTTTCCTTTTTTTTTTTAATCAAAAAGTAGAACAGACTCATTTTGAGAACTGAGCATAGGGACCAGTGTTCCAAACAAAAAATTATACGGTCAACCAAAATGCAGCCATCTTGGAGTGTTTGAAATATGATGAAATATTTGAAGTGTTGAAGTCAAAATATATAAGATATCATTTCCGTTGGAGAAACCTGCATTGCAAAGCAATAAATATTTAAAATATTAAAGTTATGACAATGGAATTTTTTCAAGCTGGGCATAAAATTTAAAAATTAAATTGCATGAATTTTGAAGTTTAAAAAATATGAAAATTGAACTAGAATGGTGGAGTGTAGGTGAAATTTTTATGTTGTATGTGAATAATTTTATCTTCTTAATTTTAAAAAGCTATGAAAGTGAAGTGAAGTGAAAAAATGGAATAAGAATTTTTTATTTTTATTTTTTTAATATATTTTTGTAAGATTTAAGGAGGAGAGAGAATTAGTGGAATGTTTTTATGGGAAATTGATTTATATGGGAGTAATATCTTAAATGCATTTTCTTTTATATATTTTCACAAGTAGTGTAAAAAGTTATATTACATTTTTTTTCATTAGGAGATATTGTACTCATTGAGAAAATGTATTAAGAGAGGAAGTATTGAATGATTTTTATTCAATCATTGATAGAATTGAGCTTCTTAGCTCTTCATTGTACTCAAACATTAGTAAAAAATATATTTTGTTATGGTGGTTGAGTCCCACTTTTTAGGGACATTGGTTCTTTTCTCAGGTTCAAGTGGGACACATTGTGTTATTTTGTGCATTTTATCTCTTTGTCTCTCTTACTCTCCTCACAGTGACAATCACTACTATGTTTCTAGAACTTGTTGGCTCAAACCATTTTTATTGGAGCAAATGCATGCAACCTATATTCTTCACTAAATATTTATGGGAACATGTTTGAGAGATATACTATTTCTTCTCTTGATGAATTCAAAACATCAAGTGGTGATGAAAAGAAATATCTTAAGGAACTTATTAAGAAGGATAATGAAGCACTTTCACTTATAGGAAACGGTGTTGAAGATTCTATATTTCCAAGAAATAGTGGTGTAGTGTCATCCAAAGAAGCATGAGATATATTAAAGAATACATATGGACATGTGGTTGTAGCGAAACTATAAACATTATGGAGGAATTTTGAAAATTACCATATGCAAAGAAATGAATTCATTCATGGTTACATCAAAAAATCGGAAGATCTTGTTAATCATATGAGGTAATTAGGTGAAGATGTCCTAGGAAGAAGGCTAATTGAGAAGATTTTAAGAATTTTCTACCCAAGTTTCATATCGTCACCACAAGTATTATGGTCTCCAATGACTTAAATATGAATTAAGTGGATTCTTGTTAAATATTGAAGAAATTCAACCATCTCAGAAAGTCGAACATGTTTTTTTTTCAAATGATAGAGGAAGAGGAAGCAATAGGGATCAATCACATAATCATAATCAAAATATAAATTAATAGAGTTCACAAGTAAATGCATCTCTTTAGAGAGGTAGAGGAAGGAATTCGAGTTAGTTCAAAGGAAGAGGTAGAGATGGGTCTCACTGAAGAGGACAAGGAAGAGATGGAGGAAAAAATGGAGGAAAAGGTGGAGGACCATAGTGTTATTATTGTAAAAAAATTGGCCATATTGAAAGATATTATTATGCAAAAATGAAAGATATGGAGCATAAGGGTTCCAATATAGTAGTTGAAGAAACTAGAAATAATAAGTTATTCATCTCAAATTTGATGGAACATAGTGAAGAAAATGGAGCATGGTATATTAATTCGGGATGTTGAACTCATATGACATCTCAGGAGGAGTTGTTTACCAAACCTAATGACAATTATTATGGTAAAGCCATATTTGGTGATGATAATGTTTCTAAAGTCAAAGGGATAAGCACAATGGCAATACCAACAGTGCATGGTAAGAATAAGTTGATTGAGGAGACTTTGTTAACACCATCATTGAATACAAACCTACTTTCTATATGACATATTATGAAGAAAAACTTCAAATTGGTGTTTGATAATAAGGAATTCTTAATCATGGATAAGTTGAATAAAAATGTAGTTGTAGCAAGAAGCGAAATGACTGAAGACATTCTTTTCAAGTTCTCCTTTGATTCGAGTAATCCACAAAGTTTGAAAGAAACAAAAGAATAAAATATTAAGCTTTGGCACTTAATCTTTTTGTTGTTGAGAAATAAAAACATGGTCAATGGTATTCCTTATATAAATTTGGATGATGATGTATGTGAAGAGTGTATTTTTGGGAAACAACACAGGGAAAGTTTCTCAAATAGAATGCATGGCTAGATATCATCTAGCATTGGTGCATTCAAATTTGTGTGGTATAATGGACACTGTGTCTCTTGGAAAGGAACATTATTTTCTCACTTTCATTGATGATTATAATAGGAAGAGAACGGTGTATTTTTTGCAGGAGAAGTGTAAATTATTTTCTCACTTTCTTGAGTTTAAGGATTTAGTTGAAAATAAAAGTGGTTTGAAATTATCTCCCTTAGAACATATAATGGGGGAGAGTACAATTTAAATGAGACTTTGAATTATTGTGGGAAGAATTGAATGAATAGAAATTTTACTAATTCATACTCCCCTCAACAAAATGGAGTCGCATAAAGAAAAAATAGGACCATAGTTGAAATGGCTAGGATCATGTTAAAAACTAAGTCTCTTGGAAATGACTTGTGGGCTGAAGAAATACACAAAAAATTATATACTCTTAACCAATTTCCTACAATGTAGTGTTCAATTTGTCTCCAGAAGAAGCATGGTAAGGATACAAACCAAGTGTTGCACATATGAATGTTTTTGGTTGTACTACATATGCACATGTTCCTAAGGAAAAGAGGAGTCAATTGGATGATAAGAGTGTGAAGTGTATCTTTAAAGGATACAATATGATGTAGGAAATTAAAATTTTCCTACTCTTACACGAAAAAGGAAATGGCTACACAATTTCTACTGACATATGTCAATAAGGTGCAATTAATAGCAAAATGTTCCCCTTTTAATAAATCCCAGAATCACTTCCTTAACTGACTGGATATAATTTACCCTTGCTCTTTAGTATGCAGTTTTATATCCATTAAATAAAATGTGATTTTTACTATATCATTTTGATACAAACTTCACTTAGAAGCAAATTGATTTTTTTTAAGGGAGAAACTGCATATATATCATTAGAATTTAATAATCGATGGCTATAACCATAAAATATGCATTATATATAATCAACCATCAAAGCAACATCACTTATGGTGAACAAATCCAAACGTTGTTTGAACATTTGTATCAATTTTTCTTTGGCATCGACTATTTCATTTCAGGTTACAATCAAACCAACAAACAATCGATCACAGACTTTGAAACATGCGTTACCTTCAAGCACGCTGCCTTTGACAAGTTGTGTCACTACTTAATGCTGAATATTATAATTGCTGGACGTGCTCAACACCGTTCAGTGCTCAACACTAACTGTTGAATCAAGTTTTACAGACACAGGCTTTCATATAAAACACAACACTTGTAATTCAGCTCTTACATAACGTAAGAATCAAACCAATGTAGAGTTCTGCTCCTGCGTGCACTCCAGACCCAACGAAGAGTTCTGCTTTTGTGTGCGCTCCTTTACAATGACAAAAGGCTGTGGATTTACGCCCAAGAATCCACAACAATGCCGTGAGGTGTAATCTCTTCAAGAACGCTTACCAATGTTTGAAACTTGTGCCTTCCACCTGCATCACGTCAGACACGTATACAAGATACATAGAAAATCGAATCATATTCAGAAAATAAATGGACGATCTGAAATTCCAAACAACAGAACATTGCATGGGCTAATAAGCATTCGCTGCCCCTCTGTAATTTCAATAGCTAATTTAGATTCTCTGTTATTTATCACATACACCCACACCCTATTCATCTCCAGCTTCTCTAATTTATACAAAATATGAGAAACTATTCTTCTCGGAATAGTATTCTTCTAGAATTTCTCAACAAACCAATGCCTCCCTATTATTTAGCATTTATCCCTATTTTGGTTCTATTCCACGCACGGAAAGAAACCAATTTCTATTATTATGCCAAATCTAATTAAATAGAAAACAAACTAACAATTCTCTAAAAATAAATAACAAATTTAATAAAAATATATTATTTAAACTATTTCTAAGTCTATTTTATTTCTAACTAGCCACAACATGTGACCAAGGTGTCACATTGCTAGCTAGGTGCTTGATGCTCCTACATCAAACTCCCGGGGAAGAAAGTGATCTTGTAGCTCTTTAGGATCGATTCCCAACTTCTGCAGCTCTGCTGTAGTCATCCAACTGGCATCTTTTGTTGGTTGTCCTTTCCACTTGATCAAATACTGATAATAATTTTGATGCCTGGTTTTCTTTGACTCTCATTTATCCAAGATAGCTTCCACCTCTCTCTTCTCTGCTTTGGGCATCTTCTCTTCCCATCTCACGGTTGGGCTTTTTCCTACTGTCGTGTCTCCTGGTAGTTCTTCCTCTGGCTCTCGGTATAGATACAAGTCTGCAATGTTAAATATAGGCGATATTCCAATCCCTGTTGGCAGATTAACTTCATATGCATTTGAAGAAAATTTCCTTATGATTTACATGGTCCTATCTTCTTGAGTTTCAATTTGTTATATGTTTTAACAGGAAATCTTTCCTTTCTTAAATATACCATGACTAAATCACCTACTTGGAATTCCTTTTCTTGTCTTTTCACATCTTCTCTTTGCTTGTACTTGGTGTTGCTTACCTGCAATCTGCTCTTTACCTCTTCTTGTAATCTCTGCATCTGTTCTGAAAATTCTTCAGCCTTTGCACTCCTTCCCTCTTGTTTTCCTAAGTCTCTGAGTTCATACACACCCCTTGGATGCATTCCAAAAACAATTCGGAATGGACTCATACCAGTACTTCGATTCAGAGTGTCGTTATAAGCAAACTCATCCTAAGCAAGGGCTAAATCCCACTGTTTAGGATTGTTGTACACCAGGCTTCTCAATATGTTTCCTAAACTTCTATTCACGACCTCTGTCTGCCCATCCGTTTTAGGATGATATGTTAAACTAAAAATAAGGTTGGTACCTAGTTTTTTCCATAGAGTTCTCAAAAAATGTCCCACAAACTTGGTATCCTTGTCAGACACAATACTCATAGGCAATCCATGCAATCTCACAATTTCTGAAAAAAAATAGATTAGTGATATGTGTTTCATCACTTGTTTTCTTGCATGCAATAAAATGAGTCATTTTAGAAAATCTATCCACAACAACATAAATAGAATCATTCCCTCTTTGAGTTTTTGGTAAACCCAAAACAAAATCCATACTAACTGCATCCCATGGTCGGTCGGGTATTGGTAACGGCTGATACAATCCTGTATTCTGGATTTTCACCTTAGCATGCTGACAAATCCTGCACTTTTCCACAAACCGTTTAACATCAGTTTTCATCTTTGGCCAGTAATAAAAAATATTTACCTGAGCGAAAGTTTTGTTTTGTCCAAAATGTCCAGACAGACCTCCACTGTGCTTCTCCTTCATTATATTTTCCCTCATAGAACAATTTGGAATACAGAACTTGTTACTTTTGAATAGTAATCCCCCTTGAATTGAATAATCCAACCACTGGCTTCTGTTATGGTTTGCTAGATTTTCTACTGCTGCATAAATATCTTTAAACTCTCCATCATCTTTATACATGTCAACCATTTCTTCAAATCCCACAACACCAACCTGTAATTCTTGCATGATCAAATTCACCCTACTTAAGGCATCAACAACTTTGTTCAATTTCCCACTTGTATGTTTGATTACAAAAGTGAAGCTTTGTAAATATTCTACCCATTTAGCATGTTTCTTATTAAATTTTGGTTGATTGTTTATAAACTGTAATGCATGATTATCAGAATATAACACAAACTCTTTTAGCAATAAATAATGTCTCCTCTTCTTTAAGGCCTGTATGACAGCATAAAATTCTTTGTCATATGATGAATATTTCTGTTTAACTTCATTTATTTTTTCACTAAAGTATGCTATGGTTTTCTATTCTTGGCTTAGAACTGCTCCGATTGCAATTCCACTAGCATCAGTTTCAACTTGAAAAACTTTCTCAAAAGTTGGTAAAGCCAATATTGGTTTCTCAGTAATATTTTTCTTTAACAATTTAAAATTTTGATTTGCTGCTTCTGTCCATTTGAATGGTTGTTTATTTTCCCTAATTGTTTCGATTATGGGTGCAAAAATTTGGCTAAAACTTCGAATAAATTTTCAATAAAAACTTGCCAACCCATCGAAGCTTCTTACCTCAAATGTGTTTCTAGGAGGTGGCCAATTTAAAATTGTGTGGATTTTCTTTCGATCCATTTTCAAACCTTCCTTAGAGACTACAAAACCCAAATAAATTAGTTCTTCCTTCATAAAGCTACACTTCTTCAAATTTATTAACAATTTCTCTTTTTGAAAAGTTCTTAGAACTAATTTAAGGTGTTCTAGATGCTCTTCCTTATTTCGACTGAAGATAAGTATATCATCAAGGTAAACAATCACAAATTTACCTATATACTCTTTCA
Organism: Pinus albicaulis; assembly: GCA_034641835.2. Lineage (NCBI taxonomy): Eukaryota > Viridiplantae > Streptophyta > Pinopsida > Pinales > Pinaceae > Pinus > Pinus albicaulis. Next base: position 1,306,584,139 of record CM076572.1, read on the forward strand.
AAACATTGTTCATCAATCTCATGAAAGTAATAGGTGCATTAGTAATTCCAAAGGGCATTACTAACCATTCATACAAGCCATTATTTGTCTTGAATGCAGTTTTCCATTCATCCCCTTCTCTTATTCTTATCTAATGATACCCACTCTTCAAGTCTATCTTAGAAAAATAACTCGACCCACTCAAACATTCCATTAAATCATCCATTCGAGGTAGAGGAAAACGATACCTAATAGTGATTTTATTTATAGCTCTAGAATCTGTGCACACGCGCCATTCACCTCCTTTCTTTGGACTGAGTACTATTGGTACAACACATGGACTAAGGCTCTCTCTGATCAACCCTTTGTCCATCAACTCTTGGACCTATCTTCCAATTTCGGCATTATCCTATGGTGTTAACATGTAGGCTTCTTTATTTGGAAAACTGGCTCCTGGAATTAGATCAATATGGTGGCTAATACTCCTGATGGGTGGTAACTCATTTGGTAACTCATCCACAACAATATCAGAAAAATCATTCAATAAAATTTGAATTTCTTTAGGTAAATCTTCCAAATTTGTAGAGGTTAAGATTACCCTGGGTTTTTCGACAATAGAAAAATGCATCTCCTTACCCTTCTCAACCTCCTGCAATAAGGTTTTCCCACTTTTCAACATGATGTGATTTCCAAGTGCTTCTTCATCAGCTTCAGCTTTCAATGGTAGTAGTGTATGCTTGTTCCCGTCTTTCTTAAGAGTATAAGTGTTTCTTCGACCATCATGTATGGATTTTCGGTCAAACTGCCAGGGCCTTCCAAGCAATATGTGACATACATCCATCGACATTATATCACATAAAATAACATCCTTATAAGTACCAATTTGAAAGTAAAATTTACATTGTTCAGTTACAAAAATTTGATGGCCTTTCTGAAGCCACAATACTTTATAAGGAGTGGGGTGTACTGTTCTTTCCAACTTCAATTTGTCTACCATTTCTATAGAGACAAGATTATCAGTACTACCACTATCAATTACTAATTTGCAACACTTACCCCTTGACTTACATATAGTTCAGAATAGATTTTTCCTTTGAGCAGGTTCTTTGGTCTCCTTGGCTTCTTTAAACAATACCCTCTTCAGTAACAGGGATTCTCCGGCTTCTGGTGGTTCCTCTTTGGCTTCAGGTTGAGGAATCTCCTTCTTGACTTCAGCAACATTCACATTACGTGGGTTTTCCGACTTCTGATGAGGGCAATCCCATTGCATATGTCCCCATTCACCACATATATAGCACCGTACATCTCTTGCTCGCCCTCTGCCCCTGGGCACGAACCTTCCGTGGCTAGAATCTCCTCTTTGTGGTGGTTTAATGCTTGCACTCCCTGCCTCATTCTGCGAGTGTTGAAATTTTGTTCTGAATGTTCCCTTTCCTTTCGCCAGACTCTTACCTCTATTCCTCTGATTTTTTTTGCGCAACATTTTTTCCTCCGCCCTCTAGGCTGCTTGATAGGCATATTCAACTGACTTCAAATTTAATAAGCTGATTTCATCCTATATTTCATATCTTAAACCATTTATATATCTAGCTACCTTTTCTAGATCATCTTCAACATGGCCAGATCTAATACTCAGCTTATAAAATTATTCATTATATTCCTTGATTGTCATCCCTTTCTGTTTTAAGTTCTACAATTGTCTAAACAAATTTAATTGGTAATCCTTTGGAAAAAACTTACCCTTCAGCTTACTTACCATCATGTCCCATTGCTTGATTTTGGGCTTCCCTTTTCGCTCCCTTGATAGCTGCAATTCATCCCACCATAAGGCTGCATGGCCTTTCAATCTCGTGGTTGCAAACTTTACTTTCTTCTTGTCATCGACTTCTTCATAGTTGAAGTATTTATCTAATGAACTGATCCAGTCCATTAGCACCTCCACACTAAGACTTCCATCATATAAAGGTACTTCTATTCTTGGTCAGCTGTTGGATTTGACTAGCATCTTCATGACCTTAGCTGCTTCATTTTCTTCCTCCACTTCTTCATCAGTGGTCTCTTCTTCATCGGCACTATCGACTGCACCATCCGCTGCTCTCCATTGAGTAGTTTCCATGGTAGCCATTCTCGTGCGCAAATGTCGGATCTCATCTAGAAAAATTTCATTTTCCATAGGTCTCCCCCGACCTATCCTGGCTCCCCTTCTGGGTGGCATTCTGTGGAATACTTCAAAACAACTTAACAAGCTCTAATACCAAAATGATGTAGGAAAATTAAAATTTTCCTACTCTTACACGGAAAAGGCAATGGCTACAGAATTTCTACTGACACATGTCAATAAGATGCAATTAATAACAAAATTTTCCCCTTTTAATAAATCCCAGAATCACTGCCTTAACTGATTGGATATAATTTACCCTTTCTCTTTAGTAAGCAGCTTTATATCCATTAAATAAAATGTGACTTTTATTGTAGCATTTTGATACAAACTTCACTTAGAAGTAGATTGAATTTTTTTAAGGGAGAAACTGCATATATATCATTGGAATTTAAGAATCGGTGGATATAACCATAAACTCTGCGTTATATATAATCGACCATCACAGCAACATCACTTATGGTGAACAAACACAAACGTTGTTTGAACATGTGTATCGATTTTTCTTTGGCATCAACTATTTCATTTCAGCTTACAATCAAACCAACAAACAATCAACCACAGACTTTGAAACATGTGTTACCTTCAAGCATGCTACCTTTGACAAGTTGTGTCACTACTTAATGATGAATATTACAATTGTTGGACGTGCTCAACACCATTCAGCGCTCAACACTAACTACTGAATCAAGTTTTACAGACAGGCTTTCATATAAAACACAACACTTGTAATTCATCTCTTACATAATGTAAGAATCAAACCAACGCAGAGTTCTGATCTTGCTTGCACTCCAGACCCAACGCAGATTTCTGCTTCTGCGTGCGCTCCTTTACAATGACAACCGGCTATGGATTTACACCCAAGAATCCACAACAATTCTGTGAGGTATAATCTCTTCAAGAACGCTTACCAATGTTTGAAACTTGTGCCTTCCACCTGCATCACGTCAGACACGTATACAAGATACACAGCAAATCAAATCATATTCAGAAAATAAATGGACGATCTAAAATTCCAACCAACAGAACATTGCATGGGCTAATAAGCATTCGTTGCCCCTATGCAATTTCAAAAGCTAATTTAGTTTCTCTGTTATTTCTCACATACACCCACACCCTATTCATCTCTAGCTTCTCTAATTTATACAAAATATGAGAAACTATTCTTCTCGGAATAGTATTCTTCTAGAATTTCTCAACAAACCAATGCCTCCCTATTATTTAGCATTTATCCCTATTTTTGTTCTATTCCACACAGGGAAAGAAACCAATTTCTATTATTATGCCAAATCTAATTAAATAGAAAACAAACTAACAATTCTCTAAAAATAAATAACAAATTTAATAAAATATATTATTTAAACTATTTCTAAGTCTATTTTATTTCTAACTAGCCACAACATGTGACCAAGATGTCACATTGTTGGCTAGGTGCTTGATGCTCCTGCATCACAATATTGAAACAAGAATTTATAGATTTTTTTATCCTCAAGCAAAGAAAGTGATAATAAGTAGAGATGTTGTGTTGGATGAGAAGGGAATCTATCAATCAGAATAGGTACGGTTTCAATTAAGGAAATATCTTGTGAATATTGGTGGTGAATATTTCTTGTGCTTGCATCTCTAAGTCTTACGACCCTGGATTGATAATTAAATGTTGGAATTAGAAGACATATAATTCCACCAACAATATGCTACATACCCTATATTGATAATAAAATGTAACTAGATATATACATATAAATTGACTGACAACTATCCCTCTAAGGTATGGGAAAGAGCCCACCTTGAACTTTCTCATTTTCCCCTTGAATGTTGAAGAGGCGAGATCAGAGTCAGTTTGTGTGAAAAAATCATAGGAAGCACATCAATATTTCTGGGAATGAAAATTGGATGAAAATTTGTGTAAAAAACACTATGTTTGGTTATATAATAAGGAGGGATTTTGATACACATTATTCCACTAAGAAAATCAAATATAAGTTTCACTAGCTCGAGTTGTAAAAGAGAGCTATGTTTCTAGGTGTTTAGCATAACAGACATGTAGCAACTAAATGGAAGGGAGCCCAAGGACTTCTAGCATAGTGATGGGAAATAGGGATAGTGTAAGAGACTAATATATGTATTTATTTGTATATAGAAGTATGTATACACATACTAGAAGGACAAATATGTGCAAACCATAATTTCTTCACAATTTATTGAGTAGATATGATAGTTAAATCAATAAGGGGAGACCATTAAAAGGTATCTCAAATAAAGAACTCAACCACTCAATGGATTTTTAGACAACTCTAATCATGGATAGACTATATTATCTTACACCATGACCCTAGCTTCAATGAAAAATCCCATGAGTTTTGTAATGAAAAATGACTCAAAGAAGTCTTTATAGGATATCTCAAATAATTTAATTAAAATATTCACTAAATAATTCATGGAAATAGTGAAATCTATGAAATGATTAATTAGAACCTTAAAAAATATTTTAAATAATTTCTATTGCATAAAATGTTTTTTGGGATCCTCGAGGGATAGCTAAATTGGTCGAGTTCTCATTGCTAAGTATCTCACCAATATGGAGGTCACAAGGTCAAATCTCCCCAACACCCTTGGGGTTAGGTGATCAGAATTTGGATCAGGGCCTAAAATTAGCTAAAAAGTGAAAGTTATCAAAATTTCTTCGAACCTAAATGACTAGATAGAGTTTGTCTCTAGGATTCTGGTACAACTCGTTTCATCAAGATCCGAGTGTGTATGAATGAGTTATCGTTTGATGTTATTTTTCCAAAATAGGCAAAAAAAGAGTAGAACAGGTACAGCGATCATGTGGCAGGTACAGTCAGCATTGCAGGGAATATTCTCTAGATTGCAACCAGTGACACTGTGACACGTGTCATCTTCAGATTCGACAGATGGGTTAAGTGAAAAGCGTAATTATCCAATGACCTCCAATATCCTTCCCAAGTTGGAACTTCATTTTTTTTTAAGGATGGAGTACAACCCAACCATAGGGTGCCACGTGTCCTCTCTAGTGGGCCATATCCTAACCTATGGGATCAAATTATCATGCACATTATAGGTTTGGACTAAGGTCTAATGGTGGGTATATATTCATATATTTATATATATAATGAATTATATATATATATAGCCTAAAGTTTTTAACTCATATGGCAGATATCAGCTAGATATGGTGGAGCCACTAACCAGAGTTGGAGGAGGCTAAACTTGGAGGTAGGTATATGTATGGTAGAGAAGTTCTATTATAATTTTTTGTAAAATTATTGTGGCGGAGTGGGGGTCGAACCCACAACCGTCCGCCCGCCAACCGCGTGTTTTATCGTCTCCTCTGCCTAGTCGTTCTTAACTACTAAGGCTTCCACATCATAATAAAGTGTATGCACTCGACTGTTGGGGATTGCAAGAGGCTAGCCCCCTTCTCATGTGGCCACAGCTCAAAAACTAGGCACTTAATCAGTCGAACAGGCAGGATTTGTTAATCACATTTAATTAAGTTTAAAATGTGGTTTAACCATGATAAGCTGAGATTTGTGCTAACCACGCTTATCCTATTGAACTGCGCTTATTCGCGCACTAAAATCGGATTAACACTAAGCTAAATGTGGATTATGTTGGTAGGATTTTAGGAAGGCATGCAATTTCTAGCGGACTTCTAATTTTAGAATGTTAACTGGTAGTTCCTCATGTTTTAGAGAAGAAATTGGGGCAAAATTAGTTTTAGTCATAACTCACTCAATTTTTCCAAAATAGAGCTCAGAAAGAGTCATTCTAGGCTAATTGGCGTGCTGGGAACTCAATGGATTAGGTTGCAGAGGCAGAAAAGGTCATCTACAATTGTTTTAGTGCATTTGAAGCTTTTTTAAGGCTTGTGCCACTAGGTGTTGGGGCCATTGCCAGAGCATCTAGAGTCCAAATTCAGCAAAAAAATAGTCATTTTAAGGATATTGTGATGTTTTAAAATCATTGGAATAGGTTCCAAGAGGTTATGAATATTGTAACAGAAATTTGAGAACACTTGAAGCTAATAAAAAGGCCCACACTATGAATTTGGACCAAGGAGATGTAGCCCAGGAGGGGTGAAATCCTTTATCAAAATTCTGTGTGTTAAGCTCTGTTATGTGTGTTTTATGTGTTTAGTATTGCTTCTATTTTGTCATTTAAAATTTTTCTTTCTAAGCTTATGACAAACTCATAATTTCTCCAATTAATTTTTTTGAAAATCACATGCTCATAAACAAACCTATGAAGGATAAGTAAAATAAAGCAAAGAAAATTTTATATCTGATTTGAAACTAGCACAACAATAACTAGCATTCATTTTCAGATCAAGTTGGTATCAGAGCACAAGGTTTCTTTCTTATTTTACTTGAAGGGTTTTTAATAGTGCAAATGTACTAATGTTTACAAGATTGAGATTGGAGAGAGTAGAAGGGAAGCTATTGATAGCTAGTCTTGAAGTTAGGACAAGAAGGAAGAAGGTTGAGAATGCATCATCCTTACCCAAAGGACCACTCAAGGAAACACTTAAAGAACAAGAGGAAGTAATTGCACAAGATGTTGAGATGATTGAAGAGATACAATCTACAGAGATTGAGCTTGAATCTACAACCAAAATTTCATACCATAAAGGAACTCATGAACATTCTGAAGAACAGGATGTCAAGGGGGAATTCAAAGAAATGCAAAGGATGATGAAATTTATGTATGAAGCTTTGTGAATTTTTGTGAAGCTCTTTAATTCATTACATTGTGATGGAAATCTCATTAAGTGGTGATTCTAAACCATCCTCCTTTTCAAGACCCTTGATAAAGAGATGAAGAATGACTTATACATCATGAAAGATATGGTGCAAAAACTGTATGAAGATGTAAAGGATAGCACTAAACTTCAAGAGCAGTTGATTGCCATGAAGAAAGAGAAGTAAGAACTTCTTCAAAACATGCATGAGATGGACATTCAAATTCATGATGCCAAAGAAGCCTTAGCCAAGCATATGCTTAAAGAAGAGGTAAATAATTTAATTTTGCCTTCAATTTTCTCTCAATATAAATGTGTAGGTTATTTTGAAAAAACACTAGAGGAATAGGGTCCAAACTGATGATGAAAATGGGCTCTGAAGGTAAATGATTAGGCAAACATGCACAAGGCATATTTGAGCCCATTATGGTTGAGGAAAGGCCTAAGTATTTGGGTCTTGGCTATGGAAAAATTTATGGAGAAAGCTCTAAAGCCATGAAGGCACTTGAAAAAGTTCCAAGAAGGACTTTTGTTGCAGGTTCAAACCCTCAAACATGCAAAGTTTGTATTCAAGATGAATGCAATTGTTTGAATCCCATGTTGCAACAAGATGCTTTTAGACATGCAGCTTATGGTGAACAAGAGAGTTGTGATATCTCTAAGGACATGAACATTTTTTATAGTCTTCAAAATAGAGTTGGAACCTCTTCAAGTTCATCTCCTCAAGAAGGTAATAAATATGGACATTCAAAGAAACATACAAGGTATAGTTCTTCTTGTAATCATGTTGTTTATGATTATGTTAAGCATGACAAATCTGTATGCATGAATGGGAGAAAAAGTTTTTCTTCATATTGTGGTTTGAATAACCATCAAGTTTCAAGATGCTGGAAGAAAATGATAGCATACATGAAATAGTCAAAGAAAAGGCGACTTGAACAGAAGATGCAAAATATTTACACTTATTGTCAAAAGAAGGGACATCTCATTGCCCAATGTTGGACACTGCATCCAACCACTCCTCCAAAGAAATTGAAGCAAGTGGCGAAAAATATTTATGAGAATGGAATAGAAGATTCCATCATCGATGTGAGTCAAGATGATTCACAAGAAGAGGATGTTCAGCAGAAAAAATTGCCATTGAACTAGTTTGGTAAAAAATGGCTCGATTTCTTGACCAAGTAAGGCATGCATTTCCTTTGTATATAGATGCAAATTTCAGCCTTATGTATGCATGAATTTATGTTGAAAGTATGACAAGTTGAAGAAGATTATTACAAATTTTATGATGCAAGATTGCATGTGAATGTTGTTCGGTTGAAGGCATTTATTTTTGTTGGAAAATTTCACCAAGATGGTGTAAAAGATGGGTATGTCACTCATTTATGTTGCAGCAATTTATCATTCAGGTCAACTCTTATGATCACCCACATTTTTTTAGTTTATGTACTTATTCTTACTTGAAAGAGACAGTTGAAAAGTGTACATATGCATGAGATTTTGTATGTGTAACTAGAGAACTTGTGATAGGTTCATTGTACATATATACATGCATGAGTGTTGTCAATATGTATTATTTCTTATCAACTTGTGTCGATTATGTCACACACATTTCATATTGATTTATGTCGATTGTGTCGCACACATTTCATATTGATTTATGTAGATTGTGTTGCATATTTCTTATCGACTTGTGTCAATTGTGTCGCACACATTTCATATCGATTTATGTCAATTGTGTTGCATATTTCATGTTGACTTGTGTTGTTGATGTCACATGCTTTTTGTCGACTATATTTGTCAATTATGTTGATCGACATATGTTTTAGTCGATGGTGTTTGTCGATTGTGAGTCGATGTGGGATACACCAATGTGCAAGAATATCACCATGTACTTGATGTTACAGGAGGTGTCAGTCATCTCTTTGAAGGAGAAAAAAAAAGAGGTGGTCGTCATCTCAATTCTTCCATAATGTTTTCTTTTGAAGATTGATCGTGTGTTCTTGTGACAAGATGTCACATGAATTTTGATGTCCATTTAGTGAGAATTGGACGAGATGCAAAGTGTTTTTCAACCATTGCAGAACAAGCTGTTTTTTTTTTGTGTTGAAGCCAAGAGTTCACTCATATTGCAAGCTTAATTTGGATAAGAGGATTTCCAAGAAGAAGCTTGTATGCATTTGTTGCAAGAGGGACTTCATTCTCAGTGGGAAGGCTAACAGTTTTCCAAGCACATAGAGATTGATGTGGTACAACTGGATATGTATCAGTCAACAATGAAGTGGTTCAACAACAGCTTGAGAGCATGGTTGAGAGACATAGCAAGTTACAATGCAAGGCATGTCAAGGTGATTGCCAAAAGACTTGTCAAGTAAAATCAGTTGATATAACTTGAAAGTAGAAGAGTGTTGAAGCTCAGGAAGATAATTATCAGCTTTTGTGGGTCCAAAAGCCCGTCAGTGGGAAGGTGTGATCAGAATTTGGGTCAGGGCCTAAAATTAGCTAAAAATTGAAAGTGCTCTAAATTTCTTCGAACCTAAACGACCGGATAGATTTCATCACTGGGATTCTGGTGCAACTCGTTTCATGAAAATCTAAGTTCATATGATTGAGTTATCATTTGCTGTTCATTTTCCAAAATAGGAAAAAAAGGAGCAAAACAGGTATAGTGATGATGTGGCAGGTACAGTCAACATTGTAGGGAATATTCTCCAGATTGGAGCAAGTGACACTGTGACAAGTGTCGTCTTCATATTTTCCAGATGGTTTAAGTGAAGAGAGAAATTGTCCAATGACCTCCAATATCCTTAGTAAGTTGGAATTTGAATTTTTATTAAGGCTAGAGTACAACCCAACCAGAGGGTGCCACGTGTCCTCTCTGGTGAGCCATCTCGTAACCTATGTGGTCGAATTATCATGCACATTATAGGTTCTCACTAAGGTCTAATTGTGGGAATATATATATATATAACCTAAATTTTTTAACCCATATGGCGAAGTTCAACTAGATATGGTGGAGCCACTAACCAGAGTTGGCAGAGGCTAAACTTGGAGGCATGTCTAAGTATGGCGAAGTATTTCTATTATAACTTTGTGTAAAATTATTGTAGCGAAGTGGGGGCCTAACTCACGACCTTCTGCTCGCCAACCGTGTGTTTATCGTCTCCTCTGCCCAGTGGTTCTTAACTACTAAGGCTTCCACATCATAATAAAGTTTATGTGCCCGACCGTTGGGGGTTGGAGGGGGCCAACCCCCTCCCATGTGGCCACAACTCAAAAACAAAACGCTTAACCAGTTAAACCAGAGGGATTTCTTAATCACGTTTAATTAATTTTAAAATGTGGTTAACCACAATAGGCTGAGATTTGCGCTAACCGTGCTTATCCACCCACTAAACTCAAATTAATGCTAAGCTAAATGTGTATTATTTTGGTGGGATTTTAGGAGGGTGCGCCATTTCTGGAAGACTTCTAATTTTAGAATGTTAACTGGAAGTTCCTCCAGTTTTAGAGGAGAAATTGGAGCAAAATCAGTTTTATTCATAACTCACTCAATTTTCGCCACAACAGAGCTCAGAAAGAGTCATTTGGGCTAATTGGCATGCTGGGAACTCAATGTAGCAGTTTTTAGAGGAAAAAAAGGTCATCTATAGGTGTTTTATTGCATTTGAAGATTTTTGAAGGCGAGGGCCACTAGGTGTTGGGGTCATTGCCAGAGCATCCAAATCCAAATTGAACAAACAAATAGTCATTTCTAGGAGATTATGATGTTTTAAACTCATTGGAATAGATTCCAAGAGGTTCTGAAGCTTGTAACAACAATTTGACCATACTTGAAGCTAATACAAAGGCCCACACTATGAAGCTAGACCAAGGAGATGTAGCCCAAGAAGGGTGAACTCCTTTATCAAAATTCTGTGTGTTAAGCTCTTTTATGTGTGTTTCATGTTTTTAATATTTCTTCTATTCTATCATTTAAAATTATGCTTTCCAAGCTTATGACAAACTCATAATTTCACCAAGTACATTGTTTGACAATCATATGCTCATAAAAAAACCTATGAATGATAAGTAAAACAAAGAAAATAAAATTGTATATATGATGTGAAACTAGCACAACAATAACTAGCATTCATTTTCAGATCATTAGGCCATGCTACTTTAGCTGACGGGTAGATCCCTTCGGGTTGATCTTCCTGGATTTTCTCGTTGATGGATGTGTAACACTTTTATTGGGATATCTATGTAAATTATTTAGTTATAATCCAATCAAGTTATGGGGTTAAAGGTCTTAAAGGTATTCTCTATCATTATTCCCTTGTGATGAGTAGGAATGCTTTTCCCGACTATATAATTACTACAGGTGGACTTCAAGGTCTTTATAAAGCACAAGACTCCTTGTCACATTATAATTATGGGAAGATATTCATGAACATTTCTTTTTAACTAACATAAAGAGTCGATATGGAACCATATTTTTCAAAACTTAGGCCTTAATTCATGCCTTTCCATATGATTCTACAATGGGCTTCTAGAGACTTGACCACTTCAATGCAACTAAACCGATACCTCAATTGAGCTAGACTAATAGTGATACTAACATAAAGAGTCCATAAGGAATTATGTTCCTCAAAAGTTAGGCCTCAATTCATGTCTATCAATAGGATTCTACAACATGCCCCTAGAGACTTGACCACTTCAATTCAGCTAGACTAATAGATCAATTCATCTAGAGTAATAGGTCAATAGTAGCACTATGGAAAAATTGATTTTATGGCTCCATTGTTCTCTTTTACCATGACTGGTTATTACTCTAATTATATAAAATTTGTAATAATTTGGATGTTTGTGTAGCATATTTTTTTTTATGCCTCCATTGTTCTCCTTTACCATTAATCATTATTTCTCTAATTATATATTTCCAAATATGAAATTTGTAAGACACTTTATGCTTGTAGAAAATATATAATCAAGCCCACTTAATAGGGGGCTGGATGGAAAAAATGGTGAGGTCCAGGTGTTGTGGACTAACCACAAAGATCTCTTCCTTTGAAGAATAAAAATCTCCATGTGATACTCTATGCAGACCTAGGAAATTTTAATGATGAAAAATAGAAATTTTAATGATGAAAAAATAGAGGAGTGCCATTAAATTGCCAAAGGTAATCAGACTTAATATGAAGAAGAGGGCTCTTGAATTTCCTCTATAATATTGTCTCACTGGAAATCTTCCAGATTAAATTGCCAAAGGTAATTAGACTTAATATGAAGAAGAAGGCTCTTGAATTTCCTCTATAATATTGTTTCACTAGAAATCTTCCAGATTACGGGTTTGTAACTTCAAATTTTGAAGTTCCTTATATCCATAAATTGAGTATTACCAAATTCTTGTAATGCACTTTATGAGCATGGAATTTACTTCCTTTTGTATCAATGTTAGATGCTTATCCTTAACCATCGCATAAAGGCCCCGAATGGCCTTGTATGCACCTCTTTGAATCAAAGTTGCAGAGTGAGTATATATGTGGGGGGATGGCGAGCAAGGGCATGGTTGTGCATGTAAGGCTCAAGTGAATGAAAACATGAATATATACATGTGTTTACTCATAGTTTTGTTGACCTACATCCAAATATAAGGGCACCAAAAACTTTCCATCAATTCGAATAACAGAGTAGTTATCTGCAACTGTTTGCGCTTGACTACATAGCTAGTGATATGCTACCCAGTGTGGAGGACAACTCTTGATTTCATTTGGAGTTTTGAGGATAGCCCTTACACATTTTGACATCGAGCATGCATTTTATGATGAGGACTAATGGAACCAATCATTGGTGTGGCATTGGAAGTGAAGAAGGTGTCATAAATCCAATGCATTATGCGTTGAATCCAGATGGCGTGCGGCCATACAAATTTTTCCAAGGGGCATAACATCCATGCCTCGAGCTAATTGCTAATGGTAGGATTGGTGTTCCTATTGATAAATAACACAATGTCAATGGTTTGAGTTGATTTTTTCCTTATGCACATCGTCAAAGGTTTGACCTGATATCCAATGGTCAATGGAATAGACTCACTTGAACTATGTTAATGGGATTGTTTTGAAATTGTCCCTAGTGACTGATAGCTCATTTTTTATTTTTTGGCCCAAGCTCTAGGCATGTGGCTATCGTTGAACGTCGTTGTGGATTTCCATGGGAAAATCCATGATGTGTGCTAAATGTGGCCAAGTTTGGTTGGGAAAAGTTATATTAATGGTAGGGAAGGGATATATTAGTTGGTTTGGGTGGGGTTTAGTCCTCGTTACATTACAGGTTCAAACTTTATGAGAAGGGGTTGAGGATGGAAGTCACCTTGGAGGAATTAAACTTTCCAATGGGTGTCGAGGCTTGATTGAGCCTTGCGCAATCCTAGTGATAAGCATGCCATTGTGGGTGGATCATTGTTCTTTCATATAGTAAATGGGCTAGCCCCGACCTAGGTTTAACCTAGTCACAAGTAAAAAAATAGTGAAGGAATTCTTATTTTGATTGTCAATTTTGGAAATATTTTGGAATTCAAGGAATAGGAGTGAGGTGAAATTTTCCACTTCACTCCTCTCTATAAAATCCAAGAATATTCTTAGGATAATGGTGATATATATATATATATATAGGTAGGTAGGTAGGTTGACTAAAATCAATTATAATGGTTGGTACATAGGCATTTTGAGTGGTTGGGATATATGTTGATAATGTCAGTGATTTCATTTAAATACTAGCTAGCCTTGTTGAGTATGTCTTGTGAGCTATCATATCATACTAGGAGGATTTTGATTGGCAGTAGCACCATGTGATTGTTGGTAGCAACAACGACTATGTGCTCTAGTTATCAACTCCTTCCCCTACAATTACCCAAAAAAAGAAAAAAACAAACAAACAAATAAAAATTATAAACTACGCATAGCTAAGGGGTAATGGGGCAACGCCTAGTGGTTGTAGTGTTGAATAAACACCCCTCTTAAAGTGACACATAGACCTAGGGTGCCATGTTACCTACCATAGGTCAGAAACATAAACATATAACATAGGTCAACAACATAAACATATAACATGGCACTACCTATATAAAATTTCCAAGGGGTCCTAATTTAGTGCCTTGGGCTCAAAATCCAATGAACTTTATATCGTTGGAATGTTCTTAATGAGTAGATAGTGACGATGGCCATAGAAACTTGTTCAATGTTAAGGGAAATAGGAAAAGAATTGTGATTTTTATCTCATTAAAATGGCTTAAAAGGTTAGGAACATGTTAACCCAAGAATCAAGAGAATATAATCTTTACTATTCTTTTTCTATAAAAGCCCAGCTAATTAAAAAAATTAAACAAAATACATCATTCAATACCTTCAAATTTATCATAATGAGTTTTTTGAGGTTTATTATTATTTTGTTGTTTTGATTATTATGAAGTTTACTTAATAAATTATTTAAATTATTATTTTATTCTATAATATCAAAAGACACATTATATTATTCAATGGCATTCTTCTTATATCCTTTCTAAAACCAAATTAACTTATAGAGTTTGGTATGCTTCTTTCATAAAAAGCCAATTTTCTCTATTATGTTCAAATATATATATATATATATATATATATAATATTATTAAATTTATCTCTATATTTATAATTGTTTTTAAATTAAACATTTTTTTCAATCATATGATTTTCCTTCTATTATTGCTAATGTTAAAATTGTTAAATAAGTAGTCCGAAAAATTCATTATTATCCTTTCTACTTAAATTCAATTTTTAGAAGTGACATGAAAATTCTTTATTGCAATTGTTTTCAATATTATTATTCAAACTAAATAATCCTTTAGAATATGTATACTCTTCTTATACAATATAGAAATATTAGAAAAAAATAAATATACAATTTCTAATTTTTAAATTTCTATACTTTTAATTTTATGCTTAACCTCAATTTAATATTATTCTATTCTCATTTTTCATACTCATTTCTTATTAACATTATAAAAAATAATTATACCTTTTCTCATACATATTTATATCCCTCAGTTTTTCATTTTAGCCACTCGAACTTTATGTTCTTCCTCAAGTTTTGACTTTAAATATTTGTGATGCAATATGTGAAAACATACGAGAAGTTTTAATTTTTAGTATAGTGTTAAGCAATACGAATATGAGAAATTGAAATAATATTTTAAAGAATACCTTTTAGCTATTGGTACATTTCCTTAAAAACTGATAACTTTTTGTAAAGACTGATCTATAAAATGATTGGATATGACAAATTCTCAATATAGAGGTGGAGGTGGGAAGTGGTTTTTCTAAGTCAAGAAGCGCACATGTTTTGAGATTTTTTTAATAGGTGAGAGCCTATATTCCACACCCCTTGTGGACTCATATGAAGAGAGATAGAATTCCTTTACCTTTCTTCACTACCGTCCGCTGAATGGTCAATAAATCTTATTCACGTAACCAAGAGATTATGTTAAACCCTCCTCACTCTTCTTCATTGTTGACCTATGTAGAGATCAAATGGCCTTTGCTTCCAGAATATGATAGAATCTGCGAAATTTTCATAATTGGTCGCTTTCTTGATTGATTTTGGTAGCAATAGTGATAAGATGACTCAATAAACTTTTATCTCCATTGCAATGAATTAGCACAAACCTAGGAAGTAGCTTGACTCATGCTATCAATATAGTAATCACTACGGCATCCTACACCCAAACCATATAATGATTAACATTCGTTCATTATTCAGAGACTAATTTGGAATGATTCTTTTGAATCACCTTTTCCTTCTCCCTTCAAGGTATATTGAGGTAATCAGTTATATACTTTTGGACAGGAAGAAAGAATATTTGAAGATTTGATGAATTCTTGTTTAATAGTCCTTACAATCTCATTATTAATAACTGAAGTCAACACTAAGTTTTGAGCAAGAGTTTAAGATCTAAAATCTGCAATAAACTAATATTTGATTAAGAGTTTGAGAGTTAAAAACACATTAACTCTCGGGAAAGAGTTAGTTTTGAAAGTATGGGTAAAGAAACATCTCCCAAGAGTTAGATTTGAAAGTATGGGTAAAGAGACATATCTAAAGTGTTAAGTCAATTTAATATTCTTGCTTTATGTCAGTTTATGAAGTTTCAATTTTCATGGATCTAAACATTTAGAAATTTTATAAAATCATTGTTGGAACTTCAACCATATATATATATATTTATTTAATTATTTTTCTAAGTTATATTATGATGATGGTTAACATGTATTAAGATAAAATTTAGTTTATTGAACATTAAGAAAGGTAAGGAATTTCTTAGTTTGATTTAGAAATTTATTTGTAAGTTTAAATAAATTTAAGTTAAACATTCCTAAATATGTCATTGTTTTGATGAATTAAAAAGTTAGCAAGGTTGGTATTATAACAAATATTTGAAATTGTGATTTAATTTGGGTGTATGTGAGACATTTTAAAAGAAAATGTTTTTCAATTCAACCCTCTTAGTGTCACAAAGATAACAAATTATTTTTATCCACAATTTTTAAAAAAAATTCCAATGCCCTCTTTCACTATGGTGTTCATGACAATTTATCATATTTTTACATTGTCGATTTTCTTTTTTATGCTATGAAAACTTAGCACTTCTAGATTAGGTTCTGTTGCCTCCTTATATTGTCTTAATTTTTTTTCACCCACTAATTTTCTCTTTCAACACAATCTCTTTAAATTTAGATGTAACAATAATTTTAACATTATCATTATTCTACAAAGTGACATATTCTTTGATTCCCCAATGATTTACTCAATACGTGGCATCTTTATGCCAACCACACTTAAGCCATAAGCCATAGTTGATTATGCCTATATTTTTAAGTAATATTAGGAAAAATCTATCCTTTCATGTTGTTTATCTTTTTCATTTACATTAAATACCTACTTATAGTCATTCTCTCAATGGGGGAAATAATCAATTCTATGAGAAGGATATGATAGGATGTATTTCCTTTAATTTTGATATAAGAAGTTATAAAAAAATTTGGACTTTCTCTATATTTATCCATCATTATGTTGAGGTGTTGTAGCCCCAAAATTCGAAACCATGTAAAATAACAAGAGTTATGAGAATCCCAAAGAGGAGTTTATTCCTATCTCATAGCCAAAAATCCCACTAATTTACTATTTTCAAGCCCATAATAATATTTACACACTCTAATTATCATTTTCTCTATGTTATAGTTAAATTTCAGCTTATGATGAACACATTATTAGGTCATTTCTTCAAAGTTGTATTTGTCATCCATAAAATTATAATATGT
Organism: Pinus albicaulis; assembly: GCA_034641835.2. Taxonomy (NCBI): domain Eukaryota; kingdom Viridiplantae; phylum Streptophyta; class Pinopsida; order Pinales; family Pinaceae; genus Pinus; species Pinus albicaulis. Next base: position 1,306,601,369 of record CM076572.1, read on the forward strand.
CATGTTCTTGTTATAATATCCTTCATTTTGTGTGTTAATAATCATACCCAAGAGTATAAATTATTTATATTGTTAGCTTCTTCTCAATACCATAGGTACTTCCCACCATAAGAATAATATCATCAGTGTAAAGAAGAAGCATGGTGAATATACCAATTAGAGTTAGGGAAATAGAACTTGCTTCTTCCAAACAAGCCTTCAACCTATCATTGTATATGCCAAAAAGGGTAGGAGATAGAGGAGAACATTTATTAACCCCTATATTATGAAGAATTTCTTCCAGCGAACCATTGTTCCTAAGCATCGCATACAAGCTTATCATAACTCAACTTGAAAGTAACTTTTATCTCTTCTAACATGTTCTAAAGGTTTGTCTTAGGCACTATATCAAAATATTTTTAATGTCAAGAAACCAATACGATATTGGTTTTATTATTGTCACACTTTTTTAAAATAATCGTAAATGTAATCACATAGTCTGTAATTGAATGATAACTCCTAATTCAGGCCTATCCTTTTACTCCTTTTATCACTTCTAAAAATAGGTAGAATGAGGGTTTCAATCTAGGTTTTAGGAAACCCTTACTAGACTAGTAAACTGAAAGTTTCTGGATTTGAGGAACAAGGATAGTCACTCCAATTTTTAATATTTCCACTTGGTATAGATTTTCCTTTTGCCAGCCACTTAACCCCAAAATTTATGTCATCTATAGAAAAAACTTCTTCCTCTATAGAAAGGGTTGAATGTTGTATGTTATGTTATGGGATTCACAAACATTTTTAAGGTAGGAAGTCTAGTCCCTTAAGGGAATCATACTAGTTTTGTTAGTATTATGAGTCAAATTTTACCTCTATAATTTATTAGGATTTAGCTTGGAGAGGTGAAAAACCTTTTATTTATTTCAATTTATATAATACATTTCTTTTCATTTTCATTAAAAATTTGTACCTTTTTTGTTCCATTTTAATGACTTGTGTTAAGCATAATTGTGATCTACAGATAAACTAATTTCCCTAAGTGGTGTGCTAGTCACTTAGAACAACAAAGGAAAGAATTACTATCACTTTCTCTAAAACAAGAAAATATACAAAATGGTGAAAGAGCCTACTTGTGATTCAATTGCTTCTCCTTCTCCTTCTGGCATTGTTGTCATTGCTCTCAATCCAAATCAAATCACCAAATCGATTCCTACAAACACAAACAGAGAACAACAAACAACATGCAATATACAGATATATACTTATCTTAATCAATAAAATCGATTAGATATGAAACATATATATCATTCAAGAATCCATTTCACAATAAATAGAGACATATATATGGGAAAATGAACAACAATATTTATCAAAGAGTAGAAGGGAGAGGTTACAACCAATGATTGATTTGTTGCCAACCAGCTCCAACTTCATTCCAACCTCATCACATCCAACATCATATCAGCAGAATATCAGTACTTTAACTCTCTCAAATGAGAATCCAATGGCATAACTTTACCAAATTTTTTCCTTCCCTAGCACTAGAATGAGTGCTCAATTTATATGGAAACTAATGGTGGTTTCTCAATGGATGAATTTATAATAATAGGTAAGACATGTTCCCAAGTTCAAAGGTGTTAGATGGACACTTGGATTCGAAGTTTGACACATGTGAACTCTTCTAGAAGGCACTTCCCATGTGGATATTCCGGAACAATGAGAATTCATCTCCTAGGTGACCAACACACTCTTGAATGTCAGGACATGCACTACATTGCACCCTTGAATGGAGGATTTGGAACTACAACACATTTAGTCCCATTAGAGGTTGCGTTGGTGAATCAATAAGTGATATAACATATACTTCAAACCTTGGAAATCTCACAATAGAAGCCATGAATGAATTTTTCTTATCTTAGGGCATATAGCAACTGAAATATAAGGGGATGATAGACCCTATTTAATTGGTCCTGGGGATGATGTCTAGTTTGACCAGGTCGTAGGGGATGATGCCAAAATTGACCTATAACAGCTTCCCTCTAAAGCATGAAGTCAAAATAATAATAATAGTATTTTGATGAGATGCTTTACGATGTGATGAGTTGGAACTGAAGTGGAGTGGTGACCTACATAAATCTTACAATACATTACATCATGATATTTTCATCTTGATCACGGATTTTTGAGGGGCCATTCCCATGTTCAACACATAAACTATCTAATAACATGTACATAGTTCATAAATTCATCTACAGTGGAATGTTGCCCACTACAGACATGCCTACAGATATAGGCCCATGTTCGAATGATGATCTGCATGTAAAGTCATCGTACAGATCATGTGTACAAAAATCCTAAAATCACAGCCCGGATGGATGAAACTAGATCTGGGGTCTTCTTATCTCGTTCACTCGATCGTTTGGTTACAAGTCTAGCCATGCGAATATATGATTTGTAGTCGAACGTGGTAAGACATTGTTTGATTACTAGCTAATGATGTGAGTTGTTGAAAAACACGAGAGAACCACCATTGATGTTAATGGCTCTCAAGGTACTACATTACAGTTTGTAAGGCATGAATAGATGATTTGATGTTAAACACCAAAAAAATATTTCAGTCAAAGGTCCAAAAGTGAGGAACTTTTCGATGATGTAACAATCCTCATGGTACTGGAAGATGATGTTTCTAAGTAAACTTCTTGGATGATGAGTTGATGTCAACACGAAGTCACTTTATTGCAAAATGGGAGTTACTGATTTTAGAGACAAAATGTGACTTGATATAGCAATGTTCAGGGATGAATGTCATGAAATTGAAGGTTTATGAGTATTTCAGAAGGATGAGTATTCACTGGATGACTTATCTTGAACATATCGGCGACACTAAGATGAGTTGGTAGCATTGACCCAAAACTGAAGTGAAGGTATGATGAACCATAGGTATGAATGAACCATCAAGAACACTACCCAACCCAAAATTCATGATGATGGAGTGAAAGTGACATGTTCAAGAGTGACCTGCTACCATAAAGTGTTCTGTTCACATTCCCAAATTTTCCCCGATCATTTGTCGACCAGTACCCCTTTATTTTTTAACAAGTTTGAGGAGGATAACATATGCTTGATCTATAATTAAACCCTTTGGGTGAATGCATTTCTATTTAATAATTTAACAAGTCTAGCGATAAATGAAACTCGATTCTCTCCATGATCGACAAGCCTGTCGCTATGTTATGTTTTAACGAGCCTAACGATAGTGACAACCCGATCCTTTTTCATACTTAAACAATTTGAAAAATAGGAAAAAAGAAAAATCCGTTATTTTCATAATTTTTTCACTCAGATCTAAAAAAGTGTAAAATGATATCTGAGAGAGCTTCCTAGCCCTGTTCGACTAAGGTTTTCCTTTTTCTTAAATAATCTATCTCAGTTCGGAAAAGGGTTAAACATATACTGAGTACATGTCGTTTCATTTACTTTTACGAGCTCGAAAAGACAAGTTCTCGACAATATTTTCACATCATCAGAGTCTGAAAAGAGCTAAAAGAAGACTCAATGGGTTCCTTTTTCATTGTTATCGAAGCTCAAAAAAGAGATAAAATTTCGCTTCAAATCCTTTTCATTTTTATCAAACCTCGAAAAATAAGGATAAAAGTATGCATTGGGTGACTTTTAATTTAATTTACAGGTAGGAAAAGACAGAAAGAACTCGAAATTTTCATGTGTTTTACGAGCATGGAAAATAACAAAAGAAGCTCAGGATTTTCATGAGTTTAACGAGTCCTAAAAATAATAACCGAAATGGACTCGAAATGGTTTTGAATGCCCCTGTAAGAGCACATGTCAAATTCCCCCTGCAAGAGCACATGCTCCCTAAGTTTCATTTCATTCACCTAAGTAGACTATTGGTTACTAATATTTGGATGGATTGAAGGTTCATTTACGAGATCAAATGGAAGACTCATCTTAATCAGGACAGGATTTGTTTCATTTTTTAACGAGGTTGACAAAGTAAAAGAACTATCCTCAAGGGAACATGTTTCATTTATTGAGGTTGAAACAGGAAAAGAACTATCCTCATCACCTAATTCATTTTTTAAAGAGGTTGACATAGTAAAAGAACCATCGTCATTGTGCAGTCGGACCAGTGAGTGTGCATTGAAAAAGACGTAGTCTAACGGAGTCATCATTTAAGGAGTTTGACGAGCACCACAAATGATAAGTTATAACATGCATTGACGGGTCTTCTCCAGGGTTTCCATTGAATTTTGGAATGTCAGAGGGTAATTTATGTGGAATCACCAGCCACTAAGAAGAATAACTGATGGGACCAGCTTGATATTACACTGAAGATGTGAATAAAGGATCAAGTCGTTCAGTAGTTATAAGGGAGGAACCAAATAGGATTCCAGAGGATGACATGGGTGAAATCCAAGGACAATACATCGAAGATGAAGAAACAATAGATGTTGTCGTAGTTGAAACAAATGGTCCAGTCTGGGATTTTGTCTCTTCCATGGTCAAATGACCCAAGGTATACCCTACAGGATATACGGGAACTCAAATAGACACAGGATCAAAGAAAGAAGTGTGAGGTGATTGAGGAAAAGTCTCGTAAAGATAAAGCTCTGATACAAAATGGGTTGGATTCGAAGGCATTTTTTCTTGTGATATTTCTTCAAACGAAATCAAACTAGGTGGAAGGATTTCATTGTCATGCCCGAAGTATATTTGAGGTGGTTGACTACGCGATGTGGGAGACTTAATGGCTACAATATATTGTGGGCTGACCGATACAGGAACAACTTCTAGTTGTTTGACTTCGGGATTCAGATGTTCTGGTAAAAGAACGACAGGATCCAAATCAACTTCCAATTGAACAACGTCAGGTTCAGGAGGTATGGTCTCACTGATTGGATGGATCGTGACCACGGGTAGCTGTGAAGACTTTGTCTCAACAACAATGGATGAACCGAGATTTGTAGAAACAACTCGAGACAACTCGGGTATATGTGAGGATGATGTGTCATGAGAGGTACTGATAGTACTACTTTCAGTAGAACGATGTTTCCTTTTCTAACCAGAAATGGATTCTAGTGATAAAGGTGGTTTAAGTGCTATTCTATGCGAACAATAGGGAAAGGGATGTTCTTCTTCCATGATGAAAAAATTATTTTATCACTAAGAAAAATAAAAAAAATAAAAGGGTAATTCTAGGAAAAAGGTTTATCAAGTAATTGTGAACTGCAGAATACCTCCTGGCGAACCAAGAATTATGGGCAGGAATCTCCCCGAATGTTTTGTTTGGTGTATTACAAGTTACAAGGCGACCGACTTGGTTACTATGGATGGATAGAAACCTAAATTTTTCCTCCCAAATATACACAAAGGTACGTGGAGGCCCAAGTCTGTATTAGCGTTATCTAATGTGAAACTGCATAGTGAGAGGACCCCCTTATACTTTTTGTACAAGAACGATGCCCTATATACCCAAAGGTACATGGACGAGCTCCGATGTACTTATGTACGTGGTGTGAAGTATCACACTCGGAATGTATAGTGGACAAGTTAGGGACAGCTGCTATGTTTAACAACGTTGGAACACGTCTCTAGCCTAGATCTTCTAAATGTTATCGTTAATGGTCCAATGCTTTCTTAGGTAAATTGATGTAAATTTTATTTTGATCTTGTTTAAAAGTTTTTCTTTGCATTTTACCGCGTGATGTGATGGAAATTCCTAAAAATGCAAACTAAATGATAAGAAAACTTTTCAATTCAGCTTTTTCAATGAAAATCCTGGCTACTAAGGGAAAGAGAAATCAGTTTTAGAGAAAAAAACAAAGAGCACAAAGTAAAATGCAACTTTCCTAACTTGTTCCTATGTAACACACACAATTCACTATATGCACATGCATGTTTTTCTTTTTAGCTCCCTTAATTTTAATGCAAGAAAGGAAACTATATGCATCAAATTAATAAAAAATATGTTTTCTTCTTTGAGAAATGAGGAATGAAACATCAATTTATCTTTTAAGAAAAATGAAGAATGGAACTACAATTTTTCCTACAGGAAATGAGGAATGAAACAACAATTTACTTTATGAAAAAAAAATGATCTAATGCAGAAATAAAATAATTTGAATTTGATTTTCCAATGATAAAGAAAAACATTAAAGAGACAATAAACAAATTTACTTTTCAAAGGAGGAAGAATTAGGAAAGTTTATCAGTCTCTATGAGGTATCAGAAATTTGAGAATACAGCAAACAAGTGGCTTATAATGATAAAAATTACAAATGTTGATGGAATTTGGTTGTTTGAGGGGCCAACGCGGCCTCTACGGGGAGATAATGAGTTGTAGAGCACCCCTGATTGGGAGACAGTGCATTGCAATGCACTATGTCTTGACCAACAGTGCATTGGGCACAACAAGGATTGAAAAACCAAGCAACTTAACACACTTATAATGAAATTATTTCATTCAAGTGTCTAATAATTGAAATTAGATGCTACTGATGAGGATAAATAGAGGCAAAAACACTAGGAATGATAGGATACTCCCCAGCGGAATCGCCAATTTGTTATGCAGAATTGTGATCTATGGATAAACCAAATTCCCTAAGTGTTGTGCTAGTCACTTAGAACAACAGAGGAAATAATTACTATCACTTTCTCTAAAACAAGAAGATATAAAAAATGGTGAAAGAGCCTACTTGTGATTCAATTTCTTCTCCTTCTCCTTCTGTAGTTGTTGTCATCACTCTCAATCCAACTCAAATCGTCAAATCGATTCCTGCAAACACAGAAAAAGAACAAAAAAAAACATGCAATATATAGATATCTACTTATCTTACTCAATTAAATCTATTAAATATGAAATATATATATCATTTAAGAATCCATTTCACAAGGAATAAAGACATAAATATGGGAAAATGAACAACAATCTTTATTAGAGAGTAGAAGGGGGGAGTTACAACCAATGATCGATTTGTTGCCAACTATCTCCAGCTTCATTCCAGCCTCATCACATCCAACCTCATACAAGCATCATATCAGTACTTTCAGTATCTCAAATGAGAATCCAAGATCATAACTTTACCAAATTTCTTCCTTCCCTAGAACTCGAATGAGTGCTTAATTTATAAGGAAACTTGTACAAATTAATACATATGCATGTATATTACGGGACTCCCCTAATCTAAGAATTAAATCCACTGTTAAATACAGAATCCTTATACTCAATTCTTTTCAGAAATAAAATCACCAATTGCAAAACACATGAAGAAAAATCAAGCGCACATAGCAAGATGTTTTACCAGGAAAGCTTAAAGCTAAAATCCCCAACTATTATATATTATGTATATCATGCAATCATGAACAATATCATACAAATCTCAGATCATAGAGCTCTCAATAAAATATACAATCGTCTCACTGTCATAAAAAAATTGGTTCATACATGCACCAATTTAGTGCCTCCTGAGAGCCTACCTCCATTGCGCAATCCCAACTGAAGAAGATCCCTTAATGAAGTCGATATTTCCTTGCCTTGACTGCGCAATCCTAATTGGAAACTCCAATGTGTGTGTAGATGCATTGAATGCATCACTATAGTCACAACTGATACTCAAACACACCCTTTCACCTATCTCTCCACTGGGTCTCCACTGGATTTGACATGCAAGTAGTTAACTGTTGTATTTATTCAGTTGCAAGTAAGACACTACTTGTGAATTAATTAAATAATTAATTCACTCATCTTTCACTAGTGTACCTTTAGTTACAACTAGCACAACTAATTTTAACTCACTTAACTGAGTTAAACTAAATAAAAACTCCCATAACTACTCTTCCAACTCTGTTACAACTCTGCCACAATCAGTTTTAACGTAGTCCATCATGCATGAGTCACCAAAAAAAATTGGAATGCACAATTCCTTCAGCTGACTGGTTTTCCACATCAGTTAACTGAAATCAAGTGCTCCAAGAGAATAAGTTATTATTTATTGTCTGATTACCATTAAAGGCTAATAATAATCAACATGCATTCTATTTCTAGATATGCGATGTATAAATAGACTTCGCCCATGTTCTAAAAATAGAAACTCATCTAAACATAGAATTTTCTCAAACATATAGAATCAGCATCCTGTTAATTTTATAATATGTTCGCCATTCTAAAAATACACATATAGCTAAAAATAGCATGCGGGCCCCACCTAGTGAAGGTGCTTCATTTTCACTAGGATCATCATCTTGTTGAATCTCAACACTCCCTCTCAACAAGAAAGGGATTATCCTTCACCCCGATCCTGTCTCAATGGTATTCGAATTTGCTCCTGGTGAGCGTCTTTGTCAGAATATCTGCATCATGATCTTCCGTAGGAATGTATTGAAGCAACATGATCTTCTATTGCACACAATCTCTAATATGATGATACTGGATATCTATATTCTTAGATATATCATGAAACAAAGGATTAATCGAGATTTTGATGCAACTATGATTATCACAATGAATCATTGTAGGATCTAAATGAGAACCAAACAAACTGACCAAGATCATCCTCATCCAGATAGCCTCACATGCAGCTTGAATTGCTACCATTTATTCTGCTTCTGCTAAACTAAGTGCCACAGATCTATATTTCTTGTTGTACCAAGAAACAGCTATAGATCCAATACTGAAAACCCCTCCTGATGTGCTCTTTTTGTCCGTTGGGCTGCCTACCCAATCTGCATCCATGAAGCCATTCAAATTCACTTCATCCATCTATCTGTACCATAATCCATACTCAGATGTGCCCCTGAGATACCTCAAAACATGCTTGCCCGCCTTCCAAAAGAGCTTGGTAGGCTTAACCATCGCTTGAATAAGTTGGTTCACCACATAGCATATGTATGGTCTTGTATTAACTAAATACATGAGTGAACCCACCAACTATCAATAGACAGTAGCATCCATTACCTCTACCGATGTAGCATCCTCATTCCTCCAATTTCCTAGATGAGGAGTATCCATGGGTTTGCAGCCCTCCATGTAAAACTTACCGAGTATCTCCCTTGCATACTTGCCTTGAGATACAAACATTTCACCTTCTCGCTGCCATATTTCCAATCGAAGGAAATAATGAAGGAGACCCATATCCTTTCTCTCAAACTCCTTTGCAAAATCCTCCTTGCATGAGTGTATCAGCTCCTCATCACCAGTTAGTATTAAATGATCAAAATAAAGAACAATGATTAAAAACTTACCCTCCACCACAATCTGGTATAGGTTTTCATCCACCTCACACTTGGTGAAGCCAAGTCTAGTGAAATAGTTGTTGATCCGAGTGTACCAAGCATGAGGTGCTTGCTTCAGCCCATACAGTGCTCTTTTGAGTCTTCACACATGCGACTCGCTGCTGAAGATCTCAAATCCTTCAGGCTACTCAATGTACACTTCTTCCTCAATGATCCCATTAAGGAACGCAGTCTTCAAATCCATCTAATGAATGTGCCAACCCATATGCGCTGAGAGAGCAAGAATGGTCCTTATGGAAGAATACCGTGCGACAGGTGCAAAGTTTTCTTCATAATCAATCCCCTCGATCTGTGAGAAGCCCCGGGCAAAACATATTGCCTTATACTTCTTGAAACTCCCATCAGCAACTTTCTTTACCTTGTAGATCCATCTTGAACCTACCACTGATTTATCAACCTGCCTTAAAACAATTTCCCAAGCACTGTTTCTGACAATGGAGTCATACTCCTCCACCATGGCATCTACCCATGTGGGATCCTATGTTGCTTCCTAAAAAGAATATGGCTCTGTCATGATACATTTTCTCATGAGAGCCATGTATCCAGTGATTCGGCTAGGAGACTATCTATGTCTGCGCTGCGAAGTAAGGGCTCCTACATTCTGTGTCGCATCAAGCTTCAGCCTCTTAACTTATATGTTATGCCTTCTGCAGTTTTGATGTTTGTCTTTGCGTGAGTCGACTCCTCCACTCCATGATCCCCTCCTATGGCTGATCCACATCTTGAGGCTCATCTTTGGGAACAAGCAATTCCTCCTCTGCATGCAAGTGTAGCTCCCTCTCAAGCGAAAACTTCATGGCTTTCTCCTTATTGAATTTTATATCCCGTTGTACAATAGTCATCCGACTGTTTGGAAAATACACATGATAATTCTGGGGTGTTTTTGTGTACCCCACAAATATCCCTACTTCAGCAGTCGGCTCCAGCTTCTTCCTGGTGTTCTTGGTCACATGAACATAAATAGATGAGCCAAAAATCTTAAAGTGAGAAACATCTAGTTTTTTACTAGTAAAAGCTTCGTCAGGTGTATTCATGCCAAGTACTCTATGAGGACAATGGTTTTGCACATAAAATGTAGTGTTGCATGCTTCCGCCTACATGTGCATTGGTAAGACCTGATCATGAAGCATATCTCATGCAGCACCCACGATTGTTCTGTTCTTCCTCTCCACGACTAGGGAAAATTTTAAGGATTGAAATTTATCTTGAAGTTTAGGAACCTTGGCAAATATCATAGTCCATCATATGAAATATATAAAATTTTTAACAATATTTATGTTAAAATATTCAAATTTATAATAATTTTATACAGTCTCTATAAAAAAAAATTGGCAATTTTTAAGGTGAAAGAATTTTATACTATAAAATTTGGGCGAATATTAGCCCCTAAAATTTTCCCTGTCCGTGGCCCCATTCTTCTGTGGGTTATGAGGCACTATGAGTTATCTTTGAAATCCTTCTTTGCTACAGAAATCTTTGAATTCGTTCGAGATATATTCACCACCATTATCACTCCGCAAAACCTTAACTTGCTTCCCCGACTCTTTCTCCACCAATGCTTTAAACTCACAGAAATTTGAGAATTTTTTATCCTTCTTCTACATGAAGAATATCCAGCATCTACGAGAATATTCATCAACAAAAATAACATAATACCTATGTTTTTCTGTTGAAGCAACTGAGAATGGTCTACACATGTCTGTGTGAATTCTCTCCAGGATCACCGAAGCACGGTTCTCCTTTTCATGAAAGGTGGTCTTCACAAACCAACCCATAGTACATCCCTTGCACTGATTTATCTTTGCAAGTGTACCCTTGGGAAGTCCAGTAGAAATCTGCTACAAAATCTTCAAGGTTCCATGGTGAATACGGCCCAATCTCTTGTGCCATAATTCACCCTCATCCCGGCTCACCACTTCTTCTTCTTTGCCCACCATTTCAGTGCAGCCATCTACCTCCAGCTTGTAGAGATTCTTGACTTGAATCCCTATCCTCTTGGTTTGATCCATTGTTTTATGTTACAAGAAAGCTTTTCCATCGCTGAAAACAACGTCATAACCTCTGTCCTCCAACATCGCAATTGAGACCAAGTTCTTCTTCCGACCTGGAACACGCATAACATCTTTCAACAGAAATGGTTTACCTGACTCCCTCTCAAAGGTAATGGTACCAATGCTGGTTGCATTGTATCGTCCATCATTGCCCATCTCTATATGCATTTGGAGATCTTTCTCCTCCAAGTCACTGAAAAAATCATTATCTTTCGTCATGTGGAAGGAAGCACCACTATCAAGATACCACACCGATCCCATTGCGCTTGAAACCAAGCATGCGATCAAAGAGAAATCAGGTTCAAATTGCGATGCAAGAGCATCACTAGCTGCAACTCCAGCAACCTTCTTTTTCTTCTTTTTTTGTGGGTAGTCAGTGGCGATATGCCCATGTTCGTGACAATGAAAACACTTCACCTTGGACAAATCCAACTTCTTTCCTTTAGCCTCGGATTTTGGATGGGATTTATTCCTCTTCCCTTTCCTTGCTTTGGCATCCAAAGCACAATCCTCTTCATCATCATGTTTTGATGAAGAGCCATCCTTGGTACTCCGCCTTATCTCCTCCTGCACTAGATCCGACCAAAGGCGTTCCCAATCCGACAGTTTCTCCTGCCCATTGACAAAGTCTTGATAATTGTGCCAACTCTTCGGAAGTCCAAGGAGAGCCCAGCTCACCAAGTCATCATCAGAAAATATAATTCCCACACTCCCCAGCTCATCCCTACGTTGGAAAAACTTAGTGAGATACTTTGGAATACTATCGCCCTTCTCCATTTTTATTTTTTTGAGTTTATCTTTCAGCGCCAACTTTATATGGTCACTGGGGCTTTGGAAAAGATCTATCAAATCCTTCCACATAGAAAATGGAGTGGCTTTCCCATGAAGGCTTGACATAATATGGTCTTTCACACCTTTCAATAGAATTCTTCTCGTCTTCGCTACTTTCTTTTGCCAGGCGTCAAGTAATGCAGCATTCGTCAAAGTGGGCTTAGGAACATCGCTATCGATGAACTCCTTCAAGCCATTATCTTCAAGCACTTCCTCCATCCTGTCCTTCCAGGCTATGTATTTCGAGTTACCTTCCAGTGCATACTCTAACCACAACCCATTGAAATCCATTTCAATGTTTACTCAACTCGCACCAAGAAATTCTTGTCGGAAATTTGAATTGTTCCACCAACACAAAACTCAGCATTGCTTCAATATTGCAATATTCAGTGATTAACACTGCTCTGGTACCATGTAGAAATTAATACATATGCATATATATTATCGGACTCCCCTGATCTAACAATTAAATCCACTGTTAAATACATAATCCTTCTACTCAATTCCTTGCGGAAATTAAATCACCAATTACAAAACACATGAAGAAAAATCAAGCGCACATAACAAGATGTTTTACCAGGAAAGCTTAAAGCTAAAAACTGCAACTATCATATATTATGTATATCATGGAATCATGAAACAATATCATACAAATCTCAGCTCATAGAGCTCTCAATACAATATACAATCGTCTCACATTGTCATACAAAAATTGGCTCACACATGCACCAATTTACTGCCTCTTGACATCCTGCCTCCACTGCACAATCCCAGCTGAAGAAGATCCCTGAATGAATTCGATCTTGCCTTGCTTTGACTGTGAAATCCTCATTGGAAACTCCAATGTGTGCTTAGATGCATTGAATGCATCACTATAGTCACAATTGATACTCAAACACACCCTTTCACCTATCTTTCCATTGGATCTCCACTGGATCTAACATGCAAGTAGTTAACTATTGTATTTCTTCAATTGCAAGTAAGACACTGCTTGTGATTTAATTAACTAATTAATTCGCTCATCTTTCACTAGTGTATCTTTTGTTACAACTAGCACAACTGAGTTTAACTCACTTAACTGAGTTAAACTAAATAACAACTCCCATAACTACTCTTCCAACTCTGTTACAACTCTGCCACAATTAGTTATAAAGTCACCAAAAAACCTTGGAATGCGTAATTCCTTCAGCTAACTATTTTTCCACATCAGTTAACTGAAATCAAGTGCTCCAAGAGAATAATTTATTATTTATTTTCTGATTATCATTAAGGGCTAATAATAATCGACATGCATTGTATTTTTAGATATGCGATCTATAAATAGACTTCACCCATGTTCTAAAAATAGAAACTCATCTAAAGATATAATTTGCTCAACCATCTAGAATTAGCATCCTGCTAATTTTAGAATATGCTCACCAGTCTAAAAATAGACGTACACCTAAAAATAGCTTGCGGGCGCCACCTAGTGAAGGTGCTTAATTTTCACTAGGATCATAATCTTGTTGAATATCAACAAAACTGATGGTAGTTTCTTAATGAATGACTTTCTAATAATAGGTAAGACATGTTCCCAAGTTCAGACATGTTAGATGGACACTTGGATTCAAATTTTAACACATATGGGATCTTTTAGAAGGCATTGGCCATGTGGAGATTCCTGGAAGAATGAGAATTCCGCTCCGAGGTGACCAACGCACTCTTGAATGTCAGGAAGTGCACTGTGGTGCACCCTTGAATGGAGGATTTGGCACTGCAGCGTAGTTATTCCCTTTAGAGGTTGCGTTGGTGAGTCAAAAAGTGATATAACATATTCTTCAAACCTTGGAAATCTCACAATAGAAGCCATGAATGAATTGTTCTTCTCTTAGGGCATATAGCAACTGAAATATAAGGGGATGATAGACCCTATTTCATTGGTCCTGGGGATGATGTCCAGTTTGACCAGGTCATGGGGGATGATGCCCAAATTAACCTATAACAACTTGTTAGAGACATCCCTAAAGGATTTTTTAGTAATCTTATACTCTTTATCACACCATGGGTTGGCCATTCTAATTTCATTTTTACACAACACCTTGATATAGAACTTGTTAATGGAAGTAGAGAGGGTTTTCATACAATTATGATAGAAGTATTCAATGTTCTACTAAATTTGTATGAAATCTAATGTATTATTCAAAACCTTTATGAACACATTTTATTTATTATTGTCAAATATCAAGCGCTTTTGCTCATCATCATTATCTTTAATGGATTTTTTTCATGAAAATGTTTACAATTAGGGATGAATTACTATGATTAGAGTTGAGCTTATGGTCATTTAAGTTGCTAAAAAAACTATTTGGTTGTGTAGAGGGGTATTAGTTATCATATATTCTATGTCTTTTTTCCCAAACCCATCAATAAAATTTATTTAGATTAATTTCAAACATTTGATTTTACCATTTCAAGTTATTATAATTGAGAAATACAACACTTGATTAGTTAAATAATAATAAAAAATCTCAACCATTCCTTTAGATTTTATTTCCGTCTAATGGATAAAACAATGCCTTCATCTAGTCATAGAGGGTTAATGTTTGAATTAATGATTAAAATGATAACTTGAGTAATTTTTGTTCAATCTCCTAGAAAAAGAAAAAATCATAACTTGAACTGTATATATCGCATTCTAATTCATCATAAAGGAAATTTATATTTATATTGGTAACTTATAAAACTTAATATTAAAAATGTGAAATAATATATTTCTATAAAATTCTATCTATAAATAATATGTGAAATCTCCATCCATTTGTATTGATTGAAAATATATTTCATGTTGGGGTTCACATGTTTTGGCCAGGTTGACAGAGACCAAAATATGAGACAACATAGAACCACTTTCAGACCTTAGGATCTAGCCCTCCTAGGTCCAGAGAGGGATCTCTCTATATGAGTCAAAGTATATGTCTTTGAAGCTCGGATGTTATGATTTTAGGCTAGTTATAGGCTCATGGTTGTTTGTTTGATTGTTTGTGTTTGGTTGGAGGGAATCAAGAAAAGGACCAATATAAGACAAGGATGAGCAAAGAGGAAGCTTAGGCAGAGATAAATAACTCAGGGAACATCAAAGCCATTGGGCTATGGAGTCAAGAAAGGATTTATTTGTAATCAATGTGAAAACTTTCGATTGGGCTAGTCATCTAGAGCATTTTGATCTTAAAGGATGATTGGTGGGATGGGACATTAAGGATTGAAAATGAGTGAAGGGGAAATATCCAACTCTGTCTATAGATCAGGCCAGAGGTCATTTAACTCCAGGCCTGCTTGGACAGAATTAGAGGTAAAACAAGGGATCTTGGAAAGGTTTAATTGGGATGGAAAGCTCCTAGTGAGGCAGATACAGGATTCTAGACCTCCCAGGTTCTCAACACATTCAACTAAATCCTACCAAGAACATCTAAACACAGATTTCATTAATTCATACATCAGAGAGTAGGCAATAACATCCACCACACTGGTTAAATCAATTGAAAGCAGTATTCAGATACACATATAAGAAGAAAACATAAAGGGCTGGGAGAGCAGCAGCATAAGGTACCTATCAAGGGTAAATCTTATGCCAAACTTCAGATGCGAGCCTGAAGAAACTTGATGAAATGAAAGCAATTCAATCACAAATACAGAGAAAGGAAAACATCACCAACTGCTTTAGATCAGGATCCAAAGAAACATGCTTGTCATATTAAAAACAACACTGATCAGGTACATCATAGCCCACAGCTTGAACATTCAGTCTGAATACATCTAATCTCAGTCTATCTTACAATATACACAGAGAACTTGTCTCAAGAGGAAAAAACTTGCATTCCACTGATATCTCATCAACAACCATTACAATGTTTCCTTCTGTGCTTTATAGCAAAGGGTGAGCCTAAGATCAACTGAAGGAGTAGGTGAAAATTAAATATATCATTAAACACAACAATGGATGCAGGGCCGAAACCCATTCTGGTTGACCTACTATGTATTTAATCTCTGTCACCTTCCTTGTGAAAGAATGATCTACTTTGGATATGATCTTGACCCTTTGGCTTGTTGTATTCCAGGTGATTTGAACAAAAAATGAAATAAACTGCTAGAAAGGTCTGTCTCATAAATGTCTGACTGTTTTTGAACTGTAGTTAGGGCGGAAATTCCTTCAAGGACATTCTGTATAATAAAAACAGTGTGGGCGCCCTGTACCTGATCAAGAAAAACATTATGCTGGCAAAGAACCCTGATGGTACCTTCTGCTTGTGCACAGCATCCTTTGAATCATTCCTCGGGGTCTTCAACTGGTGCTTTCTCTCTTAAACCTCTGATTTTAGGCCTGAAACCTTCATTTTTGTGCTCTGATCCCTTGTCCTTGCTCTGAAACATACCCTCTTCTCTGATCTTGCCATACTGCATTCTAAATGGTGTCGGGAGGTATTCCTGCAGGGTTTGAAGTCGGTTTCTTTAATGCAGGCCCCATATTCACCTTCCTTGGTCATTCCTAATAAATTCTGCTCCTGAAACAGATCTTCTTCGAATTCATTTGTCCTGGTAGCGTAGACGTATATCACGGCGGCCATTTCTTTTAAATATCCCTGCAAAACACGAATACTGTGAAGAAATCCATGGGCGAGGGTGGTAGGTGATGTGGATAGAAGAAATGGACATGCAGGTGGTGACATGGCGAAAAAGGCAGGAGTCCAAGGGAGGAAATGTTCTAGCGAATGGTGACGGTTTGCAGAGGGAGTTCGACTGGAAAACATACAAAAAACACAAAAAATGAACGATTTATGCGATTAAATAGAAGACTGTACGGTGTGACACGTGGATTTACAACATGGAGGGTGGACTCGGTCAACGAAGGATGAACAGATCTGGGTCATTGATCGCGTGGGAGATGAACGGCGAGGGTGATATACGGTGGGTCATCGAGCACGTCGGAAGCAGATTAACGAGCAAGAAGCTTGGACCAAGGGAGGCCGTTGGATGTAGATCTCAAGATCTAACGGTGATCTTGGATTTCGCTACGAGGCCGGGGCCGAAGGTTAACGCGTGGGAAGTTGGTGGTTTTTCCACCGTACAGGGGACAGGTGGCTGCTACTGAATGGAATCGCTGCACTTTTGGGGAAAACTGCCAACTCGCAAATGGTGGTGCGGGAAAAAATGTGTGGTTTTGAGCAGCGCGCGGGGACGGGAGTGGGGACCACCGCTTTGAGCATGCTCCGCGCCGTTGGATCTGGTCTTTAACGGATGGTAGAGATTAACTGCGGGGGGCCAAGGTGTACGGGCACAGGAATTTTGGAGCGACCCCCCGTAGTGAATAATAACCATTCGATCGGGTTTTCCCACTTCCCGAGGAGTCAACTGCGGGGGTTCCATAGTTTGAATCTACGGACAGAGAAAAACCCCTGCAAGGAAAAAGCCTTGGTCACGGTGCCAGGTCTTATGGAAAAAGGTGCGGAGGCTAATGGAGAAAGGGGCTAGGCTTAATATAAGGTTTGAAGTGGGTTTTTCAAGCCTTTCTGATGTATTTTGAGACTATGGGAGGGCAACGATAGAAGGACCAAGGTGTATTTGAATGAAACAAAGGGTGTATGGAGAATTTGATGGGGATATTGGAGGGGTTTAGGGGGAAAACGTGGTGTTTGCAATGATACAAGGGGCAATGTATGGCCCTTTGAGAAATGGATCAGCAGAGGGGCTATATGTTAGGCACAGCACAAAGAGACTCCAAGGAAGATGAATTTTCAGGGGAAAGGCATTCCTTGGAGGCTCCAGAACAATCTAACCCCCAGCTTGCTTGTCAAGAATTTCATAGGGGGGCTAACAGTGGCTCCACATGGGGATGGCTACTCCTTGGAGGAGTCAAGAAACCAGATATGATCTTTGGAATAGGCCAGTTGCCTGCTGTCATATGCCATCTTTCTTCTTCAATTTTAGCTGCCACAGTATGATAGAAACATGAACAAAAATATTTCCTAACCAATCTACCTACCCAAATGTAGTCCTAACTTTTCCCTTTGGGTGCATTTGAGCTTGCAGACCCTTTACATTTTATTTTGTAAAACAAAAACAAACCTATTCTAAATCTACCCTTATTGCTCCATGAGGCCAGATTAGACTGTTGGCCTCATACAATTCTCTACCTAATCTACTACCTGTTGGGATTAAACTGTCCAACAGGTTTCTTCACCTACATTCTAAGACAGAAAATTTAAACACAACCAAGCCAGGATTAGACTGTCTAACTTGCTGGACAGGAACTTGTAGAAGACAAAACTGTGAAGGCATGGAATTTTGCAATTTTGGAACATCCTTCTGTTGAGTCCCGAATTTGCCTCTTTTCCATACACTTTTCCATATCTTTTTCACTCACCTAAACCTCCAAAATTGTCAATATCATGTGCAAAAGGGTATCTAACATGGTTTTTAATTATGTTTTTGTGTTTTCTATTTGATCTAGATTTTGTTCATACAACTGCGGAAACTTGTCACTTTCCGCAGCTGCTGCAATCCTTCAATTTATTTCATGGAGATCTATGTTACGTGTGTCCAGTTTGTAAAATTCCCACATGGGCAGGCTAGGAATGACAAGGACATGGTTCGTGTCCTATTGGTTCAAGTAAATTCGTCAAGGAAAGCCTCGGTCAAAGCCATCCACGTGGAAGTCAACTGTGGAGTTCTATGTCGGCTGGACTCTGTTTCGTGGCATAGAAACATCCATACGGCCGTTTCCAAGCTTGCGGAGGTTAATTGACATCTGTGCAAAGTTCTGGAGTTGAATTTAAGCGCCCACCTTCCATAGATCCGTTCTCCAACATGGCCATACTCCTATATCCGTGGCCTTAGTGGTCTACGTGCTGGCTGCTATCATAAACTTCAGGAGACAGTTACATTTTGTTGCTTTATAAAGAGCGCTTGCTACGCACGTAGAGTTAGTCGATAGTTGTAGCTGATCATACCATGAGTTGGTGACTGGAGAAGGATGTGCTGCACTATGTAGTGACACACGCTGAGCCGTAATACTACCAGTCTGTAATGAACTGCTTTTTAATGTGAAAAAATCTATTTTCAATTTAATTCGTGTTGAGGATCGTTACCAAAGCTGCGTAGAGGGCCCCTGCTCAGCCGAGGTTCTGTGTATTAATGTTTATATTTTTCATTTCATTTCTTTAAACAGTCATTGTATCATAACCCATTACATGTTCATATTTCATAGTTGTTTCATTTCTGTTCATTAATTTCCATTGCATTCTTGTCTTTCATGTTTTTATGATTGTTAAATCACTGATCAGTTTTCTTGTGCAGGTTTTAGGTAGACAGCCCGGGGCATTTTCATAGTATTTTAGCTAATGATATGAGACTAACATTATTCTGCTGCTAGTTTCCTTTTCATAGCATTTGTTTAACTTCAGTCTTGCTTTGTTCATTTCAGTTTTGTTTATCTGATTCAGTAGTTAAATTTAAATATATTAAGCTACTCATAGTGTCTTCGGTTACCTCCGAAAGCCACAGCTGGACTGATGGTGAGGGACTGCATGATGAAATGTGTAGTTTAGTATTAGTTTCCTTTATGCAAAATTAGATATATTAAGCTGCTCATAGCGTCTTCAGTTACCTCCGAAAGCCACAGCTGGACTGATGGTGAGGGGCTGCATGATGAAATGTGTAGTTTAGTATTAGTTCCTTTTATGCAAATTTAGATATATTAAATCATGTATGACATCTTCAGTTGCCTCCGAAAGCCACAGCTGGACTGATGGCGAGGGATTGAATTATGTGTGTATGGTTTAGTATTAGTTTACTTTCTGCAAATTAAATAATCAGTTACACAAGTTTTTTATGATTACTTCCGCAAGTCATAGCTGGTCTAATGATGAAGGGTCAGAAAAATGAATTGATGTAATCTGATTTAGATTTATTTCATTGCAATTTTGAATTTCCATAAGCGTAGTTTCTTTTGTGTTCAGTTGGCAGCAAGAATAGTTTAGTTTTCATGTTCACTAGTTTCTTGTTTTGATTCATTAGATTAGCAGCACTTTTCATTTCAGCAGTACACTTTTACTTTCTTTTTTCATTGTAATTTCAATTTTCTTTTAAAGTTTCGAGATTGGTAAATCATTATAGGGGATATCACTTCCTTGAATAAATATAACCAAGCTTGTTTTTCACTTTATAATTTCCATTTTACCTTAGAAAGACCACAAACGACAAAAAGTTAAGAAAGAGGTTATCTTGCACATATAGTGCGCCGCACTTCATCAGCTTACGATTCCCGGATTGGCAATTAAATGCAGCAATTTAGGACACACTAAATTGACCAAACATTTTGGCGCCGTTGCCGGGGAAGTGTAACTAGGTAGCTAATTTCTTTAAAAAAAAAAAAAAAAAAAACATAAAATCATAAAAGAAGGGAAAACTTGATAACTTCTTGAAGTATGCTCTCCTCTTGCACCTAGTGTGATCTGGAGGATCAGAAAAGAGAATTATTGGTTTAGTAATTTCTTAAGTATGCTCTCTTCTTGCACCTAGCGTGATCTGGAAGATCAGAAAGAGAATTATTAGCCCAACTTTAAAAAAAAAAAAGAATAAAAAATGACATGCATAGAGCAAGAGATTCTAGGGGAAGGTTTATAGCTAAAGCCAAGAGTTCGATTTTCACAACTCCATATTCTTCAAGGCATAGACCAGATTCACCACCATCTACCCCTAGCCTTAAGATTTTTGGAAGTCAAAGAACAGCTAAATTAGAGGATTCTCCTATACCACCTACTAAAACCCACTTAGAAAACAAAGAAACTTTCTCTCATCCTTCCTTGGTAGAAGAACTAGAGGACTATAAGGACTCTAAAGAAACTATCATGGCAGAGGAAGTAATAAATAGAGGTGGAGGTAGAGGAGGAGGAGATAATGAAGATAACAATGGTGAAGGAAATAACGGTAGAAATAGGGACAATTTTCTTGGATTCCCTATAGTTGATGAGGAAACTCATGCAGCAATGAAAAATATCTCACCATCTGTTCTTCCTAACTTTTATGGATTACGAAGTGAGGATCCTGAAACATTTCTGTTTGAGTTTGAAGTAGTGTGCCGAACTTATGACTATATGGAAGATTCTCAAAAACTCAAACTGTTTCCTTCAACATTGAAGGGATCTGCTTTGAAATGGTTCATGGGATTAGCCACTCAATCTATCGGGACTTGGAATGATATGAAACAAACATTTTTGGATAGATACTTGGACTATTGTATGCCCACCAATCACAAGGATGAGGTATTCAAAATGATGCAAAAAGAAGATGAAAATTTGGAAGACCTAATTGAAAGATTTCAATACAACTTGAAAAGAGCAAAGATGAGCAACTTAGATAATGAAACCTTGAAAGCCCTCCTATTAAAAGCCATTAGAGATGAACGGATAGACATTTTAAACATGATGGGTAAAGGAGACATTTCTCAACTCCCATTTCATGATATAACAGAACTATGTATCCAATTCTCAAGGGGAAGATCTAAAATTGGAAAAGGGCCTAGGGATTCTTCTCTTATTAGGGCTAACAAATCTACAACTGGATCAGTAAGTAGGGCAGAGATTGGTAATATGCTTGATGAGTTTAAAACTGATATCTTAGGGGGTCTTAGTGAACAACTAGACACCCTTAAAATCCAAAACAAACAGAAAGCAGAAACAGATGCTTTAGCCATCTTTTGTCCAAAATGTAGAAAGAAACATGCTTTAAGGGAATCTCCCTTGGATGCAAAAGTTGTAGAAACATGTATGATTTGCTCAGAAAATCATGAAATCAAGGATTGTCCTTCAATCCCTGGACTCAAAGCTGTTTTTCAAGAAGATCCAAATTCAATAGAATCTCTCTGTTTTGTCGCAAGGAGACCTTGGCAGGGACAACAATCTCAAAGGTTTAATAACCCTATGAATCTTCAAACCCCACCAAATTGGACTCCTTGGCAACAATCTTGGCCCCAACATCAAAATTCATATCAGCCATGGGTACAAGGGATGAAAAATCCTTATGGGAGATTTGCTCAATTTTATCAATATCCTCCATCTTTTCAAAATCAACAAGCTCTACAATTTCCAAGCCAAAATCCACAACAACTTTCATTGCCATTTCCACAACAACAACCTTCTCAACAAAATACAAATCCTCAACTCATGCTCCCATACCAACAGAAGACAAATCAACTTCCGGCTCAGCCATTGCCAAATCCTAACAATAAGAATCCTCAAACTACTTATATGGTAGAAGGACAACAATTTCCTACCTATATGATTGTTCCTCTCAACGATGTACAACTCAGATCTGGTAGAGTTTTAGAAAACCTTCTATAGACATTCAAGAGCAAGATACCTCTGAAGAAGACTCTCTTCAAGTCAATAAGGGTTTTGAGGAAGAATCTCTTCAAAATTCAAAAATTCAAAAAGAAAAAGAAAAGCTAACATCCTCAACTCCTATAGTTGAGCAACCTGTATCTTCATCTACACCTCCTTTTCCGGAAAGACTACAAATTGATAAGGGGGTGGAAAAACAAATCTTGTTGCCTAACTATGACTTTCTAGATGAATTGAAGAATGTTTGTGTCAAGATTCCATTGCTACAAGCCATTCGAGAAATTCCTATTCTAGCAAAAACCATAAAGGAGTTGAGTTTCAAAAGACCAGGAAGGAAGCTAAAGGACACAAGAAGAATCCACCTGGTAGGAAAGATTGCAGACATTATGATGGGAAAAATTGCCATGCAGAAGTATGTAGATCCTGGAAGTCCAATTGTCAAGACACATATAAATGGGATAGAAATTCCAAACACATTGATTGACTTAGGGGCTGCTATCAACATTATGAGTAGACGGACTATGGAACAGTTAAAACTTCCTAACCTTCTTTTTACACCTACTTTATTGCAACTTGCAGATCGATCGGTTATTAAACCAGATGGTGTATTAGAAGATATTTCGGTCTCCTTAGATTCTTGGGAATATCCAGTAGACTTTATGATTTTGACTCCCAAAAGTAATCTAGGAGGACATCCAATTATCTTAGGAAGACCTTGGCTGGCCACAGCTGATGCTTTTATTAGTTGTAGATATGGAGACATGTACATTTCTAATGGTAATTCGACAAAGAAATTCAATTTGTATCCTCCTGCAAGAGAAATTACAGAAATAGGAGACAATGAATGGGTCGATGATGAGAACACTATACAACCTGTCTTTACCATTTCTGAAATTAGTGAGGATAGTCAAATTCTGAACACATTAGAAAATTTTGAGATAACTTGAGAATATGACCCCACACAATTTCAGTTGGAATCTGACATAGAATATTTATCATCAAGACAAATGTCTCTCTACTCTATGGAAGAGTTTGGTAATTCTGCATTTGAGATTTTTCCAGAAAAGACATTGAATATCAACAAACATCTGGAGAAGTCACAACAAGAAGAACTAACCAGAATCTTGCAAAAACATTCTACTGCATTTGCATGGGAGTATACTGACATGAAGGGTATTGATCCTAAGACTTGCATCCATCACATCTATATTGAGGAAAACAGTAGACCAATCAGACAACCTCAAAGAAGGATGAATCCAAATCTTAGGGAGATAGTGAAAGAAGAGCTCCAAAAAACTTCTCAATGTAAACTTCATTTATCCAATTTCAGATAGCCGATGGGTTTCTCCTTTGGTTATAGTACCTAAAAAGAATGGTAAATGGAGAGTATGCATTGATTACAGGGAATTGAACAAAGAAACTTTGAAGGATCACTTTCCTTTGCCTTTTATTGATCAAGTATTAGATACATTAGCAGGTAAAAAGTAATTTTCATTTTTGGATGGTTTTAGTGGCTATAATCAAATTCAGGTAGCACCTGAAGATCAAGATAAGACCACATTTACTTGTCCATGGGGAACTTTTGCCTACAGAGTGCTTCCTTTTGGGTTATGTAATGCACCAGCAACATTCCAAAGAGCAGTACTAGGAATTTTTTCTGATCTAATCCATGATTGTGTAGAGGTTTATATGGATGATTTTACAGTTTATGGTTATTCATTTGAAGAGGCATTAGAAAATTTGGAAAAAGTTCTCATAAGATGTAAAGAAACAAACCTTTCATTAAGCCATGAAAAATGCTTTATGATGTTTACTGAAGGGATTGTTTTAGGACATCATATTTCGGGAGATGGAATTAAGGTTGATAGATCAAAAGTTGAAGTCATCTCCAAGTTGCCTATTCCAAATTGTCAAAGAGATGTTAGAAGTTTTCTAGGATTTACTGGTTACTATAGAAGATTTATAGAAAACTTCACTAAAATAGCATCTCCACTCTTCAAGTTGCTTACAAAAGACTATGAATTTAAATGGGATCCTGATTGTCAATCCGCTTTTGAAACTTTGAAAACAAGAATATCTGAAGCACCTATCTTGAGAGGACCAAATTGGAAACTTCCTTTCCATACTTCTACAGATGCTTCAGATACAGCTCTTGGAGCTGTGTTGGGTCAAAAAGATTTAATTCCTTATGCCATTTATTACACCAGTAAAAATTTGACTCCCACAGAGTTGAACTATACTGTGACTGAAAAAGAGTTTTTAGTTGTTGTTCATGCAATTAATAAGTTTAGACATTACATAACAAGCTATGAAACTTTTATTCATACTGACCATTCTGCAATTAGATATTTAATGAACAAACCTGTTACTAATGGCGGAGTGACAAGATGGCTTTTACTTTTGCAAGAATTCAATATTACTGTGTTGGATAGACCAGGAAAACAGAATACAGTAGCTGATTTCTTGTCTAGAATTCAAAATACTAAAGAAGATTCTCCTGTAGAAGATAAGTTTCCTGATGAATATTTGTTTGCGGTAACTATTAAGACCCCTTGGTATGCAGATATTGCTAACTATTTGGTTACAGGGAAACTACCTTCACATTTATTTCCAAGTGAAAAACGAAAAATTATTCAGGAGAGTTCAAAATATTCATGGATTTCTAACGAATTGTTTAAAACAGGGCCAGATCTTGTGATCAGAAGATGTGTCGGGGAAGATGAAATGCCTGATATTCTTAAGGCATGTCATGATGAACCATGCGGCGGACACTTTGCGGACAAAAGGACGGCCTATAAAATCCTTTCCTTGGGATATTATTGGCCTTCTCTCTTCAAAGATGCAAAACAATATGTCAAAAGGTGTGATAGTTGCCAAAGAGTAGGGAAACCTACCCTTTCAAATGAAATGCCACTGCAAACACAGGTACTCATTGAACCCTTTGAAAAATGGGCTTTAGATTTCATTGGACCAATTAATCCACCATCGAAGCAAAAGAAGTATATATTGGTTTGCACTGATTATGTTACTAAATGGGTAGAAGCTAAACCATTAGTATCTGCTACTGAAAATTCAGTTGTTCATTTTCTTTATGAGGATATTTTTACTCGCTTTGGTGTTCCAAGAGAAATTGTAACAGATCAGGGGAGCCAATTCACGTCAAATTTGGTGGAGAAGTTGATGGAAGAATACAAAATCAAGCACAGAAAATCTACTCCTTACCATCCACAAGCAAATGGTCAAGTGGAGTCCACAAACAAAGTTCTTGAAAGTATCATCACCAAAACTGTTCATCTACATAGAAGAGATTGGGCAGAAAGGCTTCCAGAAGCCTTGTGGGCCTACAGAACTACATGGAGGAATACAACGGGACATTCTCCCTATGAACTTGTTTATGGGAAAGAAGTCTTGCTCCCCATTGAGTTCCAAGTCAAGACCTTCAAGATAACAGTTCAGTTGGGGATGGACTTATCAGAAGCCCAAAAGCATAGAATGGAGCAGTTGAATGAGCTAGATGAGATCAGACAAGAAGCAATTCTAAGAACTGATCTAGTTCAATATCAAAGAACTAAATGGCATGACAAATATATCAAAAAGAAGAAGTTTCAAGAAGGAGATTGGGCATTGTTATTTGACTCCAAGTTTAAAGATTTTCAAGGGAAATTTCAGACTCATTGGCTTGGGCCATATGAGATTGACAAGATCTTTAACAATGGAGCTATAAGAATCAAGACCATTGATGAGTTTCAAACTCCTCTTTTAGTGAATGGCCATAGATTGAAAGTTTATCATAAGCCACTTTCTAAAGAGGATTTTTTCAAGTTGTTTCAAGAAAGTTCTGCAATTAGGATGGTACAGAAGAATTCTTCTTCTTCACCAGCCTAGCTTTTGTTTTTCAATTTGAAAAAAAGAAAAAAAAATGGTATAAGCCTGAAAACCAATCATTGATTGGCAATCTTATACAGAAAATATGGGGTGAAAATCAGGGACACCTGACACTCTATATTTTCCAAAAAAAAATCTGTCTTTCATTTCATTTCATCTCACCACCCACTCCATTTCATTCCACTTCATTTCATTTCATTTCACTTCATTCCACTTCATTTCATCCATTCCATCAATAAAAAACTTTTTATGGCCATTTCCACCTGGTCATTTGTCATTTGTTCATTTCTATTTCAGCCAAGTAATAGCTGTGTCAGTTTCCGCAGCTGACATCTGTTTCCGCAGCTGACTCCAGTTTCCGCAGCCAGGAGCAGATTCCGCAGCTACTACCACTCTGTTTTCAAAAAGAATGTACAGTTAGTTGTTATTTTCATAAATTATGAAATAAAATGCAGGAGAGGATCAATGGGACATTCAAGACACTAATGAAGATCAATCAGTTGAAGACCAAGGGCAAAAGCAAGGATTCCAAAGGTCTGAATAAAGTTTATTTCAAATAGTATCGAAAAACACATTTTTATGTAATTTTAAACTATGAGCTCTACCCATAACGCGCAATGATTATATTGACAGTCTCGTAACCTTCCACGATCTCTATGTTATCCTCTTGCATTTATTCACAAACGGTTTCATCATTGAAATTCCGACTCTCACTCATGTTCAAATATCCCACCATAGATAATGATACGTATTTGAGTTGACAAAGGACTCTTACAAGCCGCATAACTTCATAATCATTGATTGAAACGTGTTCATATTTATGACACGGCCACCAAAAATTCAAAATGCGGCCGAATGCATTATACTTTGTTAACCTCTTTGTCGTTTCTCTGTCGTGTTTACAAAACCCCACTCTACTCATTCTCACTCTCTGTTTCATTCCATTCCGTTCCTTTTGCTCACTCTCATTCCCGTATATCCACCCACAGTCTTATTCCATTTTGTTTATGGTGCTCATTTCCGTTTTGTGATAACATCCCCACAGTATTGTGCTAGATTCTGTGTATTCCATCGTCCCATTTCCGCTTAAACCCTCACAAAGGCAAGCCTGTGAAGCACAGAGAAGTAAAATGGGAAAATTATTAAGGGCAGAGCCGGAAGGACAGAAATTTATAGAGGGATTTCCACAAGCAAAAGAGATGTTGAGGAAAGCTAAATGGCTACGTTTTATTCGGAAATTCAGGGGTTACCACAGAGAAGTTACCAAAGCATTTGCAAGATCATTTGATGGCTCGGAAGCAGAAGTGGGAGACCTCAAGTTTTTAGTCAATGAAGCATCAATAGCAGCAGCCACAGAGCTTCTTCAGGAAGGAGAACGTTGGTTCAAAAACAAAAGTATCGGTGATGAGGCATGGAGAACAATCCTCCGAAATCAAGGTATGGATATCACTGTTTTCAAAAGAGGAATCCCTGTGCATGCAATAAAAGATGAATGGGCCACTTTACTACTCATTGTTCAGAAATTTATCACATGTGAAGGCCGTTTTGGCTCCATGTACATGTATCATACTAGGCTATTGATGAATTTTCTTGAAAACCAAACTCTCAATCTTCCTTATTTCCTATTCAATAGCTTGAAGAAAATAGCTGTCACTGTGAAAAAACACCTAGGAGATGTAGAGCCTCATTTATATCATCATGGGTTTATAAAAATTCTGATTGAAAAGGAGCTAAAAGAAAGAAAAGATACATGGGAACAATTTCTAGTTAGAAACTTCTTTGAAGAACCTCAGGAAATTCCTGAAGGTAATCCAATTAGAAGGAGTAGAAGAAAGAAAATGGATGTTGAAACCCAAGTTGCTCCTACACAAGAAGTTCCCGCAGCTAGCACAACAAAAAGAAGTAGAAGGAAAAGAACAGTAGATGAAATCCAAGATGCTTCTACTATTACTATGAAGAAAAATGATAGGGAAGAGAGATTGGTAAAAAGGAAGAAGAAGGAAATCAAAACTAAGAAGCCAATAATATCAAAAGGGAAAGAAATTATTGAGGCTGTCCATAAAACTTCTTCTTCTGAAGAAGAAGATCACCAAATTCTATCTGAAAGATTAATTTTTCTTCAAAAATAGTCATCTCTATCCAAGAAGGCAAAAACAGGAAAACAAGAACAAAAGGGTAGTGTTCCACAGCATGTGAGGAGAAGCAGCAGGCTTAAGGGAAAACTGAGAAAAACACAAATTAAAGGTCCTCATTTCATTGATTTGGGTGAGGAGACATCTGAATAGTCTCCAACTGACCATAGTCCATTTCAATAAGTTAGTGAACCTGACTCCTTTCACTCCCAATCAGACAATGAGCGTACTCCATCTTACTCTCAGCAAAATATTGATGAAAGTTCTCCTCAGCCAAATTTTGAACATAATTCTCCCTTGCAGCATTTTGAGGACAGCCCAATGAAAAAGACACCAGAAGTAGACCCCAAACAGCAGGAGGTGTATGATTATATAGAATCCTTGGAGAAGGCAGCCACAGGCCCAAGTACCTCTTCTATTCAGCCTCATACATTGCAGGATGATTTGGTTCAGTCATTAAAACAGGAGATTTTTGAGCTTGAGCTTTTGAATCGGCATATCAAAAATAAAAATGAAACACTCAAAGAGCAAGGCAAACTGGACAAGATTATCCATGACAATACTATGTTACATTTGGGTATTTGGCAAAAGAAAAATAAGAAGCTAAAAGGAAATGCCAAAAATTGAGCAGAGCACTTGTGAATATCAAATTCAGGTGCCTCATGAAGAAACCCAGAATGATGGCAGTACCAAAGAAGAAGAGAAGGGGGTTAGATGTGCTGGCTGAAGTATCAAGGCACATGAATTGAACAAAGAGTGTCAAAAATTTTGGTTGCATGAGGACATGCAACACCTTCACAGTGGGGGTATGTTGAGTCCCGAATTTGCCTCTTTTCCATACACTTTTCCATATCTCTTTCACTCACCTAAACCTCCAAAATTTTCAATATCATGTGCAAAAGGGTATCTAACATGGTTTTTAATTATGTTTGTGTGTTTTCTATTTGATTTAGATTTTGTTCATACAGCTGCGGAAACTTGTCACTTTTCGCAGCTGCTGCAACTTTCCGCAGCTATTTTGTGGAAATCGATGTTACAGGTGTCTACGAAGGAAACGAGCCACATGGGCAGGCTAGGAATGACAAGGACATGGTTCGTGTCCTATTGGTTCAAGTAAATTCGTCAAAGAAAGCCGTGGTCAAAGCCATCCACGTGGAAGTCAACTATGGAGTTCTATGTCGGCTGGACTCTGTTTCGTGGCATATAAACATCCATACGGCCATTTCCAAGCTTGCGGAGGTTAATTGACATCTGTGTAAAGTTCTGGAGTTGAATTCAAGTGCCCACCTTCCATGGATCCGTTTTCCAACATGGCCATACTCCTATATCCGTGGCCTTAGTGGTCTACGTGCCGGCTGCTATCATAAACTTCAGGAGACAGTTAAATTTTATTGTTTTATAAAGAGCATTTGCATACGCACGTAGAGTTAGTTGATAGTTGTTAGTTGATCATAGCTGTTGAGTTGTTAATTGATAGTTGATGTGCGTACTCTGTTATGTAGTGATTACGCTGCCTTGAGCCGTAATACTACCAGTCTGTAATGAACTGCTTCTTAATGTGAAAAGACTCTGTTTTCAATTTAATTCGTGTTGAGGATCGTGCCAGAGCTGTGTAGAGGGCCCCTGCTCAGCCGAGGTTCTGTGTATTAATGTATATATATTTCATTTCATTTCTTTTAAAAGTCATTGTATTATAATCCATTACATGTTCATATTTCACAGTTGTTTCATTTCTGTTCATACATTTTTATAATTTCCATTGCATTCTTGTCTTTCATGTTTTTATGATTGTTAAATCACTGATCAGTTTTCTTGTGCAGGTTTTAGGTAGACAACCCGGGGCATTTTCATAGTATTTTAGCTAATGATATGAGACTGACATTATTCTGCTGCTAGTTTCCTTTTCATAGCATTTGTTTAACTTCAGTCTTGCTTTGTACATTTCAGTTTTGTTTATCTGATTTAGTAGTTAAATTTAAATATATTAAGCTGCTCATAGTGTCTTTGGTTACCTCCGAAAGCCACAGCTGGACTGATGGTGAGGGGCTGCATGATGAAATGTGTAGTTTAGTATTAGTTTCCTTTCTGCAAAATTAGATATATTAAGTTGCTCATAGCGTCTTCAGTTTCCTCCGAAAGCCACAGCTGGACTGATGGTGAGGGGCTGCATGATGAAGTGTGTAGTTTAGTATTAGTTTCTTTTCCGCAAACTTAAATATATTGAATCATGTATGACATCTTGAATTGCCTCCGAAAGCCACAGCTGGACTGATGGCGAGGGATTGAATCATGTGTGTATGGTTTAGTATTAGTTTACTTTCTGCAAATTAAATAATCAGTTACACAAATTGTTTATGATTACTTCCGCAAGTCATAGCTGGTCTAATGATGAAGGGTCAGAAAATGAATTGATGTAATCTGATTTAGATTTATTTCATTGCAATTTTGAATTTCCATATGCGTAGTTTCTTTTGTGTTCAGTTGGCAGCAAGAATAGTTTAGTTTTCATGTTCACTAGTTTCTTGTTTTGATTCATTAGATTAGCAGCACTTTTCATTTCAGTAGTACACTTTTACTTTCTTTTGTCATTGTAATTTCAATTTGCTTTTAAAGTTTTGAGATTGGTAAATCATTATAGGGGATATCACTTCCTTGAATAAATATAACCAAGCTTGTTTTTCACTTTAGAATTTCCATTTTACCTTAGAAAGACCACAAACGACAAAAAGTGAAGAAAGAGGTTATCTTGCACATATAGTGCGCCACACTTCATCAGCTTACGATTCCCCGATTGAAAATTAAATGCAGCAATTTAGGACACACTAAATTGACCAAACACCTTCCTTCTCTGTGACTCAGGTTTTGAGCATATTTGAGTCACTTCTTTTCTCTGATTTCAGCTCTGGTTTTGGGCATGTTAGAGCTGATTCTACTTTTCCCTGCTGATCCGAATTTTGAGCATATTTGGACCAGCTTCCTCTTTGCATCTTATATGGAGTAATCTTGAGGCAGGATGTCCTCGTGAGCCTCATTTTGAGAATTTTTCTGAGCAAGAGCAAACTCCAGACCAAGACTGTCAAACATGCCTTGCTTATTCACTTGGTCTGGAGTATGCACTTACTCTGGAAAATGCATGGGCTTATCTGGATCTGTTCTTTGCGCTTTAAAGGTCCATGTTTTGAGCATGTCTGGACCGGTCCTTTCACTTTATTTTTGGAATATTTTTTCTATTTTCCTGAAAGTAAAAATGCA
The DNA here is from genome assembly GCA_034641835.2 of Pinus albicaulis. Taxonomy (NCBI): domain Eukaryota; kingdom Viridiplantae; phylum Streptophyta; class Pinopsida; order Pinales; family Pinaceae; genus Pinus; species Pinus albicaulis. The sequence goes on from CM076572.1 coordinate 1,306,633,181, forward strand.
ACGATATGTACAATGGAAATGGAACTAGAAACAAAAATCAATAGAAGTAATGCTTGAGAATCCTACCATTGACAGGACCCCCAAACAACTCTGTGCCATCAAGTTCTTGCAGAAAAAATGCATTAGGACCCACAGTGGCCTGGATGACATATGGACCTTGCCACAAATTGTCAAACTTACCACGTTTTCCTTTGTCCTCTCTTCTCGAATCCCATCTCAGAACCTTATCTCCAACCTTGAAATCTGAAGCTTTGGTTATTTTGTCAAACTGTCTCTTTATGCCTTCCTATACTCTGACAGCTCTGTTATAAACCTGCTCCCTTGTTTGTTGAAGATGGATTGTTTCATTAATTCTCCTTATCATGCTGTCCTCCTCTACCTGAATCTCCTGAACAAGCTTGATTACTGGAACTTCAAGACTAGTAGGGAACACTGCTTCAGTCCCATAAACCAGCTGAAAGGGTGACATGCCAATAGATTTCTTTGTAGTGAGCCTGTCTGCCCACAAGGCATGTATCAACCCTTTATGCCATGACCTTTTTTTCTCTTCCAGCAGCTGCTTAATGATTGTAACCAGGCATTTATTTTATGATTCAGCTAGGCCATTACCCTGGGGATAATAGGTAGTTGAATGTCCAAGTGTTATTCCGTACCTGTGACAGAAATCAACCATTCTTTTGGATCCGAAAGCAGCAGCATTGTCAGTGATTATTTTCCTTAGACAGCCAAAAAGAGACAGGATGAAGTCTTCTAGGAACCTAATAATGACAGAATCGGTGGCGTTCCTAGTGGGTATAGCCTCTATCCACTTAGTGAAGTAATCTGTGGCAGTCAGGATCCATTTGTGTTGCCCAGAAGAAGGAGGGTGAATTTCCCATATAAATTCTAGGCCCCATTGCATGAAGGGACCTTCTATGGTGATAGGTTGCAAAGGGAGGGGGAGGAGTTTTCTTTTGCCTTCAAAGATCTGACATTTATGACAGGAAAGTATCATTTTATGGACATCACTGAAGAGGGTAGGCCAGTAGTAACCAGCCCTGAGTATCTTGTTTGCAGTGGCTTTCCAACTTAGGTGGCCTCCACATTCTCCAGCATGGAATTCCTGTTTGATTCTTTCAGCTTCAGTCTCAGACAAACATTTCAGTAAAAGGCCATTTGGGATTTTCCAATATAGACTCTCATTCATAATGCAGTAATTCCTAGCTTTGAGTTTTATGAATCTGGCCTTTGTTTTGGACAGTTCTGGAGGGGCATTGAGGTTTTTGAGCACGTAAAGGATATCAGTATACCAAGGAGAGTTCTGAAACTACTCCTCCACAGTTGGATGGGGCAATCCTTCCTGCTCATCTAAGGCATTCATAATGTTAATGTCAAGGGCCTACAAGTTTGATTCAGCCATTAACTGGGCCAAGCCTTAACCTTTGATCAGCTTAGTGGGTTTTATTTCAAGGTCGTACTCCAAGATGGTAGCAATCCATTTGCCCCTTTTCCCATTAGGGTCTTGGGACAAGATATCCTTAACCACTATATTTGGCACATAGGCAATGGTGTGAGAATGCAGAATGTACACCCTAAAGTCTTTTAAGGCCTTAATCAGAGCATAGGCATTCTTTTCCATGATGTTGTACTTTAAGGGTGCATCTCTTAAGGCTTTACTGAAGAAGGCTATAGGTTGTTCATTACCTTCTGAATTTTTCTGCAGCAAAACTGCAGCTATTGTGTGTTGGGAAGCAAATGAAAAGATCAGAAAATCTCTTGAGAAGTCAGGGCTGATAAGGACAGGGGCCTGAGTGAGTGCAAGTTTTACTAACTCAAAATATTTCTTGGCTTCAACAGTCCACTTAATTCCTGCATCTTTCTTTAGAATTTCAGTCATTTTTCTAAGATGCTCTGCCAAATTAGGAATGAATCTCCTGAGGAAATTGATCTTCCCTATAAAGGACTGCAACTCCTTGATGTTTCTTGGATGTGTAATTTGAAGTATTCCCTCAACTCTTTGTGGGTCTATCCTGATCCCTTTCTCAGATATAATGTGGCCCAGAAGTTTACCTTCTTGCAGCCCAAAAATATTCTTCTTAGGATTTAAGGACAGGCTGTACCTTCTACATTTTTCAAAGAATTTCCTCAGATGTTTCAAGTGTTCTTCTTCAGTTTTAGAAAAGACAGTCAAGTCATCCAAGTATATAACTATAAAGTGTCCAATCTCATCTGAGAAAGCAATATCCATTTCTCTCTGGAAGGTAGCTCCAGCATTCATCAATCCAAAGGGCATTTTCACATACATGAAGGTGCCCCATGGAGTGGTAAAGGTTTTTTTGAGTTGATCTTATGGGAGTACCAGAACTTGATTATATCCTGAAAAGCCATCAAGTAGGGAGATCCTTTTAGAGCCTACTACCTTCTGTAGGATATGTTCCATTCTAGGCAAAGGGTAGTTGTCTTTCAAGGAGGCTCTGTTTAGGTTTCTGAAGTCTATGCATAGTCTAAAATCCCCTTTTTTCTTCCTTACGGCCACTAAGTTTGACACCCAATCAGAAAACCTCACGGGAACAATTATACCTGCATCATACATTTTCTTAATCTCTTTTTCTACTGCAGGCAATTGTTTTGGATTTATTCTTCGCAGTTTTTGTCTGAAAGGCTTCTGATTTTCTTTCAAGGGTATTTTGTGCTGAATGATATTGGTGTCATAGGCCTTTAAGACTTCGTAACTCCATGCAAACACATCAATGAATTCCCTAAAAAGGTCAATGTACTTCTTCTTCATGTCTGCAGGTATAGACTTAGCCAGTTTTATCATTTTGGGTCTGTCTTTAGTGCCTATGTTGCATTCTTATATATCTGAATCAGCATGTTCAATTGTGGGCTTTTTTGCTACGTCATCAAAGTCAAAAAGGTCCTCTAAGGGTGCCAGGCCTCTGGGTATATTCTTGTCTTTGGCCTGTAGCACTTCGACCTCTTCATTTTCTGCGTTTTCACTATTTTCGTTAAAATTTCCAGTTTGCTCGGAAAAAGAATTTATTTCTATGTTACAGGGTGTTTCTTGTTCATCTGGGGGATCCTCGCTATGGCAGCTATCATCAGAAATCGAGTCTAAATCAGAAAATTCAAACTCATTCCTTCCCACCAGAAAATCTTCGATCTGTTTGTCTCCTTCAAAGACCTGCCAATATTTTTCATTGTCTGGCACTGCAGGCCTGAATTTGGTCTGAATGATAATTTTTTGGTCAACTGGGGCCTTAGGATATGAACTAGCTAGGCAAGCTAATCCATTACCAACAGCGTTTTGACCCCTAGGAATGAACACTAATTTATATTCAACGAATGTTTTCAACAGATCCAGAGTGTCATTCCTATATGCTCTTAGTCTGGGATGTTTTGTTGAATACTCACCATTCACCTATTTGATCACTAACTCTGAGTCTCCTCTCACAGCTATCCTACGGGCTCCTAATTTTTTCAACAGATTTAAGCCCAAGATCAGAGCCTCATATTCTGCAATGTTATTTGTGCATTTAAAACGCAGGTTCACAGTGTGGCTCTCTGCATGATCATATCCTGTGTTATGTAGCCACACTCCTGCTCCAGCACTTTGCCTAGTACAGGACCCATCAAAGTTCATTTCCCACAGGGGTTTGTTGTTTACTTCGTCTTCATCCCCTCCCCTACAGCTGGATTCGCCATTATGTGGAGTTGTGAGGTTTGTGCTAGGAGGGGGGTCATTTTGTGGTTCACTATGGGCATGGAGATTAGGGAGGTGGCTAGCTTGTTGTTTTTGTTCTGCTTCTGTTTCATTCAGAGTTATATTTTCAGCAGTTTTCCCATGGTCTTCTTCTTCGTATTCTTCCAGAGTAGCCATTATGTTGAAATCCATGGGCTGTATGTTTGTATTTCCATTATCTGATCTCGGCTCTTCTGAGGATTGGTCATTGTGGAGAATGAAAGAGTCTAGGTCTGTATGTACAGAGTATAATGGTGAGTTTTCAGGTTTCTCGGGACTACTGACTAAAAATTTCATCTGAGACTCTCTATACAGTCTTCTAAGTTGGCCAAAATAGGGATAGTGGCATATGAGCCATCCATCTGCATTGTTCCCTGCAGTTTGGCTCCCCATGATCTTGATAATAGCATGCCATACTTAGGTGGCACATCTGCCACCACAACATCCATGACCATACATTTAGCAGGAATCTGGGTTAAACTCACACATAATTCTTTGATGAGGCCTAAGCATTTTACTCTGCTAGAGTCAAATGAATACAAGTCTTTGTAGGGTCTGGTGATTTCTAGGCCTAGCCTCTCCATCACTACCTTGGGCATTAAGTTGTGAGACGCTCCAAAATCATGCATTTCATTGTGCAAGATCTTTTCATGAATGTTGAGACTGATATAAAAAGGTGGAACTACCCCTTCCTGAAACTTTCCTTCAATTTTAGGACCAAAGAGTAGGGTTGGTTGGTCATCATTCAGATTTACAGAATCATTTATTTCTCCCAGATTCAATGCTTTCAAAATTTGGCCTTTGTACACGTTCTGAGTGGCCATCTCAGATAATGGTACAGAGATTTTGATTTTTGCAATCTCACTCTCTAGATTGAAAGTGGACTGGACCTTTATAATGCTCAATTCTGTTTTATTTGCTACTACTTTAGCAGCTGAATCAGTTTGTGGTTTCTCACTATGTACAAGGTTTGGAACAGTTGTATCAGGAGCACTAACTGAAGTGCTAGTACTGATGGTTGGTTGACTTTGTTTTCCAGTGTCCTGGTTGTCCTTCTCCTTATGTTTACTATAACTTTCAGCTGCTATTTTGTTGTCTGCAGCGGATGCTTTAGAGGATTTATCAGGTATTTTCTTGATGGTTACCTCAGGAGTCTTTGTTTTGGGATTTTCTTGGTTCTTTTTGCTCCTAATTTCATATTGTTCCCTGACCTGCATCATGGCATTTTCAAATACTAATCTGTAATCCTCAGTTTCTAACCATTCCTCATCCCCATATGCAGATGAGGGTAGATCTTCTTCCGAATTGCAGTTAAGAACTGAGTCCTCTGCTTCAAACATATTTATGATATTCCCTTCAGACTCTTCAATGATTCCCTCGTCTTCATCTAAAATTTTTTCCTGAAATGGGGGAATGATTTGTTGATCTGACTCTCTTTGTCTGTTGGGGGAAGCGTTTTTCCTTCTAATGTTTTGGTTCTGGTTTTGGTTTCTGTTTTGGACAACCATCCTCTTTATCATTTGTTGAAGTTCTTCCACATTTTTTGAAAGTCTGTCATATTTGGGATCAGACGTGGAAGCTACGTTCTCATCCCTATATGTTACCCTCTTTTCAGCTTTTAGTCTTGCCCTTTTTTCCATCAGGTTTGCTTCTATGGTTATTGCTCCTTTCTGCATGTCTTCCAGGGTGGTGTATTCTTTGTCTCTAAGCTCATAGGCCATGTCAGCATCAAATCCATCAGGATACTTAGCCAGGGCCATACCTTGAGGAGGCTTCATGTGTGGAGGGAGAGCATTATAAATTCTATTGAATCTAGTGGTGTAATCGTGAACACTCTCTCCTACATTCCTCTTAAGGGACATGTATTCTGCTAGGAGCTGACATGGGTTTGCTCTTATCTCCCATTTGTTTATGAAGGTCTGGTATAATGCAGGGAGATCTTGAATACTGCCAGGAGGTAAACTCTTAAACCATTTCTTCACCTCGACCCCTAAGCTTTGGGCAAAGATCCTCATTTTGATTGTTTCATCATCAATTTCCATATAATCAAAAGAGTCCTCCATCTTATCTACATGTTGTTGAGCTGTTATGGAATCTTTAGCAGTGAAGTGTGGGATTTTTGACTGATAATCATTGGGTAAGGGTAACAGAGGTTGAGGTAACAGCAGAGGTGCATACCATGCTGCCATGATAATGTTCTGATGGGGTATAGGGTTAGCTTGAGCAGCTGGTATTTGGATGATAGGGATGTTTGGACCAACAGAAGTTTGTTGAATAGATCTAGGGTGAGAGAGCCCCAAGTTTTGAAGAAAGTGAAAATCAGGTGGTGTGGAAGGAGGGGTTTCACTGTCCCTAGTGTTTTGACCACTGTTATATGGTGTATTGTGAACTTCAAGGTCTTGCTGGTCTAGATGATTGAATGACCTAGTTCTCGGTAGTCTATTAGGTATGTCTAGGTCAGGGGGGAAATATGCTAGAGCTGTTAAGTTTTCTGGTGCAGAATTAGCTCTATGAATGTTGCTGGAAATAGTTGATCTCCTAATTACAGGTGTTCTCTTGAGGATTCTCTCAGGATTATCAACTATTTCAGGTGGGTTTGGATCAGGGCAAGCTCTCGTATGAATGGTTCTATGAGCCAGAATGGTGTTCTTGAACTAAGCAGCTTAACCCTACTTGTTACTTCTATTGTGGTTGATATTGTCTCAGGGCTGGTCTCCCAGCGGAGTCTTCATTATGTTTCGGGTTTGGTCTCCCAGTGGAGTCTGATGCGAAACCAAGATGATCAGCAGGCCTACTGATCACCAGTGGAGTCTTTTAACGTTTAGGAGCTATGGAGTCGCCAGGTGGAAAGGTTTAAGGTATTTTAGGGGATACATTGTCCACCACAGTGCTGATGAAATATCCCTTTTCAAGGATATCCCACTAAACACAGCAAACTCTAACCAGAGATTGACTAGGAGGGAATTTACCAGATATGTCACCTCAAAGAAGAGGATGAGATACGGAGGCTACCTGGCCCTTTCCAGGCTCTGTCTAAGAGTATGGGGTAAAACACACAAGAGGTAAGTGGAATGGGAAGGATAAGTGTTTTACTACCGACCTAACTAGAGATTCTAGGTTTTCTAAGGTTTGGAGATGTATCAAGATGAAAGTACTCAGAAATTCCCCAGTATGGTCGCCATTATGTTGGGGTTCCCATGTTTTGGCCAGGTTGACAGAGACCAAAAGATGAGACAACATAGAACCACTTTCAGACCTTAGGATCTAGCCCTCCTAGGTCCAGAGAGGGATCTCTCTATATGAGTCAAAGTATATGTCTTTGAAGCTCGGATGTTATGATTTTAGGCTAGTTATAGGCTCATGGTTGTTTTTTTTATTGTTTGTGTTTGGTTGGAGGGAATCAGGAAAAGAAGGACCAATATAAGACAAGGATGAGCAAAGAGGAAGCTTAGGCAGAGACAGATAACTCAGAGAACATCAAATTCATTGGGCTATGGAGTCAAGAAAGGATTTATTTGTAATCAATGTGCAAGATTTCGATTGGGCTAGTCATCTAGAGCATTTGGATCTTAAAGGATGATTGGTGGGATGGGACATTAAGGATTGAAAATGAGTGAAGGGGAAATATCCAACTCTGTCTATAGATCAGGCTAGAGGTCATTTAACTCCAGGCCTACTTGGACAGAATTAGAGGTAAAACAAGGGATCTTGGAAAGGTTTAATTGGGATGGAAAGCTCCTAGTGAGGCAGATACAGGATTCTAGACCTCCCAAGTTCTCAACACATTCAACTAAATCCTACCAAGAACATCTAAACACAGATTTCATTAATTCATACATCAGAGAGCAGGCAATAACATCCACCACACTGGTTAAATCAATTGAAATCAGTATTCAGATACACATATAAGAAGAAAACATAAAGGGCTGGGAGAGCAGCAGCATAAGGTACCTATCAAGGGTAAATCTTATGCCAAACTTCTGATGCGAGCATGAAGAAACATGATAAAATGAAAGCAAGTCAATCACAAATACAGAGAAAGGAAAACATCCCCAGCTACTTTAGATCAGGATCCAAAGAAACATGCTTGTCATATTAAAAACAACACCGATCAGGTACATCATATCCCACAGCTTGAACATTCAGTCTGAATACATCTAATCTCAGTCTATCTTACAATATACACAGAGAACTTGTCTCAAGAGGAAAACACTTGCATTCCACTGATATCTCATCAACAACCATTACAATGTTTCCTTCTGTGCTTTATAGCAAAGGGTGAGCCTAAGATCGACTGAAGGAGTAGGTGAAAATTAAATGTATCATTAAACACAACAATGGATGCAGGGCCGAAACCCATTCTGCTTGACCTACTATGTATTTAATCTTTGTCACCTTCCTTGTGAAAGAATGATCTGCTTTGGATATGATCTTGACCCTTTGGCTTGTTGTACTCCAGGTGATTTGAACAAAAAATGAAATAAATTGCTAGAAAGGTCTGTCTCATAAATGTCTAACTGTTTTTGAACTGTAGTTAGGGCAGAAATTCCTTCAAGGACATTTTGTATAATAAAAATAGTGTGGGCGCCCTGTACCTGATCAAGAAAAACATTCTGCTGGCAAAGAACCCTGATGGTACCTTCTGCTTATGCACAGGATCCTTTGAATCGTTCCTCGGGGTCTTCAACTGGTGCTTTGTCTCTTAAACCTCTGATTTTAGGCCCAAAACCTTCATTTTTGTGCTCTGATCCCTTGTCCTTGCTCTGAAACATCCCCTCTTCTCTGATCTTGCCATACTTCATTCTAAATGGTGCCAGGAGGTATTCCTGCAGGGTTTGAAGTCAGTTTCTTTAATGCAGGCCCTGTATTCACCTTCCTTGGTCATTCCTAATAAATTCTACTCCTGAAACAGATCTTCTTCGGATTCATTTTTCCTGGTAGTGTAGACGTATATCACGGCGGCCATTTCTTTTAAATATCCCTGCAAAACACAAATACTGTGAAGAAATCCATGGGTGAGGGTGGCAGGTTATGTGGATGGACAAAATGGACGTGCAGGTGGTGACATGGCGAAAGAGGCAGGAGTCCAAGGGAGGAAATGTTCTGGCAAATGGTGACGGTTTGCAGAGGGAGTTCGACTGGAAAACATACAAAAAACACAAAAAAATGAACGATTTATGTGATGAAATAGAAGACTGTACGGTGTGACACGTGGATTTACAACATGGAGGGTGGACTCGGTCAGCGAAGGATGAACAGATTTGGGTCATTGATCGCGTGGGAGATCAACGGCGAGGGTGATATACAGTGGGTCATTGAGCATGGCGGAAGCAGATTAACGAGCGAGCAGCTTGGACCAAGGGAGGCCGTCGGATGAAGATCTCGAGATCTAATGGTGATCTTGGATTTCGCTGCGAGGCCGGGGCTGAAGGTTAACACGCGGGAAGATGGTGGTTTTGCCACCGTACAGGGGATAGGTGGCTGCTACTGAATGGAATCATTGCGCTTTCGGGGAAAACCACCAACTCGCGAATGGTGGTGCGGGAAAAACTGTGTGGTTTTGAGCAGTGCGTGGGGATGGGAGTGGGGACCACCGCTTCGGGCACGCTCCGCGCCATTGGATCTGGTCTTTAACGGATGGTAGAGATTAACTGCGGGGGGCCAAGGTGTATGGGCACGGGAATTTTGGAGCGACCCCCCGTAGTGAATAACAACCATTCGATCAGGTTTTCCCACATCCCGAGGAGTCAACTGCGGGGGTTCCATAGTTTGACTCTACGGACAGAGAAAAACCCCCGCAAGGAAAAAGCCTTGGTCACGGCGCCGGGTCTTATGGAAAAAGGTGCGGAGGCTAATGGAGAAAAGGGCTAGGCTTAATATAAGGTTTAAAGTGGGTTTTTCAAGCCTTTCTGATGTATTTTGAGACTATGGGAGGGCAACGATAGAAGGACCAAGGTGTATTTGAATGAAACAAAGGGTGTATGGAGAATTTGATGGGGATATTGGAGGGGTTTAGGGGGAAAACATGGTGTTTGCAGTGATACGAGGGGAAATGTATGGCCCTTTGAGAAATGGATCAGCAGAGGGGCTATATGTTAGGCACAGCACAAAGAGACTCCAAGGAAGATGAATTTTCAGGGGAAAGGCATTCCTTGGAGGCTCCAGAACAATCTAGCCCCCAGCTTGCTTGTCAAGAATTTCATAGGGGGGCTAACATTTCCTATGAAGGCTAATGTGAAGAGAAGTATGTTTTTATTTGTAGCAAGTTATACCCCAATTCCTATATAGTGGGATTTAATATTCCCTACCAACTAAAAATCAAATCCTTCTATGTTAAGGACCTTATATTTGTTAGAAATTGTAGCAAGAAAGGCTAAATTTGACGTGTTGCTTAGTCAAATTTAGTAATTCGATTTTCCACATCTGCACAATGACTTGGATGGCAGTTAACTTGTGTGACATGCCTTGTCTACTAGATAGCTTAGTAAATTCAAGTTATCTACTAGAAGTAGAGTTGTGCATGTAGTGATTGTTAAAATTTAGCAATCTAGTTCATCTATTTTCAGTTTGACTCAGTTAACTAAGATCAAGTAATTAATGGAGTTATTTGAAGGTTAGTTGACTAGAAAAATTGTTGTTAACTTAGTGATCTCTCAGTGAAACTAGTCAATTAGCGAAAACAAGCCCAGACATGCATGGAATTGATTTCCTAGCTGGAGTGGAGGAAACGACGCATTGTAATTGTCAATTGTATACTATTTGATTGTACATGCTTGGAAGTTAAGTAGGTGGATAATTCCTTTGGAATTGCACATGAAATTAGGAGGAAATTCTTATCTTTTAGGAGCTAATTTCCGCAAGGATTGCACAAGGAAATAGAAGGAATTTGGGGCCTTAAATTAGCTAAGTGTTGGCTAGAGCAGGACATTCATCATGAAAATAGGTTTACAGTGCAGAGTATGCTTCGAGATCGAAGTAAGACATTGTAATAGTTTATCATTCTCATCTGATTAATGAAAATAAGTGGAGGGGTTTTTCCCAGTTGGGTTCCCCTGTAAATTATTGTGTTCTTGTGGTTTTAATAGTTGCAGGTCATTGCATGTGTTTCTAAATTGTGATTTTCATTCCATAGTATTGTAGAAGAAATTAGTAATCTCTTGATTTCAGTTTGAATATATCAGTAGTAAAAAATTTCTATTTATTGTTACAAATTTCAATAAAAAATATAATATTAGTTTTATTTGAGCTCTAACTTAACTTTTTAGTCAATTTAAATCAACAATAATTTCAATAAAAGATTCAATTTATCTTTTTTTAATATTTACATTAAAATAAACGCTATATAAATAATTAAATAAAAATAAGTAAAATAAGATTAATTCTAAAATTATTTTCTCTTTCAAAATGTGTTTTTTTCATTTTAAATATTATAAAAAAAAACATATTAACAAAGTTTTTCACTAAAAGATATTATTCATAACTAAGAAATATGTAAAAATTATCATGGTCCGTGTAGATATGTTTATTAAAAATATAACTCACAAAAAGTTATTTTACACGGCAATTGGGGTACATGTAAGATATTTGTAACTTATTTTACAATTTTTAATTATAGGTGAAAATAAAAATGGTTTAATTTTATTAAAATGTAATTGACCCAAAAAAAAATTACATTACGTTGTTTGTTTGTGGTATAGGTAAGATATTTGTTATATTATTTTACAATTGAGTATACGGTGAAAGAAAAAAATGGTTTGAGTGGTTTGATGAAAATACTTTTTTTAATAATACAATTGAATTGGTAACTAGATTTTTATAATTTTTCTTTTATTAAGAATTTTTTTTTAAGTCGGAGATTTTATTATTAATCAAAAAGTATGTATAAATATGTCAAAATGTATGTGGCTTCATCCTGATCAGGTTTGTTGACTAATGTTATTACCATACTACAGACAGAAAGGAAAATATCCAATTCAAAGATCCAAAACCTTATAGACCTTACATACCAAAAAAAAAAAATTAGCAAGACACCACTTACCATAATCAGTCATCAGAAGTGATAGAAGCAAAGTTATCTAGACCTGTTCCTGGAGGAGGAGGTGGGCGGTAAAGATAGTGGACATGTTGCTCAAAGTAAGCAAGTCATGTTTCCAACTTCTCGAGTTTCTCTGTCCAAATATTTTTTCGACACCAAAAAACCAAAATTCATTCTTTAACGTGGCTTTTAAAGTAATGAAGTTACTCCATATTGGTCATAATTACCTCGTTCTCTTCCCTATGAAATTTGTCATGGGATTCCAATGTGTCCAAGATGGATTGGAGGATTTCCTGTTGCACTGAATTTCTCTTGTTACGACCAACAACTGCACATGCCACACACCCCATGCCTCTCAATAAACCACCCCACCTTCGTGCGCATGGGCCTCATCCACGACTTGTACCTCTACTTATGTTTCCTACCCTGAGTTCGGACCCTGCTGCCTCTGCCACCCATAGGACTGGCTACCATACTTATTTTTCCTTCATCTTCATAGCCCCCACTAGCTTTGGCTCTCTTAGATGTTGCATAATGACTCCTACAAAAAACACCAACTTCCACTCGACCACCTTTGGCATCAGCCAACACAGGTGATGCCTCGGTTGGGCAGGCCAATTTCGGCTTCAACCCCACATGAGCGCGCGAGGAGCGGAGGAGCAGCTTCATCCTTGAATCCCAACCTAAAACCAGAGACCCAAAACGAGCCTAGACTAACACAAACAAACACCTAGTCATCCCCAGCACCACGACCCCAACAACTACACAAACTACCAGCCAGCCGAACTGCCACCACAGTCCCAACACTTCGCACCACCACCAAAAGATGTGAAATGACCCAACCTCTCCAATATCTACTACCCAAATTCACCTCTAAATGACTATAGATCCTCGACAAAACTACCCAACAACCTCTCACCAGGAGGGTCCAAAGGAAAGCCATCCAATTACACACTGGAAAAGAAAAACACTCTAACTCACAGAAGCCCAAGCAGTGCTAGAGGCACTAAGCTTCCCCAGATATAATTTTGTGACCGATGACACCACGAAAGAAGAACCAAACAATGCCAATTACATAAAGCCATATTATAGCCTGCTCCAATGTCGCAATCCAAACAAAATCACCACCTACAGAATGCCAAGTACCACTGGCCACAACGCCACCCACTGCACATAGAGAGTCATTGTACCACCACCTGGAATTCCTACACATGAAACTACCAAGGCCCGAAACACCAATACCGAATACCAACCACTTCTCCAATTAGCAGAGCAGCTAACCAAACCATGAAACATAAAGATTCACCCACAATGGAAAGGGCGAAGTTGTTACTTTAATGGTCCTACAGGAGGAGGAGCGATGGATGGAGGTTCGCCACCATACCCACACAACCTGGAGAAATAGAACCACAAACTATTTGAAAACTCGTTGAGAGCCAAACACCTTTCTAATTTTTGCATAATCGACACTAAATAACCACCTAAATACAACCACCATTAATCCCCATAATCTTTCTCGCGCAGGCGAGGAACGATAATTTAGATGAACAGAGAAAGAGACATTAACCACAACATGATGGGAAGGTAGAATTCATGCCCTCCTCCACCCATGCCAAATGTCATGAGTCATGTGTCAACCATCAATGGTCGACATCTCTTCACGACCCCATCGGGGATTTTACTAAGATATTTTGAAATTTATAAATTTATTTTACATTTTTTCAAAAGTAGTTAAATATTATGACACATAATTGTTTTTCTAAAGGCATACCTTTATCTCCTTCAACAATTATACATTATGGCCTCTTTTCCTAAAAAATATGTATTTTTCTTAAAACCAATTATTTCTAATAAATTAATATAAATTTACTTCTCAATTTAATAACATCTTAATCGATGTCTCTGTCTTCTTCTCTCATCAAATTCTTATGTCTTCTTATCTAATAAAAATCTTATCTTTTACAAAATTCAATAAAATTTATTTGCATATCTTTTTAACTTTATGATATCAAACTTCATCTTAGTCAAAATTTTCACTTTTTTCATAATTTGCTACATCTCTCTTATCCAATAAAATAGTATTTTAATTATTATATTTCCATCTATCTTGTCTAATTATACAATTCTTTTACAAAATTCAACCAAAATTTAATTACCTCTATTCTTAATTTGATTTGATGATATCAAATTTTACTTTATTCAATTTTTCCACTTTTCTCATAATTAAAATATATTTAGTCAAATTTTCTACTTTACTTATAGTTAAAATATATTTCTCATTCTCATATCCAATACATATATATTTTCTTTACTACATTATATCAAATTTCACTTTATTCAACTTTTTCAATTTTGATAATTAAAATATAATTTCATTTCATATATATATAATATTCTTAATTAATATTAACTATCTAACTAATTTAATTCGTTACCAATATTTTTCAAGAGATTTGACTCTCACCAATATCTTTTCTTTAGCAAATATGATTACATAATCATTTTTAAAAACTATACCATGACATTATGTCCATAAAATCTAAAATTTCAAATAATTATCAATAATATATATATATATATATATATATATATATATATATATATATATATATATATATATATAATTCTTAATCAATATTAATCATCTAACTAATTTAATTGGTTATCAATATTTTTTAAAAAGCTTTCACTCTCTCCCAATATCTTTTCTTTAGCCAATATGATTACATAATGACTTTTAAAAACTATACCATGACATTATAACAATGTCAATAAAATCTAAAATTTCAAATAACTATTAATAAAAACCCAATTATATTCATAGAATTTATAAATAAAATCAGATAATTAATTTTATAATGTCAATAGAATCTAAAATTTCAAATAACTATCAATAAAATCCAACTATATTCATAGAATTTATAAATAAGATCAGATAATTAATTCGATTTTGAAAGACTAAGTAATTTAAAAGAATCTAAAATTTCAAATAACTATCAATAAAACCCAATAATATTCATAGAATTAATAAATAAGATCACATAATTAAATCAATTTTGAAAGACTAAGTAATTTAGAAGGAAAAAATATTTCGTAACTATTTTCATCAAACAAATCCTTCAAGCAGAGTGCTTTTGAGCACATTCGTTTATGGTCTTTTTAAACCAATAAACCACAGGTAATGTTTCTCTCCTTCACCATCTTAAGAGGAGATGTGCCTGAAGACACGCCTCTGTAATTCCTATTTAAAATAACAAGCTACACGTGATGGATGAACTACACTTATGGCTAGAAACGTTGACAAGAAAAACTTTAATGCGAGTATTCTAGAAATGCATTATAATAATGAAATTAATCAATTAAAAATATATGATAAACACATTAATTAAGAAAAAATAACATATCATATTATAAATACTTACTATTTATTTAATTATTTGTAAATATTAAATTGATAAATGAAAAAAATATAAATAATTTATTTTGAAAATTTTGATTAGGTAAAAATTAGAAAAATAAATCTATTATCTTATGGTTTAAAACAAATCAATATTCTCAACTTAAATATAATTAATTTGACAACTCTTTTGCCCCATTTAGGTTATCATATTATAATGGAGAATTCTAATATTTTTAAAAGTTTTAGCTACATATAATACCATAGACTTAATACCATGAATCATCAATACTAGGTACCTCAAAGCATCACTATGATATAACAATCTTGACACTTTCACCAAGTAAAGTTTACCTCAAATTCCCTGCTTTAAATCTTACTCGGAAAATCTTTGGATCTAATTTCAAATCTTGCATGCTCTCTTCCCATATCACATAGTTCTACATTTATGATTTATAAGTAGGGGGTGTACATGGCTAGCTAGGCCTCACAAATGTTTGTCCATTTACATGTAGTTTAAAATTTTCCATCTCTAAAGAATTATTTTCTTTTGTTCTTCTTTGATGCCACGATTCTCTCACCTTCACACCAACTCACACAAGGTTCTCTCCTCATGTCGCTTAATTGCAACCAACATATCTATGTTGGATTTTCTCTTTTCCTTTGCAACTTCCTACCAAACCGACGATCTCATGTCATTTATAAGTAATTATTCCATGCATTTCTATCAACCCCTTTGTGGCTTGATGAAACATCATATTTTTTTCTTCAAAAGATAGTAGCTTCTCATTTTTAGCCCTTTGTTTATATCTAATACCACTTGTTAATAATTAAAATGTTGCGAGAAGAAAATAATTAAAAAAGGAAACTACATTATAGCAACAAAAAATTATTTATCCAAAAACCTCAACTAGGAAACAATTATCCAACAATAAACCTATTATATTATGGCTTAAAAGAAACCAATATCCTTAACTGAAATGTACCCAAACTAATGAACACCTTAACCCAACAAAATGAGTCTTCTACTCAACTCTAAGACATTATAATGGATATATATCCAAACCTTCCAAAAATTTTAACTATACTATATCCCAAAGATTAATAACATAAGCCATCAATATCAACTATCCTAAACCATCACTACTAACTTAAAAAATCCACCTATTCAAAATTATCTCAAGTCAATTTTAAATATACATCATAATTACTATTATTAAAGACATAAAAATTAATTAATAAAATATTTAACTTTATAAATGATGAAATCTTTCCACATGATTGAAATTTCAAAATAATCAATATATATGTAACATATGTAGAGTGAAGTGATGCTCTTAAGAATTTTATTTAAAATCTAATTCATAAAAATAAATTTTTAAAGTAATTTTGGAATAATGATCCAATTGAAATTATTAAAGTTGTTATTTTAGTAAGATATTTGAGGAGAGATTTATGAGTGATTTATGAGAGATTTATAATGATTAATGAGAGATTGTGGAGAGATTTATGGAGTGATTTTTGACATATTATAAGCAATGATTGAACGATTATAAGAAATAGCAGGCCTATCCTCATATATATAGATAGATAGATAGATAGATATATAAAGTTAGTGAGTCTGTGTGAGCCTGTGTGCATTATAGTTGAAGTATTTTTACTATGTTATTTGTTTTTTTTACTAGTGTTTTTTTTTCCATTTGATATAAAAGTATGGTGTGATGCAGAATTAACATGGGTGATGAATAAATCTGCATGGAGCCATCTATGGAGTTGTAGAAGTACTGAAGCATTCCTCCAAAAGATTAAGTTTTGTTGTGCAATTTTATTTATGCTATCCACTCTAATTTATTTATCCATCTACAATTTATTTACTTTTTAAAATTACAACTTAAAAAAATCCAAATTATTTAATGCAGATCAATCCTAGTCATATCACAAACATAGTGGAGACTTGTGGGTTGTGTGAAACTATGTGAAACATAGTGGAGACTTGTGGGTTGTGTGAAACTATGTGAAGATCTGTGTTTGCTTAAGTTGTGTGCATGTCTTTCATTGTTTTGAAAAATCAAGAAAGTAGACCAAGGCTCGTTTTGAGAACTAAGCATAGAGACAAGTGTTCCAAACAAAAAAATTATACGGTCAGCCAAAATGCAGCCATCGTAGAGTGTGTGAAATATGATAGAGCTTTCACATTTGAAGTGTTGAAGTCAAAATATATAAGATATCATTTTCGTTGGAGAAACATGCATTGAAAAGCATGAAATATTTAAAATATTAAACTTATGACAGTGGACTTTTTTCAAGTTTGGCATGAAATTTAAAAATCAAATTGCACGCATTTTGAAGTTTAAAAGAATATGAAAATTGAACTTGAATAGTAGAGTGTGGGTGAAATTTTTATGTTGTATGTGAATAATTTTATTTTCTTAATTTTAAAAAGCTAAAGAAGTGAAGTAAAAAAGTTGGAGTGAAGTGAAAAAATGGAATAAGGATTTTTTTTATATATATTTTTAATATATTTTTGTAATCTTTAAGGAGGAGAAAGAATTAGTGGAATGTTTTTAAGGGAAATTATTTTATATTGGAGGAATATTTTAAATGTATTTTCTTTTATATATTCTCACAAGTAGTGTAAAAGGTTATATTATATTTTCATTCTTATTAGGAGATATAGTACTCATTGAGAAAATGAATTAAGAGAGGAAGTATTGAATGAGTTTTATTTAATTTTCAATAGAACTGAGATTATTATCTCTTCATTGTACTCAAACATTAATAAAGAATATATTTTGTGGTGGTGGTTGAGTCCCATTTTTTAGGGACATGGGTTCTTTTTTCGAGTTGAAGTGAGACACATTGTGTTCTTTTGTGCATTTTATCTCTTTGTCTCTCTTACTCTCCTCACAGTAACAAGCACTACTGTCTTTCCTTAAATTGTTGGCACAAACTATTTTTATTGGAGCAAATGCATGCAACCTATATTCTTCACTAAATATTTATGGGAACTTGTTTGATAGATATACTATTTCTTCTCTTGATGAATTCAAAAAATTAAGTGATGATGAAAATAAATATCTTAAGGAAATTATTGATAAGGACAATGAAGCACTTTCACTTCTAGGAAGCATTTTTGAAGATTCTATATTTCCAAGAATCAATAGCGTAGTGTCATCCAAAGAAGCATGAGATATCTTAAAGAATACATATGAAGGTGTGGTTGTAGTGAAACTATAAACATTATGGAGGAATTTTGAAAATGCCCATATGCAAAGAAATTAATCCATTCATGGTTACATCACAAAAATGCAAGATCTTGTTAATCACATGAGGTCATTAGGTGAAGATGTTCTCGAAAGAAGGCTAATTGAGAAGATTTTAAGAATTCTTCCGCCCAAGTTTCATATTGTGACCACTAGTATTATAGTCTCCAAAGACTTAAATATGAATTTAGTGGAGTCTTGTTAACTATTGAAGAAAATTGATCATCTCATAAAGTGGAACATGCTTGTTTTGCAAAGGATAGAGGAAGAGGAAGTAGTAGGGGTCAATCTCCTAATCATAATAAAAATAGAAATCAATAGAGTTCATAAGGAAATTCATCTCTTTCGAGAGGTAGAGGAAGGAATTCGAAGGAAGAGGTAGAGATGGATCTCACGGAAGAGGACAAGGAAGAGATGGAGAAAACAATGGAGGAAGAGGTGGAGGACCAAAATGTTATTATTGTCAAAAATTTGGCCATATTGAAAGAGATTATTATGAAAAAATGCAAGATATGGAGCATAAGGGTGCCAATATAGTTGTTGAAGAAACTAGAAATGAGAAGTTATTCATCTCAAATTTGACGGCACATAGTGAATAAAAAGGAGCATGGTATATTAATTGGGGATGTTCAACTCATATGACATCTCAAGAGGAGTTTCTTACCAAAATTAATGACAATTATGATGGTAAAGTCATATTTGGTGATGATAATGTTTCTAAAGTGAAAGGGAAAATTACAATTGCAATATCGACAGTGCATGGTAAGAAGAAGTTGATTGAGGAGGCTTTGTTGACACCAGCATTCAAGACAAAACTACTTTATATAGGACATATTATGAAGAAAAACTTCAAGTTAGTGTTTGATAATAAAAAATTCTTAATCGTGGATAATTTAAATAAAAATGTAGTTGTAGGAAGAGGCGAAATGACTAAAGACATAATTTTCAATCTCTCCTTTGATTCGAGTAATTCAGCAAGTTCGAAATAAACAAAAGAATAAAATATTAAGCTTTTTCACTTACGTTTTTTGCTGCTGAGAAATAAAAACGTGGTGAATGGTCTTCCATATATAAATTTGGATGATGATGTATGTGAAGAGTGTATTTTTGGGAAACAACACGGGGAAATTTTCTCAAATAGAACATGGAAGGCTAGAGATCATATAGCATTGGTGCATTCAAATTTTTGTGGTGCAATGGAGACTATGTATCTTGGAAAGGAACAATATTTTCTCACTTTCATTGATGATTATTCTAGGAAGACATGGGTGTATTTTTTGCGGGAGAAGTGTAAAGTGTTTTCTCACTTTCTTGAGTTTAAGGATTTAGTTAAAAATAAAAGTGGTTTTAAATTATCACCCTTATAACATATAATGGGGGAGAATACAATTCAAATGAGTCTTTGAATTATTGCAGGAAGAATGGAATGAAGAGAGAGTTTATTAAGTCATACTCTCCTCAACAAAATGGAGTCGCAAAAAGAAAAAATAGGACCATAGTTGAAGTGGCCAAGAGCATGTTGAAAACTAAGTCTCTTGAAAATGACTTGTGGGTTGAAGTAGTACACACAATAGTATATACTCTTAACCAATTTCCTACAAAGGAAGTGTTTAATTTGACTCCAAAAGAAGCATGTTAGGATACAAACCAAGTGTTTCACATACGAAAGTTTTTGGTTGTACTGCATATGCACATGTTCCTAAGGAAAAGAAGAATTAGTTGGATGATAAGAGTGTGAAATGTATCTTTATTGGATACAATATTGGAACAAGAATTTATAGATTTTTTTATCCTCAAGCAAATAATGTGAAAATAAGTAAAGATGTTGTGTCGGATGAGAAGGAAATCTATCAACCAAAATAGGTACAGTTTGAATTGAGGAAATATCTTGTGAATATTGGTGATGAATCAAATTACAAGTCATTGAAAATAGATGAAACTAAGAATAAGCCTAACTGTTTTGAAAGGGGTAATTTAGAAAGCAGTATGTTGGATATAAATTTTGAAATAAGGTTTACTATATCTCAAATTTCTCTAGTGAATTATGCACTTATGGGGCATGCAATGAAAATGGATGAAGCAGATAATTATGTATAAGCATCAAGAAATAAATAATGGAATGAAGCTATGGAAGCATAATTGAATGACTTGGTGAAAAATGATACATGGGACTTAGTAAAATTACAAAAAGGAAATTATGTAATTGGCACTAAGTGGATTTATAAAACCAAGTATAAATTAGATGACATAATTGATAAGTACAAGGTTGATTTAGTTGCAAAGGGTTATGTACAGAAAGACGGAATTTATTATACTGAGACATTTTCCCGAGTGGAAAAGCTGGATATAATGAGGATGGTTCTTGCATCATTTGCTCAGTACAAATAGCCTATTTTTCATATGCATGTTAAATCATTTTTCTTTGAAGTGTTATGTAGATGAAGAGATTTATGTGGAGCAGCCTAATGGTTTTCAATTGTTAGGAAAATAATATTATGTGTATAAGTTGAAGAAGGCCTTGTATGCTCTTAAGAAAGCACCAAGGGCATGGTATTCAAGAATTGATAAGTATTTTTAGGATCGTGACTTATTTAAATTTTTATCTAAGCCCAATATCTATATCTTTAAGTCAGGACAAGAAATTATGAAAATTGTATTATATGTTGATGATTTTATCTACACGGGGACTAATGATGAACTATTTCAAAGATTTAAGCCACATATGATTGTTGATTTGGAGGTGACATATCTTGGTGACTTGCATTATTTCTTGGGTATTGAAGTTTGGCAAAAGGAAGATGGTATTTTTCATGTCACAAGCCAAGTATACCTAGGAAATTTTGATGAAGTTCATAATGTTGAGTTGCAAGCCAACAACAACTGCTTTGGAATTTGGGTTGAATTTATACGAATATAATGACTCCAATTCCTTTGATGTTACTTTGTATCAACAATTGGTTGGAATTTTGATCTACTTAACTACAACTGGACCAGATATTTTATTTGCAGTTAATATAGTATCAAGATTTATGGGAAAACCCAAGGAATTGCATTGGAAAACATCAAAAATCATATTAAGATATTTGCGTGAAACAATTGGTTATGGTTTGATATATAGGTCTATATAGGATTTCAGGTTGGTTGGTTATATAGATTCAAATCAGAATAGATGCATGGATGATAGGAAATCAACTTCATAATATTCATTTGGCATGGGTTCTACAACAGCTGCTTGGAGTAATAACAATAAACCTACAATGTTTCTCTCCACAGTAGAAGCAATGTCAAAAGAAGCAACAACAACAACATGTGAAGCATTTTGGTTGAGAATAATTCTTGAGGATCTACATGAGAAACAAGAGTAACCCACTCAATAGATATGTGATAATCAAAGTGCTATTCAAATTACCAAAAATCTAGTTTTTCATAAGAAGGCCAGGGATATTGATATTCAATATCATTTTGTTCGATATTTGGTTCATCTAGGACTAATCGAGATCAAGGAATGCAAAATATACTAACAGGTAGCTGATATATTCACCAAAGCATTATCTAAGGAAAAGTTCTGCAAATTTAGACATGATCTTGAAATATTTCCAAATGATCGATATGAGGGAGAAATGTTGGAATAATGATCCATTTGAAATTTATTAAAGTTGTTATTTTTAGTGAGAGATTTGTGAATATATTTATGAGTGATTGATGAGAGATTTGTGGAGAGATTTATGAGTGATCGATGAGATATTTGTGGAGAGATTTATGAGTGATTGATGAGAGACTTGTGGAGATATTTATGAAATGATTTTTGAGAGATCATATGAAATGATTGAGAGATTATAGGAGACAGAAACCCTCCATGTATAAATATATGCTATTGATAAATAAAATTGGTGAACATGTATGCATTATAGTTAAATTAATTTTGTTTCGTTATTTTTTTTTCCAATACAATTTTACAAAAACAATATAGATATAAATTTAAATTAAAATATATATAATATTAAACAATTCAAATATCATTTAATAATATTTTAAATTTTAACAAATTTACTTTATACATTTTTTTATCAAAGAATTGAAGTATATATTGTTTTAATTATACATATTTAAACTTATGTGGTTGGTTTCCTGTAAAAACATTTAATACTAATCTGTATCATAATAGTGTTTTATGGTTTATACTCCAAAAATTGGCAACTTCAAAGAATGGTTTTTTTTATTAAATCACATTATATTAATGAATTAAAATTTAATGTAAATTTATTAGTAAATGATATTTTTATATTTAAAAAATTTGTAAATTTTAAATAGATATTTTTAATTAAAGTTAAATAAGTTAATAGATGTGTTTATTTTGTTTTCAAAATTTTAATTTAATTATCAATAATTATTAAGTGGATGGTAGAAATTTAACTTTTGTTAAATATTTTAGAATATTCTTAGTGGTAGTCACATATGGAAGAATGAAATTTATCTCAAAAGTAATTAAGTCATTTCCACCATATTAAATTGATTAATTAAAAAAATGGTGTATGAACATGAGTGATAGCTTTTTGGAAATGTGGTATTATTAAGCCATGTGTTGTACCAAAAATAGTTCTGATACAGGTGGTTGTTTCTCCATGGAATTTTCCCAGAATCTGCCAGATACTGTGTGAAGAGTATTAATTATGCCAATCTCATATGCATGCATACAAACATGGAAATTACAAAGTGTGGAAATGAAATGTAGCTTCTAACTAAATATTTTTTTATAAAGTGCTTCCAACTTGAAATATCCACTGTTCTTCAGTCCTTTCTTTCTAATGTTCAGTACCTCCACACATGCAAACAACTAATCTACTAAACCAAATTCCCTACAAAATGAAATGCAATGTATAACATGAAGCAGACAAGGAAAATTGATATGATTTGAAAGGAATCAAATTTTCATTAACAAGCCAAAATGAATATGATATACCATCAGCATATGAGCACTCTTGATCAACTTCCAATCCTAGTCACTTCCTAGATCAGGGATAGTATCTAGGAACAAAAGTATATAGTAGAGCTCTATCTCTAATTCTGACTATGAGGAACTAACTAGATCTAGATCTAATCCCTAAATGAATATGATATGCCATCATCATATGAGCACTCCTGATCAACTTCCAATCCTATTCACTTCCTAGATTAGGGAGTGTATCTAGGAACAAAAATATATAGCAGAGCTCTATGTCTAATTTTGACTATCAGGAACTAACTAGATCTAGATCTAATCCCTTTCCTCTTGATAGGGTTAGATTATTTAGGTTCATTCCATCCTTTGGGAGAATGTATTTGGATAGCAAAGGGCTTGAAAAGTTAGCAAACTTCTACAATAATGAACCCTTATCCAA
The DNA here is from genome assembly GCA_034641835.2 of Pinus albicaulis. Taxonomy (NCBI): domain Eukaryota; kingdom Viridiplantae; phylum Streptophyta; class Pinopsida; order Pinales; family Pinaceae; genus Pinus; species Pinus albicaulis. The sequence continues at coordinate 1,306,656,975 of CM076572.1, forward strand.
GCGATACACAAGTAGGTCAAGTTGATCTCCTGAGGAATGACAAACTCTAGAACCCTTTTCTCAATTATGAAATAATTATTATTTCATAATCAGGAAATTGTGATAAAATAACTGTGAGAAATTACTCAATTATGTAATGTCACCCCTATAACATGTAATAACTTCCTTTTAAGAGTTATATAATTAAAAACAAGGGTGACAGGGAATGCATTTTAGCTAAAAGCTGAGGTATGTTGAACTCACGTCTTTCTCACTATAATGGAGTAGAAAAATAGTGTTATAACACCATAGTATTATCCCATAATATTATAACAAAGTCTATTTATAAACTATAGGTCTCCATCATAAAATGGTGATAAATTTCATGACTAAAAATTTCATTACATATTTTATATATATATTAAACTCATATACTAATTCTTTTATAATTATTATTAATAATAATACATTAAAATAAAAATCTTATTTTATAATTTATTTTAACTTTAACCATTTGAATTTAATATAAAAAAAAAAATTATATTATTAATATTTATTAATTATTTAATTTATATAATTTTATTATTATTAAACAAATTAAATTTATATTTTTTTTATAAATTAATAAAATATATTTATACAAATAAATTAAAAATATCATAGATTTGAGAGCTTATATTATAAACTATTTAAAAAAAAACTTTCATCTTTAATATATATAATCCTAAGATAATATATTTTTATATATTTCCTTTTACTTGTGTTAGGATTATTAATAATAATTAATAAGATAAGTAATCATATAATTTAAATTACCCCCTTGCCTACCTTGTAAATTTTACATATTCTAATAATATTTCCATTTTTCTCATATTGAGAACGAATATATTTTCTTTGGATTTTATCCCTTTCAAAATGACCTATAAATCCTCCACTACAAAGTTGTGAATCCAAATTATAATGCAATGAATGCTTGAGTATACATAAACGATTACCTTTAAATAAATATATCATTGTAAAAAATAATCTAACTCACCACTACTATCCCGTGAAGCTAGATGTTTACATTTGTTATGGTTTATATAAAATATATATCATGGTATAATTTTTATATTGGTATATGTTCAATTGCCATTAACTTATATGGACCGCAGCAAAAATCTTAAAATGAGTGATAAAAATAAGGTAATATTAAATATATTTATTATTTAGTTTTTTTAAAATATTAATTTAATTATTAATAATTAGGAAGTAGATAGTAGGAATTTAATTTATGTAAAATATTTTACAATGTTTTTAATAGTAATTATATATATTTTAAAAGTAGTTTTTTTTAATAAATTGATTAATTAAGTTATATGAATATGTTTTATATTTTTTTGAACATGTAGTATTAATAAATCATAACATTGACCTATAATATTATAATAAAATTTATTTACAAATTAAAAATCTTTATAATAAAATAAGAGTAAATCTTCATGATAAAATTTGTTACATAATTTTTTTAATAAATATAATTTTAATACATATATAAATTTTTTATAGTTAGTAATAATAATTTAGAAAAATTATAATTCAATTAATTTAAAAAAAAAATTAACAATATAAAAAATATCATAAGTAAATATTTATATAATTATCCATAATTATCAATTATTTAATTTATATAACTTATTTTTTAAAAACATATAATATAACCCAAAAAATCAAAACATTTCATATACTTAAACTTCAATTATTAATAATTATATAGCATAAATCAATTAAATAAAAAATAATGTTTTTCATTCTTCAAAACGAATCACTATAAAACTTCACATCATAAGTCACATACGTTTCTTGTCCTCATTGTAGACTATCTACATTGTAAGTCTTCCATTTTTGTCCTCTTTAATACAATTTTGACTAATTATTTTTATTGCCCAACCAAGAAGGTTAATAAACCATCATATCGTGGGCTTAATGATGGAACTTATTTTCTATGAATTATGATTTGTATTCGTTTGTATTGATGAGTATATTTGAGTTGTGTCATCGTAATTTTCAAGGCAAGAATTTCTACACATATGGAGGTATGACGCATCATTTAATGGGATTATTAGCATAATAAGGAGTCTGACATAGGAAATCTCTTTATAATGCGGCGATAATCTTAAAGGAACACCTTTTATATTAAAAAAGCTTTTGATGTTTTCATCGCATATTTGAGGCACACTTGTACCAAAGAATAGCCAAGCACTCCACATATAAAAGGAGTCTTATTTATTTTATTGGCACTAGTAATTACATTGAGCTTATTTTGCATACATACTTTTAAAAAAAAATTAGATGTTTTTGGGTTTTCATTACTGATTTTGATAAATAAGGCATTTTCTCACATAATATATAAGGCATTTTCTCACATGATGCACTAAATGCAATGATAACATATGGAAAATGATTGCTTGGTTTAAATTCAAAGTCACAACATTAAGAGGAGCACTTCACATCTTGAGGGATAAAAAATAGCATTATATTAATGAAATGCATTCTAGATGTAAAGGATGCCATAACCAACATTACCCATCACTGGCACATAGTTCAAGGTTGCATAATCTTCAAAGCTTTTTGTTAAGATATGGTTTTGTCAAGGGCTAAAAATATAAGAGCCCCTTGATAAGGAGAAACACTGGGTCATGAATCACTTAGTTTTAGATTTAAAGGTTAACATTTAGCGGAGAAGAACTCATTCAAAAGGGTTCCACCATATTATTTTAGTGTATTTGTTGAAATGTGGAGCTGCCCAAGGAAGGCATCTTAGATCTAAGAGTCATTATTTTCTTCATTTCATATGCTACTAGAATGGACACCACTTAAAGTAATTTATTTATATTTTGATCCTTGAAGTCAAAGAAGGGGACCACTCTCATATGAAGGTGACATGTGGTAGAAAATACTAACTCAAACAATATCATGGTGTGTTTTCACCCATTATGAAGAAAACCAACCCTCAAGGGGTCAAATCACTTCATTAGATCATTATCTTATCATTTTATCTTCGACGGTAAAGTGGATTTCATTATAATAGGGATTGATCTCAACTCTATTAAAGAAGAATCCTCGTTTGAAAGGCATCTTTGGATTTATTAGAGACCCCCTCTAAGTCCAGGGGAATGTATTTTGTGAAAATAAATTTATGGGTTTGTTCTATGTGAGGTTAATTAATTTTTATTTATTTTTGTGGGCTATTTTAATGAAAATTGCTAGTATAGATTTGTTGTGGTGATATTTATAGAAAGGAAGTTATTATTTGGTATGTGTTATATTTTTTTCATAATTAGATGTAAGTGTTGTTATGTTGTGTTGCGCACAATGGGGAGGTTGTAAGGGGAAACAACTTTTTGTTGGGGAGTTTGCAGGGGCGATAGCCCCCCTACATGACTACCCTGAAAATATTAAATAAATAAATAGGTGAACACAATGATGGTTGGGTGGACCCAAGGATGGGGGAAAAATCCAAGGATGGTGCGATGACCCACCCATGGTTTTATGCATGGATGTTTGCACATGGTATTTGGCACGATTGTTTTTCCCATGGTGTTTCGTATATCCAGTCAAAGGAACTACGACTATGTTCTCATCCAAGGTTAAAGATTTTGGGGTTTATGAATGCTTCAACATGTATGTAAAGTATTGTAACATTTAAAAGAACATAATGAAAAGTCAATATTGTTTTCATCATTTTGGGTTCGAGGAAAAAATTATGTGTGTATAGTTTTTGTTCTCAGCATTGTATATTTTATGTTTTTTAAAGAAATGTTTGCAAGTAATTTTTGTATAGGGTTAAAACCCTCAATTATACTCTAATAAGAAGAGATTAGTATTTGAGGTGGAAATCCTCTCTAATCCTTAATGTCACTTTAATTTTTTGGAAAATATGTTTTGTAATTTCAAATTGATTTTGGCACATTATGGCTCTCTTAATCTTGATATGTGATCAAACTTTAGAAATGACACATTGTTGGGTTATTAATATAAGGTTATATTTTTTTATATACTTCCTATTTGGTATCATATTATGGTTGTTTCTTCAATATTTAGTGGTCACACATAATTCTCAGTTGAATGTGTACCTTTTGTGAATGAGCATCTTCGAAATATACCTCACATGAATTTTTTATGCATTTAAGTAAATCATTTTTGTTAGTTTGAGCATATTTGTAACATATTTACTATGATTTCCCTATAATGTTGAAGCCATATTAAATGTGATATTAACTCCATCAACCAATTGATAAGCATTGTTCTTGGTTCAACATCCAGTTTTTCTTTAAATCTTACCTTATACCTTTTTTACATATTAACCCCTTGGGTTGATGAATATAAAACCTAAAGAGAGACAAGGTGTTTTGGTGGTGACCATAAACAACCCTATTAAGTTCCCTTAGGCTTTCAATAATGTTTCATGGACTTATCACTTTGAGTGCAGGTTGGGGAGGTAACACATATTAATCTAAGTAAAGTATCTTGCATTGCTAAAACTATCAAACAAGTTATAAATCCTTGGAAATGAGAAATTCTAATTTATTGTCATTTTATTTAGTTATCCTAATATAGTGGACACATTCCATCTCTCATCTCTCTTCATGGTTCACTTTGAAACTAATACTACATACTCTCTCTAAGAAAACCTCTTGAGTAACTCTTCAATTTTTCTATTCAACTATACACTCACTAGTGGATTCATTCTACACATACACTAATTTAGGCATTACAGGAAATTTGAGCTTAAAAGTTCCCATGAAAATTTCATGTAATTTCCATGTTATAATATGTAAACCAATCAAAATCCATTAAATTAAAAAGAGGTACATGTCAATATTTTGGAGAGAAAAGACAAAAAACTATTTTTAATTGTATTTTTGGCTTATCTCCTTGTAGGTTTACTCAAATTTCAACTGTAGACACTCGTTGGATGCGGAATTAAATTCCGTGTCCAATGAGTACCCATTATGCATAATGGGTACTCGCTGGATGTGGAATTTAATTTTTCATCCAACGAGTGTCTACATTTTAAATTTGAGTAAACCTACAAGGAGATAAGCCAAAAATACAATTAAAAAAAGTATTTTTCTTCTTTTCCCTCCACAATTCATAACTCTTATTTTCTTATTTTAACTATTATTTTACTATTTTTCCTTAGGAGGCCACTTTTAGGCTGAAATTTCCTCTAATTGAATGTATCTTCAACTACTTAATATATCTCATAGATTATTATCCTCTCTTGCAATGATTTCTTAGGTATGTATTCCCTAAAAATATCTAAGAACACATTTGATAGCTACTAAACTTCTTCAAACATGTATATGTTCTACCTATACTCAACTTCACCATGTTCTCCCTTTATCACTCTTTTTAACATGAATACAATATAACATTCCTTACTTTCCTTTGCATCATGTAGGAATTCTTCAACTAGGGTCTTTATCATTTATAAGAAGAATTTGAAATATCCTTCCATACTTCATAATGGTGTATATGTTCTTATTCCTATGATTTGTTTCATAATGATGAATTTACATTGTATCCCCAATGACAAGTGACAACCATTAATCCAAATCATGTCACACATTACCTCATTTTTTTTCTTCAACAATTTGAAAAGACACCTTACACTATTTGATAGCATTCACCTCATTCCTCTCTAAAACTAAAATAACTTATAGGATTGTGAGTGCTTCTCTTAATCCAATTTAGTCTCCTCATCCATCATCACAATTTTCATTGTTTGTATGATACCTAAGTCAATAATAATCACACAACATTTACCTCTAGACTTCCAATTAATTTTGAGGTTGTTATTCCTCAATCATTTTTCTTCTTTGGGTATATGTTCTTCTAATTTCCACACATATTCTTTATGTGAAACATTGATTCTATCCTCTTTAAATTTAGTTTATAACTTCTACATTTTCTCTCGGTGTTTATCCTTACTCTAGTAAGGTTCTCTTTCATTTCTTCCCATCCCTTCCATTTGTGAAGTGTGGGCACCCAAACAAGTGGTGACCTTCATCATCACAACTATAGCCATCAACTTTCCTTTTGTAGCTACCATAATTTTAGCCTCTTACTTAATATGCTCATCAATGGTTGGCTCTACTTTTGCATAACGCACTACCTTTCTCTTGCCTATTGACATTCTCCTCATACAAATCTTAAATGTTTCTATTACATCATCTATCTTTACATCTAATGAAATTTCTTCTATTATATTTCAAACTATAAACTTTTATTCTACTTTTAAAACTAATTAATATCTTTTTTCAACATTTCATATCTTAAACAAATTCATCTTATTTCGAACTATAAAATTTAGTACACTCACATACCTAAAAACTTCTCACATTTTCATTTACAACATAATCATGATCTATAATCTACTTTAAAAAAGATCTCTCTTCATCCAGGTCACTCTATAAAATTTACACTCTCCAACATTGTATAAAATATGACCAATTGACTAAAAATCCCTTTACCTTCATAATGTTGAACTTCACCTTATTTATTTAGTTTACATATTTATAGCATGAAATCGAACTTCAATTTTAATTCCCCTCTCCCCTATTTTGTCTTTTATCAACCATGGTCCATAAGTACAAAAACTATTCTTAGAAACTCTATCGAGGAATTATAACAATGTCCAAGGGCGTCTCCATTTTTAGAGAACCATGGACAAAACGTCAATATGCCAATATTGTGGAAATTTTAAAAGGTTATGGCATTTATGGTTTGATCATCTTATTTAGTCAATATAATTGCCATACTTTGGAAGACTTCAGGTGTTTTTTGTATTTATACTTTTTCTCCTCTAACAAACAAAATTCATTCCTCAAACCAACAGAATTCCTTAAAGCTACGTGGGTTCAACTATTTTTGCTTTGGTCCTCTTAAACCAATAAACTAGGGAAATATTGGTAAAGCTTCGCTTCCTTTGTATTTATTAATTTTCATACAGACTTACCTCCGAGACATATTGTTGAAGAATATTCTTCCTTGCTTTTGAAGAGATGAATCCATTCAGAATAAATGATAACTATATTGACGTCATATTCCAGACATTACAACCACCTTTGGGAATATATTTACACATCACAATTATAAAAAATTAAGTAAATAGAATGTTCGTGCGTGTGTGAATGGGTTTATAGATAACGTAGAGAATAAATGAATTAAATATAATGGTGGTGGGGGTGTGAGAGCATTTCTAAATGAAATAGAGAATAGGTTAATCACTTATAAATTATAAGGGGCAAAGAAAGAGTAAACCTAATTTTTTTTGTAATTTGTAATTTGTATAGAGTATAATATAGTAGGATTTATATATAAAAATAAGATAAATATCATTCCAAAATAGACCAAGTATATAATATATAAAAGTAAGATAAATAATATTCAAAAATATAATAATTTATAAGAAAGAAAATTAATTTTGATTAAATAGAGTTGATATAAAAAAAACTAAATTTTGGTTAAATTATTGAGAAATAAAAGAAATTCTCTTTGTAAATTAGAGCTAATATTAACAAGTATAATATGTAGCATTAGTATTTTCCTAACTAATACAATATTAAATCTAATATAAAAATTTAACATAACCTTATTAAAATAGATCTAAAAATAGTTTATAACCTATAATCTTAAGATTAAAGAAAATAAATCCTAAAACGATTTTCCCCATTGAAATCATGGATATTACTAGGTATCCTATGTATAATAAAAGGAAAAACAAGTGGAAGACAAAAGATTTTCCAAAATTTCTTCTAACTCTAGCCAAAATCACCTTGATTCAAGTGGTAATGGCATAAAGGAGAAGATAATTTTGCATAATAAGGATAATACTCCTATAGCCACATAAATTAAATGGCTAGTAAAAGCTCACATGCAGCAATCCATGATAAGCATCAAAACATTTACTTCATACTTTTCATGTTACTAAAATTAAAAAGATCATAAAAATTAACTAAATTATAACTTTATTTTAAATTATTATATTTATCATCATTATTATTTCTAAAAAAAATAATATATGAAGTAAGCATGTATCCATTTGATAAAAAACATATAACAATATTCTTAACCATGCATATTCACCCTACTTTACTATGGAGATTTGATATATAAATAGGCTTTGTTACAATACTATGGGAAAATACTATGCATTATCACTACCACATGCCCAAAAGACCATAACTTATTTCATATGACACTTGTTCATATGAAATATTTTTAGTTAATTTATTTAATTAAAATGTTAAAATAGGGCACAACTACTTTGGAGATAAATCTTGACCTTTAACTTGTAAATACTATTAACAATGTTCTAGAATACTCCATGGAGATTAATCCCTAATATTTTATTTTTGTTTGTCAAGTTGTTTGTGATCCTCTAGACTTGACATCTTGCTTGAGAAACTACGACCCAGGGGAATCTAATCTGCCAAAGTTGCCCTAGGGGAATCTAATCCATCAAAGTCACTTCAAAAACTGCGACCCAGGGGAATCTAATCCATCAAAGTCGCCCCAAGGGAATCTAATCCGTCAAATTCTCTCGAGGATGACACTCAGCTTGGGCCACACTAACCCTAATTTGACTCGATTTTTAGCATGTGTCCTCCCCTTAGCTTGCGTACAACAAACTTAATGAGGTTTGATCCTGGGTCTCACTACTCACAAGACCTATCCTCAATCAGTTGTGTTAGTGATACATGACCCTAATATTTACTAATAATTACCATGGAGATTAAATCCCTAATATTTTCTAATAATTAAATTAAAATTTTGGAAGCTCTATTTCATAATAGACATACCTATCCTCATAATTAAAATTAATATTACATCAAAATTTCCTAATAGATTATGGGTTGATAAAGAGTTGAAGAGAAACATGAATCTTAGATATTATAAGGAGATGAACAACCCAAATCTAGAAAACCTATTTTCTTCATTAACATAAAGAAGAAAATAAAAGTTACTAAAATAAGAACAAATTTTCACAATGTTCATAGTCAAAGTGGGTAATGATCAACTCCTAAAACATCATGGGATTAAAATATTTGTTACCTTTACAACACTAAGAAAATTGAAGATGGAAAAAAAAACCTTGTTATATTAAATTTAAATTTCAAACTATTTGTTACACTACCAACCTTCTTAACCTAAGAATGCATCCATTTCAAGGCAGTAAGAGTTCAACAAATCATATTAGATTATAATAAACATTATTGATTATCATCATCATCTTAATTCAAAAACTTTTTTCATAAAACTTTTCAAATAAAAAATAAAAAATTAAAATTTTAAAATAAATCAAGTAATTAATTTAAAATCCAATAAACCAAACATAAACATTAACTACCATAATTATATTTTCTTTTGCAGATTCACAATATATATTGCAATCATATTTTTTTCCCAAACCTAATCGAGTTTTTCATTAGATTATGTATTTACAAATCTAATAGAAATTTTCATTAGAATATGTATTATATAATGATGTTCTAATAGTTTCAACCAATTTTGATTCAATTTACAAAATTATAAATATATCGAAGTCTAAATTCTCATTTCTTTAGAATTTAGAACACTCTGGTTTTTTTTTTTTAACAATTCATTTTCTTGATGTATTTATTTAGCAACTGGCTCTAAATAATAGAAAAGTCAGGTCTTACGAAATTCACAAAAAAAAAAAATTAATAATTCGGTTTAATTCTCAAGCATATTTAGATTTAACTTATAAATCTTTGAATATTTTTTATATAATCTTCTATTGACACATTATAATATTTTATAGAAGAAATAAGTTTTTTCAAATATATTTTTTGTTTTAATTTTAATTTTAATTTGAGAGATTTTCATAAATTTTAGTTTAAGTTGCTTAATTTGTAAAATTTGAGTGTCTTTCTGATTTTTTAATGTGTTGAATTCATTTATATATTTAAAACTCTATTTTAAACAACAAAAATCACGATATTTCTTGAAACCATATTATTAGATTCCTATAAGAAATACTATTTTATCTATAATATTTTTATAAATCCCATTCCCTGATTCTCATAAAAAATACTATTTTATCTATACATTACTACCATATTTATAATTAGCCCATATTTATAAAAATATTAGTCTAATTTATACACGATTTTCACTGGAATCTCTCAATAAGATTTCAAGAAAGATTCTGATTTTCGCTGGAATCCTGTAATAGGATTTCAAGAAAGATTGTGATTTTTTGTTGTTTAAAATAGATTTTTGAATTCATAAATGGATTTAACATCTTCAAAAACCTAGAGGCACTAGAATTCTACAAATTAAACAGATTAAACAAATTAAACTCAATTTTCTAAAACCTTTTCATATTTCGATAAAAAATAAAAATAAATAAAAATAAAAATAAAATAAAATTGAATTAGAACATTTAGTCTATAAATTAGACTATATGCCAATTTTACAAATTAAACAACTTAAACTAAAATTTCTAAAAATATCTCCTATATTTTGGTTAGAATTATCCTAAAAAAAAGTGATAAAAAAATGACATTTGTCTATAAGAATTAGACGAAGACGGATACTTCTCAGTTAAATTTGTCAATGAAATAGCATTGGTTTATAAAGGGATAAAAATAAAGTAAAAGATATTTTCAATACTAATTACATTTAATTTATTTTACCATAAAAATATCTTTGAATTAATATTTTGATTTTATGAGAAGAAAATGTGACAAATATTTGAAAATGAATATTTATATATATATATATATATATATATATATATATATATATATATATATATATATATATATATATTTTAATGTATGGTGCAATATAAATTAAAAGGAAATGATACTTTTGATTTAAATATTTCAATGTAATTTCAAGCAAATTTGTGACTTTCTTGTTATTTAAAATACATTTTTGAATACATAAATGGGTTTAACGCTCTCAAAAACCCTAGACACTCATTTTACAAATTAAACAATTAAATTCAAGTTTTTGAAAAACTCAACATTTTGTTAGTTAGACTATACCTTTATATACCATTGTATTTCATAACTCCTTCAAAATTAGTATAAAAAAAGAATTTACAGATTTAAAAATTCTAAATAAACTATATTGTTTTAAACAATAATATTGTATTTTTAGTTAAAAATGGATTATTTTATATTATTGTTTCAATTAATTGATTTTATAAAAAAAATTATTATTGGTTGATGGACATAGGATAGTCTAATGAGCTCATTGTTAAGAAATATTTTTTATAAAGAGTTGTCTTTAGTGCGAATTTTTGGAGTTTCAGGTTTTAGGTGTCTGAATCCAGTGAAACAATTTGAGGTAAAATCTTGATTTATGTTATTTAAACTAGTTTTTTTACTATATATCTGGATTCAACGCCCTAAAAAACCCCTAGGAAAATTGGATTGTGCAAGATTACCCATCAAACTTTTGTTTTTAATGAATTTCAGCGAGATTTTAGAGAAATTAAACTGGACGTAAAAGCTTTCAGAAAGTCACACTAAAGACTACTAGTTTGTATAATGGTCGTGGTTCTCCTACCTACCTAACCTTGAACTAAAATTTATAGTGATAACCATTGAAGCTCAACTTGTATCACACAAATTCAAGATTGACCTAATCATCAATTTCTCTCCTCTCCTACCTGCCTAACCTTCAACTAAAATTTATAGTGATAACCATTGAAGTTCAACTTTATCAGGAAAATTCAAGATTGACCTAATCATCAATTTCTCTCAATGAAAGTAATTATCATTGAAAACATATAAAATATTAATTCAAACTATTCTTTAAAAAATCCACTCATATTCATATATCCCTTCATTGTTTCGAGAGACACTCTCCAACCTAGAATGGAAGAGATGTGGTATTGTCCTATCCTATACACATTAACTTGGTCAAATTACATAAATAAATAAATAAAATTATTTTAAATATTAATAAATCTCCTACATGCCTAACCTTCCACTAAAATTTATAGTGATAACCATTGAAGCTCAACTTCTATCACACAAATTCAAGATTGGCCTAATCATCAATTTCTCTCTTGGTAGAAAACAATTATCGCTAAAAAACTATAAAATATTAATTCAAACCATTCTCTAAAAAAATCACTCACATTCATATATCCATTATCACTGACAACCTATAAAATATTATTTCAAACCATTCTTTTAAAAAATCCACCCATATTCATATATCCCTTTATTGTTTCCAGAGACAATCTCCAACTTAAAATGGAAGAGATGTGGTAATGTCCTATCCTATATTGTTAAATGGTTTAACTTGGTCAAATTACATACTCCTCAGAGAAAACAATTATTGCTCAAAAACAATAAATATTAATTCAAACCATTCTCTAAAAAATTCACCATATTCATATATCCCTTCACTGTTTTGAGAGACATTCACCAATGTAGAATGGAAGAGATGTTGTAATGTCCTATCCTATACAGTTAAATAATTTAACTTGGTCAAATTACATAAATAAATAAAAAAATAAAATTATTTTAAATATTAATAAATCATTTTGACTAGATCAATTAACATAAAAATAAGAATAAATAATAATAATATAATTAAAAAATATAATATAATTAATTATAATTAATAATTAAACCCAACTAGATTTATCTCAATTCTTGATCTACAAAGTGTTGAGAGGGATCAAATCACTTCACGTGTAATTTTTGAGAGTGAAAATATATTTGACCCCTCTTGGTGTTTGGTAGATGCAATATTAAGATAGATCTAGACTAGTGATCTTAGCAAGGTCACTAAGTTTTTGAAAACTTGTTAGAATGGACATAATCTTAGCAAGGTCACTAAGTTTTTGAAAACTTGTTAGAATGGACATAAATACATTATAATTTTTTACTATTGTATTTTTAGTTAAAAGTAGACTATAAATCACTCATTCATGGGCATATAATAGTCCATAAATGGGTGTAGTATTAAGAAAATTGTTGTGTAATCTCTGAGAGTGAAAATAGATTTGACCCCTCTTGGTGTTTGGTAGATGAAATATTTAGATAGATCTAGACTGGTGATCTTAGCAAGGTCACTAAATTTTTGAAAACTTGTTAGAATGGACATAAATACATTATAATTTTTTACTATTGTATTTTTAGTTAAAAGTGGACTATATATCACTTGTTCATGGGCATATAATAGTCCATAAATGGGTGTAGTATTAAGAAAAATTTTGTATAATGGTGGTGGATGTCCTACCCACCTAACCTTCAACTAAAATTTATAGTGATAACTATTGAAATCCAACTTCTATCACACAAATTCAAGATTGAAATAATCATCAATTTTGCTCCTTGGAAAAAACAATTATCACTAAAAACCTATAAATTATTAATTCAAGCCATTCTTTAAAAAATCCACCCATATTCATATATTCCTTAATTGTACTGAGAGGTGTTCTCGGACTCGTTGGGACTCTGTAGTTTGAAAGATTGGCAAGTAGAAACGCTGCAGAGCCTACATCAAAACCGCTTTGGAATCTGAGGACCTAGCCATCCTAGATTCAGAGAGGGATCTCTATATTTATGTGTTTAAAGATGTGATCTTTAAGGTTTGAGGTGTGATTTTAGGCTAGTTATGAAGAACAAGGGTTGTTGTTTGTTTTGGTTGGGCAAGGATGTAATGAAGATGAAGGAAGTCTTTATGAAGGGTGAAGGTGTAAGTAGGTGAAGGAATGGTTTAGCTGATAAGATAGGCAAGGAGTAGCATCAATCTATTGGGCTATGGAGTCATAATAGGATTTAATTGAAACAAAAAGGTTTAAGAGTGGTCCATGGGGCAAGTCATCTATGTCAAAGGGTCTCTTTAATTTGATTTTATGGAATGAAACATTAAAAATTGGAGTGAGGGAAATCAAACAGATGAAGAAAATAAGAACAGCCTAAGATCAAGTAAGTACTTTGAAACTATCCTGCTTTTGGCATGCACTTAAGGAGAGACACAAAGTAATCTAAGATCAAGTAAGTACTTTTAAAATAGCCTGCTTTTGATGTACTTTCAAGAGAAAACATTTAAAAAACACAAAATAGCTTAAGATCAAGTAAAGACTTTTAACTTAGCCTATTTTCAGCATATTCAAAGGGGAAACATTCAAGATAGACACAAAAGTAGTCTAATATCAGGTAAGTACTTTGAAACTAGCCTGCTTTCAACATACTCTTAAGGGAACTTTTCAAAGCAACTGTTGGAGAAGAAACCAAAGGACAAGGCTAACCATAGACTTCCCTAGCTCAATCTTGAATTAGAAAACTTATCAAGAACATTCAAAAACAATATCTCAAGTTGTACTCAGGAAACATGGGCTTGCCAACACTTCACTGGTTATCCTCTATTAAATCATCTTTAAATAAACAATCAGCAGAAAACATGAAGGATATAGATTTTCAGTGAGATTGAGGGTGATTCAGAAGTAAATCCTAATCTATATTTGTTGTTCTTTATTAGAGAAAAGTGGACAGAATGGAAACAAAATAAAATAACAATTTACAGTGAGGAACACATCACCATTGACATGGACCAGGATTCGATAAATTAGCTATTTGTATTTGATGTTCAAACTAGTTACAATCTTCAAGTCCAATGGGCCTCTACAACTTCAAACTTCTCATCTCAGCTTATGTGTCTTCAATTACAAACAGAGCTACAATAGCTTCAAAATCTCTTTACATGCAACAAATATCCAGAGACCAACCTCTATAATGTCTTCTACAACAGTATTTATAGAAGAATGAGGAGGTGGAGTATAGGAAGGGTTCATTAGTTTAATTAATATAGAGTAATGGTGCCTTGACCTTTGGGAGGCCTAAGGGAGAAGATTTCGAGTGTTCATCTCTGTTTTAATGTTTTTACATTGGATTTCATCAACCTTAGTTATTATTGTTGACTTTGGGGGCTTTGGTAGACTGATCATAAATTCTGAGCTGTCTTTGGCAAAAGATCTCTGACTATGCATTCATTGTGTCTTCTTTTGCGAAAATAGATCTGCAGGTGGCATTTGAGTAGCTGGGGATTCAATTAGCCCCTCTGAGGTGGCACTAAGGTGTCCTTCATTGTGTTGTCTTTTTTCACTTCCTTTAAAACACTGATTTAATTTAATATTGTGTTTATGCCTGATTAGGCTCTTTGTTTAGCATTAAGCCTTTTTAGACCATATCTCAAATTTTGATGACTATGCCTATCTTATTTATCTATGTTTAACACCTTTAATCCTTCGATTATGCTCTGATCCTTCAATTGATTAATGCTCATTATGTTTCTATTTGCTGGGAGGTGCATGGGCACGTTGAGGGTTTCATGGTATAACCAATGCTCATGAGGCACAGGTCGAACCATGATTTCAAACCCTATGGATTCCCTTTTCTATGTGAATATTGGCCTGAGGATCGTCGTCCTTGGCCCTTGGTCACCTTATCATGGCTGTGGGATGGCTCTGCAGTCCATTTTCCATGAAACCTGTAACATAAAACATAAACCATATTATAAAAGCCTGCAAGAATGGGGATGACTGCGTCAAAGGTTAATGAGGGTGAGGAGCAGTGAGGGGAAAAGGATTTGCATTGATGGAGGGGGATTTTGAACAAAAACGTGCAAGAAAACCAGTTCAAAAGAGTATTTGGCGCGTATTGGGCGAAAGTGGTTTTCGCAATACTACGAGTGGTTATCGCACAATCAAAAGGTAGCAAGTGGTTTTTCCTGAAGGAAATGAAATTCCATACATCATTCGACACCTATCTTTTTTGATACTGCCGATTTCGAAAAATTTTGAAGTGTTAAACCTTGGGCACAAAAATTTTGTGATATGTGTCGTCAACCGTTGGATCGGAGGCTCCAGATCCAACGATGCAGAATGAGAGCGATGAAAAAGTTTCACGATGAGTTGGTGGAGTGGAGGCCAGGTGTCATAATTAGATTGGGCAGGATTTTTTATATGGTGGATGGTAGGCCCCGGCGGAACTAGGTCATCGGGTTTAATGCGGATCGTTAGATCAAATGGGCCGATGGATAGGATTCACTCGCAAGGGTGAGTAAATGATAGGATTTGGATGGAAGGGGGATAGGAGAAAGGGGCGCGATGGTCGTTGATCTATTTAGATGACGGTCCAAGGTGAACAGTGGACTTTTCAAATAATCAAAAGAAAATATAAAAGAAAAAGGGATCGAGGAGGAAATAGAGGGCTTAGCACTGAGTGTGAAACTGGGGCATATGGAGAGATGAGTGACCGGGAGCGGTGTTGAAGGAGCTTAGTCCTTAAAGCGCTTGGTTATAGCACTGAGATTTTATGGGGAGCGGAGGCTGAGGGCTAAGTTGAAAAAGCGCTTAGGACCTGTTTGTTTGCAGAATGGGTTTTTAGCCTAAAAAGTTGGATTTTTTGGCTTTTTAGGGGTTCCGATAGGAGGGAAAAGGGGGTTTCAAAACTAATATGGGGAATTTATAAGTTTTGAAGGGAAAAATGAAGGGAAAAAGGGGATTTTTCAGAGGTAGAGGGAGGATGAAAAAGGGTCAAAATGAGTGAATGAAATGATGAAAGAGGAAGTTATTTAGGGAACAATCTTGTAGGGGGTAGCAGTTTCAACTTGGTTGATTTATAATGAAACAACAATGAAGATTACTTGCATAGTTCAAACAGCACAAGAAGACTTCAAAAATGAGCTGTTTTTCATGAAAACAATCTCTTAAAGGCTTAGGACTTATTTTTAGCCATAATTTTCTCAGTCAAAAATTTATTTATGGCTAACATAACCTAGAATGGAAAAGATATTGTAATGTCCTTTTCTATATTGTTAAACATTTTTCATTGGTCAAATTACACAAATAATTAAATAAAATTATTTAATTATTAATAAAGTATTTTGACTGGATCAATTAACATAACGATAAGAATAATAATAAATAATATATTTAGTAATTATAATATAATTTATAATTAAACCCATCTAGATTTATCTAGACTCTTGATCTACCAAGAATTTAGAGGGATCACTTGATGTGTACTCCTCTTTGAGAGTGAAAAGAGATTTGATCCCTCTTAGCGTTTGGTAGACCTAGAGTTAAGATAGATCTAGACTAGTCATATTAGCAAGGTCACTGTGTTTTAAAAAACTTGTTAACATGGACATAAATACAATATAATTTTTTGTTATTATAGTTCTATTTTGAAATATATATGATACAAGATCCATTCCAACTACTACCACTTTAACGCCTTGGTTCATTTCCCCGGCCCCATGAATAACACATACACATGAGTTAGGCATTGGCACCCATGAATAACACATGAGTTAGGCCTTGGATATGGACTAGCCTTGGGGAAAGATTATTTATTATTATTATTATCACATATTTAAAAAATATAATATAAGTAAACACTATTAAATACCATATTAATAGAAATAAAAATATTATTAATTTTATAATTTATGAAGTAATAAATTTTTAACATCAAGGTGTATGAGATCCCCATTATTTGTGGGAAAAGGGACCCACTTTACTAGGTGATTTAATTGTCAAAATCTACAAATATGTACCTACTATGCCTCCCTATAGATTTGAATAAATGACTTCCTACAATGAAGAATGACTTCTTAACTATAGATCCCACTCATACTTTATTAACAACATAAATTAGAAGAGAAAATTGGAAAATTGAAGTGCTAAATTTGCATAAAAAACTATTTTTATTTAGGAATTGGTACATAAAAACGTATTAATAATAATAATAATATAATTTTAAGGTCACAAATAAGGAAATCACTAATTTGGTGTATGAAAACCCCTAGTTCATGAGACAATGGACTCATCTCTATGTATTAATTTGATTGATGTGTTACGTTTTGGGGATACTCCAAAAGTGCTTTCACCCACTTAGGATAGCATTAGGTCTCCTAGTCCCTTGGTGAAGCTCTATAGAAATATGGATGGCCTAGTTTGAGTGGATTCTTGACCTTGAATAAAATGCTAG
This sequence comes from Pinus albicaulis, assembly GCA_034641835.2. Classification (NCBI taxonomy): domain Eukaryota; kingdom Viridiplantae; phylum Streptophyta; class Pinopsida; order Pinales; family Pinaceae; genus Pinus; species Pinus albicaulis. The sequence continues at coordinate 1,306,674,995 of CM076572.1, forward strand.
CATAGCACAAATTTCAATGAGTTTGTTATCCCATGTGGCATGATGACTAACTATTTGGGTGCATTAAATGGTGGAGTTTGTTTCTTAATTAAGAGAGGTTAATACCTAAGGGGATGAGTATTGGGCACCTAAAGGAGCGGATTTAACCCTTAGAGCATGGCACCATGTCATATTCACCAAAGAGGTTAGATATTTGACTTGAGGATTCTATCTTTTAGGAGCATACTCCATGGACGTTGGTTGTGCACCCAATGACATGTTGAGGAGTAAGGACCATAGCAAGTAACTACCTTGGCACACATGTTGCGAAACACTATGCATAAGAGGAAACAAGGTGCACAACTAAAGGAGGAGCACCTTACATGAGAATACTTTGAGATTGAACCACCATGTAAGACAGACCATTGGGGTATAAACTTGTTGGATAGTGCACTATCATGGAAGAAGGGTGTAGGTCCCAAGTGGTATCACACGTAGAGGGTGTGCCACCTTAGGGATGGATAAACCTTAGCATGACACTTTTCATACATATATTATACCATACTCGATGTGGGATTCCTTGTTTACTTAGATCTAGCGTTAGTTATGTGAATATATACCATGTTTTATATTGGCTTCCCTCACCTATTCTACAATAAAGGAAGGAAATAACCTTTTTCATAACTCGTTATTAATGAAAACTATTTGTGTACTCTTTTTTTATTTGTATAATTGTCTTGGATAAGTCTTATGAGAATAAATACCTAAGGGTTATGATGTAAACCTTATAAAAGACATGAAGATGAATGTTATCTCTAATTATGAGCTTGGGCCTTAGCACTAGGGATAGAAAAGTAATGGACTATTTAAGATTGGTGTGATCCTTATATTGAAGAAGAGTTGGGAGTTTATGTTGATGTACTCTTGATACTTCACCAAAATGATGCAAAATAATAATACCAAGGATTTGCGGGATGCAAAACCTAAAATGGACAATAGGCTTTTAATTCTAGCACTAAGGTTTGTCTCAAAGCCATTGTACGTATACGAAGTAAAAGGGCATATGGATTGAGTAATGTAATGATGTGGAATTATCCACTCATGGGAAAAGTTCTACACAACTTATGTGAAATAAAGTCGGTGAATTTTTTCAATAATATGAACATAAGCTTATATAGGTTTACATCAAGAAAAATACCTCAACAAGCCTTGGAAAGAAATGCTTAACCATATCCTAAAAATGGAAAGTAAAATTAGTGATAGATATAGTTGTAGATGTGCTAGAAAGTATTCTTGTTCATTGGTTGTCATTGGAATTTGTGTTAAAAAAATTAGATAGGATCAAAAGAAGGTTTTATTTGAAGGAAAATAAAAATATTCAGTATGGTAGTTCATTTAATCAAGATATTTTTAATGAAAGAGAAAACAAGTTGTTTTTTTTGGTTCAAATAAGCATATTAAGGGGGAGGGGGGGGGTGTTGGTGTGATTTTCAAAAAAATATTTCTTGGTGATTTTTTGATGGAGCATGTTAAAGATTTGTTCAAATAAGCATATTCAAGGGGGTGGGGATTTTCAAAAAAAAAAACTTGGTTCTTTTTTGATGAAGCATTTTAAGGGTCTCCTTGTCTTAGTGGAGTGGGTATGTTATCTAAATCAAGGCTAATCATTTCTTTCTCATAAAATTAGCAGAAAATTAAGGCACTAATACTCAAGAAGAAGTGATAGTACTCTTAGCTCTCTTGTTCATTGTTAAGGATAAAGGATTGTTTTCGATTCTGGAGTTATAATTGATTGGTTTAATGGGTAGGAAATGTTGGGAATCTTGGTTGTTTTACCTTCATAACAGCGAATCCAATAATTGTAGGATGGGAATCTTGGTTGTTTGACCTTCATAACAATTAATCCAATGATTATAGGAGTTTGATGAGGAGGTTTCCCTAGATCACATTCATAGAGAGCTAAACCATTGGATGGAAGCCCTTTCTTTATCTTAAGGTAAAATTATCTATACTATGTTTAAAAGAAGGGAGTTACTCCATGAGTCTCAAGTAGCTTTATTTTGAAATGTTAGAGTCTCACTAAGAATTTTTTTTGGGTTACATCAATGATCTATCAAACTTACTTATGTTTTGTTCTATTTCTTACACTTTTTGGTGGGTGGATATGACTTAGGTTTAGTTTAGGTTGTATGGGTGTCCAAAACTATAAAAGGTGGACTAGTTGTATATAGTCTTTTGAAATGCTCCTATAAAAAGATGCCTAGAAATTGTGCATTCCGATTTCTTCTTGAAGTAGAAAATACACTATTTTTTTAAAAGAAAATATTGTTTAAGAAATATCTCAACTAAATTCAATAATATAAAACTAAGAGACATCTCCATAATAAACCTTAATAAAACCTCCTATATATGCACACAACACAATATTAATGTAATACACTAAGTACTAAGAATCTCAACCATATGTTAAAATCATGTAAGCCCTAAAGAAAGACATGAACAAGGAGTGAAGAAAATTGAGATATTGTGCTAAATAATCATTTAAATTTCTTTTAGAAGACTTATGTGATGCACACAAGAGGTCAAGGGCAAACTTTAGAGTGTTGATTTTCTCTTCTTGTTGAGGCTTTTTAGTGGTTAAGAGTACCTTGGTGTGATGTATCACTAGGTTGTGATTACTAGTTAGAGTTGTTAATGATGGCGAATTCCCTAGTCAAGATTTGGATGCAAATAGGACATCCTAGATTGTAATAAATAAACATAATTTATTGTATCATATTATAATGAAAGAAGATAATATTATGTAACTACAATTTTTTTCCAAATATTATGCATTGTAGATCTAAAAAGAAGAATTAAAAATCCTTATGTTAATCAACATTTTCTAGGATTATTTGGTATGTTAATTTTTGGGAGTACATAATAGATTTGTTAAGTGATTTAGTAGGCTCGGGAGGAACTAAATGGCTAGATTTAGGACAATAATTAATCTATTATTATAAATTATTTTCCAAATTTTATTTGTGAGGAGGAATGATCCCTTGGGGTTTTGAATCTTTTTCCATTGAAGTGTATTGTTTTGGTGTCTATTGTCTTGGTATATCTAGTGATTTTGGTTGGATATAAATGAAATATATGTTATTGTATTAATATTTCAGATTCAAAGCTTGTGAAAATCTTGGATTGGATCAGAAGACCTTCTTGGAGCATAAGACACATCTCCTTTATATGGAAAGTGGTCCACAACTCTCTCCCATATATTAGAGATGGTCTGACATGGAAAATCAGATCGGGGAACTTGGCTTGAGTAGGTCTAGATTCATGGTCTGGCGGTGGTAATGCTTACTAGCTCCCTCAAGGGCTCACTCAACATCCAACTAGTATCGGTATTACTCACTTTGCTCAATTGCTGACATAAAATCCTCCACTCTATACTTTCAAGGATGGAAATCCGTTGAACAACTTGATATCCATGACCATTGGAGACCTGATTGGAAATCCTACATTGTTGCCCTCTCTGAATCCCACATCTGCATCACTACTAGAGATGATTAACTTATCCGGTCACATGTTGGGCATGGTATTTACTCACCCAAATATGTATAAAATTTCATCTTCTCAGATCATAATCCACTTGAATCTGTTTGGTGGTGGAATAGTCTCTAGAAATTAAAATCCCCTTCGCGAGCCAAGATTTTTATGTGGTGCATTCTCCACAACAAGGCTCCTACCAGCAATAATATTCTCAAGTGATCCTTTCATGGCCCCATTTGGTGTCCTCTCAGTAAATCAGACTCTGAATCCATTGATAACCTCTTCCTCCTTTCCCCCTCTTCCTGCTCTTTCTGGACACAGACTCTCTCCCTCATTCGTACTGACCTTCGATGGGATGGAAAAAATGTCAATGAATCTTGGAAGACCTAGTGGAATGCAACTACTCCCCACAAGTAACCTTACACTTCTGATATGTTGGTTCATATGGATTCTCTGGAACGAATCCATCTTTCATGACTCTGCCCCTGATTGGCACCTTGCCTCGTATCATATCATTTATATATATATATAACAACCTCCCCAATGATTTTCCCTCCCTTCCTCAAAGAGCCATTGTACCTGAAGTTATTGATCGACTTCTCCCCTGGGAATATTTTGATGGGATCTGCACAACAGTTTGGATGTGTTGGGGGAGTTATTTTATACCTCAATGGTGGACACTTTTTTAAAATTAAAATGGGCCTGGGACAAGGCATAAACAACTTTGCAGAACTCATCACCCTAAGACACCTCATTCATTTCGCTATTGAACAAGGCTGGCAACACATTCATACTTTTGGTGATTCTAAAATTATCATCAATTGGTTCAATCAGAAATTAGTTTGTCACGTGCACACACTTCAGAATATCTTGGAGGATATTTGGCATTTAAAGAATCACTTTGACTCAAGCAGGGAGCATAATCAGATTTTTTATTCGCTATCAAGGAAGGTTGCCCATCAACCTAGGGGGGAATGGCTGATTGATGAGCATACAAGACAAGACTTCTTCAAATACTATCATAGAGAATACAATGATCATTTGATGGGAGGGGCCAAAAGGCCATGATTTTTTATTATATCTATGTCTATTTTCAGATTTCAGATATTAGTTAATCCATCTAGTACATATATGTATTTTCGTATCAAAAGTAAATGTATATGACTTCTAAACTTTCAGAATTCCCGGCAGGGAACCATTTTTGACAGTTTCTTGATATGTGACTTCAGTCACAATTTTGTTGCATATGCTACCAAGCATCTATAGTATGTAATTTTCTCAATATTAATGAAAATTACAATTTTTCCTTGGGGAAAAAAATATTTCAGATTCAGCCATAAGGCTGAAAGTTACAAGATACAAATATAAAAAGCTTCAAATATTGAGGTGAAATTTCTAAATTGATCTTAGACATCGCTTTTGAAAATTTCCACAAAATGATATTGCAAGATCTTATTAGGAAAAAGATATCCTACTAGTATGAAAAAAACCCAATGATTAGCACCATAACACTACCACTTCAAAAGAAAAAATATCATTGCATGAAAGATGTGAAATTTTCAGCTCATGTTAAACTCTCATGACCTAAAAGTTGAAATGAGAGGATCAAAAAATATATATCAAGAAGTTTTATGCCTATTTTGTTTCTTTGCAAGAAATAAGTTTGAGATAATATGCATTTGATACTATATTTCCATATATAAGCATATTAGATAGAAAAAATAAACATAGTGAATATTCATAGAAGTTATGCTTAAGAGTTTGGATATTTCAGAATCTTACTAGTTTGGATATTTCAAAATATTGCATATAGTTTATCTAAATAAGGTTAAGTAAGGAGTAGACAACTATATGAAGGATGTTTTAGTTCATCAAAATATTAATATTATTAATATGAATGTAGAATGTAAAGATAAGCGGAAGGAAAATGGAACATAATTTATCAAAAAATATTTGCACAGATTTTTATTCCCTCTCATAATTCCCTATGTTAGGACTAAATAATAGAAGGATCCAATCCTTTAAGGTGAGAATATTTATGACAATGCAACAAATATTTCAAGTTTAATTGATTTGATCATTTGTGACAATGCAACAAAGAATTAAAACTTCATTAATCATGCATGACAATGCAACAAAGAATTGAAACTTCATTGATCATTTGTGACAATGCAACAATGAATTGAAACTTAATCTGGATTAACAAAGGAGCTATATGATAGCATAATTTATCAAAAAATATTTGCACAGATTTTTATTCCCTCTCATAATTCCCTATGTTAGGACTAAATAATAGAAGGATCCAATCCTTTAAGGTGAGAATATTTATGACAATGCAACAAATATTTCAAGTTTAATTGATTTGATCATTTATGACAATGCAACAAAGAATTAAAACTTCATTAATCATGCATGACAATGCAACAAAGAATTGAAACTTCATTGATCATTTGTGACAATGCAACAATGAATTGAAACTTAATCTGGATTAACAAAGGAGCTATATGATAGTTTAGTCCTCATGCCCAAAGTTATGAAGGGAATACAAGTTGTAATAGAGCTCACACATTTTTGGTAATTTAGCTTCATTTAACTCAATTCTATCCCTCAATTTTATATCTATATTCACATCAAAGTTTCTATAATAGATTTGTTTTCACACTAATATTTACAATGGGGTGATCAAGCTTCATTTAACTCATTGCTATCTATAAATGTTGGATGGATATTCACATCAAAGTTTCTAGAATTAATTAGTCTTCACACTAAGAGTTACAATGGGGAATAAAAAATTAGAATAAAACTTATAAAAATACTTTTAATAACGTAGTTGTAATTCTTCCCAATACCATCTCCACAAGTTATGTTATATTTTTATTGAGAAACTTATGTATTCTAAATAAAAAATAGTTACATTCAAAAAATAAATAATAAAACTTATTTTATATATATATATATATATATATATATATATATATATATATATATATATATATATATATATATATATTATAAACTAAATCAAATATAACTATATAATAAAAAGAGGCTCAGAGCCTCATAAAAATAAAATAATAAAATAAAATAACAGCATAGCGTAATAAAATAGACAAGTAAAGGTTATGAAAGAGAAATAGATATCCCTTCCACCTTGATTCCTCCTAAAACATAAATTCGCTTAACCATTGACAATATCTTTTCACAACTCACTACTTTTTTACTTGTATTGTAATACTTTTAATGACTCACTCATTACCCTTTGAGTTCTTTTCTTTAGACATGTAGGAAATAAAAGTTCTAAAAATGCCCAACAATTTCCATGGTTTGAAAAAAAAAGTAAGTATAATAATAAATAAAAGTTCTCAAAATGCCCAACAATTTCCATGATTTGAACAAAAAGTAAGTATAATAATAAATACTAAAATCTAAAAATGGATAAATACTAAACTCTGAAAATGGTTTTTATTTCCATAGTTTGAACAATAATAAATACTAAAATCTAAAAATGGATAAATACTAAACTCTGAAAATGGTTTTTATTTCCATGGTTTGAACAGAAAATAAGTATAATAATAAATACTAAACTATGAAAATGAATAAATACTAAAATCTGAAAATGGTTTTTATGGTTTTTATTCATTTTAACAGCAACTTCAAGTTATGAGACATTCTTTTCAATGGCCAAATTTAAAAGTTTTAAAGTGTGTAGTTATACCTACCTCTCAATATATATATATATATATATATAATGTTATCTCTACATTCTCTTCCTATACACACATTAATTTTTTCCATTAACTTAGTTTCCCTTTACTTCAATGTCATGATCCAATTATTAAAAAAATTTGTCTCGGACTAAACTAGCCTTTTATTATTATTACTCAGCTAGACTAAACTAGCCTATATTCATGGTGTCTTATTACAAAAAAAATTGATATATTAAAAAATTAATCCCTATCAATAATAAGAATTTCAAAAATTATATTGATGTTAATCAAATATTATTAAATTATATTGCATTTATAAAGATAATATTGCAGACTCATATACTTATTATATTATTTATAATAAATAGATTTCAGAGTGGGAGTGGTCGTTACATTTACAGGAGTGGTCGTTACATTTTCAGGAAAATTTGGGTAGATCAGCCTGAGAGGATCTACCCATCGTCCAAACTAGTAAAACTCAACACACAGAGTGGTCATTATATCTACAAGAAAATTTGGGTAGATCAACGTGAGAGGATCTACCCGTCGTCCAAACTAGTAAAACTCAACACACAAAGTGATCGGAAAATTTGAGTAGATCAATTTGAGTAGATCAACCTCAGAAGATCTACTCATCGTCCAAACTAGTAAAACTTAACTCCAAAAACGTTGAGGAAATTTGACCCCGTGACCTCCCTCATTCTACTATATGTATAACATATAACATGCATACTTATATTCCATAGACTATATGAAAACTCATCTCTATGTCTAATAATAGACACATCTAAATACTATGCTATAACTACACTCTTAATAGGATTGTTAAGTTCGTCCAGCGTGTTTGTTATAAAAGTTGCACAACGTGATTTGGTCGTTCTAACCCATCCCTAAAGTGTGACAATGTTGTAACCCACGCCTAAGGTGTGGAAAATGTGACAATGTTGTAACGCACGCCTAAGGTGTGGAAAATCTCACCGATGGTGGAAGTAAAATCAAATAAAAGGGCATTTACATAACTCAGATAAATATGGGGGTAAAACTAAGACGTTTCCGTCGATTAAGGCCAATACCGGCTTTTTACACAAGGATGTGTAGTGCGATAACTGATGAGAGTTGGAGGTTCGTTATTAGAAGACTGAAAATGCTGAACCAACCATTATATTTTCTAAATCACTTCTTTTTCTATTTTAAGCTACTCTGAAAAGGAAGGCATGATGATGGAGTTAAAATAATTAAGCCTGCGCCCCCGAAATAGGGAAAAACATACATATAAAAGAAACATTCTATGACAAGGGGAAAACCAGACCGAATATCAGAGCCACTCAATTGCACATCACAAGTACGCAGTTAACCTCAAATTTGGATGTTAATAATATATATAAGGATACAGACTGAAAGAAAGAAATTTGGCAGAAGAGAATCGAATAAAAGTACTCAATAAAGTAATTTACTATCAGAGAATAACAGTTAATTATTGAAGAGAAATGATATGTTCAAAATAACATGGAAGCTTTCGCTAAAGGAGGCATCCTCATCCATACAAAATCATAATTTGTCCTTCAAGAAGGATAATTACTAATTCATTGGGAATAATACAAAACGAAGGACTTAAGTACACATGCACTGTATTTCATCTACTTCCTATATATATGCTCCGACTGCGAGCAAATTACTTCGTCCAAGATAATTCTCAAAAAGAAATAAAGAAAGACAAATGATATTGCAGCGAGCAATTCAAAATACATTAAGCAAAATAGCTAGCTAGAATGTATGCAAGTCTCACAGAGTGGTTTAATGGCGATGGCTGTCGTTTCCGCACGTCTGGCAGAGTGGTACTTTAATGCTGATGTTGTTGCTGCTGCTGCTTCATTTTGAGCTTCATTGGATAGCCCTCCCAATTGCATCCATTTTCTGCTGCCCCCGAGAAGAACTGCACGCAGTTATTATTATTGGAAGAAGCTCCGGGTGTTGGGTGGCCGTTACTGCCATTATTGTTATTATCATTGTTGATATTATTGTGAGTACAACCGCCTTCAGATGATGGCATGAGCTGTCCCAAGATCTCCACAGCCTCTCGGTGCTCATCGTTCTCGTGACTACTTGTGCAGGGTTGCAATACGAGTTCGTCAGTCGTGGGCTGGTCATGGACGCCGTCCGGCGGGTTTGATAGTTTCGTACTAGTGGACGTGGCGGTGGTACTGCTTCCGCCGTTTGAGAATCCCAGAGCTCCCTGACGGTAGAGTGAATCAAGTTGTTGAAAGTAAGGGCAGGTCTTGGAATTCTCAGGCCTCTTTCTGTTACTGTCCTTGGCTTTTCTGAAATATTTGTTTATGTTCTCCCATTTTTCCTTGCATCTCTTGGCACTACGGTCGTATCCTAGACGAGACATGTTTGTGGCGATCTCTTCCCACAGGGGGCCCTTGGCGCCGGCTTCTTGAAACCTGCGTTCCATGTTCGTACGCAGGCGGATTAAGCTCATAATTTCAGGTTTCGGCCAACGTTTGTTGTTCGGATCGTAAGTTTCTTTTTCTCTGTTAACCAAGTCCTGCTGGTCCTGAGCTTCAGGATTCATGTTATTCTGAGGAGGCGGCAGTGTAAATACTTCCGGGAGCTGTAGATTTTGCCCGGTGATTTTCTGCAGAGCGGAAATAAATGCCGCATCGCAGGTCGCCGCACGGGCTCGTTCGTTGGACCAGAGCTGGTGCTCGCGTTCCAAACGAGCCGCTTCTTGACGTCTCCATGCTTCTTCTCTGCTAACTCTTTCTTGCTCTCTTTGTTCTAATGTATCTAGAACTTTCTGGAGCCAGGCTTCTTGCCTGTCCATGAATTTCTTCATCTGCGCGTCGAAGTACATCTTCATCTTCGATTTCCAGCTCTTCCGTTTCCTTTTTCCTCGGCTAATTATGTGATTCTCCTGTATATCGTGACTGTACTCGTCATCCGAAGAAGAATCCGAAGACAAGCTAAAGCCCTCGCTGTTGTGGTGAGTGTCAGCATATTTCTGCGAGGCTCCGTCTCCGTTAAAGTCCAGGCCTGGACTTTCGGTTAAATTTGTCCGTGTTGTTACGCCAAAACAACTGTCGGCAGCATCAATAGTTGTTCCTCCGTACAAAGCCTCGAGCTGGCTAAAGAAACGGTAATGCTTTCCGTCTTGCCTTCCTGCTTTGCCTTCTTTTGTTTTCTTGTAGTATTTGTAAAGATTCTCGAATTTCTCCCGGCACTTCTTGGAACTTCTCTGGTAACCGTGCTCCGCAAGAGCCCTGTAGATAGCAAAATCAAGACACGGTTTAAAGATTTAATTTGAAGTGCCATCCTATATGCGCAAAAATTTCAAGAATCAAGAAATCGTAATCATACAGTCAGTCAAGACTAGGTTTTAATATCTTGTTTAAAGAGCATTCCTGTATCTAAGAATGAAGAAATCGTAATGCTGCACTAATTGCGCTTCGTAACCTGTCAAAATGTATACAGTAAAAGTTAAATTTTCCACATTTTCTTGTTTCGTCGCCAACTACGCATTTATCTGCCTCACTATACGGTTTGCTGTCCATTTCTTGACATGTATGGCTTCTTGTTACGTTTATCAAGAAATCTTAAATTTATTTTACAGGGAACAGCAAGCAGAGTCACTATAATCTTGTATAATTTGCTCTTCATACAAAGGCTGAGTGCAATACGATGGTATTCCGAGGATTCCTCACCCCCCCCGCTATTATTTTAATGAAAATAACAAATACACTAATTTTCCTCTAAACAAGCTCGATTTAATACTAAGTTCAATCGGAAAAAAACATTTTCAGAGCTAACAGCAAGCAGAAATTAAATTTCCTTCAAATAAGATAGAATTAGCACCAATAAACACCCTGCCGGAACCATGTCATTAGAAAACACACTGATATCTCTGTTCCAGGAGATTCGAAACTATAGATTTAAAGAAAACCTAAAAATTCAGATCGTGTTAGCTTTATTGCTACTGACGAGATTCGAACCCTAACTCTTTCTAACTTAAAATATTCGACTTTAGCTTTATTTGCCGCTTTGCAGCGGCATAAAAATAATTGCCACAAGATATCTGACATTAGTGAAGAGAAACCTCGGATCTGTACTTAGCAACTGGTATAAGCCAGCCCAGACTAAACGGTTTTCATGCAAATATCTGGGTTAAAATTTATTGTTGCATGGTCTTGCAGGACTAGATTGTTTACACTATAACGAAGAGTCTGAGCGGTTAAAATTTGATTAGGGTTTTCAGTAACGGCAGTTACTGGAATGCCAAGGGTTTATTGAATGACATTGGCTACAGAAGAGATGCGTATTTAATTTACCTTGAGACTTCGTCCCATAAGGGACCTTTGTGGGTGGCCTCGCGGAACTTGGAATCCATTTCTGATCTAATCTTCAAGAGCGTGAGCGTTTCCTGCCTCGGCCACCTGCCGTTACCTCCGCTGCCGCTCCTGTCTCCCTCGTCAAACCCTTCATCATAATCTTCAAACGTCTGCTGGTCCCTTGGCACGCCGTTCACATTGACATTTACAGGCGGCGGCTGCTGCTGCTTGCTAATTATTCCCGGGGGAGATATTGTCCGCTTGGAAGGCGGCGAAACAGACAGAGACGGCGGCCGTGGAGAATCCGAACTCAAACTCAATTGCTGTGCAATACCATTACTACCAGGCCTCTGATGCACATGGTGGTTGTAAGAATGGTGGTTTTGCCTATTTTCCTCAAGCTGGAGTGGATGAGAAGAAGCCTGGTAAACTCTATTCCCATGGTTCTGTTGTTGCTGCTGGTGATGGGCTTCAATTTGTTGGCGCTGGTGAAACGCTGCCTGAAACTGCTGCTGCTGCGCCTGTTGCTGCTGCTGGTGATGGTGGTATTGAAGATGAATGTCTGGGGGCATTTCTTGGGCTAGCGTGAGCATATGACCGCGTCCAGCCATGAACTGCTGCAACTCCGCCAGCCCATACTGCTCTCCAATCTGCATCTTCGCGGTCTCCCCAAAAACGCACACTGCAAAATCTCTTACGAAAGAAGAAGATAAATAGGCTGCGCTGCCTGCACAATCCTCAAGAAAATGCACACTAAATGAAGATGATTTCTCCGGAACAAATACAGAAAGAAACCATTTCCGTTTCCATTCCCGCACTGCTCACCAAGATCACCCAACATCAGAATTGGCAATGGCGTAACGACATTGGTTGGTGGCCGTTGAACACAACATTCCTTTCTTTCCCTCCCTCAACCCTCACTCCCAACCCACAAGGCCAACACCCATCTATCTATCGGCATTCGTCATGGCCTGCTCTCGCAGAAAAAGGAAAAAAGAAAACGAGATACCAACTGAAACCTCCCGCTTGACGGAGAAGGCAAACGGCGCCGTCATACTTAACGCCTCTTTTATAATTAAAAAAAGAAGTCACGTCAAAGATGGGCGATGCGATCGGCACCCGTGGGCCGTTCCCCGCTCCTGGCACCGGCTACATCCGGTACGCGGTCGGTCGAAACGTGCCCTATACGATGATGCATGCATAGTCAAGTATTATTAGGCATCGTCCTATACACCTTTTGACTCACGAGTCACCCATCGCTGCCATGTTGACTACCGTATATTTCCCATTCCCTTCCGTCTCACCTACAGACACCCCCATTTATGATGATGTGGACGCCATGATCATCCAGCTCATTTGGGGGACATCCACCACGACGTCCGGTCTTCAATCATGACGATGGCATCGCCGGGGGCCATGCGGCGCGCATGATGGCTTCATTTCTAGAAAATGATTACCGGGAAAAAGAAGAATATTACGACTTACGTAAAAGAAAAAGAGAGGAGGAAGCGGAGGGAGAGGGGGGACATGGACGTGGTTTGTCTTTTTGTGCGGAGGAGTATTTGCTGCCAGCTAAAGCAAAGCGGGTGGTGGTGCTCATGGGGTTGGGTGGGTGATCGGGATTGGTGGTGGGGTTTGGCAAAGCAAAAGGACTCAAATACGGGCAGGTCAGGGCAATGGAGTAGCGGAAATAATCGAGTATTGTTTGAATTCGGGGGCCTCCCATTGAGCGGTGATTTTCAATAGAACGTGACAAACATCCCTAAAGGATTCAAGGACACTCTAATTTCTTTTTCAAAGTTTTTGTTCTGTTTCTAAGATTCTAATTGCATGAAAGACCCCGCTTCTACTACCGACACATAGAGGGCTACACCATGGCCCATATTTGTGCTTTCATGACAAGGCAAAATATGAGAGTATAGCTCATTATTAATAAAATCCGCGTTTATAACCTAATTTGGAGATGCACATTAGATTTTATAAAATAAGGGATTACACATTAGTTCATTTCAGAAAAAAAAACTATTAAACTAAATTATCGTATTCTAAATTATTGCCTTTCATTAGCGCCAACTTAAATGGATTGTGTGTCACAATCATGGTTGATGCAATAATTATTTTCCTATTGTTTCTATAATGGTTTCTTCCTTATTCTATTAGATGGCTTGGTGAAAAATTATAAATACATTATTGAGTATATATCCATTAAAATTAATGTTCTCTTTGGAATATTAACCCATGATTTTATATATATATTTTTAAATATCTTATTTTCAATGTTAATTATAAGTTAATGTATATAAATTTTAATTACATATTTATCAAATAATAAGAAAGATCTCTAAAAGTGTAAATTTTTTGGGATAAAATTTGAAAAAAAAGGTTTATCTAAGTTAGTTTACTGTATATATAGATTAAAACCAATATATGTTATACAAGGCTACCATTGGCAAGCCATCAAAACTTGAAGTCCAAAAAATTATGAAAAATAATTTTTAATTTTATTTTTAAATAATTTGAAATTTATTGGTAGAATATTTTCAGATGAAACTTTGTAAAAGATTATTATTTTGTTCAAAGTTTAGGTGGACACTTCACTCATGATTGGGGATTGAATGATAACATACAAGTAAGAAATTAATTAGCTATTAGGGAAAAATTATAAAATTATAATGATGATGATGGTGGTTATTGTGTTAAGACCATGGTTACCATGTTAAGACCAATGTGGTTTATCGAACCTTAAGAAAGGAGAAAGAATCTAAGTTTGATTCTTCAAAATCTTGTTTCTATGGTCAAAGAGAAGGGAAATAAGTGTTCCAAGATCGCTATAGGTGGGTTGGCTTAATAGGTCAAGAAAAATAGAACCGTTGGTCAAATTAAAGAGATAAGAAAAATTTTAATAAATATTTGTATTTGAATAATATTATTAAAATTTAAAAATAAGAATAAATAAATATTAATAAATCCAATCAAAGGGATAAGTAAGATTTTAATAAATATTTTTATTTGAATAATATTAATAGATTTTTGGCTTCTGTGATCCATCAATAAATTATGAAGAAATCTTTCCGTAATAATCACATTATTATGAACAAATTCGACGCATTTCGAACCAACCACTGTGGTTCAACATTAAAATTTAAAAATAAGAATAAATAAATAATAATAAATCCAAGTTTTAGGTTCGATAGACCAAATTTGGTTAACCATCATCATCGTCAATAAAAAAATTGATTTGAACAATATTATTAAAAATTAAATAAAATAATAATAATAAATAATAATAAAAGACATAGTCTAACTTATAGAGGAAATGACCTTTTTTGACGACATTTTTATGGTCAATTTTAATCAAAATTCCTGAGATTTTTAAGAACTTGAATTTAAATTGTTTAATTTGTATAATTAAAGTGTCCCATAGGTTTTCAAGACGTTGAATCCGTTTATGCATTCAAAAAAGTATTTTAAACAACAAAAAATCACATTCTTACTTGAAATTGTATTGCCAATTTTGGCAAATTCCCGTGAAAAATGATATTTCGTTTATAAGTTAGACTACGTCATAATAAAATAATCAAGCCTGTAAAGAACCTAGTCAAAGGGGTAAAAATAAAAATTGATTTTCTTTTTAGTAAAATAATTATTAACAATAAAATGAAACTAATTAATTAATAAAAATAAATAATATTAATTATTTAAATAATTAAATTCTGTTATTTCGTCAATAAGTTAGACTATACCATAATAAAATAATCAAGCCTATAAAAAACCAAGTCAAAGGAATAAAAATTAAAAATAATTTTCTTTCTAGTAAAATAATTATTAACAATAAAATGAATTAAATTAATTAATAAAAATAAATAATATCAACTATTTAAATAATTAAACAACTAAAAAGGATGAATAAATCAATAAAAAAAAGAGGGAGGGACAACAAAGGATAATAATTATCTTTTGGACCAAATGAAGACATAAAATGGATGAGACTAAATTCAATTATAGTAAGTTCTTTAAGTGCATTTTTCTGGAGCTTTTTGGAATTTCTAGTGAGAATCTGTTGGAAAAAAATGTTGTCAAATCTTGATTTGTGTTATTTAAACATGTTTTTTGACTTCATATATGGATAAAAAACCCTCAAAGGCTCTTGGGAAACTTCAATTGTGACTATTTCACCCATCAAACTTGTGATTTTAATGAATCCCTACCAAATCCTAGACAAATTAGATCGGAAAATAAACGAATCCCTACCAAATCCTAGACAAATTAGATCGGAAAATAAACGAATCCCTACCAAATCCTAGACAAATTAGATCGGAAAATAAACGAGAAAACTTTTCAAGAAGACGGGAGAGTAAAATAACTAATATATACACACACACACACACACACACACACACACACACACACACACACACACACACACACACACACACACACACACATATATATATATATATATATATATAGAGAGAGAGAGAGAGAGAGAGATTCCATGAATGGCTTTAATTTGAATCTATCGATTGAAATTGTCAAGGTGCTTCTCGACTTCAAGAGCTTCCCTGCTTATGAGAGTGTTTTGAAAAGGAACTAGGGCTAATATTTTGGCTTGATCAAAGCAAACAAGGTGTTTTGAATTAAAATAATATTCAATAATGACTGACTTTGATAAACATAGATGTTTGGTATCAACTATATGTTCCTTCAAGTGAAATTTGAAGGGACCATCAATCTAACCAATATAAGAATTTTTGCATGAGCAGAGAATTTGGTAAATCCTTGAACATAGCATGGGATCAAACTTATCTTTAGCTGATCGAAACATCTAATTTAGAGGTTTTTGAGGTTTAAAGATGGTTTTAATGTTCCTTTTTTATAAGTTTTTAGAAATGAGGTTAGTGATCCCTTTAATATAGGGAAGAGAGCCCTAGCTTGGGGAGGAGAGGGAGAAAGAAAATGGGAATTGGAATTGGAAAATTCATGAAAGGATTTACAAATTTTAGATGACATGTAGCCATTGGCTCTAAAAGCTTGGAAAATGTGGGCTTTTTCTGAAGGGAGGAATTGAGGACTGGAGATTTGCAGAGATTAAGAGATGAGAGTTTTGAGAACACCTAATTTCTAGGATGGGTGAAGGTGAGACTTGGCATGGAGATACTGATTAGTGTGTGCCTTTTTCTGGTTTACTTGATGGGTTAGGGAACCATCATATTGTTGGGAAAATAGGACAACAAGGAAGGGAAAGGATTTGTTAAATTCAATATCCATAGTGAATTGAATATGAGAGGAAATGTTGTTAATATGAGAGTGAAAGTCATTAAGTGCAGCCCAATGAAAAATGTTTCATCGACAAACCAAAACCAACACTTTGGTTTTTTTATGCCATGAGTCTAGAGCTTTGGACTCAAAAAATTCCATGAAGATGTTAGCAATGACGAGATAAAAGGATAACTATGAAAATATTCTTTCTATTAATTTGAATTTTATTTTTATTGTTCCTATTTTGATCGAAACAAAATGTTTATGTAATCAAATATTAAAATGCAATAAATATTTTAATAAAATATTTTCATATCATTATAATGTTTATATTTATGTTGATAGGTGTATCTTCTTGAAAATGGTCAAGCCAACATTCGTCTACCCTTTTGTCTTTGGGTTGACATTTGTCACATCCTTTGACAACGACATTTGTCCCTGCAACTTATCCTGGAAACATATTGCATGATTGTTGCTTGATTGGGACATCCACGTATTTTTACGCCTAAAGGATGCATTTTGACCTCAACATATTTTTATGTCGGTTCCTGGAAAAATATTCATTTGAATTTCACTCTACCCATTTCCGTGATGCACGATCAATTGTTTAGTTATTCATCAACTTACCTTCCCTAGTGTATCGAATCAGGAGTGAACATGTGTATCTTTACACTAACATTTTATTTCTTCTCAGTTCTAGTCCCTCTTGTGTTTCATTCACTGGGTAATCAATTCCCTATTTTTGGTTGTTGTTCTCTTAGTTGTAGTCATTCGTGCATTCGATAGGAGGTGCCTTGTAACTGTGCAATCGAGAGGGTTGGTGACATTCGTTATATTTCTTGGCAGGATCTGAGAGCATTTATTGTTTTATCCAGTTAGTTTGTGATGTATTCAAGGTGGCTACTATTTGCATTATATATAGTTCTCATTTATGTCATATTATTCGTTTCTATTCTTTTTTGGACTAGAGGCAGAGTATTTTGTATCTGGTACACTATTTTATTTCTTCAGGTTAAAGCCATCTAGGAAATACAATGACATTTTTAGGGTCCTTCTAATTTATTCTATATTCTCTGAACTGGTAAAATTATTTTCGAAAATCTTGGATTATTACAATGGCGATGACATTGCACAAAATTAGGGTTTTTCCATTTAAGGGTTATTGATGAATGTCCTTAAGCATAGTGCTAGTAAAAAATTTGATAGAAATTGCATGTATGGTAGAAAATTTGGTATAAATTAAAATGTTTGACATGATTTCCTAGTTGTCACACCTATAAATGATTTGAAGGTATATAAAATTGTCTGAAAATATTTCCACACATTTTCAGTTTACAAACCACTCACCTAGAGGTCACAATCCTAACAACAATTTCTTTAATTACTCTTCTATTAGCTCTTCCGGCACATTTCCTCCTCTTTACTTCTTCCTATGCATCTAATAGACTCTCCTAGGAAATTTATATGGATTGTTTCCTCCATAAAAATATATTTGTGGATCCAAGGAGACTGCTCAAAGTAATATAAGCAAAAGAAGCAACTCCAGTGCTTTCTCCTCAATTATTTTTGAATGTATCAAGGACAAATTGATAGGGATCATACTCAATAAGAACATGGAATTGATTTCCTTTCTCATTAATAGATATATAACCATTAACCATGTCAGAAAATTTGAACACATCTAGAGGGGTTTTCAATTGAATAAACACTCAAGAATAGAGTTGGTGCAAGTAGCTAAAGTTGTTCATTTTGGGTAGTTAGAAATAAATCCAATTATAGTGACTGGAGAAATGGGCATCGATCCAGTCCTTTCGAACAATTTTTGATAGAGTTGGTGGGAGGTGTCACATGTAATATTCCCAATTTTGCATAAGATAATTGAAATATTAGAGTTCTTACTTTTTCTAATTAATTAAGTAAATAAGAGAGTGGAGGGACCCATAAACCCCATAGATGAATAAAATCAACTTTAGATGTGTGTATGTGGGTCAATTAGAAGTATATTAGCATTATGGAGTAGTGGAGCAGCTTCTTAATGAAGGAAGAGTGGAGATCATGCAACATTAATGAGAAGATCATGGAGATCATGGAGGAAGTCAAATGAGATCATGGTGCATTAAAAGTAATATCATAGAGCACTAATGAGGCTAGTTGCGCAGTCTTCACAGAGGCTAGTGGCCACATGTGCAAAATAGTTATGAGGTGGGACAGGGTGTAGAAGGCTCACAAACCATATAAGGAAGATGAAGGCAAAAATAGAAGGAAGGCTTTATATTTTGATTATTGATCTGTTTAGATCTGGATTTTTCTGTTGAAATTTCTATGCATGCTTCATCTGTTTAGCTAAGTCGGCAGTTTTGTTTAGCACACGGGTGTTTCCGAGTGGAAATCCCACCCTTACCCATGAGGGACTTCGAGTTCCTACTCTGTGAAGGTTTCTTTGAGCTGCCATACATCATCAGGCATTGGTGCCACATTCAACCCCTTTCTATAGCACATCCAGTCTCAGGAATTACTCATTCTTTCTTGAGGTTTTGAGACTAGGAGGTTGTTTCTAAGATTTCAACTAGGAAACCAGTGGAGGATTCATCCTTTCACCTTGTTCTTCAATATTAATTTTCCAGGAGAAACATATTCATATTCAGCATTCAGGCCATCAGTTTATACCTCCATGCAGTAGCAGTTCCCTCTGGAATTGCGTAGTCCAATCCTGTAGATCTATTGGAGGAGGGAAGTTTCCAGTATTTCAGTTGGAAATCTTGTGAGGGACCATCTCCTCACTTTGTATTCATTGTTTCTGTTATCACAAAATCAGGCCTGATGGGCTTCTCATCAAGTAAACCTTGTGTAACTGTTTCGAACCAATATTTTAGCTGAGGCTTAGTCTCCTCAACCTGAGAGGACTCTCTCAAGGGTTTATGATTTTTGATTACTGGATAGATGACTAACTCTATATGGGAAACAAATAGATGATATAACTGGTTGTAAATCACATTAGAAAACATTCATTTGGCCATGGAGTCAAGATAACTTCAGCAAAAACATCACAGTCTACATAGCATGGAAGTCAAGGCATTTGGAGTTCAAGTAAGGGAGTAAAACATTTGGAACAGTGATACACACAGTCAGTTTGTATATGAAGGAAGTTAGAGCATTATAAAATAATTCTAAGTATCATATACAAACACCATTGCAAATAGAAGTATTGAAGAATGCCATTAGAATAATAACACACAGGAACTCCTCATGAATCTTCAGTTGTCAAAATAGAACTCCGTATTAAACTGAAAAAACCAATGACATACAATAACACAGTCTTTGCTAATAAAAATGTCCAACCATTAGCATTTCGACCTCTTCACTTGTATAGATGATTTACAATATAGGATAAGTTTATCCTCCACTAAAAACCTCGAAATCCTATTGTTTGAGACCTTTTCCAACCATAAACATGGCCTTTATTAAAAATGACAGTTGTAAACCTGATGAGGAGTCCTATTTCAAATAGGACTAAAACTATTTGACTTAAATCCTAACAACCTTATCTAAACATTAATTACATCACACGTCTCTTTCATTTCCATGAGGTCGAATTCTGATGATGACCTTCAACTTGTTGTGACCATGAAGCTGATGATGTTGTTCTCCTGAAACCTAGGAAACTGTCTCCCTGATTTTAGGCCTTTGATTCCTTTAATTCCTTAGTACATCCTGACCATTTATGAACCATGTTTAGATTCAATTTACTGTAAAATACTCAACCATATGTCTTAAATCATCTCCTTGTGCCATATATACAAGATTTAACTTTGAATTATGTAAAAGATTGAAAATAGACTTGCGCTATGAAAACAACACAGTTTCGTAGTTCTTTTCGTAGCACAGCGTTTTAACTCATTTTCCTTCAATGTTTTGGATTATTTCCTTCAGGATGGTTTTCATCTTCACTTGAAATTTCTTTCCTACAAGTTTCAGGTCAAAACACATAAAAATTCCCTTCAAAAATTGATAAGGAAAGGGCGAAAAATCTTTCCATTTGCAAATTATTCCTGTTTTTTTTCTTCTGAAAATTAGGTCTTTGGATAGAGCCTATATCTCTTCATCCATGATGTATTTTCAGAAATTGAAGGAGGTTTTTGTAGGTCATTCTGTATTGAGTGAAAACCTCTCTTGGTTTTTTTAAATACCTCTCTTGTTTTCTAGAAACTGTCTTTGACAAACATGTTTAATACAGGAAAACTCCGTTTTCTGAAAATAGGGCTTCAAAGAAAGCCTTGTCTCTCCCAACTGATAACACTGGTGAGAAAAGTGAGAGAGGTTATTGTATCCGGGGATGTGATTAAGACGAAAGTCTTTCAAAATTCCAAAATACTTTTTCATGTGGCCAGAAAATGATCTTGAAGTTGACTGCTAAACAGTCATGTACAGGACATTTTGTAACAGTGGTTTCATAGCGCAAGTTAAGTTATCAATTTATCCCACTTCATAATGAATTGGAAGAAAACGAGAGACTTTTTGTAGCTAGGTATGTTAGGAAGCAAAACCTCTTTCATGTTTCAAAAATTCGTTTTCAGTTTCCCAGAAACCCCCTTGGAAGTTGACTACTAAAACCAGAAAACATAGTTTTTTCTTCATGACTTTCAATAGTTTTGTAGCGCAAATCAGCTTTTTTGAGCTGGCTGCGCTACGAAAGTAAGGTTTCTTGGCTAATTTGACAAGTTTTGAAATGAAGCTTTAGGAAATGACTCACAAATGGAAATTATGGATCTTTGATCATGGAATGGACCTAAAAGACTTTATTTGAACTTGAAATATGACATTTAAAACTTATAAAACTATGACCTACCCTTTACCAAGACTTAAAATGACTTTTAGACCTACTTGAAATCATGATAAAAAACAGAGTTGACACAATGATATTTTGAGAATTTTTGGGTGATAACAGTGGCTCCAATTGGGATAGTGTGCCCCTGTGGTACACTAAGAACCAGTAGTTCCAATGCTGCTATCCATTTTCTTGACAAAAAACAGAAATTTTTTTGAATTGCCAAGCTTCCTCCTCAAGCTCTAATGGCCTTCACCTCGGGCTCAATCTTGATGATCACTACAAGAAGCACCCAAAATTTACCTACTAAAAAAAAATGCTCAGTCAACTTTGAGTTTAGTCACACACTCCTACCTACCCTAGCAACTGCAATATCCATTTTAACTCAAACAACATGAAATTTCCAATGAAGCCAATCATTTGTCTTATTTGATATTTGAAGCTCTTAACTACATTCGAAACCAAAGTAACCATGATACTGAGATGACTAAGGAAATTTAGAATGTATATGATCTTCATAATGAAAATGAAAAAAAAAACTAAAGTGTAAATCTTTTCCATGTATTCGGCTATAGGGTCAAAGAAGACATGATTAGTTTGATGATTCTCATAATATTTTGTAGCTTTGGACAGCTCATATATGCTTTTTCCAACCACACACGATTTCATTTGTATGCTATCCAACTGTTGTTCCAACTGATTCTCAAAGACAGTATATTCTTTCTCATTCTCAAAAGAGAAAGGAAGCAACACCTTCTCTTTGTGTTCTAGCATGGAAATATTTTGAAAATACTGATCTTGATCTTGAAGCCTATAAGATTGAAATTTATCCTCTAAAACTTCAATGTCCTTTTCAATGTTCTTAGTAACTTCATCCACAAACTAAATCTTATCTTCTGACTTGCATTCAAATGATTTCAGATTAGAAGACAAGGATAAAGAAAAAAAATTCACCCACTTCTTAATTAATGTAATCATCATTTGATGTAGGCTGATGCAAGAAATGACATGATGAATTAAGTTTTTCCTATACCTAAGGATTGTAGCAAGCATTTTCCAATATTTCCTATTGCTGTTTGAAATGATTTTCATACTCTTGAAGATCAAAGGATTGACAAGTCTGCTACAAATTTTCCTCAAACTCAGAGGATGTGACATGATTTTCATAAGTAAACTCCTGCTGGGTTTGATTTACATCCAAGGGAGATGTTATCCTTTCTTCTTGGTGTTCTTCTTGTTGATGAAAGGTATTGTCATGAAGGGTCTCTAAAATTTTCTCATCCATGAACTCATCATCTTCATAAAAATTCTCCAAATATTCAATAAAACTCTTAGAGTGTTTACAACAGTCTTTGACCAGCAATAAGGAGGGATGAAACTCTTTATACATCTCATAAAATGTAATATGGAAATAAGCAAGAGAATATAATGAACCAGTTGGCAAGCTTTCATACCAAGACCATGCTTTTCCTTCTAAAGTGGCCATAAACATCTTCATGAGACAATATTCGGGAACTGAACCTTAAGATTGTGTACATGCTTATGGAACCTAACGAAATGAAGAGCAGCATTGTCTTTCTTTTCATCTTTAAATATCGGAAGATCATCTAACCATTCAACCTTTGGCATAGGATTTGGAAAACCAGGGATATGAGACTGATTCATAGGGGCATACCTGGCATTTATTCTTGCAATGGAACTCATCTTGAAGCTTCATCAAGCTACTGATCTTCAAGAAGTGGAGTCACCTTCCAATTTTTTATTTGATGTGTGGAGTCGCCAAGGTAGATGCAGCCTCGAAAAGCTTCCTGAGCTTCTGCTACCTTCAGAAGTTCAACTTCTTGATTTCGGGAATGAGTAATCTTCAAGCTCCTAGTAGACGCACTGAAATGTTATCACAAAATTAGGCCTGATGGGTTGCTCATCAAGTAAATCTTGTGTAACTGTTTCAGACCAATCTTTTAGCTGAGGCTTAGTCTCCTCAACCTGAGAGGGCTCTCTCAAGGGTTTATGATTTTTTATTAATGGATAGATGACTAACTCTATATGGAAAATAGATAGATGATATAACAGATTATAAATCACATTAGAAAACATTCATTGGGCCATGGAGTCAAGATAAATTCAACAAAAACATCACAGTCTATATAACATGGAAGTCAAGGCATTTGGAGTTCAAGTAAGGGAGTAAAACATTTGGAACAGTGATACACACAGTCAGTTTGTATATGAAGGAAGTTAGAGCATTATAAATGAATACTAAGTATCATATACAAACACTAATGCAAATAGAAGTATTGAAGAATTCCATTAGAATAATAGCACATAGGAACTCCTCATGAATCTTTAGTTGTCAAAATAGAACTCTGTATTAAATTGAAAAAACCAGTGACATACAATAACACAGTCTTTGCTAATAAAAATGTCCAACCCTTAGCATTTCGACCTCTTCACCTTTATAGATGATTTAAAATATAGGATAAGCTTATCCTCCACTAGACACCTCGAAATCCTATTTTTTGAGACCTTTTCCAACCATAAACATGGTCTTTATTACAAATGACAGCTGCAAACCTAATGAGCAGTCCTATTTCAAATAGGACTAAAATCTTTGAATTAACTCCTAACAACCTTATCTAAACATTAATTACATCACATGTCTCTTTGATTTCCATGAGGTCGAATTCTGATGATGACCTTCAACTTGTTGTGACCATGAAACTAATGATGTTGTTCTCTTGAAACCTAGGAAACTGTCTCCCTGATTTTAGGCCTTTGATTCCTTTAATTCCTTAGTACATCCTGACCATTTATGAACCATGTTTAGATGCCATTTACTGTAAAATACTCAAACATATGTCTTAAATCATCTCCTTGTGCCAGCTATACAAGATTTAACTTCGAATTATGCAAAATATTGAAAACAGACCTGCGCTACGAAAGCAGCACAGTTTCGTAGTGCTTTTCGTAGCGCAACATTTTAACTCATTTTCCTTCAATGTTTTGGATTATTTCCTTCAGGATGGTTTTAATCTTCACTTTACATTTCTTTCCTAGAAGTTCCAGGTCAAAACACATAAAAATTCCCTTCAAAAACTGATAAGGAAAGGGTGAAAAAAGCTTTCCATTTGCAAATTATTCCTATTTTTTTTCTTCTGAAAAATAGGTATTGGGACAGAGCCTATATATATTCATCCATGATGTATTTTGAGAAACTGAATGAGGATTTTATAGGCCATTCTGGATTGAATAAAAACCTCTCTTGGTGTTTTAAAATACCTCTCCTATTGTCCAAAAACTGTCTTTGAAAAACATGTGTAAAATAGGAAATCTTTGTTTTCTAAAAATAGGGCTTCAAAGAAAGCCTTTTCTCTCCCAATTTATAACACTTGTGAGAAAAGTGAGAGAGGTTATTTTAGTTGGGGATGTGATGAAGACAAATCTATTTCATAATTCCAAATGTTTTTTTCATGTGGCCAGAAAATGATCTTGAAGTTGACTGCTAAACAGTCATGTACAGGACATTTTGTAACAGCAGTTTCGTAGTGCAAGTTAAGTTATCAATTTCTCCCACTTCATAATGAATTTGAAGAAACTGAGAGATTTTTTTGTAGCTAGGTATGTTAGGAAGAAAACCCTCTTTCATTTTTCAAAAATTCATTTTTAGTTTCCCAGAAACCCCCTTGGAAGTTGACTACTAAAACCAGAAAAAAGAGTTTTTTCTTCATGACTTTCAGCAGTTTCATAGCGCAAATCAGCTTTTTTGAACTAACCGCGCTACGAAAGTAAGTTTTCATGGCTAATTTGACAAGTTTTGACATGAAGCTTTAGGAAATGACTCACAAATGGAAATTATGGATCTTTTATCATGGAATGGACCTAAAAGACTTTATTTGAACTTGAAATATGACCTTTAAAACTTATAAAACTATGACCTACCCTTTACCAAGACTTAAAATGACTTTTAGACCTACTTGAAATCATGATAAAAAATAGAGTTGACACAATGATGTTTTGAGAATTTTTGGGTGATAACAGTTTCCATCATTCTTTAGATGATTTTCATCATCTAGTAGCAGGCTACATGTTATCCCTCCTTGATAGTGCAGTTTTACTCAGCTATTTTGTATTCAACAACTACATTCAGTGGAGGAAGAATGAGGAGCTAGATCTTCAGATTCTAGCTTGAGGATCCAGTGAAGGGATCAACCCTTCAAGCATAGAGCTAATTGTATATCATTGCAGCCATCTATTCTTCAATTCATACTTTAGATTTGCATACCCAACAATCACATGTTGTAGGGCCTAAGAGGGTGATTTTCCCGGATTATCAGATTTGGAAATCCTTTCTAGGTTATCTTGGGTATTCATCATAGAGCCAGATCTAAAATCTCGGCATCATTTGAGCTCCGGAGTTGCCAAATCTACACTTCTATTTTCAGCCGGCAGTTACAGTATTGACATTTGTAGGAGGGATAATGCAGTATTCCTTCCAACAGTCCAACAGTTATGCAGTCCCTCTTGTGGGAGGACTTCAGGGTCATTCTAGTCTACTTGTTTTTCTTGAGTGTCTCATATTTTGAGCACTATTGTACTTGTTTTTCCACCTCCATAAAATAAAATGGCTCATCTATTTTGTACATTTTTATGGTGTATTTATATTATTTGTTCATTGTTGCAATTTCCAGCTATTGTGTTTTTGTATTACTGCATTCTCCCTTTTGGGATATTACAATGGTATCAGGGCATGATCTTTGACTCAACTTGTGGGCACTTCATCTTTAACATGAGAAGAAGAAACATAAAGTAGAGATCCACAATGACAAAGGGTTTGAGTTTTGCCACATTTCTCTTTAGATCTAAGCAACATCTCTCGAAGGAGGTCAATAAAATGAAGAGAGAAAGGAAAAAAGAGAGCTCAAGAAGGTTTCAATATGAGTAAGGTCCAAGCACTTCCTATTAGCAACAGAAGAAATTGGCAATACATAGATATCCACAACATTCTACTAGATCCCCTTTCTTTGAGAAGGAAGGTGAATGGTATGAATATGGAGGAGACTTGGGGTATGAGACCCTAATTAAATATCTATCCAAGTACAAAGAACAGTCCAGAGCACTCAAGGAAAATCTAACTCTCCAACAATTTTTCTAATTCAAAGAAGAAAGGAGATCCCGCAAGAGTAATAGAAGAACGAGGCCTAGATTCTTCTTGCCTACATTTAATGGATCATACAAAAGCACAGTAAGGGCTTGGATGAAAGATTTAGATGCATTATTTCAGCTATATCTAGTAGCAAAAAGAGAGGTTGATGAGATTGCAGCACTGCACCTTGAGGGTGAAACAAAATATTGGTGGTTCAGTCATTTTTCACATGCCAAAGTAACTTCTTATGTAGATTTCTTTGAAAGACTGAAGAAGAAGTTTGGTAGAAGGAAATTAGAGACACTTACCATAATTGATGAGATAGTACATGAGAAGCCGAAGGAATATGTCAGCATTATCACTCCGAAAGAGGAGCCCCTACCACCACCATCAGCTGCAAGAGTACTTGCATCACGAGGAAAAGCACATGCATCTTTGCAAGATGGTCTTGAGCTCTTGAAATTTGGAGCCCCATGCATGATTCAGGAGATGCATGAGGAGGAAGAGGAAGATACGAACGCTGGTACAGTAGAAGAGATGCAGCCATCATCATTACTAGTAGTTGGAGAGACCATTGCACCAGTTGGAGGAAATCTTGTAGCTGTGCAAGATGTTCCCAAGATTCAACTTATCCAAGGTTTGCAAACACTTTCATCTCATATTATTTCAGTACCTCATATTGAGAATTGTGAGAACATGCCATCAGGGAAATTGCATAACCAAAGATCAGAGAACCTTGTTGATTTGGAGCAGCAAAATATCATTGCACAGAGGACCCTTGATTTGATCAAGGAGGAGATGCATAGTCATTCGTGTTTTTCATTGTTGAGCTACATACAACACTTTGTGTTGAAGTGTGGAGTTTCAGAGGATGGGATGAGTTTAGTCCTATTCAGTAAAATGTCAGGCTATGATTTCAACATTGTGTATGGCCATGAGACAACAGATGTATCACCATGCAGATCTACAATGATGTCACTTAGCAATAGTGATGAGATGAGGGCCCCATTATTCTTGGAGCATTCTGAAGGCAACTTCACTCATGAAGCACTGGAAGGAGAGATGCTCCATGGTATACATCCTATGATGGAGATCATTTTCCATTGTTAGGATGGAGTTTTCTTGTTAAGCTTCTCATAGCTCAAAGATAAATTTCTACCTACAACATGTATGGAACCTTATGGGTTCTATTGGTCCATTGATGAAGGGATCTCATGGAGAGACCTCAAAGGAGGTGCACTTCAACATATCATGGATTTGAAAGCTTATCAGATGGAGGAGGATGGTATTCTACCTTGGGTAGATACCCATTTCGAGCATGACATGATTCATCATCCACAGTGGGATGGTTGTATGAGGAGGATGAGCAAGGGATTAACCACCTACTTACAGATCTATGATATAGGGCAGCAAGAAGCATGGTTACACTAGTTTCTCTTGGGTGAGTATGGTTACTACTCAACATCCCACATTTTTATGATCCATGCCATATATGCCATATATATCACCGATGTTATGTAGCAGCAGGAGGCATGGCTGCACTAGTTATGGTTGAGATATTTTGGCCATCTCATGACATATCCTATGTTAATGGGTGGATCATTATTTGAGACATGGTATAACTCTCACATGATGTGGCAGCAGGGAGCTTGTTTGTATTGGGCTGATGTGACATTCTACATGTCAATCAGTGTGTTGTTGCTCCATGACTTGCATCATGATGATGTGAGATGGCAGCAAGAATCCTTTTTGTTATGGCTACTCTTGGGACAGTATGGGATGATTTTTACCCATACATTGCATGATGATGTTGGAGGATGGAGACATGAAGCCTTACTGCGTTAACTTCTGTTAAAAGAGTTTGGTAATTTTACTTGGTATGATGATGATGTGACGTGGAAGCAAGAGGCATTGCTGCAATGGCTTATTTTGAGAGAGTATGGATCTCATACCTGGGTTGACGATGATTTGTCGTGGCAGAAAGAAGCATTGTCGTGGTGGCTTCTCTTGAGAGAGTATGGCTCTTTTACTTGGTTTAATGATGATTTGGCACGACAGCATAAGGCCTTGCTGCGGTGGTTGTTATTGGGAGAGTATGGTTTAACATTTTATATGTTCATTCATATGTCTCTACTTATTGTTTTGCACCATGTTGATGTAATGCTTAGATCCAATAGGGCCAGTGATGAAAGCATGGAGAGATACAATCTACTTCATGTAGCATGGGATGGAAAGATAGTTCATGAGTTGGGACTTTCCCCTTTGGGAAGAGACCAATTCACCTTATGTATCTCATACATAGAGGAGGATATTGGACAACATATGGTTGCCACTTGGAGACTCATTGATAAGGAAAGGTATCTAACTTTTCAATTGGAGGCCATTCTAGACATTCCAGAGACGCAGCTATGGAGCTGGGCATGCATAACACATTGGAGCAAATTGGGAGGACTTACATATGAGGATGCGATATGGAGGGTGATGGATTGCTGTAGCATCCACTTTTGCAGTTGCTTTAGGACAAGAAAAATTTTGGTAGGGAGGATTTAAATATTCCCAATTTTCCATCAGATAATTGGAATATTAGAGTTCTTACTTTTTCTAATTAATTAAGTAAATAAGAGGGTGGAGGGACCCATAAACCCCATAGATGAATAAAATCCAATTTTGATGTGTGTATGTGGGTTAATTAGAAGTATATCAACATTATGGAGTAGTGGAGAAAATTCTTAATGAAGGAAGAGTGGAGATCATGCAAAATTAATGAGAAGATCATGGAGATCATGGAGGAAGTCAAATGAGATCATGGTGCATGAAAAGTAAGATCATAGAGAAATAATGATGAAATAGTGGAGGAAGTGGTGCATTTAATGCACACATGATGGAGAGAGTGAGAATTAAATGCAGAGATGGTGGAGAACATGGAGAGATATCACAGTCTTCATGAAGGCTAGTGGCCACATGTGTAGTATAGGTATGAGGTGGGCGAGGGCTATGGAAGTCTCACAAACCATATAAGGAAGATTAAGGCAGCAACAGAAGGAAGGATTTAGATTTAGATTATTGATATGTTTAGATCTGGATTTTTTGGTTGACATTTCTATGCACGCTTCAGCTGTTTAGCGAAGCCTGCAGTGTTGTTTAGCACACGGGTGTTTCCGAGCAGAAATCCCACCCTTACACATGGGGGACTTCAAGTGCTTACTCTGGGAAGGTTTCTTTGAGCTGCCATACATCATTAGGCATTGGTGCCACATTTAGCCCCTCTCTACAACACATTTATTCTCAGGAATTACGCATTCCTGCTTGAGGGTTTGAGAGGAGGAGGTTGTTTCTAGAATTTCAGCTAAGAAATTGGTGGAGGATTCATCATTTCACATTTTTCTTCAAGATCAGTCTTCCAGGAGCAACATATTCATATCTGGCATTCAGACCATCAGTTTATACCTCCATGCAGCAACAATTCCCTCAGGAATTGCACATTCTAGTCCTGTAGATATATTGGAGGAGGGAAGTTTCCAGTATTTCAACTAGAAATCCTGTGAGGGACCATCTCCTCACTTTTTATTCATTGTTTCCATAATTATTGAGCTGATTTTCATCATCTAGCAGGAGGCTATAGATTCTCCTTCCTTGACAACACAATTTTACTCAGCTATTGTGTAGTCAGTAGCTGCATTCAGTGGAGGAAGAAGGAGGAGCTAGATCTTGAGCTTCTAGCTTGAGGATCTAGTGAAGGGATCATCCCTTCAAACATAGAGCTAATTGTATATCATTACAACCATCTATTCTTCATTTCATGCTTCATATTTTCATACTGAGTAGTCATATGTTGCAGGGCCTAAGAGGTTGATTTTCTAAGATTGTTAGATCTGGAAATCCTTTCTGGTTATCTTGGGTATTCATCATAGAGCTTGGATCTGAAATCCCGGCATCATCTGAGCTCTGGAATTGCCAAATCTACACTTCTATTTTCAGCTGGCAGTTGTAGTCTCGACATTTGCAGTAGGGACAACGCAGTATTCCTTCTAGCAGTCCAACAGTTACACAGTCCCTCTTGTGGGAGGACTTCAGGGTCATTCCAACCTACTTGTTTGGCTTGAGTGTCTCATATTTTGAAAACTATTATACTTATTTGTCCACCTACATATAATAAAATCGCTCAGCTATTATGTATATTTTTATGGTGTATTTAGATTATTTGTTCATTTGTGCAGTTTCCAACTATTGTGTTTTTGTATTACTGCATTCTCCCTTTTGGGATATTACATTACAGTAGGAACTTGGTGGCACTTTCTAGATTGAAATATGCTAAGCTGGAAGATGCCTTGAAGATACTAGAGAAGATATACTGATTTGAATTGACCCCCCTTTCTTGCATCTGGAAAAATAGCTTTAGAGCATCCTCACTATATAACCATTATTGGCATAGTCTAAAACCATTGTAGTCTTTGAGATGACATCCCATTCAAGATTTTGATCAAACACTTTGCATGAATTTTATATGTGCACCCACTTCACATACGTGTTAGCAAAACTACTCTCCAAAGGTATTTTCGATTCCAAACCAGATCCAATAAGTTGGGCATGGACTTCCTCGCCCCATTCTAGAAAAAATAGGTTACCTCCATTATTAAGAACACCAAAAAATGTAAACTGATTTGGTCTCTGTTGGGAGTTTTAATCGATGAATTAATCCTCCTAATATTGAATTGTCAACACGGACTCGTAAACACGAGTTATACTGCGCTTTTGGTTCATCTTAGGATCAGAGCATAAACATTCCTTAATAATGATATACTAAGTAATGGAATGACAAAGAAGAATGCTATGAGCTAACACACATCTCACTTGTGGACTAATAATCTTAAAAGAGACAACCTAATTCATTCAAGCCATAATATTCAAACTTCTCGCACTTCTGGTGATTAGATCCAATCTTCTTGAACATAAAGCAATCTTTCTAATTAAAGAAGTAGAATCAATAATTGAATTCAATTGAATTCAAACTCATATTTTAATCAATCCATTATTTAATCAAGGATAATTTGCACTTAAACTATATCTAACATTCACTACAATTCACTTACTGCAACAAGACTGTAATAAAGTATAAAAAAAATCAGATCATTCTCACACTGTAACTGAATCAATCCTAGAATTCTATATTGTACTTCAAATAAAAAATCCTTCTATGATATCTCAGAAACCATAATCTATTTATTCCTTACATTAACCAGTCTCCTTATGTTAACATATAAACAAAACTCTAAAAAGAACACACACTCCTCTTAATCATGAACTCAAAATTGAAACTAACTAGAACACTCTGTCTTGAGGAAAACACACACTAATAAATTAAAAATTCAAAATGATAAAGGAAAATCCTAACTGTTCCTGGGCTTCAAACCAATGAACTTCACAAATCGACTTCTATCAATTCAAAACCATTTAATAGCAATAAAAGTATTCTAATATAATTATGGGACTAATATTTTTCTATAGCAAACACTCTGAATCCAACAAACTTGCTAATTAATAAACTCACCCTAAAATTATAAAATGAAATTCAATCACTTTTAAAGATCACACTGTTATTGAACTCATATACACATTTAAGAAATTGAATTCAATGATAAAACTCACACTAAAACTCAAACTGCTCATCAATAAAACTTATACAACGAGACAATGAAACTCACACCTGAGTAATTCGATTATGAACTTAAGACACTACTGCTCTGGAAATAAAAATGTGGACGCTAGTTCAAGTTCACGTTAATGTCTCTAAGGCCGGATTTCAAAACACACTCACACTGTTTGATGATTTTGAAACTGCAAAGGCTTGAAAAGAAATTCTCAAACACAGGAGTAACTTCTAAGTTTTGAATGCAATTCAAAAGAAATCAAACATTGTATATGTGCAATTTGTAATTACAAATACAGCCTTACGTACTATCACTACATACATCTACGAACTCACACTTCTCAAAATAATCAAATCCATTGTTAATAATCGGAAACACGCACAGAGAACTCACACTATTAAATCATTGTTTTAATGCATGCATATAGTCATTCAATACAGTTCTATCTGTAAGTACTTCAACACAACATAACGCCTTATGGAAACAAAGTGATGCTCTATTAAAAAGGGTCAAGCATGATATGCAATAACTGTCATGAATTCAAAAACCGAAGAAACACGAGACCAAATATAATTGAAATCTTAATGAAATCAAATCATGATCTGCTTAATCATGCTATAGAATTCACAAGTTTTTTAATAAAAACAAACACAATTTAATTCAATCTACCTACGAAAAGGACTAAGTCCCAGACTTTGGTGGGCCATTTCCACACCTGGGAAGGTTAAAAATTACATTGAGAAGAAGATCTTCACTTATTCGAGCTAGAAATGCATCACAATGGTAGTCACAAAAATTCAAATCAACATACACCCATTATATTACTGGAACAAGTCTTGAATTAAGATAAAGAAATTCTGCAATAACACGAATTTCTGCGTACACACTGACAAATTCAATCTTTTTTCCTCTCTAGCTAACTTGCTTAACTCCTCTACTAGCCTTTATAGGAGATACCATTATACATAAAATAGAAAATATTTTATTACATGGAAAACTAAGAGATCTACGACTAATCTTAGCCTTCAAAATCTGATTTCAAGTACATATTTTCTTTTCATAAACTAACTGCATCCAACCAAGTCCTATCCTTAGGTTGTGCTTGATTGGTGATGATTTGGAAGCTGGCTGCTTAGGGACCATCAAGCTCATTCTCGAACAATGGTAGTTTCATTGACCCCTTCGAGGCTCTAAAGGTATAATAGGCCTCCCAAACCTTGAGTACTATTCCAGAACTTGGATGTTTAAGTAAGAAAATTAAAAGTAGAACTTGATGCCACAATCCTCCTCCATCTTTAGCTGTGTAGGCCCTTCTCCATTAAACTTCAGATCTAGACCCATAAGGATTAGTTGGAAGACTAGGAACATAACTTAACTACTTAATTTTAATCACAAAATAGTAAAAATGACACTATTGCAATGCTTTACCTCTTATCAAGGATTTGGCAAGGTTTAGGAGAAAATAGAGATGGAGGATAGGAAAAGGGAAATTATCATGACAAAAGAGGGCCAAAATATTCATAATGAGTGAAAAAATTGGGACAAAAAAATACACCAACATCCCCCCAAACCTATTTTTATGCATGTCCTCATGCATCTGCTACTGCTAACAAAAAGTAAAAATTGGAGGGACCTGATCCTAAATTCTTGTTTCTTTGATTAAAACCTCTAAATGATGATGGGGTGACCCTGAAACCTTCTAAAAGTACAAAGCCAGCTTCTGGGCATTTATCCTTTTGACTGGTTGAAGTCGAGTTGTCTTCCATCGAAGGAATTGTTTGTTATTCAATTTTAGGGTATGATTATGTGATGTGAGGGACTGATTGCTTTCCTCATATTCCTTGTTGGTGTATCGAGCATAATGAAGAAATTTTTTATACTTGTGTACACGCTCCCACAACTTGGAATTTTTCATTTGCAATTTATCTACAAGAGTTTGCATATTCTTGAAATCAATAGCATGGGACAGGTGCACAGGTGCCATAGACTGTTGAGAAGTCTTGCCTCCTTGAACACGGCCGATGGAACGATTATTAGTGGTAGAAAATTGATTCTACATGTTTTTAGTCTTACTGGGTATAGGTTGGGTAAGGGATAGATCTGCTAGATCTTCAGTACCAACCTGAGGAATGTCCTCTTCAAATAGGGGGGTAACTACGTCTTCACTTCTCAAACTCCGCTGCTTAGCATTTTGATCAGGGGATGACGGGGTGTGAACATGTGCATAACTGGGAACCTTTGAGATAGAATGTGTGGCTCAATTCACACTATGGGTTCATCATTGGCCTTCAACATAGGTTTCCACGATGCGGATTGAGGGTTTTTGAGCAGAGTACATAGTCTTTCCACATTTTGGCTTAGGTTTAGGATCATTGTAGACTAGAGGAATATTCATTCAAGGATCTTCAACTCGTTCCTAATTCATAGGGATTTCCTCAAGTTGGTTCATTTCTTCCCTCCATCACTTCCCTTTTTGCTTCTTAATTGTTTGCTTCTTCAAAAATTTTGTTGCTTCCACCTTACTAGAAGAAGGGGTTTCATAGGTGGGGGAGGTGGAAGGAGCAGGAGATGTAGGGGAGGTAGGGGTTGCTTTTGAACTGGGCACAGGGAGTTCCTTCTTCTGCTTTAGGGCTCCACCCACTAGTCTCTATCGCCCCTTCACATGCATTTCCTCTCCAGGGAATTTTTCAATCAAGAAATCCTCCCATGACTTCTTGCATTTGCGTAGCTCATAAATGACTATGATCTTGATTAAATTGTGATGGTACACAACCATCTCAAGCTTTCGACTTTATGAATAAACACCTTGGGCCATCTTATGAAGACTAAGCCATAATAAATGAGGGATATTAATGGAGCAATTCTTAGTAAAATTTGTTAAGATCCGAATGTGATAAAGAAAGAAAACAACATACATGCCCTCGCATGTGAGAAAACTTTGCAACATGGTGATTAACGGGAGCCATCTCTCCTCAATGTAATTGCACAACACTCCCTTATCCTAATTGAGTAACTGATATGCAGGCTTTTTAAACATAGCACAATTTTGAATCTTGAGCTGCCTAGCTTTGAAAAATTGCACACCCTCTACAGGAAACCCTAAGGCCTTACTCAAGGATTCCTCGGTCACTTTCAAACTTCAATTACCAATCTTTGCTTGCTTCCCATCAAAGATCTGAGCAAATGCCAATGCCACCACATCGTTATAGCCTTGAAAATTTTGTAGAAACATCGTCCAACCTCTTTCTTCTATAATCCCTTTACAAAAATGATATTCTAGGCTTCTTGCAAATTGACCGAATGTCGGCTCGTGGCGATCGGCTCCCATTGTAAGCAACACCATGAAAATTTCAATTCGAATCACACCTACAATGGTCTCTTAATAGAGGAGGAATTCTTATACAAAATACCATAGCAGTATCAGAAGGAAATGTATGGTGGAAAAATTCTAATATGAGTGCAATAAGGAAATACATACCCTTGACTATACTTAAAAACTATCTCTGTGTACCATATCATATGCTCGGCCAAAAGCAATAATTACACAACCCTCCCTGATGCAGTGATGGAACCTTCAAACGTGCCTCAGTAAGTTAGTGATGCCCCATCATGATTCTTCGATCATATGGTGACCAGCATGATAGTCGATCAATCCCCAAATGATGCGGCCGAATTTGTCACATGAGTATAATCATAACACAGCAAAGGGAAGTACCATTCTGAAGTGATGGGATTAGTAATTTTGAAGGCTGAGGAGAGATTTCCTATGATTAAAAATTGTACTTAGGAAATGGCATTGGAAATAGGGGAAGAACATAGGAAGGGAATTTGGGGATTATAGTTAAGGTTTTTAGGAAAGGAATAGTTAGAGGTGCATTAAAAAATAGTATTCATATTAGCCATTTGTGATCAAATTCAAGCAAATTAAGTAAATTACCTGAGCCACTTTAATGATATTTGGAGAAACAGTGTGAAAAATAATACAGTTCAATAGCAGCAACCATTGTCTGAAAAACAATACTGCTAGTAGGAGTAACATTTTAGGCATCAAATAAATGTTGCAGCCAATTTTCTAGGGCTATAATCTCGACAACAAATATTTTTAAAAAAAATTACAGTCAAGTACTGAGGTAGTCACAATACATAAATAATTAAGTACAAAAGCAGTTTTAGTACATAATCAGTTAAGTACATAAAACATAGTACGAAATCTGTAGACATTTTCACATAATGCCACAGAGTTTGCTAAGTATTTCCACTGAAAACCTGCTTACCATCCCATGGATTTTGGCCAGGTGTTGGAACGGGGTTCCCTAAGATGAGTTTTTGGTATAATTTTGTAATAGTTGGGCTTGTGTAGGGGTTTTGGGGCAGGTCAAAGCCCCCAATGTTTTGTAATGGGTTAAAGGGTAAACCTAGGGTCTGTAAACCATGGTTTGTGGACCATAGGATAAAAAAGGCTACAATGATATAAATAGATAGATATTTGGGTCTAGTAGGAAAAAGAAGAAGTAATATTGATGCTATGTGCGAATTATTGAGATCTGTTTTGGGTAGTTTTGGGTAAGGACTCCTACTAGCTGTGTGCATGGAGATCCTTAGTCCTGCTGTGTGTAGACCCCACTGGTTGTGTGCATGGGCAGTGTCTTGGGTTGTAATTGGGTTTTTTGGATACTAATGAATGAAGAATATATTTGCAGTATCTTTTGATATCTAGAATGATCATGTTTATTACTGAAGTGCATCTGTGTTATTGATTTGAGCTGCAAATGTATCTGTGATCTATGAATTAGCGGTGATTATAAAGTTCTATGATAGTAATTGTTGATGTGCACATGGATGTGAATGTATTGATAAGATCTATTAATGATAGTATATTTTTTATGGTTACATGCTGATTATATTGTTAAAAGCCTGATAATAGACTCATTCTGTGTGAACCTAATAGTTCGACGAAGATCTACCTTAATTACCTACTCTCTCAAAGGGTGCGGAAACCTAGTTCTAGCACCCTCCCATACTAATTTGGGTGATACCTTGGCCTGCAAAAGCAGGTCATTTCCAAAAGGGCCAATAGTATAGGGGTTTGTTGGTAAACTTTAACCTCCAAACCTGGGTCAGGACCCCTCAAGCCAAAAAATGGTTCCATTGTCGGGACCGGGAGAATTTTGAGAGAGAGATTAGGTAATGCCACGAGGCCATTGGAGACTTGAGAAATTGGAACTTGAAGAATGGTTTGAAAGACAGATTCAGGAATTTTCTGTAAAGGAGAATCGTAGCACAAAGATGACAAATGAGAAGTGGAATAAAAGGTACATCTTCATCAAAGTCTAGGAAATTTTCTTTGTAAATTTTGTGCACGAGCTCTAGGAGAGGTTAGCAAGGCTGGTAGAATTCTAGACATGTTGGAAATACGATTAGATTACATCGTGGAATCCAGAATTGATTCGACAGTTGGAGAAAGCTGAAAACATAATCACCCGTGTTGTAGATCATTGGGTGGACAACATGCTAGGAGTGTTTGTAACAGAATCCACAGTTGATCAGTTTGTATTATACTCTGAGGCGAAGCAGAGGTTCTTCAAAGGATTTTGAGGTAAGTTCTTGTAAACGTTTCCATTACTAATTAAAATATTTTTGGGAATCACGATTGCCATTAGACCAAAATCCGTAGGTGTTAGTCAACGATCGCATCGCCAGAGATAAGGATCCACGAAAGGTGGTTAGTCCATGTCACGAAACACACAGGGAGCGTTGGTTTAACCAATGTCCAACAATCCCATCCAATTCGATCTGGGTGTGTATCGAACTCGTGACCTACACTCTGATACCATTGTTGGGAATCATGATTGTTGTTAGACCAAAACCCGCAGGTGTTAGTCAATGATCGCATCGCCAGAGATAAGGATCCACGAAAGGCGGTTAGTCCATGTCACAAAACACACGAGGAGTGTTGGTTTATCCAATGTCTAACAAATATTACTGTGTGAAAAATGTATTATGTGCAGCCACACCGAATGAATGACCTTTGATTAGAGTGAGAGTACAACATGAAATGGTAAGTACTACCAGACCAACCGAGAAGGGGATAGATCCATCTACAGTCCATTAGGAGAGTCAGTTGCACATGCAGGAAATAGTCCTCCAGCTACACCACCTTCGAGTCAGCATAAGGGAAAGAACTCCCCCACACCTCCGTCACCACCAGAAGAAGATATGGCCACACACATGAAGCTACCCACCTTCAAGGGTGTAGGAGATGAAGATATGGACCGATTTTGGTTTGTAGCAGAATTGGTATGGACTGTGTAAAATGTGGCTAGAGATGCTGTAAAGAGGGCACAGCTATCCCTCGCCTTTGAAGGAAGGGCTCTGGACTGGTATATGGGGTATGTAGGCCAGCATGTGGATCCGTCTATTCAAGATATTAATAATGCTTTAAAACAATAGTTTCGGAAGCCTAAGTCCTACTCTCAGCTAGTGACTGACTTGAAATATTTTAAACAAGGACCCACTGAGTTTGTATGAGAGGCTGATCAACGGTTAAAGACGGTTAGTAGGGATGGGGAATTCCATTATGATGACAGACAACACAAGGAATGGTTCATCGCCGTGTTATTACCTCACCTGCGTGGACCTATGGGTCAGCAAGCGATTGAGATGCAAGAGAAAGCCTTGAATATTGGTCTAAAGCTAGAAGTTGTACCAAGAGACGATGCCCATTTTGGGGTACAGCAGATCTAGGGACTGTTGGAGGCAATTCACCTCAAAATCTAGAATCTGCGAAAAGAGCGAGGAAAGGAAGCTAGCCCAGATGTATGGTGCATAAAATGCAAGGCGTCCGGCCACACCAAGGATCAATGTCCTCTACTGGCGGACTACATGCAGGATGGGGGGCCTAGCCCATTGCGTTCTAAATAGGCTGCGGGACCAAGTGTTCCAATGTTATGGTGTGCTGACTATTGCATAGCTGGACTACATGATACCAACTACTTCCCCTATCTTGGTGCTTATGTTCCAAAATTGAAGCAACAATGGTGTCGATTCTGCTCATCTGTGGGACATGACGAACATAAATGTCAGACCTATGATTTAATAATAGACCGAGGAAACCTATACAGGGTGCAAGTTGACCCTTCTTCACCACTATCTCCCTCAGGCATAAGAGGCTCCTTAGTAAGAGGTAGGGGAGGGGGAAGGGGTGGAGGCACAGGTTGGGGAAGAGGGAAATTGATCTGTTACAACTGTGGGGAAATAGGGCACTTCGCAAGGGACTGTCCAAACCCTGCACGACAATATTTCCAATATTGTAGACAATTGGATCACGTGATCGAAGATTGCCCAGTATTGATAGAAAAAATGCAGGAAAAACAACAGACACCAACACAGAATGTGCAGAGGGTTAAGGAGGAACCGTGTGATGAGGGACCAAGTATTAATGTCATAATGCGTAGCGGCATGGCTACTGGAGGAGCTGAGGAGAAAGTTGTGGCTGAACCCCTTATCTAGAAAGTTGCTATTAAACAAGAAATCTTGGACTTACAGAAGGGGAAAAAATCCTTCATCGAAGCTCGCAAAGACTTTACCAAGGATGAGGCATCTACTTCCAAGGCTCCAAAAATCCTAAGAATGGATGATGAAGTTAAACCATTTCTACAGGCATGTATGAAACTGCTATGCAACCAAAAGGTAGTAGAAAATATTCAAGCACTAATAACAACTACGCAGAAAGAACTAACCCTCCCACAAAAGTTAGAGATGTTCACAAATTGTACAAGCACAAGCAGCGCACTGGGCGGGAAATGTGGCTAACAACACAGATTGGCGACTATGAAATGGATTAGGTCATCCTGGATCTGGGGTCAGATGCAAATGTCCTGCCTAAGAAATTATGGAAGAGGATGGGAGAACCTAAGCTAGAGTGGTCTACTATACAGTTGTACATGGCTAACCAACAGAAGATCATACCATTAGGGAGGCTATCAAATATTATGGTAGATATCGCAAGAGTTAAGGTATGCGTAGATTTTGAAGTAATTCAGATTGTGGAAGATGCGGACCCTTATCCTGCACTCCTGGAACTGGATTGGGTGATAGACATGGGAGGCATTATCAACTTAAAGAAAAGGAGCATGGTTTTTGAGAATGAGGGTACGAGAGTGATAGTCCATTTAGACCCGGTGGAAGGAGAGTGGTATACAGAACCGGTGTGCGAAGAAGACGATGTGGATCATATTTATAAACTAATTGCTTGGGAC
This sequence comes from Pinus albicaulis, assembly GCA_034641835.2. Lineage (NCBI taxonomy): Eukaryota > Viridiplantae > Streptophyta > Pinopsida > Pinales > Pinaceae > Pinus > Pinus albicaulis. The sequence continues at coordinate 1,306,715,676 of CM076572.1, forward strand.
GAGGATTGGATTAATCCTACAGCTGATGGTGTGCTGTGCTGGGAGAAAGATATTGAATTCCTCTCTGACTCTAATGGGGAGATAGAAAATTGGCAGAATCAGTTACATGACATATCTACGCTGTGATGTATTAGGATCACAAAGAGCTTTCGGTGTATATCCTCATAGGTAAGAGAATTTCCCTACTTTGATGGTTTTGGTAGTATTAGGGAGTTTTTGTGAACATTTGAAGCTGAAGTCCCAAGGGAGCGAAGAATGTGGGTGCTTAACCTGGCCATGCGTGAAACCCCTGCGCGATGGTGGGAGACTCATAAAGGGACATTCCAAGATTGGGAGGAATGCCACGAAATGATGATCCTACAGTTCGAACCCCCAGTTCACCTATGCATAGAGACTTTCCTTGGCTAAGGAGACCTGCACAAGCATGTGGCCACATGGATGGAGGTATGGTGTGACAGGACCATGAACGAATGGGTCCACTTGTTTATTCATGCCTTGGGGCAAATCCCTATTGCGTTTTATCTAGATGTAGAAGTACATCAGCGTACCCACCACTGGGAGACCATGAAGGACGATTTTGTGGGGACTTTCAGGTTGATAGGAAGAACTGAGGCACTAGATGAGGCCCTATAGGATATAGATGCCCTAGTATTTGATGAATCACGACCGCGTGTGGAGTACGGGGCACTAGCTTGGGACACGCAGATGTAGGATATTTTTAACTGCCACAATCTATCAATGGAAGAATGTGATGAAGACCCGCAGAATATCACTATCCCAAAATCGGAGGGAGAAAACGTAGTTGCTGGACCTCCGCTGCAAACTGTCGATGTCACCAAGCCTCTTAAGATAAAAGAAGTCAACATTGGAAAAAAAGAACACTCTAAGCTAGCTAATATTTGGGACTACTGGGATGATGATACTGTTGGAAAAGTCGTTGAGCTTCTCACAGAGTACCAGGACCTGTTTCCTACGAAATTCTCAGAATTGAAGGGGATTATAGGGGACCTAGGGGTCATGCGCATCACTTTAAAACCAGATGGGCGCCTTGTTAAGCAGTGACCTTACCGATTGAACCCCAAGTATAAGCAAAAAGTTAGGGAAGAAATTGATAAAATGATAGCCACAGGTACCATCGAACTGGTAGAACAATCAGATTGGGTAAGTCCTATGGTTGTCTAGGAGAAAAATATTAAAGGAGAAATAAGAATTTGTGTTGACCTGCGCAAATTAAATGATGCCTGTGTTCATGATCCCATCCCTATGCCATTCTCTAATGAAATTCTCGATAGTGTGGGAGGGCAAGAAGCGTACTTGTTCACTGACGGGTTCTCGGGCGACCATCAGATCAGGATTACACTTGAAGATCGCAACAAAAATACATTTTCCACTGAATGGGGATCCTTCCAGTACACCGTTATGCCATTTGGGCTCAAGAATTCCCCTGCCATTTTTTCGTGGGTGGTGGTCACAGTATTCAAGGAATTCATCCACAAGTTCTTGGAGGTATATTTTGATGATTGGATAGTATTTGGGTTGGTCAATAATCACGTCTCGAACCTATGCATGATGTTGGACACCTGTAGAAAGCACCAGATTTCCCTGAATATTAAGAAGTGCATATTTTGCGTACCCTTTGGGATATTTTTTGGCCACATAGTCTGTCAGCAGGGACTAATGGTGGACCCTTCCAAGGTAGAAGTTATTATCAACTTGGCAGTCCCTACAACTGAGAAACAATTGCACTCTATTCTCGGGCACATAAGCTATTATAGAAAGTTTATTCAAGGGTATGCATTGATCATGACACCCATGGAAAAACTACTGAAGAACGATGTATCATTTTTTTTGGGATGATGAGTGTCAGAAGAGCTTTGAGCTACTCAAGGAAAATATGGTCTCTGCACCTATCCTCATATTTCCTGATTGGGCGAAGATTTTCCATGTCCATGTCGACGCTTCAGGAATCACCGTGGGAGTTGTCCTTATGTAGCCCAGGGAAGGGGAAATTGACCACCCGGTTGCATTTTCTAGTAGAAAAATCTCTAGTGCGGAGCATAAATACTCAACTACTGAGTGCGAGGGGCTAGCCATGGTATATGCCCTTCAGAAATACTAGCATTATTTGTTGGGTGGGCACTTCAAGATGTTCATGAATCACTCAGCTTTGAAGTACCTGGGGAATAAGCTTGAATTGGTGGGGAAAATTTGCTGATGGCTATTTCTATTTCAAGAATATGACTTTGAGATCATCATGAAGCTGGGGAAACTAAATACTGGGCCAGACCACTTATCCCGAATCAAGAGTGGTGAGGAACCGACCAACCTAGAAGACGAACTTCCTGATGCACAGCTGTTCGCTATTAAGGTGGTTGATGCGCACTTCACCAAAATCATTCACTTCTTAACTATGGGGATGGCACCTACAGAATATTCAGTACAACAGAAAAAAGAGCTGGTAACCCGCACATCAGACTTTACCATCATAGTGGGCCACTTGTATAAGCTGGGAGATGATGAGGTACTGTGAAGATACGTTCTAGAGCATGAAAGGTAGGCCATCTTGGTGGAAGCCCACAGGGGCATAGTAGGAGGTCACTACATAGGGAAGGCAATGACACAGAATATCTAGAGAGCTAGGCTATGGTGGCCCACACTGCATAGTGACTCTCATGACTATTGCAAAGCCTGCGACACATGCCAGAGGAGAGGAAGACCATCACGCAGAGAGGAAATTCCCTTGCAGCCGAAGATGGCCTTGTAAGTGTTCGACAAATGGGCCATCGACTTCATCGGTCCCATCAACCCACCAGTTAATAAGAGAGGTGCCCGCTACATCATCACTACAACTGATTATGTAACCAGATGGGCCAAAGCACAAGCTATGAAGGATTTTATTGCGGACACCGCTGTGCACTTTATTTTTGAACATATTCTAACAAGGTTTGGTTGTCCAAAGATCTTGATGAGCGATAGAGGCATGCATTTTGTTAATGAAATGATATAGGCCTTGACTGAATAATTTTGGATCCACCACGCAAAAAGTACCCCTTATCATCCACAGGCAAATGGAGCTGTAGAAGATTTTAATAAAATCTTGTAACAAGCACTGACCAAGGTCTGTAATGTCGATCGAAGCGACTGGGATGTGTGCATCTTGTCAGTCCTCTAGGCCTATCGAACCACATGTAAGAAGTTGACTGGGAAAACACCGTTTCAAATGGTTTATGGAAATGAGGCCATTATGCCCATGGAGTATATTGTTCCTAGTGTTAGTGTCCCATGATTTGGCAGATTGGTAGACCAAATGATAGGGTAACATCATACTAGTCTTTGGAGTCCTAGGACCTAGCCTTCCTAGACTCAGAGAGGGCTCTCTCTATTAGATGCAAAGGATGTGATCTTGTTTGCTTTAGATGGTTGATTTTAGGCTAGTTGTTATGTGTAGGGTTTGTTGTTTGTTTCGGTTGGGTAAGATGAACAGGTAGAATAGGTGGAGTGAGAGGTCTTCAAAGCATTGGGCTATGGAGTCAATGAAAGTCATGGGTATCTCAATAATGAATCAGAGTGCATTACAAGGCCAATCTAGCAAGGTGAATGGATCCTTAAGGTTATGTGTGAAGTGGGATGGACATCAAGTTGGTGAATAAGGTAGGGCAAAGGGCAATCAAGAATCCTTTGTCAAATACCTATAACAAGGAGGTCTTAAACACTGATAAGTAAAAGATATAACTCATGAGGTAGGGAAAACCATTAAACTCAATGAAAATACTTAAACCAATAACCATTCAAGACAAACAGTTTCAATGAAATATAGAAGGTGAGAAACTCATTTAACTTCTAGTGATTTCACCTTTAAGCTTTAGAAAACATTTAAGATCACAAATAACTTTACTTCATGAAGAGGGAACTCCTAAACATCATAAATCAAGCTATAAAGAACTTTGAGGAAATTTGATAGGCATGGACAAAGGGCAAGATTGAAACAAGACCTCTTTGACTTAACCTAGCAAGCAGTAATTCAAAGAGAGGTTTCAAGACAGATTTTAGATAGCATCAAATAAGTAGGGCTTACCATGAAACATGTTTTTAAATTAGCATATTAATCCATTAGTGAAACAAAAAAGTTTAGGTGGGCCTAAGGAGTAGTTAAGAATTCCTTAAGCTGACCAAACAGAGGAAAACATCAAGGAAATAGAAGGCAGGAGGACTAGGTGCTTCAAAGAGAATTTCTCAGCCTATACTTTTATGTTCTACAACAAAAAAGAAGGATGAAACATAATGATAACAAGAAAACTTGAAAAAATTAAGAATACATCACCATTAACCAAACTTAGGAATCCTACAAACAAGCTTCTCCTTCATCAATCCAAGCAAGCCATTCATAGACTTCACAACACCAATTTCTTCTCCAAGCTCATAAAAAACCATGTATTGCTCTCAAAGCTCATCAAATGCCAACATTTACAATGAATCCCTCATGCTCTATTTAACTCAGCAAAGGAGGGCAAAAACCCTAGATAGGGTTGGAAAATGTCAAAATCACCCATAAATGTCATTTATGCTTAAGAGACCATGCAAGGCCCGAGGCACAAAATATCTCATGAAATAAATGCGAAAATAACTTCTTGCACCTAATTCTAGAGTGATTTGATTTAAAAAACACTAAAAAATGATTTTTCAATAAATGAGTGTGTTTTGTTGAATTTTCGTCCAAAACACAATAAATAGTCCATTTGTGCAGCGCCATTTTTAGCAGAAAATAGGCTCTTTTGCAACCAAGTTTTGGACCCCTTCCTGATGTCGAATTTCGCTCCGTGATGGCTCGTTGGAAATCTTGATGAGTATAATTTATAAAAATGCTTGTATATTCCTAATACAGTGTAGAAATTTGAATAACTGTTAAATTATTCACCGAGATTATCCTGATCACACACAATTTGAGCTTCATGCATAATACATAATCTCTTCTACCATTGATCATTAATTGCGGAAATATAAACAATCGTATGCGCACATTAAAACCATAAACAATCACACATATAAACACAGTATTTATGGGAAAGCTTAAAGCTGAAAACCCCCAACTATATGTATATTATAATGATAGATATCATGTAACAATAATTGTACAAACTCCTCACAAGCTCTTAGTACAATCTCCAATTTCTACACACTACACAAGCTCAGATCTAGCAAAACACATGCTCCAATCTGCTCCACCTGTTAGCCTGCCGCTGCTGCGCAATCCAAGATGAATAATTGTGCAATCCAAGTTTGAATCCCCCTGGTATGCACTGCGCAATCCTCATTGGCATCTCCATCAATGTGTGGTGCTGACTCATGCACCAGTATATTCACAACTGATAGTCACACTTTCTCTTTCACCTACCTCTCCACTGGTCTCCACTGAAACTATCCATGCACTGAAGTTAACTGATGTATTCTTTAGTTGACTAATTAGTGAATTAATTAATAATTAATTCACACCACTCTCACTAGTGTATCAATCAGTTAGACTAGATACAACTAGCTCAACTATGTTTAACTCAGTTAAATTGAACACAACTCCATTAACTCCTCAATCAACTCCACCAAACTCTATCACACGAGTTCTAACTGAATTCAACATGCAATAGCTCCACTTAAACCCTAGGAATAGCGTAATTCCTTCTGTTAGTTGCATGTGCCACATCTGTGCACTTAACTGAAGTGCTCCAAGAGGATAAGATAATGTTTATAGTCCAAATATTATTAAGAGCTAATAATATTTGACATATCTATTTTTAGACTGGCAATCTAAAAATAGATTCCTCCCAGTATGTCTAAAAATAGAAGTCCATCTATTTTTCCCGACTTGACCAACCATCCACAAATAGCATCCTGCAACTCATAGAACATGATCCATATGTCTAAAAATAGACATAGTCTAAAAATAGACTTTGCGCCAAAAATAGCCTGTGGGCCCACTTAGTGAAGGTGACTTCTTTTCACTAAGCTCATCATTCTAAGGCATTTCAACACTCCTCTCAACAAGACATGATTGTTTGCAACCCCATCTCCGCTCGTGGTATTCAAATTTGTTTCCGGTGACGCTTTGCCAAGATATCAAAGATTCTCGATCTCTCCACAGGAATGTATGGAAAGTAAATATGATCCTTTCGGGGCCGTACACAACTATCCGAGTATGATGATACCTTTACGACTTTTGGATTCATCATGAACATAGGGATTAACCCAGAGTTTGATGCAACCTCCGATTATCACAACAACTGCGTAGGATCTGGCGGTGAACCGAACAACCGACTAGGATCTTCATTCATATAGCGAGCCTGCAAAATGCAACTCGCTGCTATATGTTTCGAATCGCCTCGAATCGACGGATCGTCGGCCGTACGTAACCGCCGCGTCGACCGATAATTTAAAATCCCCTCCAGACAGTTTCTTTCCGTCCGTTGCTCCCTTTCATTCGCATTCAGGGAAGCTGCCATAGCTTCGATTTTCATTCGACTGTCTGTACCACAATCCATATCCCGATGTGCCTCTGAGATATCTCAATACATGCTTGCCTGCCTTCCAGAAGAGCTTGGTTGGCTTAACCATAGCTTGTGAAAGCTGGTTAACAACATAGCATATGTTGGGTCGTGTATTGACCAGATACATAAGTGACCCCACCAACTGTCGATAAACAGTGGTATCCACTACCTTCGCTGAAGTAGCATCCTCCTTCCTCCAACCACCAGGACGAGGAGTATCAATAGGCTTGCAACCATGCATGTTGAACTTCTCAAGTATCTCCCGGGCATACTTACCTTGAGAAACAAACAGTCCATTACTGCGCTGCCAAATTTCCAATCCCAGGAAATAATGAAGGAGGCCCAAGTCCTTCATCTCAAACTCTTTTGCAAGATCCTCCTTGCATGAGAGTATCAACATCTCATCACCTGTCAAAATCAAATCATCTACATAAAGTACAATGATCAACAACTTACCCTCCACAAAAATCTGGTATAGGTTAGGATCTGCCTCACTCTTGGAGAATCCAAGTCCGATGAAATAACTATCTATCCGTGTGTACCAAGGACGAGGTGCTTGTTTCAACCCATACAACGCTCTCTTGAGCCTGCACACATGCGACTCACTGCTGAAGATCTCAAAACCTTCGGGCTGCTTTATGTACATCTCCTCCTCAATCACTCCGTTGAGGAACGCAGTCTTCACATCCATCTGATGAATGTGCCACCCCATCTGCGTTGAGAGAGAAAGAATCATCCGTATGGAAGAATACCTTGTGACAGGTGCAAAGGTCTCCTCATAATAGATCCCCTCAATCTGTGAAAAGCCTCGGGAAACAAATATCACCTTGTACTTCTCCACACTCCCGTCAGCTACCTGCTTCACTTTGTAGATCCATCTCCAACCCATCACTGATTTCCCTTCTGGCCTTGGGACAATCTCCCATGCACTGTTTCTGACAATCGAATCATACTCTTCCACCATGGCATCTACCCATGAGGGGTCCTCCACAGCTTCCTCGAAAGAGGATGGCTCTGTCACGATACACTTGCTCACAAGAGCCATGTATTCAGTGTACCGATTGTTAGGAATTACTGTAGAAATAAAATATTTACTGAGAGACTAAAAATTTACCAAGAGGAATAATACACATACAAAACCCAACAACAAATCACATAAACATAAACACAATTGTTTAACCGGGAAAACCCAAAATCCGAGGAAAAACCCAACCAATGAAATTTCATTAAACATTGACCAAAACCCTAGCCAATCCAGCCAAGTGAGCCTTCACCGCTCACCTCTAGGCCTACCTTACAATGAAGTCTTCGCAGCCTTTTTATAGGCTCCATTACATGCAATACCATGGGTCAAAAACCATGGGTGCACAAAACCATGTGCCCCAAAACCACTACTATTACCCTAGTCAACTTTGACTCTATCCCAAGTCAAGTTTACCTAACACTGATCAGGTGACTATCTCTATCTGCGCTGTGATGTAGGTGCTCCTACAACCTTCTCTGCATCTTGAGCCAGTCGCTCAGCTTCTGTAGTGCGCTTCCACCCTTTGATGGTTGGCGCTGCATGAGTGGTCTCTTCCACTCCATGAACTCTACTCCCGTCGATACACATCCTCCGAGACCATCCTTAGGAACTAGCTCCTCATCCGTACAAAGTGTGCTCTTCCAAGTGAATACCGCGTTTTCTTCTCCTTAAATTTTGACATCCTGCCTACTGCCAGCTCCCACACCAGCAAATACACACGATAGTTGTGGGGCGTATTAGTGTAGCCCACAAATATCCCAACCTCTGCAGTCGGCTCCAGCTTCATCCTGGCATCCTTCATCACATGAATGTAAACAGGTGAACCAAAAATCCTCAAATGGGAAATATCAGGCCTCTTACCAGAAAAATCCTCCTTGGGTGTACTCATGCCAAGTATCTTGTGAGGATAGCGGTTCTGCACATATACTGCAATATTGCATGCCTCTGCCCACAAGTGTATGGGTAGGCTCTGATCATGTAACATCACCCATGCAGCACCCACGATCATTCTATTCTTCTACTCAGCAACCCCATTCTGCTGTGGGTTATGAGGTGCTACGAGCTCTCTTCGAATTCCTTCTGCGCTGCAAAATTCCTTGAATTCACCATAGATGAATTCACCACCATTTTCGCTCCTAAGAGCCTTCACCTGCTTCCCCGATTCTTTCTCAACCAGTGCTTTTAACTCACATAACTTTGAGTATGTCTCGCTCTTCTTCCGCATGAAGAAGATCCAGCACTTCCGAGAAAAATCATCAACAAAGATCACATAGTACTTGTGCTTTGCTGTCGAAGCTACTGAGAAAGGTCCACACACGTCTATGTGAATTCTCTCAAGGATCGTCGTGGCGCGACTATTCTTCTCGTGAAAGGTGGCTTTCACAAATTTTCCCAAGGTACATCCCTTGCACTGATCTGACTGCGCAAGAGTACCCTTAGGAAGCCCAGTAGAAATCTGTTGCAGTATCTTCAAAGCTCCATGGTGAAGGTGGCCCAATCTCCGGTGCCACAACTCGCCATCATCTCGGCTCACCACTCCTTCTGCCTTGCCTGCCATTGCTGCGCAGCCATCTACCTACAATTGATAAAGGTTCTTAACTCGAACCCCTATCCTCCGGGTCTCACCAGTTGCCTTACTGCGCAGGAAAGCCTTTTCCTCGCTAAAGACAACATCATATCCCTTGTCTTCTAACATCGCCACAGAGATAAGATTCTTCTTCAATCCTGGAACATGCATCACTTCCTTCAATCTGAAGGGTTTACCAAACTCCCTCTCAAAGGAAATGGTATCGATACCGGTCGCACTGTATCTACCATCATCGCCCATCTCGATGTGCACTCCAAGATCTTTCTCATCCAGATCAGTAAACAAATCTTTATCTCCGATCATATGAAAAGATGCACCACTGTCAAGAAACCATATTGAACCCATCACACTTGAGACCAAGCATGCGATTAGCGAAAAATCCACCAACCGTGAGGCTAAGGCCCTCCAACCCAGCATCCAGTCAGCCTGCTTAATTTCCTTTCTTCTTCAGACACTTGGTGGGCATTAGTACGTCCATGCTGGTGATATGAGCGCCTTCACTCGGACATGCTCCTGTCTGCTCTTGCACCCGATTGAGCAAGCTGTTTTTCCTTTCGCTTTGGCAGCTGGGAAGCACACCGATCGCAGTTTCTTGATGAATATCCGCTTCCGGCATTTCTCGCCTTATTCTCTTTACACAAGATCTCGACCAAAGTCGTCCCATCTCCGGCAATTTCCTCCCATCAGATAGAATCTCGCGATAGGAATGCCAATCTCCTTGAAGCCCAAGGAGAGTGCTCACACAAAGTTACCATCATCAATATCTACCCCAACACTTCCCAGCTCATCCTCACTGGGACAAACTTCGTGAGGTACTTGGGCATACTGTCGCCTTTCTCCATCTTTATGTTTCTGAGTTTATCCTTGAGCGCCAACTTCCTCTGGTCGCTCTTGCTTTGGAATAAATCTGTCAAGGCTTTCCACATCGAGAATGGAGAAGCCTTACCATGCAGGCTGGACACTATTTGATCCTTCACACCCTCCAACATAATCCTTTGACACTTTGCTGTCTTCTTTTGCCATGCGTCAAGTGCGGCAGCATCGCTAGAAGCAGGTTTTGGAATTTTTGCATCTATGAACTCCTTCAACCCATTGTCATCTAACACCGCTTCCATCCTATCCTTCCATGAAATATAATTCAAGCTTCCCTCAAGGGCATACTCCAATCTCAATCCGTTGAAAGACGTCTCAACTTCGACACCAAGAAAACACTGTTGCACATTCGAATTCCACCAGCACAAAACTCAACCGCTTCAATGTCTTGCAATTGCTCCAATGATCAATATCGCTCTAATACCATGTATAAAGTTGAATAAATGTTAAATTATTCACCGAGATTATCCTGATCACACACAATTTTAGCTTCATGCATAATACATAATCTCTACTACCATTGATCATTAATTGCGGAAATATAAACAATCGCATGCGCACATTAAAACCATAAACAATCACACATATAAACACAGTATTTATGGGAAAGCTTAAAGCTGAAAACCCCCAACTATATGTATGTTATAATGATAGAGATAATGTAACAATCATTGTACAAACTCATCACAAGCTCTTAGTACAATCTCCAATTTCTACACACTACACAAGCTCAGATCTAGCAAAACACATGCTCCAATCTGCTCTACCTGTTAGCTTGCCTCTACTGCGCAATCCAAGATGAATAATTGTGAAATCCAAGTTTGAATCCCCTTGGTATGCACTGCGCAATCCTCATTGGCATCTCCATCAATGTGTGGTGCTGACTCATGCACTAGTATATTCACAACTGATAGTCACACTTGCTCTTTCACCTACCTCTCCACTGGTCTCCACTGAAACTGTCCATGCACTGAAGTTAACTGATGTATTATTTAGTTGATTAATTAGTGAATTAATTAATAATTAATTCACACCACTCTCACTAGTGTATCAATCAGTTAGACTAGATACAACTAGCTCAACTATGTTTAACTCAGTTAAACTGAACACAACTCCATTAACTTCCTTAATCAACTCCACCAAACTCTCTCACATGAGTTCTAACTGAAGTCTCCATGAAATAGCTCCACTTAACCCTCAGGAATAGCATAATTCCTTCTGTCAGCTCCTGTGCCACATCTGTGCACTTAACTGAAGTGCTCCAAGAGAATAATATAATGCTTATAGTCCAAATATTATTAAGAGCTAATAATATTCGACATATTTATTTTTAGACTGGCAATCTAAAAATAGATTCTGCCCAATATGTATAAAAATAGAAGTCCATATATTTTTCCAACTTGACCAACTATCCACAAATAACATCCTGCAACTCATAGAACATGATCCATATGTCTAAAAATAGACTTTGCGCCAAAAATAGCCTGCAGGCCCACTTAGTGAAGGCAACTTCTTTTCACTAAGCTCATCATCTCGTTGAATTCTCAAAATCTAGCTCCTATAGCCTAGTTAAAATGTCAAAAATCCTAAGACTTCCATTAGTGCAGCGCCAGGTCTGAAATAGTGGCAGAATGGTGAAAAAAGAGGGGGTTTTTGACCTTTTGAGGGGTCAAACCTGCTCCAAATCATCTGAAACTTGGTGAGAAAAGTGTTCTAGGTGTGAGAAGTTCAAAAATGTTGAGTTATCCTCTTGAGGATGCTCCATGTATTAGCGTAGCGCCAGTGGCGCTGCACTAATGTGCCTTAAAAATCACAAAAAATAAAAAGTGCTCCAAATTTGCTCAAAATTGGTGGAGACCTCCCTCGAGGGGTCTTGGATAACTGTTGAGAAGCCTCAGGCAAAAGTACAAGGCTATCATGCTCTTTTTACTCCTTTAGGGTTTGGGCTTCAAGGAGGGCTTGCTTCAGTTTGGCACAAACAAGCTTGTGCTTCCTTGCATAATACTTTTTCATCTTTTTCTGGAGGTCCAAACCCCTTTTTATCTTCTTGAAGTGTTTGTGCTCAGTCTTATAATACTGAATGATGTATTGGTCCATGCCAAAATCCCTCTCCCACTCCTTGATTTTTGCATCATTTCTTTGGAGTAACAGTCTAGTGGCCATCTCCTTATCTTAAGTACCACTGTCTAGGTCAATGAATTGAGGCTTTTGAGTAGATAGATTGTTGTTCTTACCTTTCTTAACCTTGTATATCTTTTCTTTTCCCTTGTAAGGCCTTGGAGTTGATGCAGATGGCAACATCCCTTGCCTTTTGGAGGTAGCAAACACTTGCCTTGGCCCTCTGTGGTATGTGCATGCAAGAGGAGTGATGGTGGTATTGGTAGTGTCTTCATCATGGCTGTGACCGTTGGTGTTGTCACCAGCTCCTTCATCTTTACTATGATCTCAATCAATCATCCCATGCTCTATTTGATCACTTCCTTCTTGACCTTCAACACCATCATCATCATTACCTTATTTACTTCCTTCTGCACTATCACCTTGGTCTTAAATTTGATCATCAGCCTCTGTACTTGCTTCACTTTGGTCTTGTTCATCACTAAGGTCCCTTCCCTCATTATCTCCTACACTATTATCATTTTCATGTTCACTAGGAGGCTGATTGGTGTCATGACTATCATGACAGCAGTCATCATTCTCATGACTATCTCCTTTGTTGTCATGTTTCTCACTACCCATCCCATCAGTGTCATCCTCCTTGTCACTGTCCTCTTCTTCAAATTATGTTTATGTCTCATTATTTTCCTGTTCATCATTTTTTTCCATGGACTCTGCCTCATCATGATCCTCCTGGTCTCTAACATTATCATCAAAATAATCTTCACTGTGATATGCCTCCTCTGCCTCTTCTTCATCCTTTGTTTCATTGCTAGTTTCTCCTCCTTCAAGGCTTATGTCATTTTCACTTTCAACCTCTTCATTTCCTCCAGCATCCTCTTCCATAGTGGCAGAGTTTTGTTTACTTCCTTTTTGAATATCAGCCTCCTCATTTTCATCAATATCTTCTTGGTCATCACTTTCTTCACCTACATTATCCTTTTCTTCACTTTGGGATGACTCATTTGCATCATTACCATCACTTCCTTCCTCCAAATGCTCACTATTTTCGTTTTCATCACTACTATGTTCACTTCCATCCTTTTCACCATCATTTCCCTCTTGATCTTCCTCATTAATTTATGTCTCTGCCTCACTGATTTCATCACCTCCACTATCATTACCTTGTTCATTATTTCCATTGTCATCCTCTTCATTTCATGCATCAATAGAAGGGGAATAAGGAAGATTTTATTGGGGTGAGGGTAATTGTGTAGATGAGGAGGGAAAATTTGGTTGGGGAGGAGGCTGGGGGGTTGTGAAGACTTCATGTGCTATGAATACCTCCCAAGGTATACCCTGCTACTCAAATTGATGTAATACCACCATCTTGATCAAGGAATGGTGGAACAAGCTATGCATTTGTTGTGGGAGATTCCTCCTCTGAACAACATAAGAAATTTTCTCAATGCTCCTATAGAGATAGTAGGGAAAGTTGAGCACCTTAACGCCTGTGAAATGCATGAGGAGTTTGAAATTATAAGAATAGAGCCTCAAGTACCTCCCCTCACAGGTGAAGTACTTCATGATAACCAACATCAAGGATGAAAATCTGTGTTTGAGGTGTGAGAAAGGGAAAAATGTTTTGCTGCCTTCTCTATAGCTTGTTTTGATAAATGGATCTAAAAATTATTTGTCCAATTTGCCCTTTTTAAACCACTTTTCACCCACAGCTGGGATACCTATGGCCTCAGAGATGGCACCTGCTGAGATCTCAAAATCCACTCCTATAAGTATTGAGTGCTTGTTGTCTAAATTGAGAATGAGGAGCCTTGTAAGCTCAGGGTGGCTCTTTACTTGTTTGATCTTCTCACAAACTTGAAAACATCTTGCATTTTGAAAACATGACAGGATCCTAGGAGAGGAGGTTATGGCAACTGTGCTTTGGGGTTCCAATCTATTGAATTTTCCTCCCTTATGTTTTGGTCTCAAATGCCTTTGACCTTTATCACTACCACTATTGTTCTTAGCTCCTGACATAATGATAGGAGATTTTGGTTGACAACCTAGGGTTTGGTGAAGCAAGGTGAAAATGGTAATGAAGTTAACTTTGGTGAATGAGTGATGTGGAGGCTAGGTTTCTTAGGTTTGAGTAGCTTTGGACCCTAAGGAGGTACTTCTCAAAAATGTATGGCAACCACGCTTAACTCACTTACCCTCTCATGACATCAAACTGGTTTCGAGGAGGTTCAAAGCAAAGGCTTATTTGCATGCAAGACCTAGGGTTTACCCACCTAGGGTTTGAAATTTAAAGCCATAAAAGACTAAAATTAATTTGGAAAATTGCCTGGGGATAAGGAGGGAGTGTCACTTACCAGCTTTTGGCTCTTTGTAAACCTTCGGAGATCAAATGGAAAAGGAAATTCATGACCAAAGGCAAAGAAATTGTGGTTTGGAGGCTCTTTGCGTTTGCATAGCGCCTTGCCCGAGCTGTCGGGTCGGCCCATTTGCGCAACGCTGACAGGCCTACCCGTGGGTTAGCGTAGCTCCAAGCACATGTGGGAGTGCCGATCGGTCTTCAGGTGAGTCGGGCTCGCATTTTCACAGTGCCATTTTGTTCTGAACGGGCGGAGGATGCATTAGCATAGCGCCAGCCCTTTTTTGCGTAGCGCCAGTGATTTGCGTAGCACATAACTAACTTGCCCAAAAATGGCCAGAAAACCCTATTTTTCTTCCTTAAGCCTTTTCCTCTCTTTACCAAGTGCTAAATGAGTTTGAAATGAAAACTGAAACACCTTTATACGCCTTGAGAGTAATAAATCAAATCTATAAACCCACTTTACTATGTTAGCATTGGGTCACTTTATAATTTCCACTAATGTCTCCTTGACCTTTTGCAAGTGCCTATAACCTTATTAAGTGATTTATTTGGGTATTTGTGTACTGAAGGATGAAAAGGCCCCCTCCCCCCTTTTAGCTTTGAAACTCTGAAGACTGTCTCAACTGTCTTTGGCATGTATTTAACAAACTAAAAAATATTGTTTTTATCCTTTTTGGCATTCTTGATTTCAGGTGACCTGAACATGTCTTTTACCTCCTTACTGATTTTTTTGGGTAGTAACATATTTATTTTGACAGAGAGTTTAAGTAAATCATACCATGCCAATGGGTTCCCTTGGCCACTTCTGATTTTCTGCAGGTGCCTACAACACATTTTCCTTTGGTCTTTTTAGTCCCTTTTTATCTTTGAGAGTCTGGGCACTGTTCAAACTGTTTTGGCATGCATTTCACAAACTGAAAACACTATTATTATCCCCTTCGGCATTTTTTATTGCAGGTGACATGAAACATGTCTTTTACCTTTTGGAAATTTGGCAGTGATATGTCCTTTTGGCAAAGGTGTGTACATCAGGTTCACCATGTGATGCAGCCTTGGCTGTGTTTACCCACTTCTACGCATATAAAATGCCATACTCATTATTCTCAAAAAATTTTCTTTCTATATATTCAATGATACCCTCTTAATCCAAACCATGCATATAAATTTTAATTATGCATACCCACATCTATTTCAACCCAAATATATGGTGACTTTTCGCATGGAAGCTTTTCTTCTTTACTTAAAACCTATGGTTAAAACCATAATAAAATTCACTTCATGAATATTGAATCAACATTCAAATTTGGTTAAAAATACCAAAGATGCCAACAAATAATAATATAAACTTTCAGGTCCACAGCTTAATACTCACTTATCCACCAATGATCTATCCACTTCTTTCATCCAACGGTAGACGCAAACCCAAAATTACATGCTTCTAATCCAACGAATATTTCATTCCATCAAACATGATGTTTAAGGTTTTAACTCTATGTGAAATGGGTGGTTTCATGGTGCTACGTGTCAGCCCACAACCACTATCGCGTGCTTTCAAATATCACTTCCTTCTCTCTCAAAGCTGTGCGATAAAACCTCTTACCATTTTGTAAAACCACTTCAAGGTTTCACTGTGTTATCGATTTTGGTTCTGCTCACTGATTTTTGGGCTCGTTCAATTCATGGTTTTTAATAGAACCAAGTGTAAATCCAATATGGAATTCCCCAGCGATCATGCTGAATTATGATATACAATCTTTCATTGACTGAGATCTTTTCTCTGGTTTTCTCTTTAAATTCTGACCACATACAAATTCTCTGCAATCATTTGTTTGCTCCTGTTTACAACGCAATCCAGAATTTGAAGATTTTGGGTTTGTAACAATTCTATTTCCATCCTCTACAAATGCAATAAAAAACCCAAATGGGTAACTACAAACCATCGATACCTCAATCCCAATTGTGACATCAACTTGCAGATCTCACTTCACTGTTTATACACAGCATTACATCAAACTGTTGTGCCTTCTCTTCATGTTTTCAATCTGAAATCAAATTCTCAAGTGAACAAACTAATATGATCTCAACAATAGAGATTCCTACTCTATTACTCTGTCATTAATTATTCAAATTAAAACACACAAATTTATACTCAGCCACTCTTTCAACAAAATTCATTCATTAGGATTTTATTGTGAATCATTCAAACACAATCACTCAGCTTTCCAAAAGGAATCTATCGAATTCCTTGTGAATTTGATTCCTTCTCTGGTTCTTCTAAAATACCCTCCACACTTAAATTATACAAATGATCTGGTATAAACATACATTTATAAATGCATTAACACATCACACTTTATACAAACTCAGAAATTTGAGTTCTCTGTTTTAATGCTCAATATATACAAAAATTGTTCTTCTGGCCTCATTTTCTAATCAGTGGCCTTTTCTCTAAATTGCCCATAGGCTCAAAGCAATTCCTATCTGTCTGTCCTGAATCTCTCCTCTACCTATTTTTTATGCCTTTGAGGTTTAAAATATATTAAAATGTTTATGAACCCAAATATGTTTTAAGATCCTCTATTTCTTCAAAAAATTCCTAAGAATCTTCTTTAATCGTAAAATCTCTACTTAATCCCTAAGGACTCTCATAAATCCCCAGATTCATGAAACTAATTCTAATTCGGAAAATACAATTAATTCTCAAATCTATCTCTCATATTATCTTTCAAGAACATTTACAAAAATCCTCTCAATATTAATTAATCCTATTTTAAAATATTAAAATCACTCAACTCATTCCAATTTCATAGAAATACAAGACCCCCTATATCTATTAAATTAAAATTAATTTGCTAAGCTGGATGCTCCTACATCAGATTCCCAAAGTAGAAATTAATCATGATCTCCTGATCATGTGCTTCCAAATTTTAGCCTCCTGGATCCCATACTTTGTTTTGCTGCTATCCATAAGTTGCATTATTCTCCAGCTGCACTTTTCTAGGCTTCCATATTTTATTTTGTATTTTCCCGCTAGCTATGCTTTCATAGTCTATTCTTCTCTTTTATTTGCTGTTTTTACTTTGCTTTCTTACTGCTATATTTTTCTTTGACACCTTCATCATCAACCTCCTTATAATTTCAATCTCTATGTCCAATTTATCTTCTGTCTGGAAATTACGCTGCCTTTTGTTGCTGCTTCCAATTTCTGCTGTAAATGTTCTTGTAAATTTTGCTCCAAATACTGTTACTTTAGATATTGCTGTAGATATTTCTCTTGTTTCTGCCTCCCAATATTCCTAAATATCTCTTAAGATATTTCCCTCTACAACATTCTTCTTATGTTCACTACCTTATTTTCCCTTTGCCTTGACAACCTTCAGTGATTGTCTTTCATCTCCTTGATTGATTCTGGAAATCAAATCAAATTCCTCAAACACTGTATCTTCATCCTTTATCAGAATAGAATTATAATTCTCCATCACTGTGGCAGTTCTAAAAGTATGTCCTACAGTCTTCTCTTGGCCAATCAGACAAGCCAACTCCTCCTTGTCAGCAATAATAACAAGTTCCTTCATATGAGACATGATTGTCTCACCTTCCTTGGAATTTATGAGTTCCTTCTTCTGCCAAAATTCATCTTCATTCAATACAACTCCAAGAGATGGATTTTATTCTACAACACCTGTAAACACAGTCAAATTATCAATTTCAAAATCGCAATACCCAATGGTCTCATTTGATGATCTAGTCACCAAATCTTCTTCTCGCAGTTCCAAGTCTCTTTCAGGACTTAGAAAATCTTCACTGTCTTTCTTTCTAGCTTCCAAGTTTATCTCCATTGTTCCAATCACCATGATAGAATGATGATCCTCCACTATTTTTTCATCTGGCATAGTTTCCATTTCATTAGATTCTCTGACATTTTCCATTTGTTGTCCTTCTTTGCCCACATAATTAACACATGAATTATCATTATTATAAATACAAGGTCTCAATGCCTCTTCCTCCTTTGGAAACATTTCAATATGATGCTTTTAGTTTTTGTTTAATTCCTTTGTCAACACATTAGTATGCTGATTTAAATTCTCCATGAGACTGTCAGCTAGTCTCTCCTTCTTATCATATGTTTCAAGAATGTCTCTCTACTCTGGTTCACAATAATGAACTTCTTCAATTTGATAAATCATTTTTACATCCTTATCCTCTGTTTCCTGACTTTCATTCATGAAAATTTCTTTGCCTTTCACATTCAACAATTTATCCTGAGTATAGATCCTCTGCTTTTCCAACTCTCTTCTTTGAAGATCTAACTTTCTATATAACTCAACAATTTCAATTGGGGTATAATTTGGAAACTTCACACGACTTTCCATACCTTCACTTGTTGTTGACCAATCATCAGATGGCCCCTCTTCCTCTGCTTCAATACTCTGCTATTTATTCCCATGATACCCCTCTGTCTCCTTTTGTTTCTTAGATCTTGCTATCTCAACATCATTTTGAACAGAATTCAGATTCAACTTCTTCTCCTTAACAAACTTCAAATTTTGTTCAACATCTAGTGATGTACTTGCAATCATGCACAATTCATTAGTTTTAAAAACACAAGACCTTTCAGTCTCATTTGCTTCTTCAAACATTTCTTCTTGAACAAATTTACATGTGGAATCCTCAAATTCTATCCTTGACTCAAAAAATCTAAGTTCTTCCTTCCATAAGGAAATCTCCTTCTGCCTCCACTTCATTTGTAATGGGTGCCAAATTACCTTCTTTCCCTTCAGTGGAAAGATCCATCCTCCTCTCTAGTTTTCCTCTTCCCTTAGCAGCTTCATCAATACCTCAAGTCTTTCTTTTATGTTAGCAAGTTGTCTGTCAAGCTCCTCTTGACTCATCAACTCTATGTCACCTAAAATGACATCTTCTTATTCTCTTTATGGCATTCTTTAGAACCTTTTCTTTGATCCTCCATGATCATCTTCTTCATCTCTATGATCTCCTCACTCACTATGAGTTGCACTAAGCCTCTGCAACAACAAGTCCTCCCTACTGCCACTTACCTCACCAATCCCCTCTTTGGACTTGGTCTTTTGGCAAGCACTAGTTCTCTATCTCTGGAACCTCTTGAGCACTCTCTTCTTCTCTCTCTAGGCTTATATCCTCAACTCACCTTCTCTTGAGAAAACTTCAGATGTTTTCCCTATCCAACCTTTAGCTAGAATATTAGGTTCACTGCCGTCATCATCAAATCAAATTCTCAAGTGAACACACTAATATGATCTCAACAACAGAGATTCCTACTCTATTACTCTGTCATTAATTATTCAGATTAAAAAACATGAATGTCTTCTTAGCCACTCTTTCAACAAAATTCATTCATCAGGATTTTATTGCAAATCATTCAAATGCAATCACTCAGCTTTCCAAAAGGAATCTATCAAATTCCTTGTGAATTCGATTCCTTCTCTGGTTCTTCTAAAATACCCTCCACACTTAAATTATACAAATGATCTGGTACAAACATACATTTATAAATGCATTAACACATCACATTTTATACAAACTCAGAAATTTGAGTTCTCTATTTTAATGCTCAATATATACACATAATTTTTCTTCTGGCCTCATTTTCTAATCAGTGGCCTTTTCTCTAAATTTCCCATAGGCTCAAAGCAATTCCTATCTGTCTGTCCTGAATCTCTCCTCTACCTATTTTTTTATGCCTTTGAGGCTTACAATATATAAAAATGTTTCTGAACCCAATTATGGTTTCAGATCCTCTATTTCTTCAGCAAATTCCTAAGAATCTTCTTTAATCCTAAATTCTCTACTTAATCCCTAAGGACTCTCATAAATCCCCAGATTCATGAAACTAATTCCAATTTGGAAAATACAATTAATTCTCAAATCTATCTCTCATATTCTCTTTCAAGAACATTTACAAAAATCCTCTCAATATTAATTAATATTATTTTAAAATATTAAAATCACTCAACTCATTCCAATTTCATATAAATGCAAGACTCCCTATATCTATTAAATTAAAATTAATTTGTTGAGCTAGATGCTCCCGCATCACCATGTTTTCCCCTTGGCCACTTATGATTTCTCCAGGTGCCATAACACATGGTTTTTGGTCTCTTTTTCATTTTTTGGACTTTTACAGCCTTTATTCACCCAATAGGGATTTTTAGGGTCAGCAAGATTTTCATTTTGAAATTTTACCTCATGTTTTCTTCCTTTGATCATTTTTAAGACATTGACTGCACTGAGAGACCTAGGCTCCATCACACTAATACTCTTTGCCATTTCTCCCTTTGATGTAGGTGAAGCAGTGTTTTTTTTTGACAAACCCTAAAAGCCACCTTGAAAATCCTTTGAATCCCTTCTACTATTATGAAGGATTAATTATCATCTTCTTTTGACCTATTCTATCTACCTTTTCAAACTCTTAGGTTTTAGGGTTGTTAGAGAAGAATAAGAAGTGTTGTCTTCTAAGTTCTCTATAGCCCTTTCAAGTTCATTCATTTCTATTTAGTTCACTTCACGTTTTTCCCTTTTTCATTTATAATTTCCAAAAACCTTCAACGTGTCCTTGGTTGTGTTGTTGTGCCTTTTGTCTTAGTGGTCTTTTTGATGCTTCCTTGCTTGGAAACACTATTTATTCAACCAATAAAAAAACCCTAATTCTATTTTAAACATAGGCCTGATTCCTTCTCTTGCTTGTGGATGTCTTCTTGTGATGATTTCACCTTATTACCTTACCTCTTTTATGTTGATGACCATCTTGATCATTTTTGCAAAAATGTGAACAAGGGCAGCTGTCCCTTACAGAATTTTTTCTTTGGCTAAGGAGGCCTTCCTTGAAGGGTTTTTTATTAGTTTTGGACAAAGTTACTTGACCTTCTTATTCTTTGAATGCAACTTCTTTACACATGAAAAACATAGATTTTAGAACACCAAATCAACCCTATGACCTATGAGACCCTAGGTGACCTAGTGGAAGGCTCTTTGGACTTGGCCTTTGCTTGAAAACATGATTTGGGATCCTTAGGTGTAAAATAGAGTTTTGTACAATCTGATGTATTGAAGATCTAAAATCAAATGTACTTGATTTATCTAAAGAGCCTACAAAGATAGTTTTGAGACCATCAGTCCTTGAGGTATTTTTGGAGATGTAGGAGAGATGGTTGATTGGTGGCCCTAGGTAGCAGGGGAGGGGTTAGGCAAAACAAAACAAAGGTTTGAGGCCAAAGGTGACAAAACATAGAAAAATGAGTGACATGAGCCCATGATAGGTCTTCTGGGATTGGTGAGCTGAGTTTGACATGATAGGATAATGAAATAGTGAAAATTCATCGTAAGGATAATGAAGGCAGTGAGATTTCTAGAACTCACAATGTTCATGAAATTTTTTTCTAGAAATATATGATAAGTATTTAGTCATCTACAAAGGCAAATATTACTGATGAATAACACCTAGCCTACACATCATAGCCTTTACGAACAAGGCCGAGCCTAATATCATGGAAGAATGCTTAGCGCAACTAGTCACCTTGGAATAAGATCAATTCATTGCTAACTTTCATTAGCAAGTTTAGAAGGCCTGGGAAAAAGCATGGCATGAAAAACATATTCAAAAAAAGATCTTTTCAGAGGGAGAATTAGTCCTGTTCTATGATAGCCATTTTTCAAAGCACCTGGGGAAGTTTCGTCAGCACTGGCTAGGTCCCTGTATGGTAAAGGAAATCACCGATGGAGGAGGTTTCTGGTTAGCTACACTGCATGGTGATATGGTACCAGAATATGTCAATGGTATTCAGCTCAAACCATACCAAATCAAATGACTACATGGTCGGAGTAGCTGTTGGGGTGGAATACGCGGAGGAAAGAGGAAAAACACAGGCAGACCCATTGTACGCACAGGGGTTGATCACAGGTCTGGAAGCCCGGAGAGGTGCGCTAGGAATGCAGAGGTTGATCGCAGGTCTCGAAGCCTGGAGAGGTGCAATGGGAATGCAAGGGTCGATCGTAGGTCTGGAAGCTCGAGGAGGTGTGTTGGGCACACAAGGGTCATACACAGCTGCGAAAACTAGTAGTTGGAATAGTAAAATTGGGTAAAAATTAGATTTTACCATTGAAAAAAGCAGGCAGTCAGCAATTAATGAGACGATTTCTGAAGGTTTTTTACCGTTTACTTGATGGTAAGTTTCAGATAAGCCTTATCCAACTATTGATCACTACCCAAAGCTATAAAAGTAGGAGGGTAGCTCAGAAGAAGGTTTCATGCATTCCGAACAACTTGTGCCTTGCAATTTCTTGTAGCTATTGTACTCTGTTCATGTCTGGGCATGCTACTCTCTTTGATAGTAGCAACTCTGAGTTCATCTTCCATGCAAGAATGACTGCGTCCAATTCCGCTGAATCTTTGCAGACCATGGCCTCGACGGAGAAAGAATCCAAAGAAGTATTGGAAGTCACCCCTAAAGTTGAAGAGGTTGTGTCCACACCAAGCAAGGGGAAGCAGGTGGAGAAAAAGAAGGGGAAGGGGAAATACTAGGAGCAAGGGAAGGGGAGGACTGCGAAATGGGTTGGGGTGAAGCCATGTACCTCCCCTCGAAACGTGAAGTCCTCGGAAATGGTGCCTAAGGCACATTCGCCTAACCCATTTAAGAGACCTCTGTCTCCTCAGGAAAA
This sequence comes from Pinus albicaulis, assembly GCA_034641835.2. Lineage (NCBI taxonomy): Eukaryota > Viridiplantae > Streptophyta > Pinopsida > Pinales > Pinaceae > Pinus > Pinus albicaulis. Next base: position 1,306,738,868 of record CM076572.1, read on the forward strand.
GGCATGAATCGTTGCAGCAATAACTTGGTTAACACCCTATGTTCGGCGTCGCAGGCCCTCGGTGCGCACGCCTAAGAATCTCGATGGTATGTGCGCCTATTTGAAAATAACCCTGATTATGGGCGAGGTCCCCATAATTGGACAATCCTTTGGCAAAATCCACTCGATAAAATTCTATGATCATGACCTAGCCAACCTAGAGGCCTTCCCAGAATTGGCACCTGAACTATATCTCAAAAGGGTATTGGAGGATGACGTGCTGCGGGTAGTCCCCATTCCATGGGCAAGTGGTTTTGCTAGTTTCGTCTTATTAAAAATTTTGCAGATGCCTCACTTTGGCCACTACAATGTCACCGAACGAGTTGTGCGCCAGCTGTTAGCTCTGATCCATGACAACAGCTTATGAATCCAGGACTGCATCCCCATTGATGCCACACTCATTCACCGTATTACTGGTCTCCCCATGGAGAGGTCGAATCCCATGGAGTGCGTCGGCAAGAAGTATGAGCAATAGATCACCGATAAGGTGCGGGACGACTACCATGTTGAGCAGAATCCTAGGGTGTTCATGATCAGCACCATTAGCGACCCCGACACGTGGATGGGTACCTTTTTGATAGCATGTAAAATGATGCGCAAATTCTAGGTTGTGACTGTTGGTCACTTTAGTTACTTATTAATTTAAACAATAAAGTGCTACATAAATTGTCAACCTAGGGAAGTCTGTTTATTTCAAAGGCAATCACACACTGTATATGCTCAATCTCAAAAGCAATGAAAAGTTGTAGTAAAAATCACACTAATCACACCTTGCTTCAAACAAACTGAAGTTCTACTTTGAGTTACAGCAAAAGCAGTATTTCTATTGTAGACAATTATCAGAAGAATCCTATATTACATTAAGAAAACAACAATCTAGGAAAAGAAACCAATCTGCATAAGAAAAGACCAATTATGCTATAACAGAGAACATGATCCTATTCCCCAAGTAGGAATCTTCAGCACCTGTTTCTAACTACCATGCTTTCACAAAATCATTCTGTAAAAAATATTACCGATTGAAATAATCAATGATTACCTAGGAATGAATTATATGAAAACAATGCAATAATCAATGGAAATAGAGTTTCAGCAATAGATAACAGAGTTCCAATAATGCATAAATAATTTTAGCAAAACATAGTTTTAACAAGGCGTGAATGAAAATAACGATTAACACACTACGGAAATTAATGGGTGAATCTTGTGAGGAAGGTGGGCCTTTTCCTTCTCACAAAATTCCCCATAAAAAGGAATTAAGAAGAAATTCTTAGAACCATCTTTTATTCATCCGTCGAATGTAACATATTACAACACGGTCCACGTTCCTTCTATGTAATTCCCTTTCCAACTAAACCTTCCGTCCCTTATAATGCTAATGTCTCCTCTATTTAAAGAGGAGACATCTATTACACATTTGATTACATCATACAAATCCTATTCTTAACCTAATCTGATCTTCTACGCAGGAATAGGATAATCTGTTCTTCCATAGCAAAAATGTTGTTACAATGGTTATGATAGTGCTGGCTCCGAGGTGCGGTAGTTGCAGCCAGTGTAACAGCTCCCTTAATTATCTTTTCTTGTTGCTGCCGTACTTGAAATATTGTTTCAGCATCGCAAATCACAGACTATTTCAGCAACAGGATTTTCATATTGTTTTGAGTGTTTCAGCAACGCGATCTTCAGACAACAATGATGAATTAACTGCAGTCTTCAAATTGTTTTAGAAACTATATATTTCTGGTTAATGGCTAAATATGAAATTAATGTAAAATTACATGTAAAACAAGTTAAACATATAGTAAAGAGAAGAAACGTTATATACCTTTAGAAGAATATATTAAAGTGATGATATAGGCTTTAAATATGGACTAGAAAAGGATGGGATGATAGAAAAATGTATGAGAAAAAAGGTACATTACAGGTTCCTAACATCCCCCCCAACTAAAAAGGTTGCATGTCCTCAGGCAACTTCAATCTGAATCAGAATCCGGATACTGGCTCTTGGTGTGCAAGTTACTTATGCAGTAGCTATAGAAGGTATTGTCTGTTGAAGCTCTGAACCCTTGCACATTTTTCAGTTTTTGCCAGGCTGCTGCTTCATACTTCTTGGCAAACCTATGATGAGCATGATATTCCTCTGTTGGCATCCACAAAATAGGAAAATGAAAGTGATACCCTATCCACTTTTCAACGCATTGCTGGACACATTTGATGTAGTCAGGTACCCTAGAGATTGTTGTTTCAAGATTAGTAGGACTGAAAGGATTGTGCTCCTACTTTTCCTTAGAATATTGTTGCCAAAACATGTTATTTTATTTTAAGGTAGCAGTTTCTTTGGCCTTAATAAAGTGTTGACAGTCCTGGCGTACTGTTGCCTGTAGTTACCGCATATGTTGAGTCATCCCTCGTTTCTTCAAAAATTGATAATATTCTGCAACAAAGGTGGCAAGGTTCTGTGGTTCTGGCCGTATCCAAAGGAGACAATTATCTTCATTATGCGTGGCTGCAGTCTGCCACATAATCTGGTTGGAAAGGAAAGAGGTAAATGCCCGGATCTGGATGTCACCAACAAGAGGATTAATATTAAGCTTTATGTCCTCAAGAATGGCTTCATTATGAAGATATAATTCACACAGTAAATGCTAGTCACTAGTAAAGGCTTCTGCAAAAGTTTGCACAAAATCTTCAGGTCTAAACACCTTATGGGGTCGTCCATCTTTGATTGATTTTATTTGAAAGAATGCAAGGTGTTCTGTAAGGAAAAGAGATTACTTTAAAGATGGTTTTCTGGCAGCCAATAGTTTTTGTACCAAATCAAACATCAGGAGAAATTTTCTGTTTAACTCTTTATTCTGCTTCTTATGAGCATGAGATTGTTGGAGTATTTGCTCCAAAGTCTCCCAGTTTGAATATATGTGGTTCTGCCAAAGTAATTTATTCTCCTGCAAGATTTTGTCTTGTGAAATGGCATACTCTTTCTTTCACTTGTTCATTATTTCCTGCTCATCCCATGGTTCAGTTTGATTTTTAGCATTGCAAGTGGTAGGCTGAGGTATAGTTTGAGTAGAAATTAAAACTGGAACTTCAGATTTAACACTTATAGTAGGCCAGGGTACTTGTGAATTAGCTTCTTTTTCTGGAATTTTTGAAGGCCATACTGGTTCTTGTGTAACAATAGGGCATTCCTCTTTGACTGCAGAAGACATAGATGCTCCCGGCATTGGGATTTGAACTACTTTATATCCCGCTTGATGATAAATATTCCCACATTGGCTGCACATTTATTCTTTATACTGATCATTTTCTATGTTTTTCTCTGCCATGGATGCTACGTGAGCTAAGGTATACAAATTAAGCTCCTTGTCATAGGTTTCCCTTGCCATTACCAATTCTTTCTTGTAGGCTTCCAGTTTTAATCTTAGAAACTCATTTTCTTATAAGAGGGAAGCCAAGGTGACTGGGCTTTGTGTAACAATCACATTTTTAGAAGCTGGTTCTTATGTTTTAGTTGTAGCTGGTTCTTGTGTAACAGCTAGAGCTAGTTCTTGTGTGGCAGCTACTGAATGAGTAGCTCATTCTTGTGTAACAGCTACGTGATGTGTAGCATCCTAGGCATATAGTTCTTGTACATCAGTAGCTGGTTCTTGTGTTTCAGCTGTAGTTGGTTCTTGTGTAGTAGCTATAGCTGGTTCTTTTGTGACAGCTACTGAATGAGTAGTTGGTTCTTGTGTGAAAGCTACTTGTTCTAAAGAAAATAATGTCGCAGTACCCTAGGCATCTGGTTCTTATGTTTCAGTGCCCCTGGGTGAGACAGGTAAATATTCCGGGATTTGGAGTTGTGGTGGTGTATGGGCTTTTAGAAGAATGGGTTGAGAGTCTAGGGTAGTGGCAATGGTGGCTGCTTCGGTTGACGCCCTCATTCTTCTAGGTAAAAAGGGAGGGAAAGTAGTAGTTTGCTTTTTTCTTTTATGAATATGTTTTTCCTAAGGGGGAGGGCTATCAGGAGTGGTAGCTTCTTTGGTTGAGGTCCTCATTCATATTTTTGGTAGAATGGCAGTCGTGGTTTGAATTTTCCTTTTGCGAGTATAAGAGGGAGGGTTATCTGCTTGAGAATCATCACTAGGCATATGAACAATAGGATTAGATGATTCTGCTAAATTGTGGGATGGACTTGGTATGGTAGGAGGGTTAATTGGATCAATTGGTTATGCAGGTGGAATTTATGGAGGGTCAGGGGTGTTTTGTGGTTGCTATTCATGGGGATTTTCAACAATTTCCTGAGTATTTTTAGTATCTTGCTGAGGGTTTATGGGTGGATAGTTTAAGGGAGGGTTTTGTTAAGCAAATTTTTTTTGGAAAGTAACTGGACAAGACGGTGATGGGTGAGGGAAAGGAGGGGGAATTTTACCTGTCTACAATAATGCAACATATTTCTAAGACATCCAAGTAAATAATAAGGAATATTCACCAGTCTACCATGTCGTAAATGATTTAACAAGACAAAATCATACTGGTAAACTACCTGTATCGGCCTTCATAGGTGAGGTAATGTTTGAAAAATTCTGCAACTTTCGGCCAAGGAGGCAGCAACGAGTTAAGTCGGACACCTCGACCTTTAGGCTCAACTTGTTCTCCTAGCAGGAGAAAATCCTGATGTGCATTAAGAATGATATGTTTTTGGCTAAACCATCGAATGCCAGTGACAGGAAGGCCCGAAACCTGTGCTATGTCACCCTCTGAGACTGGAATCCAAACTCCTTGAACAATAGAATGATCTTCCTTAATATTCTGTGCAAATTCAAGAACCTGTTGTGGATCAAATTCTTGAAGCCTCTAAAAATAACCTACCCAGCCCGCCTGCTGAAAAATATGATATAAATCTAGGTATAATTCGAGAAGGGCTATCGTGGTGGGTTCATTGTCGAATAAAAGGTCCTCCCATAGCTAATCAGGTTTGGTAAAATGCACAGTCAAAGAGCCAAGTTACCGCACTCAAACAGAGTAAGTTTTGTGAATGAGAACATGGAATGATGGTGAAGAGACAAGGTAATGGGTAAAAAAAATGACGATAATCGACTTGTTGTGAAATGATGGCGTGAAGTTTCGATATTCCCCCCAACTACAGCTGAAATGATGACTTTAAGTGTGTGGAGATTCTAGTAATAATGAATGAAATCTTCTCATTTAACCATAGTTTAATTGTACTTACATATAAAATTTACATACCTCATGTTTACCTTTAATTCATACTTCAAAAAATATCGTGCTTGCTCATAATAGATCGGCAATAGTCATGGAAGAAACTTTGGAAGCTTTTTGAAAAATGAGGGACATTATATTAGAGGTCTATTTAAACATAGGAAAAGGCGGTGAAAGGACAGGATTAGCATGAGAAATAAGAGAAGTGAGAATGAAAGAACTAAAGAAGATGATTTCATGACGGGAAATGCTGCATGGTCATGTCTTTGAAAAAAAATGGTGTTTCAGCAACGGGAAAAGTAGGTAAAGTGTTGCTGAAGAGTGGTGTTTCAGCAATGGGAAAAATAGGGAAAATGTTGCTGAAGAGTGTTGTTTCAGCAATGGGAAAGATGGGGAAAATATTGTTGAAGAGTATTGTTTCAGCAATGGGAAAAATGGGGCAAATGACATGAAAAGGGGAAAAGAAATGAGGGGGGGAATGAATGATGGAAATGTTGAAAGAGCACTGGAAGATGGGTAATGAACTATGAATGGGTTGAAATAAGAGGAGCAATGCTTCACAAAATGAAGCTTGGATCTGCGTGTAGTGAGATTGTCCTTTCTTGGTAAGCCTTTCTTGAATCGAGAATCTGCAAAATAACAAATTGTAACATGCCAGCCCTTGACAAGGATGTTAGGATTCTGGACACCACATATCTCCACAATGGTATGATATTGTCCACTTTGGGCCTAAGCCCTCATGGCTTTGCTTTTGGGCTTTACCCCAAAAGGCCTCATACCAATGGAGATATTTTTCCATCCTTATATACCCATGATCCTCCCTGCTTCTAGTCAATGTGGGACTTTGGTCGTATACCCAACAATCCTCCCCTCGAACAAAGGACCATCGAGCCTCCCCTCAAACGATTATCGATCCGTCCACTCTCTACCAACTAGGATTCTCCGCTCCAATGCGTTGGAAGCACATGCCTTACATGGAGCACCACCTACCTCGAGAGCTTGCTCTATCCCAGGTCAACTCCTTTTCACCGTGTTGGGACCAGGACACGTCCATGAAGAATCCGGAGCATACCGCCTGTCTAACTGAGCTCATCCATGGATCCCATCATGATATTACCGGGGCCCACCACCTTCGTTCGACATTCAAGGATTCATCCACTTCGCTAACTTCGGGGCATGGCTCTGATACCACTTGTTAGGATTCTGGACACCACATATCTCCACAATGGTATTATATTGTCCACTTTGGGCCTAAGCCCTCATGGCTTTGCTTTTGGGCTTTACCCCAAAAGGCCTCATACCAATGGAGATATTTTTCCATCCTTATATACCCATGATAATGTTGGGTATGTGTTATATTCTTTCCATGATTAACCCCACGCGCTGTATGTTGCGTCGGGCGTAGCTGGGGGGTCACGAGGGGCGAAGCAGTCCCCACCGTTGGGGTCCGAGGCAGCGCCCCGGCCAAAATTTATTTTTTGTGCGGACCCACTCATAGGCAGATCCGCCCATGGTTTTGTGCATGGTTTTGCACATGGTTTTGGGGTTCGATGGTTTTCGGCCCCTGGTATTTTTGTAGATCCGGTCAAGGGAACTACGGTTATGTTCTAATCCAGGGTTAATGGATTGGGGTTTATGTATGCTCCGGCATGTATTATATATGTGTTGTAACACTAAAAGGAATATAATGAAAAATCAAGTCTGGTCGTCCCGATTTGGGATCCAGGGGGAAAATCTCTGTGTTTATACTGTTTTATGTTTTATGCTCTCGCTATTGTTTATTTTTTTGTTATAAGATTCATGTGTAGATAATTTTCTGTTCGGGTTAAAACCTACATTTGGTATCGGAGCTGTTTTCGCTTCAAGGGGACGCCTTTGTTGTTGAGGGTTTTTTGCTCGGGCTCGTGGTAGACCCCCTGTTCGGTGGGAGATCTGCGGGATCGATTCTTGCGGTGAAAGAAGATGGCGAGCGGCGGAAAGATAGAGATCGAGAAATTTAATGGTCGAGTTTTGAGTTGTGGAAACTCAAGATGGAGGATTTCGTTGGTGGATAAAGATCAGTGGATCGCGGTAGATCCGGTACTAAACCAACGGCGATGTCGAGATGAAGACCGGAAGAAACTGGATCGGAAGGCTAAGAGCACAATGCGGTTGTGTGTCTCGGATTCGATGATTGTTGAATGTATCCGGGAAGCTACGTCGAAGAACTTGTGGGAAAAGCTAGGGACTTTGTACCAATCTAAGTCTCTAGTGAATAAATTGTTCCTACGGAAAAAAGTCTGTATAACCCGAGGATGAAGGATGGAGACTCGGTGACGGAGCATCCGAACGCCTTCAATACGTGGTAAGTCGGGTCATCATCCGTTGATATTAAAATCTCGGATGAAGATAAGTGCATCGACTTGTTGTGTTCTCTACCGTATTCATGGGACAGATCGGTTATTGCAATAGGTAGCAATACAACTACCTTGAATTTTGATGACATTGTCTCACCATTGTTGCATCGGAGGAAATGAGACGGAGAAATATGGAGGGTCGGAATGGAGATGCCTTATCTATACGAGGAAGGTCCCGGAATGTAAACAAGAATAAGGTTTCGAGTGGGAGATCTAAATCTAGAGGGAGATCTAAATCTCCCGGAAAGTTTGTAAAGGTGTGCTGGAAATGCGGAAAGGAAGGGCACTACAAAAAGGAATGCGGATCTAAAGCTCCCGAGAAAGGAAAGGGATCCGATGAAGCTCCTTCCGCAGAGGAAAAAACCACCTCGGATGAAGGTGGGGATGTGTATTTGGCTTCTTCTTCAAATACACATGTAGATCATGAGTCATGGTTGATTGTCTCGAGTGCATCCTTTTCACTTCACTCCCCATAGGGAGTGGTTCTGCGAAGTATGAGAAATATGATGGTGGTGATGTCTTCCTAGGGGATGATAGGAAGGCCGAATCAGTCGGACGTGGAAAGGTCAAGCTGAAGGCTGCTAAGGTGGGAGGATTAGAACACTTCTCGGTGTTCGCATATTCCTACATTGGCCAGAAATCTGATTTACGTAAGAAAGATGGATGATGCAAGTGTAAAAAACAGATGTTCGAGAAAGATGCTCGCAAGATGGTTCGGGGAGCAATCGGTATTAATGCGGGGAGTTCGGGATCGAACTCGTAGAAGCTACAAGGTAGCACCGTTATTGATGGGTGTAACGAGTCTCGTGGTTCCCGAAAGTGGGACGGAAAGTCTAGTTGTCTGCGGAGAAAAGACCATGCTATGGCATCAAAGGCTTGGACATATTGGAGAGAAGGGGCCTTCTGGATACTACATAGAGATGGTATGGTAGAAGGTATGTCTAATTGTTCTCTGGATTTTGATTTACGTGAACATTGTGTATATGGGAAGCGAGAATCGGGGTGAGTTTTCCTTCGGTGCTAAGAGGGCAAACAAGATATTAGAACTTGTGCATAGTGATGTGTTTGGACCCTGTGTCGGCTCCATCATCGGGAAAGTCTCGTGTACTATGTTTCATTCATAGATGACTTCTCAAGGAATACATGGATATATTTCTCGAGGAAGAAATCTGAAGTCTTTGAAAAAATTTAAAGAATTTAAGGCTACTGTGGAAAACCAAACAGAGAAGAAGATAAAGGCGTTGAGGATAGATAATGGTGGGGAGTTCTACAAGAAGGAATTTGAAGAGTTACGTAAGAAGTGTGGTATAGCAAGACAGAAGACTACTCCATACACACCTCGACGAAAATGGAGTTGCGAAAGAATGAATAGAACACCGATGGAAAAGGCAAGAAGCATGCTCGGTGGTACCGAAAGTTAGGACAAGAATTTCAGGGCGACAGGCGTGGAGACCGCATGTTACTTTAGTTAACGAGATCACCTTCACTCAGCGTTGGAGGATAAGACCCCCACATCGTGTATGGACTGGTAAGAAACCCCTCTATTTCACATCTAAGGGTATTTGGATGTGATGCATATGTACACGTTCCAAAGGAGAAAAAGGACCAAGTTGGATAATAAATCCGAAAGGTGCATCTTTATTGGGTATAAGGATGGTTTTAAAGGGTTACAAGCTTTGGAACCCGTGAAACAAGGAAGGTGGTGTACAGATCGAGATGTGGTGTTTAGAGAAGTGAAATATGTTGTTAAACATGAAGTCCTACCAAAGGAACTCGAGAAGATAGAGTTTGAGCTAAAGGAGGATGAATCGGACTCTACAACAGAAGAAGACTCGGAAGATGAAGAGCCACAAACTCCGACTTTTGAGAAGATCGAGTTCGGAAAGAAGGCAACCGTGAAAGGTATAGTCCATCCGTCTTTCTCGTTCAGGTTTTGCCTTAACTATAATCGATGATGAACCCCGGAACTATCGGGGAGGCAAGTAGATTCGGAGGATGGAAAAACTCGGAAGGAGGCCATGGTTGATGAAATGGCATCCTTGCACAAAAAAATGAGGCATGGGATCCGGAGTGGAGTTGTCGGGTCGGAAGGAAGCCCATCGGGAGAAAATGGGTGTTTAAAAAGAATATGAATGTAGAAGGCAAAGGTGGAGAAATACAAAGCTCGGTTGGTAGCAAAAGGTTATTCCCGAAATGCCGGGAATTGATTTTGGTGATATTTTTTTCTCCCTGTTGCCAAGGTTACTTCTATTAGATTACTTTTATCTTTTCTTTGCAGCATTTGATTTTGAGATAGAATAGATGGATGTGAAGACAACATTTCTTCACTGGGGATCTAGAAGAGGAGATCTACATGAAGCAACCCGAAGGCTTTATGGTGAAGGGGTAAGAAAGAACTAGTATGCGGAGTTGAAGAAGTCTATGTATGGGTTAAAACAATCACCAAGGATGTGGTATCGAAATTTGATACCTATATACGGGGACTTGGCTTCACCGAAGCAAGGAGGATCACCCTGTGTTTATTTTAAATTAATTGGTGACCATGTTATTTATTTGGTCTTATATGTGGATGATATGTTGTTGATTGGAAATGACAAAGAAATTATCCAAGATTTGAAGACCCAAACTCGTTCTCCAAATTCGACATGACGGATCTTGGTGTCGCAAACTATATTTTGGGCATGGAAATTAAGAGAGATCGGGGCAAAGAGGAAACTCTGTTTAAACCGAGAGGAAGTATGTTGAGACTATATTGCGGAGGTTCAATATGCGGGGATAGTAAACCGGTGAGTGTTCCTATTCTGTAGGTGCAAAGCTTTATCGTGAATAGTGTCCCAAGACACAAGAAGAAGAGGAGGATATGTCCCCTGTGTTCCATATGCAAGTGCGATGGGTAGCTCGATGTATGCAATGGTCCATGACTAGACCGGACATTGCACATGCAGAGTGGGGAGTATTGAGCAGGTTTATGTCAAACCCGGGGAAGGAGCATTGGACAACGATGAAGCGGGTTTTCGAGATATTTACGTGGCACTAGTGATTATGGCTTGTGCTACCAGGGGAAGACTAGGATTGGAAAGAATGTTGGACATTCGTGATGCGAGGCTAGGTGGAGATCCGGACCAAAGAAGATCTACAAGTGGGTATGTGTTTAGCCTATTTGGAGGTGCAATCGATTGGATGAGTAAAAAGACGATCGTAGTGGCGCTTTCAACTACAAAGGCAGAATCACATAGCAGCCCACTCATGCAAGCAAGGGAAGCAGCTTGGTTGCGAGAGATTGTGTTCAAGTATGGGGTTGGTACGAGCAAGCTATAAGGATAGAGCTGTGATAGCCAAAGTGCAATTTTCTTGGCTAAGAACCCCCGCTTATCATTCAAAGACAAAGCACATTGATGTTCAATATCACTTTGTTAGAGATATGGTTGAGGCTAAAAAGGGTGTTGCTTTGGTAAAGGTGGACACTTTGAAGAATGTTACGGATGCATTGACGAAGTCTGTCGAAGACTCGAAGTTCTCTTGGTGTAGAGAAACAATGGGTGTTGAAGAATTGGCCAAATGAGTAAGCTCTCCTGTGGGCCCCCCGTGGGAAAGAAAACAACAAGTGGGAGAATGTTGGGTATGTGTTATATTCTTTCCACGATTAACCCCACGCGTTGTATGTTGCGTCGGGCGTAGTGCGGGGGTCACGAGGGGCGAAGCAATCCCCACCGTTGGGGTCGGGGCGGCGCCCCGTCCAAAAATTTGTTTTTTGTGCGGACCCACCTCATAGGTGGATCCTCCCATGGTTTTGTGCATGGTTTTGCACATGGTTTTTGGGATCCGATGGTTTTCGGCCCAAAATCCCTGGTATTTCTTAAGATCGATTGAGGAACTACGGTTATGTTTCTAATCCGGGGTTAATGGATTGGGGTTTATATGTCTTTCAAGCATGTATATATATGTGTTGTAACTGCTAAAGGAATATAATGAAAAATCAAGCTGGTCGTCCCGATTTGGGATCCAGGGGAAAATCTCTGTGTTTATCTATTTTATGTTTTATGCTCTCGCTATTGTTTATTTTCTGTTATAAGATTCATGTGTAGATAATTTCTGTTCAGGGTTAAAACCTACAAAGGATTATTAGTTAAGAAATCTAATTCTAATGCTAAAAATACAATTCAGAAAAATTAAATGCAATGAGGGGTAGGAGGCTCCCCTAAAAAGAGATAATGTGAATCTTCCATGCAAGTGGCCTTAAAATCTTCTTTGGAAATGGGGCACTGGTACAGATGGAGGTGATGACCATTTACTAATAACGATGTTTTAGAGTCATCAATTTTTAAGAGCCTTACTGTTCCATTAGGAAAAACAATATCTATTTCGTATGGTCCTAGCCATATTGTACGTAGCTTCCCTTGAAATTTTTCAAACCAACATTCATACAATAAAGCCCAATTACCTTTTTGGAATTGCTTATGCTTGATGATTTTATCATGCCATTTTTTTCTCTGTTGTTGGATCATAGTTGTCTGATGAATGACATCTAATATTTTTTCATCCAATTCATGAAGTTGCTGCAACCTAGATGTCTGTGCATCAGTCAAATCAAGGTTAGAAGCTAAAGCAGTCCTTAAGGTTTTAATTTCAAATTCCACAGGAAAAACAACACTTTTACCATAAACCAATTCATAGGGGGGAAATCCTGTAGTATTTATCTAGGTAGTTCTGTAAGCCCATAGCACTTCAGGGAGCCTTTGAGACCAATCCTTCCGGTTTTCCTTCACTGTTTTTGTTAGAATGGCTTCTATTACTTTTTTTGTACTTTCCACCTATCCATTGGCTTGGGGTTGGTATGGTGTAGTCATTCTATGATGAATATGATATTTTTGAAGGGTGGATTTAAAACCATAAGAAGTGAAAGGAGGTCCTCCATCTGTAACTAGCTCTCTAGGCACTCCAAATCTAACAAAGATCTCTTCAAATAGGAAAGCTAGGAAAATTTCTTCATTAGCTCTAAGGAATTATTTAGCCTCCACCCATTTAGTCATATAATCTGTGCAGACCAATATATAAACTCTTTGGTTGGATGGAGGATTAATGGGTCCTACAAAGTCTAAGGCCCATATTTCAAATGGTTCAAGTATTACCTGGGGGTTTAATGGCATTTCATCTCTATGATTAGGTTGACTCATTCTCTGACAGATATCATAGGCCCGGATGTATTTCTTTGCATATTTAAAGAGTAAGGGCCAATAATAACCCATCCTAAGAATTTTATGTGTTGTTCTCTTATTAGCAAAATTCCCTCCACAAGGGCCATCATGACAAGATTTTAGTACATCATAAGCCTCATCTTCTCTAATGCATCTTTGAATTTCATGATCAAGTTCTGTGTAGAAGAGACACCCACTTATCCAGCTATACCGAGCACTTTTTTGAATGATTTTTCTTTTCTCTCGATGGGATAGGTGTGATGGTAACTTCCCTGCAACCAGATAATTGGCAATGTTTGCATGCCATGGTGAGTGAGTAGATACTGCAAATAAATATTCATCAGGAAAGGAATCATCTACTGGAGTATTATCATAAGATTTTAACTAAGAAAGGAAATCAGAAACTACTTTTTCTTTTCCTGGTCTATCTACAATTGTAATATCAAATTACTGTAATAACAATAACCGTCTGGTGACTCGAGAATTTGTGACAGATTTTCTCATTAAATACTTAATAGCTGAGTGGTCAGTATGGACAAAAGTAGAGTAACCAGTAATGTAATGTCAAAATTTATTAATAGCATAAATTACTGCTAAAAATTCATTTTCGATAACTGTGTAATTAAGCTTAGCAGGAGTCATATTCTTACTAATGAAGTAGATAGCATAAGGAGGATGGTTTTCCTCTTGTCCCAAGACAACTCCAATTGCAGTATCTGAAGCATCAGAGGATATATGAAAGGGAAGTGCCCAATCAAGTCCCCTTAAAATAGGAGCTATAGATAACTGATGCTTGAGTTCAACAAATGCTTCCTGGCAAAGATTAGTCCACTTGAATTCAACATTTTTCATAAGTAACAAAAACAAAGGAGAAGCTATTTTGGAATTTTTTTAATAAATCTCCTATAATATCCTGCATGTCCTAAGAAAATTCTCACATCTGTTTGTGTTCTAGGAATAGGAAGGTTCTTAATGACTTGTATTTTGGATGGATCTACCTGAATTCGTTGAGATGAAATAAAATGTCCAAGTACTACTCCTTCACTCATCATCATATGAAATTTTTCGGTACTAAGGAGAGGTGAGATTGTACACATCGTTTAAGTACTTTCTCAAGATTCTGTAATGCATCCTCAAAAGACACACCATAAGGGGTAAAGTCATCCATAAATATTTCCATAGAGTCATTAAGCATGTCAGAAAAGATTCCTATAACTTCTCTTTGAAAGGTTGTTGGTGCATTACATAGTCCAAATGGGAGAAATCTATAAGAAAAATTTCTCCAGGGACTAGTAAAAGTGGTCTTATCTTGGTCTTGGGGTGCAATTTTGATCTGATTATACCCACTAAACCCATCTAAAAAGGAGAAGAATTTCTTCCCTGACAAGCTATCTAACACCTGATCAATGAATGGTAAAGGAAAGTGGTCTTTTTGAGTGGCTTTATTTAAGGCTCTATAATCTACACACACTCTCCATTTCCCGTTTTTCTTAGGAACTATTACCAACGGGGAAACCCATTCACTGTCAGATATAGGATATATAAACCCTGCATTAAGAAATTTTTGAAGTTCCTCTTTAACAATTTCCCTTAAATTAGGGTTCATTCATCATTGAGGTTGACAGATTGGTCGACAACCTTCGTTAATATAGATACGATGAGTACATAATTCAGGAGAGATTCCCTTGATATCTGTATAGTCCCATGCGAATGCTTCCTTATTTTCAAGAAGTAACTTCATTAATTGTTGTGTTTCAGCAACTATCAAGTTGGGGTTTATGTTCAGTGTTTTTCCAGGTTCAATTTCTACCGATATACTTTTAGAAGAGATGGTGGTTGATGTTTGAGGAAGATCTTCAGGTTTAAGCTTTTCCTGGGTATCTGATTTCAAAAGTGCAGCCAGTTGATTATGTGTTTCTGGAATCATAGAGGAGGGTTCACAAATAAAATTATTAATTACCTCATCCTTAGTGGTATCTTTAAGGCTTAAAGCTTGTCCGATAGTCAAAATAGGTTGAGTATCATGATCATCATAGTCCATCCATACAAAATTATCATTATTAATCATGGGTGTAGCATGAGGGTAAAGAGTAAGATGCTTAGTTTCATATCCATTGGAAATTATCATTGAACCCAATCTACAGCTGATAAAGGCATCGGTTATGGCTAACCAGGGCCTTCCCAAAATTAGAGGATGTCCTCCCAACTTTGTTTTAGTCTATAACACCACAAAGTCGACTGGGTAATTCCAGGATTCAACTGATATGGTTAGGTCTTCAATAAATCCTTCCAGTTTGATTATAGAATGGTCAACTAACTATAGAATGGTTGGTGTATCTCTGATTACGTTCTTCAGCTGTAACAATTGTGAAGTTTCAAGGGTCATAATATTTATAGCAGCACCTAAATCTACCAGAACTCGAGGAATTATTGTTTTTCCAATTTGCACTGTGACAGAAGGATGGCTGGGATCACCATATTTAACTGGGGGAGCTTTACCGGACATTAATGCAGATAGATCACCCATAACATGAACTGTAAGGGGATATTTAGCTTTCCTACCGGGTTTCTTAACACAAATATATCTCATAGTTCTGGCATAAATTGGTATATCTCTCAGTTCTTGTAAGAGTGGAATTTTAACATAAGGGTTATGTAATTCCCCTAGAAGATTGAAAGCAGGTGGCTCAGGCATTCTAGTTAAAGCTAAACGCTCAGGGAATGGTGGTTCTGTTGTTCCAATACCCTTATTAGAGGGTGGTGGTACCTCTTCATGTGAGTCATGTTTTTCTGTCTCTTCCTTATCAGAATTAGAAGAGGTAATGTCATCAATAATGGGTTCAACTATTTTCCCAGATCGTAAATGAATATCATTTCATTGTGCAGGGAAAACAAGAAGTATAAGTTGGTTCTGAATATCAATAACTTGCATAGCTTTATTATTGGGGTTAGGGTTTGGTTGTACAGGTAGCTGGGGTCTCATCATTTGATTATTTGGTGGAGCACCTGATGGTAGAGGGAGTGGTTGCTGAAATTGAGGAAATTGATTTGGAAACAGGAGTTGTTGACCCCTCCAATTTGGATTCCATTGGTTAAAGTAATATTGTTTTTGTGGAGGCCAAGGATTCCACATTGCTGGGTCTACAAAGGGAGGGTTTGTTTGTTGCATGGGTCGGTAATTCATTTGATTGAAGGGCGGGTATTGCATTTGATTAAAGGGAGGGTAATTTTCTTGACTAAAAGAAGGATAATTGTTCCAATGATTAGAAGATGTAAATGGCATATTAGAGTTCATACCTTGTCCTCAGAGTTTCCATTGCCTTCTCTGTGTCAACAGATAGACCACTTCAACTTCTTCTTTGGTTGGTTGCAATGCTGCTTTTACTCCTGTTAAAGAAGGGCATTGTTTTGTTTCACGATCCTTCTCAAAAAGGGTGCAAATTGGCACCTTGTCCAATGGGCATTCCCTTAGTGGGTGTTTATCTCTGCATTTGGGGCAAAAGACAGACAAAGCCACTTTTGCTTCGGCTTGTTTCTTCTTAACCTGAAAGGTGTCAATATGTGAAGCAAAAGAACTTAACATTTCAGTTTTAAATTCCTCAAGTAAATTACCTATTTCATCTCTTGTTGCTCCTCCACTGGTTCATTTTTGAACTCTTGAATATGTGGTATCCCTGCTGTTTGACCTGTTCCTTGCAGCTCCTTTTGAACATCTTTTACAGAGGTTAACAATTTCATCATATGATTCTTTAGATATGCCCCCTTTACCAAGCATATTTAGCATATCTAGACAGTCATCCCTTAATCCTTTTAATAATATTGTTTTAATAATATCTTTACTTACATCGGGATGATTGGATCTCTGCAAATTATATTGTAGTCTTTCCACAAATTCCTCCATATTTTCGTCCTCCTTCTATATCATCTTAAATAGTTCCTCTCTTTTTTCTCTCGTCCGGCAGTAGTCTTGATATTTGAGTAGAAATTTCTGTTTCATCTGATCCCAAGTTGTGATTACATGGCCTCCAAGACTCATGAACCACCTTAGTGCATTTCCTTTTAATGTTGCTAGAAATAGCTTCAATTTTTGGGCATTTCTAATTTAATCGTAACTTCTGCATAATATATCAAACTCGAAAATAAATTCATCAGAATCTTCAGAAGATAAACCATGAAAGTTAGGTAAAGCTGAAAGTGGGATATTATTCATGGGGGTTGATCCTCTAGGGAGATCACCAATAGGGAACCCCAAGGTAGAGAGAGAATTCTCATCTTTTCCCTCTCCTTCAGGATCTACTTGTCCTCCGTCGAAGAATCCTTCATTGTTCCCCTCCATTGCTTGATATCCTACTGAACTTCCTCGATCCTCAATGTTTTCTACTGGCTCCTCAATGTTTTCTGCTCGCTCCTCAATGTTTTCTGCTGGCTCTTCAACGCTTTCTACTGGCTCTTCAATGCTTTATGCTGGCTCTGCTGGCTCATCAACGTTTTTTGTTGGTTCCTCAACGTTTTCAGGGCTCACAATTTCTTCTGTTTCGTAGTTCGATTGAGGGGAATTTTGAGGCTTTGGCCTTCGAGAGCTTAGCCTCTGAGAATATTCATATTTTGATATGATCTTGTCAATAAAGGTCTTTCTTCCTCCCTTTCCTCTGCCCTTGCCACCTGTAGGGTTAGTTTTCTTGTGAGCTCTGCGTCCTTTCATGAAATATTCATATCTCAAAGAAGAAAATCAATGCTTTTGAAACTTATAATTGCCTTCCCTGGCAACATCACCAAAATGTTGGTCACTTTAATTGCTTATTAATCTAAACAATCAAGTGCTACATAAATTGTCAACCCAGGGAAGTATTTTTATTTCAAAGGCAATCACACACTATATATGCTCAATCTCAAAAGCAATGAAAAGTTGTAGTAAAAATTACACTAATCACACCTTGCTTCAAAAAACCTGAAGTTCTACTTTGAGTTACAGCAAAATAAATCTTTCTATTGCATAAAATTATCAGAATAATCCTAGATTACATTAAGAAAACAAAAATCTAGGGAAGGAAACCAATCTGCAGAAGAAAAGACCAATTATGCTATAACAGAGAACAAGACCCTATTCCCCAAGTAGGAATCTTCAGCACCTATTTCTGACTACCACATTTTCACAAACTCATTCTGTAAACAAGATTACCAATTTGAAATAATCAAAGATTACCTAGGAATGAATTATATGAAAACAATGTGACAATCAATGGAAACAAAGTTTCAACAATAGATAACAAAGTTCCAATAATGCATAAATGATTTCAGCAAAACAGATTTTTAACAAGGCGTAAATGAAAATAATGATTAACACACTATAGAAATTAATGGGTGAATCTTGTGAGGAAGGTGGGCCCTTTCCTTCTCACAAGATTCCCTAGAAAAAGGAATTAAGAAGAAATGCTCAGAACAATATTTTATTCATCCATCAAATGTAACATATTACAAAACCATCCATGTTCCTTCTTTGTAATTCCCCTCTTGCTAAAACTTCCGTAATCCCCTTCTAATGCTGATGTATCCTCTATTTAAAGAGGAGACATCTATTACACATTTGATTACATCATACAAATCCTATTCTTAACCTGATATGATCTTCTATGATGGAATAGGATATTTTGTTCTTCCATAGTGAAGATATTGTTACAATGGTTATGATGGTGCTAGGTTCGAGGTGCAGTTGTTGTGGCCAGTGTAATAGCTCCCTTAATTATCCTTTCTTGTTGCTGCCCTACCTGAAATATTTTTTCAACATCGCAAATCACATAATGTTTCAGCAATGGGATTTGTGTACTGTTGGACTATTTCAACAACGCGGTCTTCAGATAACTCCTCAAATCAGAATGTGTATTAGCTGAAGAATGTACATGCCTTTATAGATGGGAGGTGAGGCTATTGGGACTCATCTCCCAATGACTCTTGGCCTTCCTTATTTCCTAATATTAAATAATATACAAAAATACAAATGCACACCCATCCATAGGATTAGGTGTCAACATTCCCCCCTTTAATCCGAAGGGATGTTGGTGAGTCCAAGCATCGATCTGAACTTTTCAAACTTTTCTCTTCTAAGTGCTTTGGTGAAGATGTCAGCAGTTTGCTCATTTGTGGAACAATGATGTAGATGGATGGTTTTGGCCTGAACATGATGTCGAATTAGATGGTACTTTGTATTGATGTGCTTTGTTCGATCATGGAACTTTGGGTTCTTGACCAACTTTATTGCAGAGGTGTTGTTGATCATGAGTGGAGTGGAATACATTTTTTTCATTTGCAAATCTTCCAGGATTTTCCGTAGCCACACAATTTCCTTTTTTGCTTCAGCTGCGGCCACATATTCTGCCTTGCCGGTGAATCTACCGGAACTCGATCGTTTGCATGATTCCAGCGAGAGCAACTTCGTATCCAAGACTCATGGTGTAACCGTAGCAGACACCTGTTTCTTTGTCGCCATCAAAGTCCCAACGGAGATCCGATCGGTCAAGCCTACCCTGGTGGTACATTTGGAGTCCAAAGTCTTGGAGTCCCCTTCAAGTACCTTAGCACTCTTTTTCGTAGCATCACCGGTCTCTGCGGTTGCTTTTGCATGAACCTGAAAGGATTCCAACAAGAATGAAATGTGTCCGTGTATTTATAGCACTTCTCCACAAGTCACGTTCATACTTAGTTGCAACCTCAAATTCCTTCCCTTCAATAGATGTGAGCTTCAAGTTTTGTTCCATTGGAGTGCTTAAGGGTTTACAGTCATCCATGCCAAATTTGTTCAAGAGATCTCCAATGTACTTCTTTTGAGAAAGAACTATGAATTTAGGATGTTGAATTACTTCAATACCCAAATAGTAATGAACATGACCCAAATCAGTCATTTCAAAACCTTTCTTCAACTCTTTCTTCATGGATGAAATATAGCTCTCATTGTTTCCTGTTATCAAAATATCATCTACATATACCACAAGATATACAACTGTTTTTCCAACTTTCTTAACAAACAAAGTTGCATCATCAAGATCAAAGTGTTTGAAATCAAGTTTCAGAAGATGCTCGGTCAATTTCTCATACCAGGTTCGTGGTGCTTGCTTGAGGCCATACAAGGATTTTACAAGTTTGCAAACTTTGTGTTCTTGACCCTTTATCACAAATCCTTCTGGCTGGGACATATAAACTTTCTCCTTTAGATCTCCATTCAAGAAAGTTGTTTTTACATCCATCTGATGGAATTTCCATCCATTCTGAGCTGCTAAGGCAAAGAGAGTCCGGATGGTGGTCCATTTTGCTGTGGGAGCAAAAGTTTCTTCATAATCGGCTCCTTCTTTTTGTGCGAAACCTTTTGCCACAAGCCTGGCCTTGTGCTTGTCAAGTGAGCCATCTGCTTTGTACTTGTTCTTGTAGACCCACTTACAGCCAATTGGTTTTGTTCCCAAAGGCGGATCAACCAGCTTCCAAGTGCCATTCTTTATCAAGGCATCATACTCCTTCTGCATCGCTTCTTTCCATTCATCACGAGAAGCGGCTTCTTTGAAGGAAGTTGGTTCATGATCTGTAGACAAACTCAATTCACAGTTATAAGCAATATCCATATCAACAGGGGAATCAGAATTATCTACATCACCTTTGATTTGTTGAGTGGAACTTCTTGTTCCTGTTTTTCCAACCTCATCAGGATGAACATTCTCCAGTGTCTTTGTCAGCCATTTGGGAGGACCTTTCTGAGATGGCCCAGGCTGGTCATTTGACTGAGTTGGGATTGATTCAAGATTCAATCTCCCAATTCCGTCAATCACATCATCCAATGTGTCATCCGTGGTTGTTTCTTCATGTGGGGGAGAGAGTGCTTCAGGACATGATTCCACAGTTTGATTCAATATCGGAATCCCCCCTTCAAGATGTGGAATCACATTATCAAATTCTCGGAAAGACTTTGCATGTGTGAATCTATCCAGGCGATCAAGTTGCCGCTCAACAACCTTGTCACTCTTGGAAGATTCAAGAAATATGACATCTCTTGCTATCACAAACTTTTTATTTGCTTCATCATAGAGACGATATCCTTTGGAGGTATTGGAGTACCCCAAGAAGATACATTTTCTGCTTCTAGCACCAAGTTTGTTCCTTTGACCTTTGGGTATCAAGGCATAACAGGTGGACCCAAAGACCCTGAAATGCTTTACCGAAGGAATGTGGCCATGCCACATTTCAAAAGGAGTTTTGTTTCTAATTGAACTTGAAGGACACCTATTCTTTATGTAAACAACACATAGAACTACATCAGCCCAAAACATCAATTTTATATTCTTGAAAAATATGGAGTTGACACCATATTTAAAATGGTTCTGCTTCTCATTCTTTCAACCACACCGTTCGTTGTGGATTACATGGCACAAAGGTTTGATGTTTGATTCCATGTTGACGAAGATAATTTTCAAATTCGCTTGAGGTGTATTCTTTTCCATTATCAGTACGTAGAGAGCCAATATGTGTTTGTGCATCATTTTCAATCCATGCATGAAAATTCTTGAAAGTTTGAAAAGCATCAGACTTATTCTTCAGTAAGTAAATCCAACACATTCTGGTGTAGTCATCAACAAATGTCATCATGTATTTGTTTCCATTTGCAGAAGCAATAGGCATAGGGCCACATAAATCTGAATGAACAAGTTCAAGTTTCCTATGTGCTCTTGAGTGTGAATCATGAAATGGCTATTTGCTATGCTTTCCTAGAATACAAGCATCACATTCCTTAGGTTTTCTAGGAATTGTAGGCAGTCCATCAACACCATTTTTCTTCAACAAACGAAGGTTGTCATAGTTCAAGTGTCCAAATCTAGCATGCCATAAAAGACTTGATGGAAATGTACCTTCATCATGATGTGAACTGAATGCAAAGTTTTGAGCATGAGCAGATGAACCTTTCAGCTTCAAGAGTCTTCCTTCTTCTATTCCCTCCATGACAAGTGAGTGATCTGATGTTGATCTGACCTCTGCCTTGCCATCAAACAAGTGAACTGAGTGTCCTTGCTGCCGGATTTCGATCAGGGACAGCAAGTTTCTCTTCAACTCCGGGAGGTATAGAACCTCATGTAGGATATGATCAGGAAGACCAGGCAGTTTAAGCCTGACTGTGCCAAGCCCTGATGGCTTGAGTTTTGATTTATCTGCGAAATATACTGCTCCATCAACTTTGTCAGTGAATTCTTCAAAAAAATATTTTCTAAATGTCATGTGACATGTTGCTCCTGAATCTAGCAACTAATCATCTCTCCATGAAGTAAATGAAACATCAAATAGGTTTTCAGTTACTCCATTGTTACAATGTGCTAGAACATAGTGAGCGGATTCAGGTGCTTTACCTTTGTCTTTGTCATTGGTTTTACCTTTGTCTTGATTTATGTGCTGCTCAATTTTGTCCCATGGTGTTCTGCATTTGGATGCATCATGTCCATCTCTATTGCACCGTGTGCAATGAAGATTGGATTTGTCAGCTTGTCTGCCCCCCCTTTCTGTGAAGTTCCTTCTTCCTCTTCCTCTTCTGCCACCTCTTCCTCTGGATGAATCCGGAGTATGACTCTTTTCTCTATGTGCCAAGTATGCAGCCTCTTCGGAAGATGAAGGGACTGTCATCTTCCCAAAAGCTTTCTCTCTTTCTGCAAACTTTTGCTCAAGTTTATCAAAGGTGATATGCTCAAAGTTTCCACTTGCTTGCAAAGACTCAATATAATGTGAGTAAGTCGGATATAATGCCTTAACATATGCTATGAGAGATACGTCCATTTTTACACCAGTGTTTTCAATGTCATGCATTATAGATCTTACTTCTGAAGCTAAAGCAAGGGGATCATCATTCTTCATTTCAAGACTTAACAACTTAATCATCAATTGAACATTTTCTAATTCTGAATGTGAGTCATAGAGTTCTTTTAGTTTCTTCAAGGCTTCATAGGCATTTGAGAATGATGAAATATGGCGACTCACCTCTTCACTTACTGAGGCTGCAATCAAGGCATAGGCCTTGCAGTTCTTGTTTTCCCAAATGGCAAGCTCTTTGTCTCAAGTGGGCTTTTGTGGTGGATTTTCTGCTTGTCTTTCACAGATTCCTTTCCACAGCTCATTAAAAATGAGTGTGTGTTTAATCTTCCGAGACCATTCAAGATAGTTCTCTTTTCCGGAGAGAACCACCCCAACAATTGAGATGAGAGAATGCATTAGATTGCTGGAAAAAATCTTCTGAAGAGGAAAAATTTCTGCTATACAAACTTTCAATTCTTGAAATCTGCTCAATTAAAGGGAACAAAACTCTTGCTGGAGAAATAATTTGAGTTTAAAAAACTCTTTGCTGGAAACTAATTCTGCTCAAAAACTTTGAAGACTGAATTTAAATGGACAAAAAATACTCTTTTCCATAAACTGAATTCTGCATAAAAAAATTATATATGTATATTTTTTGTTTTTTTGTTTGGGGAATAAAAAACTTGTATGTGAAAAGTCGATATGGAAGGGAGGGCGATATTGTGAAATGGTGGTGGGGAGGGGGTGGGTTATAATATAAGGTGGAGTGGTATATAAGAGTGGCAGCGTGCAAAAAATGATGAATACAAAGTGGTATTGTATTGGAGTGGTAATATATGTAATGAGGGCGAACAGTGTTTGACGGATAATACAAAGTGGTATTGTATATAACCAAACGATATCTTATATATGTGAAGGCGGTATGGAGGGGGCGGAAACATAAAAGAGACAGCGTATTGATATGGTGGTAGCGCTGTATAGAAGGATAGTCGACCAAACAGTGTTTATGACAGCGAATGAGAGCCGGCGGTGAATTATAATACAACGCATATACAACCATCGTTTAAATATAATGCAATCACAATACAACCAGCGTATGGTCAAGGGCGTAACTGTTATATGAGCGATATATATATGTTGACAACGGTATATATATATGTTGACAGTTGTGGGGCAGCGTTTAAACTTTATATGTTCAGGCAGCGTTGAAAACAAATGGAGATAGCGCGTACAGTAAGTGAAGGACTGTAATGTATGCTTCTGGAATGGAGGGTATTGGTGGAGATATGATGGCTACCGACCTCTAGGTAGCGTTGTATGTTATTAAACGGCAGGGAGGGGCGAGAGAGGCGGCGGCCGCAGGGAGAATGCAACAGGATGAATGGAGAGGCAAAGTATGGATGGAGAGGAGCCATCACCCGATGGAGAATGTAGGTGAGGCCTGGGTGCGGGCGTTTTACCTTGAAATTGACCTCGGCACGATGAAAGTGGCAGGATCACCGGGAATTGCGATTGCGCAGCCTCGGCACCTGCGTAATGACGCAGCCCCCAGCCTTCGTGAGTCACAGGAGCTAGAGCTGCAAATGTCAGTACTATATAGGGAAAAAAAATGCAGAATAACAGTATAGCAATTAAGAGCAGCAGAAAACTATTAATAAAATTTGACTGAGAAAAGGATAGGGAGTTACACCACAGGGCAGAAATGCCAATAGTGGGGCTGGCTCTGATACCATGTCAAACCAGGAGGTAACTCCTCAAATCAGAATGTGTATTAGCTAAAGAATGTACATGCCTTTATAGATGGGAGGTGAGGCTATTGGGATTCATCTCCCAATGACTCTTGGCCTTCCTTATTTCCTAATATTAAATAATATACAAAAATACAAATGCACACCCATCCATAGGATTAGGTGTCAACAACAACGATGAATTAACTGCAGTCTTCAAACTATTTTAGCAACTATATATTTCCGATTAATGGCTAAATATGAAAGTAATGTAAAATTACATGTAGAACAAGTTAAACATATAGTGAAGAGAAGAAACGTTATATACCTTTGGAAGAATAGATTAAAGTGATGATATAGGCTTTAAATATGGACTGGAAAAGGATGGGATGATAGCAAAATGTATGAGCAAAAAGGTACATTACAGGGTCCTAACAGTGACCGTCCCCACTTATGTAATTCAGTTGGCTGGCCACTGCAAAAAAGGGGTCTACTTCAACTGGTCCTAGTTCCTATGCAATGAATTTTTGGAGAACATGTGTGAGGCCTAGGATCATGGAAGGGAATTCTGCTACACTTGGTTGCTACTCCTCATTGCATTGGTCGCATGGGAAACCCCTAAAGACTCGGTACTGCTTGAGCTCGAGCTAGACATGCGCGAGGGGGCGTGATACACAAATTTATGGGATTCAAAGGATGAGTAACTCATTGAGGATAATAAAGTCTTCTAGGTCCTATTTCAGAGCAAGCTTGTAGTAGTAATACACTCTCAGTCACGCTTATCATCGAAAATCTACGACAAGTACAAGAGCATCGCAACATTCCAGGTCACGAAGCACAATGTGCAGGTCTGGGGCCGTAAGGATTCGACATGGGTATCACTGCCATACATGGTTTCCGATGAGGAAATCGACTAAGTCATTTCCACTTGGCCACCACATTGGAGACTGGGCTTCAAATCAGGTACAAATGACACTGTAAGTACAAGCATCGCCCCGAAAACCAACCTACCTGATACCGCCAAAAAGGAAGAAGGTCATGAAAAGGATGCCAAGAAGGGTGCGAAGCTAGATTCGTAGCAGGACGTGGACACAGAGGATATAGATGCGCAGGGTGCTAATTCCCCGCGTGGTACGAAACAGACTGCTGACCCTCTCAAAGGCCAATGAAAGAAACGACGAGCTATAAGGCCTAGTAGGGAGAATTAAGTTACTTTGATAGAGGAAGACCTGGAGCATATTGCATAGGCAGTCACCCTCGCATCAGAAGATAGATGGATTGTGTTGGAAGAGAAAAAAAAGGCCGTGGTCACTACCCTCCAGTCTGAGATCAAAGATCTGTAGCTCAAAACCAATACCCTGCAGACAAGCATGATTCAGAGGAGGCCACCCCCAGCAAGCAGCAGTGAACTAATATTCACAACTGCAAGCCACCTCTGCCCCCTGCTAGGTGCAACATTCATCTTGAGCGCACCTACCTTATGTGTGCAAGTCCAGTACTGTGCAAAAGTGTAATTGGATTTGGCACAGCTTATGCACGAACTACTGTAGGTCCTCCACGCATTCCTCTTCAAGGAGTTCTAGCACAGAGGCTACCGGGTGCATCAACAGCTCAGTACAATTGAGCAAATGATCATGGAAAAAATCGCTAAGGTGTCCCAGGCGCAGGCTGCGTGCACCCTTTCTGCCACGCATCAAACCGAGTTGGAACATCTAATCATTAGGCTCTGCGTAGATGTGAATGAGGATATTCCGGCCTCTACCAGCCCCTAGGAAAAGATTGAAGGACTAGTTGTAGCCCTGAAGGCTTCTAGGGTGAAGATTTAGAATGTCAAGATAGAGATGGAGCAACATATTGCTACCTTGCAGGCCAAATTGCAGCTGGAAACTGCCCCTGAGGTATGCGCCTAGCAAGCTGCGCTAGTTACAGAAGCCACAAATGTCATTACTGCTCAGATTACTCAGGGCACCGAATTTCCTGAAATAGCTACGTATTTGTGGACCAAGGTGCAGCGCGACCCTCTTCTACGTGAAATCACCCAAGAGCTGCGCCAAAAGGAGGAAGAGTTCGAGCAGATGGAGGCTACAATGCCGACTCTAGTCCCCACTCAATGCCTAGCACAAATACATAATATCCATGTAGTTAGAGATGACCTGGAAGAACTGCACCACAAGAAGAAGGTTCTGAGTGATCACCTTAAGCCATGGGCTGATGAAGCCCTCAAGCTACCTCAGGAAGTGGATGTTGCAGTCAAATAGCTGAATCAGACCCTGGAAAGTGTCACTGCTGCTACTGAAGGTCCAACACAAAATGATGTTGCGTAGAGTGAAGGAGTGCTTCCCCCTCTGGTCGATGCAATCAAGCAGCTTCAGGTGAATATGCAAACCCCATGGCCGCTGTGACTCAGGACGAGTCACAAGATTATGTTGGGGGCCTATTGGAACGGGGTTCCCTAAGTTGCATTTTTGGTATAATTTTGTAATAGTTGGTCTTTCATAGGGGTTTTGGGGTGGCTCAAAGCCCCCAAAGTTTTGTGATGGGTTAAAGGGTAAACCTAGGGTTCACAAACCATGGTTTGTGGACCATAGGATAACGAAGGCTACGATGATATAAATAGATAAATAGTTGGGTCTAGTAGGAAAAATAGGAAGTAAGATTGATACTACATGTGAATTGTTGAGATTTGTTTTGGGTAGTTTTGGGTAAGGACTCTCGCTAGCTATGTGCGCAGAGATCCTCAGTCCTGCTGTGTGCGGACCCCGCTGGCTGTGTGCGCGGGCAGTGTCTTTGGTTATAATTGGTTTTTTTGGATACTAATGAATGCAAAATATATTTGCAGTATCTTGTGATATCTGGACTGTTCGTGTTTATTACTGAAGTGCATATGTGTTATTTATTTGAGCTGCGAATGTTTCTGTGATCTATGAATTCACTGCGATTATAAAGTTATGTGATAATAATTGTTGATGCACACATGGATGCGAATGTATTGATCATATCTATTAATGATAGTAGCTTTGCTATGGTTACATGCTAATTATACTGTTAAAAGCATGATAATAGACTCGTTATGTGTGAACCCGATAGTTCAAGGCAGATCTACCTTAATTACCTACTCTCTCCCATGTTGTAGAAACTTGGTTCCAACACCCTCCCATACTACTTCGGTTGAGACCTTGGCTTGCAAAAGTAGGTTATTGCTGAAAGGGCCAGTAGTATAGGGGTTTTTTGGCAAACCTTAACCTCCAAACCTAGGTCATGACCCCTCAAGCCAACACCAGGCCTGGGATGGTGATTTCCTAGGGAATTTATTTTTTAGAGAGCTTGAAATGGCCTGAAGGAAAGCTCCAAGGGGGCTTCTTTTCTGTAGTTATTCTATTGATTCCAGAAAAGAATAATTCTATACTCAATAGATCCCTAAAATACCACTACTTTATTATTTTAATGAGCCTAAAGTAGTCATTTCTCGGGGCATTCAAATTTAGAGAGTCTGAATTTCCCATAGAAGACTCTAGAGCAGTTTCCTTTCTGTAATCATTTTGTTGAGCCCGGAAAAGAAAAAATCTATACTCAAGGAATCCCTAGACTACCACTGATTCAT
Source organism: Pinus albicaulis (assembly GCA_034641835.2). Lineage (NCBI taxonomy): Eukaryota > Viridiplantae > Streptophyta > Pinopsida > Pinales > Pinaceae > Pinus > Pinus albicaulis. The sequence goes on from CM076572.1 coordinate 1,306,766,844, forward strand.
AAAATTTTACGAGCCCGAATTAGTCACTGCTCGGGACTTCTCAATTTTCGGGAGTTTGTAATCATCCAAAAGAAGACTCCGAGGGGACTCCTTTTCCATAAATAATCTATCGAGTCTGGTTAAAGGAATAAAGCTACTCAAGGAAGATTTCTCCTTTATTCTACATGAGCTGTGGGGAGAACTGCCTGAAGATATGAAATAATGACAACCCACTAGTTATTTTATAGATATAGATATATACATAATTATAGATTACAATAAAATAAATCAACTTGATGAACCAACAAGAGGTTGGTCATTTCCATGAACCAAATCCATTCATGGATCTCTTCGAACATCCTACAAAAATTGTTGTGGAGAGAGAGGTTGATGAAAAATATTGAGTTGATGACCATTCACCACAAACAAAGTCTGATTGTCATCAATATTTTTGATGCGAACTGAATCATTATCAAAAACTTCATCTACTTCATAAGGTCCTAACCATCTAGCTGAGAATTTACCTTTGAAGTGTTTGAACTTATTGTCGTAAAGCAGGGCCCAGTCGCCTGGATGGAAAACCTTCTTCCTAATAAATGTATCATGCCAATGAGCTCTCTAATCTTGCGCCAATGTAGTTCTGTGGTATGCATCTTGCCTAATCTCATCGAGCTCATTCAACTGAATCAGTATTTTCTCTTTAGCTTCATTGGGATTCATTCCAAGTTGAGTGGCTGTTTGAAATGCATTCACTTGGAATTCAATAGGTAGGAGAATTTGTTTTCCATAAACTAACTCATACGGGGTATGTCCCGTCACATTCCTCCAAGTTATGCGGTAAGCCCATAATGCCTCTAACAACTTGTCTACCCAATCCCTATGATGTAACTGAATGGTCTTTGTCAAGATGGATTCTAGTACTTTGTTTGTGGATTCCACCTACCCATTGGCTTGGGGGTGGTAAGGAGTGGAATTCTGGTGTTTTATTCGATACTATTCAGCCTTGACCAATTTAGATGTGACTTAAGTGCCTTGGTCTATGACGATCTCTCGAGGTACTCCAAATCTAGTGAAAATGTCTTCAAAAAGGAATTCCACTACTTCATTTTCGGTTGCAGCATACAAAGCCTTAGCTTCCACCCACTTGGTGACATAGTCGGTGAAAACTAAAATATAATTTTTATGTTTATACATGGGAGAGATAGGTCCTACAAAATCCAATGCCCATTTCTCGAAAGGCTCTATTGCTATTTGTGGCTGAAGGGGCATCTCATTAGAAGGAACTGACCTTCCCATTCTTTGACAAGAATCACAACTAGATACAAATATTTTGGCATCTTTGAAGAGCGTGGGCCAATAATATCCAGTGAGGAGGACTTTGTATGGGGTTCTTTTGTCTGCAACGTTCCCTCCACAAGACTCATTGTGGGAGGCTCTCAACACATCCATCATCTCATCTTCCTGCACACATCTTCTCATGATAAAATCAAGTCTCGTATAGAACAAGTCTCCATCATTCTAGGAATAATTGGAAATGCACTTTACAATGTTGTTTTTTTCCCTAGTAGACAGATTTTGGGGCAACTTCCCTAAAACCAGGTAGTTGGAAACATCTGCAATCCAGGGTGTAATGGTCGATACAATAAATAATTCTTCATCTAGAAATTCATCTGGCATAGGATTCGACACATTATCCTGCACAATATTCATCCGAGACAAAAATTAAACTGCGAAATTATCGCGACCAGGCCTATCAATCACATTTATATGGAATTCTTGTAAAAGAAGTAACCATCTAGTAATTCTACCGGTAGTGATAGTTTTGTTCATTAAAAACCTGATGGAAGAATGATGGGTATGAACAAAGGTCTCATAACTGGTTATGTAATGCCTAAATTTACCAATAGCAGGGACACCTACTAATAGTTTTTTTTTCTGTAACCATGTAATTTAGTTCGGCAAGGGAAAGATTATTGCTAACAAATTAAATAGCATAAGGATAGTGATCTTCCCTTTGTCCCAAAACGGCTCCAAGTGCAGTGTCTGAAGAATATGTGCAAATATGAAAGGGTAAAGTCCAATTTGGTCCCCTTATTACTGGACTAGTGGACAACCTGTCTTTCAATACCTAGAAATCCTGTTGACATGCATCATTCCAAACAAAATAAACATCTTTAGTTAATAATTTAATCATAGGTGCTACAATTCTTGTAAAATTTTCAATAAATCGTCGATAGTAACCTTCGTGTCCCTAAAATATTCTTACCTATTTTTCCGTACTAGGAATGGGGATATGCGATATTACCTCAATCTTAGCTGGGTCGAATTTTCTTCCTTGCAATGAGACATGGTGTCCCAATACAATATCCTGAGTCTCCATCATTTTACATTTAGCACTACTAAGGGCTACATGAGATTCCTGACATCGAATTAATACCTTTTCTAGATTTTTGAGGGCTTGAGGGAAATCATCTCCGTATACTGCGAAGTTTTCCATATAGACTTTGACACAATCATGTATGAGGTCAACAAAGATGGTGAGGAAAAATCATTGAAACGTTGCTTGGGCATTGCAATGGCCAAAGGGAAGAACTTGATAGGCATATATGCCCTAAGGATAAGTGAAATTAGTCTTCTCTTGGTCTTCAAAAACTATTTGTATCTAATTATAACCACTGTATCAGTCTAGAAAAGAGAAATACTTCTTACCAGAAAGTGTGTCGAATACCTGATCAATAAATTATTAGAGGAAAGTAATCTCGTAAGGTAGCTTTGTTCAAATCCCTATGATCAACACATATGCGTTGATTTCCATTATTTTTTTGAACCACCACTAAAGGTGACACCCATCTACTTCTTGAGATCGAATAGATAAATTATGCAGCTAATAACTTATGTAATTCATCTTTGACAATCTCCCTCAAAGTGGGGTTCATTCATCTCTGTGGTTACTAGATGGGTCTCATATCCTCATTGGTGTATATGTTATGGATGCAAGTGTCTGGATGTATGCCCTTCATATATAAATAATCCCAGGCAAAAGCCTTAGATTGTTCCTCAATCATGCTCAACAATTGTTGCTTCTGTTCTCGAGTCAATTCTGTACCGATGTGAAAAATATTTCCTTCAAATATTTCAAATGATTCAGTAGTGACTTCATTGCATTATTCCAATGCTGCAAATGAGGAAAATGTAGTTGGATGGAAGGATTCCTGAAACTCATTACTGAAAACATGTTGATAATCATTAAAGGAAATGGGATAATCAATGCAAGAACTATCAGGAAAAAATTGTTTGAAGATGTGATCTTCAAATTGTTCCTGGAGACCTCTTGATTGGTCTAATGATAGTAAAGGAAACATGCAATATTCATATCCATAAGGACTCTCTAGCCATAAAAGTACTTCAACAACAGTTTGAGCAGGGGGGAAATATTGACAACATTTGATTTTTTAACCCATTAGAAATGACCATTTCTCCATTTCTGCACCCTATCACAACATCGAAGGTAGCTAACCAAGGGCATCCTAGGACCACAGGGTGTTCAGGTTTAGCAATTTTAGGAGAAATTAAAATGAAATCTATGGGATACTACTAGGAAACAATGGTGACCACAACATCTTCTAAGGTTCCCAGGGGTTTAACAATGAGCTTGTATGCTAGTTCCAGAATGATAGGTGTAGGTTTGATCCCTTGTAGTTGTAAGGATGTCATAGTTTCATATGTCATAATTTTAATGGCCACTCCTAAATATACAATGGTATTTGATAGATGCACTCCATTGATTTCGATGATTACAATGGGATTCCCTAGGTCATTATGTTTTGCAGGCAAGCTTGAGATAATTGTGGAAATTCCACTCATGACTTTTACGTTTTGGTTTTTATGTCCTTTCCTACCCGGTTTCTTAATCATGTAGAGATCTTTAATGATTTTAGTATAAATAGGAATGTCCCTAATGGCTTGTAATAATGGAATTTTTTTACATACGTTCCTCAGTTCAGTTTCTAAATCATATTCAATCGGGACTCCTTCTTTCTTAACAAGCAATTGATCTGGGAAAGGAGGTCCATTTAGTTCTTCTTGTTGTTTTTGTTTTTCATTTTGGTGACTGTTAGTTTCCTACTGAGGGGCCTCTTCTTCAATTACAACAACTGACTTCCCAGTATTAATTTCTCTCTTGGATCGTAATTGAATCTCATTCATTTGGGACAACAGTAATCATGTAAGTGGGAGAAGGCTATGCTTCTATATTTTTCATAGGCTGAGGCTATCTGTTATGATTAGGGTTAGCTACGGGTTGTGCAAGTAACAATGCAAGATGAGGTGGGATAAATGTTGGTGGTGCTAGTGAAGATGGTGGGTTTGACAGAGCAGGTAGGATTTGATGTAAGGGAGGAGGTGGCAGCAAGGGTTGTTGACAAAAATTGGGATTTTACCCTTGCTGATAAGTCTGAATGGTCGGTTTGGAGGATGTACTAAGCATGTTTGATTATGGAGGATAAAATTGAATTTGAGGTTGAAAAGTGTTTACATAAGGATTTTCCCACCAATTATGATTCCAAGGAGTGTTTTGTGTTTGAGGATTGGTCCAAGGGGGATAATATGGCTATAAATTCCAAGGTTGATTTTGACCATAACCTTGGGGGCTAGGATCTGGAAACATGTTTTGATTTGGCCTTCTCTAAAAGGGTTTCTTTTTCACTTGTGAAGAATCATTTACTTCGGTATTCCCCTTATAGGTATCCTGCAGATTGGGAAGATATGGACACTTCTCAGTTGCATGTTCTAAATCACAAATCCCATAAAACCCAATGAAATTAATGGGACACTCCCTTTCCATATGATTTTGTCTGCATTTAGGAAAAAATATTACCATGGCAACCTTTTTGTCCTCTTGTTTCATTTTGAGTTTCATTGTGTCAACCTAGTCACGGATGGTGTTTAAAATATCTGTTTTAAATTTTTCTAGTAGTTTCCCCAATTCAACTCTAGTGACAGTAGTGGCTGCAGGTTTATGATTTGTGGACAAAACATCTTGGAGGTTATCATAGAGTTTCTTTCCTACTTTAGCCTGATTTCTTGAATAAGTACGAAATAGCTCGAATACTTCAACAAAAGGTTTTTTATAAATGTCCCTGCCACTTAAAAGGTTTAAGGTCTCAATGCATTCATCCCTCAATCCCTTTAAACAAAAAATTTTAACAATTTTATTGTCTAGATGTGCCTCTCGGGATTTGTGAAAATTATGTAGGAAACATTCGAGATATTCTTCTAGGATTTCATCGTCCAGTTGTTGCATTCTCAGAATAATTTTCACATCCATAATTTTGCAAACTCTTGGTATTTTTTAAGAAAGATGGACTTCATATCATCCCAAGAGTAAATGGTGTTTTCACCGATGCTCATGAACCATCTAAGGGATGCATCTTTCAGGGTGGCTAGGAACAACTTAAGTTTATGTGCGTCATCATAATAATTGTAGCTATTTCATAATATATAGAACTAAAAAATAAAGGCATGAGGGTCCTTATAGGACTTAACATAGAAGAGTGGTAGAGATGTCATTGGTATGCTTTTCATAGTAATGTTCATGGTTATATCAAGGATAGGAAATCCGAAGGTAGTTTCCTCTTCTACTTCATCATTTCCTCCCTTTGGTCCATCTTGGTTTCTTGGCCCATCTTCATTTCCTTTAAAGAAATGCACTCTTGGGCCTTCCCCCTCTCTACAATTTTCTTCCTGATTCAATTCATTGTTTTTGTTCTCCTCTCCATTGTGTGCCATGTTGGTTTCGAATGAGTTGTTACGGATATTACTGGAGAAGGATTCAATGGATAGTTGCCTTACTTCTTCCTAAATGGGGAGTTCTCCTTGTAAAATATCCCTGCCACTGGTGCTCCCTTTTTCTTGCTTAGTTCCAGCGTAACGATTAGCGGGATTAGTTAATGGGATTTTTGTCGAGGAAAAAGTTTTAAGAAATTGTGAACTAGAAATAAATCTACCTTTGCTATCTCTAGGCCTACTTTTACTTCTACTCATAAAGGAAAGGAAAATAAAGTTCAAATATATGCAACAACGGTTAGGCTTTAGAGCAACCCCACAATAGTGGATGCGTGGCTCTTCACTCACATCTTACCTACAATCTCTGCCCTCTGACAGTCTTGAAATACCCTTGAAAACTCTGCAATAATAATTTTTACTTGAACCAAATTACAACTCCCCAACAACGGTGCCAAAAATGTTGGGAGTTTTAATCGATTAATTAATCCTATTAATATTGAATTGTCAACACAGACTCGTAAACACGAGTTGTACCGCACTTTTGGTTCAGCTTAGGATCAGAGCATAAATATTCCTTAATAATGATGAACTAAGTACTGGAATGACAAAGTAGACTGCTATGATCTAACACACATCTCACCTGCGGACTAATAATCTTAAAAGAGACTTAACCTAATTCATTCAAGCCATACTATTCAAACTTCCCACACTTCTGGTGATTAGGTCCAATATTCTTGAACATAAAGAAATCTTTCTAATTAAAGAAGAAAAATCAATAATCAAATTCAATTGACGTGAAATTCCTAAATTAATCAATCCATTCTGCACTCAAGGATAATTTTCACTTAAACTATATGTAACATTCACTACAATTCTCTTACTACAATAAGACTGTAAAAAGGTACAAAACAAATTAGATCATTCTCACACTGTAACTGAATCAATCCCATAATTCTATATTGTATTTTAAATCCAAAATCCTTATATAATATCTCAGAAACCATAATCTATTTACTCCTTACATTAAACAACCTCCTTATGTTAACATATAAGCAATACTCTAAAAAGAACACACACTCCTCTTAAACATGAACTCAAAATTCAAACTAACTAGAACACTTTGTCTTGAGGAAAAAACACACTAATAAATTTGAAATTCAAACCAACAGGGTATAATCCTTATTGTTGATGGGCTTAAAATCAATTCACTTCACACCTCGACTTCTATCAATTCAAAACCCTTTAATAGAAATAAAAGTGTTATAATCTAATTATGGGACTGAGATTTTGTTATAGCAAACACTCTGAATCCAAAAATATTTCTAATTAAGAAACTCACCCTAAACTTCGAAAATGGAATTCAATCACTTTTAAATATCACACCACTGTTGAATTCATAGACACAGTTAAGCAAAAGAATTCAATGATAAAACTCACACTGCTCATTAATAAAACTTATGCTACCAGACAATGAAACTCACACCTGACTAATTTGATTATGAACTTATGACACTACTGCTCTGGAAATAAAATTGTGGATGTTAGTTCAAATTCATGTTAATGTTTCTAAGGCCAGTTTTCAAAAAACACTCACACTTTTCGATGATTTTGAAACTGCAAAGGCTCGAAAAGCAATTCTCAAACACAAGAGTAACTTCTAAGTTTCGAAAGCAGTTCAAAAGAAGTCAAAGAAGTTGTATATGTGCATCTTGTAATTACAAATACATCCTTATGCACTATCACTGCATACATCTATGAACTCACACTTCAAAAAACAATCAAATCCACTGCTTGTAATCGGAAACACGCACAGTGAACTCACACTATTGAATCATTGTTTTTCATGTATATGATCTCATGTTTGTTCTTTTGAATTTAAGGTCATTTTAATAATTAAAGTATTTTCTTTTAATAATTATCCTCATTAATTAATTTTTATTTGTCTAAAAATAAAAATTAATTAATTAGCAATAATTATTATGGGTATCTACTATTATGGGTTTGAAACGTCGACCTAATCCTAATGATGTGATTTATCCGAAAGTACTTTTATCTACATTATGGATCAAAAAAATCTTAGATCTAACATTATTTTGAAAATATCAAATAAATAAATAATAACCTTAATTTAGATCCTAACATAAATTAAAATAAATAAAATAAAAATTAATAAAATAAAATTAATCATAATTAATAATTATTATTATAAAAATAAATAATTATTTACTTTATTAATATTTATTTATGTCTTTAAATAAATGTTAATAGTAATTAGTGAATAATTAGTTTATTTGATTTTAAAAATAATTGGTAAAGTAGTTCTTTCTTGTCTTTTCTTATTAATTATAATAATTATAAATAATAATTCTGAACCATATCGAAAAGTTTTTCAGGTTTTTTAGTTAGTTAGATTTTTTATTAGTATTTCTAAGTTACTAAAATTTGGATATATTAACCCTAGTTAAATCTTAACAAAATTAAATAATGATTAAATTATTCAACTTAAATTAATTAAATTAGTAACCATATAACATAATTAAATTAAATAAATAATTATTTTAATATTTATTTATTAAATAAATGTTAATATTAAGTAAGAAGTAGTTTGTTTATTTTATTAATTATTAATTAATTAAGGATAAACAATAATATATAATATTGATTACTAATTATTTATTATTAAAACATAATATTTTAAAATTAAGGTTAGTTTATTTTATAAAAATAATTAAAATTAAATTATTTCATATTATACATTTTTTGAATTAAATACAAATATTAAACAATAAAATATAAAAAATATATATATATAAAATAAAATGATATATTTTTGAATTACAAAAAAATATTAAAAAAAATATAAAAAAATAAAATAAAAAGAAAAATAAACTCTTGTTGGCTCTTTTATTCTTCCTTTTCACTATTAGTAGCCTAAAACTCTTCTTTCAATTCTTTCATTAAAATGTCCTGAAGATGGATCCCCGTTGGGATTCGAAACGTCGACAAATGTTCGAAAACAGTGTGGATAATCTGGGAATCTCTTCAATCACTAAAAAGCACAGGAGCTTAAAAACCGAAAAATGCGCATAGTCATTCAATACAGTTCTGCCTCCAAGTACTTCAACACAACATAGTGCCTTATGGATACAAGGTAATGCTCTGTAAAAAAGTATCAAGCACAAAATGAAATAACTATCATGAATTCGAAAACTGAAGCAACACGAGACCAAATATAATTGAAATCTTAATGGAATCAAATCACAATATGCTTAATCATGGTATAGAATTCACAAGTTATGTAATAAAAACAAACCCAATTTAATTCAATCTACCTATGAAAATAATGAAGTCCTAGACTATGGTGGGCCCTTGCCACACCTAGGAAGGTTAAAACTTATAGTGATAAGAAGATATTCACTTATTCAAGCTAGAAATGCATCGCAATGGTACTCACGAAAATTCAAATCAACATACACCCATTATATTACTGGAACAAGTCTTGAATTAAGGTAAAGAAAGTCTATAGTAGCACGAAGTTCTACGTACACACTGATAGCTTCAATATTTTTTCCTCTCTAGCTAACTTGCTTAACTCCTCTACTAGCCTTTATAGGTGATACTATTATACATAAAATAGAAAATATTTTATTACATGGAAACCCAAGAGATCTAAGATTAATATTAAATACCTCGAAATCCGAATTCAAGTACATATTTTCTTTTCATAAACTAATTGCTTCCAACCAAGTCCCATCCTTAGGTTGCGCTTGATTGTGTGTTGATTTGGAAGTTGGCTTCTTAGGGATCATTAAGCTCATTCTAGAAAAATGGCAGTTGTATTGATCCCTTCGAAGCTCTGAAGGTCTAATAGGCCTCCCAATCCTTGAGTACTATTCTCGAACCTGGTTTTTTATGTATGGAAATTAAAAATAGAACTTGGTGCCACAATCCTCCTTGATCTCTAGATGTAGGCCCTGCTACATTAAACTTCACATATAAACCCATAAGGATTAGTTGGAAGACTAAGAACATAACTTAACTACTTAATTTGAATAACAAAATAGTAAATATGACACTATTTCAATGCTTTATCTCTTATGAAGGATTTGGCAAGGTTTAGGAAAAAGTAGAGATGGAGGATAGGAAAAGGGAACTTATTATGACAAAAGAGGGCCAAAATATTAATAATGGGTGACAAAATTGGGACAAAATAGGGCACCAACAGTATCATGCCTTCCTCGTTACCAACGCTATCATTGGTTGTGGAAGTACTAGTGACGAAGCATCTATAACACAACCCCTTCTACTATACTCATATAAATGGATAATTTACCAAAAAAAAGATTTGTTGCATAGTTGAAGTTCTTACTTGGATGCTCCTATGCGTTTAAATTTGTGGGAAGAAAGGATAAAGCATTAGTCATTCTAACTTAAATAGGACCATTTAACCCTACTTGATCATGAAGGAGATGGGACATCGAGCTCTACTTGAATAATCCACTCCCAAGGATTTTCTACCCTCCAACAATACATACCCTCGACTATTATCATATACATATAATATTGTGAAACTTTTTTATTTGATTCCATCATCTTCCTGGACTTTACTAAAAATGCCATCAGTTTGTAAAATTTATCATAAATGACCATGTTTCAAGCAATTTTTCAACAATTCTCTAAATCAAACTTGTTGAAATTATTTACAAAATGGTCTTTGTTAAGTATTATAAACAAGAAAAATCTATTTGACAGAGAAAAATTTGGAGGAAAAACGTGGGCTTAACTTTTGTCAATATATGATTTGGCTGTGGGATATTGTTACGCGGATTAATCCCTCTTGAGGACAAGAGCGATCTCCCTAGTATTCTACGAATAGCTAGAAAAAAACATCCATTTGTAAATCGTTTTCTCTAGATTATTTACAATTCATAATTATTATAAACAAAGAAATAGGACATGCCCCTACTTTGAAATCCAACGTTCGGTGCAGTCTTTTATGTAGTCGCTCCAAAGAGGCTTCTTCAGTAAGTAGAACCTGCAATCAAAGACAGACAAAAGAATTAAAAGCACCTGCAACATATAATAATTAAGAACAACAAATCTAAATTAGTGATCAAGGAGTCTAAGTATTGAATTATTCAAATAGGCACAAGAACAAATCAATGAGAAAAGGAGATCCATATGTATTATCTTGAATGAAAAGAGTAACTTTACAACCTGATGCCTTGATGTCGTACAAGTTTCTCCAGCGGTCCTGAACAATCGTTCCTCCTTTAGTTTGAAAAGCCTTCCTCTCTTTGAACCAACATAGATTTATGGACATAAGGGTGTGATCATTCTCATGCCAACAACAACTAGTGTAGAGAGTATGCACTCTTGGAAATTTCTTCAGCAATTACCTTATGCAAGCTCCATTCTACCAGCTACCCTTTAGACTAAAACATGAGCTCAATTTATAGGGAAATGGAGGTAGTTTCAGTTCCATGGAGAGGGGGATGGATTCCTCTCATGAAGGGATTTAAGCTCCATAGACCAAGGGATAAGCTCCATAAGTGGAGGGATAAAGCTCGAATTGATCACGCCTCTAGAATCTTCTAGTTGGGAGAATATTCGACCAGCTGGGCTTCTAGAACTTACTTTTTCATTTATTTGAATTTTTACGGGGGTCCGCAGATTTTATTAGCAGAACGTGCAGGAGCTACCACAAGCTATAGAATAAGTATCCGTGAACCCAAAGGAAAAGGCTAGGAAAAGTGCAGAGTTAGACTTTTAATGGTTTTAATGAGATTTTCTCCAATTCCAAGACTTGGTTTAGGAACATTAGGGTTTTTTACTTATAACGGAGCACAATATAGGTAGTGATAGACCTATATGGAGAGTCAAATGTGATGGTGAGAAAATAACGTGTAACAGATTTCCCCCTAAAGTGCAAAGTCTGAGGTTGTTCTGAAGAGTGAAGTAATTTATCATTGCAAGGATTGGATTACAGACACATCGGTTGAAAACCTATAAAAAAAATCAATGCAAGCATATATATATATATATATATATATATATATAGATATCATCACTGAGGTACGCATTCCCATACTCTGATCAAAACTAACTAATTGTTTTGGTACATATATAATTTTAATATTACATCAATAGGAGACACAGCATGGGCGCAACCATCTGTCATAAGTAGTCTACTGTATCATGAATAATAAAACTCCTCGTAGCCTGGATGGTGGAAACTAGATCTAGGGTCTTGATTTATGCTTCCTGAACTAGTACGATCTATCCATGTGATTGATTGTGTTGAAGTAGAACATGGTAAAAACGACTTGATTACTAGTCAATGATGTGAACTGTTAACAAGTGTGACAGAAACCACCAATAGTGAAAATGGCTCTCAAAGTACTTAGTACAATCTACGAAGTGTGAATGAATAATTTGCAGTCGAACACTTCACAGAATCATTCAATTGAAGGTCAATGATGCAACCTGTTGTCGAAGGCGGGAAACCTGCCATTAGGGCATGCAAATTCCAAGGTATTGATAGGATTCTAGATCAAATTCCTAGATGAGGAGCTATCGTCGATAGAAAGTGATCCATCATAGGAAATCCCATGACATGAAACCCTTAGATCAAGTTTTGAAGACATATTTGCAAGGACTGAATCAAGGATGGTCAATGCGAATGGAGACAAACATTTGCAATGAATGGTTTATTTGAACTGTCTCTTGAACACATAATGATACTACAGATGGCTTGGTAACAATTGACCTAAAGCTAATACCAAAAAACCAACTGAAGACTTTCAATATAGTTTGATTAAGTGTTAGACAAATGATTTTCCAAACCTAGGTACAAGTGTGACAAAAAGTGTCATGTTCAAGAGTGGTATACTTATTTTAAAACAAGGGTGACAATTGGATTCCTTTTATCTTTTTTACCCCACCATTACTGGAAAGTACCTCTTTATTTTTGACAAGCTTGAGGAGGATAACATTTGCTTGTTGTGTAAGCTCATCCTTCAGATGAGTCCATCTTAGTATTAAAATCTGACCCTAAGAAGGAGTGGCTCCTTCCTGTTTGTAATCGACATGTCCTTTACTGTTAAATTTTAACGAGTCTAGTATAAGAGAAACTCAGCATTTTTCAGTTTTAGGGAGTCAGAAGAAAAGCATAGGTAAACTCTGTGGTTGTACTTTTTCGTAAATTTATTCTCTGAGGCCCGAAAAAGGATAAGATAATGCAGGAGAGAACTCTATTGACCATGATTAGTCAACATATACCTTTTTCATAAATAGTCCATTTAAGTTCGGAAAAGGGGTAAACTTATACTGAAGGGATGATAGTTCATTTCCTTTAATGAGTTCGAATAGTCAAGTACTTAGCAATATTTTCATATTTAGAGAGTCTGAAAAGGGCTTAAAAGAGAACTCCAGGGTTTCACTTTTTCGTAATTTTAAAGAATCCGAAAAAGTGATTAAAAGTGTACTCATATGGTCGATTTTCAATTTAATTTATGAGCAGGAAAAGACAGAAAGAACTCGAAATTTTCATGAGTTTAACGAGAATGAAAGATAGAAAAATAATCTCGAGATTTTCATGAGTTTAATGAGTCTTGAAAATAATAACCGAAATGGACTCAAGATAGGTTTCATTTTTATACAAGCTTGAAACATAGGAAAAATTATGCTTGAGAGTGGTTTCATTTTTACACAAGCTTGAAATGTAGGAAAATTGTGCTTGAGAGTGGTTTCATTTTTACACAAGCTTGAAACGTAGGAAAACTGTGCTTGAGAGTGGTTTCATTTTTACACAAGCTTGAAACATAGGAAAACTGAGATAAGTTTGTTTCATTTTACACAAGCTTGAAACAAAGGAAAAATCATGCTTGAGATAAGTTTCAATGCCCCCCAAGCTTCATTTCATTCACCTAAGTGGACTATTGGTTACTAATAGGTGGATGGAATGAAGGTTCATTTACGAGATCAGATGAAAGACTCGACTTGACACTTATGAGATCTAATCAAAGACTCGACTCAATTAGGAGAGGGTTTGTTTCATTTTTAAATGAGCTTTACACATGAAAATAACTATGCTCATTTCTTGATTCATTTTTTAACCAGGTTAACACAATAAAAGGAACTATCCTCAAGGTGGCCTATTTCATATTTTAACAAGGTTGGCATAGGAAAAGAACTATCCTCATTGCCTAATTCATTTTTTAACGAGGTTGACATAGGAGAAGAACCATCCTCTGAGGATCTGTTTCATTTTTTAATGAGGTTGACACAATAAAAGAACTATCCTCATGGGTCTGTTTCATTTTTTAATGAGGTTGATACAGGAAAAGAACCATTCTTTGGATGAGCCTTGATCATGGCTTCCAAATGGAAGAGGCACATGTCAAGGGATATCCCTCGATCATAGCTTCCAAGAGGTCTTCATTAGAAGGAAGAACAGTTATTTGGAAGGAACACATGTCAAGGGACTCAGTAGGGATAAGAACATCATGTTAAAATACCCCTATATAATTCACCATGTCAATTACCATATCTAAGTCAAAGGAAGTCGAGCAAACAGTGAGAGGCTCGCTTGCATCGGTAACTGAAAACATGGGAGTGGTTGCCACATAATTAACCCTTGGTGGGGTAGATACTATTGGGGTTCCTGTGTTTTGGCCAGATTGGCAAGACCAAAAGACAAGACAACATCAGAACCACTTTGGGATCCTAGGATCTAGCCCTCCTAGATCGAGAGAGGGATCTCTCTATAAATGCAAAGAATGATATATATCTTTGAAGCTCAAAATGAGGTATTAGGCTAGGTATGAAGCATAAGGGTTTTTAAATGATTTGGTTGTTGGGTTGGAGATCATTAACTGAGAAGGCTATGGGATGAAAGGAAAAAAGCAGCAGGATGTTTCGGCAAAAGAATATAAGTCAAGAAAGTGTCAATCCATTGGGCTATGGAGTCATGAAAGGGGATTACTTGCATAACAACCAACCAAGGGTTTTCATAGGGCAAGTCATCTATACTAAAGGATATTTTAGATAGATGGTGGAATGGAACAATAAGGAGTGAAAGTGAAAGAAGGAAAGAAACCCAATTTTTGTTTGGATATCAGGTCAGATGTCATTTAAATCCAGACCTGCTTTGACATACTCAAAGGAAACTTTCAATGAAAACAAAAAGGGTAGCTTAAGATCAGGTTAGAGGTCATTTAACTCTAGGCCTGCTTTTAGCATACTCTCAAGGAAAAAAAAAGTTAAGATTTAACACAGAGAAAGGCCTAAGATCAGAGAAGGACTTTTAACCTTCAATGCTTTTGACACTCACTCGAAGGGATCTTAGAAAGGCCAATCTATTGGAAAAGGACCCTAGTGGACAGGGCTAACTCTAAATCCCTGGTATCCCAATTCTTCCAGCTTAAACACAACAAGAACATCTACGCAGAAAAATCCAAATTCATACATCAACAAGCATGGGCTAGACCAACATCTTTGATTGGTTAAATTATATGAATTTGCTCCTAGATACACAATCAGCAAAAAACATCAAAGATAGGAAGAGCAGGAAAGCATTAGGGTACCATGCAGGGGTATATCCTAAGCCAGATTAATGATTCTTATAAGAGAATAGTGGACAATATGATTAAACATGAAATAATTAAGGAAAACATCACCCGTAATATAGACCAGGATCTTGTGAAATTTTCTTGTTCAATTGATGTGCAAAACCAGTCACATACTTTGAGCTCAATGGCTATTACACTCCAAACTTTCTCCTTCCAGCCTACTCAATTACAAACTACTCGGCTACTTCCCCCAATAACAGTTCTAACAGTCGAATGAATCCCTACAACTAACAACCACAACAAACCCCCTTTATAATATGTTATTCGGGAGTTCTTATAGGAGAATGAGTAACTGTGGTAGTAGATGTACATTTAATTGATTCATTAAGATAGAGGAGAAGAAGGTCGAGTGCCCATTCTTCAAAATGGCTCTTGATTAACTCTGTGTACTCTGTAGTATGATGTACGAGTCTTTGTTAATGACTCCAGGTATGTTCTCGGAAGTGCTTTGATTGATGGTACTTTTTGGTAGCCTTCTGAAAGAAGTAATGTGGCTAGAAAGTCTACGAGGTCTACCATACTTCCATTACTGCGGTCCTGACAACTTTAGAAGCTTCTGTCAGTGTAACAACTTTTAAAGGCTCAAGGAGGTATGGAGAATGCTGTAGGAAGTCCTTTCCAGAGAAAAAGTGTTCTGCTGATATGAATGCACTGATATAACTTGTTAATGTGCTTAGTCTTCATTAAGCCTTCAAACTGTGTCTTTATCCTTTGAACACGAGATTATAATAATTAATCTTCAATAATAGGCTCAGATCCCTCAATCTGTCTCTGCTAATACTCTTCACCGCTGTTGTAATGGTCATCTCTGCGCTCTCAGTCACAGTGACTGTGACTGCAGATACAGAGTGAATTCATTTCTCTGTAAAACCTGCACAACGCAATAAACCTGTTATATAAATCCAAGGGGGGTGGTGGAAGATTGCTGTGGAGGCCTGTGGAATGGTGGTGGAAATGGTGGACGTAGTGAAAATGGGAAAAAAAGCATCAGAATGGTGAAGAAATAGGGCTGATGAAAGATTGGTGCGAGGAGGACTCTGCACCATCGGATTAGATTAGCCAAGGGCGATCAATGGTCGAGATCCTGAGGGGAAATCATTTTAGATGGTTAAGCTGAAGAAATAATATTTAATGTTAAAACCCAAAGTTTAACGTTTGGGTGAATTACAAAGAAAATCAATGAAAACGAATGAAAGTCGGGCACCTATGGTGGTGGGACCAGAAGGATGGAGGGCGATTAAATGTGAATCATTAAATCTCAAGAGGAGATCAAAGGCAAGGATTAAAGGATGGGCTCTTTGGAAGGTCCGATGGATGATAATGGACGGGGATGTGATACAGTGTGGACCATAAAATTAGCTCATCAGACGGTCGAGATTAATGATGGAGGTTGCGGGAGCAAAGGGGAGGAAGGTGGTTTTAGTCGCAAAACTGTCGGTGTCGTGCGGCTATAGAACGATTTTGAACTTTTGCCCAAAAAAACACGATATATGTCACTGCATGACACGCGTCCTCTACAAAACTGCTTTAATTTCGTGATTTAGAAACGTTAAAGCCCGGACGAAGAAAAAACGTGATATGCATGTTGACCGTTGGATATGGAGCGAAGAGATCTGGTGGTGGAGGAGGCTGCGCGATATGGAAAGATTTGCTGGAAGCTAGGTAGGGGAAAATTCAAAGGCGGGTTAGATCCCAGCCATAGGATTTATAGAATGGACAGTCAGGATTGAAGGAGGGAGCAGGGAGGCAAAGGGCCAAGTGGATGGGCAGGATGAACGAGAGCCATTGGATCAATCGAGATGGATGGATATGATTCAATGGAGAGATATCTTCGGGCCTAGTGAACAGATGGCAAATGTGCGGTGCGATTGGATCTCAGCCATTAGATCGGCGGAAGGATCAACGGTGGAGATTGATCGGAAAGGGAAAGACGGGGGGGAAAATGAGCGGATCGCGGTGCGATTTGGACCGTTGGATATGAATGGATGAATGGATAGGATCCAATCCGGGCTTGCCAATCGACGGGGGTCAAATGCAATGGGATTGGGCCTTGTGACAGTGTGATTATGCGAGAGCCATCAGATCTAGTAGGAAGATCAACGGTCCACATTCAGTCGGAGAGGTGAATGGAGAGAGGTGATGGGCACACAGTGGAATTAGCATTGACTGTCAAATCTTAAAATATCAACGGCTCAGATTGAGCCCGCGGTCTATAGAACAAACATTCCTCACATCGAGAGTTTTCAAATTATAAAGGGAAATGCACACACGAAAAGCTCTGATTGTGATTAGTGCCTAGGGCTTTAGTGCCTGGTCTTTGGCGCGGGTCATATGTGGGGAAGTGGTTAGGGGCTTAGACAAAAGGGGCTTAAGCCTGTAATGAAAAATAAGTGTTTTTAACCCTAAAAGAGGATTTTTAAGGCTTTAAAAGGGGTTTCGGTAGGCAGAAAAGGAGGCTATTAAACCAAACAAAGGGAAAATGCAAGGTTTAAAGGGTATTTAGGATGATATAAAGGGTTAATGAGGGGAATTAGGTGGGAATTTAAAAGGGGAAAACAGAGGTGAAAATAGAGGCTTAGTGGGGTGGAAATAAGGGGAAATGGAGGCCTTCTGAGCATTTTCTTCCACAAACAGAGAGTCTTATTCATGGAAACAACAGTGAAGATCATTCAGAAGGAAAAAGACACACGGAGACTTCAAGGATGAAATATTTTCAAGGGAAATATTTCTCTTGAAGGCTCAAAAACATTTTAGCCACTTGTTTGCTTGTCAAAAAATTCATAGGTGTCTAACAGTGACTCCACATGGGGAGGGTATCTTCTTGAAGGTGTCAAGAATTCGGAAAATGATCTTTGGAGTAGGTCGGATGCCTGGTACTTGACACATATTTTTCTTTTCTTGGATCAGCTGCCACAAATCATGAAGACATCATATCAGCAGTAATATTATCCCAAACAACTACCTACCCATACTATTTTCCTAAAAAAATTTCTTCTGGGTGCATTTGGACTTGCAGACCCTTTACATCAATTTTTTTACAAAATGGAAAATAAACCTATTCTACTCCTACCCTTATTTCTCCATGAGACTAGATTAAACAGTTGGCCTCATAGCTTCTCTGCCTAAACTACTACCTGCTAGGATTAAACTGTCTAGCAGATTTCTTCTCTACATTCTAAGATAGAAATTGAAAAATAGTCAAGCCAAGATTAGACTGTCTGGCTTGCTGTGGGCCATGGCATAAAGACAAAACTTCTCATGGGCTGAACTTTGCAAAAATTTAAAACAACTAACTAATGCTCACAGACTGAGCTTTATTGAGATTTTCCTACCTACCCTACTCTAACAGGAATATTTACAAGTCTAGCTTATAAACACTCTCTTCCAATACATCCAGTCAATTAGATGATCCCATGACTGGTCCTTTCTACTCATCTCTTTGAGCATGCTGGATAGGAAGGGCCACTCCCATTCTCTTTTTTTATTAACAACAGCTTCAAAAATGTTTCTTTTTGTCTGCAACAAGCTGCTCAAAATGACCTTCGATCCTTCTTCAAATGTCTGTAGTAAATGAGCATAAGGATCATGAAATGATACTTGATTGTGAATATTTGGCAGGCAGGCTTCAACCAGGATTGCTTCCTCTTCCACTGGATCAAGAACAAGACTCTCTTGAGAAAGAGAATCTCACTCATTTTCTTCATTTTCTGAACTGGAGGACTCATCATAAATTGCAGGGTTGTCCGCTTGTAGCTCTGAGATATTCTGATCTGGTGGGCTAAGCTTTGTGAAAAGATCGATGTATCCTTGAGCAAGGGTATTTTACTTTGCTTCCTCTTTTCCAAGAGAAGGCTCCTTGTTTTCATCCTGCTCAAAAACTTCTTCAAATTTCTCCTCTTCACCTTTTGAGATAAAAGGCTGCTGATTTCCAATCAGATGCAAATTGTTACCGATGTCTTGTAATGAAGTGAAGCAAAGATCTAGAGATCCTTCACCCTCTTCTACACTTTTAAAGCTTTCTTCATCAATATCATAAATAGCCTACATGGGCTCATTACTTTCTTGAATTTGATGGAATTGATCCTCCTACAAATCTACTAATGATGGCCCTGCAAGATCAACTTCTGTTTGGGGAACATCATCATCAGATAGATCAAACTTAGGAAAACCATGAATGTAAGTAATGGTACCAATCAGACATACTGGATTATCATCAAGTCTTTCTTCCTTATAATTTACATGTGAGCTTTCCAACTCTGTACAACAAAGCTCATCAGATGAATGGGCAAGAATGTCTGTTCTGCAAAATATTTCAGAGGCTGGCTGTCCATTGATGATCTGGTCTATTTCTTCTTCTGTCAAAGGGGAAGATGGTCTTGTGTTTCTTTGAGCAGAAGTGTAGAATCTCTCTGTTTCTTTTGAAGACTGGATTTGAGGCTGAATGTCATCTTTAACCTCAACTACAAGGGATGATGGATCAACATCCGAGTTTTCAGGAATATCTTGAGGAATGTCTACTGTATCTTGAATATTTTCTTCCTCAGCTAAGTCATCTAGGTTCTTGTGATACCTAGGATGCATGTGAAATTCTTGAATGGATGTTAACAGATCTTTAGGATGCATATTAACCAAATCCTCATCAATATCTAATAGGTACTATATGATATTCTTAGATTGATCACAAAAATCCCATGATAAGGATTGAGAGTTTCCTTTATAATTCTTGTAAAATACTTGGTGCATGTCCTTTAAAGAAAACAAACTTTTGGGTTCTAACCATTCATACCAATTCCTAACTTTTCCTTCTAATGTTGCCATGAAAATTTTCATAAGACAGTCTTCGTGCCATTCAAATTTGAACCTCCACACATGTATATGAAACTTAATGAGATGTAACAAGGGGTCCTCAACATTTTCACCCTGAAAGGTAGGTAGGTTTTTTAACCAATCTACTTCAGGCATTTTGTGTGGGAATCTAGTGATAAGATCCCTATTCATTGGGGCATATCGTCGCTGTATATGGGGAAGCATGTTGCTAATCAGATAAGAGGACACTGTATCTTTTCAACCAGTTCAGAGTCTTCTGCCAGTGGAGTCATTTGGTCTTTTAGGAGCTATGGAGTGTGGAGCCACCAGGTGGATGAATTTGAAAGTTTGAAGCAGGTTGTTGTCCACCATCAACAATTGAATACCAATATGACCAGAGATTTTGGTTCTTCTGAGTGCCTAAGGGTGTCTAAGATAAAATTCACTCACTCCCCAGTGGAGTCGCCATTATGTTGGTGACGAAAATGGGACACATGACCAGATATTAGCAATTAAGGACACTCAGATTAGTCCCCAGCGGAGTCACCATTATGTTGGTGATGACAATGGGACACAATACCAGGTATTAGCAATTAAGGGCACCCATATTTTTCCCCAGCGGAGTCACCATTATGTTGGGTTTCCTATGTTTTGGCTAGATTGGCAAGACCAAAAGACAAGACAACATCATAACCACTTTGGGATCCTAGGATCTAGCCCGCCTGGATCCAGAGAGGGATCTCTCTATAAATGCAAAGAATAATATATATCTTTGAAGCTCAAAATGAGGTATTAGGATAAGTATGAATCGCAAGGGCTTTTAAATGATTTGGTTGTTGGTTTGGAGATCATTAACTGAGAAGGCTATGGGATGAAAGGAACAAAGTAGCAGGATGTTTCGGCAAAAGAAGATAGGTCAAGAAAGTGTCAATCCATTGGGCTATAGAGTCATGAAAGGGGATTGCTTGCATAACAACCAACCAAGGGTTTTCATAGGGAAAGTCATCTATACTAAAGGATATTTTAGATAGATGGTGGAATGGAACAATAAGGAGTGAAAGTGAAAGAAGGAAAGAAACCCAATTTCTGTCTAGAGATCAGGTCAGATGTCATTTAAATCCAGACCTGCTTTGACATACTCAAAGGAAAATTTTAATGAAAACACAAAGGGTAGCTTAATATTGTTGAGATTGCAACAAGATGATGAGCTTAGTGGGAAGAAGTCACCTTCACTAAGTGGGCCCGCAGGCTATTTTTGGCGCAAAGTCTATTTTTAGACATGTCGATCATATTCTATGAGTTGCAGGATGCTATTTGTGGATGGTTGGTCAAGTTGGAAAAATAGATGGATTTCTATTTTTATACATATTGGGCGGAATCTATTTTTAGATTGCCAGTCTAAAAATAGATATGTCGAATATTATTAGCTCTTAATAATATTTGGACTCTAAACATTATCTTATTCTCTTGGAGCACTTCAGTTAAGTGCATGTATGTGCATGTCATGCATGTTGTGAGCCAAAAAGGGGTAAAGGAATTATGCTGGTTCCTTATGTTATGAGCTATTGCATGGAGAATTTGCTGTGAAACTTATGTGACAAAGCCCAGGGATGCCTGGCTTTAACCTGGGCTTAGGCGCGCTGAGCTAATGTGTATCTAGTCTAACCGATCGACACACTAGTGAGAGCAGTAAAGTAATTATTAAAAAATTCACTGTACACTCATTAATCAATTGAAGAATACATCGCTAACCACAGCATGTGGAGCGTTTGTGGAGGACCGGGAGAGATAGCAAGAGTAGTGACCACCGCTCAGGACGACATCGGGCATTACCTTGGTACCACATCGATGGAGACAATGATAATTTCAGCGTTATAAGGTAGGTGGATTTGAACTCATTCAGAGCCCATAATCAACAGGAATTGCACAGTATAGGTAGGCTAGCAGGTGGCAGAGAATCGGTGCATGGATTTGCTAGATCAAGACCTGATTAGTGTGTAGCGATTGGAGATTGTAGTGAGAGCTTGTGAGAAGCTTTGTATGATGATTGTTACATGATATCTATGAGATATATTATACAGATATTTGGGGGTTTTTAGCTTTAATCTTTCCCATAAATCACCATGTTAATGTGTGTGAATTTTTATGGTTTTAATGTGTGCATGCAGTTGATTTAATTTTCACATATGATGATCAATGGTGGAATAGATTTTGTATTGTGCATGAAGTAAAATAGTGTATGATCAGGTGAATCTTAGATATATAACGTATTATTTATATAATTTCTACATGGTATCAAAGCGATAATTGATCGTTGGAGCAATTGCAAAGCATTGAAGTCGTTGAGTTTTGTGCTGGTGGAATTCGAATTTCAGTAGTGTTTTCTTGGTGTCGAAGTTGAGATATCTTTCAACGGATTGTGATTGGAGTATGCCCTTGAGGGAAGCTCGAATTATATTGCGTGGAAGGACATGATGGAGGCGGTGCTAGAGTATAATGGGTTGAAGGAGTTTATAGATGCAGAAATTCCAAAACCTGCTTCTAGCGATGTTGCTGCACTTGACGCATGGCAAAAGAAGACAAAAAAATGTCGAAGCATTCTGTTGGAAGGTGTGAAGGATCACATAGTGTCCAGACTTCACGGTAAAGCTTCTCCATTATTGATGTGGAAAGCTTTGACAGACTTGTTCCAAAGCAAGAGCGACCAGAGGAAGTTGGCGATCAAGGATAAGCTCAGGAAAATAAAAATGTAAAAGGGCGAGAGTATACCCAAGTACCTCACGAAGTTCGTCTAGTGCAGGGATGAGCTGGGAAGTGTGGGGGTTATTGTAGACGAAGAGGACTTGGTGAGCTTGGCTCTCCTTGGGCTTCCGAAGAGTTGGCATTCCTATGAGGAATCTGTCAATGGTTGGGAGAAACTGCCAGGATGGGAGCGACTTTGGTCGGATCTTGTGCAGGAGGAGATAAGGCGGAGTACCAGGGATTGATATTCATCGAAGAATGAAGATGAAGAAAATTTCACTTTGGCTGCTAAAGCAAGGAAGGGGAAGAGCAAGAAAAATACTTCTCAATCCGGTGCGAAAGGTAAGTAGGACATGTCCAAGGTGAAGTGCTTTCACTGTCACCAACACGGACATTACGCCACTAATTGTCCACAGAAAAAGAAAAATAAGCAAGCTGCTCAATTTGCAGCTAGAGAGGCCTTAGCCTCGTATTTTGAGCTGTATTTTTCACTGATCGCATGCTTGGTCTCAAGTGTGATGGGTTCAGTGTGGTTTCTTGACAGTGGTGCATCTTTTCATATGACCGGAGACAAATATTTGTTCAGTGATCTGGATGAGAAGGATCTTGGAGTGCACATCGAGATGGGCGATGATCGTAGATACAGTGTGACTGGTATCGGGACCATTTCCTTTGAGAGGGAGTCTAGTAAACCTTTCATATTGAAGGATGTCATGCATGTTACAGGATTGAAGAAGAATCTGATCTCGGTGGCCATGTTGGAAAAAAAGGGATATGATGTTGTCTTTAGCGAGGGAAAGGCTTTCCTGCGTAGTAAGGCAACTGGTGAAACCCGGAGGATAGGGGTTCGAGTTAAGAACCTTTATCAGTTGTAGGTAGATGGTTGCATAGCAATGGCAAGCAAGGCAGAAGGAGTGGTGAGCCGGGATGAGGGCGAGCTATGGCACAGAATATTGGGCCATCTTCACCATGGTGCTTTGAAAATTTTGCAGTAGATTTCTACCAGGCTTCCCAAAGGTACACTTGCACAGTCAGATCAGTGTAAGGGATGTACTTTGGGAAAATTTGTGAAAGCCACCTTTCATGAGAAGGATAGTCACGCCACGATGATCCTTGAGAGAATTCGCACAGACATGTCTGGACCTTTCTCAGTAGCTTCGACAGCAAAGCACAGGTACTATGTGATATTTGTTGATGATTTTTCTCGGAAGTTCTGGATCTTCTTCATGCAGAAGAAGAGCGAGACATACTCAAAGTTATGTGAGTTCAAGGCACTGGTGGAGAAAGAGTCAGGGAAGCAGGTGAAGGCTCTTAGGAGCGACAATGGTGGTGAATTCATCTCTGGCGAATTCAAGGATTTTTGCATCGCAGAAGGAATTCAAAGAGAGCTCATAGCGCCTCATAACCCACAGCAGAATGGGGTCACGAAGCGAAAGAACAGAACAATCGTGGGTGTTGCACAGGTGATGTTGCATGATCAGGGCCTTCCCATAAACTTGTGGGCTGAGGCACGCAATACTGTGGTTTATGTGCAAAACCGTTGTCCTCATAGGATACTTGGCATGAGTACACCCGAGGAGGCATTTTCTAGTAAGAGGCCTGATATTTCTCATTTGAAGATTTTTGGCTCACCTTTTTAAATTCATGTGACGAAGGATGCCAATAATAAGTTGGAGCCGACCGCAGAGGTTGGGATAGTTTTGGGGTACACTGATACACCCCACAACTATCGTGTGTATTTTCCAGATAGTTGGAAGACTGTTGTGCGACGGGATATCAAATTTCATGAGGAGAAAGCCATGAAGTGTTCACTTGAGAGGGAGCCACACTTGCATGCAGATGAGGAGCTATTAGTTCCTAAGAATGAGCCTTAGGATGTGGATCAGACACAAGAGGAGTTTCATGGAGTGGAATAAACCACTCATTCAGCGCCAACCATCAGAGGGCGAAAGCGCACTATAGAAGTTGAGCGACTGAATATTGATGCAAAGAAGATTGTAGGAGCGCCTACATCACAGCGCAGACAGAGAAAGTCACCTGACTGATATACTGGATACATGGCTCTGATGAGCAACTGTATCGTGACAAAACCATCCTCTTTCGAGGCAGCTATGGAGGACCCTTCATGGGTAGATGCCATGGTGGAAGAGTATGATTTGATTGTCAGAAAAAGTGCATGGGAGATTGTCCCAAGGCCGGAAGGGAAATCAGTGGTAGGTTTGAGATGGATCTACAAAGTGAAGCAAGCAATTGACAAGAGCGTCGAGAAGTACAAGGAAAGATTTGTTGCCCAGGACTTCTCACAGATTTGTTGCCCGGGACTTCTCGCAGATGGGGTGGCACATTCATCAGATGGATGTGAATATTGCGTTCATCAACGAAGTCATTGAGGAGGAAGTGTACATAGAGCAGCCCAAAGGTTTCAAGATCTTCAGCAGCGTGTCGCATGTGTGCAGGCTCAAAAGAGCATTGTATGGGTTGAAACAAACACCTTGTGCTTGGTACACACGGATAGACAGTTATTTCACCGGACTTGGTTTTACCAAGAGAGAGGCGGATCCCAACCTGTACCAGATAGAAGTTGAGGGTAAGTTGCTAATCATTGTACTTTATTTAGATGATTTGATACTAACTGGTGATGAACAGTTGATACTCTCATGCAAGGCTGATCTTGCTAAGGAATTTGAGATGAAGGACTTGGGCCTCCTTCATTATTTCCTGGGACTGGAAATTTGGCAGCGTAGTGATGGATTGTTTGTGTCTCAAGGAAAGTATGCCCGAGAGATACTGGAGAAGTTCAACATGCAAGGCTACAAGCCTATCGACACTCCTCTTCCTAGTGGTTGGAGGAAAGAGGATGCTACATCAGCAGAGGTAGTGGATGCCACTATTTACCGATAGTTGGTGGGGTCGCTTATGTATCTAGTCAATACACGACTTGACATATACTATGCTGTTAACCAGCTTTCAAAAGCTATGGTTAAGCCTACCAAGATCTTTTGGAAGGTGGGGAATCATGTATTGAGATATATTAGAGTCACATCATGATATGGACTTTGGTACAAACAATTGGATGAGGTGAAGCTACATGGCTTCACGGATGCAGATTGGGCAGGGAGCTCAATGGACAGAAAGAGCACATCTGGAGGGATTTTTAGTATCAGGTCGAAAATATTTTCTTGGTACAGCAGGAAATAGAGATCCATGGCACTCAGTTCAATGGAGCCCGAGTATATGGCAGCAAGTTTGGCTGCATGTGAGGTTATATGGATGAGGAAGATCCTGGTCGGGTTGTTCAGTTCACACTTATATCCTACTGTGATATATTGTGATAATCAGAGTTGCATCAAACTCTCGGTGAATCCAGTATTTCATGATAGATCTAAACACATTGACATCTGGTATCAGCATATCAGAGATTGTGTGCAGCGGAAGATCATGTTACTTTCTTACATTCCTATGGAGGATCAGGATGCTGATATCATGATGAAGGCGCTTGTTAGCCACCTATGAGAATTTTTTCAAGCAAACTGGTGGCTAAATTGTTTTATGAGCCCTCAAGAGATACATTTCCCATGAAATATCTCATCCTTGAAGCCTTTGTGTGTCCATTACCTTTTTAAATATCCTCACTGTTGTTTCCATCCAAAAGGTCTCACTGATTGTAAAAATTTGTGCTCCAAAAGGCCTACATTTATCCCTTGTATCCCTGCAAAATGTCCCTTTTCAACCTTTTTTCCCCTTTGTTAAAGTTCCCCCTTTTTACCTTCTAAATCCTCCCAAAATCCCCTTTAAATCCTACACATACCCCTTGTTCGGCCAAATAACTCCTTTATCCCTCTACCATTTTCCCTTCTGGCCCTAATTTTCATTGAAAACGGGCCTAAAAACCCACTTTCCACCTTATGTTAAGGCCCAGCCCCGCAAACCACTTCCCCATATTCCCCTAGCGCTAAGACCAAGCACTGAAGCTTGGACGCTAATCGTAATCTTTCGGTGAAGCGTTTTTCCATGCTTATGCAATAAAATCCCGATGCGATTCGAGTTGGTCTGAAGTCCCATGCCGTGATCCCCACCATCGATCCATATAGATCCGACATCCCTCGCTTTCCTGCTTCCCCCGCTCCGATCGCAATCGCAATTTTCAATCGATGCCACTTTCCACCCTTTGCAATTGCGATCCCCGACTACAATCTCCACCGTAGATCTCGATCCGGATCGGACGACTGGTGCTCCATCGCATCACGCTAGTCGCATCACATCCCCTCCTCTGCGTTTCCCGATTGCGATCGACCGATGATAGTCTCCACCGTCAATTCCCCTATTGATCCGACGGCCCTCGCTTTCCGCTCCAATCACAATCGCAATTTCCAAAAGATGCCACCTTCTGCCCTTTGTGATTGTGATACTCGATCCAATCTCGACCATCCGTTTAATCCAAGATCCGACGGTCATAAACCAATCGCGCCATCGTTCATTGGAGTGTCAACCCTCTCATTTCCCCCCTCCAATTAGATCGTGGCCGTCGATCCCCTCCTGATATCTGACGGTTCTAAATGAATTTCCCTCCACCCATGGCTGTGTCCAACATTTCAAACTCATTTCACATGTTTTATGTGCATTTCCTTTGGATTTTGGTTCAAATTTTCGAACCTTGTTTTGCATTAACATAATATCATCCAGCCAAACGTCTAAATTTTAATGTTTTACATTAAAGTTTTCATTTCGCCCCACTTCCACATACAGTTTTCCATTGTTTCACTGCATGTTCCCACCACTTTTCAGTGCATCCATAGCATTCGCTCTAGTCACACCGACACCATCTCAGCCATCTTTCCCATGCATGGATTTTCTTAACTAATTTGTGGGTTTTGTAGGTTACAAGCAGTAAGAACCGCCATCACTCGCAGCCACTATTACAGTGACACAGAGCACATGGGAGATGTTTTTAGAGCACCGATATTGCAAAGGAAGTGTTCGGGGAGGTGTCTGTAGAAGTTTTCATTAAAGGTGCAGAGTTCAAACTGTGCGAAACCTTTCCAGCACCATCAAAGCTCACTTTCCACCGACAGAGATAGTCATGAAGCGACAAAGAGTATCAGTACAGAGTTAAGAAGTTCTAATGCGCAATCATTGCAAATATTAAGCCTTAATTTAGAGTTTTAAAGGCCAGGTACCAGATTGAAGATCTCATAAATCACACAGAAGGCCTCGTGCGCGGAAAAAAATATCATCAATAGTTGCAAATCAACAGAAGTCTCCTCCCAAGAAAGGACATGGTACTCGTACTGTTTCAGTCTACGTTGTGTCCATGAGAAGTTTTCCTCCCTGACAACAGTCGTAAAGCTAGCCAGAAGAATTTGTTACATGGTATGTCACACCTAAAGTCATTTATCTACCTTTTGTTTATCCACCAAAGTACTGCAGAGTACTGCAGCCAAAGTACATCAGAGACATACCTAGAGTAAATGGAAGTCTGACGAAGACCACTCTTTCATCCAAAGAGTACCATAGATAAATGCACAGAATTTAAAACAGAATGGGCCTTGGCCCTCTTCCTCTTTTGAGCTTTAATGCTACATTTAGTTTTTCACCTACCTCCTATGCTCGTCTTTCAGCTATAAAATTCATGAAGAAACTCATTGTAAGGGTTGTTGATCGGATATCTGAGATTTGCAAGTTGTTTCCTTTGAGACACAGTCTCTGTGTAAAGTTGTAAGATAGGCTGAGGAGGATGTATTCGGACTGAATATCCAAGCTGTTGGCAATTTTTTATATGACTGGTGTTGCTCTTAATATGACAAGCACATTTCTTTGGATCTTGATTTAAAGCAGCTGGTGATGTTTCCTATCTCTGTGTTTTATTTCATTTCATTACATTTCTTCTGGAACGCATCAGAAATATGGCGTAGGATTTACCCTTGTTAGGTACCCTATGTCTCTTCTCTCCCTTTATTTAATGTTTTTCTGCTATATGTGTATCTGAGGATTGATTTCAATTTATTTAACCAGTGTAGTGGTCAGATATATCACTAGCTGACGTATGAATTAATGAGGTCAGTTTCTTAGATGTTCTTGTTAGGATTTAATTGAATGAATTGGGAACACTATGAGGTCTATAATTTGGTCTCTATCTCACTATGATCCTTTTCAATCAATTGAATTTTTCCAAGTTCCCTTGAGCTGGGAGCCAAAGCATTGAGAGTTCAAAGTCTCTCTCTGATCTCAGGTTTTTAACTTTCTGTTCTAGATCTTTAATGTTTTCCTTGTCCAAAAAGTTAGCCTTTGGATTCTAGATCACAGGTGTCCAATGGCATGCCGTGTCCCTGGATCTGATTTCTAAAGGTCACCTTGGAGGTTTCCTTTCTTTCACTTTCCCTCTTACCCTTTCAAGCCATACTATCATCTTTAAGATCCACTGCTTTAGATGACTAGCCCAACTGAAAGACTGCATATTGAATAGAAAGTAAACCCTTTCCTGACTCCATTTTCCCAATGGCCTTGAATGTTCTCTGAGTTATATCTCCTTTTCCCTAGAACCTCTTGCTCAACCTTGTCTCATATTGAAACTCTTCTTTCCTAATTCCCAACAACCAAACAAACAATCAAACAAACAAACCCTGTTCCCATAATTAGCCTAAGATCTTAACTTTGAGCTTCAAAGACAAAAAACCTTTTCTCATATAGAGAGATCCCTCTCTGGACCCAGGAAAGCTAGATCATGAGGTATGAAATTGGTTCTGATGTTGTCTCATATTTTGGTCTTGCCAATCTAGCCAAAACATAGGAACCCAAACATAAATGGCGAGTCCACTGGGGAACTTCTGAGTATTTTCCATCTTACTACATTACAAGAGCCTCAGAAAACCAAAATATCTGGTTAGGTTGGCAGTGAAATACTTCCACTTCCAATTAACGTTCTACACCATTTGTTTTGTTTCTCCCACACTCTTAGACAGAGTCTGGAAAGGGCCAGGTAGCCTCAAGATCTCACTCTCTTTCAGAGGTGAAATATCTGGTAAAAGCCCTCCCTGTCAATCTTTGGTTAGAGTTTGCTGTGTTTTTGGGATATCCTTGAAAGGGGACATCACATAAGCACTGTGGTGGACAGTGTATCCCCCTGAAGCATCCTAAAACTTCCACTTGGTGACTCCATAGTTTCTAAACGATTAGAAGACTCCACTGGTGATCAGTAGGCCTACTGATTATCTTGGTTTCTCAAAAGATTCCAGTGGAAGACTAGCCTCCATTACAACATTAGCCACAGTAGAATTAACAATCAGGGTTAGGCTCCTTTGTTGAAAACAACATTCTGGCTTATAGAAACGTTCATAAAAGAGCTTACCCTAACCCAAACCCACCTGAAATAGTTGACAAACCTGAAAGCATTCTCAGGAAATCCCCTACATCCAAAGTACCAACTGTTTCCAGACATATCCATAGAGTTAACTCTACACCAGAAGATTTTACAGCTCTGTCAGACCCGCCTTTTGACCTAGACTTTCAAAATAGAGTACCTAGAACTAGGTCATCCAGTGCTCTAAACCAACCAGACCTTGAGCTTCCCGGTTCACCATCTCATAGTGGTCAACCCATTAGGGATAGAGAAAACCCTCCATCTACACCCCCTGATATTCACTTCATTCAAAACTTGGGACTCTGTCATCCTAAATCTGCCCAACAGACTTCTGCTGGTCCTAGTATCCCTGTCATCCATATACCAGTTGTTCAAACCAACCCCTTACCTCCTCAGAACATCATCATGGCAGCCTGGTATGCACCTCTGGTATTACCTCAGCCTCTAGTGCCCTTACCCAATGATTACCAGTCAAATATCCCACACTTCACTGCAAAAGAGTCTACCACAGCTTAGAACCATGTAGACAGGATGGAAGATTCTTTTGACTACATGGAGATAGATGATACTACTATCAAAATGAGAATCTTTGGCCAGAGTTTAGGAGGTAGGTGATGTGAAGAAATGGTTTAAGGGCCTACCTCCTAATAGTATCCAAGATCTTCCTGCTTTATACCAAACCTTCATAAACAAATGGGAAGTCAAGGCCAACCCTCTCCAAATCCTAACGGAATACAAGAATCTTAAGAGAAACATAGGAGAGAGTGTCCATGACTACTACACAAGGTTTAATAGCATTTACAACACTCTTCCTCCACATATGAAACCTCCCCAAGGTATGGCTTTAGTAAAATACCCTGAAGGCTTTGATGCTGACATGGCCTACCAGCTTAGGGAGAGGGATTACAACACACTGGAAGATATGAAAAAAGGAGTAGTGAGTGTAGAGGCTAATCTGATTGAGAAGAAAGCAAGATTGAGAGCTAAGAAAAGGGTAACATATAGAGATGACACTGTAGCTTCCACATCTGACCCAAATTATGACCGTCTATTTAAAAACATGGAAAAGCTACAACAAATGATGGAAAAAATGGTTGTCACAGTTAGTAACCAAAACAGAAATCAAAATCGTAACCAGAACCAGAACTTTAGAAGAAATAACACCACTCCCAACAGACAAAGAGAATTAGATCAGCAAGTTATTCCCCCATTCCAAAAGAACTTTCTTGATGAATATGAGGGAATCATAGAAGAGTCTGAGGGAACTGCAATAAACATGTTTGAAATAGAGAATTTGATCCACAACTGTTCCATAGAATAATATCAACCCTTACCCTCATACTGGGATGAGGAAAGATCGAAATATGAGGATTATAGATTAGGATTAGAGAATGCCATCATGCAGGTCAGAGAAAAATATGAACTTAGAAGAAAAAAGAGCCTAGACACTTCCAAACCAAAGGCTTTTGAGATTACCATCAAGAAAAGACCTGAGAAGCCTTCTAAAGTGACTGCCAGAAGTAACAAATCAGCCGCTGAGAGTTTTGGGAAGAACAAAGAAAAAGACAACCCAAACACTGATAAACAAAATAAACCAACTAGTAGCATTCGCAGTGCAGTTGGTGCTCCTGATAAAACAGTTCCTAATCCTGTACAAGATGAGAATCAGCCCACCGATTTTGCCACCAAGGCAATGGCTAACAAAACAGAGTTGAGCTTTCCCAAGAGTCAATCCACTTTCAATTTGAAAAGTGAGATTGTGAAAATTAAAATCTCTGTACCACTCTTTGAGCTAGCCACTCAAGATGTATATAAAGGCCAAATTTTGAAAGCTTTGAACCTAGGAAAAAATAGTGACACTGTCAACCTGAGTGATGATCAACCAGCCCTTCTGTTTGGTCCAAAGATAGAAGGGAAGTTTCAAGAAGGGGTAGTGCCCCATTTTTATATCAGTCTTAATATCCATGACAAGATCCTTCACAATACAATGCATGATTATGGGGCATCACACAACTTAATGCCTAAGGTAGTTATGGAAAAGTTAGGCTTAGAAATTACCCGCCCCTACAAATATTTATATTCGTTTGACTCTAGTAGGGTAAAGTGTCTTGGCCTGATCAACGACATGTGTGTGAACTTAACCTAGATTCCAGAAAAATGTATGGTCCTCGATGTTGTGGTGGCAGATGTGCCACCCAAGTATGGCATGTTACTATCTAGGTCATGTGGAGCCAATCTGCAAGGTACAATGCATATTGATGGGGTGTATGCCACAATCCCTGTCTTTAGCCAACTTAGAAGACTGTATAGAGAGGCACAAATGAAATTCTTGGTTACCAGCCCCGATAAGCCTGAAAATTCACCTTTATACTCTGTACACACAGATCTTGACTCCTTCATCCTTTGTAATGATGAATCCTTAGAGGGGTCAGAATTCAAAAACAGAGATACACACAAGGAAGCAAACCCCATGGACTTTAACATAATGGCTACTCTAGACTCGGTGGAGAACGATGCAGAAAACTTTGGATAGTGCACTGAAATAGAAACTCAGAGTGAACAAGAAGTAGAATGCAGTCAACTGATTAGTCACCCCTCACAAGCTCATACACCACACCAGGAACAAAATGATGTTAAGCCCAAGAAAGAACCTTTATGGGAAATGAATTTCAATGGGTCATGCACCAAGAGAACTGCAGGAGAAGGAGTGTGGGTACACAACACAGAGAGCGATTAGGCAGAGAGTCATGCCTGTAACCTGAAATTCAAATGCACAAATAATATCGTAGAGTATGAGTCTCTTATCCTAGGCTTGAATTTGTTGAAAAAATTAGGGGCCCATAGAATAAATGTGTGTGGAGACTCCGAGCTAATCATAAAACAAGTAAATGGTGAATATACAGCCAAACATCCTAGGTTGAGGGCGTACAGGAATGACGTTATGGATCTATTGAAAACCTTTGTAGAATACGATCTGGTGTTTGTCCCTAGGTGTTAGAACGTGATTGAAAATGGATTAGCATGCATGGCTAGTTCATATCGCAAGCCTCCCATTGACTAGCAAATCATCATTCAGACCAAATTCCGACCTGCAGTGCCAGACAATGAAAAATATTGGCAGGTTTTTGAAGGAGATAAGCAAATTGAGGATTTCCTGGTAGGCAAGAATGATTTTGAGTTTTCCGATTCAAACTCTAAATCTGACGATAACTGCCTAAGTGAGGAATCCTTAGATGAAGAAGAACCACCATGTAACATAGAAATAAACACTTTAAACAAACAGATTGGACATCCAAACGTAGAATGTGAAAACGCAGATAGTGAAGAAGTAGAGGTACTGCAGGCCAAAGATAAAAACATGCCTCGAGGTCTGGCACCTTTAGAAGACCTTTTTGACTTCGATGATGTAGCAAAAAAGCCCACTATAGAGCACGAAAACTCTGATGTTGTGGAATGAAACATAGGCACAAAAGATAAGCCTAAGATGATTAAATTGGCTAAGTCCCTGCCTGAAAACATGAAAAAGAAATATACTGAATTGTTCAAAGAATTCATTGATGTGTTTTCTTGGATCTATGAAGATTTAAAGGCCTATGACACAAACATCATACAGCACAAAATACCTTTGAAAGAGAACCAAAAACCTTGCAGACAGAAACTTTGCAGAATAAACCCAAAGCAATTGCCTGCATTTGAAAAAGAGATTAAAAATATGTATGAGGATGGCATAATAGTTCCTGTGAGGTTCTCTGATTGGGTATCAAACCTGGTGGCTGTGAGAAAGAAAACGGGGGAGATCAGGCTGTGTATTGATTTCAAGAATCTTAACAGGGCCTCAGTCAAAGACAATTACCCTTTGCAAAAAATGGAACACATTCTTCAAAAAGTAGTAGGCTAAAAAAGGATCTCCCTGTTGAATGGTTTTTCAGGTTACAACCAAGTTCTAGTACTCCCAGAAGACCAACTCAAAACTTCTTTCACTACCCCATGGGGCACCTTTATGTATGTTAAAATGCCCTTTGGACTGATGAACACTGGTGCAACCTTCCAAAGAGTGATGGACATAGCCTTTTCAGATGAAATAGGACACTTCATTGTCATCTACCTAGATGACATAACAGTCTATTCCAAGACTGAAGAAGAACACCTAAAACATCTGAGAAGAGTGTTTGAAAAATGTAGAAGGTTCGGTCTGTCATTGAATCCTAAAAGGACTGTATTTGGACTGCAAGAAGGTAAGCTTCTTGGCCACATGATATCTGAGAAGGGGATTAGGATAGACCCACAAAGGGTTGAGGGAATACTACAAATCACACACCTGAGAAACATCAAAGAGTTACATTCCTTTATTGGGAAAATCAACTTCCTAAGGAGGTTTATTCCCAACTTAGCTGAACACCTTAGGAACATGACTAACATGCTGAAAAAAGGTGTAGGAGTTAAATGGACTGTTGAGGCTAAGAAATATTTTGAATTAGTCAAACTTGCACTCACTCGGGCTCCTGTCCTAATCAACCTTGATTTCTCAAAAGATTTTCTGATTTTTTCATTCGCATCTGAGCATACAGTAGCTGCATTTCTGCTGCAAAAAAATCCAGAGGGAATGGAACAGCCCATTTCCTTCTTTAGCAAAGCACTGAGAGATGCATCCTTGAAATACAACATAATGGAAAAACAGGCCTATTCTCTGATTAAGGCCTTGAAATATTTTAGGGTGTACATATTGCATTCCCATACCATAGCCTATGTGCCTAACATAGTGGTTAAAGATATTTTGTTCCAAGACCCAGATGGGAAGAGGGGAAAATGGATTGCTATGATCTTAGAGTATGACCTTGAGATTAAACCCACAAAGCTGATCAAAGGTTAGGGCTTAGCTCAACTAATGGCCGAATCAAATTTACAGGCCCTTGACATAAACATGGTAGGTTCCTTGGATGAGCAGGAGGGATTTCCTGATCCCACTTTTGAGGAGAAATTTCAAAACTCTCCATGGTATTCTGACATTCTCTATGTGCTCACAAACCTTAATGCCCCTCCTGAACTATCAAAGACCAAGGCTAGATTCCTCAAACTAAAATCTAGAAGCTATTTCATATTAGATGAATGCTTATACTGGAAAAGTACAAATGGCCTGTTGCTTAAATGTTTGCCTGAAAATGAGGCAGAGAGAATTAAACAAGAATTCCATGCAGGAGATTGTGGAGGCCACCTGAACTGGAAAGCCACTACAAACAAAATTCTCAGAGCTGGCTATTATTGGCCTAGACTTTTCAATGACATCCATAAGATGATAATTTCCTGCCACAAATGCTAGATTTTTGAAGGTAGAAGAAAGCTCCTCCCCTTACCTCTACAACCCATCACTGTTGAGGGTCCTTTTATGCAATGGGGCCTAGATTTCATTGGAGAAATTCACCCTACTTCTTCTGCACAACACAAATGGATATTAACAGCAACAGACTACTTCACTAAGTGGATAGAGGCCATACCTACTAGGAATTCCATAGATTCAGTCATCATTAGGTTCCTAGAAGGCCATATCCTCTCTCGGTTTGGCTGCCCAAGAAAAATAAACACTGATAATGCTGCTACTTTTGGATCCAATAAAATGGTAGATTTTTGTCACAGGTATCAAATATCTCTCGGTCATTCAACTGCCTACTACCCACAAGGTAATGGATTAGCTGAATCATCAAACAAGAGCCTAGTGACCATCATCAAAAATCTGCTGGAAGAGAACAAAAAGTCATGGCATATCAAGTTAGTGCATGCCCTGTGGGATGATAGGCTTACAACAAAGAAATTCATTGGCATGTCACCATATCAGCTTGTCTATGGAATAGAAGCGATTTTTCCTACCAGCCTTGGAGTACCAGTGATCAAACTTGGCCAAGAGATACAGACAGAAGAAGACAACATGGTGAGGAGGATAAACCGAACGATTCATCTCCAGCAAACAAGGGAAGAAGTCTATAACAGAGCTGCGAAAGTTCAGGAAAACATAAAGAATTTGTTTGACAAGAGAACCAAAGCTTTTGATTTCAAAATCAGAGATAAAGTTCTGAAGTGGGACTCAAGGAGAGAGGACAAAGGAAAGCACGGCAATTTTGACAGTTTGTGGCAAGGTCCATACATCATCCAGGCCACTGTGGATCCAAATGCATTTTTTCTACAAGAACTAGATGGTACAAAGATGTTTGGGGGTCCTGTCAATGGCAGGATGCTCAAACACTACTTCTATTGATTTCCAATTTCCAGTTTCCATTTCCATTGTACATACCATTATAGTGTTTTGTTTTCAAGAAAAAGAGAAAATGTTTCAAAAAACAAAGGAAAGAGAGGTTCAGACATGCTCAAAACATGAACCTCTGAAGTGCAAAATATTGGCTCTAATATGATCAAAACCTGAGCCAAAGGAAGTAAAGATAGCTGGTTCTAACATGCCCAAAACCTGAACCAGCAAAGAAGAAAGAAGAATCAGCTCTAACAAGCCCAAAACCAAAGTTGAGATAAAGAGGAAAAGTGACTCTAACAAGCTCAAAACTTGAGTCACAAAGAGAAGAAGGATGCTTCAAAACTTCGGATTTCAAGCCTTCAAAATTTTGTTTGCAATATTCTGCAAGTTTCTGTCCATGTGCAACTGTCTTTATGCCTTGGATCCACAACAAACTAGACTGTCTAATCCTAGTTTGACTGTTTTTAATTTTCTGTTGTAGAATGTAGAGAAGAAATTTG
Organism: Pinus albicaulis; assembly: GCA_034641835.2. NCBI lineage: Eukaryota > Viridiplantae > Streptophyta > Pinopsida > Pinales > Pinaceae > Pinus > Pinus albicaulis. Next base: position 1,306,803,882 of record CM076572.1, read on the forward strand.
CTAGACAGTCTAATTCCAACAGATATTAGATTAGGTAGAGAAACATATGAGACCGACAGTCTAATCTGGTCTCATGGCGTGATAAGGGTAGATTTAGAATAGGTTTATTTTTTGTTTATAAAAATAAATGATGTGAAGGGTCTGCTAGTCCAAATGCACCCTAGAAGAAAAAATGCTAGGATTGTAGTCTGGGTAGGTAGATTGTTTGAGGATGTTTCTGCTGATTTATCATGTCTATAACAGCTGAAATCAAAGAAGGAAGATGGCTTAAAGGATCAGGCATCTGGCCTGCTCCAAAGATTTATTTTTTGAATTCTTGACTCCTTCAAGAAGAAGCCATCCCCATGTGGAACCCACTGTTAGCCACCTATGAGATTTTTGTCAAGAAAACAGGAGGCTAAATTGTTTTATGAGCCTTCAAGAGATACATTTCCCATGAAAATCTCTCATCCTTGAAGCCTCTGTGTGTCCATTGCCTTTTTAAAGATCCTCACTACTGTTTCCATCCAAAGGTCTCACTGATTGTAAAAAATTGTGCTCCAAAAGGCCTACATTTATCCCTTGTATCCCTGCAAAATGTCCCTCTTCAACCCTTTTTCCCCTTTGTTAAAGTTACCCCTTTTTACCTTCTAAATCCTCCCAAACTCCCCTTTAAATCCTACACATACCCCTTGTTCGGCCAAATAACTCCTTTATCCCTCTACCGTTTTCCCTTTTGGCCCTAATTTTCATTGAAAACGGGCCTAAAAACCCACTTTCCACCTTATGTTAAGGCCCAGCCCCTTTCATCCCATCCCCGCAAACCACTTCCCCATATGCCCCTAGCGCTAAGACCAAGCGCTGAAGCCTGGACACTAATTGCAATCTTTCGATGAAGTGTTTTTATGTGCTTATGCGATAAAATCTCGATGCGATTCGAGTTGGTCTGAAGTCCCACACCGTGATCCCCACCATCAATCCATATAGATCCAACAACCCTCGCTTTCCCACTTCCCCCACTCCGATCGCAATCACAATTGTCAATTGATGCCACTTTCCACCCTTTGCGATTGCGATCCCCGACTACAATCTCCGTCATAGATCTCGATCCGGATTGGACGGCTGGCGCTCCGTCGCATCGCACGAGTTGTATCACATCCCCTCCTCTGCATTTCCCGATTGCGATCCACCAATGATAGTCTCCACCGTTTATTCCCCTGTTGATCTGACGGCCCTCGCTTTTCGCTCCAATCGGAATCGTAATTTCCAAACGATGCCACCTTCCGCCCTTTGCAATTGCGATTCCCCGATCCAATCTCGACTTTCCGTTTAATCCAAGATCCGACGGTCATAAACCAATCACGCCATTGTTCATCAGAGTGTGAACCCTCCCATTTCCACCCTCCGATTGGATCGTGGCTGTCGATCCCCTCCTGAGATCTGATGGTTCTAAATGAATTGCCCTCCACCCATGGCTGGGTCCCACCTTTCAAACTCATTTCACATGTTTTACTTGCATTTCCTTTGGATTTTGGTTCAAAGGTCCGAACCTTGTTTTTTATTAACATAATATCATCCCGCCAAACGTCTAAATTTTAATTTTTTACATTAAAGTTTTCATTTCGCCCCACTTCCACATACATTTTTCCACTGTTTCATTGCATGTTCCCACCACTTTTCAGTGCATCCATAACATTCGCTCCAGTCACGCCGACACCATCACAAGCATTCCATCTCAGCCATCTTCCCCATGCATGGATTTTCTTAACTAATTTGTGGGTTTTGTAGGTTATGGGCAATAAGAACTGCCATCGCTCGCAGTCACTATTACAGTGACATAGAGCACAGGGGAGATATTTTTCAAGCACCGATATTGCAAAGGAAGTGTTCGGGGAGGTGTCTGCAGAAGTTCTCATTAAAGGTGCAGAGTTCAAACTGTGCGAAACCTTTCCAACACCATCGAAGCTCACTTTCCACCGAAAGAGATAGTCATGAAGCGGCAAAGAGTATCAGTACAGAGTTAAGAAGTTCTAATGTGCAATCATTGAAAATATTAAGCCTTAATTCAGAGTTTTAAAGGCCAGGTACCAGATTGCAGATCTCATAAATCACACAGAAGGCCTTGGGCGCAGAAAACAATATCATCAATGGTTGCAAATCAGCAAAATTCTCCTCCCAAGAAAGGACACGATACTCGTACTGTTTCACTCTACGTTGTGTCCATTAGAATTTTTCCGCCCTAACAACAGTCCTAATGCTAGCCAGAAGCATTTGCTACATGGTATGTCAGACCTGAAGTCATTTATCTGCCTTTTGTTTATCCACCAGAGTACTACAGAGTACTGCAGCCAAAGTACATCAGAGACATACCTGGAGTAAATGGAAGTCTGACGAAGACCACTCTTTCATCCAAAGAGTACCAGAGATAAATGCACAAAATTCAAAACAGAATGGACCTCGGCCCTCTTCCTCTTCTGAGATTTAATGCTACATTTAGTTTTCCACCTACCTCCTCTGCTCTTCTTTCATCTATAAAATTCATGAAGAAACTCATTGTAAGGATTGTTGATCCGATATCTGAGATTTGCAAGCTGTTTCCTTTGAGACATAGTCTCTATGTAAAGTTGTAATATAGGCTGAGGAGGATGTATCCAGATTGAATATCCAAGCTGTTGGAAATGTTGTATATAACTGGTGTTTCTCTTAATATGAAAAGCACATTTCTTTGGATCTTGATTTAAAGCAGCGCGTGATGTTTCCTATCTCTGTGTTTTATTTCATTTCATTACATTTCTTCTGGCACGCATAAGAAATCTGGCATAGAATTTACCCTTGTTAGGTACCCTATGTCTCTGCTCTCCCTGCATTTAATGTTTTTTTGCTATATGTGTATCTGAGGATTGATTTCAATTGATTTAACCGGTGTAGTGGTCAGATATATCACTAGTTGATGTATGAATTAATGAGGTCAGTTTCTTAGATGTTCTTGTTAGGATTTAATTGAATGAATTGGGAACACTGGGAGGTCTAGAATTTGGTCTCTATCTCACTAGGATCCTTTTCAGTCATTTGAATTTTTCCAAGTTCGCTTGAGCTGGGAACCGAAGCATTGAGAGTTCAAAGTCTCTCTCTGATCTCAGGTTTTTAACTTTGTGTTCTAGATCTTTAATGTTTTCCTTGTCCGAAGAGTTAGCCTTTGGATTCTAGATCACAGGTGTCCAATGGCACGCCGTGTCCTTGGATCTTATTTATAAAGGTCACCTTGGAGGTTTCCTTGCTTTCACTTTCCCTCTTACCCTTTCAAGCCATACTATCATCTTTAAGATCCACTGCTTTAGATGACTAGCCCAACTGAAAGCCTGCATATGGAATAGCAAGTAAACCCTTTCCTAACTCCATTTTCCCAATGGCCTTGAATGTTCTCTGAATTATATCTCCTTTGCCCTAGACCCTCTTCATTAGCGGAATTTTGAGGTCTAAAATGGGCCTCCTAAGGAAATTATAAAATAATAGTGGAAAAAATCAAATAAGATTTGATGACATTATCAAATTTTAGAGGGAAAAATGGAAAAACTACTTTTTCAGCTCATATTTTCAACTTATCTCCCAAAGTTTTTACTCAAATTTCGAGCGGGAGTACTCGTTGGATGCAAAATTTAATTCCCCATCCAGGGAGTACCCATGTTGCATACTTTCATTGGGTCCTACTACACGAAAAATGAGAAATACATAAAAAAACGTGATCACAATCACGTTTTTTTATGTATTTCTCATTTTTCATGTAGTAGAGTTCATTGAAAGTATGCAGCATGGGTACTCCTTGGATGAGGAATTAAATTTCGCATCCAACGAGTACTCCCGCTTGAAATTTGAGTAAAAAATTTGGGAGATAAGTTGAAAATACGAGTTGAAAAAGTAGTTTTATTATTTTATTATTTTTTAATATTTTTACCCTTTTATTTAAAAATGGTAAATCATCCTCATGGTTGACATCATCTTGAATCCTATTGGTTGTTATAAAGTTTATTTTTGTTGTACATTTTTTTTTGAGGCCCATTTTAGACCTCAAAATTCCCCTAATGGCTCAGCCTTGTCTCATATTGAAACTCTTCTTTCCTGATTCCCAACAACCAGAAAAACAATCAAACAAAGAAACCTTGTGCCCATAGCTAGCCTAATATCTTAACTTTGAGCTTCAAAGACACAAAAAATTTTCTCATATAGAGAGATCCCTCTCTCGGACCTAGAGGGCGGATTCGAGGTCCGAAAGTGGTTATGATGTCTCATCTTTGGTTCCCGCTCTATCCGGCCAAAAAACATGGAAACCCCAATATCGCCACTAGAGAAAATTCGAATACCATAGAGGCAGGATCGGGGTGGCATATAATCCCTATCTTGTTGAGAGGGAGTGTTGAGATTGCAACAAGATGATGAGCTTAGTGAAAAGAGTCGCCTTCACTAAGTGGGCCTACAGGCTATTTTTGGCGCAAGTCTATTTTTAGACATGTCGATCATATTCTAAGAGTTGCAGGATGCTATTTGTGGGTGGTTGGTCAAGTTGGAAAAATAGATGGACTTCTATTTTTAGACATATTGGGCGGAATCTATTTTTAGATTGCCAGTCTAAAAATAGATATGTCTAATATTATTAGCTCTTAATAATATTTGGACTATAAACATTATCTTATTCTCTTGGAGCACTTCAGTTAAGTGCACAGATGTGGCACAGGAGCTGACAGAAGGAATTACGCTATTCCTGAGGGTTAAGTGGAGCTATTGCATGGAGACTTCAGTTAGAACTCATGTGACAGAGTTTGGTGGAGTTAGTAGAAGTAGTTGGTGGAGTTGTGTTCAGTTTAACTCAGTTAGACACAGTTGAGCTAGTTGTATCTAGTCTAACTGATTGATACACTAGTGAGAGTGGTGTGAATTAATTATTAATTAATTCACTAAATATTAACTCATTAATCAACTGAAGAATACATCAATTAACTATAGTGCATGGACAGTTTCAGTGGAGACCAGTGGAGATATAGGTGAAAGAGCAGTGTGACTATCAGTTGTGACTATAATGGTGCATGAGTTTGCACCACACATTGATGGAGATGCCAATGAGGATTGCGTAGTGCAAGCTAGGTGGATTAAAACTCATTGAGAGCCCATATTCAGCAGGGATTGCGCAGTAGAGGCAGGCTAGAAGGTGGCAGAGGATCGATGCATGGATTTGCTAGATCAGGACCTGATTAGCGTGTAGCGATTGGAGATTGTACTGAGAGCTTGTGAGAAGCTTTGTATGATGATTGTTACATGATCTCTATGACATATATTATACAGATAGTTGGGGGTTTTCAGCTTGAAGCTTTCCCATAAATCACTGTGTTAATGTGTGTGAATATTTATGGTTTTAATGTGTGCATGCAATTGATTTAATTTCCGCATATGATGATCAATGGTGGAATAGATTCTGTATTGTGCATGAAGTCAAATAGTGTATGAACAGGTGAATATTAGATATATAACATATTAGTTATATAATTTCTACAAAGATCAGGTCAGAGGTCATTTAAATCCAGGCCTACTTTCAGCATACTCTCAAGGAAAAACAAGGTTAAGATTTAACAGAGAGCAAGGCCTAAGATTAGAGACGGACTTTTAACCTTCAATTCTTTTGACACTCACTCGAAGGGATCTTAGAAAGGATAATCTGTTGGAAAAGGACCCCAGTGGAAAGGGCTAACTCTAAATCCTCGGTATGCCAATTCTTCCAGCTTAAACCCAATGAGAACATCTAAGCAACAAACTCCAAATTCATACATCAACAAGCATGGGCTAGATCAACATATTTGACTGGTTAAATTATACGAATTTTCTCCTAGATACACAATCAGCAGAAAAAATCAAAGATAAGAAGAGCATGAAAGCATTAGGGTACCATGCAGGGGTATATCCTAAGCCAGATTACTAATTATTATTAGAGAATAGTGGACAATATGATTAAAAATGAAATAAGTAAGGAAAACATCACCCGTAATATAGACCAGGATCCTGTGAAATTTTCTTGTTCAATTGATGTGAAAAACTAGTCACATACTTTGAGCTCAATGGCTATTACAGTCTAAAGTTTCTCCTCCCAGCCTACTAAATTACAAACTACTCAGCTACTTCCCCCAATAAGAGTTCTAACAGTCGAATGAATCCCTACAACTAACAACCACAACAAACCCCCTTTACAATATGTTATTCATGAGTTCTTATAGGAGAATGAGTGATTGTGGTAGTAGATTTACATTTAATTGATTCATTAAGACAGAGGAGAAGACGATCGAGTGCCCATTATTCAAAATGGCTCTTCATTAACTGTGTGTACTCTGTAGTATGATCTAGGAGTCTTTGTTAATGACTCCAGGTATGTTCTTGGAAGTGCTCTGACTGATTATACTCTGTGGTAGCCTTCTTAAAGAAGTAATGTGGCTAGAAAGTCTGTGAGGTCTCCCTTACTTCCATTACTGTGGTCCTGACAATTTTAGAACTTCTGTCAGTGTAATAACTTTTAAAGGTTCGAGGAGGTATGGAGAATGCTGTAGGAAGTCCTTTCTGGAGAAAAAAGTGTTCTACTAATATGAATGCACTAATATAACTTGTTAATGTGCTTAGTCTTCATTAAGCCTTCGAACTGTGTCTTTATCCTTTGAACATGGGATTATAATCATTAATCTTCAATAATAGGCTTAGATCCCTTGATTTGTCTCTGCTTATACTCTTCGCCGCTACTGTAATGGTCATCTCTGTGCTCTTAGTCACAGTGACTATGACTGTGGAGACAGAGTGTTATAGCATCATTTTTCACCCTCATGTGATTCGTGATTGTCTTTTTGGCCTTGGGCACCCATTCCCACAGAATTGAATAAAAGTTCATGAAAAAAAATGTTTAAAATCCCATACGCGGGTATGCCTAGACTTTTCTGCATGTATACGCGAGTCCAGAGATACTTTTCCGCGTATGCCATTAAAATCATTAAAAAATATATAAAAATCCTTATTTTCGAGGCTTGGTTGATGGTTATTCTCGTAATTCAACCACCCCAGCCCGTGGCCAACTGTTTCAAACAGATTGAAACTACTTTGAAGGAGTATAAAAGCCCCTCATATGCATGGCCTAAGAGAGAGAGAAAATTATAGACATTATACTCTGTTGGAGCCCAATTCAAGTCTGATTTCCCGTGCCTCCTGGACTTCCCAGATTTTTACAGGAAACCCTTGTTTCCTAGAGATGTTCATCAGCTTATATGTCATCTCGTGTGTACAATTATTGAAAGTATCCTAGTGAGGCAAGGGCGGGGCGAATCCGAACGACGATCTGTTTGAAGATCGTGGAAGGATTCAGGCGATCTCTCCACCTTTCTATTATTGTACATCATATATCTTTCCTAAATGTCAGTGTAATCCCTGTGAAACATCATATAAACAATAATAAATTCTTAATTAACAATGTTTTCACATATGCAAGCAGATATTATCACGTGAATTCGGGAACAAGATGGTTCTTTTTCATTACGAAAAACATGTACAATAATAGAAAGGTGGAGAGATCACCTGAATCCTTCCATGATCTTCAAACAGACCGTCGTCCGGATCTGCCCTGCCCTTGCCTCACTAGGATACTTTCAAGACTTGTGTTCACGAGATGACATATAAGCTAATGAACATCTCCAGGAAATAAGGGTTTCCTGTAAAAATTTGGGAAGTGCAGGAGGCGTGGGAAATCAGACTTGAATTGGGCTCCAACAGAGTATAATGTCTATAATTTTCTCCCTCTCTTAGGCCATGCATATGAGGGGCTTTTATACTCCTTCAAAGTAGTTTCAATCTGTTTGAAACAGTTGGCCACGGGCTGGGGTGGTTGAATTATGGGAATAACCATCAACCCAGCCTCGAAAATAGGGATTTTTATATATTTTTTAATTATTTTAATGGCATACGCAGAAAAGTATCTTTGGACTCGTGTATACACGCGGAAAAGTCTGGGCATACCCGCGTATGGGATTTTAAACACTATTTTTTATGAACTTTTATTCAAGTCTGTGCGAATGGGTGCCCAAGGCCAAAAAGACAATCATGAATCACATGAGGGTGAAAAATGATGCTATAACACAGAATGAAATCATCGCTCTGTAAACCCTACACAATGCAATAAACCTGTTATAGAAATCCAGGGGGGGTGGTGGAAGATTGCTGTGGAGGCCTGTGGAATGGTGGCGGAAATGGTGGATGTGGTGAAAATAGGAAAAAAAGCATCAGAATGGTGAAGAAACAGGGCTGATGAAATTTTGGTGTGAGGAGGACTCTAGGCCATCGGATTAGATTAGCCAAGGGAGATCAACAGTCAAGATCATCAGGGGAAATCCTTTTAGATGGTTAAGAGGAAGAAATGATATTTAATGTTAAAACCCAAAGTTTAATGTTTGGGTGAGTTACAAAGAAAAAAAATGAAAATGAATGAAATTTGGGCGCCTATGGTGGTGGGACCGGAAGGGCGGAGGGTGATTAAATGTGAACCATTGGATCTCAGGAGGAGATCAACAGCGAGGATTAAAGGATGGGCTCTTTGGAAGGTCCGATGGATGATAATGGACGGGGACGCGAACAATGTGGACCGTCAGATTAGCTCATTGGATAGTCGAGGTTAATGATGGAGGTTGCGGGAGCAAAGGGGAGGAAGGTGGTTTTAGTAGCAAAACTGATGGTGTCGTGCGGATACAAAACGGTTTTGAACTTTTGCCCAAAAAAACGCGATATATGTCGCTGCATGACACGCGTCCTCTACAAAACTGCTTTCATCGTGTGATTTAGAAACGTTAAAGGCTAGACGAAGAAAAAATGCGATATGCATGTTTACCATTGGATATGGAGCGAAGAGATATGACGGTGGAGGAGGCAACCCGATATGGAAAGACGCGCTGGCAGTTAGGTGGGGGAAAAGTCAAAGGCAGGTTAGATCCCAGACGTCAGATCTATAGAATGGACGGTCAAGATTGAAGGAGGGAGTGGGGAGGCAAAGGGTCAAGTGGATGGGCAGGATGAACGAGAGCCATTGGATCAATCGGGATTGATGGTTGTGATTCAATCAGAGAGATATCTTCGAGCCTAGTGAATAGACGGCAAATGGGCAGTACGATTGGAACTCAGCCATTAGATCAGTGGAAGGATCAACGACGGAGATTGATCAGAAGGGGAAAGACGGGGGGGGGGGGGCGAAATGAGTAGAGCGTAGTGTGATCTAGATCGTTGGATCTGAATGGATGGATGGTTAATATCCAATCGCGGCTCACCAATCGGCGGGGGTCAAATGAAATGGTATTGGGCCTTGCAACGGTGCGATTATACGAGAGCCGTCAGATCTAGCGGGAAGATCGACAGTCCACATTCAGTAGGAGGGGTGAATGGAGAGAGGTGATGGGTGCAAAACAAAATTAGTGCTGACCGTTAGATCTTAAAAGATCAACGGCTCAGATCGAGCCTGCGATCGATAGAACAAACATTTCTCGCATCGAGAGTTTTCAACTTAGAAAGGGAAATGCACACATGGAAAGCTCTGATTGTGATTAGCACCCGGGGCTTTAGCGTATGGTATTGGGCGTGGGTCATATGTGGGGAAGTGGTTAGGGGCTTAAGCCTGTAATGAAAAATAAGCGTTTTTAAGCCAAAAAGAGGATTTTTAAGGCTTTAAAAGGGGTTTCGGTAGGCAGAAAAGGAGGTTATTAAACCAAACAAAGGGAAATTGTAAGGTTTAAAGGGGAGTTAGGATGATTTAGAGTGTTAATGAGGGGAATTAGGTGGGAATTTAAAAGGGGAAAATGGAGGTGAAAATAGAGGCTTAGTGTGTTCGAAATAAGGGGAAATGGAGGCCTTCTGAACATTTTTTTCCACAAACAGAGAGGCTTATTCATGGAAACAACAGTGAAGATTGTTCAAAAGGAAAAAGACACACAGAGACTTCAAGGATGAAACATTTTCAAGGGAAATTTTTCTCTTAAAGGCTCAAAAACATTTTAGCCACTTGTTTGCTCGTCAAAAAAATCATAGGTGGCTAACAGATACCACTTCCGTATAAGGAAAATTCAGGTGTTTCAGATTATTAGTAGTGAAATCAAGACTAACGAATGAAAGCTGATCAACAATCACAATGTTTCCATTGTGAGGGAAAGACATCACATGAAAGAGTGTCGATATGACAACTTTCATTGCATAGACATAGTATCACCCAAGGAGCAAATTGAAATCCAAGGGTTCTCGAATTACCATAAGATAAATACAGATAATTTTTCCTTCCAAGGTAACAGGAAACTTAAGAAGGATCCCTAAAGGTTCACTAATGGTTCTATTAAAATCTGATAGATTCTGTGTAACAAACACAAGCTGAGGGGAACCCAAATCTTGCCAAGCAGTCAAGGATAAAATACTAATAGAAGCACCTTCATTTATATTTGTGTGATACACATTCTTACCACAAGCCTTCAAAATGATTTGGAAAGGGATGAAAGAAGGAAGACGAGGTTCTGTATGTCTATTCCAATCAAAGGAAAAGGTACTTGGAGGGTGTTCTGAAGAAATAGGTGAAATGACCCCTGCTGTAGAAGAATATGATGTAACAAGAAGAACCTGAGCGGTATGAGTTTCACTCTCTATAGGGAGTGGGATCGAATGAATGTGAAATCAATTTGACCACTTGATCAACTAATGGATCATCAACCCAAGTGATATGAGTTTCACTCTTCAATGGAAGAGCGGGATTGACTGTACTTGGAATTAGATCAATCACTCCATCAGTTGACGATAGGTTGAGAGAAAGTTTATGGTAACGAGTTGGAATTTGTTACTGTGGAACAGTAAAGTTTTCCAACAATTTTGAGGCTTCATCCATGTGATGGAAAATGTGAGTTTGATGACTCCCTTTGCATAACCTATAAGAAAACCTAACTTTACCCTTTATTCCAGGAACCTGACTATCACTGGTTGATGGATCAATGGTAAGTTGATGAGATTTTTCTGACCATACTTCCAACACCTTATAAATACCGAGAAAATTGACAAGGAAGTTGTCACCCTTACAACATTTTCAAGGGAATTTGGGTTTACAATGCATGTTGGAGGTTTCCTCAACATTACCAACACTTACAACCATGGTTGGTTGGTTGACTTCTTTCTTATCTTGATTCTTCTTCTTCTTCACTTTCTTCTTCTTCTTAGCCACCTAGTTACTAGTGTCAAGGATTTTACCAAGCAAAGAGGAAGAAAGGGAGGAATACATGTTGGGCGAAGAAGGTAAAGGATCAACATGAGGTTGGTGATGTTGAGATGGTGAACTATGTTGAGGTGAAGCATCCGATTGAGGTGGAAAAATTGGATTATTCGAGGCCAACGAAGTTGAAAATAACCATACTGGTAAACCTATGGTAAATCCAGGTAATGAAAATGTAGCCATATAAGGAGGACCAACATTTCCAAAGAAAGGAAAAGTACTAGGATTCTCATTAAGAAGGGTTCCTTGGTTGGTAAATTCCAGAACTATTGCCATTAGATTCAACTTCAGTGAATTTTATTAACAATTTAAAAATATTAACAATTCAAATTCACAATCCACACCTAAGGTCTCTAAACGTAAAAACAAACAAATGAACACGCTCTATGAAATCTAAGAGTCAAACCACACACAAACAATATGTTTCCACATTAAAAACAATAGTTGGTGATGAAATCCAACGTCACGAAAATTAATGTGGAAAACTAGCGGTTAGAACAGTTACCTTGACAACCTGCTTAATGAAACAGACCAGTGCAAGTACCTTCACTATGCCATCTCGAAGTGAAGTGCACCCTCCGGAAAGTCCAAGTGAGTCTAGTCAATGTCTACTCCAGGTACAGTTGGACCTTCCCTCCACTGTCACCTTGGGAAGAAACGTAAAGATTATGGCCACTAAGGTCACAACCTGAGACAATTATACCTATGGGAATGGTCTACGATCCGATATACATGCAAGGGCAGAGTATCAAGATCAAACCCCTTGAAGGCTCCTTGATATAATCCAAGGTTTACCAACAGGTGACCCCAGGCTCCTCGAAAATGGTCTATCGAAGGTTTACCATTTTTAGTACGTGCACAGCTACTATTTTCCCAATGAGATAGGTATGATTACCTCACTGGTTCTGACATGATCTTGTGCTTGACTCTTTTAAGAAGAGATTCCCAGAGCACAATTGCAAAAATTGGAATTTTTCCTACCGCAAGATGCTATTGTTTGTTTAGTTACTTTGGAAAGTTAACTACAACCTTATTCCAAAGCACTAATCTTGAAATAGATTGGTGGAAAGAGCCCTAGAAAATGTAAAAATTTCTAAATGAATTTTATTAAGAGCTGTGTTATTTGGGCTGTTATTACTCACAGGGTAAATTAATATGAAACCAGTGGTGTTATGACCTGACCCAAAACTGAATGCAATCGAACATGATAATGTAATCCTTTAAATTCGATGAATCCTAACTAAAGCAAGGAGAGAGGTTCCATTCACTTCCAACAATGCAAAGATTGATAAATAAGAGAAAATATAAAAGATTCTCTAATGCACTAATTTTATGAAGAAAAACTAATGCTTTTTCAATTCCAATTTTTTATTTTTATGTTTTTAAACAAGCATAAAAACATGTAAATTCAAATAAAAAAAACTAATCTAAATCTACGATTGATTTTTCCATAATATAAACTATGCAGCTGTAATATATGCACAATTCACTTGAAAAGTATGCAAATGTAATCTATGCATATCTTTCGTTCATGTTCTGAAAATGAGAATTCTAATTATGCAAATGTGATCTATGCAAGATAATTCTCAAACACAGGATTATTCCAATGTAATCTAAAGAACCAATCAAGTGTAAGTAAAGAAAATTGGGTGAGAATTCCAAAGGTCAAAAATAAAAACACTCAAAGGCGATTAACACTCAGACACAATTTAGCCCCGCTCGACGAATGAGGGGAAATTGTTTTGCAAAAAAAAAAAGAAAAAAGATGCAAAATTGTTAAGAGACTGATACAAACCTCAAAGTAATGACCAAAGGAAATTAAATTAAGAGTTTCTCAAAAAAGAGACTCAAAACACCCAATTAACTTAATGGAGACTGATGCAAAAGTTGCTGAAATGAAATTCAAACATAAGATTTGAAAGCTAAGATAGACTGGGGAAAACACAAAGAATTATGTGATCTGGATCCTAAAAAGAGAATCTTTATTTTTTCAAAATTTTTCCAAAGGTCTGGAGGTTCTAATGGATATTAGAGCGGTACCACATTGTTTTGAACTACAAACTGTGGAGGCTACCACGCTGTTTTCTGATGAAAATTGCGGAGGAAAGGAAAAATACAGAAAAAAGAAATATTCAGCTTTTCCTTCCAGGGATTCTTAAATTTATCTACCCAACCCAATCTCAGATAATTCAAAATCAGAAAAATCTAAAATTCAAACTAAAAAAGAAAAATAAAAGGAAACTAAGTACTATTCCCCAGTGGAGTTGCCATTTTGTTATGCGGATTAATCCCTCTTGCGGACAAGAGCGATCTCCTTAGTATTCTACGAATATATAGAAACAAGTATCCATTCGTAAATAATTTTCTCTAGAGTATTTGCAATTCAAAATTATTATAAATAAATAAAGAGGACACGCCCCTACCTCGAAATCCAAAGTTCGGTGCAGTATTTTATCCAGCCGCTCCAAAGAGGCTTCTTCAGTAAGTAGAAACCACAATCAAAGACAGACAAAATAATTAAAAGCACCTACAACATATAATAATTAAGAACAAATAATCTAACTTAGTGATCAAGGAGTCTAATTATTGAATTATTCAAATAGACACAAGAACAACTCAATGAGAAAAGGAGATCCATATGTATTACCTTGAATGAAAAAAGTAACTTTACAATATGATGCCTTGATGTTGTACAAGTTTCTCCCAGGGTCCTAAACAATCGTTCCTCCTTCAGTTTGACATGCCTTCCTCTCTTTGAACCAGCATAGAGTTATGGACATAAGGGTGTGATCATTATCACGCCAACAACAACTAGTGTGGAAAGTATGCACTCTTGGGAATTTCTTCAGCAATTACCTTATGCAAGCTCCAGTCTACCAGATACCCTTGAGACTGAAACATGAGCTCAATTTATAGGGAAATGGAGGTAGTTTCTGTTCCATGAAGAGGGGGATGGGTTCCTCCCATGAAGGGATTTGAGCTCCATAGACCAAGGGATAAGCTCCATAAGTGGAGGGATAAAGCTCTAACTAATCACGCCTCTAGAAGTTTCCATTTGGGAGAATATTCGACCAGCTCGGCTTCTATAAATTACTTTTTCCTTTATTTGAATTTTTATGGGGGTCCGTAGGTTTTATTAGTAGAAAATTTGGGAGCTGCCATAGGCTATAGAACAAGTATCCATGAACCCGCAGGAAAAATCTAGGAAAAGTGCGGAGTTAGACTTTTAAGGGTTTTAATGAGATTTTCTCCAATTCCAAGACTTGGTTTAGGAACATTAGGGTTTTTGACTTCTAAGGGAGCATAATATAGGTAGTGATAGACGTATATGGAGAGTCAAATGTCATGGTGAAAAAATAATGTATAAAAGATATGGTTTGGTTCACACTTTTGGACAGACATATGGGATGCATGAAACCACTCTCATTCTACCTTTTTTTTCCATAAAGGAAAAAATCATGCCATATTCACATAAATTGGAGAGAAATGTTATGAGAAATATTGGTGAAGTAAATCTCAGAATTGAATGCTCCTATATTTTTTTGGGATTCATTGGATGCTAGAGCATATGCTCTCTACCTTTGTCCTAATAAAAACTCTTCACATATGAGGTTCATTGATTCTTTGTATGATGTTATATATGTAATAGAAACAACAAGAATGGTATTGGAATTCAGGTGACTTGATTAATATATCCAATCAAGTGTGCCTTGAGAAGGCTCCACAATAAAAAATTGACTAATACTAAAATCTATTACCTTCATGAAAAAGAAACAGAAATTTGGTATAGAAGAAACAACGCTCTTTGCAGCCTCCCATTAAGCTCTATAGAGTTTGGGATGCATTTTTCTACAATTATTCAAATAGGAAATGTAGAGTTGTGTAAAGTTCCAATAATGGTCCTTTGCATGATCCATTAGTCTGGTTTCTCATTTGAGACATGCCTGAGTGGGTTCTCAGACAACCACCTTCATTTTGTGTTTTGATTCAGAAGTATTATGCTCCATAATTAATATGATGAAAAAATAGTTTTGGTTGGAAATCAAATAGTAACCGCTCTATTTCCAAAATATATATCTATTTTGTGATGAAAGAATAAAACTATTTTGCTAATATTTTTTTGTTATATTATTATTTTTCATTACGCATGATTGTAAGTAAGTCAAGCAAAGAGGGAAATAATATAGTTTTCAAAATGGATAACAATGCTTGCCGAAATGTGTATTAAGAGATATGTGGTTTGCAAAATTGCTTTGCATTGATCAAATGTCATGAAGCCAGTTTTAATTTTTCATAGTAAACTAAGTCATTTTACAATCCATGCTTTGTTATGGAAAGTTATTCTAGAGACCCTATAATTCCTTCCAAGATCAGTAAAGATAGCAGTTTGTGTTATAAGTGAACCATCGACAGTAAAATTTGTTGTGGAAGAGTATTCTTGAGAACAACATACTAGTTATGAACTACATGATCAAGAACTCACAGGGCTTGTACTTGAAGAGCCATGTCATAGTAGTGTTTGGTGGAATCATGTCCTTGCTAAAGGAATTCTAATTTCCAGTTCTATAAATTTTAATCTACATTTCTAATTCATGCGTACTAAACCCTGGACACCCATTAACTCATTGACAAATTAAATCACTAGATTCTTAGACCAAAAAAATAATAATTAAACTAATATCTTTTATTTCTAAGTGAATTAAATTCCAATTTCCACATTTCACAACCGGATTTATTTGTTTCGAAAGAAAATCCATAGAATCTAGCATTGATTCCAAGACAAGTAAAGTTATTAGGTTGTGATATAGGTGAGCCTTCGATATTAAAATCCATTGTGGAAGAGTACTCTTGATGTCCATGTTGAAGGAAATATAATTTTCAATTCTAATTCAAACTCCCCTTACTGATCAAGGTGGCTACAGACACCCTCAGGATTCTGAGAGGGCTCAGAAATGGTCAAAATTGAAGGTGGTCATAATGCTTTCAAACTAGCACAAGATTGTAGTGATCGTCGCCCCAATTCCAATGGCATGAACATCATTCAAATCAAAGTCTGTATGAGAAAGTTATTGTAGTTTGAAGTTTGTACCAAACAACAAAAAATAAGTCAAAGTGAACATTATTCCATGTGGCAGACCATATAGATGACATGTGGTAGGCATAGTGGGAGCCATAAAGCTAATGTGGAAGCTATTCAGCAAAACAGGTAGACCCACAAAAATGTGATGTGGCAGCACCATAAGTCAATACATGGAAAGTAGGTGGTAGAGGTGGCATATGATGTGGACCAATGAGGGCTTGCCACATGGCCCAATCACATGGTGCCACATGGCACCTAAAATTAGGCCCAAGTGGCCTTGGATGGTGCAACCTCCATTTTTTTGTCTTATTCTCATGTTTTTGGGAGTCATTACAATATGGACATACGAATTCCATATATTATATAGTTTGAAAAAAATATATTAAAAATAAAATTGGGCTTTAAAACAATATTGGGAGTCAATGGGATTTGAACCCAAAACCTCCCAACAACAAGTATCTTAATATGATTATGCCAACAAATGTGCCAACCTCACACTTTGTTATAAAATTTCATTCAATTGGTTCAAGGAAACCATGGAGAATGATGGAGAATAAATGAGAGATGAGGGAACAGGGAGGCCAATGGAGCCATGAGAAAAGTGGAGGCAGAACGTGGAGTAGACTGACACGTTCTTCAATGAATAATTTTTTTTATTTGCAGGTGCGGAACCATGAGCAGGTAGAGGGGAAGAACATTGCCTAGGAAATATTTAGGGGCATAAAAAGATTCCTTGAGGTCTTGAAATTTCCAGAGTTATAATTTGACAAATTTTATGTCGATTTTACACCTCTCGATGACAGGAATCCAATGGTGATGTCTGTTTCAACAGTAGAGCTTCCCATTTTTTGGCCATTTTCTAGACTGGAGTGACGGTGTCATATTACCAAGTGTGGAGAGTCGATTTTATGCCTCTCAATGCCATGATTTTTATAGTGCAGCCAGATTCAGCAGCTGTGCATCCACTTCTTCAGCCAACTTCAAGGGTTGAGGTATATGTAGTATTGATGTCATGTGCCTCTTCTATCATTTTCTGTGAGATGTAATATGTTGTTAAGATCATTTCTTGATGTATTTTGTGGGATTTATGTTTCGAATTCATGTGAGATGTATTTGCCATGGAATTTTATGATCCATATGTAATCTTGTTGAAGGGATCCTCATTGTCACCTTGTGTGAGATTATGTCATGTTGATAGGAGGCCTATTGTGAGTGAGAGTTACTATACCAGAATGTCTCATGGAGATACAAGCCACTAATGTTGAGGGAATATATCCTTGTATGATAGAAAATCTAGTCCATGTACATCATCACCATATCCAGCACTATATGAAGCAACCTAACCCATTTTGAAACTGGGCCCGAAGATGTAGCCCACACTACGTGAACTCTGTTATCAACATCTCATGTTATTATGTTGTTGATTTTTGTCTTGTTTCCTCTTTCATCAAGCATGCATATGTGTTCTTTTAATGCTATTTTTAGTTCAATTCTAATCAAGCCATAGAAGTAAAATATCATGGGTAAATCCAGAAGCTAACGAACCCGGATCAAGATGGTATTAGAGAGGTCTTCTTGCTGATGCGAATTGCCAGTGTGAACAACGATTGAACGTGCATCAATGGGGAATGACAAATACATGTATGAGGCCATGTTGAGGATGTCAAAAATGGTGGACATAATGTATGATGGTTATTATAAGAGAAGAGAGGAAGAGGAGAAAAAATATTAGAGAACGATGCTTCATCCACATCTTCCATTGCTTATGCATCTTTTTCTTCACCTTCATTGACTTCTCATCATTTGAATGATGAGATCAACCGGAGTCTTCAAGAAGAGAATGTTGAATTAAGGAGGTTACTACAAGAAGAAAAATAAGAGAAAAATAGATTGCAACTTCAATTATGAGCCGTGGAAGAGGCTTTGGAGAAGTTGAAGTGCAATGAAGGCTTAAAGAACCCTTCACCACCTATTTTTGAATCGACATCCAAGGTAAACAATGTTGATTTTTCTTTAGTTTCATCTTCACATGCTATCATTTCTATGGGAAATGTGGAGATACCCATTACAGGAACTGGCATGACACTCCTTACCAAAATGGGGTATAAGGTAGGAGGACTTGGTGTTAATGGCCAAGGAAAACTCAGTCATTGGAGGTTGTACATATACCTCGATTCATAGGTTTGGGATACACTAAAGGACAATGCTCAAAGGCGTCAGAAGATTCCAATACCATGTTGAAACCATTGGGGCAAGAAAATGATGGGAACATGTCACCATCATCCTATGACAATGCACATTGTATAGAAAGAGCCGAGGCAAGCTCTTATCACCATGATTGCACCATAGACCAACAAGAAATGTATAAAAAGTCTTGGTATTTTAATGCTTATTTTGATTACAAGAATGTTGCTAACAATGAACATAAATCATGGCATCGAAAAACATGTACTTTTTGAGGATTACACAACCATGTATTTTCTGAGTGTTGGAAAATAATGGAAACACGGAAGAGGATGAGGCATGAAAGGCCTTCTCCATCATTGGAAAAGAAGAAGGTAAAGTAGGCCTGGAGGAAGAAGACTCATTGCAGTCATTGCGACAGATGTGGCCATCAAAGAGCAACGTGTTGGAGACTCCATCGAGATCAACGTCTCAAGGGAAAAGTGTCCATACATGAACCAGTTGAAACAATTGTTCGACAAACAAACGCACCATAGAGAGATGGTTTTTTTAGGTGTGGTAGTGTGTTTTGACCTTATTTTGTAAATCATGTGTTGCAATTTAAAATATAAAAGTGATGATGTGTTTTCCATCGCTTGTGAAACAACAATTATTTTTTGGCCTTGATATCTGGGGTGTTGATTCCATTTTAATGTAACCTTGACCACCAAGTATGTGTTATAAACTTGTGGCAAGTATGGGATGCTTCATGTAATTAAGCATGTAATATGTAAGAATATTGTACTACAGGTTTGCAGAGGATGCAGGTGTCAGCTCAACGCTTATGGATCCAAAGAACAAAGGTGAAGGAGAATGAAGGGTGACCTTTCAGAACACTTGTGGGGAAGACGAGGTACAAAGCAGTTGTAGATTTTTTATGAATTTGGTGGACCAAAAGTGCCTCAGTGGGGAAGATTGATCCAGGTGGCTACAGATACCCTCAAGAGACCAAGAGAGCTAAAAAATGGTCAAAATTAAAATCCATTGTGGAAGAGTACTCTTGATGTCCATGTTGAAGGAAAATCTAATTTTCAATTCTAATTCAAGCTCCCCTTACTGATCAAGGTGGCTCCAGACACCCTCAGGAGTCTGAGAGGGCTCAGAAATGGTCAAAATTTAAGGTGGTCATAATGCTTTCAAGCTAGCACAAGATTGTAGTGATCGTCGCCCCAATTCTAATGGCATGAACATCATTCAAATCAAAGTCTGTATGAGAAAGTTATTGCAGTTTGAAGTTTGTACCAAACAACAAAAAATAAGTCAAAGTGAACATTATTCCATGTGGCGGACCATATGGATGACATGTGGTAGGCCTAGTGGGAGCCATAAAGCTAATGTGGAAGCTAGTCAGCAAAACAGGTAGACCCACAAAAATGTGATGTGGCAGCACCATAAGTCGATACATGGAAAGTAGGTGGTAGAGGTGGCATATGATGTGGACCAATGAGGGCTTGCCACATGGCCCAATCACATGGTGCCACATGGCACCTAAAATTAGGCCCAAGTGGCCTTGGATGGTGCAACCTCCATTTTTTTGTCTTATTCTCATGTTTTTGGGAGTCATTACAATATGGACATACGAATTCCATATATTATATAGTTTGAAAAAACTATATTAAAAATAAAATTGGGCTTTAAAACAATATTGGGAGTCAATGGGATTTGAACCAAAAACCTCCCAACAACAAGTATCTTAATATGATTATGCCAACAAATGTGCCAACCTCACACTTTGTTATAAAATTTCATTCAATTGGTTCAAGGAAACCATGGAGAATGATGGAGAATAAATGAGAGATGAGGGCACAGGGAGGCCAATGGAGCCATGAGAAAAGTGGAGGCAGAACGTGGAGTAGACTGACACGTTCTTCAATGAATAATTTTTTTTATTTGCAGGTGCGGAACCATGAGCAGGTAGAGGGGAAGAACATTGCCTAGGAAATATTTAGGGGCATAAAAAGATTCCTTGAGGTCTTGAACTTTCCAGAGTTATAATTTGACAAATTTTATGTCGAGTTTACACCTCTCGATGACAGGAATCCAATGGTGATGTCTGTTTCAACAGTAGAGCTTCCCATTTTTTGGCCATTTTCTAGACTGGAGTGACGGTGTCATATTACCAAGTGTGGAGAGTCGATTTTATGCCTCTCAATGCCACAAATTTTATAGTGCAGCCAGATTCAGCAGCTGTGCATCCACTTCTTCAGCCAACTTCAAGGGTTGAGGTATATGTAGTATTGATGTCATGTGCCTCTTATATCATTTTATGTGAGATGTAATATGTTGTTAAGATCATTTCTTGATGTATTTTGTGGGATTTATGTTTCGAATTCATGTGAGATGTATTCGCCATGGAATTTTATGATCCATATGTAATCTTGTTGAAGGGATCCTCATTGTCACCTTGTGTGAGAATGTGTCATGTTGATAGGAGGCCTATTGTGAGTGAGAGTTCCTATACCAGAATGTCTCATGGAGATACAAGCCACTCATGTTGAGGGAATATATCCTTGTATGATAGAAAATCTAGTCCATGTACATCATCACCATATCCAGCACTATATGAAGCAACCTAACCCATTTTGAAACTAGGCCCGAAGATGTAGCCCACACTACGTGAACTCCATTATCAACATCTCATGTTATTATGTTGTTGATTTTTGTCTTGTTTCCTCTTGCATCAAGCATGCATATGTGTTCTTTTAATGCTCTTTTCATTTCAATTCTAATCAAACCATAGAAGTAAAATATCATGGGTAAATCCAGAAGCTAACGAACCCGAATCAAGATGGTATTAGAGCGGTCTTCTTGCTGATGCGAATTGCCAGTGTGAACAACGATTGAACGTGCATCAATGGGGAATGACAAATACATGTATGAGGCCATTCTGAGGATGTCAAAAATGGTGGACATAATGTATGATGGTTATTATAAGAGAAGAGAGGAAGAGGAAAAAAAATATTAGAGAACGATGCTTCATCCACATCTTCCATTGGTTATGCATCTTTTTCTTCACCTTCATCGACTTCTCATCATTTGAATGATGAGATCAACCGGAGTCTTCAAGAAGAGAATGTTGAATTAAGGAGGCTACTACAAGAAGAAAAATAAGAGAAAAATATATTGCAGCTTCAATTATGAGCCGCGGAAGAGGCTTTGGAGAAGTTGAAGTGCAATGAAGGCTTAAATAACCCTTCACCACCTGTTTTTAAATCGACATCCAAGGTAAAAAATGTTGATTTTTCTTTAGTTTCATCTTCACATGCTATAATTTCTATGGGAAATGTGGAGATACCCATTACAGGAACTGGCATGACACTCCTTACCAAAATGGGGTATAAGGTAGGAGGACTTGGTGTTAATGGCCAAGGAAAACTCATTCATTGGAGGTTGTGTAGATACCTCGATTCATAGGTTTAGGATACACTAAAGGACAATGCTCAAAGGTGTCAGAAGATTCCAATACCATGTTGAAACCATTGGGGCAAGAGAATGATGGGAACACGTCACCATCATCCTATGACAACGCACATTGTATAGAAAGAGCCGAGGCAAGCTCTTATCACCATGATTGCACCATAGACCAACAAGAAATGTATAAAAAGTCTTGGTATTTTAATGCTTATTTTGATTACAATAATGTTCCTAACAATGAACATAAATCATGGCATCGAAAAACATTTACTTTTTGTGGATTACACAACCATGTATTTTCTGAGTGTTGGAAAATAATGGAAACACGGAAGAGGATGAGGCATGAAAGGCCTTCTCCATCATTGGAAAAGAAGAAGGTAAAGTAGGCCTGGAGGAAGAAGACTCATTGCATTCATTGCGACAGAAGTGGCCATCAAAGAGCAACGTGTTGGAGACTCCATCCAGATCAATGTCTCAAGGGCAAAGTGTCCATACATGAACCAGTTGAAACAATTGTTCGACAAACAAACACACCACAGAGAGATGGTTTTTGTAGGTGTGGTAGTGTGTTTTGGCCTTATTTTGTAAATCATGTGTTGCAATTTAAAATATAAAAGTGATGATGTGTTTTCCATCGCTTGTGAAACAACAATTATTTTTTGGCCTTGATATCTGGGGTATTTATTCCATTTTAATGTAACCTTGACCACCAAGTATGTGTTATAAACTTGTGGCAAGTATGGGATGCTTGGGACATAGTTTTTCATGTAATTAAGCATGTAATATGTAAGAATATTGTACTAAAGGTTTGCAGAGGATGCAGGTGTCAGCTCATCGCTTATGGATCCAAAGAACAAAGGTGAAGGAGAATGAAGGGTGACCTTTCAGGACACTTGTGGGGAAGACGAGGTACAAAGAAGTTGTAGATTTTTTATGAATTTGGTGGACCAAAAGTGCCTCAGTGGGGAAGATTGATCCAGGTGGCTACAGATACCCTCAAGAGACCAAGAGAGCTAAAAAATGGTCAAAATTAAAAGTGGTCACAATTCTTTCAAATTAGAACAAGATTGTAGTGCTCATCTCCCCGATTCCAATTGTGCAAACGATACTCAAATCTGAGTCTATATGAGAAAGTTATTGTAGTTTGAATTTTGTACCAAACAATAGAAAAACAAGTCAAAGTCAAAATTCTGCCACGTGGCAGGCCGTATGAATGACATGTGTTAGGCCCAATGGGACCCAAAAACCTAATGTGGCAGTCTAGTCAACAAAATAGGTGGACCCACAAAAATATGATGTGGCAGCACCACAAGTCGACACATGGCAAGTAGGTGGTAGAGGTGGCATATGATGTGGACCAATGAGGGTTTGTCACATTGACCAATCATGTGGTGCCAAATGGCACCTCAAATTAGGCCATAGTGGCCTTGGATGATGCAACCTCCATTTTTTGTCTTATTCTCATGTTTTTGGGAGTCGTTACAATATGGACATATGAATTCCATATATTATATAGTTTGAAAAAACTATATTAAAATTAAAATTGGGCTTTAAAACAATATTGGGGGTCAATGGGATTTGAACCCAAAACCTCCCAACAGTAGGTATCTTAATATGATTATGCCAACCAATGTGCCAGCCTCACACTTTGTCTTATTCACCCTCACACTTTATTATAAAATTCCATTCAAATGGTTCAAGGAAACCATGGAGAATGATGGAGAATACATGAAAGATGAGGGCATAGGGAAACTAATGGAGGCGTCAGCAAAGCAGAGGCAAAACGTGGAGCATACTGGCACGTTCTTCAATGAATAATATTTTTTTTTATTTGCAAGTGCAAAACCATGAGTGGCTAGAGGGGCAGAATCTTGCCTAGGGAATCTTGAGGGGTATCAAAAAGATTCCTTAAGGTCCGAACTTGCCTGAATCATAATTTGACAAATTTTATGTCGATTTTACAGCTCTCAGCGACAGAAATCCAATGATGATGTTAGTTTCAACAGAAAAGATTCCCATTTTTTAGCCATTTTCCATATTTGAGTGATGGTGTCAGATTCCTAAGTGTGGACAGTCAATTTTATGCCTCTCAACACCACAAATATGATGGTGCAACCAGATTAAGCAGTTGAGCATCCACTTCTTCAGCCAACTTCAGGGATTGAGTTATATGTAGTATTGATGTCATTTTCCTCTTTTATCATTTTCTGTGAGATGTAATATCTTGTTTATATCCTTTATTGATGTATGTTATAGAATCTATGTTTCTACTTCATGTGATATGTATTCGCCATGAATTTTTATGATCCCTATGTAACCTTGTTGAAGGGATCCTCATCGTCACCTTGTGTGAGATTATTTTATGTTGATAGGAGGCCTATTGTGAGTGAGAGTTTCTATAGTGGAACATCTCATGGAGAGACAAGCCACTCATGTTGAGGGCATATATCCTTTTATGACAAAAAACCTACTCCATGTACATCATCACCATTTCCAACACTATATGAAGCGGCCTACCCCATTTTGACACAAGGCTCGGAGATGTAGCACACACTGGGTGAAATCCATTATCAACGTCTCATGTTCTTATTTTTTTTATTGTTGTCTTGTTTCCTCTTGCTTCAAGCATGCATATGTGTTCTTTTCATGCTCTTTTCAGCACAATTATAATCACATCACAGAAGTAAAATATCATGGGTAAATTTGGAAGCTGACAGACCCAGATCACTTGTATAACTTATAGTTGTATGTTTTAGTATATTTTCCAATGTATTAAATAGAACTACAAGCTTATCATCATAAAAAAATATTGTATCATGCTAAAATAATGGAACATAGTTTAATTAATAATGCCATTTATATGCATTTGAATGGCTCTATGAAGATTCAACCACTACTCCAAATAATTGACTTCATCTCTATTATCTCATTAAGATCTACATCCTCACGCTTCCACATTACTCTCTCCAATGGAAGAAAAAGTGTAAATGGAACAAGTAGCACATGGTCCTACACTTTTCCTTAGTGATCTGAAAGGAGTGTATTAGTTTTTTGTGCTAAGTGTCCTTTCAGTATTAAAACATGTACAATTTATCTCCATTTGTTTTCTTAAGGAATGAGTATTTTAACCATGAAACACAAATTAATTTGTGAGTTTTAAGAATGAAAATAAGCCTAAATAACACTATACATCAATGTATAATAAATAAATAACATCACACATAATTTTTACACAGTAGGAATGATGAAGCAGTTCACCCCTCCTGGGCTACATCTGCTGGTCCAACTCCCAATGGCATGTCCCTCTTTGTCATTATGCTCAAAATTGCAAATACATGTGTTTACAAGCCTCTAATGGTTTTTTTCTCTACACCAGTGGCTCCAGAATGTTCAAATTAGTCTAGGTAGCCTCTTGTTTCACCCAAATTGGTCAAAAATTGACCTCCCAATTCTTTTTCCCAATCTCATCTAGAAAACCTCCACTAATTGTGGAAAACTACAGTTAACTACAATTAATTTGGCAACATTTCGAAAAATTAGCTGGCGCGAAAGTCTCCGCCAGTATAAACTTTTGCATTAAACGCAAGTGGTTAGGGGTGGGGGTGGCCACATGCCGACTCTCGAAACCCCCGCAGTCACAGTTTAGCATATAAACTTGATATTGAAGTTTGGAGTGGAACCATTAAAAATCGTTTCGAAACCTTTTTCGAAACTATTGCAAGAGATGTTACCTTACAACGCATGTGACAAAATTTTCTTCTACTGGAGGTTATGGTATAAGAAAATCATCACATTAAAGTTTTATGTCACGGTGTGACATGTGACCATGACCCTGAAGCCACCGGAATAGTGGTTTGAATAGATGCCGGTTGAAGGTTTGATGCTCAGGTTTAAGTGTCATGTGACCACATACAATGGGGCTGCCAATGGGTTGGGACCGCTGGTGCCCCCTCCCCCCCCCCAAATATGAAAACATTACATTTTAAATTTACACGACAGACCTATAGGTTAAGTAACAATGTATAGCGGAGACAACGAAGATCTTTGCTGGCGTACCGAAGGTTGCGGGGTCGAACCCCCTGGACCTCACATAAATTTTAGTCAACTATCAAGGGAACATGTGGTAGCCTCTGAGCGGGCCACATGTCACCCATCCAACAACCCAAATAAAACATGTACATCTCCATCCAATGGTCCAAAAAAAACCACGTGCCAATATCTGATTGGATTTGAGAAAATGGAATATCCCCAGTAGATGCCACCTATTGACTGTACCTGCATGCTAACTGGGCATCCTAGTCACTCTTGTCACAAAAATTTTAGTTGTTTAGGAAAATGATCAGAAAGTGATATCTTCCTTATACAACATCGGGTTTTTGAACTGTTCGCGGCGCCAGAATCGCAATGATGAGACCTATCCAGTCGCTCATGTTCGGTACAGTTTTGAGAAATTTAAATTTTGAGAAAAACACATGATCTCCTGATTACACCTCCCCATTAGGAAGCTTTTGTACCCCAAAATAATTTAATTACCTATTCAGAAGATGGAAGTACAACTCCCTCACCTTTTCAACTTCCATCCACCTTGCCTTACTTGGTTTTCTGTCCTTGAGCCCAATTCGAAGATAATCGACACTTAACCCCTTAGAAGTGCATGTCCTCCTGTCAAGGATGGTATCCTCCTTGAGCTCATCCAGAAATTATGGTGAGAAATATTCTATAGATGGTAGTTGAATATCACTCCCTTGATCATCAATCAAAGGAAGCTCATACAAACGTAAATTTTCCACATTGACAATGGCATACATTTACATATATGAAGGCAAGTCAAGTTGAAATGCATTATTACCAACTTTTTTGATGATCTTGAATGGACCATAGCAAATGGTCTTGAGCTTTTTAACTTATCCTTACATCCTTTCTTTGCTTATGTGCAATGATACTTCATCTCCTTCTTGAAACTTGTGATCAACTCTATGTTTGTCATGCCTCTCCTTGTATTTTCTTTGACTCTTCTCAAGCTGTTCTTAAACTAGTTAATGAATAATCTGAATTTTCTCAATGAAATTTTGAGCCTTGTCAATATCACTATGCCCATCAATTGCAAAATCCTTCTCAAAGATGAATTCTAATGGCGATTTTGGCAAATACCCAAAGTAGGCTTCAAAAGGTGAAGTATTTGTAGAAGAGTGCTTTGCCCGGTTGTCAGCGTGTTGAATGTAATGAAGTTGTTCATCCCACAAATTGGGATGTTAGCTACAATATCCTCTCAATAGATGCACAACAGTTCTGTTCACCACCTCGGTTTGGCCATTAGTTTACGAATGAAAAGCAATACTCTTTTTCAACTTTGTGTCCATCATATTCCAAAGATTGGACCAAAAATTCCCAATTAACCTCGAATCCCTGTCACTAATAATAGAATTTGGCAATCCATAATGAACCCATACATGTTGAAAATGAAGGTCAGCTATTTTTTCAACAGTAATGGTTTTATTACATGGCATAAGTATACACATTTTACTGAATCTATCCACAACTACATAAAGATAATTATTGAGTCTCAAAAGTGTTCTCCATATTCATACATATTTCCATTATGTCATAACCGTTTAGCTCTTATTTCATAGCCATTTGACCTAAAACCCTACATCAAGTAACCATTTTCATAAATATATGGGTTAGGATCCTTGTTTTCCAAAGTTATTTATTTTATGTATTTTAAGTGAATTTATGATTAGAAACTAGAAAATTAACATAGTTTCATATATCTATATATGTGTTGTGAGTTTTGTGACATGTGTAGGTCAAAAGGAGACTTCTAGAAGACCCTTATGTGGCACTAAAAGGCCAAGTTCGAATTTGGTTGGAGAAGATTATGGGATCAAGAGGATATGTGTCTCACTTCCTTGTTGTATTGAAACTCTAAGAGGATATGTGTCTCATTTCTTAGTTGTGTTGAAACTCTAGAAAGACATGTGTCTTATCATTTCCTATTTTTATTGTAACTCTAGAGATGGAGGGAGAGATTCATGGACTCCCATTAATGAGATGACTCCTCATATTTTGTATAAATAGGAGAAGCTTTCTCCTATCATAGGTAATGAGGAAGTAATGAAAAAGTAGTAGAGAAGTCTTTTGTAACAAAGTTCAAGATGGAATGGGATGTAGATTTGTGAGTTATTTTAATAGAGAAATTCAGTTCTTTGATGCTTTTTTGATTACAATTTTAAGGAGCTGAAGAAGGATTACACCAAATTGGTAGCAGAGGGCCCCTGCTATCCAAGGAGGCTTTTACATGTTTTCTAGATAAGTTGCTTTCAATTCTGTTTTGTCATATTTCCTTACTTAGATTGCTTTCTAAAATCATAGCTTTTAGCATAATTTTTCATGGCAGCCCGGGCATTTGCATATCTTTTGACTAATGACATGGAATCAATATTGTTCTGCTGCTAATTTATTTTTCTTAGTTTTTGTTTAATTCCAGTACTGCTTTGTTTATTTCGGTCTTGCACATTTGTTTCAGTAGTTAGATTTAAATATATTAAACTGCTCATGTCATTTTCAGTTACCTCCGAAAGCCACAGCTGGACTGATGGTGAGGGATTGAAGTATGAGTGTGTAGTTTGATATTAGTTTACTTTATGCAAGTTAGATATATTAAATTGCTCATGTCATTTTCAGTTACCTCCGAAAGCCACAGCTGGACTGATGGTGAGGGATTGAAGTATGAGTGTGTAGTTTGATATTAGTTTACTTTCCGCAAGTTAGATATATTAAATTGCTCATGTCATTTTCAGTTACCTCCGAAAGCCACAGCTGGACTGATGGTGAGGGATTGAAGTATGAGTGTGTAGTTTGATATTAGTTTACTTTCTGCAAGTTAGATATATTAAATTGCTCATGTCATTTTCAGTTACCTCCGAAAGCCACGGCTGGACTGATGGTGAGGGATTGAAGTATGAGTGTGTAGTTTGATATTAGTTTCTTTTTCTGCAAATTAGATATCAGATTGCTCAAGTTGTTTATGGTTACCTCCGAAAGCCATAGCTGGACTAATGGTGAGGGATTAGAATATAAGTTGATGTAATTTGATTTAGATTTACTTTGTTGCAATTCTTGGATTTCTTTAAGCATAGTTTCTTTTGTGTTTAGACAGCAGCAAGGATAATTTGGTTTTCATGCTCAATAGTTCACTATTTGATTTATTAGGCTAGCAGCACATTTTCATTTCCTTTCAAGTTTTGTTATTGTATGTTTCAAATTCCTTTTTAAGTTTGAAGTTTGGTAAATCATTATAAAGGACATCATTGCCTTGAATTTTCATAACCATACTTGTCTTTTAGAATTTCCATCTCACATTAGGAAACCAACCAAGATCAATAAAAATCCAAAAACGACAAAAAGTAAGAGATAGGTTATCTTGCACATATAGTGCACCACACTTCGTCAGCTTACGAATCCCTGGTTGATAATTTATGTTAGCAATTTAGGACACACTAAATTGACCAAACAATAATCATGTTGTTTTCTTGACATAGGTAGACCTCCAACAAAGTCCATGGAGACACTCTCCCATGGCCTTGATGGTCCTGGTAGTGGCGTGTACAACCCAAGATTCCTATTGTTAGACTTTCTTGTTGCATACATAGAACAACCTCTTACTAAATGTGACACACTATCTATCATGTGAGGCTAATAGTTGTAGATGTTCCATAGTTTTTCTTACCAAAAAGTATCCGACAATAAGAGACGAATGAGCCTCTCTCATGACACTAAGTCTCTGTCCTTGTGGTATACATGGATTTCCCAAGAATTTTTTTATGAATGTGATAATCATTTTCATCAACTTGATTCCCTTCACTCAAACTAGCATACACATCTTGAAAATCAACATCAGATGCATACTGTTATATATAAATCTCATGTACAATAGAATCATTTTTAAGTAAATTTGAAGCACTTATAATTGGCCTTGAAATCATATCATCAACTTTATTGAAAATACATTTCTTGTACCTTATAACCAAGTGAAACTATTGAAGAAATCCCATCCACCTGAAATGTCGTGATTGCTGCAATTTTGTTTGCGATTGCAAGTACTTTAATGGCTAGTGATCGATATGTATAACCATCTCTTTACCCATCAAGTAGTTTTTCCACTTCTTGACGCTTTGTACCAACACATACAGATCTTTTTCATATTTAGGATAATTAGTTACAACACCATTGAATGTTTCAGAATGAAAAGCAATAGGCTTACCATGCTAAAAAAGTACTGCACCCATGTCATAATCACTAGCATCAATTTGTATCTCGAATGGCTTTCTCAAATTCGGTAATGCAAGGACCGAAGTTGAATTGATCTTGTATTTTAAAGCTTCAAAAGCTTGCTGCTATTTTCCTCCCCATTCAATGCCTTTCTTCACACGTTTCACTGCATGCATAGGAGATGCTATGGCAGAAAAGTTAGAAATTAACTTTCTCCAATATTGAGCTGAACCTAAAAAACTTCTTACCTCAGTTACTGCCTTGGGAGTGGGCCAATTCAAAATGGCTTCCACTTTACAAGGATCAATTCTCAACTTGCCTCCTCATACAATGTGTTCCAAATAAAACAGAGAAGTCTTTCTGAATTCACACTTACATATCTTAAAAAATAATTTCTCTTTCTTCAAAACATCAAGCACCTTTTTCACATGCAAGACATGTTCTTCCCTTGTTTTGCTGAAAATAACTATATCATCTAAATACATAATCACAAATTCATCAAGAAATGGACGCAAAACATTATCCATAACACGCATGAAAGTCACCGATGCATTACACAAACCAAACAGCATAACCAACCACTCAAAGAGTCCTTGTTTGGTTTTGAATGCAGTCTTCCATATATCAATTTCTGGAATTCTTAGTTGATGATGTCCACTTCATAAATCTAACTTAGTGAAAAAAATTTCTTCTTTCAGCTGATCAAGTAAGTAATCTGTCCTTTGGAGTGGGTATCGATTCTTTACCGTTATCTTGTTGAAAGCTTTGAAGTCTACACACATGCGCCAAGTCCCATCTTTCTTCAGAATCAAGACTATGGGTGAACCGCATGGCGAAGTGCTTGGTATTATAAGTCCCTTGTCCAACATGTCCTTGATTTTCCTCTTTATTTCAACATTCTCCATGATGGACATGCGATACATGCCGATGTTTGGAAGAGGACAATCTTGTTGCAACTGAATCTTTTGTTGAATCTCCCTTTTTGGAGGCAATATTGTTGGCTCTTGAAACATCTCATGATGTGCATCAACTACATCATATAAATATGATTTCAAATTAGGATCACAATCCTAAAATTATTCATGATTAACATCATATTTAGGCTTAATCATTAGAAGAACAAATTCTTACTTTAATTCACCAGCATCTTTACCTATCCAGCATTTACCATTGCAATATTTGTCTTCTTGCGATGTGATCTAACAATGTACTCCTTGCCATCTTTGAATAAATCGTATTTGTTCTCATGGTGATGGAATATTTATTTCCTGTCATATAGGTAAGGAATTTCCAACACAATACCTATAATATCAAGCAGAACCACATCAAATTCAACTGTGTCAACCAAATGTGCGGTTATTGCAAAGCATAATATGCACTTCTTTGAAACCTATAAATTTTCATCCTTACAAATCCACTCAAGTGGATATGGTTTTGGATGTGGAATGGTCTCAAGATTATGTTTCTTGACCAAGTCTTCAGAGATTAAGTTTTCTTGTGACCCACTGTCAAACAGTGTGTCAATCTTGGAATGTTTGGATATGACCCTCACATGAAACAATTCAATTCTCTCTTCTTCATTTGGAGCTTGTATGTGACAGTTTGATGTACTAGTACTGGGTTTTGTTTCAATTTATTTCCCCTTCATGTTCTTCAATCCCATGGCTGTAATTTTAGATTCATCACCTGAATCCTCTCCTAAGTCATGTTGAGTTGTAGCTGCAATTTTCTGCTTCCCTTTGTTATTGTTATACTTGGGTCTCTTTTCAGCATGTAATTTCCAATGATTTTTCTCTTCATGAACTTCTCTTGAACAATGTTTACAAAAAACGTTTTCTTCCTCTTTCTTGATAGATGCATTCTTTTTTCCCTTACCTTTTGAGGTATTCTCTTTGTTTTTTCCCTTAAAAGGTTTCTTCCTACCCTCATTAGTAATATTTTTCCTAGTAAATTCTAGATGTGTGGCATGAACACAAACTTCATATAGACTTGTAGGGTTAAACATGAGAATAATATGTCTTAGGTAGCTATGTAAGCCTCCTATGTACTTGAGAAAAGTATCTTGGCTCTGCAAATATACCCATAATAAGAGAGCTCTTCTCCTAAATTCTTGGATGTATTCTTGCACATTCTATCCTTTCAATTGTCCAAAAATTTTCCAGTTCATTATGGCTTTCTGCATGTGAGCTAATGGATAAAACTGTTGTTTTATTGCAGTAATGAAATCAGTCCATGATAGAATAATCTTACCATGTTTCTTGATCTCCTCCTTTTTCTTGGCTTCCCATCAAATAAGTGATGCACCTTCCATTCTCAATGAAGCTAGTTAGATTTTTGTATCATCATCATGAAGGTTCTGAATTATCAAATAGACCTCCAATTGCCTAATCCAATTATCAAGCTTTTTTGCATTGACTTCACCATTAAACATTGGCAATTCAAACTTAACGTCAAGTTTTAGAAAAGGACTTTTAGCAGTGTTCTTTGACTTATGTGACTAGTGTACTGAAGATGAAGTAAAGGATGATGATAATGAGGGTGAGGATCGTGACTTTCCACTGCCTCCATTTTCTCCATTTCCCTTCTTTGATTTATCTTCATCATTGTGACCTCTTGATGATCCCTGAATTTCCTTGTGAAGTTTGGATCCTTCTCCTTCTAGTCTTTCATTATTTTCTTGATAGATGACTCTCACCATCTCAGTCATGTCAATGAATGCTTTCTTGAACACTCTTTCTTCTCTTTGGGATCCACCTCTTCATGGCTTTCTTCTTCCTCTGGAGGCATGCTTAATGCTACTTCTACTTCTTTTGGAGGTGAAATAGGTGGTGGAGAATGTGGAAATATTTTCCTCCTTTGCTGTCGCTCCCTTTGAGAACCTCTTGCTTCCACCAATTTTCCTTCTCCTCTCTTAAGCTTGAGCCTAGTAAGCATGTAAACCATTGCAAATAGTTGAACAAATGTTTGCACAAAAAAATGCCAGAGATTAAATTCTAGCTTTGATACCAACTTGATCTGAAAGGAGTGAATTAGTTTGTTGTCCTAAGTGCCCTTTCAGTATTAAAAACATGCACAATTTGTCTCCATTTGTTTGCTTAAGGAATGAGTATTTTAACCATGAAACATAGATGAATTTGTGAGTTTTAAGCATGAAAATAATCCTAAATAACACTGTACAATAGTGTATGACAAAGAAATAACATCACACATAAGCTTTACACAGTAGGCATGATGAAGCAGTTCACCCCTCCTAGGCTACATCTGCTAGTCCACCTTGCAATGGCATGTCCCTTTTTGTCAGTATTCTCAAAATTGAAAATACATGTGTTTACAAGCCTCTAATGGATGGTTTCTCTAAACCAGTGGTTCCATAATGCTCAAATTAGTCTAGGTAGCCTCTTGTTTCACCCAAATTGGTCGAAAATTGACCTCCCAAAGCTTTTTCCTAATCATAGCTAGAAAACCTCCACTAATTGTGGAAAATTGTAGTTAATTGCAATTAATTTGGCAACATTCTAAAAAATTATCCCACGCTAAAGTCTCCACCTGTATAAACTGTCGCATTAAAAGCAGGTTGTTAAGGGTGGGGGTGGCCACATGCCAACCCTCGGAACCCTCGCGGTCACGTTTTAGCATATTAAATCCACATTGAAGTTTGGAGTGGAACCATTAAGCATAGTTTTGAAACCTTTTCCGAAACCATTGTAAGAGATGTTACCTTACCGCGCATGTGACAACGTTTTCTACTACCGGAGGTTACAGTATAATACATCTGTCACATTAAAGTTTTATGTCACGGTGTGACATGTGACCACGACCCCGAAGCTGCCGGAATAGTGGTTTAAATAGCTGCCGGTTGAAGGTTTGATGCTACAGTTTAAGTGTCATGTGACCACATACAATGGGGCCAATAGCGGGTTGGGACTGCTGGCGGTCTCCTCCCCCCACCCCCCCAAACTATGGAAACATTACAATTCAAATTTACATGACATACCTATAGGTTAAGTAATAATGTATAGCGGAGACAATGGAGGTATTTGCTAGCATGCCAGAGGTCGCGGGGTTGAACCCCCCGAACCTAGCATAAATTTAAGTCAACGGTCAAGGGGACACGTGTTAGCCTATGGGCAGGCCATGTGTCACCCATCCAACGGCCCAAATAAAACACATGCATATCCATCGAATAGTCTAGAAAAAACCGCGTGTCAATATTTGATTGGATTTGAGAAAAGGGAATATTCCCAGTATATGCCACCTGCTCACTGTACTTGCATTTTGACTGGGCATCCCAGTCACTCCTGTCACAAAATTTTTAGTTATTTAGGAAAACGATTAGAACATGATATCTTCCTCATACGACATCGGTTTTTCGAATCGTTCATTGCACCAGAATCACAGCGACAAGGCCTATCCGGTCGCTCAGGTTCGATACAGTTTCAAGCACTTTTAACTTTGAGCAAAACACATGATATCCTGATCACTTAGATGTGTTGGAATCAAATAGTGCCACATTGTGCATTAATTTGGAATTGTGGAGGAAGCCAGAGTGCAAAGCACCCACCTCACCTTTTCCCTAATTTTGCATCTTTGCATGAACTTTTAATGCCCATCCCTGCATGCTACATCGCCCATTTATCTCGATAACCATGTATCACCTACACAAGTGCAACTGCTAACCAATAAAATCTTCATGTCGAAATGATGGTTGCATAAAATATGGAAGGAAAATTGTTCTTTGCAATGAAAAATTGTTGAATTTCTTGGTCTTGCATTCCAAGTAGAAGAGGAGATATAGTGACCGGGATTCCAATTGGTAGTAAGTAAAGGAAGACACATTCGTCTTCAGAAATAGTTGGAACTTGCTCCTAGATAAAATATTGAAGATATTTTTTCACAACCTTCAATAATAAGTCCACTATGGATTTTTTCTAGTGCAGAGAAAATGACATTGAATACATTGGTCTTAACATTGAATCTACCTGGCATGGGAAACATTATGGAAATTTGAGAAATTATTTGGCTTGATCATTGGCGTTCAAAGAGTAATAAGTTATGTGGGAAATTTTCCATTGTTTCATTTGGGCACTGAGTAGGAAGCCTTCCTGGAGTGGAGGAGATCCAACTCTAGGCACCAATTGTAAACAATATTTACCATATCTAAATACATTTCCATAGCCCAGATTCCATACTAGATGATAATACAAACTTACTACTATGAAATGCAATTACTAGTAAGCATAAGGGTGAGTCTTCTTTAAGAGGAGGTCATTGTTGGATGTCTAGCTCCAATTCCAAATCACGAATCTCAAGATGAGAAACATACGTTTCCATCTTGTGTGTCAATAGTAGATTGAAGGTAGTTTATATTTCCTCTAGCCTTGATTTATTAGCGTCTGATAAACATAACTCTAATGAGGTATGGATTTACTCTACACCTTTGTGTATTGAAGGTTTAATGGTATATGTATTGTTTTACCATAGGATGAGTGATTACTGATCAAACCATGTGGGCACTTTCTCTACCAGATATCCCAAATCAAAATGGTTTCTACATGAAATAGCATAGATCCATATTAACTTAAACATATTGAGTACATATAACATGGATATATCAAAAGAATTTAGAGCGCAACCTCAATTTTTTCATTTTTCTAAGCACTCTTTGCACTTCATATTATTTAATATGCTTTGTTTGATCCTTCTCACAATTAATAGATCCAAATCTAATATGGATATCATACAATGTGAGATAAAATTGTTGTCTATGGTACTAAGTATAGAATGAAGCCTTTGTGTGCATTGCAATATATGGCTATTTGTTGATAAATAAATTTCACCTATGGAGGATAAAAAAATTTACATCTGATTGGATTAGCATTTAAAGATTTTTGTATTTATTATTATTTTTTACTTTTTGTAACATGTAACCAGCATATGTTGTATATCAATGTGTATTTTTTTATCACTTATCTTTAAAAAAATATCTAATATTTTTTTTTTATTTTTTTTCATTTCTTCTAACATACATATGTTACATCGTATTATATATTAGTATTATATTTATTTTTTTCTTTAAATATATCTTCAATTTCCTTTTCTTTACAATATAGTCTCATATCCCAATAGATATCACAATATAGCTAACACTTTTCAATATATCTGTTAAAAAAAAATGAGTGATGATTGAGCATCACCCATGGATTTTGTCGTGTTCCATTTATTTCGTTATTATTTTTAATATGAATGACTTCACTCTTTTCCATTTACATAATGATCGATCTAATTGTATAATATATTGATGGTTTTACAGTGACAAATAAATGATTCTCTTATTTCAAATATCACTTATGTAATTGTCATTTGGATCATTTTGATGTATGTTGTTTTGATTGTCAATTATTACTTGGGATATGCTCACATGTTACATCCTCAAAATTTGGTGGAACACTTTGCATGTCCTTCAAAACTAGCTTGATGCTCCTACATCGCTAAAACTTGGCCGAATAATTATTTTTGTCTGTGTCTTTCTCATATATATATATATATATATATATATATATATATATATATATATATATTTCCCTTTTCATGGAAAATTAGGCTGCCATTTATTACTCGAATACACATGATGCCAATTTAGTGTTCAACTGGATCTTATTTTCTTATTCCATAAGACAAATGTTATTAATGTACCTTACCTTGTCAAACAAAGATAATTCCATTCCCTCTTTTTCTTGCAATATTTAGATAGACGGTGGCTCACTATCGGCCATGATAACACCTAGTAAGTTAGTTGGAATATTCTTGACTCCATTCTCAATGAGAATAGAACCAAATATGTCATTAATAGCTCTATTCTAAAACAATCATTCAAATTGATTGAGCTAACCCATTACATTAATCAAATTACAATTTTCATCTTTTTTCATTGTTAATAATTTTGAAAGACAAGGATGTTAAAAAATGTACAACGTCAAATAACCTTTTTCCTCTTTATCCAATGAAAATAATATACCATATGTGGTTTTATCACTCTGTAATTCTGAGGTTGAAGGAAGAAACCCGGAGGAAACATCAAAAGTTCTTCGGGCCTAGGATCTAGCCCTCCTAGACCAAGAGAGGGATCTCTCTGTAGGATTTAGATTTTTTTATTGGGAATTTTAGGCTAGTTCATATAAGAAGAGTTGGGTTTTGAATTTGGTTTGGTGGGGAAAGCAAGGGAAAAGGACCATTGGGTAATGGAGTAAAATGGCTTAGGTGACCAATTTTTAGAAGCAATCAAGCATGAGTGAAATAGGGCAAGCTAGGAGTACTACTTTGGATCTCCGAGAAAAAAAACGGAGTGGGAAGACACACAAAAGTGGAACTCAGAAGAAATGGAGGAGTTGTTCAGAATTCCTCAACTAAACTAGAGGGTAAGGTTCAACATAAACCGTGGAGAAATTAAGAATTCCTGAGTTTAACATTAGTGGAAAACATAGACTATTTGTAGAATCAGCTAGAAGAAGGTGCTATGGAAACACATCCTATTCATCATTTTCTGTTCTACAAATTAGAATGCAGAAATAATAAGACAACATAACAATGAATAACACATAAAATAGGAGAAACATTCACCATTTGATGCACCAATTGAATCCTGGAAACTTCTCTTGAATTACTTTGCAAGAAGCCACAACATTACAGAATGGGACTCAGTCCCTCATTTAGATTCCCCCCCTTCACATACTTTGAACATTGAAATATATATCAATCTAACTAACTGAGTATAATCCTTCTTGTAACTAACAATTAATTTATTTCTCACTACATAACAGAGAAGGACATAACATCACTGACATGAGTAAATAAAGCTGTTGTATTTATGAAGACATGCTGGACATCTGGCCTTTCTTTAATTCCTCTTAAATCAGGATTGTCATATGCTTGCAAGTGTGAATCCTATCAAGCCTGATACTTGGGCTATTTGACATCCCGTGGAGTGCTACATATGATTTCATACCTTGAAACACTTATCTTGATCGAATCTCTTATCTCCTCTCTAAAAATAGAAAGGCAGTTACAGCGCTGAAAGCTGGGCCGAATTTTTTGAAAATGCGGCACACTTAGACATTTGTTTCTCCCCAACGGTGATACTTATGTGAAATATGAGAGAGGTTATTGTTATTTTCCTCGTTTTGGTCCAAATTTTCTCTTCGATTCTCAAAATACATCTCCATATCTCTGCAATAGTCACCGCAAAATCATGACCAAAAGAGGAAAAACAGAAATTTGAAAAATAGGGCTGAAAGATGACTTCGATTCTCCCAACTGAAGACACCCATGCAAAATATGGGAGAGGTTTTTGTTCTTCAGCTCATGTTGAACAAAAAAAAATCTTTTTTTTCACAATTATCTCCCATTTTCTCGAAATATATCCCACAAAAATACTGGGAAAACTAGCTAAAAATGGTTTTTTATTTAGGGAAAGCGGTTTTGAAGGATCATAAGTGGTATTTCGGACCCCCCCTGAAGTGGTAAGTGGTAATATGGGGGGGTCCTAAATCATGAGAGAGTGACACATAAGGGGGT
Source organism: Pinus albicaulis (assembly GCA_034641835.2). NCBI lineage: Eukaryota > Viridiplantae > Streptophyta > Pinopsida > Pinales > Pinaceae > Pinus > Pinus albicaulis. The sequence goes on from CM076572.1 coordinate 1,306,842,719, forward strand.
TCCCACTTTTTTAAAACCACTTATTTCAGATCCCCCCTCTGAGGATAAAGTTAGGATGGTAAGGGGGGGGGAATGCAATGTAGGCCGCCGGATCAAAGTGCTGGTGGGTGGATGAGGTGGAAAGTGGTGGGGGGTTAGCTCCATGATGTGTCATGTAAAATTTAGGATATTTTTTTATTTTTATATTTATATTTTCATTTCTTATTTTTATTTAATATTAAGCTTGTTTATGCATGTAATGACGAAAATGATGGATGGGTGAAAAAAGGGGAGAACAAGGGCATGAAGGGTGCGACAGGGAGATGAAAGGTCAAAAAAAAATGGATGGAGGGGGAGAATGGAATTAACTAAGCCTAACATATGAATACAATTTTGATCCACACTTAAATGCAAGACCAAAATAATATATGAGAAATACTTATGTTGCGGCATTCTGGAGTAGTGTGGGTGGAATTTTTTATCGCTTACTCCTTTTAAATATGATCCATGAAGAATTTGATTCTCGATGCTTTTGAAAATGAACCTCACTTTTCATGGTAAAACATTATTTTCATCATGCAAGCCAAACCAATACATATAATTTAGCAACCCTGATTCCCCTATAATTATAGTGTCCTAACAGTGGCTCCCTCTGGGGAATGCACGACGACCAGTGCCTTGGTGATTAAGGTGAGAGAAATTTGCTCTGCCACAAGACTCCTGCAACTTGAAAATTTGAATGTTAAAATCTAAACTATGCTGAAATAAAAAACTGAATGTAATCTTAAGCCGACGACTAAAATCAGTCAGAAAATAAAACTGGAAAGATGCTCAGGGTGCTGAGCTTATTCACACATCTACCTAATCTAGTCTGAAAAATTGCCCCATCAAATAATAATCATATTTCCAATGTAACTAGTGAAGCAAATGAGTGCTTGACTGATTCTTGTTCACTTCTTTAAGCAGGATGAGAAAACAAAATGACCACTCCCATATTATCTATTGTTGAACATAAGTGTTCAACCTTTTCCTTGAATGCTACAGCAAACCATCCATGGCGTAATACACTCCTTCTCTAAATGATTCTAAGAGGTCAGCAAAGGGATTTTGGACAAACACTTGGTACCAAGGATTCACATGACCAACTTCAACTATGACTTCTCTTTGTTCCAACTGATCAGGCTCCGGATCCTTCTCAAAGAGAATATCTTTATATTCTCCCTGATTATCTAATGTGGCATATTCATGGTATACCATTATGATGTCCTCAAGAAAATTTGATATATCTTGACTGAGATTGCTATATTCTATCTGAAGACCATCCTCTTGATGAGAAAAAGTGTTTTCCAGCAAGGAGCTTTCTTGAGGATGTGCCATAACATCAACATCAATATGTTCTACATTTGTTTCTTTAGGAGGAAAGACTTCAATATATAAATCAGTAGTAGAACCAATAGAATTTATCTCATGATGACATAAATATTAAGGAGTTGGCTACATGTTAGAATCTGATTAATATCTTCTTCAGTTAAAGGAGGAGGCAACCTTTGTTTTCTTTGGAGAAAACAAAAATTGTTTCTTTCCCTAGATAAGATTGACTCTCATGGTGAATGTTTTATTTAGTTTCATACAAAATAGTAGGAAAATTATCATTTGTCTCTGAAGGTAGATCATGTGAACCTACTTTCATTTCTTGATTCATCTCATCTTCAACTATCCTCCCTTGATTATCATGACAGTTAACTTGAGAATGGAAACCATAAAGTGCTTCTAAGATATCCTCATCATTCATATATACTAGGTCTTCATCAATAGTTTCAATGTATTGTATGAAAACCTCAAACCGACCGCAACAGTTTTCCACTAATGAAAAAGAAGGGGAATGTCCTTTATAACGCTCATAAAAGACTTTGTGGAAATCCTTTAAAGAAAACAAGCTACCATGGTTTAAACCTTCATAGCATTCCCTCACTTTTCAATCTAATGTTTCCATGAAAATATTCATGTGGTAGTCCTCATGCCTTTCAAATTTCAACTTCCATGAATGAATATGAAATTTAATGAGATGCAACAAAGCGTCATCAACATTATCATCTTGAAAAATAGGAAGATTTCTTTGCCAATTTACCTAAGGCATTCTATTTGGGAAGCCTGGAATGTAGTCTCTGTTCATGGGAGCATATCTCCTTGCAACTGATCCCATTTTGAGCTTGTAGAATCACCAGTGAATGTTAATTTCTGGATTTTTCTGCCAATGGAGTCGCCATGTGAATGGAAGTGAATGGAACAACCTTCTGGTGTTTGACTTCTGTTCACCATCAAAAGCCAAAACTGAACTTGAAAAGTGTTACTAAGGAAGATAAAATCGTCCCCAGTATGGTTGCCATTATGTTATCACTCTGTAATTCTGAGGCTGAAGGCAGAATCACGGAGGCAACATCAAAACCGCTTCGAGCCTAAGATCTAGCCCTCCTAGACCAAGAGAGGAACCTCTCTGTAGGATTTAGGTTTGTTTATTGGGAATTTTAAGCTAGTTCATATAAGAATATTTGGGTTTTGAATTTGGTTTTGTGGGGAAAGCGAGGGAAAAAGGCCATTGGGAAATGGATTCAAAGGGCTCAGGTGACCAATTACAGAAGAAATCAAGCATGACTGAAACAAGGCAATCTAGGAGTACTACTTTGGATCTCTGAGGATAAAATGGAGTGGGGAGATGCACAAAAGTGGAACTGAGCAGAAATGGAGGAGTAGTTAAGAATTCCTCAACTAAACTGGAGGGTAAGGTTAAGCATTAAACTAGGAGCAATTAAGAATTCCTGGGTTTAACATCAGTGGAGAACATAGACTATTTGTAGAATCAGCTAGAACAGGGTGCTCTAGAAACAAATCCTGTTCATCATTATCTATTCTACAAATTAGAATGCAGAAATACTAAGATAGTAGAACAATGAATAACACATAAAACATGAGAAACATTCACCATTTGGTGCACCACTTGAATCCTGGAAACTTCTCTTGAATTACTTTGCAAAAGGCCATAACATTATAGAATGGGACTTAGTCCCTCATTTAGATTTCCTCCCCTTAACATACTTCGAACAATGAAGTATATATCAATATAAGTAACTGAGTACAATCCTTCTTGTAACTAACAGTTACTTTCTTTCTCACTACATAATAGAGAAGGACATAACATCACTAGACACAAGTAAATAAAACTACTGGAGTTATGAAGACATGTTGGACATCTGGCCTTTCTTTGATTCCTTTGAAATCGGGATTGTCATATGTTTGCTGGTGTGAATCCTATTAAGCCTGACACTTGGGCTATCTGATAGTCCCTAGAGCCCTACATATTATTTCATACCTTGAAATTCTTATCTTGATTGAAACTCTCATCTCCTCTCTAAAAATAGAAAAATGATTACAAAGCTGAAAGCTAGGTTGAATTTGCTGAAAATGGGGCGCACTCAGACATTTATTCCTCCTCAACTGTGACACCTATACGAAATATGAGAGAGGGTAATTTTCTTTGCCCATTTTTTTCAACAAAATCTATTGGATTCTCAAAATTCATCTCCAGTTATCCGTAACAGTTGCCACAAAAGCATGACCAAAACAGGAAAAACTGAAATCTGCAAAATAGGTTTGAAAGATGGCTTAGATTCTCCAAACTGAAGACACCTGTGCCAAATATAGGAGAGGTTTTTTTTCTTTAGCCTGTGATGAAAAAAAACCTCTATTTGTTTTTCAAAATTCGCTCCCATTTTCTCGGAATTGCTCTCGCAAACAGACTGGTCAAACTGGCTAAAAATGGTTTTTTATTTGGGGAAAGCGGTTTTGAAGGAGAAGAAGTGGTATTTTGGACCCCCCATGAAGTGGTAAGTGGTAATAAGGGGGGGGGGGTCCAAAATCATGAGAGAGTGACACATAAGGGGGGGGGCCACTTTTTTAAAACCACCTATTTCGGACCCCCCCTGTGAGCATAAAGTTAGAATGGTAGGGGGGCGAAATGCAATGTAGGCCGTCAGATTAAAGTGTTGGTGGGTGGATGTGGTGGAAAGTGGTGGGGGGTTAACTCCATGATGTGACATGTAAACTTTAGGATATATTTTATTTTTATTTTTATATTGTCATTTCTTATTTTTATTTAATCCTAAGCTTGTTTATGCATGTAATGACAAAAATGATGGATGGGTGAAAAAGAGGGAGAACAATGGCATGAAGGGTGCGGTAGGGAGATGAAAGGTCAAACAAAAATGGATGGATGGGGAGAATGGAATTAACCAAGCCCAACATATGAATACAATTTTGATCCACACCTCCATGTAACACTAGAATAATATATGAGAAATACTTATGTTGTGGAATTTTGGAGTAGTGTGGGTGGAAATGTTTATCGCTTTCTCCTTTTAAATATGCTCCATGAAGAATTTCATTTGGGATGCTTTTGAAAATGAACCTCACTTTTCATGGTAATTTTTTTTTTTCATCCTAGAAGCCAAACCAATACATATAATTCAACAACCCTAATTCCCCTATAATTATAGGGTCCTAACATGTGGAAAATTATAGAGGAGGAGGCTGTTGTGTTTTACTACAATTCCTACACATGCTAAAAATAACAATTCTATTTATTTCTTGAATTCAATTTTTTTGAAGTGAAAAAACCTAGAATATGTGGAAAATAACAGAGGATGAGGTTGTTGTATTTTACTACAATTTCTACATAAGGTAAAAAATGGAAATTTTGTTTATTTTTTTAATTCAAAGTTGTTGTAGTGAAAAAGAATATATAAAAACACATAAACACATATTTAAGTAGTCAAATATGTGTTAATATCTTAGTGAATTTACTTGGTATTAAGTTCGTCCATTTGATGGTCAAGATGCCAATTGAAAGCCTTGAGCCTCACTCTCTGGAAGCAATTCAAACCCTGTTTCCCTTTAATTCTACCCATATTACTAGACTATATATTCCATAAATATTCTAATGTTGGAAAGCAACCTCAAATTTTGGGTGGCCCTTATCCAATACTAAAACCCACTCCCAACAATGAACTTTCTAGCCCTTAATTCTTTTAGCATTGCAATTTTGTATACAAACGTGCTTGATTATTGTTTCCATTGTTGTGATTGAGTGTTGAGGAGCACATAAAAGAAGGAAAATCATCCCTTCTACAACTCTTCAATATTGAAGATGGTTTCAACTTTGTTTGAGGTCCTAAATCAATGGGAAAGAAGAAAATATCAGAGATGAATTTGCATACAAGATAAGAATATCTTTCTCCCCTTTTGAAAAATATTTTTCACATGAAATTTTACAGTTTTTCAAATCCCAACGGTAAAGGAATTCTAGACAAACGTGTTGGATTCCAACTTTAATTCAAACATCTCTACTCAACTCAATTTCATGTAAAGATATTTTTTTCCAAAACAGAAATATTAACCACCACACAATTCAGTACTATTCTAATTTCCTTAGTAGTGTGAACCCCATATTTCACATTTAACATATGATATATTCCTGCATTTCGATAATTGTTTCCTTCTTTATCATTTTTTTGTAAATCCAAATGGAGTTAGATATAAACTCTATCTTTACATAGCCCCATATTGTGCCAATGTTCAGGGTACATTCTTCTATTAGTCATGTCCTTTTGGGCATTTTTTGGCATCTGAATAGTTAAAACTCCATACGGTTGTTTCCTTATATCACAATGCATTTCTCTTATATCCTAAACATCAACCATCCATTGTGGACTCATCTCTTTGAGATTGCAATTAATATTTCACACTTGTATTTTGTTATATTGAGTTTGAAATCTGGTGCTAGTATATCTTACCTTGGGGTAATTTGTATACGTGATTCACAGGAGAATAAAGTTTGAGAGAAAGCTCTAACTGGTAAGTTCATAAAAATTATTTAATCTAACATGAAAATTTCCATCAATTACTTTCTTATTTATTATTTTATGATTGTTTGGTTCTATTATAAATTGTCTTGCCCCACTCTCCATTTTACATACAAAATTGACTCTCGATTTCTTTCCACATAGAGAGGTCTTTCAGATAGCAAGTTTGGTATGAGTCTTATTTTTGTTATAGGATTTATCTAAATTTCAGTATGGTGGTGAACTAGCCTAGATAAACATATGCAGTTTTGAATTGGTTTTTATATATACAAGCCACATGTAACTTTATAAGATGTTTTGACAACTTCATATTGTAAATAAAACCTTAACTACTATATTACATGCTATGATTAATATGTTATATCTTAATTTGAAAAAAAAAATACTAACATAAATAAATTAAAATTAAAGACAATATTATTTGAAAAAAACTCCCCTAGTTGCCATTGTGTCCATGTCTGAGCCCTTGGATCAAATGTTAGACGATTGAAATGTTTTAGGCCATTAGATCCACAAGTAAATAGTTTTATATATGTTTTTTATAAAATTTTTTTTTTCTTTTTAATAATTTAGATTGAATTTAGGTTTTTGTGAGACTATGTCAAATTACACAAAAATAAAATTAAAAGTAAATTAAATAAAAATATTGACATAATTTAATGAACATCTAAACTAAGTCAAAATACAATAAGAAGTAAAAATAATATAATAATAATAAACTATAAAAACAGCTCATGGTATTGACCCATGGTATTCATGTGGATTGTAGTTTATTTAAAGGGGGGAATTAAGATGGCCAAGATCAATCTTACCTATGGATATACCAAGAGCCAAGAGGGATCAAATGCCTTGATATGCAAACCACTTTTAAAGTAAAAATAGAATTGATCCCTATGATAACTAATATAGATCTAAACTGATTATTTAATAAAATTATTTTTAATTGTTTATAACCATTATGCTTTTAAAATTTTACTTAATAAAATGTATCTAAATTTTCATACATCCAAATATACATATTTTTTTTTGTTCTATATTATTTTTGTTACAACTATTTTATTATTTCAAAAATACATAGTTTTTTTGTTATATATTATTTGTGTTACAACTGTTTTATTATTCATGAGTAGTATTTCTTAATATATATATATATATATATATATATATAATAAATTAATAATGAAAATTTAAAATATGTGATTTTTTTTTTGAAACTTCCAATCTATTTCACACATGCTTTATCTCGAGCAATAATGATGAATGTTCATAATTCTAATTTCTTAAATAACACTAAATTTATCTTTAATTACTTAATTGTAATTTTTTTGGTTAAAAAAAAGCTATATACATACCTTTAATTACCTAATTGTAGCTAAAAATTCTTATATGTTTTTTACTTTATAATCATAAATAATTTTAATATTATACTATGTCAAACTTACTCAACTTTTTATTCTGAAATTTTAAATAAAGTTTTTCACTACATAATTTTAGCTTTTATAATTTTTTATTTTATTTTTTCAATTCCAAACAAAATTACCAAAGAAAAGACCCACTTAGTCCTTAGTGTAGATTATAGTTTCACAAAATTGACACTATGTGATTAAAAATAGAGTAATTTGAGACAACCCGAAGGGTTTTTTTTTTTTTACACATTTGATCATAACATTTCCCTCTATCCAATATATATTGTAGAGTCTTTTGAAGAGAGAGTGTATTCTAGTTTATAACCTGATCCACAATTAAAGAAAATGGCTTGCGATTTCAGAAGTATTAGTTTGTAACCTGATCCACAATTAAAATAAATGGCTAGGGATTTCACAAGTTACCATTCACACAATTATCTATTGACGTTCTCATTTGAAATGGATCATATTAGATGCATGGTGGAAAGAGACACTAAAAAATTCAAAATAGATATCTGTTATGACATCCATATTGTCTACAAACCATCCAAATTTCCCATCTTATACAACAATTTCTAGCAATAACTGCTCAATTTACTCTCCAATTTTTGAAACTACCACCCATGTTAGGGAGATCACAGTGTAAAATCAAATGTTCCTATGGTTTTTTTAAAGGGTTCATAAACAAAACATGCAATGAGAAATTCAATATTGTGGTATAATAACTGATTTTTCAATCATCGTGACAAACAAAACATTACATTAGCTCACATAATATATCTAATGCTATAAGGATCTAAGATGATAAAAAAATTTTGAATCATGATAAATAGGTGACAACCAAAACTAAATTTTAGCCACAAGAAAAAATCACAACAACTCACAAAATATATCCAAGGTTGCAATGAACCCCATACATTGTGATGGACATCATGGGAATTTTAGTGCACATAGAACACAACCCTAAAAATTATATACTCTTGATCAATTTATAATAAGCTAAGGTGTCTATATTGGATGTCGAGGTGGGTGGTACAATAATTGAGGATGCTTCTTAAAGGGTAAGGGAATTTAGATACTCAACCCTTCCACCAAAGCTATAAAAAGTGAGACTTGTAGATTATGGTTTTACAAAATTGACGATATGTGATTAAGAATAAGTTACAAACATCAGGTATTTAAAAATTAATAAGAGGAAGGTACATTAGGGTCATGGTAATTAATGTGATTATTTGTACTATTTTTATTAAAAATATTTTTATTTAAAAGAGTAATTTATATTTGTATTTTTTTAAATGAATATTGCTAAATGTGTTGTATTATTTTTATTTAAAATAGTAGTTTATATTTTATTTTTTAAATTAATGTTGTTGAATGTGTAATTGAGTAAAATGTATTAAATTGATATTCTAATTTTTAAGATATTTATTTAAAACAATCAAAGTATTGTGAGTTTTGTTTTATTAAGCTTTAATCTAGATGTGTAGAGAATGAATCTATCTCAAGTCCCAAACAAGATTCACATGTCCCAAACAAGATTCTTCTTTCTCTTGTTATTCTAGCTTGCACCTTAACACTCCTCTCCTCCTCCTTGCAAAAATTTAAACTATGAGGCACAAGGTAGTTGTTGCATATAGGAACATTTAGATATGATAACAAAATGTGATACTCTATTGTAATTTTCTCTACAAATGTGATGGCAAGTGTGCCCTAAATGTTGATAATTTCATGGTTAATGTAGTATAAGCTACATGCAAACTTACAGCCTTGTATACAAGATCAAGAAAGATATGCCTAATATCCAACACCATAGAGCAAGACATGTTCACCAATTCAATAGTTGCTTCCAAATCTCTCTTAGTGCTAGAGTTTTTTTCTCAATAAACTTGTTTTTACTATTAAACTCATGAAAGCCATCATTGTTGCATATAGGAGCATTTAGTTCTGATAAGAAAATTTTGAGACTGTGTTATAGTTTTCTCTACAAATGTGATCCCTCTAGAATAATATAGATCTAAACTAATTATTTAATAAAATTATTTTTAATTTTTTATAACCATTATTCTTTTAAAATTTTACTTAATAAAATGAATCTAAATTTTCATACATCCAAATATACAGAGTTTTTCCCGTTCTATATTATTTTTGTTACAACTATTATTCCAAAAATACATCGTTTTTTTTGTTATATATTATTTATGTTACAACTGTTTTATTATTCATGAGTAGTATTTCTTAATATATAAAAAAATAAATTAATAATGATTTTTTTAAAATTATGTGATCTTTTTTTAAATTACCAAATTATTTCGCACTACATGATTTATCTTGAGAAATAATGATGAATGTTCATAATTCTCATTTGTTAAATAACATTAAATTTACCTTTAATTACTTAATTGTAATAGTTTGTAACTACAAAACAATTTGTAACAACATACATACTCCTTCCGTTTTTTTGTTGTTGTTAATGAATATCAAATTTCTTCCATTAAAAAAAATAACTATATACGTATCTTTAATTACCTAATTGTAGCTAAAAAATATTACATTTTTTTCACTTTGTAATCATAAACAATTTTCATATTATATGATCTCAAACTTACTCAAACTTTTATTCTGAAATTTTAAACAAGGTTTTTCACAACATAATTTTATCTGTTATAATTTTATATTTTTCAATTCCAAACAAAACTTACAAAAGAAAAAACCCACTAATTCTTTACTGTAGATTATAGTTTTACAAAATTGACACTATGTGATTCACAATATAGTAAGTTGAGACAACCCTAAGGGGTTTTTTTACAAGTTTGATCATAACCTTTCCCTCCATCCAATATATATTGTAGAGTCTTCTAAAGAGAGAGTGTATTCTAGTTTATAACCTGATCCACAATCAAAGAAAATGGCTAGGGATTTCACAAGTTATTAGTTTGTAACCTAATCCACAATCAAACAAAATGGCTAGGGATGTCACAAATTATCATTCACACAGTGATCTAATGATGTTCTTAGTTGAAATGGATCCTATTAGATGCATGGTAGCGAGAGACACTAAAAAATTTAAAATAGATATATGTTATGACATCCATATTATCTAAAAACCATCCAAATTTCCCATCTTATACAACAATCTCTAACAATAATGGCTCAATTTACTCTCCAATTTTTGAAACCCCCACCCATACTAGGGAGATCACAGTGTAAAATCAAATGTTCCCATGGTTTTTTTAAAGGGTTGATAAACAAAACAAACTATGAGAAAGTTAATATTGTGGTATAATAGATGATTTTTAAATCATCTTGACAAACAAAACATCACATTCACTCACAAAATATATCTAATTCTATAAGGATCTGAAATGAAAATAAAGTTTTGAATCATGATGACTAGATGACAACCAAAACTAAGTTTTAGCCACAAGGAAAAAATCACAACAACTCAGAATATATCCAAGGTTGCAATGAACTCCATACATTGTGATGGACATCATGGAAATTTTAGTGCACATAGAACACCATCCTAAAAATTATATACTCTTGATCAATTTATAATAAGCTAAGATGTCTAGATTGGATGCTTAGGTGAGTGGTACAATAATTTAGGATGCTTCTTAAAGGGTAAGGGAATTTAGATACTCTATCCTTCCACCAAAGCTATGAAAAGTGAGACTAAACATGAGACTTGTATATTATAGTTTAACAAAATTGACACTATGTGATTTAGAATAAGTTACAAACATCACATATTTTAAAATTAATAAGAGGAAGGTACCCGAGGGTCATGGTAATTAATGTGATTCTTTGTACTATTTTTATTTAAAATACTAATTTGTATTTGTATTTTTTAAAATGAATATTTTTAAATGTGTTGTAGTATTTTTGTTTAAAATAGTAATTTATACTTGTATTTTTTTAAATGAATGTTGTTAAATGTGTAATTAAGTAAAATGTGTTAAATTGATATTCTAATTTTTAGGATATTTATCTAAAAAATTCAAACTATGGTGAGTTTTTTTTTAATTAAGCTTTACTCTAGATATGCAGAGAATGAATCTATCTCAAGTCCCAAACAACATTCTCATGTCCCAAACAAGATTATTCTTTCTCTTGTTATTCTAGCTTGCACCTTACACTCCTCCCCTCCTACTCCTTGCACAAATTTAAACTATGAGGCACAAGGTAGTTGTTGCATACGTGAACATTTATATATGATTAGAAAAATGTGATACTCTAGTAATTTTCTCTACAAATGTGATGGAAAGTGTGCCCTAAATGTTGGCAATTTCATGGTTAATGTAGTATAAGCTAAATGCAAATTTATAGTCTTGTATACAAGATCAAGAAAGTTATGCCCAATATCTAGCACCATAGAGCAAGAAGTGTTCACCAATTCAACAGTTGTTTCCAAATCTCTCTGTGTTACAGTTAAACTTGTTTTTACTACTCTTGAACTGATGAAATCCATCATCGTTGCATATAGGAGCATTTAGTTTTGATAAGAAAATTGTGATAATGTGTTATAGTTTTTTCTACAAATGTGTTGGAGTTGTTTTCTCATTAAACTTGTTTTTATTGCTCTTAAGTGATGAAATCCATAGTTGTTTAATATAGGAGCATTTAGATCTAATAAGAAAAATGAGATAGTGTGTTAATAATTTCTCTACAAATGCGTTGGAGTTGTTTTCTCAATAAACTTGCTTTTACTGCTTTTAAGTGGTGAATGCAATTGGCATATATAGATGAACTTGGAGTAAACTCTATTTTTGTTAAACAAAATTCTCTTTATTTACATCTATGTTAGATAGATTGTACTTGAATGTATTTAAAATATCTTATTTGAGGTACATGCTCATTTCATGCTTGTTTCAGAGGATTATTAATCACCAAAGGATTTTCACCCCCAATTTTCTATTTCAATATCTATATCAAATTTTTTTTTATATGTGAACAAATTATGTTGGTTTACATATATGTTTTCATCCCTAATTGCCTATTACAATATCTAAAACAAAATTTTCTGGTTAATAATTCTTATCATCAATATCTTTGAACCTCCACGACATGCTCCCATGGAAGAAAAAATTGTCTTTCATTACTTCACGATGGCTTGCCTTTCATTACTTCATGATGGCTCCTCATCTCTTTCTGTGCAACTTCTTATTTCTTCTAGGCTACTCTTTCCTATACTATTGTCTTATAACATTTCTTTTGCACCATGTAATGCAATTACTGATTATTCTTTCATTAACCATGCTATGTAAATACATTGTGGTCTTCTTACCCTTCAGATGTTCGCCAATACATCGTTGTCTTTTGACAATTCAAATGTTCCCCGTCATCGAGTACTCACCCTGCATTTATCAATGTGGGTGAAATCGGTTTCCAAATAGCTGTAATATATTTTGACTTTTAACCCAAAATCTTAAAATTTAATTACTAAAACCATGTAATACATTTTTCCTTTAAATATAAGTTTTAAGATTAAATAATTTTGCCACACGTGTTTCATAGAAATATATATGTATATATATATTTTGTTGACTTCGTGACGTGTAGAAAGTTTAATTTCAAATTTAAATGATAATGTATTAAATATTAATTCTAAAGGACAATTAAATACTTTTTATATAACGTCATTATAAGTATGTTATAATAATATGTAAATTTATAAAAATTTACATTTTAAAATTTTAAAGTACTATTCAAAAATACATATTATAAAATATTTGCAAAGGATAATAAAGACATATTATAATATATTTGCAAAAGAATTTAAATAAGTTAGATTGATTCATTTATAAGTATGTAACAAGAAATATAAACAAAGGTTAGGAACTAATATATTAAGATTAATGTTTAAATATTTTATGAAAAAGAATAGAAAATGAGGAGAATGTTAATCATGGTGTTTAATGCTTTTGAAAATAGCGTGTATTTAGAATTTTTGTGTTATTTAATGTTTTTTGGTGGACACATCACTTATTATAATAAAGTAATTTGACTATAAAAGGTTGTGAAGACTTATATAAAGAGGTGAGACTAGCAAGTACAAATTAGCTAATTGTTTATAGGACAAATTAATAATTATTAAATGTTTAAAGTTTAAAGGAGATTGACCAAAATAAATTATTGAGAATAATGCTAATTTTATTAACATAATTCATTCACGTGTTGTAGAAATCCAAAAAGACAAACAAAACAATAAAGATGATGAAAAGGATTAGAAATTGAGAAGAAAAATGAGTAGTCTTTAAGTGCGACTTTTAGGAGTTTTCGGCAGATTTCTGTCCACAATCCAGTGAAAACAATTTGTGGTGAAATGTTGATTTGTGTTGTTTCAACTAGTTTTTTTATTTATTTCATATATGGATTCAACACCCTCAAAAACCCAATGGATACTTAGATTGTGAAGAATTCACCTATGAAACTTGTGATTTCATTGAATCCTTGCCGGATTCTAGATAAATTAGATCCGAAAATAAACCGGATTTTTTTTCAAAAAGTCGCACTTAAATACTACTCAGAAGAAAGATAACAACAATAAATATGGTAGATTTTAGGCTTTTGCAAGCATTATTTTGTGTAGTGGTGTTGTTTTCCAGGTATGTCGCAACCACGTTTTTTATTTTCGACGTTTCGAACCAAACCACCATGGTTCATCTCCAGGAAAAGATCCATGAATAAGTAAGATTTCACATTGCATGAAGTATAAACGGGAGAAAGGGAGAGGTGAACAAAGGGAAAATGAAAGGGAAGCTGAAATAAAAATACTATGTTTAATGTATTAATTTAATATAATTTTTTTATTAGTTATTTAGTTTGATAATTATTAATATATTAATTTAGTTGATTGGTTAATTGTTTATTTAATTTGTCAATTATTTATATTAAAATAGTTTTTAAGAATTTTAATTTTTCATTATTACTATTTGTCATTATTAATATTATTAATGAACTATTAAAATTCTTAAAAACTACTTTAATATAAATAATTGACAAATTAAATAAAAAATTAAAAAATCAATTAAATTAATATATTAATAATTATCAAATTAAAATAAATAAATAAATAATTTATTTAGTCATTTTTAACACATTAATAATTATCAAACTAAATAACTAATAAAGAAATTATATTAAATTAATACATTAAACATATTATTTTTATGTTGGCTTCCCTTTCATTTTCCCTCCGTTCACCTCTCCCTTTCTCTCATTTATACCTCATGCAATGTGAGATCTTACTTACTCATGGATATTTTCCTGAAGATGAACCACAGTGGTTTGGTTCGAAACGTGGAAAATAAAAAACATGGATGCGACATACCCAAAAAACAACACCACTACAATAAATATAGTATTTTTATATTTGAATGTGAAATGAAGAATTTGCATGCAATTTTAATTATTATTTTTTCTTCTCGCAGGTATACCATTTTAATTATTATTAAGAAAGTATTTTAATTTTTATTAAGAACCATTCATGATTTAAATTTATGGGAATAGGGGTCGAAGGAAGAATTTTAAGAGTTACATATAAAAATAAATTGTAATAGGAGGGAAAATCCTTCTAAAGAGGGGATAATAATTATAATATTTTTTTTGGAATATAGGATTATAAGAATTGAAATAAAACCTAACAAAAGACATAAAAATGAAAGGGAAATTGGGGGAGGTGGCGGGAGGGACCGGGGGGTGCCAAAATAATAAGGGACCCAGAAGAACCAATAGGAGTAGGGAGATAGGTTAGTGATTAAGAATGTGGATCAGGGGTTTCCAAGAAACACTTCATTTTAGCCATCTTCCCTATTAATGTTATTTGGATTCTTTTCAATTTCAAGGGCTTCATGAATAAGAGTGATGGAATAAAAAGGACCAAACTCTATAATATTAGTATGGTCAAAGATTATGAGATGCTTATACTTTAAATAGATTTTGAAAAGGTTGATTTTGAGATATGGTTACAGGGAGTGTCAACAATATGTTCCTTCAAATGACCTTCAAAATATCTACCATTTTTTCCTATATATTTTTTCCACATGAAGTGGAGATCTAGTATACTTGAGGACCAAGCATCAGATCCAACTTATCCTTAGAAGATTTTAAAATTTTCTTAAGATCCTTGGAAGGTTGTTGGAGCAAGGTCCTCTCAGGTACATTTTGGTTTACTTTGTTTAAGTTTTTTTGTATGTGCTGCGCGCAGATGGTGAAAGGGGATTTGGGGTGGGTCAAAGTCCCTGAATTATTGTAAAGGGTTAAAGGGAAACCATGAGTCTCAAACCATGGTTTGAGACCATGGTATGTGCTTCTTTTGGATAATATATATATGTAAGAGTCGAGTAAAGAAGGAGATCATGAAATCTTGGATCAGTTTTGGTTATGTGTCTTTGTTAGTCTAGGAATTTTGTCCGAGTAGAAAGGCTCCTACTAGCTGTCTGCGCAGAGACCTAAGCCTTGAGCTGTGTGAAGAATATGCTACTGTGTGCACATAAAGATAGACTGTGCTGAATTGCAAATATCTTAATAAAGAAGGAATTTTTGGCAAACTCAAACTCTTATGTGATTTACTGTCTTAGATTATATGTTATCTATTGTAGATCTCAATATATTCTATTGTTGTTTATTTACTTCAGTGAATGGGTTAATTTTGATATGTGTGCAAGTAATAGTATATGTTAAATAATTAGATCTGAATGAAGTATAATTAAATATTGTGCGTGAAATTATATTAAATTGTTATGTTATAATCTATGAAAGGGTTAGATCTATTTACCATTGACTGTGTGTGTGCAAATCAACTATATTAACTGTAGTAATTCTTATTAGATTTGCCACATCGAAAGCTCCCTTAGGGTGCAGAAACCTAGTTCCAGTACCCCAACATACTGCTTCGGGTGAGAATTTTGTCTGCGCAGCTAGATCACTGTCGAAAGGGCCAGTAGTTGGAGTGTTTGTTAGTTGCAAAAATACTTTGAACCTAGGTCTGGACACCTTAAGCCAAAAAATGGTTTCGTTTCTGGGACCGAGATCATTATGAGGGAGAGTTGATGTGGCACTCGACAGATAATGATCTGTAATATTAGCTTGACAAGAAGATATGTAAATTTGTGATCCAAGAAAACAGAAGCTCTAAATTTTCTGCCAAAGATTGGGCACAAAGGTATATCTACACAGAGGTCCATGAATTTTTCTTTGCTTCCTTTGTGACTGAGTTGCAAGAGTGGTTTTCTTGGTTTGCTGAATTCTAGACATGCACAAAGGACAATGCGATCACTAAGTGGACCCCAGAGTTGGTACAAAAATTGGAGAAATCTAGCAACAAGATCACCCGCGTGATAGATCACTGGATCGATAGTGTTCTGGGAGGATTTGTGGCTAGATTCCCTATTGATCAATTTGTATCATATTCTGAAGCTGAAAGGAGATTTTTCAAGGGTCCTACAGGTAAGTTCCTGCGCTCTCTGAAACTATGGATTAAAGTTCTATTGTGTGAACAGGGTACTCTGTGCCGCCACATTGAGTGAATGCCCTGAAGAGATCCATCTAACTACAGACGCAGAGGTTCTGGAAGTGTTACGTGTAGCACAAGAGCTTACAGAGTAGATATAGAAGAAGGTTTTGTTTATAGCCCTCTAAAAGGTAAATCTGATAGTGACAAAGAGTTTTAAACAAGTCTTTGGGTGAATCTACACATGAATAACTGGGAAATTTGGCTTTAATTCCATTCCCATCCACTCCACTCCCATATTCACATCGCGCTAATCAGTCATCCACTCCACCTCCACCTCCACCATCGGATGTTGATATGGTTGATTCCATAAAGTTACCTAATTTCCATGGTATTGGGAATGAATATGTGGATCAATTCTAGTTTGTCACAAATTTTTTATGGAAAACACAACAGATTAATAATAAGGATGTTAAGGAAGCACAACTGGCTACTACTTTTAAATACTGCACGCTAGATCGGGACATAAGGTATGTGGCGACGAACTCTAATGCAACAATTGATAATCTAAAGGCTGCAGTCAAGGAATAGTTCAAAAAGCCAAAATCGTATGCTCAATGCGTAACTAAGTGTAGCAATTACACCAATGGATTCAATCTGATCATGCAATGTACTAAAAAAAGATACTAAATCCTTCTACAATATTTGCATACTATAAATCATGATCGCTCAATCTCATGCAAGTAAGAGAAAGAAGTAAATGAATCACACAACACAAGAATTTACTAGGAATGAAACTGCTCAAAACCCCTCCATATTTATTATATAATCAACCAAGGAATCATGGAACAATACAATGCATGTGTTCTCACCACAACCACATACACTCTACCAATTGCTTCACATTGATCTAGGAAAAATTGGACCAATACATAGCCAATTTCCTGCCTACCCCAAGCATGCCTTTCTCACGTAATCCCTAGGAAAAATAATTCCTATTTAATAAGAATTCCAACCTTCCTTGATTGCAAAATCCATCATGGGATTCCTGTGGCTTTATAACTGCACCTAGGCAATTCAATAAAAATACAACTTCTAGTTTGCTTGCCTTTAACCTTTGTCTCAACTGGGTCTCCATCAAAATTGACATGCATGCAACTATTAATAGTGAATCATCAGTTACTACTTGTGAATTAAATGTATTTTATTCACTTGATCTTCCACTAGCTCATCAATTAGTTAGAACTAGTTAAACTGATTTTAACTCAATTAATTTGAGTTAACTGATTGCACTCACAGCACACTAGTGCTACAACTGCAACTAGACCCTGTAAATAATAGAATCACTCTACATGCCCATCCTTTGACCCTCAAATCGAAATTATTAAGCTAAATAAGTCTATTACACTTAGTTAACTATTACAAGTTGTTATGAGATAATATTATAATTCATTTTCTAATTTGTTTAAAAATTGGTTGCCCACATTCTCACTAATGTGTCACTAGAATTCCTCACTCATGTGTGACCTGGAATCCGACACTAGTATATGGTGCAATTTCTTACTAAATTTCAACACTGATCTAAAGGAGATTCACCAAGAATTAAATGAATTTGTGTGGGATGCGGATCAATGACTAAAGCACACAATCAGAGATGGAGGATTTACTATTGATGAAACACAACACAAAGAGTGGTTTTTTTCCATGTTACTGCTGCATCTGCGCCAACCCTTTAGTCAGCAAAAGATTGTAGCACAGGATGACGCCATAGAGATTGCAATGAAACTATAATCCTCATCAGTTCCAACTGTGCAGATTAGGGCCCGGTAGATACAAAGCCAGTTAGAGGAAATGCACTTACAAATAAAAATTCTGTGAAAAGATAAAGGAAAGGAGGTATGCACAGCTGTATAGTTTATATGCTGTAAAGTTGACGAGCATCAAAAGGATTAGTGCCTCGTATTCAATGAATATATAACAACTAGAGGACCAAGCTCGCTGAAGAGTGTGGAAGGGCCAAGTGGAACTCCTACATTATGGTGCACAATTTTTCAAGTAACTAGTCTGCACACGACAAAATGCTTCCCAAGGATTAGTAAATATGTTCCAGAACTCAGGCAACATTTTTGCAAATTTTTCTCATCAGTGGGACATGACGAGTAGCACTGTCACAACTTCGATTTGATGATTGATCAAAATGATTTATGTAGGATGCACGCAAAACCAACCTCACATGCATCCATGTCTGGGTGTGGTGGATTCTAAAGTAGAGGACGAGGAAGAGAAGGAGGAGCTGGTAGAGGAAGGGGGCAACTCATCTGCTATAATTGTGAAAATGTGGATCATTATGCGTGTGAATGTCTGAATCCAACACAACAGTATTTCATGTATTGTAGAAAATTTGATCAAGTCTTTGAAGATTTCCCTGTCTTGATTTCAAGGACGCAGGAAAATAAACCACATAATCTAACTCGAAATATTCATATGGTAAGAGATGAGTTGCGTGAATAAGAACCAAGTGTGAATATCATTACTAGGAGTGGTGTAGCCATCGGTGAAGAAAAAGGGACAAAGCTTGATACTGATCTTTGGATCCAAAGAGCACATGAAAAGAAGGAAGGATTAAACATACAGAGAGAAATGGAAACCTTTGTAGAAGCGAAGAAGGATTTCGTAGAGGTGGGAACCTCAACATCTAAAGCATCAAGCAAGCCTATGGACGTGGTCAAAGGATATGAAGAGCTAAAGCACTTCCTGCAGGCTTGTATTAAATTGTTTCACAATAAGAAGGCAATCAAGAACCTCCAAGCATTAATAGACAACTGCGTAGAGAAATAACAACCCCGGATGGAGTAGAAGGTTGTTAATAATATTTATAAGAATAAAATAAGAACTAGATGGGAAATGCATTAGAGAACTTTTGACATCTACGATGGGCCTCCTAAGAAAAATGTACAACGAAAATAAACTTTATAAGAACCAATAGGATTCAAGATGATGATGTCAACCATGGGGGATGATTCACCAATTTTGGGGTAAAAAAGTGAAAATAATAAAAGATATAAAATAATAAAACTATTTTTTCAACTTGTATTTTCAACTTATCTCCCTAAGGTTTTACTCAAATTTGAAGTGGGAGTAGTCGTTGGATGCAAAATGTAATTCATCATCCAATGAGTACCCATGTTTCATACTTTTGATGGACTTTGCTACACAAAAAATGAGAAATACATGGGAAAACATGATTGCAATCACGTTTTTCATGTATTTCTAATTTTTCATGTAGAAGAGTCCATAAAAAGTATGGAACATGGGTACTCATTGGATGAAGAATCAAATTATGCATCCAACAAGTGTTCCCACTCGAAATTTGAGTAAACCCATAGGGAGATAAGTTGAAAATATGAGTTGAAAAGATAGTTTTTCTTTTTTCCCTCGAAAATTTGATGATGTAATATAAAATTATTTTATTTTTTCCACTATTATTTTATATTTTCCTTAGGAGGCCCATTTTAGACCTCAAAATTCCTATAATTGCCATTGACTACTGAGATTGGTGCATACGAGATGGATCAAGTCATTCTGGATCTAGGATCTGATGTGAATGTCTTACCAAGGTAGACTTAGAAATGAATGGGATAACTTAAGTTGGAGTGGCCCACTATCTAGCTATGAATGGTGAATCAACAAAATTTTAGCCCATTAGGAAGGCTCTCACAGGTATTAGTGGATATCGAAGGAGTAAGGGTACTCACAAACTTTGAAGTTATTTAGATTATTGATGATACCTACCCCTATCTTGTGCTTTTGGGATTGGATTGGGCTATCGATATGGGCAGCATCATCAACCTCAAGCATAGAAGTATGGTGTTTGA
Organism: Pinus albicaulis; assembly: GCA_034641835.2. NCBI lineage: Eukaryota > Viridiplantae > Streptophyta > Pinopsida > Pinales > Pinaceae > Pinus > Pinus albicaulis. The sequence continues at coordinate 1,306,863,345 of CM076572.1, forward strand.
AAGTAATGGAACCAAGGTTGTGGTCCCCCTAGACCCTGAAAAAGGAGAAATATCTATAGATTCAGTGCACGCAGATGATGATGTCGATCATATCTATAAGTTGACTGCATGGGATGAAGACTGGATCAACCCTATAGCGGATGGAAGACTTAATTGGAGAAGGATAGCTCCTTCTTTTCAGATTCATATGAGGAACTAGAGAACTGGTAGAACCAGTTGCATGAAGTCTCTATGTTGTCCTACAATCTGATGAAAAAATCCTGAAGGTGCATATCCTCAGAGGTATGATATTTTCCTTATTATGATGGCATGAGTAATGTTAAACTATTTTTAGAAGAACTTGCAAAAATCGTTCCAGAAGCACAATGATTCCATGTACTTGATATAGATCTGCGCTCAACCCCAGTGCACTAGTGGGAGATGCAAAAAGGTAACTTGGCTAACTCGGAATAATGCACCCACATGATGTGTCTGCAATTTGAGCATCCAAATACTGGAATGGGAGACCTATTCTAGAGAAGGTGATCCACGCAAACATATGGTAGATGGACTGAATATTGGGGCGAAGAACTGAAGCCAGAATGGGTGCATATATTCATCCACACTTTGGGGAAGGTGCCTACAGTATGGTACCTCGAAACTGAGTTGCGACAAGGAACCACTGAATGGAATATACTGACATAAATTTTTATCCTAACATTTAGTTTTGAAATTGGGTTTGAATGCCTTGATGAGGCCCTGTAGGATATTCAAGAAGTCATCTTTAACACAAAATCATCGGTTGTGTTATCACTTAAAAAAAAAAAATTCAAAACATCATGATGAAAAGATTACTTATGATCATCGGTCAAAACAGGGTCTTAGGAGTCATTTCTTGAGTTTGACTAAGGGAAGTGTTAAATTTTTTAAGTTTGAGCCTACCCTAGTGTTTAAATAAACTCATTTTTAAGGTATTTCATGTCAAATCTTTCATCATTTTAGAATTCATTTCATTTCCCAAAGTTTTTGTATCAAAACCACCGAGTTAGCCAAGAAACCACAGTTTCGTAGCTCATCATGCTGAAAAAAGTCACTTTGCACTACGAAAGCGCTGATATTTTCATAGCGTAAACAGAAAAAAATAGACTACAGGTGCTACGAAAGCGCGATTTTGTAGCTGCCTTGTCATTTGAGTTGTCAAATGTCAGAAACCGTTGGGAAAGGGTAAGATAGAGGCTTTTTGAGTATTGTAATGATGAAATTGAAGTACACACCGACGTTTGCAGTCATCATGGTCAGTTTAGATTATGAGTGAGGCATCATTTTCAGTTATGAAAGGACAATTGAAATTCAAATTCTTTCCTAATTAGTCATTCTCATCCCTTTTGCCTTCATTCATAATGTCTGAGCTCTGAGTATCGATCCAAACTTGTGGCTGGTTCTTACAAAGGTTTGTTTCATCCATATCAAGCGAGGCTATTACATTTATTCAAGTGAGGCTGATACATTCATATCAAACGAGGCTGAAAGATTTATATCAAGCGAGGATGAGAGGTTCTTTGAAGAATATGGCAGAGGAAAGAAAAATACATAGAGGAGGACAGTGCTTAATTCATGAACCTGAAGATATGAAGACAATAACTGAAGACCCAGTAGTGATGGAAGCATTCAGAAAAGCAGGTTGCCTACGATTTTGTGAGAAATTGTAGGGCTGTCACACACAAGTATTTAAGAAATTTACTATGAATTTCAATGGAACAACCACTAAAGTGGGGATGATAAGTTTGTCTATCACACCAGAGGTCATTTCTGTCATTACAAACACTCCAAGAGGTCAAGAAACCTAGTTCAAAGGGTTAAAATTTAATATGGAGTAGTGTAAAGAGTTCATGAAGCCCAAGCACATTGAGATGGATCTCAACAATTCTATCCCAAGAAGCTACATCAAAGATAATGATTCAAAACTGTTGCTCAACATTCAAAAATATTTTACCTGTGAAGGAAAAGATCACAAGGTTTATTTATACCATTTCAAATTGCTTCTACACTTCACTGGTAAGATTTCACTTGACTTACCTTTTTAGCTACATAGAAGTCTTGCAAAGATGGCTGATAAGGTGCAAGAAAAGTATAAGGGAAGTGAGACATCATTATTTCATCATGGCTTAATGAAATTATTAATTTTAGATGAACTTCAAAAGATAGGCAGAGATTGGTGCTTATTCTTGTTTGTTAATGGTTTTGAGTTGGAAACCCTAACTTCTACAAGAAACCCTAAAGCTAAAGGGGTTCCATGACCACCACCAGCAAAACCAAGCCAACCTATGGTTGCAAACAATAGTAAACCCAAGAAAGCAAAATGAGAAAAGGCCATAGCAAATGTAAATGCTTGATACATCAACTCTCCCACCTACAAAATAGAAATCAAAGTTTGTCAAAGATGAAAAACAGGAAAAAGCTATCAGAAAACAAGGGAGCAAAAGAATAACTAGAAGCCAAGCAATGGTTTTAAAGGGAAATATAGTTGTTGCAGAAGACAACCCAGTAACAAAGGGGAATCTAGAGGATATTCTTCATGCCATTGACATAGAAGAAACACCTATTTTCCAAGCTGAATTTATTGGAGAAGATGAGCAGAAGTTGAAAAAGGCCAAGTCTGCAAAGAGATTAGAGTTTGAGGGGGAAGATGTAGGTTTCATTTTTCAAGAAAGAAAGCCTATGACAAGGCATGCTAGGAGATTAATGGAAGGTAGCAAAGAAGTTCAAAAGCCCAATGAGAAAGCTAAATCACCTAAAGAGACTATTGATCTCTCATCACCCACAGTGAAGGATACAATCAACAAATTAAAAAGGGGAAAAGAGAAAGTGATAGAGAAAACAGAGTTTCAGTGCCTTGAGGAAAATTTAAAGTTGGCAAATCAAGAAATTGCTGTCATGAAATAGAGAGCTAGAAAACACAGTGTTGAGAAAGTACAATTTAAAAGGATGAAGGCAATATGGGAAGGATAAGTTGATTCTGTTTCTGAAACTTTAGACAATACAGAGCAACTTGTCAAGTGGACAAGTCCAGCAATAAAAGAAGCTAAGTTTGTCAGAATAAAAAACACCCATCTGAGAGCTAATAACAAAAGACTTCAAGACCAGGTGAAGGATTTACAAGAGCAACCAGATTTATTTTATGATGAGCTATAGAGCAAAGGCATTAAAAGGACAGTCATAGAAGAACCAATAGGTCAACCAATTGCAAATGAAGAATGAATGCTTCAAGGAAAGCTAAAATGAAGTTGATTTATGGTTTTTATGGTTTGAAGATAATGAGGATGGGTTTTATTTTGAGTTTTTGGAGCAACCACAGTTTTCATTTGACAAATTTATGAAAAATATGTATACTTAGCAATTTCGTAGCGCCTCCAGGCTTAAAAAGCAGAAAAGTGCTACGAAACTGTTGTAGCTGCCTTTTTTTGCTTCCTTTGATCAGTATTCCAGGGGTTAAAGGTTGAGTTAAGAGCTAAAATTTCTATGAAATATGTGTTGAAGGGTGATTAAAATAATGGAAGAGGAAAGAGTCAATATTTAGGAGAAAAAATACTTGTAATGGCAACGCTACAGAAAGCACTATGAAACAGATGTGTTTTCGTAGCGCAATACATTACATCATTTTTTAGCAAATTTTGAAGCAGTTTTGGATAGCTGGAGGCTAGGAAAGAGTTATGGGACATGTTAAGCCAAATTTCAACAGCCAAGGACCATGAAATGAAGATTAAATGATGGTCAGAATGTTTAAAGAAGGAAAAAGATGCTATGCCTAAAAAATAGGGTATTGTTTCCTATGTTTGTGGAGGTCAGCTAAGTGGTCATGAAGAACTAAACACCATTATCCAAATTAGACCATGTGATGATACACTTGTCAATGATGTAATTTCAAATAGATAAGGTTGTTATAGATGCTAATAAGGAGTTTGAGTCCTTTTTGAAATAGGACTGTCAAGTAGGATAGGTGTCTTTTTGTAATAAATTTCATGTTTTATGGTTATGCAAGGTGTCAGTGGACAAAAATTCGATGTTTCTAGCCTAGAGGAAGATCATCTGATGATGTAAGAGGTCTATTAAAGGCCATTGGGTCGAATTGGTCAAGGGTTGGAAATTTTTGGCAAAGCTGAGCTTGTTGTGAATTCACTGTTTTCAGCTAATACAGAGATCTTCTACTTGAACAACTTGAGATTATTAAGGGGTTTTTAGTGTTTTCCTATTCTATTTGTATTTCTTATATATCTCATTTGTAGTGGTGTTCATATATATTACTCAGAATTCATCTATAAGATGCTCTGGCTTCCTTTATATGTGAATTAACTGTGTTTTTACATGTTTCATGGGTGTGTGCCTTATCACTAAAAACTCTGATATGCCTCAACTTCCATGTTAAGTAGACTCACTGAATTACTAAATTGCTTTGACTCCATAAGCCTAATGTATACATGATAATGTTATTTTAAACCTATATCTATCATTATGAGTTCATTTCCTAAATAGAGTTAGCCATCTGTATCTTTATCTATATCATTAACCTTGGAGAGAGCCCTCTCAGGCTGAGGAGGCTAAGCCTCAGTCACAAGGTTAGGCTTAAAATAGTTACATGAGATTGTTTGATCAAGTAGCCTATCAGGTCCAATTTTATGATAATAGGTTGAACACGCCTTGCCAGCATGGGATGCGGAGATAAAGGACATCATTGACTGTCAAAATTTTTCAATTGAAGATAATGAAGAAGACCCAAGGAACATTAAGATCCTTGAGTTTGTAGGAAAATGCACAATTTTTTGGGCCTACGGTTGAGTCACTATATTTAACTAAGCCTTTGAAGATTCAACAAGTCAATAATGGCTCAGAGGAACAACCGAAATTAGTAAAGATAGGGGACTACTGGATGACGATATGGTGGGTAAGGTCGTCGAGATACTGAATAAATATCAACAGTTGTTTCCTACAAAAATTTCTGAGCTCAAGGGGATTGTAAGAGATCTCGGGGTAATGAAGATCACCTTGAAACTAGATGCACAACCTCTGAATCAATTCCCGTATAGGCTCAATGCCAAATACAAGAAGAAGGTCAAAGAGGAGTTGGAGAAAATGGTTGCTGCACGGATCATAGAACTAGTGGAAGAATTAGATTGGGTAAGCCCTATGGTGATGTAGGAAAATAAAATGAAGGGAGAAATAAGGATTTGTGTGGATCTACGCAAATTGAATGATGCTTGCATACATGACCCATTCTCAACCCCATTTTCTGATGAAATACTAGAGAATGTTAGAGGAAGGAGGCCTACTCATTCACGGATGGTTTCTCAAGATACCACCAGATAAGAATCACACTGGAAGACAAATGCAAGAAAACCTTTGCAATAGAGTGGGGATCCTTTCAGTGCATAGTCATGCCATTTGGTTTGAACAATGCACCATCTATATTCTCGTGCGTTGTAGTAGCTACATTCAAAGAATACATCCATAAATTCTTATAAGTATACTTTGATGATTGGACTATATTTGGATTATTGAAGAAGCATGTGTCTATCCCGCGCCTCATGTTGGGTACTTGCTGAAGTATTAGATATCACTCAATCTGAAAAAGTGTATATTTTTCATCCCATTCAGGGTCTTGCTAGGTCATATTGTTTGTCAGCAAGTATTGATGGTGGATCCAACAAAGATCATTGTTATTGTTAACCAGGAAATTCCCGCAAATGTAAAATAGTTGCGCTTATTTTTGGGGCATACAGGGTATTAGTGGAAGTTTATTCAAGGCTACACACTGATCACTGTGCCCATGAAGAATTTGCTGAAGAAGGATGCCTCATTTTTCTGGGAAGCAGACTACCAAAAGAGCTTTGAATTTCTTAAGGAGAATATGGTCACTATGTGCTAGGTCCCTATATTACTAGTATAGTCCCTCATTGTTGTTAGTGTAGCCCCCTTATTGTTATTTTTGTACCCTTGTAACCCCAATATTGTTATTATTTTGCCTTTACCTTATTATTGTTAGGTCGTCTAGGATTATATTCTGACCCCATGGACTCCTATATATAGAAGGAGGTTTTGTCATTTGCATCATCAAATAATTATTCATTTATGTAATGTATTGGATGTTTCCCCCTCAAAGTGGCTGATTTATAAGATGTTGATATCTCTTTTCTTTTATTTTTGGGGCTGGTTTCATAACATTTGGTATCAGAGCTTTGGATTCTAGGGTTTCGCTGCTCCAAACAGGTCATCGTGGAATTTTCACTATAAATTTCTTTCTACAAAGGTTCAGAAGCTAAAATTTTTATAGAGTGAATTCCAACTCTTGAGGAACGTCGTGTAAACATTTAAGATCTTGTTTCACAATATTTTTGGAGATATGATCTGTGGAAGTTAGGGTTTTTGCAGGCTCCTGAATTTCACCTAAATAGGTCATAGTGGAGTTTTCACTATAAAAATTTTTCTACAAAGGTTCAGAAGCTAACATATTTATAGAACGAAGCTAAAATACTTAGGAACACTGTGTAAAAATTTTAGATCTTGGTTCGCAATATTTTCGGAGATATGATTTGTGGAATTTAGGGTTTTTTTAGGCTCCCGAATTTCATATTAAAGATGTGACTGTGGGAAAATCATCATAACTCTCACTCTGAGCATCAGATTGAAATTATCTAAAAAGTGGCCACAAGTACATAGACTGTAGTCTCATGTGTATTAATTTTAGAGCCAAAGGAGGAAACTGTGACATGTGGCACACCGTACAAGTTCGATCTACTGAACCAGTCCATAATTAGGCCATTGTTGGAGATTGGGCATAAATTTTCCTTGAAGAATCAAAATCAGGTCAAACCCATGGCACTCATGAGAAGCTTCAGAGGGCTACTACAAGGCTAAATTTCAAATATTGAAGATCCGCAATCATAGAGATAATTAAGTTTGAATATCGAGCTCCTTAAAAGCAAGAAAATGGTGTGTATTTTTTTTTTTTCGAATTGCATAAGTCTTGTGTGAAAAATCAGTTTCAATTGATTCCAAGGGAATATTGTAGAATAGATATAACTATTGGGTTCTAAAATGCCCCCTAAAAATAATTCAACATGAATTAAGCCTTTATAAGGCTCTATTATGACTCATGAAGACAAAGAACTGCAACATGACATGTCACAATTACAAGAGCAAGGCACCAAATTTCGCTCTCGCAAAGAGCAACAAAAAATGAAATGGAAGTTTTGAAGTAAGTTGTGGAAGCTAAGATGGATGGTTTGAAAAAAAAAATGGAAGATAAGATGGATGACATGGAAGCTAAGATGGATGACATGGAAGAAAAAATGAAAGACAACATGGAAAACATGAAGAATGATCTAAAAGAAGACATGGAAGGTTTGATAAAGTTGATACAAGAAATGTTTCCTAATGGAGAAAAGATAGTAGAGGAAACTCATGATGAGAAAAAATTAAATGTTAATCGTGATTGCATAAACTCTAATGTTGGATGGAAGAATCACCATATTCCAAATATGGATATGAGGAATTTTGATGGCAAGGATCTTGTAACATGGATACTACAGATGGAGCAATATTTTGATCTCAATAATGTGCAAAACACACAAACAATACACATTTCAACTTTACATTTGGAACAAAATACATTTGTATCGTATTGATGGATTTTCTCCTGTAAAATTTTTTTCACTTGGTCAATTTTATTGAGGAAATGATAGCACATTATGAGGATACAAATAGCAATACCTTCTTTAGACAATTGATAAATCTCAAACAAAAGGGTTCAGTGGTGGAGCACATTGAGGACTTCCAAAAATTGAATATAAGGGTAACTGATATTCTAGAGGAACATAGGATTGATGTCTTCATAGGGACTTTAAAGAATAACATCCAACATAAAGTTCACATTTGGGAACCTGATTCATTGGAGAAGGAATTTAGATTGGCAAGAAAAATTGAATGTAAAATTGTGGCGACAAGGAAGCCTAGCACTCACATCTATAAAGATGGAATTGTTACTACTCCTAGACTTCCACAACCTACAAGGTTGACACCACAACAATTGGAAGAAAAAGGAGAAAAAGGGCTTTGCTACAGTTGTGAAAGCTAATACACTAAAGGTCATAAGTGTGTTGAGAAGAAATTATTTTACATAGATTGTAAAGAGGAGGAAGAAAATGAACAAGGAACTTCAAAAGAAGAGGATATACACTAGGAACCAACCCTAGAAGAAGAAGAAATGAGTCCAACCATATCATGTAATGCATTGTGTTAGTGTCCCGTGATTTGGCAGATTGGCAGACCAAATGACAGGGTAACATGGAACCAAGCTTTGGAGTCCTAGGACCTAGCCTTCATGGACTCAGAGAGGGATCTCTCTATTGGGTGCAAAGGATTTGTTCTTTTTTCTCTAGGGTTTTGATTTTAGGCTAGTTATTAAGTGTAGGGTTTGTTTATTGTTCTGGTTGGGTAAGATGGTCAAGTGGAATAGGTGGACTAAGAGTCTTTCAAAGCCATTGGGCTATGGAGTCAAGTGAAAGTCAAGAATGTCTAAATGATGAAACAGAGTGTGTTGCAGGGCTGATTTAGCAAGGTTAATGGATCCTTAAGGTGATGTACGAGGTGTAGTGAACATTAAGTTTGGGAAAGACTAAGAGGTCTTAAACATATATAGTTTAAAAGTTACAATGTATGAGGTAGGGAAAACCATTGATCTCAATAAACAATACTCTAAACTAATAAACATCCAAGAGAAACATTCCAGTGAAACATAGAAAGCATAAGAGCTTCTAACTTTAGAAATTCAACCTCAGATTTTGGGAAAACACATAAGAAAATACAAATCACTCAATTTATGGAGAGGGAACTCCTAAAAACATATATCAAGTTATTGGGAACTCTGAAACAATTTTGTAAGCATGGAAAAAGGGCAATATCGAGCGAGAGCTCTTTGACTTAACCTAACAATCAATATTTCACAGAAAGGCTTCAAGATAGGGTTTTGAAAACTTCAAATAAGCAGGGCATACCATGAATCTTACTTGTGAGCTAGCATACTAACCATACATGAAACAAAAACAAGTTTTGGTGGACCTAAGGAGCAGTCAAGAATTCCTTAAGTTATGGCCAAAAGAGAAAACATCAAAGCTATAACAAACAGGAGGATTGAGGTGCCTCAAAGAAAATGTCTCAACCTATAATTTTTTGTTTAATAGCAGCCAAGAAACATGAAACATAATGATAACAAAGGAAAAAATAGACAAATTAGGAAGACATCACCATTCACCAAACTATGGAATCCTGCAAACAAGCTTCTCCATCATCAAGCCAAACAAGCCATTCATCCACCTCACAAAACCAATTTCTTCTCCAAGCTCATGAAACCATGTATATTTCTCTTCAAGCTCATAAAATGCCAAAAAAATACATAGGGGCCTCATACTCTATTTATGGAGTGAATGAGGACTAAAACCCTAAATGTGGTAGGAAAATTTCAAATATTGTAATATCCCAAAATAGGGAAAATAAGCAGTATTGGGAATATCTTAAAATATTCCAAAAGTGGACTGCTCAGCAATGCATTCACAGAAAAACGCATTTCTAGAAATACATGCAATAGAAAATAAAATAATTACTTGGATCCATTATATATATCCATATATCATCTAAGTCCAAAAGTAGATAAGAAAGAAATGAAACTAGGTGAGGTAAACAGACCTCCCACACTAGTGTAGCTGAAAATGACCAAAAAATCCCAGACACTGCTACTCAGAAATAATAAAAAAAGAGACAGTGAAATATTATGAGGGTTTCAACTAATAAAATAGGAGAACAAGTAGATCTACTCATATATTAATCAATAATTCTTAAGAACTAAGATCTAGTATCCTTATACAAAATATAAAAGAACTCGAGAAGGGTTTCTTGTCATACACTCTGCATACAAATGTGATCTTCAGAAAATTATTGAATAACCACTACAGAAATAAAGAATGAGAGTGTATAAGGCTGAAATATGTTTTATATAATGTATATCCCTCAAGGGCTTCCTCCCATGAAAGGATGAACCTCTCAATAACAAGAAAACACTGCAACAGAGCCACTAGACTATCTATTGAAGCTGCCTCCAAAAATAATGCATTCCCTAGCTAGAACAACGCTGGGAATGTTGGGGAAATGAGTGGTCTATTACCACAGATCTGAAATGAGCTCAAGACCTCTCCAAACAGACATCCCAATTGAAGGAAACTTCCGTCCTATGGGAAACTAGCTCAGAAAAGTGGGATTTCAATCCCTTCCACTACTGCACCCTGCAACACTGCACAATAACCCGCAGAAACTATGTTGATGAAGTAGGCTGAGGCTTGGCCTAAAAAAATAATGTGGAAAATGAATGTAAACTCTTCCAAGAGGTTCCTCAAGGAAATAGGTGGGATTCCCACTCGAGAACATTCGGTGCTAAACAAGACAACAACCCTGCTAAACAGCAAGAGGAAGAAAAATTCTGAGCAGACCAAAATAATAATCTAAAACATGAAGAAAAATGCTTCTATCCTCTTCCTTAAATAAAATGAGAGTTTTCTTGCCCCTGGCTCCACTCAATTAGGTCATTTCCATCAAGAGATTCATCTCCCTCCAAAATTGCGTTATTCCTTTCTTGATCCTTGCTCCTCAACATCTGCGTTGTTGACTTAGTCAAAGTAGATTGAATCAACCTAATATTATCCCTGTTCACACATGGAGGTTTTTTATTAAGCCGCAAGGAGTGTATCCTTTCACACTTTAAGGGTTTTTATTCTTCCTTAGGAGGCTTAGGGGCTTTTCTACCCATTTATTCACTGGCTAAAGGTATTGATAACTCTAATGTTCCACTTAGCTTTAAGGCTTAAATTTTGGAACATTACAGTCCTCCCCTCCAAAATATTTGCTTGTCCTCGAGAAAATGTATAGGGAGAGCAAAATTTCTCCCCTTCTCCTCTTGTGGCCTCCCTGTTAGCCATCAGTAAATTTTGTCATAAGCAAATGATGGCTAAAATAGTCCTTAAGCCTTCAAAAGATCATTTTCATAGAAAATCATTGATTCTTGAAGGCTGTTGTTCCCTAACTGATCTTCCATAACTACTGTGCCTTAAAAACAATGTTTTTCCCTCCAAAAATCCAACAAGAAATCTGTTGTTCCCTTCAAAACTATTTCCTAAACAACCCCTTTTCATCATTTCATTCACTCACTGTGACCCTTTTTTACCCTCCATTTCCCTCTGAAAAATATCCTTTCCTATTTTTCATTTTCCCTTCATTCCTCTCAAAAAACCTTCAAAATCCCTTTTAAACTTATGAAAAATCCTTTGTTGTGGTTTAAAAACCATTATTCTACCTATTGAAACCTCAAAAACTCACAAAAATGCACAAAAACCTTTGGAGGACCTCTTCCACCCCCTTTATGTCTTAATCCCCTTCTGGTTTGGCCCCCCACTCTTTCCTCATCAATGAACCAAGGCGCTGTGACTGAGCGCTTGGACCTTTCACTCCCAACCCTTCACCTTAGCCCTCGGCCCTTTCCTTCCTTCATAAAATCTTCCCCAATGCTTGTCTTCTAAGCGCCTCTCCTTCATAAACCCCTGCTCCATTTTATTCATATAACCTCACCCCCAACCACCGGCTAAACCCTTAGCCCCTTATCTCTATGCTCCCAGTCCCCTGCACCTCCATTGGACCTTTCCCAACTCCTCTTCCTTTAGCCCCTTCCCTTATCCCTGTATACCATCGTGCCCTTTAAAAGAAATTAATTTCTCCTTTGAAAATATCCTCGCACAAATACAAATCCCCAAGCGATTTTGACCATCAATCTAATCGATTTGATGGTCATCGCTTGCCCGCCACATTCCCAGATCGCCTGACACATTTCTCTGTTTTGCCTCCGGCATCGAATCCTCATCGTCGATCGATATAAACCGATGGCCCTCGCTCATCCTGTCACCAAACTTTCCTCCGGACCCACATTCCACTACTTGGTCCTCTCACCCTATCACACGCTGCCACTTGTCTCCCACTACAGCACCCGCTGTGCAACTTTCCATCGTGCCCAGTCCGCACCGTCAGATCTCATCCCCCTCATCCGACGATTGTCATCGCATATCGTACGATTTCGTTGTTCGGAGTTTAACACTCCAAAATCATGCGATACCGGTGGTATTAAAAATTCCACGCGTTGCGATACAATTAGATCGAGTTCGATTCGTTGAAAACCACTTATCACCAGAATTGAACGTGAAAACTATTCATGGTATTTCCAAACCTGCTTTTCCCGAATTCACACCAAATGCCATTTTGAACTGGATTTTCACCTATTGTCTTCATGAAACCTCTTCCAACTGCATATTTTCCCCCTCTGCAATGCTCTTCTGCTCCCACCTGACCTCTGTTAGCAGTTAAACCAATTTGCAGGGTTTCTTAACGTTTGATGTTTTGCTTACAGGGTTTTAAAGGCACACAAAATATTAAAAGGACCCCCACATTCAAACCAGTGGCGGAAGACTCCCAGTTTGATGATCCTTGGGGTTTAAAGCGCAAAGATGGATTTTCCACGGTTTTACCTATTTTATCAGTACCCATTAACGTTGGTAAAACCAATAAAAACCCTTCAACACGCTAAAAACCTCTTGTCCATAACAAAGTAGAAAAACAATGAAGACAAAGGTTAAAGATCAAGAGATTAAAGAAGTTCTGGTGCGCGAGATGAAGCGTTAAAGGATTAAGGGTTTAAACCTATAGTTAAGGGAGGTAGGAAAAGTTAAAAGGTAGATTTCAAAGCCCAAAATAGTAAACACAGTTAGCATATCAGGATTAAAGACTCCGAGATGATTATGAGGGCATAAAGAAAGAATCAGGGCTTAAGCAGTGTTTAAAGCCAATAGATCAGCACAAAATCAGTGAAGGAGCCTCAAAATTCCACATCATTGAGGCCATAACTCCTCAAAATACCACTTGCCAGCTGATTTCATCTAAAGGAGTACATATTAATTGCACAGTCAGAGATATTTCTAAAGGCAACTCAAAATTAACTACCAACCTACCTCAAACCCTCAAATTCAACAAAAGCAACTAAAGGTGATGAAATTTAATGTAAAATTGATTAAAACAGAGATGAGCATTTGAAATATTCTCCCTTAGGTCTCCCAAAGGTCAATAAACCATTACTCTGTATTAATTGAACAAATGAACCCTTCTTACACTCCACCTCCTCATTCTTCTATAAATACTGATGCAGGCAGGGCCTGCAATAACCAGGATCTTCAATAATAACTCATATCAACTTTTACATGACTTTTAATATTAGATACATATCATCCCAAATTCAACTTTTGAATTGTCCACGTTTAAAAACTCATTGGCAATTTAATACCATTGTTCGGACTCAATTGTGCCTTTCTCCAAACTCATAAGCGCACAATACATAGAAGATTCGATAGCAATTTGAATTCAATTTCATACCTGAAACTGCACCCTTGATCAGAAGTGGACTCCATTCCACAACACAAATTCGCCTCTTTTCTTGTATTCGAACACAAACAAAATCAATTCATGTAATTTATCTCTTATCTCAACACAGAGTCAACTTACTGTTCAATGCAGAATCTGCCTGCGTGTACAAAGTTAAAGCACAGAACATTCACTGTAGTATGACTTCAATTTCATTCATATGAATTTCAACCAGCATTCGTTACACAAATCCATAATGCGCCCTCCAAGTTCCATCAACACTTCATACCTCAATTTTCTGCTATGGAAATTATAAAAACGCAGGCTCTAGTTAAATCAAATACTAACAACAATTTGTTGTGCATTAATTTACCTTCTATATCATTGAATAGACGCAAATTGTTGTTCACCACATTATCGACTTCCAAACACTGTTCCACATCTCTGTGCCAGAGATTGTAAGCGCCTTTTCTTCAACAATTATCGATCAGTCTCCTATGAATTCGACTGATACTCCATTCCTGCACCTTTAACTTATAGTTCCTCTACGCTGCTCCACAAATAGAAACCAACAAATATCGATGCCATTACTGAAACTCGTCTTCATACCTTACTCCTTCAATTTCTGAACCACGCCTTCATTTTCTGGATCGTGTCTTCTAGCACATCCACGATATCAAACAGATATTTGATATATGTTTGACTCCAAAAGTTTTGAACCTCTAAAATGTCTAAATGCACAGTAATTACAGCGCTATGTTGTTCCACCTTTTAAATCCATCTATTCGCTGTCAGCTACAACGCCTTGTCAACTGAAACCACATGGGGATCCGCACTGAACAGATCTTGATCATGACACACTTCTCTCTTTGCGCTAGAATTGAAATCGACTTCAATTGTATCGAAATCGGAATCATTTCAGCACGAAACTCAAACAATAAACATGATCCCAAGATCCTGCAAGCAGATAAAAATCGATGCTGCTACACTCTGTAGTTCGATCACAACAGTTCGGCTTCATTCACTCAATCGATTCCCATTTAATTGTATATTACTCAATTCAAACACTGTGTTTCTGCTATCCTGGCCCTTAAAATCGTTTCAAAATAGATTGAGTTTTCTTTTGAAAGTCTGCGCCTTTCACCACCTTACAATCCGTTTAGATCCAAGCCAAAACATATAAATCGATCTCAGCATTCCGACCAGCAGAGTTTTTAGTTTCTATTAATCAAATCTTCAGTATATTAAATCAGTTCACTCTATTGTATGAATTTCCAACTGTTATACCCAAATATTCAATATTTATGAAAAATTCGACTTCAATGCTGGTTTTGAAGATTTATTGACTGCTGTTTGCAATTCTTTGTTCCTATGTGGAACTTACACTTATCACATTTCCATTTACAAATATTACAATCAACCCATGCGCCAACCTTTATTCCAATCACAGCATTTAAATACCCAATTTCTAAATGCACCCATAAACTCTAAAACACACTTATCAAATTAATAACGAAAATACTTACAAACTGTTCTTCTTGGCCAGATATCCAACAGTCGTGGCCCTTACAATTTTCTCAGAGGCATCCAAACAGAAAACCTCTCACTCTCTACTCACACTCACTCACAATCTCCCCATGCCTTTGAGGCTTTGCTGAATTTATACAATTTTTAAAACGATCTAATTAAATGCTCAATCCCCCTAATATCTCAACAAATCCTATTATATCTCAACATCCCTAAAAGATATATTCTTAGCCCTAAGACTTAGAAACTAATTCCAACTTAGGCTCCATCATTAATTCTAAATAATCTAGAAACTAATTTCTCTCACATTCACAAATTCTCACAAATGATTAATTAAAATATAATTAATCACTCAAAATAATATTAATATTTTCATTTCTTAAAAACATGAAACGCCCTAGCTTAGATAAAATATAAGGCGTTTTTCGGAGCTAATGGTCCTGCATCAGACTCCCCATGTAAGAAAATTCATGACCACCTGGTCATAAGTCTGGATAATTATTTCCTCCTGGATCCCAAATTTTATTTTGTAATCTTTCCTTGCTTGTCAATTTCTTTACTGTTGTTGTTATCTGCTGTTGTCCTCCAGGTTTCCATATTTTGTGTTGTAGTGCTCCACTTGCTCTGCCTTCCAAGTCTGCTACTGTCTTCCTCTTGTTGTCTTTCCTTTTCTTTCTGGCTGCTGTCTTTCTCTGGGATGTTTTTATCATTAACCTCCTTATCAACTCAATTTCTCTGTTTAGTATGTCCTCTGTCTGCTGATTGTTTCCATCTCTTGATTTCTGAACTCTCATTCTTAATTGTTCTTCACTTGTTTTGATCGCTTCCTTTTCACCCTTACTGCTATTTTTCACCTTTTCTGTTACTACTACATCATCTTTTAGAACAATTTCTTGCCTCTGTTTTCTGCATCTGTCAACTATTTTGTCATCCTTCTTCAGCAATCTATCCTTAACATCCTTCAGTAGATGTTCTTTCTCTTCTTCTTCCATTTGGCTATCCACCTGTGTCAAATATGTTCCAGCGTCTGCAACAACATCTTCAATTATAAGACAATCATTATAATAAAAAATATAATGCCTCTGTACCTCTTTTCCCTTTAGCAACACTTCAGTATGTTGCGTTGATTTCTCTTCTTCTGTCAGCATATCAGTATGCTGATCCAAACTCAAAGAACTCTTGAGACTGTTAGCTAGTCTCCCCTTCTCATCATTAATGATGTCTTCCAGCATTTGTCCATTGTATTGAACTGATTCTTTCCCAGCCTTCTTATCATATTCTGCTTCCAAACTTTCATCTTCTGAAAGGTACTCTTTCACATCTTTGACAACTTTAAAAGATTTTCTATCTTCTTCCAAACCTGCAATCATACACAAATGTTAGTTTTAAAATCACAAGACCTTACGGTCTTATTTGATGCTTTAGTCATCAAGTCTTCGGGCTGCTTCGAATCATTCATATGATTCAACTCCTCTAGATCTTCATCACTTTCAAAAAGTAATGGTCCACTCTTTGGGTAACATATCCAAACTTCAACATCTTCTTCAGCATCTTCATTTTACTGTAGCTCAACTCTTTCTATCCTCTGTCTGGCATCTATAACCTGTTCAAGTTCCCTTAGTTCCTTTATCAACTACATATTCACCTGATGATTCCTCTTCTCTTGTAGCCTCTGCCACTTCAGCTTCTTTCTCATGACATAACCATGCTTCTGGTCTACCTCATTTCTTTGCAACATCTCCATTAACACCTCAAGCTGAACTACTATCTCAGCCTTCTCCCTCTCATATTCCTCTTTGCTTAACTGTCTCTGTATACCAATTGCCTTGGCATCCTTCTTCTTTTGTCCTCTGCTGTGGTTTATTTCAGAACCTCTGTTATGACTGTCACTAGTCATCATCCTTTCCATCTCTATGAGTCCCTCACTCACTTTACTTATGAGTTGCACTAAAGCCTCTTCAGCAGCAAGTCCTGGCCTGCCGCCACTTACCTCACCAAGCTCTCCTCACTCAGTCTTTTGGCAAGCAATTGGTTCTCTATCTACGGAACCTCCTTTGAGCACTTTTCTTTGCTCTTCCTGGGCTTCAACTCATCTGCCTGTTCTAAGAACACAATTGTCCTCCTTATCCAATCTCTATTGGAATTCCTCAAGGTTCTGCCACATCTATGTTTTCACTTAGAAACTTTCACCAGCTTCCTTTATCTGTTAGCAATTCTAACCACATTGCCTTTTGGGAGTTGCAATAATACTTCAATGCAAAGACTGCAATATTCTATTCTTCAAATCCAAATAAAACCATATCATCTTACCTTCAAGATCTTGTCTGATCTTGTCCTTCCATTAACCTGCACTTCAATTACCTTCAGAATCTCATTATTCCTACAAATCTATTTCAGCAATTCTTTATGCTTCCTCTGTCAACTTCTCGATATTCAACTACTGTCAATCAGATTTTAAAATCTGATCCTCTCTTCCAATCTTCTGGCTTTATCTGGCAAACTTCAGCTGTCAGCAATAATTCCTTCTTTGCTGAGTTTCTTCATTTGCTGCAACCATCAATTCTCATTCCATTTCTTTGTCAATAAAACTCAAATCAAAATTAAACAAACACAATACCTGCACAATCCAAGTGAATTTCCATTCCTCAACATTGCCGTGGATTCTTTCCGTCTCTACAATCTCTGCTTTACCTGCCTCTAAGAACTTAATTGTTCTTCTCCATTCTCCCAGCTGTACTCTGGTTGCTTGACTTTCAGATTAGAATTCGATCTTCCTTCAATCATTCATCATACATTCAAAAATAAATTTCAGTTTTTCAACAAAACCTTCTTGCGTTCATTTAGAAAACAAACATCTTCAACAGAGCATTCCAGCTCTGATACCAAAAATGATGCAGGCAGGGCCTGCAATAACCAGGATCTTCAATAATAACTCATATCAACTTTTACATGACTTTTAATATCAGATACATATCATCCCAAATTCAACTTTTGAATTGTCCACGTTTAAAAACTCATTGGCAATTTAATACCATTGTTCGGACTCAATTGTGCCTTTCTCCAAACTCATAAGCGCACAATACATAGAAGATTCGATACCAATTTGAATTCAATTTCATACCTGAAATTGCGCCCTTGATCAGAAGTGGACTCCATTCCATAACACAAATTCGCCTCTTTTCTTGTATTCGAACACAAACAAAATCAATTCATGCAATTTATCTCTATCTCAACACAGAGTCAACTTACTGTTCAACGCAGAATCTGCCTGCGTGTACAAAGTTAAACCACAAACCATTCATTGTAGTATGACTTCAATTTCATTCATATGAATTTCAACCAGCATTCGTTACACAAATCCATAATGCGCCCTCCAAGTTCCATCAACACTTCATACCTCAATTTTCTGCTATGGCAATTATAAAAACGCAGGCTCTAGTTAAATCAAATACTAACAATAGTTTGCTGTGCATTAATTTACCTTCTATATCATTGAATAGACGCAAATTTCTGTTCACCACATTATCGACTTCCAAACACTGTTCCACATCTCTGCGCCAGAGAATATAAGCACCTTTTCTTCAAAAATTATCGACCAGTCTCCTATGAATTCGACTGATACTCCGTTCCTACACCTTTAACTTACAGTTCCTCTACGCTGCTCCACAAATAGCAACCAACAAATATCGATGCCATTACTGAAACTCATCTTCATACCTTACTCCTTCAATTTCTGAACCACGCCTTCATTTTCTGGATCGTGTCTTCTAGCACATCCACGATATCAAACAAATATTTGATATATGTTTGACTCCAAAAATTTTGAACCTCTGAAATTTCTGAATGCACAGTAATTACAGCGCTATGATGTTCCACCTTTTAAATCGATCTATTAGCTGTCAGCTACAACGCCTTGTCAACTGAAACCACATGGGGATCCGCACTGAACAGATCTTGATCATGACACACTTCTCTCTTTGCGCTAGAATTGAAATCGACTTCAATTGTATCAAAATCGGAATCATTTCAGCATGAAACTCAAACAATAAACACGATCCCAAGATCCTGCAAGAAGATAAAAATCGATGCTGCTACACTCTGTAGTTCGATCACAACAGATCGGCTTCATTCACTCAATCGATTCCCATTTAATTGTATATTACTCAATTCAAACACTACGTTTCTGCTATCCTGGCCCTTAAAATCGTTTCAAAATAGATTGAGTTTTCTTTTGAAAGTCTGCGCCTTTCACCACCTTACAATCCATTTAGATCCAAGCCAAAACATATAAATCAATCTCAACATTCTGACCAATAGAGTTTTTAGTCTCTATTAATCAAATCTTCAGTATATTAAATCAGTTCACTGTATTGTATGAATTTCCAACTGTTATACCCAAATATTCAATATTTATGAAAAAGTCGACTTCAATGCTGGTTTTGAAGATTTATTGACTGTTGTTTGCAATTCTCTGTTCCTATGTGGAACTTACACTTATCACATTTCCATTTACAAATATTACAATCAACCCATGCGCCAACCTTTATTCCAATCACAGCATTTAAAACCCAATTTCTAAATGCACCCATAAACTCTAAAACACACTTATCAAATTAATAACGAAAATACTTACAAACTGTTCTTCTTGGCCAGATATCCAACAGTCGTGGCCCTTACAATTTTCTCAGAGGCATCCAAACAGAAAACCTCTCACTCTCTACTCACACTCACTCACAATCTCCCCATGCCTTTGAGGCTTTGCTGAATTTATACAATTTTTAAAATGATCTAATTAAATTCTCAATCCCCTTAATATCTCAACATATCCTATTATATCTCAACATCCCTAAAAGATAGATTCTTATCCCTAAGACTTAGAAACTAATTCCAACTTAGGCTCCATCATTAATTCTAAATAATATAGAAACTAATTTCTCTCACATTCACAAATTCTCACAAATGATTAATTAAAATATAATTAATCACTCAAAATAATATTAATATTTTCATTTCTTCAAAACATGAAACCCCCTAGCTTAGATAAAATATAAGGCGTTTTTCGGAGCTAATGCTCCTGCATCAAATACTTCTATGGAAGACAGTATAGAGGTTGGTCTCTGGATACCTGTTGTATGTAGATATCTTTTGAAGCTGCTATAACTCTGTTTGTAATTGAAGACACTAAGCTGAGATGAGAAGTCTGAAGCTATAGAGACCCACTAGACTTGAATATTGTAACTGGTTTGAACATCAAATACAAATAGTTGATTTATGGGATGTTGGTCTATGTCAATGGTGATGTGTTTCTCACTGTAATTGTCATTTTTCTTTATGTTTTCATTCTGTCCACTATTCTATGATAAAGAACAGCAAATATAGATTAGTATTTACTTCTGAAGTACCCTAAATCTCACTGATAAATCTTTATCCTTTATGTTTTCTGTTGATTGTTAATTTTAAGGTAATTCAATAGAGTATAACCGGTGAAGTGTTGGTAAGCCAATATTTCCTGAGTACAACTTGAGATTTTTTCTTTAAATGTTCTTGAGAAGTATGCTAATTAAATTTGAGCTAGAGAAGTTTATGGTTAGCCCTGTCCTCTAGTTTATCTCCAACAGTTGCTTTGAAAAGTTCCCTTAAGAGTATGTTGAAAGCATGCTAGTTTAAAAGTAGTTACTTGATCTTAGACTACTTTTTATGTTCATCATAAATTTTTTCCTTTAAGAATATGATGAAATCAGGCTAAGTTAAATGTCTTTACTTGATCTTAAGATATTCTTTGTTTTTAATGTTTTCTCTTGAAAGTATATCAAAAGCAGGCTAGTTTAAAAGTACTTACCTGATCTTAGGTTGTTCTTTGTTTTTCCTATGTGTTTGCTTCCTTCACAACACTCTTACTATTTCATTCCATAAAATCAACTTAAAGAGATCCTTTTACATAGATGACTTGCCCCATGGACCACTCCTGAAACCTTGATGTTCAATTAAACCCTCTTATGACTCCATAGCCCAATGGATTGATGATGCTCCTTGCCTATCTTATCAGCTGAACCATTCTGTCACTTACTCACACCTTCACCCTTCATATAGAATTCCTTCATCTTCATGTTATCCTGCCCAACCAAAAACAAACAAAACAAATTTGTTCTTAATAACTAGCCTAGTATCACACTTAAAGTCTTAAAGATCATATCTTTGAACATATATATAGAGAGATCCCTCTCTGAATCTAGGATGGCTAGATCCTCAAATTCCAAATTGGTTTTGATGTAGGCTCTGCAGCATTTGTACTTGCAAATCTTGCAAACTACGGAGACCCTAACAGACTGGTGACCATACTGGGGAGCTTCTGAGTAAAATCCTTAAAACTAAACACTGAGTATTCAGTGAAAAATGAATAGCTCTCTTCAAGCACTACCAAGCATATTGGTGATCATGATAGGACTTTTCTGAATTAGTGGCAATCTAAGTACTTCTTAGAATTCTAACAAACCCTTATCAAAGCTTAGAGAAATCAGCTTGTAAGCCACAGAGTAAACTCTATTTGTCTCATCACCATAGCTAAGTGTTGAAATAGATATAGGACACTCTCATAACCCACAGGACTACAAAAACTCAGAAAACCCAAAAACATTTCAGATTGGTATTCAGACAAATTAGTGGTGGTGGACCATAAAACATTTTACCTCCCAAAGCTAAAAATTTCCACCTGGTAACTCCACTGGCCTCTAGAAGGCCTATTACCCCTCCAGTCTTTGTAGACTCCTTTGGGAATGCATTGAGAAAACCCAATCATACTATTGGTGGACAACAAAATTTAAATCATCCACTTGGCGACTCCACAACTCTGAGAAGACCAAATGACTCCACTGGTAGAATACTCTAAACTGGTTGAATAGACACAATGACCTCTTTCCTGATTTACAAACATGATTCCAAGGGTATAACGAAGACATGCCCAATGAGTAGAGAGCATATCCTTGGGTTCCCACATAAAATGCCTCAAATAGATTGGGATAAAAACCTATCTGTTTTTCAAGGTGAAGAGTTTGATGACCCTTTGTTACATCTCATCAAATTTCATATACATGTATGGAGGTTAAAGGTAGAATGGCATGAAGACTTCCTTATGAAAATGTTCATGTTTACATTAGAAGGAAAATCAAGGGATTGGTATGAATGGTTAAGGACTGGTAGTTTGTTTTCTCTAAAATACCTCCACATAACATTTTATTATCATTATAAGGAAAAATCCCCGTACCTATCATTGGATGCAAGTTGTTGTAATCAACCTGAGGGCCTCATATAATACCTTGCAGGCATTCATGAATATTTGGAAAATTGGCAGCCTAAAGATCTCATAGCAGCCATTCATGAATTTCATACCCAAGAAAACTATCATACAAACTTAGATGAATCAATTGAGGAATAAATAAATCAATAAACAGAATAAATTCCTCAATATATCCCTCCAATCATGAACAATGATTCAACATCCCTATTAGTTGAGGCTCAAGAATACATTCAGCCTCAAAATTCAACCTTCACAAGAGATGGAGAACTGCTATACTTCTACTCAAAGAAAAACAGAAACATCTCCTCCTTTGACAGAAGAAGAAAAAGATGAAATATTAAACCAGCAGCTAGCCACTGAATTTTGTTGCAAAAAAAAACACTCTTCCCTATTCACCTAATGAACTTTGTTGTAAAAATCTAGAAAGCTCCCTTGTGGATTAGAATAAAGAAAGACCAGCTGAAAATCCAATATGTTTGATTGGTAAAATTACTTACATTGATGATTTTCCTAATTTTTATATGTCTGATGATGATGTTCTCCAAACAGAAGTTGATCTTACAGGACCATCATTAGTATATTAGTGGAAGGAAGATCAGTTCCACTGACTCCAAGAAAGTAATGAGCCACATCAGACTATTTATGATACTAATGAGGAAAGTTTCAAAAATGTAGAAGAGGGAGAAGAACCTCTAAATCTTTTCTTTGCTTCATTTCAGCTCATCAGTAACAGTTTCCATGTGATTGGAAATCAACAGTCTTTCAGCTCAAAGGTTGAGGAAGAAAACAAAGAATAATTTCTTTAGCAAGATGAATATAAAGAACCTTCTCCTGAAAAGGTTGAGGTAATCAAAGAGACCCTTGTTCAAGAATTTAATGACCTCTTCACTAAGTTCATTTCACCAAATCAGAACATACCAGGACTACTAGAGGACAGCGCTGCCAAATATGATGAGTCCCCCAATTCAGATGATAATGAAGATGAGGAAAATGTTCTTTCTCAAAAGATTATTTTTCTTGATCCAGTAGAAGAGAAAATAATCATGGTTGAAACTTATCTTTCAAAATCTTACAAACAGGTATTATTTCAAGATCCCTATGCTTATTTTTTGAAGACATTTGAAGAGGGTATAAAGATTGTTAAGAGCAGTGTATTACCAAAAGCAAGAAATTTTTTTAACACTGCTGCCAAGAAACAAGTGAGATGGGAGTGGTCATTTTTTCTGTCCAACAAGCTCCAAGAGATGAGAAAAGACCAATCTTGGAACCATCTAATTGACTGGATGTATTGGAAAAGAGAGTTTGTTAGCTAAATTTGTAATAATTTCCTAGTTAGATTAGGGTAGATAGGAAAGAAATAAAGCTCACCCTATGAGAATTTAGTTATTCTTTTATTTCTGTTTTTCAATTTTGAAAAAAAAAGAAAGAAGAAATACAAAAACAATAGAAAAAGAGAAAAAGAGGGTAGAAATAAAAGAAGAAAGGTACAACCCCATACCTAAAAAAGAGAAATTCTGAAAGTGTGCAAGCTTAAATGCCACTACCAAAAACAACACTATTATTTTAGTCATACAACCTAATCATGACTAAGATGGATTTCAATTTTCTGCTGATAGGTTAGTGAAGAAGATTTGCCAAACTGTTTAGTCCTGGCTCATCAGTAGAATAGATTAGGATAAAAAACAGTGGTTCAAACAAGCCCAAATTCTGAACCAGTGAGATTGATACAGAATTGGTTCTAAAAATGCTCAAAATATGAACCAAGAGAAAAGAAAAGAACAGCTCCAAAAGATCAAAACCAGAGCTGAAAGCAAAGAATGAAGGATGTTTTAAATTTTCAGATCTTAAGCCTTTACAGTTCTATTTTAAATTTCTACAAATAAAGTCTATGTGCAACTTGTTTTTATGCCATAGTCTCATAGCAAATCAGACCGCTTAACCCTAGTTTGACTGTCTTTAAATTTCTGTGTTAGAAAATGGAGGATGAAATCTGTCAGACACTCTAATCCTGGTAGATAGTAGCTTAGGTAGGGAATTTATGAGTTCAAAAGTTTAATATGAACTCATGGAAGAAATAAGAGTAGATTAAGATTATTTTTTCCTATTTTCAAAAGAATAAAATGTTGATTTTTAAGATCTGCAAGTCCAAATGCACCTGCTAAAGAAAAAATGTTAGGAAGTAGGCTGTGTAGGTAGTTGTTTGGGAGAAAATTTGTTTGCTAACGTTCGATACTTATCATCTTTTCTAAAAGCAGCATGATTAGTGGAGATAGGCCTTCATGGATAAAGGCATGGGTCTGCATCCCAGAGATCAAAATCTGAAGTTCTTGACACCTCCAAGGAGCTGCCATCCCCAAGTGGAGCCACTGTTAGCCATCAGTAGTCATAAGCAAATGATGGCTAAAACAGTCCTTAAGCCTTAAAAAGATCATTTTCATAGAAAATCATTAATTCTTGAAGGTTTTTGTTCCCTAATTGATGTTCCTTAACTACTGTGCCTTAAAAATAGTGATGTTCCCTCCAAAAATCCAACAAGAAATCCGTTGTTCCCTTCAAAACTGTTTCCTAAACAACCCCTTTTCATCATTTCATTCACTTGTTGTGACCCTTTTTTACCCTCCATTTTCCTCTGAAAAACTCCTTTTCTCTTTTTCATTTTCCCTTCATTCCCCTAAAAAAACCTTCAAAATCCCTTTTAAACTTATGAAAAATCCTTTGTTGTGGTTTAAAAACCATTATTCTACCTATCGAAACCTCAAAAACTCACAAAAATTCACAAAAACCTTTGGAGGACCTCTTCTGCCCCTTTTATGTCTTAAGCGCCTTCCGGTTTGGCCCCCAGATCTTTCCTTGTCATAGAACCAAGGCATTGTGACTGAGCACTTGAACCTTTCACTCCCAACCATTCACCTTAGTCCTCGACCCTTTTCTTCCTTCATAAAATCTTCCCTGCTCCTTGTCTTCTAAGCGCCTCTCCTTCGTAAAACCCCGCTCCATTTTATTCATATAACCTCACCCCCAATGATCGGCTAAACCCTTAGCCCCTTATCTGTCTGCTCCTGGTCCCCTACACCTCCATCGGACCTTTCCCAACCCCTCTTCCTTTAGCCCCTTCCCTTATCCCTATATACCATCGTGTCCTTTAAAAGAAATTCATTTCTCCTTTGAAAATATCCTCGCGCAAGTACAAACCCCCAAGCGATTTTGACCATCGATCTAATTAATCTGATGGTCATCGCTTGCCTGCTACATTCCCCGATTTCCCGACACATTTCTCTGTTTCGCTTCTGGCATCGAATCCTCACCGTCGATCGATATAAACCAATGGCCCTCGCCCATCCCTTCACCCAAATTTCCCCTGGACCCACATTCCACTACCCGGTCCTCTCACCCTATCACGTGCTACCACCTATCTCCCACTACATCACCCACCATGCAACTTTCCATCACGCCTGGTCCACACTGTCAGATCTCATCCCCCTCATCTGACGGTTGTCATCGTGTATCGCGCTATTTTGTTGTCTGGAGTTTAACACTCCAAAATCATGCGATACCGGCGGTATTAAAAATTCCACATGTCGAGATACAATTGGATCGTGTTCGATTTGTCGAAAACCACTTACCACCCGAATTGAATGTGAAAACCATTCGTGGTATTTCCAAACCCGCTTTGCCCGAATTCGCACCAAATACCATTTTGAACCAGATTTTCGCCTATTGTCTTCATGAAACCTCTTCCAACTGCATATTTCCCCCCTCTGCAATGCTCCTCCACTCCCGCCCGACCTCTGTTATAAGGTAAACCAATTTTCATGGTTTCTTAACGTTTGACGTTTTTTTTGCAGGGTTTTAAAGGCGCGTAAAATATTAAAAGGACCCCCACAGTCACACCAGTGGCGGAAGACTCCCATTTTGATGATCCTTGGGGTTTAAAGCGCAAAGATGGATTTGCTACAGTTTTATCTATTTTATCAATACCCATTAACGCTGGTAAAACCAATAAAAACCCTTCAACACACTAAAAACCTCTTTTCCATAACAAAGTAGAAAAACAGTGAAGACAGAGGTTAACGATCAAGAGATTAAAGAAGTTCCGCTGCGCGAGATGAGGAGTTAAAGGATTAAGGGTTTAAACCCACATTTAAGGGAGGCAAGAAAATTTAAAAGGCACATGTCAAAGCCCAAAAGAGTAAACACAGTCAGCATATCAGGATTAAAGACTCTGAGATGATTATGAGGGCATAAATCAAGAATCAGGGCTTAAGAAATGTTTAAAGCCACCATATCAGCACAAAATCAGTGAAGGAGCCTCCAAATGCCACATCATTGAGGCCATAACTCCTCAAAATACCACCTGCCAGCTGATTTCATCTAAAGGAGTGCATATTAATTGCACAGTCAGAGATATTTCTAAAGGCAGCTCAAAATTAACTACCAACATACCTCAAACCCTCAAATTCAACAAAAGCAACTAAAGGTGATGAAATTTAATGTAAAATTGATTAAAACAGATATGAGCATTCGAAATATTCTCCCTTAGGCCTCCTAAAGGTCAATAAACCATTACTCTATATTAATTGAACAAATGAACCCTTCTTACATTCCACCTCCTCATTCTTCTATAAATACTTCTGTGGAAGACAGTATAGAGGTTGGTCTTTGGATACCTGTTGTATGTAGATAGCTTTTGAAGCTGCTGTAACTCTGTTTGTAATTGAAAACACATAATCTTAGATGAGAAGTCTGAAGCTGTAAAGACCCACTGGACTTGAATATTTTAACTGGTTTGAACATCAAATACAAATAGTTGATTTATGGGATCCTGGTCTATGTCAATGGTGATGTGTTTCTCACTGTAATTGTCATTTTTCTTTATGTTTTCATTCTGTCCACTATTCTTTGATAAAGAACAACAAATATAGATTAGGATTTACTTCTGAAGTACCCTAAATCTCACTGATTAATCTTTATCCTTTATGTTTTCTGTTGATTGTTAATTTTAAGGTAATTAAATAGAGTATAACTAGTCAAGTGTTGGTAAGCCCATATTTCCTGAATACAACTTGAGATTTTGTCTTTAAATGTTCTTGATAATTCTGCTAATTAAAGTTGAGCTAGAGAAGTTTATGGTTAGCCCTGTCCTCTAGTTTATCTCCAACAGTTGCTTTGAAATTTTGCCTTAAGAGTATGTTGAAAGCAGGCTAGTTTAAAAGTACTTACTTGATATTAGACTACTTTTTATGTTCATCATAAATGTTTTCCTTTAAGAATATGTTGAAAGCAGACTAAGTTAAAAGTATTTACTTTATCTTAAGCTATTCTTTTTTTTTAATGTTTTCTCTTGAAAGTATATCAAAAGTAGGCTATGTTAGTATGAATCCTTTGTCGAAGTGTACTAAAAAGGACCACTTTAGCTACGCATAACTAATAGCCCTAACAACAAAAGTGGCTACCAATATCTTCAGATCTGTGGTTAGTTAGACATAAAAGAGCTGCAAAAAACCAGATCTATGCATGGAAAGACATTAAGCAGAAAAAGTAAGGGTTTGCTCCATATACCAACAGACAAGACAAGAACAATTTTTGAAAGAATTTGTATATTAATGGGGCACCTGGGAGGAAAACAAGAAGGTGTATCCAATTCTCCTCAGGGGGATGGGTTCTTGGAAGTCCTCAGCACTTCAGATCTAATATTTCTCTCTCTTGTTGGTGTAGAAGACCCACACAAAGAATGGAACTCAAAGGGAGCTCACACAACAAATGGTGACCAAGTGTATAGATCCAGAGTGATCTAATAGCCAACAAAAGGTGAAGAATGGTAGGAAAAACACTCCTATTTATAACAAAATATTGGGTCATTCTAGATCTTGGTGCATGGGTTAACTAGATCTAGATCCACTTTTTATGGAATATTTTATTATATTTGTTGGAGGGAAAAGGTATTTGACTTGGGTCAAATCCATTAATTTGTCAAAAATAAATAAATGATTTATTTATCTTTTTAAGGAAGCGGTTAGAAGATAATCAAATAAATAATGATTTATTTAATTATTTAAGGAGGTGGTTGAAAGATAATTAAATAAATAGTGATTTATTTAATTATTTATGGGTAATTTGGTCATATTTAACAAGGAATATCATCTAAATAAGGTTTAAATGATTATTCCTAGAAAATAATAAGATAAATAAAGGTTTATCTAATTAATTTCTTTGATTTTGGGTTAAACATGACTAGGAATAATAATTAAATTATGGTTTAATTAATTATTCCATGAGGAAAATCAAACAAATATGGGTTTTTTTAATATTTCCTTTTGGGGTTTCCTGTTTTAACATAGTGAAAGCGGTTTTACTTAGGGTAAAACTGGTCTTACATGGTGTACTTGGGTCCATCTAATAATAATAAGTTAGATGACCAAAAAATGGTGTAACAGATTGCCCCCCAGCGTGCGAGTGTCAGGAGCAAATCGTATGACCGAAGTACGTTGTAAGAACACAATCACTAGATAGCAAAAAGGGATGTCAGAGAGAGAAATGTGAGGTAGATAGTGTGCTGAAGGACTAGACCCTGAGGAGACGAGACTCACAGGTGCAACAAGTCTCTTTTTATGAGAGGGTACCTGTGCTGAAGGCGGCGGGGGAGGCATACCTATGCCCGCCGAGACAAAGTACAAAAGAATAGTGTGTCCAGTAAACAAGGGACCGAACCATAAAGTACAGTTGGCATAATCATGAGCTAGATAAAAATACAATGAGGAATCCCACATACATGCTGTGCCTAGGATAACATCCAGGACTTGTACAATAATATCTGAGTACATGAGATACAAATGCAACCCAAATGCCCCCTGTAAATGGGGAAGGGCTCACAAAATCTGACTGATACATGCAAGTCGAAGAGGCGTTGCAAGTGGCTATGGCCAACATCATCAAATATCTGGAGCTGCATCGAAGGCTACAAAGAAGAGGTCATCCGGGCATGTGTGGGGCTACCTGCAGGGCCACCCCCTCATGAGGGTTGAAACATCTCACACACACCCGGGAATCATCAAGAGCTGCTGCTGGATCACTGGACCATCAAGTATACGAATCTCGATCATGCTGAAAGGAGTTGGAGAAACAATCAAGCTAAAAGGAAAGGAGATATCCCTTTGCCTGATCTGAGGCACCGAACAAGAGTGGAAGCTGGAACCAAGGTACACCGCCCTCTAGACCTGGCACCTGGAATGAATGAGCTAATGTCGACAAAAGGAGGTCCGCCATAGTTGAGGCAATGAGAGACCCTCAACTAAGGCACGAGAGAAAAGAGTAGAGCGATGGACAAACTGACACGAATGATGATAGTGAAGTGGAAAGGACTGAGTAGCTAATGGACGACTTCCCTTGCTAGAGCATAAAGGGCATGAATGACATGGCAGCGAGTGACACAACATCATCAGGGATGGGGGACGGTGGAATTGAAGGTCATAATGTGCGACACAAGAGAGAGACCAAGCAATGACGGATGGAGGGCTATAGTGGGGTACAAAGGGACTCGGTATAGACTCCATGGAGGGAATGATGACTCAACTTGGATGCTCTAAACAAGGGCGACTCGATGGTGCTGCCACATAGTAAAGGCCCCAATGGGGGACCAGTGGAAACATGAGTACATGATGGGAACTCATGACGAAAATTGACATGAACGAAGACAAGGAAGGAGGCAAGATGGTGCCCCAAGTACAAGTGTCGTAAGTGAGGAAATTCGATTTTAAGGAGAGGTGAAGTGACCCTTCTTGGACAAAATGTGTGTTGGTGAAGTATCAGATCAAAAAAAACTAACATATACCCATTTGAGGGCTCGGTGAGAGCTTTCCAACGGTGCAGACGGTTTGTCAAACGGGGCTACGGTGTGGTCGCAACAGTCGAAATAAGAAATAGGGGTTCTCTTTTAATAAGGTAGTTTTCCCTCCAAAATCACTCATTTGCTATTGTTTCTATGGTGAATGTGGAGAGGAGAGAAGGCCCTAAATCTTGCAGCAAACGTAGCGGACAAACCGACCATTGGAATCGAGATCCGTCAGTTGCAGGTAGGAGGCCTAACCTTTCTCTTGCATTTTGATGGATTAAGTTTTCAGTTTAGGGCCCAGAAATCCAGAAACAACGCCTCCTTCATCTCTACGACCGGGTCGCACTTTTTGGGCCAAAAAGTGCGACTTGGGAAGTAGGTTTCAGGCAGGAAAGTGCGACCTGTCCTAGAAATGGGCAGAAAACTGTGACCTGGGAGATGAGGGGGTTTTGGTGTTGTTTTATGGCTGGAAGTTGGGTTTTCGTGTTTGGTTATGGTTTTCCCGATCTGTACGCTGAAAAAAATGATGTGTTTGTGTAGGTATGGCATATTTATGGGTTAACTAGAGAGAGAGAGATCTGGGGACACTACGGGCAGAGATCCAGGCAGATCAGGGCGTCTGCCGTGTATTGGCCAGATTTGGGGTTCTCAAGTTTTTGGAGAACCCTTTGATGAGAGCAGGGGAACCTTTACTAGCCCGGATTATCAGTTACTGGGATCCAGATCAGGAGATCTTTGTAGTGCAGGGGCACAGGATCAAACTGACGGTCCAGGACATGTACTTCCTGACTGGTCTCCCGCCACTGGGGATGGTGGGAAACACACAGCCAGTATTGCCGCTGGGGCGGCATATTATGGAGTTCGTGGAGCGTCATTGTCGACCGAGTCTCCAAGTTAAGGGGACTCGAATACCGATCGGGGATCTAGAGAGGCTAGAAACCCGTGCAGTGGCCGCAGCTGTGCTACATATCCTGGGCAACCAGGCACTCCATCACATCACTGGGGGGTAGATGATGATAGTGGAAAGTGTGCTAGGTGGGACCTACTATGGGTGGGCCCAAATGATGTTGGTGTCGCTAAAGCGACAGTTGTCACTATGCAGGCGGCAGGTGAACCATGATTGCTCATATGGGACTTTGTTGTGTGCCTTCTTCTTTGAGAAGATCCTGACCTTGAGGCCTCGTGTACAGCTTCCAGAGGGGGGCCCGAGAGAGCCCAGGAGGCGCCGTTGGGGATGGCTACTGTGCAGAGGAGGAGGAGGGGCGGTCGGGCGAGTGTTTCGACCTGAGTTTTTCACCCATTGGGATCAGATGCCATTGTACATAGACGATTATACCTATAGTGGGATGAGCTACTGTGGAGATCCAGACCTGCCACTTCCGCCTGGTCGAGTATGGGGGCCCGATGGTAAGTGATGATTGTTATTTCAGTGGGCATGTTGAAGTTTTTGAATAGCACCGATGGCATCGATTCATGTACTTTTGGTATGCAGACATAGCACTCCTGTGAAAACCGACTTTGGAGTGAGGAGTGGGATGACCGGGCAGCCGTCCGGGAGCTGCTGGTGTCCGAGGTCGAGAGCGCGGTGCGACGAGGATGGCCGCCTGGCCGGAGGACATCCGCCTGGTAGATGCGAAAGGTTGTTGACCGGAGTATCAGAGCGCGGGTGGCAGGACTTAGATGACCAGTTCATAGAGCCATGTGTTGGTCTACCCTCGGAGTGGCGAGGTGTCATGCGGCGCATGGCGATGGCCGGTTAGGCTATGCGCGATCTACATGCTGCAGGGGCAGAGCCATTGGCCCGGGATTCTCCAGATAGTGATTAGGGGTGGGGCATGTGGTGCCCCCTATGATGTATGTAGGGGCAGGTGGGGCCCCCAGTTTTGGGTTTTTTGTAACATGCTATGGGCATTTCATATGTATCAGAGTAGACGGACTCTAAACACATGTTTTGCGACACATATTATGGATATGCATCATTTTTTGATGATTATGAATGTTATTGTCTTATATGAAATGTGTGTGATAAATGCAAATCTAGAACATGGTTTGCAATACTATCTACATAGTGATTCTGTTCTCGAGGTACATGGTTGAAAGTTATGGTTTCAAATGCACGTATCAAGATTTTCACTCGTAAATAGCGTCTAAATAGCACAAGGTTATGCACACGATAAACACCATTTAGTTGCATTACAAGAAGTAGGGAATCCAAACGAACATGCAGATGGAGGATGCGATGAAAGAGGGCATCGGCTAAGAGACCATGCACTGCATCATATTCGGCCTGATTTTTGGTGGCAGAACCAATGCATACCCCGTTAGAAAGAAAAAGGGCATGCAAGGGGGTGAAGATGGCCCAACCTGCCGAGGCTAGATTCCTGGAGTAACGACTTGCACCATCGGCGTAACCGATAAAGGGTGTGGACGGGGGGTCCTGCGGAATGGTGTGACAAGACAACAAATGAGGGGAGGAGAGGCAATGACGGCAGCGTGAGTGCACAGAAGTCATCGGGCGGCAACCGCGGGAGGGAGTGCAAGGAGCAAGATGACTATGACTCATATACAAATCAGAGGGTGGTATATGAGGGCTATCGGAAGTATGGTGAGGACTCAGGCTGCGGAGGTCAACAGAGACACGGGTGGAGTGATCTCGTGTATGGGTAGGAAAGGGGTGGTCAAGGGACACAACAGGGGAGGATGCAGATGGGCTAGGCTCCAAGTGTCTCGTAGAGGAGGATAGGTAAAGAATGGTTACAGTAGACTCCGTCATCTGAACATCAGGGGGGGGAATGTCGATGGGAGCGGGGGGATCCACAGGCTGGCCTGAAGCGTACTGCGCGAGGATGGGAGAGGCGGATTGATTTTGTTCAACCTCATACTCTCAGATTACCTCTAAAGAGGTGTGGTAATGTGTCAGGTGAGGAAAATGGTGGGAGTAATGGCCATGAATGCCGCACAAAGCACAGGGCTTGTTGGTGCGGAGAGTCTTGAGGTTCTTGGTTACGGACGGAGAAGGAATGGAGGCTTCAGGGACCGCAGACTCAGGGAACGCGACTTTAACCATGGGCTGAATACGGGGCAACTCGGGACAAGCATGGGTGGCATGACCGGTGACATCACATAAGGCGCAAGGCTTCGCGGGCGGAGAAGGGGCCGGGTCAGTCGTGGTGGTCTTGTCTTTAGGTGCCCCCTTGCGGGCTTTGCCTTTCTTCCCAGGAGCCGTCACGACAGGAGAAGGGTCTTGTGGAGGTGCTGGGGGCACAGTGGCAACGGAGGAAGCTAGGGGGACCGGTTGAAACGATGTTAAAGCCATATAGGGCTTGGGATGACCAGGAGGGGTGGCGGCTGGGGGATAAAGGTACCAGACCGGTATGCCCAAGGTCAAGTTAGGGAGAGAGAGGGTGGCCATGATGGGGACAAAATATACTCCGGGAGGGGGAGCTAGGAAAGGGATCTGCCCAGCAGGGTAATGACCAGGAGGGACGGCTTCGAGATGGTTAAGGCCAAGAGGAACCGATCCAGGAGGATAAAGGGGTTCATGGATACCAGCTGTAGGGGTAGGGCCAGAAGGAGGAGGTCCTGTTGGCTGAGATGAATGGCTAGGAGCGGGTTGCGGAGGGCGAGGGGGAGGTTGCTGGCTAGCCGAGGCAGGCCGCTTACGGGCAGCCTGGGACGATTGCATCATGCAAACATTCGATGAGCTGGGATCGGTGACAGGAGGGGGGGGGGGAAGTTAGGGAAAGTTCCAATCAGGGAGGAATCTTTGTAAATGCCGGGGGAGACACTGGTCAAGGAATCGACGGTTTTCTTGTTGGCTACAGAAGAGATGGTTGTCTCAGGGGAGGTCTAAGATTTTGGCTCATGATATGTCAACTGGTCAATGGTGACTATCTTTCCATTATGGGGGAAAGACATCTTGCGAAAGACCGCGGATGGGACAACAGACATAGCATAGGTGTAGCTTCGCCCCAATAGAATGTTGTAATCTAGTGGGGCGTCGATGACTTTGACGTCAACGCAAACAGTCTTATCGGCGAAGGTGATAGGACAATTACGAAACAGGCCAATGGGCTGGGAGGCATGACCGTCTCACACTCTAAGGGTGATCGTGGAAGGGGCTAGCTCAGGGGATCCAAGTTTCTTCCAAACCGAAGCGAACATCACGCAGGTGGATGCCCCCTCATCAATGATACACCGGGACACGTTGGCATTCCGGATTTTGACTGGGATTTGGAAGGCGACGAAAGGAGGAAGAGGAGGATGGTCCAATTGAGTGGCGTCGAAAACAATCATTTGGTCATCCGCAGGATCTACAGCGCCCACCGCAGATAGTAGAGCCTTCTTTTGGGAAGGACACGACTCGAGGAGTTCCAGTGTGGAAATGGCAGCAGGAGATTGCGCCAAATCATCTACTATGCTATACGAATGAGCAGCTCGACCGGAAGCAGCGTTTTGACGTAATGGTCCGTTAGGAATCTTGGTATGGACCTCAACTTTGGGTTGAGGGATATGTAAGGGGCCAAATCGGGTGTTTGAAGAGGCTCAGAACTCGAAGAAGGAGGTTCGGTGTATCGAGCAGAGGCTTGGGCATCACAGACCGAGTTTGAAGGTGAAGATCGACTGATGGGGATGGATCAGAGTTCATCATGAGGATCTGGTAATGGGAGGAACCAGAAGGGGAAGGTTGAGGGGCCACCTGTCCGTCAGGTGGTTGGGTAGCCATGAATCCTCGCTCGAGGGAAAGGATCAGAACACACTGGTCGGGTAAAGGCCACATTAGAGGAGCATGAGGGGAGGTGTGGCGTCTCGCACAATGGTCGCAGACCCCCACATTTTCCACATCCTGGGTAGAGGACAATCGTGGGTGTAATGACCATAAACACACCAACACGAACAAGGCTTACTTCAGGCGAAGCACTGTCCATTGGCCTCGAGTTCTGTCATTGGTTTGGTGCATAGGGGTCCACACCAGATTGGGTCCACGGCACTGTGGCAAGATACTTGATTGCCTCTCCGCCTTCTTTGAGAAGAAGGATTAGTCGCACCACGTGCAAATACTTGCCCCGGGAGAGGGTTGCAGGTGTTGCGCCGGGTTCCGAGAGGCAAGGGAGGAGGAAGCGCATATGCCGGAGCAGCTGGCATACCACGGCCGCAGATAAGGGTAATGGTTAGGTTGGGCAACACGAGGAAGCAGGAGGTTGGGCAAAAGGAGGAGGCATGCCGTATCCTGGATACATGCTACCAGGAGGGGGGAGAGTGCTGGAGGAGCTGGCCCCTCCCTGAGGGAGACCATAGCCCATAGGAGGTTGAGTGTATGGATGGGAAAGGGCTCCAACGATACCGTCAGCGGAATGAGATGCCCCCAGGGCGTTAGCGCCACCGGGCCTGGGGAGGTCAGGAAGAACGGTATAAACATAACCATATTGAGCCTAGATCAGGTCATATTTCAAGGCTATTTGGAGGGCGGCTTCTTAGGTTTGAGGAAAATGAGAGGCGACATCCTTGCCGATGGGAGCCAGAAGGGTGCGAAGGAACCAGTCCATATAAACCCGATCTTCGAAGGGAGGGGCTCGACATAAGCTCCGTCTTCTTCACCATTCCTGAACATGGGCGGAAAGGCGGGTTGAAGAGGTTTGCTTGAAGGAAGTCAAGAGCTCCATGCCAGTGTCGTAATGGAGAGGGAGCTGGAAATAAGACAAAAAGGCCTGAGCAAGGGTCGCAAAGGTGGTATGGGAAGAGGTGGCTTTTTCAACATACCATTTGGAAGCTTCGCCGGTAAGCGTGCGTTGGAACAAACGAAGACGGATGGAGTCATCGGTAATGGAATTGGAGGAACACCACATGTGGAAAGATCCGACATGATTGGTTGGATCTTCTCTAGCTTGGCCTTCGAATTTAGGGATGTCAGAAGGGAGATTGGTTGGCATGGCAGGCCAACCAACATCGTGGCGGATAGGGTCGTTGATCAACTGATTGAAATCGGGGAGGCTGAGGCCTGCAATGTACGACAGAAATGGGGTGGCCGGAGTCGTTCCTGTGGCGGTTCCGCTAGTAGTCGGGCCGGCATTAGGGCCGAGAGAACTACTAGTGTTAGGCCCTGGACCAGACATGGTGGTAGGGGGAGAACGAGGAGGAGAAGGGGAACCCGATGAATCAGGAGAGGAGTTGGAGTACGGACTCGGAGGAGGACTGGCTCGACGACGGCGGGTCGGAGCAGGTCGATCGACCGGAAACTGAGGGTGAAGGCCAAGAAGTCTCTGGGAAAGGCGCCTTGGGGGCGCAATGACGACAGGAAGAAGGAAACCGACAGGGGCAGAAAGGGACAGAATCAATTGAGGTTAAGGGCAGAAAAGGTGCAGTGACAATTGATTTTAGAGTCTTAGCCAGGCGGTGTTAACCAGGCGCTTCTTCGCTTAGGGTCAGTGTGTGGCATGCGTTAATTTTAATTTTTAAACCCTTTCCGTTTTGAGAGCAAGAAAAAAGTGTGCTACATAGCTGAAAATAAACCTACAGAGAACAGTATATAATGCTAAAATAACAGAAAAATAACAGCTACTTGTGCATCTAGTTAACCCAAGAAGGCGGGTCTCTCAAAACTAATCTGAAAAGAAAGGGAAAAATCTAGGCAAAACACATGGAAAAGAGGCCAATAGATCTAAGGTCAAAAGGGACAAGGATCTAAAGGATAAAGCTGCTGAAAAGAGGTGCAGATCACAGCCAAAAGACAAAGGCAAGGTGGCTAGAAAAGGAAGGAAATCAGCAAAAAACGGAGGGGGCAAGGTGGAGGCCCTAAAAGGAGATCCAAACAAATCTTCAGGAGGTGATTTGAGAGGTAGAAGAGCTGATTTCAAAGGATCTGAAAGGGAGGTAACATATCTGGAAAAAAGGAGGCTGAAGCTCTGGAAAACAGACGGCTGAAACAGCTAACACTCTTCCACAAAAAGTGGAGGGTACTAAAGCCCTAGGGGGCTAGGTTCCCACTTAGATGAGTAAAAACAGATCAGAACTTGGTCAAAGCGGGCTAAGACAGAGACTGGAAGACCCTGACAGAAGCTGCAGCAAAACCCAGAAAAATTGCAGAAAAATCACTGAAAAACTGGCAGGTCGCAGTTTCTGACCTGTTTTCAGTGCAGGTCGCAGAAAAGGGGCAGAAAAGTGCAACCTGGAGGTCCAGGTTGCAGTTTATGGGCCAAAAAGTGCAACCCCCCGTTCCGGTTGTCTCGGCAGCAGATTTTTAGAAAAGTTGTCGTCTCAGTTGCGGCTGGTGTCGCTTACCTGCGCAATAGGGCCAGAAACACACAGAAGTTAGAAATTTTAATGTTTTAGTGTTTTATGTGATAAAAACAACATAAAAATAGGAAAAATAAACAGCTGAAAAGAAGCCCTAGGGTCTGAAGTAGCTGGATATGCAAGAATATGAAAAACGACAGCAGTCGTAATTTAAAACCCGTGTGGAGTTGCCATTTGTTAGTATGAATCCTTTGTCGAAGTGTACGAAAAAGGACCACTTTAGCTACGCATAACTAATAGCCCTAACAACAAAAGTGGCTGCCAATATCTTCAGATCTGTGGTTAGTTGAACATAAAAGAGCTGCAAAAACCATATCTATGCATGGAAAGACATTAAGCAGAAAAAATAAGGGTTTGCTCCATATACCAATAGACAAGACAAGAACAATTTTTGAAAGAATTTTTATATTAATGGGGCACCTGGGAGGAAAAAAAGAAGGTGTATCCAATTCCCCTCAGTGGGATGGGTTCTTGGAAGTCCTCAGCACTTCAGATCTAAGATTTCTCTCTCTTGTTGGTGTAGAAGACCCACAGAAAGAATGGAACTCAAAGGGAGCTCTCACAGCAAATGGCAGAAAATGGTGACCAAGTGTATAGATCCAGAGTGATCTAATAGGCAACAAAAGGTGAAGAATGGTAGGAAAAAACCTCCTATTTATAACAAAATATTGGGTCATTCTAGATCTTGGTGCATGGGTTAACCAGATCTAGATCCACTTTTTATGGAATATTTTATTATATTTGTTGGAGGGAAAAGGTATTTGACTTGGGTCAAATCCCTTAATTTGTCAAAAATAAATAAGTGATTTATTTATCTTTTTAAGGAAGCGGTTAGAAGATAATCAAATAAATAATGTTTTATTTAATTATTTAAGGAGGTGGTTGAAAGATAATTAAATAAATAGTGATTTATTTAATTATTTGTGAGTGATTTGGTCATATTTAACAAGGAATATCATCTAAATAAGGTTTAAATGATTATTCCTAGAAAATAATAAGATAAATAAAGGTTTATCTAATTAATTTCTTTGATTTTCGGTTAAACATGACTGGGAATAATAATTAAATTATGGTTTAATTAATTATTCCATGAGGAAAATCAAACAAATATGGGTTTGTTTAATATTTCCTTTTGGGGTTTCTTGTTTTAACATAGTGAAAGTAGTTTTACTTAGGGTAAAACTGGTCTTACATGGTGTACTTGGGTCCATCTAATGCTAATAGGTTAGATGACCAAAAAATGGTGTAACAGGCTAGTTTAAAAGTACTTACCCGATCTTAGGTTACTTTTGTGTTTTTCCCTTAAGTGCATGTCAAAAGCAGGCTAGTTTAAAAGTACTTACCTGATCTTAGGTTGTTCTTTGTTTTTCCTATGTGTTTGCTT
The DNA here is from genome assembly GCA_034641835.2 of Pinus albicaulis. Taxonomy (NCBI): domain Eukaryota; kingdom Viridiplantae; phylum Streptophyta; class Pinopsida; order Pinales; family Pinaceae; genus Pinus; species Pinus albicaulis. The sequence goes on from CM076572.1 coordinate 1,306,902,147, forward strand.
CCTTCACAACGCTCTTACTATTTCATTCCATAAAATAAGCTTAAAGAGATCCTTTGACATAGATGACTTGCCCCATGGACCACTCCTGAAACCCTGTTGTTCAATTAAACCCTCTTATGACTCCATAGCCCAATGGATTGATGATTCTCCTTTCCTATCTTATTATCTGAACCATTGTGTCACTTACTCACACCTTCACCCTTCATATAGACTTCCTTCATCTTCATGTTATCCTGTCCAACCAAAAACAAACAAAACAACCATGTTCTTAATAACTAGCCTAATATCACACTTAAAGCCTTAAAGATCATATCTTTGAACATATATATAGAGAGATCCCTCTTTGAATCTAGGATGGCTAAACCCTCAGATTCCAAAGTAGTTTTGATGTAGGCTCTGCAAAATTTTTACTTGCCAATCTTGCAAAATACAGAGACCCTAACACTCCCATCAATGGCCTCCATCACTGCATCAAGATAATCTACAATAAAACTGCCATCCAATGCTTCCTTCCAATTGTGCAAAACCAAACGGCCTACATCAATTAAAGGTGGAAAGTGTGAATGTAAACATGCTTGCTATCCCATGGCCTCCACAAAGTAGGAGTCATGACAAACATGGTGAATTAGTGCCTCCCTCACCCATGCTATAATCCAAATGAAATGAGCCATCCTAGGTATCTCATCAAAAGAATCATCAATCCCGGTTTTATACAATGTGTTGGGGCTGCATGGAGAGATTGGATTCTGCCATCCAAATGGTTTCTCTCTCCATTTATGGTAAACATGGGGCTGCCTCTATACTTGGGCTGAAATAACATGGCCCCCAAGAATTGCCCAAGTTCCCCCATCAAACAATTCAGCTATGAAGTGCTTCCTCAAGTTCTTCAAGTGGTTCCTCCCACAAGAAGTGAATAAGTGTGATGTGGCAATCATGGTTTGCCCATATTTCCTTCTGGAATATACAACATGTAAAGTGGGGAGAATTTTGCTCCTAATGGGAATCTCTAATACCTCCAACACTTTTCAAACAATGCCGCCCATGAATATAAAAATATCAGCAGTAAATGGAAGAAAAATGTAATAAAAACAAGCTGCCATATGACAACCGGAGAGTGGTTCATGGTTCCACCAATGGAACCAGTGTAGTGCATCCTTTTCCTGCATCAAAACAAAAAATAAAAAGTTCTTTCCTAGCCACTTTTTTTCTACCACAGACATCTCATAAGATGGAATCATGAATATACAATATGGTGTTAATGGTGCACACCAAGAAATATGTGGCTTCCCCCACAATCCACCAACAAGATAGCCAACCTCAATGCTGTAATTAGCCTCAAGTACATGATAATATAAAGTATAATAAGGGATGATCCTCCTTAATACAACATGCTGCTCATATAAAGTAAAGAAAGGAAAATCATAATGCAAATGTATACCTCCTCTACCATGTACTTCGGTCATTGAGCTGAAATGGCTCAAATGAAAATGATCCCTCTCTCCCAATGAGTAGGAAGGTGGATGTGACATCCTCTCTATCACCATCCAAGTTATGCATCTCTCCATATGCTGAAATATATCATACTGGATGCCCTCCCAAATAAACAACTCTGCCAAGGAAAGATATGCATCAAAGTGCCTGGAAAAGAAGTCCTCATGTGCTACATGTAGCAGCTCCTCCTTGAGCCTAGAAGCTCTAGTAAAGAAGACTTTTCCATGAGAATATATGACCATATCCTCCACCATGTATCTATCATCTCCATCACGGTCATCAAGAATCATGCAAGCACCTAGATCCTTGGAGTACTCTACCAAGAGTTGAGACCTCCAATATGGATCAATCCTCCCAAGAGACAGCACTGGTGATCTGGCATGTGAAGCTCTCCTAATGCTTCTGCCTGCTACTTTGACATCCCCCATTCCAAATTTCTCCTCCAAACTCTTCACCTCTCCAAAATCCAAGAGTGGTGAATTCAAAGACAAGATGTCTTTCATCAACTCTAGATCTCGTGGCCTCCCAGGTGGAATGCCCCCATGTAGTGAGACATCAATGTCAAGAGTAGACTATACATATGGTCGGGAAACCTTGCCCTTGCCCTCACAGTGCAAATCAGTCTGCATCTTCCTTGCATTATCTTTCTGAAATAGAGGAGGGTGTGTGCCTCTCATCAAGTGATGCTGCTCTTCATTCCTACCTCCTCCTTCCATCTACATTGCTTCACAATCATGCTGCTCACTGATTGTGCTTGGACCCCCATGTATGAGATCCTGGGGAACTTCTTGCAAGGATACAAGAATCCCTCATGTTGGAGCATGTGCTCCTCCCCCCTCTGCATGATGTACTATATGTGCTCTAGATGTGATAGTTTTGTTGCCCTCATCTTCATCAATGTGGATGGGAAACATCTCAACAATTGGATCCTCTTGTGAAAAAGAGATCCCTATGCCCTCTTGTTTAGGAATATGAACTAGAGGTCTTGCCTCTAACAATGTGTAATGCAAGATGTCAGCTTCTCCCATGGTTTTCTAAAGTGGAGTCTCCTCCATCACATGCAAGGTTTTTGTTCTCTCAAGTTTTCCTTGCTCATGTGTCTTAGGAAGTTTCCCATCAAACCTTCCCATCAATGTTTTAATGAAGATTGCATAAGAGGAAGTGTTTGCATTTTTCAAAGAACAAGATTCAAAAATCCACCATGCATGGGCCTTACCTCTGAAATCTAGAGCTGCAATTTTGATGGCTTCATCTTCAAAAATGTGGTGTTGCTGTAAATAGGAGTCTAGCTCCTTCACCCAAGCTCCAGCTGAACATGTAGGTGATCCTTCAAAAGTAGATAGAAGAAATATATTTGCATCCTGCTACTTGCTTTCCTCCACCTGGATCTTGCAAAACTCTTGTAAATTGGTGTGATCTCTAAACCTCTCAGTTTGAGATTGATACTCCTGCAACAAATCACTAAGAGTTCTCCTCTTAGGCATTATTCCTCCTTTCATCCATCTCAAGATAGATTTGGGCACTTGGCTGTGCTGTGAATCATGGTCTGTAGCTGCATGCTCACACTCACCATGTAAAATTCTAGATTCATCTCTAGATCCATACTCCTTTAGAGGTCCCATCTCCATTCTTATTTTCTTCAGCTCTCCTTGAAAGCTCTGCATAGGTTTTGGAGGAAGCTTTGTAAGCATGTATTCCTTTTTCCCTTCACATACTGAAGCCTTCTCTTTTTTGTCCATCTCTCCAAAAATTGTAATGGCCTGAGATCCATAGGCTGAGCCAAGAAAGATGCTCTAATACCACTATAATATCCCAAAATAAGGAAAATAAGTATATTGGGAATATCTTAAAATATTCCAAAAGTGGAATACTCAGCAATGCATTCACAGAAAAATGCATTTCCAAAAATACATGCCATAAAAATGAAAATAATTACTTGATCCATTATATATATCCATCTAGCATCTAAGTCCAAGAGGAAATTAGAAATAAATGAAACTAGGTGAGGTAAACAGACCTCCCACACTAGTGTAGCTGAAAATGAACATAAACCCTAAACATAGCTACTCATAAATAATACACAAAGAGACCACACAGTCTTATGAAGGTTTAAACTTAGAAAATAGGAGAACAAGTAGATCTACTCATATATTAATCAATAATGCTTAAGAACTAAGATCTAGTCTCCTTATACAAAATACAAGAGAACCCGGGAAGGGTTTCTTGTCATACACTCTGCATACAAATGTGATCTTCAGAAAATTACTGAATAACCATTGCAACACTGAAGAATGAGGGTGTAGAAGGCTGAAATATGTCTGATATGATGTATATCCCTCAAGGTATTCCTCCCATGAAAGGATGAACCTCTCAATCACAAGAAAACACTACAATGGAGCCACTAGAACATCTAGTGAAGCTGCCTCCAAAAATAATGCATTCCCTAGGTAGAGCAGTGCTAGGAATGTTGGGAAAATGAGTGGTCTACTACCACAGATCTGAAATGAACTCAAGACCTCTCCAAACATATCTCCCAATGGAAGTAAACTTCCCTCCTATGAGAAACTAGCTCAGAAAAGTGGGATTTCAGTCCCTTCCACTGCTACACCCTGCAACACTGCACAATAACCTGTAGAAACTACGCTGATGAAGTACGCTAAAGCTTGGCCTAAAAAAATGATGTGGAAAATGAATGCAAACTGTCCCAAGAAGCTCCTCAAGGAAAGAGGTGGGATTCCCACTCAGGAACACCCGGTGCTAAACATCACAACAACCCTGCTAAATAGCAAGTGGAAGCAAAAGTCTGAGTAGAGCAAAATAATAATCTAAAACATGAAGAAAAATGCTTCCATCCTCTTCCTTAAATAAAATGTGAATTTTCTTGCCCTTGGCTCCACCCAATTAGGTCATTTCCATCAAGAGATTCATATCCCTCCAAAACAACATTATTCCTTCCTTGATCCTTGCTCCTCCACATCTGCGCTGTTGACTTAGTCAAAGTAGACTGAATCAACTTGATATTATCCTTGTTCACAGAGGTGTTTTATTAAGCTACAAGGAGTGTCTCATTTCACACTTGAAGGGTTTTTATTCCTCCTTAGGAGGCTTAGGGGCTTCTTTACCCATTTATTGACTGGCTAAAGATACTGCTAACTCTAATTTTCCATTTAGCTTTGAGGCTAAAATTTAGGAACATTACAAATATAGTCATAAATATCATTTATGGTCAAGAGACCATGCAAGGCCCAAGGCACATAATATCCTACGAAATAAATGCCAAAATAACTATTTGCACCTAATTATAGCTTAATTTTTGTCAAAAAACTCAAAAATATCTATTTGCAATAAATGAGTGTGTTTTGTTGACTTTTGGTCCAAAACACACTAGACAACCTCTGTGCGTAGCGCCGCTTCAGCAGAAAATAGGGTATCTTGCAGCTAAGGTTTGGACCCCTTCCCGACACTGTATTTGGCTCTGTGATGGCTTGTTGGAAATCCTGATGAGTCTACTTTCTAGAAATGCTTGCTTTCTACTGAGTGGATTCCATTTACCTATTCAATAATCAATTTCCCCAACACTGCTCTGTGCGCAACACCTGGTCTGAAAATGAGGCAGAAAGGTCAAATGTTTGAATTTTTTTGACCTTTTGAGGGGGTAAAAATGATCCAAATGATCTGAAAATTGGTGAACAGACTACTGGCGATGTGAGGAATCCAAAAATGCAATATTTTTTAGCTGAGGATGCACCAATTTGGTGCATAGCGCCTAAGGTGTTACGCACAGAGGGGTCAAAATTTGGAAAAAAAAAAAAAATTGTTCAATTTGCCTGAAAATTTGTGGAGAGGTCCCTCAAGAGGTCTTGGACACTTGTTGAGAAGCCTCAGCCAAAAATCCAAGGTTGTCATGCACTTTTTCTCTTTTTAGGTCTTCTAGCTCCATGAGGGCCTTCTTCAGTTTGGCACAAGCAAGCATGTTTTTCCTTGCATAATGCTTGGTCATTTTCTTTTGTAGGGCAAAGCCTCTCTTTACCTCCTTGAAATGCTTATGCTCCTCTTTGTAATAGTGTATGACACGTTGTGCCATCTCAAAGTCTCTTTCCCACTCCTAAAGTTGTGCATCTTTCTCCAAGAGAAGCAATCTAGTGTTCATCTCCTTGTCCTCATTGTCACTGTCTAGATCAATGAATTGAGGCCCTTGAGAAGTACTCTTGATCCTTTTGCTTCTCCTTACCCTTACCTATTGCTCACCTTTGTCTTTGTGCTTGGTAGCTGGAGGAGAGATGCCCCTTTGCCTTTTTGAGGCAGCAAACACATCTCTTTTACCTCTGTGGTAGGTGCATGTGAGAGGAGTGATGAGGGTGCCTTGATCTTTGGTGAATTCACAAGCCTTTTAATCTTTTTCATGGCTTTCATGAGTCACTTCATGCTCCATTAGGTCACTGATTTCTTGACCTTGAGCTTCATTATCATCTTCATTTCCCTCACTATTTTCTTCACTGTCATCTTGGCCTTAAAACTGATCATTTCCCTCCTCACTTGCCTCATTTTGGCTTTTTCCTTCACTGAGGTCCTCTTCTTTGTCACTTCATACACTGTCATGTTGAGTTTCTTGGTCATTTAGAGACTGATTTTTGTCATGACAGTCATGATAGCTGTCATGATTGTCATGACTATTTTCTTGCTCATCACTAACTATCTCATTTGTGTCACTGCCTTGGTCACTGTCTTCCCCTTGAAACTCTGTTGTAGCCTCATAATCTACCTACTCTTGGTCTTCCATCTCCTCATCATGTCCCTCTGTTTCCTCAAGTTCATCATCTTCATTCATTCCAGCACCTTTTTCACTATCATTAGGCTCACTATCATGCCCAAGCACATCTTTTCTTGGCTGTCATATGAACCTAATTGTTGACTGTCATCTTCATTTTGTTATTCATAATTCTCTTGGTCCTCACACTATTCATCATCATTACCCCTTTCTATAATTGAGATTGATTTAGTGGTGTTATTATTATCACTATTTTGCTCTAATTGCTCACTGTCTTCCTCTTTTTGATTGCCATTTTCATCACTCTCCTCCATGTCATCTTCATCTTCTTGTTAATTGTTGCTATCATCATATTCCTGCTCATTAAGCTCTGTATTTCCTCAATGTATTTATCATTTTCATCACTTACATATCTCTCCTCATTACTGCTGTCATCATCTTTTTCTTCACCTAATTCTGGTTCTTCCTTACTCTCCTTTTCCTCTCCACTGTCATCTATTTTCTCCTCATTAGAGCTATTGCCACCATCTTCATTTGATGCATCAGGAGGAGAAGTAGGAGGTAAATTTCCTTGTGGACAAGGCATAGTTGGAGATGATGGAGGAGTGGAGGCAAGTGGATGTGAAGCAGAAGGCAAATTTTGCTGAATGAAGGCTTGGGGATTAGAAAATACATCATGTGAGATAAAAACTTCCCAAGGGATTTCTTGCTCCTCCAGATGGTGTAAAACAATCATATTAACCAAGGAGTGGTGAAAAAGGCTGTGCATTTGGTGGGAATAACTGCTTTTTTTTACCACTGAAGCCATTTTGTCAATGCTCCGGTAGAGATAGGATGGTAGGTTTAGTAGTTTAACCCTGGTAAAGTGAATTAGTAGCCTTATGTGATAAGAATAAACCCTGGAGTACCTCCCCTCACAGGTGAAGTACTTGATAATCTACTTCATCAGTAGGGCATACCTCTCTAGCAGGTGGGAGAAGGGGAAAACAACATTGCAGCCTTGTTGACAGCTAGGTTTGAGGTAGGGCTCATAATAGCTCAAGTCCAATTTCTTCTGTTTAAACCATCTCTCACCAATATTTGGTATTCCAGTGGCTTTAGCAATGGATTCAGATGAGAGTTCAAAATTCACTCCTGCTAGGTTGACTTGGTGATTTTGTAAGCTGAGGATGAAAAATCTAGTCAAGTCTGAGTGGATTTGTACTAGTTTAACCTTCTCACAAAACTGATAACATCCAACATCTTGAAAACATGCAAGGATCATGGGAGAATAAGTGATTTGAATGGTGTCTAAGGGCTCAAACCTATTAACCCTTCCTATTTTGGCTTGATAGGCCTTTGGTTTTCATCACTGCGGGTATGGATTTCTTCTTCAGACATGGTGACTGGTCAATAACAAATATTTTTAAACTTGTTGAGAGATTTTAGGTATAGAGAGGGAAAATGAGTGATGTGAGGGAAAATTTTTGCAAATGAAGGCCAAATGAATTATGTCTAGGAAAAATTCATAGTTTTAGGAGGAGGTTTGTTAGCACTGAGTATTTTTACCCCTATGACAACTCTCAAATTAGAAAACCCTACCCTAGGAGGTCAATAAATTGATCTTGGTGGAGATTAGGGTTTGGTCACATTAGGCCTTTAAATACCTTCTTGATTATGAAAAATACTACTTGGAAGGTAAGGAAGAGAGCCACTAACCTTGCTTGACTGATGTTGTAGCTTTGGAGGAAATAATTTTGAGTTTTAGGCCCTTTTTTAGAACTTTAGGCCAAAGATCACCAGTGCATAGTGCCTCCTGACTGCTCGTTTAGGTCAGGTTAGGCTGGCAGGTCTGTGCGCAGTGCCGGGTCGAGTCGGGCTAGTAAATGGGCCTATCGGGTCGGTTGGAGCACAACGCCAACGTATAAAGGTTGGCAGTGAGGCTGTTCTGGGCATGTGCGTAGCGCCGCCCTCTCGGTGCACAGGACAGTGGTAATTTACACTGTCGTTGCCTCGTCTGTTCACAGCGCCGATGGCCAAGTGCGTAGCGCCATCCTTGGTGCGCAGCGCTTGAAATTTTTTACCAAATTCACACAAAAACCTAAAAACTTGCTTTCAAAAGCTCTTTCTCTTTTTGCAATGATAGATGAGGTTGAGGGAAAGGGAAAGGATGCTTTATAGTCTTTTAAAAAATAAAATTATGAGCCCAAACCCACTTTCTTAATGTTGATTTCATTCTTACCTTTTTCACTATCCTTTTTGGCCTTTTTTGGTCCTGTAGGTGGCAGAGTCTCAGAAAAAAGTGGTTTTTGCCTTGCTAGTGCATTTTGATGTCTTCCTCTAAGACTGAAAAACTTCTTCAACCAACTCAAACTGTACTCTTCTCCCTCCCTTGTAAATCTAAACCTTTTCATGATCTTTAACCCTGGTAAACAACATCCGTGTAACTATTTGGACATGTTTTCTTTTGACTAATATCCTATCATATCTTCTCTTTGAAATAGTGAAAAACCTTTTATATGTATAAACCTAAGCAGAAATCATTAACAATCCCTTTTAGTCTTCTTGTGGGCCATCATTTGTGAAAAAAATTTGGTTTGTTTGTCCTTACCAATTTTCCTGTAGGTAACCTTTTGTGACAGTCATGCAGAAGTGTCACTCAGGGTTAATCTATCTCTTGCAGAATATGCTTTTGATAAAGAAACCATTTTGGAGGCTTTACTTATCTTAAACTAGTTACATGTTTATTACTTTGATCAGTTCTAAATTAAGTATGTCTAGTGAGGGAGGTGAGTTATTCACACAATTTTTGTGTCTTTCCTTGGCCACTTCTGTTCTTGTAGGTGCCTACACAATTTCTGCCTTTTGATCACTGTCTCTTTTGAAGTTGGACAACTCACTTTATTAATAATGAACCTATGCCTGTCTTAGTTGCCTCCTTGGGAAAATTCTTCCCTCATGCTTTTTGTACCAATACTCTTTGCCCCTTTCTACCCTTAGTGATGTGGATTCAATGCCTCTTTGACAAACCCTAAAGGTGAGCTTGAAACCCTCTGAAACCCTCTGCTGTTATGAAGGAGGGTCTGTTATCACCTTTTGACCAATTTGCCAACTTTCCCAAACTCCTAGGTTTTAGGGCTGCTTAGGAAAAATTAAATAGTGTTGTCTTCTAAGTTCTTTGAAAAATCTCAAACTCATTCATTATTTCTAAAATTCTTCAATGTGCACCTGAAATATTTGAGGTGGTCTTTGCCCTTGTAACCCTAGTACTGATTCCTTGTTTGGTCAAAGCTCTCACAAACCCTGATTATTTTCAAACACATACCTGTTTCTTTTATTCTTTGCTGTGAATGGTCTCCTTATGATGATTTTATCTTTTACCTTACCCATTTCTAGTCTGATGGCTATTTGATCCTCTTGCAGAAATGTGAGCAAAGGGCAATTGTCCCCTTGCAAGATTCATGCTTTAGGCCAACAAGCCTTCCTTGAATATCCTTTTTGATTAGTTTGGACAAGATCATATATCCTTTTATTCTTTGAATGCAGATTCTTCATACAGGAAAAGCAGATTTTGTAGGGCAGCAAATCCAAGTATGAATTTGTGAAACCCTAGGTTACCTAATGGAGCCATTCTTGGACTTGGATTTTGGACTGAGACTTAGAATTTGGAATAATCAAGTGTAAGATATATTTTATGATAAAATAATGTATTGAAGATAAAAAATCCAATGAAATTGGTTTATCAAAAGAGCCTACAGAGATAGTTAGAGGCCATCGGTGTTTGGGAGTATTTTGGGAGACACAACAAAATTGTTTGATTGGTGGGCTTAGGTAGCAGTGAGGGAATTTCTGGGCAAAAACAAAACAGAGGATTTTGGTCAAATATTATTGGATATAGAAAAAATGAGTGACATAAGCCTCTAATGGGTTTTCTAGGACTGGTAAGTAGAGCTGAACATGATGGAAATATGAAATTCTGAAAAATTATCTTTAACGATGATGAAGGTAGTGAGATTTCTAGAACTCACAATGTGTATAAACTTTGTTTCTATAAGTCTAGGGAAATCATTTAGTCATCTATGAAGGAAAAAATTACTGATGACTAACACATTGGTAGGAATTAACACTCCTCAAACTCTCAAGATAGAAGCACATATCAAGAAGAAAAAGGTAATATCGTTGATTGATTTGGGTAGTACCCATAATTTTATTCATTGTAAGGTAACCAAGGAATTGAATTGTTTCCTATACCTAGCACAAAAACGTCAAGTGATAGTTTCAAATGGAGTAACTATAAATTTCTCTGGAAAATGTAATAATTTCAAGGTATCCATGGGGGAATATGTATTGAATAGTCCAATTCTTTCCATTGCAATGGGAGGTGCTGTTGTTGTACTAGGAGTACAATGGTTACAATATTTGGGGACAATAGCTTTTAATTTTCAAGAAATTTTCTTGAATTTTTTTTCAGAAGGAAAGGAAGTCGAGTTACGGGTTATCGCAAGGAAGCCAAGAAAGATAATAAGCTCTTATTTCATGACAAAGCTTCTAAAGAAATAACAATGAGGTGTAATTTCACAATTATGCTCACTAGAAGTTCCAACATCAGAATCATCTATTTCTCCAGATCTACAAAAAGTCTTGGAAAATCATTCCAAGGTGTTTGAAACTCCCAATGGACTCCCACCTATTCGTGTTCATGATCATGCTATTCATTTGATTCCAGGAAGTGTTCCTCCAAACATCAGGCCTGACAGATATCCTTATGTCCAAAGGAGAGAAATTGAACGTATGATTATAGAAATGTTAGAGGTTGGTATAATGCAACCTAGTCAAAGTTGTTTCTCTGCTCCTGTATTATTGGTGCACAAGAATGATGGATCATGGCACATGTGTTAGTATTATAGGGAGCTCAATAAGCTCAATATCAAAGATAAATTTCCCATTCCTGTGATTGATGAATTATTGGATGAATTACATGAAAAATTTTATTTTACCAAGTTGGATCTTCGTTCAGGAAATCATCAAATTAGAATGAAGACAAAATATATTCCTAAAATAGTATTTCGAACTCATGAGGGTCGTTATGAATTCTTGGTCGTACCTTTTGGCCTTACCAATGCACCTTCTACATTTCAAGGGTTGATGAATTCCATTTTCAAACCCTTCCTTAGAAAATTTGTGCTAGTATTTTTTGATGATATACTAATCTACAATAGGTCTTGGAAGGATCATGTTCAACATGTTGACAAGCCACTCAAACTATTGGAGGAGAAACAATTACATGCAAAAACATCCAAATGTTTCTTTGGGGTACAAGAGGTGGAATATCTGGGTCATATTGTATCTCATGAGGGTGTTAAGGTAGACCCTAACAAAATTAAAGTCATTAAGGAATGGAAAGTCCCCACAACCATAAAGCAGTTGCAAGGATTTCTCAGGTTAACAGGGTATTATCGCAAGTTTGTTAAGAATTACGGGAGAATAGCAGCACCTCTAACAACATTATTGAATAAATATGCATTTTCATGGACTCCTGAAGCAACTAAGGCCTTTTGTAATATTCCCAATTGGCCCAAGCTAATGGGAATATTCAATTTTTCTTTTGCTTTTCTCTTTCATGAATAAAATTGTAAAGGAGGATAATAAAAATCCTAAATACTGAATAAATCAATGTCACATGTGAAGAAAGCTAAATATGGGCTATGTAAATAAGCATCCTTAGGTGTGAAAGGGGCTAAATGTTTTGACTGGGTCAACCATGACCAAATCAACAGCACTGTCTTGGAGGAGTGGCCATCATTGATGGATAGTGTAGTTTTAGATGGATATGGTTCATGTGGAAGGAGCCATTTCAATGAAGGTGGTTTAGGGTTTGCAAGATCTCAAATTATAAAAGGAAGAGGATGGTAGCATGAGAAGGTTGTTGATGTGATTACATTTTTTAGAGTATATTGTCTGTTTAGACATATCTCATTCTCCTTGCTGTTTAGCAGAGAATAGTGTTGTTTAGCACAAGGATATCCTATTTAGGAATCCCATCTATTCCCTTGAGAGGCCTCTTGGAAGAGTATTGCATTTCTTGTCCACTATTAGGCTAAATTCCAAGCTTTTTCTTCCAACTAGAACACAAATCTTGTTGAGGGTTTGGTTGTCCTTTTAAGTTGTAGCAAGTGGAGGCTAGATCTACTCAGGTCTAGGTCAATCTAATCCCTCTTTTCAGTGGGAAAGTATTCTATTCCATTGGCAAGAGAGCATTGGATCATTGGAGCATCAGATCCATATCTTGGCATCACGCCAAACTTATCTTAAACCCTATAGCATAGTTTCACTTCCAGATCTGCATTTTTCTGTAGGGGTTGTTGCAGGGACTTTTGGCATAAAATTTTGGAGGAGTGTTTTTCATGTGTTGGGAATATTCCCTTCACCTTTGAGATCCACTGAAGCGGATAATATTATTGTATACATCAAATCAGATCTAAATATTCCTATATTTCTAAAGATTTCTGCAAATTTACAGCTTTTAGATCTCAGATCTACTCCTTGTACTTCATGTTTTGCTAAAAACCCCAAGGGGAATTTGAAGAGGAGCCTATCTAGTGTACAGATCTAATATAGATCTAAGTTTTTGTACATATATCTGCTCTAGATATGAAGTGTAATATATAACTATTTTCAACCAATAAAATAATGTTGTCAAGCTCATTTAGTCATAATATATGGTTGCTGCACCTCTTTTTTAGGATTTTTCTTCATAGGAGACTTATATTTCCTATTGTACATCTTATGGGCTTCATTGTACATCTAATTTTCTGTTATAAATGTTAAAGAAGGGTATCCATATTGGCCTCTTGCTCTTACTTGGCTGAACTGCGCTATTTTCTACATTATTGTTTAATATTGCTGCATGTTTCCCATTTGGGATATTACAGTGGTATTAGAGCATCATATTGGCATAGCCTCTATTTATTGAGAAGCCAATACATATTTTCAAGAAAAGAAAAGATAGAAGAAGAATATTGATTACACAGAAGGAAAAGAAGACAAGGGTGAAACCCCTTTATTTGGAATATTGAAAGGGAAAGTGTTCTCAAAAACTCTGTTCCAAACTATGAATGAGATGAAAAGTGAAATCATGGGAGTTAGCAATGAAATACTTGCAGATCCTTTGTAGATATTTGAACATGAAAAAATCCCTATTTATTCATCTTATGTGTGTGAGAATTTAGCCACACAACCAGATCTACAACGTTGTAGCATGCCTACATTGCTAGCAAGAGAAGAAGTAGGAGAAGAGACACCTAAAGAGGAGAAACTTGGTGACTATCTCCAAGAATATGAATCTCAATCTAAATTATTCAAAGAGAATATAAGCTTCCTGGAGTTTTGTCAACTTAAATAAGAAAGGATATCCAAAATATACAAGAGAAGAAGAGGGTGCATGCATCACACTTTGGGTAAGATCTTTTTACGTAGTTTTGATGGATCCCCTGAGAGCTCAGCCAAGTCTTGGGTAAAGAAGCTTGACACATATTTCCAGCTGCATCAAGTTTTTGAAGAAGAAGCCATAAAAGTAGTAGTGCTGCACCTCCAAGGTAAGGCTTATGCCTAGTGGTTATTTTAATCTTCTTCATTGGAAAATGTAAACATCTCTACTTATGCAAATTTCACTAAGAGGTTAGTGAAAAGATTTGATTTAAGCCATCTGAAATTTCTTTGGGTGAGCAAAATAAGCCCAAGGATTCAGAACCTTTGCAAGAGATGGAAGGATCCATGAAGATAACTCCATTCCAGGACATTTTTGAGGGGGTTAAAGATCTACTACATGATTTTCCAAGGGAAAAGGCCTCACTTTAGCAAGAATATTCCTCTGAAGAAGAAGACATGAGGGTTCCTTTTCCAAAAAGAGATCATTAGAAAGGATCTCTTAATGATGAGGCATGATCCATTGATGAAGATAAGGAAGAAGAAGAGGTGAGAAGATGCTCCAGCGTTGTGACAGTAGGAGGAGATCTACTTTTATTTGGAGATGGAGGTGAAGCACTTGCTTCCACTAGGAGAACTCTTGTATCTTTGCAAGAAGCTCCCAAGGATCCTACACATGGAGATGATGAACAGAACATGTCTATGATGATAGAAAATGATACAAAACAATGGAGGGAATGTGTTCCAACATTGCATACAGTTTTTGGAACACACACAATGACAGATCAGTCCTTTGTGATCAAGACTCTTGACACCAAGGAGATGTTGGGTGTTCATGAGTTAACTACATCTAAAGGAAGCACATTAGACTGTGGGATCTTGCAGAAGGTAGGAGGAGGAGAATAGAGGAAGGAACACAACACTATCCTGATAGGAGGTTATCCACTATTGCATAGAGGAAAATATGGGGAAATTGCTCCAAGCAGAAGCACTCTTGCATTCATGAGAGTTATACCCCCTTATCTTGAGACTTCCATGCAAAAATCAGAGGTGGTTTTTTACAGTGGAAGTAGTGTTATGATGTTCCCATGTGTTATACACATGGGGATGAGCCATGAGACATCATTATCTTGTTGTAAACCACCTAGGATACCACATGATTCATGTTTGGTGAAGAATTTTTCATGCATTGATGCTCCATTCATAGATCTAGGAAGGAAGGGAGAACTAGAAGACCATACTACAACGATGAGAGTATGGGGAAGGTTCAAGGAGAGGGAAAGTATTTTTCCCCTCTCACCATTATCCATTCTCTCATCTCATACTGCACTGAGAAAGGATACTGCAAGGATCAAGGATGACGTCATCATGGAGCAAGGAAGGAAATCCTTGACTATGAAGAATTAGGAGGCAAACTCATTTGGAGAGCACTCTTCCATACATGCTGAGAGATGGTGGTCACACATGCATGCTTTGGAAAAAACAAGGAGGTTTTGGATAGATGATATCCTCCCATGGGAGACTAACTTCCAAGAACTCCCATTTTCTTTTGAGCATGTGCATATGCAAGAAGGGTAACAAGGGAGGGATAGCAACCTTCCACCTTATACCTTTGGCATGGGAGATGTCAAGGAGGGGGAGAATGGGAGGCATGTCCTTCAAACATACACCTTTAGCATGGGAAATTTAAAGGAGGAGAGAAGCAACATGGAAGAAAATTTAGTGGACACATTATCAGTGCTGTCATTGTTGAAGAGGTTAGATCCATATTGGAGATCCCAACTGTTGGTGGAGTATTCCAAGGATCTTCACACTTGCATGGTTCTTGATGACTTGCTACATGATGAAAGTTATTCAATCCTAGATGGATTCATTTATAAGAATGGTAGGATCTTATTTTCTAGATCCTCCAAGATCAAGGAGAAATTTCTACAAAGGGCCTACGAAGGGTTCTATTTCAGCCAAAAATATTCCATGAAGCTCCACAATATCATCTTGAGGAGCTACTATTAGGAGGGATTTGAAAAAGAACTATATCAGCATTATCAAAGATGCATGTGCCATGTGGAGATGGAGCAACAACATAACTCTATGGAAGAGTTAAATCAACCTTCTCTTTCTCTTGTTGAGGAAGGGGATAGATCCATGCACAACTCCATCGATATTAGGAGAATTGTTTGTGAAGAGCATGCTCTTGTTACACATGTTTTATATTTTGATTATTTGCATTATTTCATCATCTTTATGAAGGCCATGGCTCCAAAGAGGAGTATTATATATTTTAAACTTCATGGCCAATATTGGGCCACAAAAATTTCTGAATTTGGCCACTCCCTTGGAGGAAAGAGGGAGATCTTGCAACATGATGAGTGCTTTCCGAAGGCACCAAATATATCTCACACTTTCAACTATGGTGAGATGGTATGGGAAGCAAGTAAGTGGTGGGAAAACCACTTAACACATCTATATCTGATGTAGGCAGGAGATGCGTTGCATTGGTTACACATGTGGGACTATGACCCACCTCCATATATGAAAACTTTTGTTTGCATGTACATTGTTTTGATCCCATACATTGATGACATGCTTGTACTTTTTATGGGAATGTATGGACGAAGGAGGGGAGGCATGTATGTTCCCTATGGGATGAATATTCTCCATGTACCTTATGTTACATATCTGAGGGAGAACATTGGGCAAACCATTTTTATTTCATGTGATCTATTGTCTCCTTATGGGATGGGCTACTTGCATCTCATGAGAACTTTGGAGGAACAAGTCATGGAGGGATGGTTTTGTGAACACATGGCCTATGGAGGAAGTCTAAATCATGTGTGTGTCACCAAAGGAGGGAGAGATGAGTTGCAACACTCACCTTATCAGTTTCTTGAGGCCAAGCATCATTTTGGAGGGAAGGACTGTAATATTCCCAATTAGCCCAAGCTAATGGGAATATTCAATTTTGCTTTTGCTTCTCTGTTTCATGAATAAAATTGTAAAGGAGGACCATAAATCTCCTACATAGTGAATAAATCAATTCCACATGTGAACAAAGCTAAATCTAGGCTATGTAAATAATCACCCTTAGTTGTGAAAGGGGCTAAAGGTTTTGACTGGGTCAACCATGACCAAATCAACAACGTTGTCTTGGAGGAGTGGCCATCATTGATGCACAACGCAGTTTTAGATGGAGATGGTTCATGTGGAAGGATCCATTTCAATCAAGGTGGTTTAGGGTTTGCAAGCTCTCAAATTATAAAAGGAAGAGGATGGAAACATGAGAAGGTTGTTTATGAGGTTACATTTTTTAGAGTATATTTTGTGTTTAGACATATCTCATTCTCCTTACTGTTTAGCAGAGAATAGTGTTGGTTAGCACAAGGATCTCTTGTTTAGGAATCCCATCTCTTTCCTTGAGAGGCCCCTTGGAAGAGAATTGTATTTCTTGTCCATATTAGGCTAAAGGCCAAGCTTATTCTTCCAGCTACAACGTAGATCCTGTTGAGGGTTTGGTTGTCTTTGTAAGCTGTAGCAAGTGGAGGCTAGATCTACTCAGGTCTAGGCCAATGTAGTTCCTCTTTTAAGTGGGAAAGTCTTCTATTCCATTGGAAAGAGAGTATTGGATCATTGGAGCATTAGATCCATATCTTGGCATCAAGCCAAACTTATATTAAACCGTACAACACAGTTTCACTTCCAGATCTGCCTTTTTCTATAGGGGCTGTTGCAGGGAATTTTGGCATAAAATTTTGGAGGAGTGTTTTTCATGTGTTGGGAATATGACCTTCACCTTTGAGATCCACTGAAGAGGATCATATTATTGTATACATCAGATCAGATCTAGATATTCCTGTAATTCTGAATATTTCTGTAGATTTGCAGCTTTTAGATCTCAGATCTACTCCTTGTACTTCATGTTTTTCTAAAAACCCCAAGGGGAATTTGAAGAGGAGCCTATCTAGTGTACAGATCTGATATAGATCTAAATTTTTGTGCACAGATCTGCTCTAGGTCCGAAGTGGAATCTACAACTGTTTTAAGCCAATAAGATAACGTTTTCAAGGTCATTCAGTCATAATATATGGTTGCTGCACCTCTTTTTTGAGGATTTTTCTTCATAGGAGACTTCTATTTCCTCTTGTACATCTTATGGGCCTCATTGTACATCTAATTTTCTGTTATAAATGTTAAACAAGGGTCTCCATATTGGCCTCCTTCTCTTACCTAGCTGAACTGCGATATTTTATGTAGTATTGTTTAATATTGTTGCATGTTTTCCATTTGGGATATTACACCTTTGAACATCTTAAAGAGGAAATGTGCCTAGCACCACTCTTCGCTATGCTAGAATTCACAAAAACCTTTATTTTGGAATGTGATTCCTTAGGAAATGGAATTGGTGTTATTTTAATGCAAGAAGGAAGACCCGTTTATTTTGAAAGTCATCCAATCAAAGGAAAGTATTGACAGAAAGCTATTTATGAGAAGGAAATGTTGGCAATACTACATGCACTAAAGAAATGGTGACCTTACCTAATGGGAAGACACTTCAAGGTAAAAACTGATCATGATAGTCTTAAAAACTTTTTGGAGCAAAGACTCTTCAGAAGAGAAGAAAAAATGGGTCACAAAGATATTGGGTTATGACTTTGAAATCATCTACAGAAAAGGGAAGCTAAATGTCGTCGCAGATGCACTCTCAAGAAAGGATGAAGAGGTGGAAGCATTTCTTTGTGCCATTTCTATTATCCAACTAGATTGGATAACCTAAGCAGGGGATGAATGGAAGAAGGACGAAGAAGTGTGGACACTCATCCAAAATTTGCAACAAGATCATATTACATCTGATACATTTAGTTGGAAAAATGATTCCTTACGGTACAAATATCGCTTCTATATTTGTAATAATTTCCAACTAAAACAAAATATTCTTTTGGAATTACACACTTCTCCTTTAGGAGGACACTCTAGACTTTTAGAAACTTACCACTGGGTGAAGAAACATTTTATTTGGGACGGCCTTAAATCTGATATTCAAAATTTTGTGGCCGAATGTTTGGTTTGCCAACAAAATAAAGTTGAGACAATTAAGATCCCGGGTGTTATACAACCTTTATCCATTCCAAGTCAACGTTGGGAAGAGATTTCAATGGATTTTATCACAGGTTTACCTAAGTCCGAAGGAAAGAGTGTCATCATGGTGGTAGTTGATAGACTTACCAATTATGCACACTTTTGTGAATTATCTCATCCACTTAAAGCAAGTATAGTTGCTATTGAATTTATGGAAACAATTCAAAAGCTACATGGAAACCCAAAGATTATTATTTTTTTATTTTTATTTTTTTTACAGAAACGGTTATGCTGTATTTATATTCATCTTGGCCTGAAAGCCGAAAATTTGATTACAATGAGGATGTCTAAATCTTGTTGAATGAGAATGCAGCTGAAACTTGAAGACTTCTTCCTTGATAAGATATCTATAAATTCACTTTCAGATATTTTTCCCAGCTTGAAGATACAAACAAATTTATTTAAGAGCAAGCAGTAAAACATGTCAACAATCAGCTTAAGGGATGGGTTCCCAGAATTTTTCTTCGTCTTTCATCTTGACCCCGGCTGAAAGGAGAACAAATTTGTTGGCTTCAGTGTCCGCCTCTTTGTTATGAGTTCTCAGAACATGAAAGTAGTTCAAGTTCTGAAAAGCGTTTTCCAAAGCCTTAATTCGGGATATTAGCCTTGCTAGATTGAGATCCAAGGCTTGAGAATTGGAAACCATCACGTTTATAATAATCTGGGAATCACCTATAATGTTAGCTTCACTTATACTTAAATCTTTGAGGAACTTGAGGCCTTGATAGAGGGCCAAAGCCTCATCTTGGATGCTGGATGAGATTCCAAGCCCCCAAGCAAAGGAGTGAATTTTTTCCCTAGTTGGACTAACAACAACACCTCCAGCACCAGCTTTGCCCTGATTTCCCTTTGCTGCTCCATCAAAAAAGAGAGAGTGCCTTGAGTGCGAATTGAGCCAATCTTTAAAGTCAGTTTCAGATTTCCTTATTTGCCAGTCTTTAAGAGGAGGAGCGATTCTAACTGCTGTCTGAAAATGCAAGTCAAGGAATGATCCCCAAGCAATGTCCTGTTGGCTGAGATTGGAGTCGTCTTTTATATCTTTCAAGCACTCCTTTAAATGGCATTTAATCTTGATTTCTAAGACTTTGTGATTCTGTTTAATATTTCTGAAGATTCTTCTGTTGCGTTCTAGCCAGATCTGCCAACAAATAACCTTTGGCAGGACAGCCCATGCAATTTTGATTATCTGATTTTTGGGAGGAGGGCCAGGATATCTGTTTGCCCAATTAGAAAAAAGATCAGCAATGGAACGAGGGAGCAAAAAGTTGGAATCCAAATTGTGAATAAAGAAGCACCAGATCTGCTTAGAAAAATTACAATCGAGGATTAAGTGGACTACTGTCTCTGCATTATCGTTGCATAACGAACAGATGGAGGGACCAAAAAACCCTTTTCTCTGCAGAATGTCATATGTAAGGATCTTGCCATGGTAGAGAAGCCAAGCAAAAAAATTGACTTTGGGCCAAGAAGGAAAACAACAGACACCCTGCCAAGGTGCAGGGTTAGGTGGGACGTATGGCCTTTCTTTCAGCTTGGCATAGCCCATGGAGACGGTGTAGCCACTGGCATTCGGTCCCCAGCCTTTTGAATATCTTTTTCTCATGCACGTGGGGGCCAAGCCATGGAGGAGGTTGAGCAGCGTGGACCATTCGTTGGCCAGGTGAACTGGCACCTCAATATGTTTCCAGCCTGCCCAAACAGAATCGCACCAAAGTGAAATATCCCACAACGAACACAACCCCTCTCTATCCATCCAACAACGCAGCGCTCTGATGGAGGCTCTGTCTTCAATTGGGTCCTTATTCATGATTTTTTCAGTGCAAATATTGATCTTTTTGCCATTTCCAGGGATCCAGTAGGAGTGTTCATTGATTAGAGGAGCAACTTTAGCATATAGTTTGAGAAAATACAAATTAGGAAAATGGATCACATTGCCTAAATAGCTAGAACGTGGA
Source organism: Pinus albicaulis (assembly GCA_034641835.2). Taxonomy (NCBI): domain Eukaryota; kingdom Viridiplantae; phylum Streptophyta; class Pinopsida; order Pinales; family Pinaceae; genus Pinus; species Pinus albicaulis. The sequence goes on from CM076572.1 coordinate 1,306,922,898, forward strand.
CCTCTGAAGTACTTTTTCCAAAGAGCCAGTTGGGCCCAGCCTAGCTTGGACGCAATGATCCTCCATTTAATATTAGCTGCCATAGCCACGTTTTGCTGGCAGAGGTTTTTGAAATTCAAACCGCCCTCCCAAATTGGCCTAGAGATGGTTTCCCAACTGATAAGAGGAATCTTGTGATCATTCTGTTTTCCACCCTTCCAAAAAAACCTCCGCATGAACTCTTCCATTTTTTTAGTATGTTTGCCGGAGCAAGAAGCACAGTAAATTGAAAAAGAGGAAGGCTGGTAAGCACAGATTTAATAAGGACAGATTTTCCAGTAGCGTTGAGCCAGGAAAAACCCCACACCTGGATCCTAGACTTGAATTTCTCGAGCTGAGGGAGCCAATCTTTGCTTGCAGGTCTCTTAAGAAACACAGGAAGGCCCAAATATTTGAAAGAGGTCCAAGTAGAGGAGGCTGCAAAACCCAAACATCTAGAAATAGCGGAGAGCAATCTGGGCGAAGTGTTCCAGCTGAAGATATGACATTTGCCCTTATTGACAACGCTGCCTGAGGCTTCACTGAAATCATCCAAAACTGCTTTAAATTTGGAGGCAGAGGAAAGGGAGGCAGCACCCAAAAGCAAGTGTCATCCGCAAATAAGGCGTGGTTTATATTTTTGACCCCTCTTGTAATACACAGTCCATTAATATCTTGATCTTGCATCTTTTTGTCTAATAGGAAGCTGAGAATAAAGGCTTGGATGACAAAGAGCAGAGGGGAAAGGGGACACCCCTGCCTTAGCCCTCTCGAAGCTTTGAAGAAATCAGTGGCTCTTCCATTTACAAGAGGGGCAATCCATGGTTCCGAGATACAAGCCCGGATCCATTTGATGAAATTATCTCCAAAACCAAACTTTCTCATGACTTTTAAAAGAAAGCTATGATTAACTTGATCAAAAGCATTTGCTAAATCTAGTTTAATCACCATACCTTGTTCTTTTCAAAGAAGGATTGAATGAATTGCCTCTTGAACAAGGGTGAAGTTGTCCACGATCTGCCTTCCTTTGATGAAGCCTCCTTGATTCTCCGGAATAATCTTGGGGAGAATGAGCTTCAATCTGTTTTCAATTACTTTGGTGATTAGCTTGTATCCTGTGTTGCACAAGGAAATCGGGCGGAATCTGCTGAAATTTTTGGCACCTTTTTCCTTGGGAATGAGGGCTAAGAAAGCGTAGTTTGTGCTGCCTCCAATTTTCTGAGTATTTTGAGACTTTTGAACCATTTTGAGCAGATCCTTTTCAATAATCGACCAACAAACTTGAAAAAACCTGGCAGAAAAGCCATCCAGCCCAGGGGCCTTATCCGGTTCCATATCAAAAAGGGCCTTTTTGACTTCGTCTTTGGTGACTTTGGCCTCAAGGATCTCGTTCATACAAGGAGAGATTACAGAAGGAATAATGTCAAGCAGATCTGGGAGATGATCCGGATCCTTATCCTCACTATACAACTTTTAAAGTGAGAAAAGGCTGCTTTTTTAATGTCTTCAAAATCCTTGTGGGTGCTGTTGTCCTCCTTAATCTCAGAAATAGTGTTGAAGCATTTCCTGGCCTGGGCTTGTTTGTGGAAAAATGCAGAATTCCTGTCCCCTGCTTTGAGCCAGAGATTTCGAGATTTCAATCTCCAGTATTCTTCTTCAACTAAGCAGGCCTTATGAAAGCGCTGTTGTAGTTGAGCCTCTTGGTCTAACAGCTCCTCTGTGACTATAGCATGTTCCAAATGAGATTGGTGAGAGGCAAGAGCTACTTTAATGGCTTTTCTTTCTGTGATAGGGTTGGACAGGGTTTTGACCCAACATTTTAGGAATCCTTTTACTCTTCTAAGTTTCTCCTCCCAAATAAAGAACGGAGATCCATTGATAGGCTGACTCCAACTTTCCTTGACTATTTGCATGAAATCTGGTTCCTTGACCCAGAGGGGACTAAATCTAAATGGGATGGGTCCCAGATCTAGACGGGCCAGGAGCTCTAACTTTATAGGCTTGTGGTCCAAGATGCTCATAACTCATCTTATCATCCTCAATCCAATGGTCAGACTGAGATAGCAAATAAATGTTTGGAAGGATATATTCATTGTTTTTTATCTGATAAGCAAACACAATGGGTCAAGTGGTTACATCTTGCTGAATGGTGGTATAAAAATTCCTTCCATACTGCAGCAAAAATGACCCCATTTATGGCACTTTATGGATATCATCCATTGTCCATCACATCATCTTTAAGAGAAAATTCTAAGGTTCAAGCAGTGGAATATCACATCAATCATTAACAGGAATTTCTCCAACTCTTAAAGGATAACCTAAATTTGGCACAACATCGAATGAAACAACAGGCAGATCAACATCTCAGTGAGAGAAGTTTTGATGTAGGAGACTGGGTATTTTTACAGCTACAAACATAAAATAAAATTTCCCTCAAGCAAGCTAAGAAGGATAATAAATTATCGCCAAAGTACTATGGTCCTTACAAGGTGTTGCAAAATATTGGTACTATGGCATACAAATTGGAGCTTCATGCCTTCGCCAGTGAATCTAGTTTTCCATGTTTCATGCTTAAAGAAGGTTATAGGTGACAAAATTCCAGTTTAAACAATATTTACAGAACTTTATGAGTAAGGAAAAATCATATTGGAGCCTGACACAGTCACGGAAACATGAACTCGACAACTACGAAGTCGATCAATTTCAGAGTATCTCATCAAGTGGAAGAACTTACTGACTCAAGATTCTACATGGGAGGATGAGAGTTTTATACAGAAGCATCCAGAGCTACTCAAGCATTGAGGAAAATAGTTTTTTTAAGGAGAGGGGCATGTTAGGCCCCTATATTACTAGTATAGTCCCTTATTTTTGTTATTGTAACCCCTTTATTGTTATTGTTGTACCCATGTAACCCCAATATTGCTATTATTGTGCCCTTAAATTATTATTTTTAGGTCGTTTAGGATTATATTGTGACCCCATGGACTCCTATATATAGAAGGAGGTTTTTTCATTTGTATCATCCAAAAATTTTTCATTTATGTAATGTATTGGAGGTTTCCCCCTCAAAGTGGTTGATTTATAAGGTGTTGGTCTCTCTTTTATTATATTTTTGGAGCTGGTTTCATAACACTATGCCCATATCGGTCTTTGCAAAATATACAAAGGATTTCCATGTACATGTCGATGCCTACTGCATCTCATTGGGAGTTGTCTTAGCACAACCAGGAGCTGGGGATATTGAACACCCTATTGCATTTGCAAGTAAGAAGTTGTCAAGTGCGGACCGCAACTACTCAACCACAGAGAGGAAAGGATTAGCTATGGTCTATGCACTGCAGAAGTTCCACCACTATCTGCAGGGAGGTAATTTTAAGATGTTTACTAACCACTCTGATCTGATGTACCTGGTAGACAAGCCTGTGTTTTGGGGGAGATCTTCAGATCGTTGTTGGTATTTCAGGAGTTTTATTTTGAAGTAATTGTGAAACCTGGGATACTAAATGCTAGGCTAGGCCATCTGTCGCCCATTGAAAGTGGAGAAGAGCCAATTGGCTTGGAATATGGCTTACCAGATGCGCACCTATTATCCGTTAAACCAGTTGATGATCACTTTGTAGATATTATTCATTTTTAGACCACTTGAAGTATGCCCACGGAATATACGTTGAAACAGAAGAAAGAGCTAGTCAAGCGCACAACTAATATTACCTTGATTGCTGTCCAGCTATAGAAAATGGGCATAGATGAAGTATTAAGAAGGTACGTATTTGAATTCGAAAGATATGATGTATTAGCCAAGGCTCATGGAGGAGTTGCAGGAGGCCACTATGTAGGGAAAGAAACTGCGTAGAAAATTTTACGGGCTTGGTTGTGGTGGCCAATAGTGTATAGTGACACACATGAGTATTGTCACACTTGTGATGTATGTCAAAGGAAAAGGATACCACCACGCAGAGATCAGATGCCCCTGCACCCACAAGTTACTTTGCAAGCTTTTGAAAAATGGTCCATTGATTTTGTTGTACCTATCAACTCTCTAGGAAAGAAGTTAGGCGCACGCTACATAATCACTATGACAGACTATGTGACCAGATGTGTTGAGGCTAAGCATATGAAATATTAAAGTGCATAAACAACTGCAGACTTCATTTCTGAGAACATCTTGACTTGGTTTGGGTGACTTAATATTTTGTTGAGTAATCAAGGTACACACTTTGTGAATGAAACTATTCAAGCTTTGATTGAAGAATTCCATATTCATCATCAGAAGAGTACTCCATATTATCCACAAGAAAATGGTGCGGTGGGAGATTTTAATAAGATATTGGATACCACTCTCACTAATATTTTCAATGCTAATCAAAATGATTGGGATGTGCACATAACTATGGTTCTGTGGGTATACATATCCATGTGCAATAATTTAACAGGGAAGACACCTTTCAGAATGGTGTATGGGTACGAAGTTGTTATGCTTATGGAGTATATTGTCCCAAGTTTTAAAATTGTAGTGATCACTAATATCGTTAAGAAGGATATTATGGAAATACGATTGTCATAGTTGGTCGAGCTGGCAAAGGACTGATTTATTGCAGGTTTCCATCAACAAGTGCAAAAGGCATGCGAAAAGGATTATCATGATAGGCACATTAGACGAAAGGTCTTTAAATAAGAGGATTTGGTTTTGGTATATGTGCTTTAGGGTAAACTGCTTGGGTGGTTAGTTTTCGTATATCCCTCTCAGGGCTTTCCGGTGCCCGAGGTAGACAGTAAGATTAGCTATGCTGTTCACAAAGATGGCATGAGCATGTTCATATTAGCTTGAACTAACTTGAAGGAATACAATAGAGAATTACCTCTTTGACATCTTTAGAATCCTTTGGAGAGTGCTACGTAGCAAAGAAAGAGTCCTTCTTCACCGGCTCCAAATCTGAGTCCTGCAATCAGTCAAAGCACCCACGTAATTTCTAATATAACAAGTATTCTATCAATTAAATCAAAAATAAACATCTAGATTATACACATCTGAGCCATTCATATCATACTAAACAAATATTGAAACAACAATATAACATTAAGCATCGAATGGACAAAACGAACATAGTTCTATTGATTTTGAAAGAAGGAGGATTACAACCATCGGTTGTACCAAGCCCTCCTCAGTCTCCCAATCTCTCTTCTCTATCAAGTGAATAATTCCAAGCCAACAAGCTCTCTAGGAGCCTCTTTGACTCTTGGCCTTCAAAATGTCACACTATTCTCTATTCCACAAGTATACAAGAACTTTGAGCAATCCTTCGACCCTCAATTAAGAGCCTTCAGCTCCTTCTTATAGGAGAGGGAGAAGGCCATTGTTGCCCTTCTCTTTCCACTAGTTTGGAATGGAAAAGGCTTAGATGTTTCTTTGATCTCCATGCTTTTGCCTCTCTTGGAGTTCAATCTTCTATGGCAATGACCAATAATGAACTGGTGCTTCTGCAGTTTCCTTTGTGCACTGACTCCTTTGTGAGGGAAAGTCGGAGATTCAAATCTTTCTCCGCGCTCTTTTCCCAATTCAAACTTAAAACACGGGTAACACGTCCCTCCAGTGTAAACAGAGCGTTGCCCTAGCCACTAATGCGGCCAATGTATTGCTTGCCTGCGTTATAACGCTCTTGTTCTGTTCTATATATGCGTTACCCTGGCAGAAATAGGTTTAATTTAGGTCTTTGTACTTCTTCCATATTTGTCTTCCCCTCTGAGCTGATGAGGAGGTATTTTGACCTATAACAGATGCCCCCTAAAGTGTGAGGTCAGAGACGAAGATGATGCCCGAAATACTTTATAATTTGTAGAGAGAGAGAGATTGAAAGACTGAGGAAAACCTGAAACAACAACATATGTCAGAAAATATAGTATTTGCCTAGAGTCGGGCATGTCCCATGCTCAGTAGCTTTAAACAACATGATTTATATAGAATAGAGATATGAAGAATCTGTCCACCAATAGGCACAATGTGGAAGTGTCTATCATAACAGGATCAGGCTGAAGAAGCTGTCTCCATAAACAATATCGCAGCCTGGGGAAGGGAACACAACTTTAATGGTGTAGCCTTTTGCCCCAAGGTCTTGACCGCCGATTCACTTAAACTGCATATTTCTCAACATGTGAATGAGGGATTTGTCGTCGAACATGTGAGAAATCGTCTGATTACCAGTCAATAATGAAAACTGTTAACAGACGCGAAGGTGGCCACCGATAATGATGATGGTCCCTAAGATGCCCAATACAATCTAGCGAGTGTGAATAAAAGGAGTTGAAGTCGAACACTTGTAGAATCATTCGACCAAGAGCCAATGATGAAGACCCTTGATCAAACACAAGACTACCTGCCACTGATGTCTGCAAGTATCCGGGTACTGATGGGTTTCTGGATCAACTTCCTAGATAAGATGTTGAAGTCGATAGGAAGTGATCTGTCGAAAGGTAGGCACTGAGGCGTCCTACATCAGTCAACATGAAATGGAAACCAACTGATTTTGTTTATGATTTGAGATAAGGAAGAGTAAATGGGAACGTCAGATGACAAATAATTTCTGGCATAATGAACGGTTTGGTTGATAACAGGAGCAGTAGATAGCGAGATCTGTTTGAACAATAGAAGGCACTCTAGCAGGGTACTAGGCAGCTGAAGCGTGTTGAACACCAAAGAGTGTGTTAGGATTTTACCGGTGCAGGGACACTGGGAAATGAAGGCTAATACTCATATATGGTAGGGTTCGGCTAACTGCGAAAGAGTTTTCTGGGAAGTGCCATGTTCAAGAATTTTGCTGCCAAATCGACCTTTTTGAAAATGTAATAGAGGTAGCATCCATTTTGTCCAAATTTTTCCCCGTTTGATTAAGTTTAACGAGTCCAGACGAGTAAACTCGGTGAATTTTTCATGTTTAGAGAGTCTGAAAAATGTCAGGAAAGACAACTCTGTGCCCCATCTGATTAGGTTTAACGAGTCCAGATGAGCAAACTCGGTGAATTTTTCATGTTTAGAGAGTCTAAAAAATGTCATAAAAGACAACTCCATGTTCTGTTTGATTAGGTTTAACGAGTCCAGACGAGAAAACTCGGTGAATTTTTCATGTTTAGGGAGTCTGAAAAATGTCGTAAAAGACAGCTCCATTGGGGTACCTTTGTCATGTCTTGATAACCGGGCACGGCAAAGGGGTAATAGTAAGCCCGAAACAGTTCATTTTCCGTTAGTTAGTCCATCGAATCCGGAAAAGTGAGAAATCTATGTTCAATGGACGTCTACCTCATTTTTTTATGAGTACGAGGAGACGAAGTAAACTCAATTTTCTTTGTGAAATTTTAACGAGTCCAACAAAGAAAACTCGGTACCTCCGTGAAATTTTAACGAGTCACGCGGAGAAAAATTGATATACTTTTTCTGTTTAAAGAGCTTTGAAAAAGAGGAAAAGAATGGTTTCTTGTTCTTTGTCTCAGTAGTTTAACGAGCCTGACAAAGGTGACTCGGGATTTTTTCGGTTTTATGAGCGAGAAAAAGATTCCTAAAAACAAATGCTCAGTACTTCTCCATAGTTTTAACGAGCCTGAAGAAGAAAACTCTAGGTTTTTCGGATTAACGAGCAAGAAAAGACCAAAAAGAACGCTCGATGCCAACTTCGTGTAAGTTTAACAAGCCCGAAGAAGAGAACTCGAGGTTTTTCGGATTAACGAGCAAGAAAAATACCATAAAAAGAACGCTCGATAAAACATGAGTGTGTCTGCTCATAAATCTTGATCCCTTATTAGAATCATCAGTACCAAATCTCAAGAGTTGCGACATGTGTACAACGAGGAATCACGACTTTGCCAATTGACTTAAAAGAGTCATGCCCCAGAATTTGCTATAAGAAGGTCAGAAGACATTCATTTTCACTGTTTCGAGTGCTGTGAAGAAGCTCTGGAGTGGAAAAGGGGTGAAAAATTTAGCTGGTGATTATGGTCGATCCGGGCAACAATTTTCTATTCCACGAGATCCAGGTAAGAGCTAGAACCTCCTGTTATCATTTAATTCCCAATTTTTTAGTTTTTGCTGGTTCAAAATTAGGAAATTTTGAGGCCCTAGAAAAATATTTGCGCCTAACGTGGGTTAGGAGTACAACAGCCGCGTTAAATGCATAACCCGTGAGGGAAGTACGCGTTAGAATGCTCTGTTTTGTATTATCTTCTGCATTAGGCACAACATGCTTTCTAACAATTCAATTTTTTTCATTTTTGAAGTGGTCCAAGCAAATTTTAATCGGTTGGAAATGTTTCATTTGCAGGTGTTCAGCTGTTAATCATGAGTATCTGGAGAGAGAGAGAGCATGAGCGGGAAGAACGAGAGATGGTGACGGATGCGGAAAGTTTAATGGCTCTCCGGAGGTGCGGATTGCTTAAGTATGCCCGTTTAGAACTGATGAGGGGTCAAGAGGACCTCCTCAGGTGGCTGATCCAGCAGTGGGACGAGCGGCATCATGTCTTTCGGATTGGTGGCAACGAGTTCGCCATCGAAAAAGATGATGTTTACTTTTTGACCGGCTTGTCATGTCATGGGGCGAGGCCCAATTTGATGGGGTCCAGAGCTGACCCTCGTTCCACTACTAATTTGATCCATGCGCACTGCATACGTGGCACCCAGGCTGTGAGTAACCGGATACCTATTACATAGGTGACTTTGAGACCCTTGAGGTCTATTCTATGGATGATTGTTCGCTTGGCAGGTGCCAAGAGTCAGCATGTGGCGACCAAGGCCCAGATGCTCTTAGCCTTGGATTGTATGCAGCCTCAGGTTTTCGACTGGTGTGACGGTGTAGTCCGTCGGGTCCGAGCAGAGCTTACTGCATGCAAGACCCGTACTCAAAGAGAGTTTGGGTACGGTACACTGATTGTTTCTTTCATACTGGAGCGGATACCACTGATGAGGCCCAGGATCCCTACAGCGCCATTGGGTCCACGTGAGCCGAGGCAGGCTCGGTGGGCCACTTTGCTTCCACGGACTGGAGAGGGTCCCGTCCGTCACTGTTTTGATGAGGGATTTTTTGATTGGCTGGACTCTCAGATCATCATGATTGAGGATTATCCTTATGCAGGGATGAACTTCACAGGTGATCCCGAGCTAGTCCTGCCCCCTGGCACCCAGTGGGGGCCCGATGGTAAGAAAAAATGATCAGTTGTTTTCAAAGAATTTTTTGTTTTTAGCTTTTGAATGTTTATGTAATTTTTTTTTTTTTTTTTGAAGAGCAGTGAAAATTAAGTTTTGACATGAAACTTTTGCTTGCTTGACACAGATGTGGCACCCGTCCATCCAGCTGGGGCCCCTCGCTATGCACGGCGAGGATTGCAGCTACCCGCGGCTGGCGCACCTGTAGAGGAGGCGGAAGCCGGCGACGACGATGATACCCAGATTTTACATGAAATCTCCAGGAACCTGGAGGGTCTGAGTATGGGTATACCACCGCTTCCTATGTGGGAGGTTCCAGTTCGTCTACAGTGGCATACTGTGGGTGTGCCAGAGAGATACCTAGTTCTTCTGAGGAGGATAGCTAGAGCAGTTGTATGCTATTATGAGCATTAGGCTTCGCTGTTTGGAGTAGATGTATTAGTGTCAGAGCATGGCTTAGTGAGCCAAATTTTGTAAAACACCCCAAGTTTTGGGAGATTTTTTCCTTTTTGATGTTTACTGTGTACTGGACATGACACATATCTATATATATATATATTTTTGGTGATTTTGTGTTTTTAAATTTTTATGCATTTTTTGATGTGATAAAAATATATGTACTCCTGAGTAACTCTTTTACAATAAATGTGACAAATTCCAATCTAACACATAATTTGCCAAAGAATCAGCTAATGCATTAAATTCCCTAGGAACGTGCTCAAATGTGATTTTTTGAAATTGACGTTCTAAAAGTCGCACTCGTAAAAAATAACGTAACAACACAGGGTGGCGGACACGGTAATGATTGTTTAGCTGCATAATGATGAGTTGGGAATCTAACCTGACCACTAAATCAGAGATGTCACGAGATGCCTCTTCTGTGAGGAGTTGGATCACTGACATGTACTCGGCCACATTGTTGGTGGCGTTACCTAGGAAGATCCCCCCAAAACCAAGAAGGTTTGACTCAGGAGTATAGAGAACCCAAGCAGCTGAAGCAATGTGTCTAGTGTGACGACTAGCACCGTCCGCATACCCAACATATGATAACGAGTGTGATGACATCTGTGCGAAAGAAAAAAAAATTACATGAGAAAAACACTTTAAACCAAACAAATAATCCAGAAGCATCAAAATAAAAATAGGCAAAACTTTTATACATAAAATTACAAAGCATATGCCTAGTGCAAAACTAGGCGAAATACTTCTTCAGATAGAGCCCGTTGCGGGGCTCCTCGAGTGGAATTCCATTACAGTCCTGTAGTTCATAAGCCCCTTTTGAGAGGGCTTTAGTAACGATGTAAGGACTGAGTCACAATGGTTGGAGTGTTCCTGCCCCCAAGAGGTCGTGTTTTTGATCATAAAGTAGAACAAGATCGCCCTCTTGGAAAGAACGAGGCTTGACAGATTTGTCGTATTGAGCTTTAACTCGGCGCTGGTGAGCTTCAAGTGCTAGTGTAGCGTCTCGACGAGTTTCGTCCAAATGATCGAGCGAGAGCAAGCGCTCTTCTGTGGCGGTGGTGCCAGGCAGGAGTTCAACGGCCATTTTAAGCGATGGGATTTCGCACTCAATCGGAAGTACTGCCTCCAGGCTGAAAGCAAGTTGGAAAGGTGTAATATTTGAAAAGAAATACGGAATATTTTCCATGATACCTGTCTTGACCGAGATATCAATGAGTAGTGTCTTGGAAATATTACCCATGTTCCCTTCTGAATCGATAGTGTGGACCGTCGTATAAGAGGAGGGAACTATCTCAGGTTGGTCAAAAGACGGGATTTCAATTTTTATCGCCTCTGAATCAATCGTCGAAGTGCGATGGTGGAACTCTCCCCAAGGTCGTTCTTCTAATGACATGATCTCTCGAATAGCTTCGTCTGTAGGCCAGACTTCATTGAGGAGATCCTTAGAGAGAACCGTGATGGGAGAGAGGGTCGTACCTATGGTCGAAACCATATCAGTGGAGGGTTCAGATGCGACTTGGATGGCTTGGTAAGCCAACTCAACCAGCGAAAGCGGCATTTCATCTCCATAGGAATCAATATCTGAAAGCACCGGAATGATCCATGGGTCGATAGAGCCATCCGAAAAGGTGGATATCATTGCAACCGTGTTTGGGATCTGAGGTGGCGGTAGAGGAAAACAACCCAGTAGGGAAGATGTCTTCAGAAGACCGGTACCGATACTGACGTAAGAGTCAGGGACACCTCCTATTAAGGGTACATAGCTACTTGGTAAAGTGGAATAATCAGGGGTGCAGAAGGATAGCTGATCAACCGTGACTATTTTCCCATCCAATGGAAATAGGATGAGTCGGAAGACTGAAGACACAATGGAGGTCATAGCATAAGACCAACTGCTACTGAGCAATAGATTATAGTCGAGATGATGCTCTACGACTTCAACGTCCACGTTTACCGTTTTCCCACTCAGAGTGATGGGAAAGCTAGCAAGGTATCCTTTGGGTAGGAACGTGTGGCCATCGAAAGCTTTAAGGGAATTCGATGGTGGGGTTAGAGTAGGAGAACCTAAATTCAGCCAGCAAGCTTGTGACATAACGCAGGTCGAAGCACCTTCGTCTATGACAGTGCGATGGATGGGTCTCCCTTTCGACACAACCTGCACCTGGAATGCGAGTTGATGTGAGAGGCAAGGTTTAGCCTTTTCCATATCAAAGACTGCTAGCATGGAATCCTGGGGATCTATTCCACCAATGGCTGAAAGCAAGGCTTTCCTTTGTGCTGGACAGGTTTGTAATACTTCAAGCGCAGACATAGCTAACGGTGCCTGCGCCAAATCTTCTACAATATTGTAGTTTTGGGTTGCACGTGCAGAGGTATTATGAGTCGTGCGTCGAAGTGTCCCTTCAGGGGGACGAATTACAGGTTCAACAGTAGGCCTTTCGATATGAAAATAGTTGGGCGGCAACGGATTGGAACTAGTTCCAGGTTCCTGAGCATCTATGGTAGGAGTTCCATAAAGCTTGGTGCGAGTTTGAAGGTCAATACACTCGATGCCATAAATGGCAGATGGTCCTTCTCCGGAAGGATACGAACCACCATTGCCCCGTTGATGGGGTTGTGGCGGGTTGTCAACCATATGTTGATGTTGCTGCTCTTGATTGGGGAAAGGATTGTGAAGAACGACAGGTGTTCTCCCAGAATCCTTGTTAGCAATAAAATCAGTGCATTCCTGCAACCGAGGACATTTGTATGTCAAGTGGTCCTCCGCACAGATTTTACAAGGAAATCTCATGGGTTTATCCTTTCCTTTTTCATTAGCAACATTTTTCTGATTAGAGTTATTCTGATTATTCGACTGCTCTTCCGAAGAAGATGTTTTCTTCTTATTATTCCTATTTTTCCCGTTGGGTTTTTGTGAGGTTTGCACCGAATTTACCTCAGTGGAAGGGAGAGGAGTCGTTTGATGGGGGGCGGTGGCAGCCGAGGATGGCTGGGAGGTTTTCCCCCGAGACTGATTGGTGGCTACACCAGAGATCGCGCCAACGAGACCATCGGCATGAGCTCCAGTTTTCTTAGTAGCCGGAGGGTTCGGGTTACCAGGGGCATGGGGGAGCAGATCGTAAAGCGTGCCGGATTGTGAATAGATTAAATCCAGGTGCTGGGCACGACGGATACATTGATCTTCTGTCACCGCACCAGAAAGGCCAATGTCTTTAGAGATATGGGGTAAAAGAGACTTGCAAAACCAATTGGCTAAGAGATGGTCTGGTATTGGCGCTTTGACAAGCCTCCTCCTACATCTCCATTCATGAATATGGTCGGAGATGTGGGTGGCGGTGTCTTGGCGTAGTGATGTTAACAATTCTGTGCCAGTTTCCACTCTAATTGGTAGTTGAAAGTTCTTTAAGAACTCCGTCGCTAAAGCGCCAAACGCAATTATGGCAGCGCGTGGTAATTCAATGTACCACTTGGCGGCATTGCCTGTAAGGGTGCGGGAAAACAGTCGAAGGCGGACACTATCATCTACCATGGAATTGGATATGGACCACAAATGGAAGGTAGTGATGTGTGCGGCCGGGTCGTCTACATGCTTCCCGTCGAACTTCGAGATATCTAAAGGAATCTTATGCGGTATAGGAGGCCAAAGCGAGTTGTGGTTGATGGGGTCGTTTGTCAGCTTATGGATGTCGGGTATGTCCAAGGCTGCCAAGAAAGGCAATTGTGGATTTGCCCCTGAGTCTAACCAAGGCAATATGGGCTGATTACTTGGACCATAGGGTCCCCCCATCCATGTGTTACCAGAAGGGTAAGTGGGACTTTGATAAAAACCTCCCATAGGTGGAGGAGTAGGAACATACGGTTGTTGTCCATAGGGCATAGTGTATTGGGGGGCAAATGGTTGGTTTCCCCCAGCGTAAAAGTGCCCTCCCACTCCAGATGGAGGTTGGGGTTGGTTAGTCCAAATGGATGCAATAGAGTTTCCTGGAGGCATACTAGTACTTGCATAATTTGGCAACGGTATAGATCCTACACCTATGTTTGAACCACTTAAGGGGATAGTATTTACAATGGGTTGTCCCATTTGTCCTAAGGACTGCATCGGAAGAGAAATATTCCCTGCTACCTGTGTACTGATAACACTGCTCCCTGGTATAGTGGCCAGGGGGTTTGAACTCAACAGAGGGTTCCAACCGAAAGGGTTGTTAAAGGGCACCGAAGTAGTTGTGCTCGTGGGAGGAGCTACCGTGGTCCCCAACGTGGTCACGGTAGGAGTAGATGCCGAAGGGTTCGGTAAACTACTGACAGTTGTGTTGACCATAGGGTTTGGGGTAGGCATATGTTGACTACTGGGGTTACCCAGTAATGGCATAGAACTGACCACTGGCGGGGAGGATGATGGCGAACCAGGACTGGTTGCCATTGGTATCGACCCTGTGGATACCGGTGGAGAAATAGATGTTGGTGTTGCCGCAGACATATCTTGGCGCGGTGGAATCTGGATTATCACAGGTCCTAACGGGTCAGTGAGAGGAGGATTGTAATTAGGTACAACGCCTTCAGTGAAAGGGTCCTCCGGGAGTTCCGACTGATAAGGGTCTATGTGATAGTCCAGATTAGTCAGAGGAGACTGCTCTTCCGTAGAAGGCTCGGGTTCACCAAGGTTCAATCTTTCCTCTAAGGTAAGAGGAGGTAGACCTTTCTGTCGTCGAGACAGATGGCGTGGGTTAGGGGACGCCACGATGACCGGTTTAATTTTAAATTTTTTTATTAAAATGTGATATATTATGAAGTCTCAAGTGACAATAACCACACACTTACTAAAAAGAAAAGACTCTCTAAAATAAATCAGCAAGCAGCCAGTATAGGGTGCCCTGTCTGAGTACTACCATTCACTGGTGATGAAATCCAGTCTCACAATAGCATACAGAGAGGGTTGGTCAAAAGTACAGTTACGGTTACTCTAGAGCTTCGCCCGAACCCCAGACGATAGGTGTAAGCACTCTTGTGAAGATGAGTACCCTCCTAAATACTGAAGACAGAGTAGGTCCATCTGTTTCAGGTACCAGGACAGCCTGTCCCAGTCACCTTGTATAAGTCCCTAAAAGTATGGCCACTAAGGATACCTCAAATCACAGACACTATCAGGGGGGTCCACGGTCAAGGATAGTGTGCTATATGGGCAGAATACCTAGATCCCCGATCTAGTTTCGACATCCCCGAAGGGAACCCCAATATATAACACACCCACAGGATGCAGTCGAAGGCGGGATACCTTCTAGTGCACCCAAGTGTTGTCTCGCGCTAAGCTCTGGTAAAGGAATGGTCCCAATAATGTGAGTGCAGCAGGATTTCACTCGTTAATGACTCTATTTTTCAAGTTTTGAGATCTTGGGTAGTTTTCTCACTTTCCTAACCCAAGATCCTAGCCTGAACTACTGTTTGTGTGAGCTCAAAAAGAGTTATTAGATTGATTTTATTATCGCTTTGTTTTTAGTGTACTTTGTTATTAGTCTTGTGGAGGGGGAATGGACGTATGAAGTATAGTGAGACTCTGACTCAAGAAACCATGCAAAACATGCTCTAAATATTAACTTCAATGAAGAGTGTTTCTACAAGGAGAGGTTTCTTTTTCAATCATCCATGCACCAACATGTAAATAACACAGCTCAACTTTCAAGATTCAGACTTGTATCTACCTCTTTAACAGTCTGTGAACTAAACTTTTCAGAATAAACTCAACTAAATGCAGAAAAAAAAAATTCTCTTTAAAAAAGTAAATGCTTTGCACACTAACTAAATAAGAGAAACAAATAATCAATGCTAGCTTTAGCAGACAAGCACAGGGATTCAGTCTGTAAAAGGTACTAGTGGCCAAAAAACTCTACAGCTAAAACACAGTCACAATAGTGAACAGCAGGGTTTTTGGCTGAGTAACGCTCTGTCTGTGAGAAAATACAACGTTATAACGCACTATATTTAAGCCTAGACCACGTTATAACGCACTGGATAAACTGCATAGGTCGCGTTAACCAGGGAAAAGCTCTTCAGTTGGCCAGACAGGAACAGGTTTGAACTCTGCAAGTGTTTGGTATGTCTACCGGGCATCAAAAAATGGTCGGAAGGATACTGAACAGAGGAGAGAAGAAATGAAGGAAGAAATAGTCCGGAAACTATGGGGACACTCCCCAGTGGAGTCACCAATTCTGCTTTAGGGTAAACTGCTTGGGTGGTTGGTTTTCGTGGATCCCTCTCAGGGCTTTCCGGTGCCCGAGGCAGACAGTAAGATTAGCTATGATGTTCACAAAGATGGCATGAGCATGTTCATGTTAGCTTGAAATAACTTGAAGGAATACAATAGAGAATTACCTCTTTGATGGTCTTGGAATCTCTTGGAGAACGCTGAGCAGCAAAGTAAGAGTCCTTCTTCGCCGGCTCCAAATCTGAGACCTGCAATCAGTCAAAGCACCCGCGTAACTTCTAATATAACAAGTATTCTATCAATTAAATCAACAATAAACATCTAGATTATACACATCTGAGCCATTCATATCATACTAAACAAATATTTAAACAACAATATAACATTAAGCATCGAATGGACAAAACGAACATAGTTCTATTGATTTTGAAAGAAGGAGGATTACAACCATCGGTTGTACCAAGCCCTCCTCAGTCTCCCAATCTCTCTTCTCTATCAAGTGAAGAAGTCCAAGCCAACAAGCTCTCTAGGAGCCTCTTTGACTCTTGGCCTTCACAATGTCACACTATTCTCTATTCCACAAGTATACAAGAACCTTGAGCAATCCTTCAACCTTCAATTAAGAGCCTTCAGCTCCTTCTTATAGGAGAGGGAGAAGGCCATTGTTTCCCTTCTCTTTCCACTAGTTTGGAATGGAAAAATCTTAGATGTTTCTTTGATCTCCATGCTTTTTCCTCTTTTGGAGTTCAGTCTTCTATGGCAATGACCAATAATGAACTGGTGCTTCTGCAGTTTCCTTTGTGAACTGACTCCTTTGTGAGGGAAAGTCGGAGATTCAAATCATTCTCCGCGCTCTTTTCCCAATTCAAACTTAAAACACGGGTAACGCGTCCCTCCAGTGTAAACAGAGCGTTTCCCTAGCCACTAACGCGGCCAATGTATTGCTTGCCTGCGTTATAACGCTCTTGTTCTGTTCTATATATGTGTTACCCTGGCAGAAATAGGTTTAATTTAGGTCTTTGTACTTCTTCCATATTTGTCTTCCCCTCTGAGCTGATGAGGAGGTATTTTGACCTGTAACAATATGACAACAATTTTGTGCACCACTGAGGGAATTTCAAAATGAATTGGCTTAGACTATATATTATCAAGGAGATCATAGACTAAGGGGCGGTACGACTAGCCATAGTAAGCGGAGAAGAACTTCTTGGGTATGTAAATGGAAGTTGGTTGAAAGCATATAGGTGTTAGCATAAGGAGTAACTCCTTGAGTGCAAAGGAGTAATCCTTACGCATCATAATTCATTTCAAAGTAAAATATTTTGAATGGTGGGATGGCTTCTTAAGAAGTTTGAAATGGTTTCTACTCTTTTAGACCTTCATGCATTTGGCAAGCTGTGGAAATTATAAATTGTATGGATAAATTTGTAGTATAGGGTATAATATTGTGACGGATTAAAGGTGACTTATAACTGGTACTTAGTCTAAGAGATATACACATCTTAAATCAATCATAGAGCTATAAGAGTGGCCTTCTACATAAACTTTGTTTTATGTAAAGGAAACAACATTTAGAAATAAGAATACATGCATAAAGAGTCTCACAAATCCTTCATGAAACCTTCACTAGCATGCTCTACATAACATATAGATGATTTGCAGAAATATAAACAGTAGATAATTAACTATTAGATCCTCTAACAGTTCTCTTACTCATAATTTTCTAGCTGGTGCAACTCATAAATTAGACGAATTAAATAACAAGAGAAACAAACCATATATTAGATTGTCTTTGAAACAAAAAGTCCTCCAGCATGAAGTACATAAGGATTTTTCTATATTATGAAAAATTATTTAGGTCGACCAAAATACAACCCTGAAATGGCATTTACAACTGACATTTATAGAGAGAGGCACCAACTCCATCTCTCCTAAAAAGAAGGATCCACTCTTCCTCTCATTACTTATGAATTATATCATATTGAAAGCATATCCTATTGAAATATAACTAACAGGGAAAATGTAGATAGGAAGAAAGAAGACAATTCGAACTGTGTCGTTGAGTGTTCTGCCAACCTGCCCACTTCTCTACTGATTTATATCTTCATGATCTTGGTTCTTTAAAGCCCACGTGTCTTCATTAAATGTGTCATTTATCAACCTCAAAACCAGTTATCAACCATGACTTGACATGTCCATATAATCAAGATTCCTTATCATCCTTGGACTAGCTCAAAAATGCTGCTGACAGCTGTCAAAATTCATTTAAAATAGATGCAACTAGATCTTCCGATAAAAATTTGTAACTGTGCAAAAATTGTAACGCTACTGAAATTTTCGGTAACACTCTATTTCACTTTTAAAAATGCACAACAAGATCCTTGAAAAATTCTATGCAGACTTAAACATACTAAAAATTGAGCTATTCCAAAATATAACTAGTAGGAAAAAAGGTATTTCATTGGGACATCCTTTTACCTCTCCTCCATATGAGCTGCAACTTCTACAAGCTTGTCTAAATCTATTTTTCTGTGAACTATTGATTTTGACCTTGTAGTCCTGGTCGCTGTCTCTTTTGCAATGGCCTTTTTCTCTTCTGGTATTTTCTGGATTTTTCTTCTTTTGGAGGATCTCGTTTGTTGGTCTGAAGGGGCTTTACCCTTATATTTCTTCTTGGACCCACTAGATTCTGAAATTGAAGGAGTTACAGTCTATAACCCTCATATTGCCTCTCCACATCTATTAATTGTGTCATCAACTTTGGGTTATGCAGGGCTTTATATTTCGACCTAAATTTGTTGCTGGTTCTTGTATGTATCTTCCTGCTACCAACAACTTGTCTTGCATCCTTTTGTCTTTTCTTCTAGCCAATATCATACCCTACATCCTTCAAGAGCTGCTCATATGATTTGGTAGACTGATAATCCTTCTAAACCTTTTGCTAAAAATTTTCTATCGAAACTTCCAGCAGCACTAGTTCTTTTGATTTTTTTGCAACTACAGACTTTCCTTTTTGTGCTCTAGCATATACCTTAGGAAAAGGAGAAATAGGATGCACAATATTCATTTATTTGGGCTTGCTAGTAGATGAACCTTCTCCTTTTTCAAACTTCTCTTCAAATTTGGTTGGGGGAGCCTTCTCCTTTTTTCCCTTAGCCTTCTTGTAGAGTATTGTTGTGAGGCTAGAGATAGCTGAGCAAGAATGTTTTGTGTAGGTGCAGGTTGGCTTGCCTTGTAAAATAGGAAGTTCTCCCAAGTCTAATTTCTTCTTTTGAGTTCTTAAACAACCAACACCTTGATAAGAGCTTGATGGTAGATGCAATACTCTGAAGCTGCTGCATGGGTTTGTATCCTAGCTGACATCTTAGTCAATATTTTCAGCAGGAAGAATGGTACGTTGAGAGTCTTCATACCTACTATCGTCACTCAGATTTTCCTTGAAGTTGTTGGAAAAGGAAAGGGGTCAGAGGTAACCACAAACCAGCCTTCAGATACAAAATCTAGCCAATCTGTACCCAGAGAGGGCTCTCTCTATAAAATTTAGCTTTGTTTTGTAAAGTATTAGGCTAGTTATAAAGTTCAGGGGTTTTGTTTGAATTTAGGTTGATGGAATTCTTTAGCTGAGATCAAGATCAAATAGTTTCAGTCCATTGGGCTAATCCAGTCAAAGGATTGGTTGCACTGGCTTAATTTTTTTAACAAAAGATGGTTTATCAGGGAAAGATAATCAAACTAGAAACAATTATAGATCTAAAGTGAATGGAACGGAATTCAAATGGATGAAAGGCAATAAAGAATCTTTCAACAAATTCAAGCGAAGAGAAATAGATTGATTATCAATAAAGAGCAGTTAAGTATTCTTTACTAAATAACCAAAGATGTATGAACTAGACAAACAGGAGCAATTAAGAATTCGTTGTTTAAACCAGTTTGGAAGAAAACATTTAGAATAATAACAATTGAAATAAGATTACACCTAAGTACTTTCTGATTTAATCCTTTTCGTTAAATATTAAGATAATGGAACATATATGATATTGTAAACAAATATTAAAATTCAAAACATGAGATATAAATGACTTATTGATCCTTCATTTGATGCATGAATCCTGAGAAAAGTCTTCTGCCTCAATTCCTTGTCCACTTTTGCCACGGAAAATTTCTCCAAAGCTCTTCATTCCAAAATATTCAATGTTACATCAGAGTATAAGAATCCACCTTCAATAATCCGATTGAGGGCTTATTTATTCAAAAAATCATACAAAATATCTCTTAACAAAATGAGATATAATCTAAGATGACTCACAAATAAGTTACAATAAAAATAGAGACAAATGGTCTCGTAGATAAGAAAAAAAGCAACTGATGTTGTGCTGTTTCCTCCTTTTGAGAATGTGTTGGAGGAAGGACCTATATTTTAGCTCATTGTTGTCCTCTTCAGCAATTTTGTTCTAACTGACTTGCTTCACTGATACTCTTTGTTCTTACTGATACACTTTAACTGAACTAATACTCTTTGACCTTTGTTTGTCCCTTTATCCTTTATACTATAGTAAATAGGCAAAATTTCATATAAGGATAAATTTTACAAAAGTTCCAACAGATCTTCCCACCATTTATCTTCTACTATTCTTGTTCGTTGAAGCTTCCTCAATGTTTCATTAGCCTCGGTATATCTGAAGAAATTAGGCTGATTAGGAAACAAATGTTTTACTTCATGTTCAAGATAAAACAAATTCTCTAATCTGTCATGAAGATTCCTTCCTGTAAGTAATGTTGCTTCTGATGAAATGGTTGAGGAACTGGCTTGGTTGTGAGCATGTATGTCCAATTTCTTAACATAAGTTTCCAGGTCCATTATTTTATCTTCTAAAACCATAGGGCTGGGCAACCCTTTATTCAATAAAATATCAAACCTTTCTCTGAAAGCAATGATTTCACTTTGCATGTCAAAGCATCTTCGTTCTAAATTTTTCATAAGAGCTCTTTTAGTAAAAACTCTTTTTATCTCCAAGATTGTTGCAGTTCTGTCCTAAATACCCAAATCTACAAGTTGGTGTCTGGTTTGGGTGTTTAGAAATTTTATAAGCTGATTGGCTTCCTTAGGCCTATTTCCTAATTCTGCTCGTGTATTCTCAACTTCATCCAGAGCTACTTTGACCAAATCATTCTGCTCGTATATTATCTGGATTGAAGACCAGATATATTTTATTGACTGAATAATATCATCCCAAATAATGTCATTTATTTCTCTTAAAGGTTTCTCCAATGTGAGATCCCTTTCCAAAGCTTTAACTAATTTTTCCAACTTTTTGACTTCTCTTGTTTTGTCAGCAACAGTCATTTTTGAAAGATCGTATTTCTGTTCCAAAATAATAAGCTGTAACTTTGTGTGCTTAAGTTTTGTTACTTGCAGTTTCAAGTCATTCATTTGCTTTACTAATTCTTCTGTACTCAAATTTGAAGTATTTACCTGTGATGGCTCTGCTGGTTGACCTATTGGACCTGCGATAACCTCTGCTGTAGATACTGGAACACTGGACTTCTTGTCTTTTAATGTTTGTTCCAGCTCTTTTTCTGTTTCAATTAGTTGCTCATTCATTTTCAGGAGCAACTCCATCATTTCTTCTTCATATTTCTTCTTTATTACTTCTTCAGTTTGAGGATGTCTTAAAGCTGGCAATTTCAACTGCTTCCTCAAAGCTGCAATTTCATCATCTTTTTTCTTGATTAGAGCTTCTATACATTTGAAATCCTTTGGATTATGACCCAAACCAATTATTATTTCCTCCAATGTTTTTATCCCATTATCTTTGGCTTGAGAAGAATCCTTTTCAATCTGCAATTGTGTACTAGTGTTCTCCAAAGAATCCTGTAACTTGTGAGCTGCCATTGCCTTATCAGTCAAAGTAGAATAGATCATTTCACCAGTCTACTTATGTAACTCAATCTGATCTAAAGGATGGATATCCTTTGCTAGGACTTCAAAAATTTTCCTAATATAATCAACATTTGTTTGGGGTTGTTGCACCTTGGGTTTGAAATGGCTCATTAACATTTTTCCCTGTTGGATGTCAAAAGCCAACATCAATCTTTTTTGATTCTTTGGAGCCATTTTCAAATATTTATTATATACTTGAATTTTCAGTGGATCATTCCTGGCCTTGATATTGATAAATGTCTTCTTTATATCCCCTGCATCTTTAACTGGTGTTTTGAAAGAAGATATTTCAACACTCTGTTGCTTTTGTAGATCTTTCCTTTGTGAAGTAGTGGATGCTCCACTGACTGTACCTGTTTTTTGACTGCCCAATTGTTCTGGTCCTTGACTATCAAGGATTTCATCAATAGATTCTACTTCTGGAGGGGTATTCAATTTCTATCTCTTGGCTTGAGGCTGTTGTGAAGATCCAGTGAGAGGGGTAGCAGCTTCAGCTTCTTTCTTTTTTCCCTTTTCCACATTTAATGGATTCTGCAAAATTGGCATTTCTACTGGATTGGTTTGAATGGAAGAAACCTGTACTTGATCCTGTCCCTTGGAAGTTTGAGGTTGTTCTATCATAGTGAATGTTTCTTTAACTTTTGTATCAACCTCTTTCTCTTTTCCCTTAGATGATACTGCAATGTTTCCTTGTAACTCCTGCTGAATAATCCCAGCTAAGGAAGGACCAACCTCTGATCTTGGTACCTATGCAAAAGAGTCTAGTTCAAGCATATTTTCAAGATCTTTCATAACATTGTCTACATTGAGCCCCTTTAATTTTCAAATACCTTAGCACTTAGGGGAAATTATTGAAATCTTTAGGGAAAAATGAAGGGGAAGTTAATAATATTGACTTTGCTTTGCTGTGAATTTTTTCCAACGTAGTATCTGCCTTTGCACTTGTGATGAAAGTACAATTGAACACATTTAGAACCATCATTCATCACATTTAATTCTGCAACAACATCTACCTACCCTACCTACTTTACTCTACCATTTTCTCTTCTTTATTAGGGTGCACTTAGACTGAAAAACCCTTATCAATATTCTTTTTCTTTTACATGACAAGCCTATCTAAGTCTACACTTATTACATCCAAGGGCTCAAATTAAACTATTGAGCATCTTTTATTAACTCTACCTATCTACTTATCTGCCAAGATTAAACTGTTTGGCCAGATATTTATTCTCTATTCTACAACATGAAATTGAAAAATGAATGAGTCAAGTTTAAATGGTTTGACTCTTCATAAATTGTGGCAAAAGTTTGACAAGCTGCACACAATTTTGTTTATTACATCAGAGCAAAAAGTAGTGGCATTTAGACTTGCACACTTTCCTTGGCCTTTCTTTTGGTGGGGTTCATTTTCTTTCACTTTTTTGGCCAATTTAATTTTTTCACCCTTTGATTTTTATTTTAGGATATACCCTCTTTACATTTTTTAAATTTTTTGATTTTTTGATTTTTTAAGAATATGGAACACCTTTTGCAACAAGAAAAAGGTTTGAACATATTGCATAATTCAACAAGTCAATCATGAAAAATGATACCTATTGGTATAGGAGTCTAACACTGGCTCCACTTGGGGATGGCTTTTCCTAGTGAAAAGTCAAGAACAGAAGGTCAGATGCCTTAAAACTCCTTTAACTGAACTATGAAATCTTCTTTTTCTGGTGGCTTTATTGTATATATGATAGTAAAACTTCTGAAGCTTAGGGCCTTCACTTCGGGCTTCAACTTCAGCAAGTCACCATCCAATCAAAATTGATGCATTAGAAAGGATATAATATATACATGTCAAAAATTATAATATCCTAATAGATAGGATCAAAGTAGTGTTTTAACATCCGACCATTAACTGGCCCTTCCTCAGCTTCTGATCCATCCAAATTCTTCAAAAAATATGTGTTATTTCCCTGTAAAGCATGAATGATGTAAGGTCCTTTCCATAAGAAATCAAATTCTCCATGTTTTCCTTTATCTTCCCTTCTAGAATCCCATCTTAAAACTTTGTCTCCCAGTTGAAAATCTTCTTCTTTGGTCCTTTTTTCAAACATCTTCTTTAATTTTTCCTGCAAAACTTGGGATCATTGATACACTTCTTCTCTGGTCTGCTGCAAGTGAATTGTTTGATTTATTCTTCTCTGAATATCATTTGGTTCTACTTGAGCCTCCTGAAGTAACTTCATTACAGGAACTCCTAAAGATGATGGAAATATAGCCTCAATACCATAAACTAATTCATATGGACTGGTCCCAATTGATTTTTTGGTAGTAAGTCTGTCTGCCCACAATGCATTGGTAAGTTTCTTATGCCAATTATTCTTATTTTCTTCCAATAATTTTTTAATGATATTAATGAGGCTTTTATTGGAAGATTCAGCCAGTCCATTACCTTGAGGATAATAGGCTTTTGAATGGCCTAAAGTGATGTGATATTTATTGCAGAAAATAATCATTTTCTTAGACTTGAAAGCAGCAGCATTATCAATTATAATTTTCTCAGGACAACCAAATCTTGAAAGTATATTGGTTTCTAAGAATCCTATAATTACAGAATCATTGGCTTGTCTGGATGGGATTACTTCAATCCATTTAGTAAAGTAATTTGTGGCAGTGAGGATCCATCTCTGTTGGCCAGAAGAAGGAGGATGGATTTCTCCAATAAAATCCAGGCCCCATTGTTGAAAGGGTTTCTCGGTGGAAATTGGTTTCAATGGTAAAGGTAATAATTTTCTCTTGCGTTCAAAGATCTGGCACGTATGGCAAGCAGTTACAAATTTCTTTACATCTGAAAATAAGGTTGCCCAATAAAAACCAGCCCTTAAGATCTTATCTGCAGTTGACTTCCAGTAGAGGTGTCCACCACAATCTCCTGCATGGAATTCATTGAGAACCTTGTAAGCTTCATCTTTTAATAAAAAATTTAATAGAATTCCATCATGATTCTTCCAAAATAGAGCATTATCTAAAATACAATACTTTAAAGATGTCATTTCCAAAAACCTTTGTTTCGTTTTGGATAACCCTGGAGGAGCTTGCAGGTTTAAGAAAACATAAATGATATCAGCATACCAAGGTGAGTCTAAAAAGGCCTGATTGATTTGTGGAGTCGCCATCTCCTGTTCGTCATCCAGTTCATTAATATTTAGGGCTTGGCAATTTGTTTCAGTCATGAGTTGAGCCAAACCTTGTCCTTTTATGAGTTTTGTAGGTCTTATTTCAATATCATATTCTAATATGGTAGCTATCCATTTACCTCTTTTGCCTTCAATTCCATCTTCAGTTAAGATGTCTTTAACGACAGCATTAGGCACATAAGCTATCACATGAGAATACAATATATAAACTCTGAAATATTTAATTGCTTTCACAAGTGCAAAAGCTTGTTTCTCCATGATATTGTATTTCAATGATGCATCTCTAAGTTCTTTACTAAAAAAGGCTATAGGTTTTTCACATCCTTGATCATCCTTTTGTAATAAGACAGCTGCAACTGTATGTTCAGAAGAAAATGAAAAAAATTATGAAATCTCTATCAAATTTTGGACTAGTAAGAACTGGTGTTCTAGTTAAAGCCATTTTGATTTCTTTAAATGATTGCTTGGCTTCTATTGTCCACTTAATACTCGAATCCTTTCTTAACATGTTAGTAAGCAGTCTAAGTAATTCAGCTAAACTAGAAATGAATCTTCTCAAAAAATTGATCTTTCCTATGAAAGCTTGAAGTTCTTTAATATTCCTGGGATGAGGTATCTGTAATATGGCTTGTATTCTTTCAGGGTCAATTCTAATGCCATCTTTTGAAATGATATGACCTAGGAGTTTACCTTCTTCAAGACCAAATAATGACATTTTAGGATTTAAATAAATACCATACTTTCTGCACTTTATAAACACCTGTCTAAGATGGTCCAAATGTTGCTGATCTGTTTTGGAAAAAACAGTCTAATCATCCAGATATATGACCAGAAAATCATGAATTTCTTTGGAAAAAATAATGCCCATTGCTCTTTGGAAGGTTGCTCCTGCATTTTTGAGTCCAAAAGGCATCTTAACGTATTTGAATGTACCCCATGGTGTTGTAAAAGTTGTCTTGTCTTGATCATCAGGATGAACCAGAATCTGGTTGTATCCCGAGAATCCATCCAGAAGAGAAATCCTTGAAGAACCTACTACCCTTTGTAAGATATGGTCCATTTTAAGTAAAGGATAGTTATCTTTTAAAGAAACTTTGTTTAAATTTCTCATATCAACACATAGTCTAATCTCTCACGTTTTCTTCCTTGTTGGTACCAAATTAGAAACCCATTCAGAAAACCTAATAGGAGCAATTATTCCTGCTTCATACATTATTTTAATTTCTTTCTCAATTGAAGGTAATAGCACATGGTTGATTCTTCTAAGTTTATATTTAAATGGTTTCTGATCTGGTTTTAAAGGTATTGTATGTTGAATTATTGATGTATCATATGATTTCATATCTTCATAACTCCAGGTGAAAACATCCTGGAATTCTTTTAAAAGTTCAACATATTTAACTTTTTGATCCACTGGCAGAGATTTAGATAACTTAACCATCTTAGGATTTCCTTCCATTCCCAAATTGAATTCTTCAATATCAACTTTTAACGGTTCCATTTTGGGTTTTAGTGGAATGTCATTTGATTCAAAAAGATCTTCCAAAGGAGTTAATCCTTTAGGTAAATGATTATCTTTTAGATTAATAATTTCAGATTCATCTTCTATGATCTCATCGACTTCCATTTGTTTCAGATCCTGCATATCTTTTTTGGTGAGTTTAGTTGGGTGAAGCATCTGAATTGCAGTCTCTTTTGAAATATATGTTTCTTTTTCCTCTATTTGATCAGATTCATTGATTGTTGTGTCTTCATCTATACTACTGTTAGAGAAATCATTTTCTAAGGTCAAAAAATTATTTATCTGATTATTATTTACAAACACTTTCCAATTCATAAGATTATCCGGTATAGCAGGTCTATGTCTAATCTCAGCTGTGAACTGATGATTAGGTCCAAAAGGTAATTTACAAGTGCTAGCGAACATTGCCAGACTATGAGCATGCAAATTTTGTTTTCTAGGAATTTTGGCAAGTTGAGCCTGTAGAAAAGTATTGAGAATTTCCACAACTGTTTCTCTGTATTGTCTTAATCTGGGATCTTTTGTCAAAAATTCACCATTGATCTGTTGAATAATTAACTCAGAGTCTCCTATGATTGATACTCTAATTTCTCCTAATTTTTTGACATGTTTAAGCCCTAGCAAAAGAGCCTCATATTCTGCCATATTATTAGTGCATCTAAAGTTCAATCTATAAGCATGGCCTTCAGCATGATCATTTTCAACGTTGTGTATCCAAATTCCAGCTCCTGCTCCTAACTTATTTACTAAACCATCAAATTCTAAATGCCAAAGAATTTCATGTTCATAATCTTCATCGACTGTTTTGACAACTTTCTTAACAGGGACATCTGGTTTTTCAGTTTTATCTAGTATTTCTTGAATGTCTGACGTTTCTTTGTTTTCAAAAATTTCTTTGATTTAAACAGTAGATTTATTTGCAGTTTCTATTTCAGGTGCTTCTAATTCAGTAGGAAGGTCAAATTCAGCATTATAGAGGATGAATGAGTCCATATCAGAATGTACTAAGTAAACAGGGAAGTTTTCAGGCTTCTCCTGACTACTGACTAAATATTTCATCAAGGTTTCTCTGTATAGTCTTTTAGGTTGACCGAACACTGAAATAGTAGCATATGACATATCCAATTGAATATATCCTCCGAGTTTGGCACCCCAGGATCTGGACAACAACATACCATATTTGGGAGGAAAATCTCCTACTACTATATCCATCAGAATAGATTTCACAGGGTATTGCACCAAAGTAATACACAAATCTTTAATCAAACCTAAACATCTTACCTGACTTGAATCAAAAGAAAAGAGATCTTTGTATGGTCTATTAATGTCTAGGTTTAATCTTTCCATCACAGCCTTGGGCATTAAATTGCGAGACACTCCAGAATCAAGCATGGCATTATGAAGTATTTTTTCATGTACATTCAAACTCACATAAAATGGAGGAGTTCGTCCACTTTCTGGTTTTCCATTTACTTCAAGGCAAAAAAGTAATTTGGGTTTATCATCAAAAAAATTTACTGAATCATCCATTCCAGTAATGTTAAGGGATCTGTTGATTTGGCTTCTATAGAAATCATGTTTAGCTAATTCTTCCAATGGAACGGCTATCTTTAATTTTCCTATTTCAGCTTCTAGATTGAAATATTTTTCTGTTTGAACTATATTATTTTGAACAGTTCGATTTTCTCTATTTTTTGTGTCTCCAATGTTTTTCTCTTTTTCAATATTGGGATTATGAGTTGAAGGTGTTTTTGAATTAACTTCTGCTGGTTCTTCTACATTTCCGGTAGGAGGAGAAGTATTGGAAAGTTTTTTATTATTAGGTTGATTATCAGACACATCTTCAATTATTGGGTTAGCAGGGTTAGGACTTGCTCTAGAAATAATTTGTACAGGAGGAGTGTTAGTTTTACCTTTGATGTTTTGTTTTACTGCTTTCTGTTTGCTATTTTCTGGCACGTCAATCTGTCTGCTTCTCAAATTGTATTGTTTATGAACTTCATAAATTGCTGAGTCATATCCTTCTTTAAAATCAAAATTTTCTCCTGAATGAGTTTGAAATGTTTCAAGAATGTGATTTTCTTGATCATCTTGAGATAGGAAAACTTTTGGTTCATTCTTGTTTTCAGTCAAGTTATTTATTTCAACATTCTCGGTTGGTTCCTCAGTATATGAACCTTCAACGAAATTTTCCTGGAATGGTGGCCTGATGTTTTGGTCAGGAACATTTTTTCCAGTATTTTGGTTTTGATTTCTTCTAAAGTTTGGGTTTCTAACAGCATTTTGACCATCACCGGAAGACTTCCTTTCGATTGTCTCTACTCTGTCTCCTAGTCTTTCCATCCCTTTAATAATTTCATCCATCTTTCTTTCAAAAGCCGAAGGCTCTTCATTTATAGGCATCCTTTTTTCAGCTCTAGCTCTAGCTCGTTTTTCTATTAGGTTAGCTTCAACACTAACAACTATGCTTTGCATATCTTTTAGAGTTTTAGGAGCTTTTTCCCTAAGAGAATATGCTATGTCAGAATCAAACCCATCGGGAAATTTAACCAATACTGAATCTGGAGGAGGTCTAAGGTTTTGGGGAATATCATTGTAAGCTTCATTGAATCTAATGATATAATATTTCACTGCTTCATTGGGTCCTCTTTTCAATTTTCCAAAGTCTGATAGGATTTGAAGAGGATCTTTCTTCTTTTCCCATCTATTTAAAAATAATCTATAAAGGGCTGGTAAGTCAGCAACACTTTTTGGAGCAAGAGCTCTAAACCATGTCCTGACTTCTCCAGTAAGACTCTGGACAAAAATTCTCATTCTTACATCATCAGTATCTATTTCATAAAACTCAAAGTAATATGTCATCCTTTTGGTATGTTGTTGAGCAGTGTAAGTACCAGAACCATCGAAAGGTGTGATTTTAATCTGATAATCTTGGGGCAAAGCAGCAGGGTTTCCTAGCAACCTTAACGGAGAATATCTGTTTGCCATCAGAAGGTGTAATGGAATAATAGGTGATGATGGTCTGGAAGTAGTGGGTGGAGGGGAAGAAGAGGTAGCTTGTGTTTGAGAAGTTTGGGGAAAAGCAGATGAACTTGGGGAAGCTGAAGTAATGACAGAAGTGTTTGAAGTTTCTTCAAAGGTCAGCTCAGATTGAATGGAATTTTGTAGATGTTTGTCAAGATGTGAAGTGATAAACTCAAATTGAAAATAATCAAGAAATAATGGATCAGGAACCAGATTGGACAACTGAGATTCAGAAAAATTTATGAATAGAGAAGTTTCAAAATGTTCATCAAATGGTTCGTCTTCAAGATACACAAACTTCACAGGACAAGATTTTGATCTAAAAAGAGGTCGAGAACTCCTAGAGCTTTCTTGACTCTCTTGTCTTCTCAGAATTCTAGGAATCAGATTTGGATTCTCAAATATCGGTGGTGGGTTAGGGTCAGGATTTGACCTGGTATAATGAGTCCTTTCTGAAGCCAGTTTTCTGGATGATTTATATTTTTGGTGTTTTGTTTTAAATAAAATGAAAGTACAACTTCGACAAACTCTTCAAGAAATTTAAGATTTTGGGTTAAAATTTTCTCAAAGATTTATTGAACTAGAGAAACTGATTAAATGTCTAAAACTAAAATTCACTCTATAAACTAGACCGGAGATTGACTGAAGTAGCATTTATTTACTATGCAATTGCAGAGCAAAAATCATTTCAAAGGCTACCTGGCTAATCTTCAGACTCCGTCTGTAGTTTATAAATCAAACAATAGTAAAAACGATTCAGTTCCCCAGTATGGTCGCCACTATGTTATCACTCAAATTTTCCTTGAAGTTGCTGGAAAAGGAAAGCGGTCTGAGGTAACCACAAACCAACCTTCAGGTACAGAATCTAGCCAATTTGTACCCAGAGAGGGCTCTCTCTATAAAATTTAGCTTTGTTTTGTAAAGTATTAGGCTAGTTATAAAGTTTAGGGGTTTTGATTGAATTTAGGTTGATGGAATTCTTTAGCTGAGATCAAGATCAAATAGTTTCAGTCCATTGGGCTAATGGAGTCAAAGGATTGGCTGCACTGGCTTAAGTTTTTTAACAAAAGATGGTTTATCAGGGCAAGATAATCAAACTAGAAACAATTATAGATCTAAAGTGAATGGAATGGAATTCAAACGAATGAAAGGCAATAAAGAATCTTTCAACACATTCAAGAGAAGAGAAATAGATTGATTATCAATAAAGAGCAGTTAAGTATTCTTTACTAAATAACCAAAGATGTATGAACTAGACAAACATGAGCAATTAAGAATTCATTGTTTAAACCAGTTTAGAAGAAAACATTTAGAATAATAACGACTGAAATCAGATTACACCTAAGTACTTTCTGATTTAATCCTTTTCGTTAAATATTAAGATAATGAAACACAGATGATATTGTAAACAAATATTAAACTTCAAAACATGAGATAGAAATGACTTATTGATCCTTCATTTGACGCATGAATCCTGAGAAAAGTCTTCTGCCTCAATTCCTTGTCCAGTTTTTCCACGAAAAATTTCTCCAAAGCTCTTTATTCCAAAATATTCAATGTTACATCAAAGTATAAGAATCCACCCTCAATAATCTGATTGAGGGCTTATTTATAGAAAAAATCATACAAAATATCTCTTAACAAAATGAGATATAATCTAAGATGACTCACAAATAAGTTATAATAAAAATAGAGACAAATGGTCTCGTAGATAAGATAAAAAGCAATTGATGTTGTGTTGTTTCCTCCTTTTGAGAATGTGTTGGAGGCAGGACCTATATTTTGGCTCATTGTTGTTCTCTTCAGTAATTTTTTTCTAACTGCCTTGCTTCTCTGATACTCTTTGTTCTTACTGATACACTTTTAACTGAACCGATATTCTTTGACCTTTGTTTATCCCTTTATCCTTTATACTGTAGTAAATAGGAAAACTTTCATATAAGGATAAATTTTAAAAAAGTTCCAACAGATCTTCCCACCATTTATCTTCTGCTATTCTGGTCCATTGAAGCTTCCTCAATGTTTCATCAGCCTCGGTATATCTGAAGAAATTAGGCTGATTTGGAAACAAATGTTTTACTTCATGTTCAAGATAAAACAAATTCTCTAATCTGTCATGAAGATTCCTTCCTGTGGGTAATGTTGCTTCTGATGAAATGGTTGAGGAACTGGCTTGATTGTGAGTATGTATGTCCAATTTCTTAACATAATTTTCTAGGTCCATTATTTTATCTTCTGAAACCATAGGGCTGGGAAACCCTTTATTCAATAAAACATTAAACCTTTCTCTGAAAGAAATGATTTCTTCTTGCATGTCAAAGCACCTTCATTCTAAATTTTGCATAAGAGTTATTTTAGTAAAAACTCTTTTTATCTCCAAGATTGTTGCAGTTCTGTCCTGAATACCCAAATCTGCAAGTTGTTGTCTGGTTTGGGTGTTTAGAAATTGTATAAGCTGATTGGCTTCCTCAGGCCTATTTCCTAATTCTACTCGTGTATTCTCAACTTCATCCAGAGCTACTTTGACCAAATCATTATGCTCGTATATTATTTGGATTGAAGACCAGATATCTTTTATTGACTGAATAATATCTCCCAAAGAATGTCATTTATTTCTCTTAAAGGTTTCTCCAATGTGAGATCCCTTTAGAAAGCTTTAACTAATTTTTCCAACTTTTTGACTTCTCTTGTTTTGTCAGCAACAATCATTTTTGAAAGATCATATTTCTGTTCCAAACTAATAAGTTGTAACTTTGTGTGCTGAAGTTCTGTTACTTGTAGTTTCAAGTCATTCATTTGCTTTAATAATTCTTCTGTACTCAAATTTGAAGTATTTACCTGTGATGGCTCTGCTGGTTGACATGTTGGACCTGTGATAACCTCTGCTGTAGATACTGGAACACTGGACTGCTTGTCTTTTAATGCTTGTTGTAGCTCTTTTTCTGTTTCAGTCAGTTGCTCATTCATTTTCAAGATCAACTCCATCATTTCTTCTTCAGAAGTCTTCTTTATTACTTCTTCAGTTTGAGGATGTCTTGAAGCTGGCAATTTCAACTGCTTCCTCAAATCTGCAATGTCATCATCTTTTTTCTTGATTAGAGCTTCTATACCTTTGACATCCTTTGGATTGTGACCCAAACCAATTATTATTTCCTCCAATGTTTTTATCCTGTTATCTTTGGCTTGAGAAGAAGCCTTTTCAAGCTCCAATTGTGTACTAGTGTTCTCCAAAGAATCCTGTAACCTGTGAGCTGCCATTGCCTTATCAATCAAAGTAGAATAGATCATTTCACCAGTCTACTTATGTAACTCAATCTAATCTAAAGGATGGATATCCTTTGCTAGGACTTCAAATTTTGTCCTAATATAATCAGCAGCTGTTTGGGGTTGCTGCACCTTGGGTTTGAAATGGCTCATTAACATTTTTCCCTGTTGGATGTCAAAAGCTGACATCAATCTTTCTTGATTCTTTGGAGCCATTTTCAAATATTGATTATATACTTGAATTTTCAGTGGATCATTCTTGGCCTTGATATTGATAAATGTCTTCTTTATATCTCCTGCATCTTTAACTGGTGTTTTGAAAGAAGATATTTCAACACTCTGTTGCTTTTGTAGCTCTTTCCTTTGTGAAGTAGTGGATGCTCCACTGACTGTACCTGTTTGTTGACTGCCCAATTGTTCTGGTCCTTGACTATCAAGGATTTCATCAATAGATTCTACTTCTGGAGGGGTATTCAATTTCTGTCTCTTGGCCTGAGGCTGTTGTGAAGATCCAGTGACAGGGGTAGCAGCTTCAGCTTCTCTCTTTTTTCCCTTTTCCACATTTAATGGAGTCTGCAAAATTGAAATTTCTACTTGATTGGTTTGAATGGAAGAAACATTTACTTGATCCTGTCCCTTTGAAGTTTGAGGTTTTTCTGTCATAGTGAATGTTTCTTTAACTTGCGTATGAACCTCTTTCTCTTTTCCCTTAGATGATACTGCAATGTTTTCTTGTAACTCCTGTTGAATAATCCCAGCTGAGGAAGGACCAACCTCTGATCATGGTACCTGTGAAAAAGAGTCTAGGTCAAGCATATTTTCAAGATCTTTCATAACATTGTCTACGTTGACCTGCTCACTATCCTGCTCCATCAATGTTCCTTCTATCCATTCATCTGTATTAGCATATTTTTCAATCTCTGGGATTATTTGATGTATGTATGGTGCTGATTTATTCTTCATTATTTTATCACAAATGAAGCTGAATGGGTCATAAGGCATGCAGTAGAAACTCTTTTGTAATCTGAACCGGTCTTCTAATAGCTTTTCAGCTTCTTCCCCTGCATCCCTAGAGTTACAGATAAAGGGACCTAATTGACTTTTGATCCGGAGTTGAGCCTTCTTCTTTGCATTACAAAAATTAATTATATCGGAATTGTTCATCTGCCTGAAATATTCTAATGAAAATATTCTCATGGGGACATATTTTGGCAATTTGAATGGACATAATTCACATCCATATATTCTGACTTCTGTGTGATTTTGGTATAAGTACCAATCACCAACTTTGTATTGTTTTGGGAGCTGTAAAGTTTTCTTGATTTCATTGCTGAGTCTTGGAGGAGAAACTCCTGTCAACAAGGTGGTTGCAGGGTGTATAAAAATATCAATGAACTCATTATAGGAATAGGGAGAATGTCGAGAACTATGAGTGATGGCTGACCAAAAGATAACAGACCTAGGATTCCCTTGGGTATCAAGCTTTTTGATATATAAAGGGAAATAGTCCAACTGGTAATAGAGCATGAGATGGTAAATGATAGAAGAATACTTGAACACTTTCTCATTATCTAATCTCATGAATTGATCATGGATTTTGTCTGCAATGTAGGATGCAAAGTCATATTTGACAATAGGAGGCTGTCCAGGGGTAAAAATAGACAATAATACTAGAATTAAATGGTCAACATATTCACTGGTATTAAAGCCCATTATAAAGGATATCATCTCCAAAACAAGTCTACCCTCCTCAGTGAAAAAAACATACCCATAAGGGGGAGGGCCTTTAGACTGATGATCAGGCAACATAAAGGTCTGGCAAATGTGGCTTAATTCTTCATGGGATAGTTTGGTGGATTTCTCAAGTAATTCTCCCATGGACAGGGGAGTGAGGGCATGATCAGGTTTAAAATGTAGCATCTCATTGATAGACTGAGAAGTAATTGAGAAAATGACATCTTGATTTGGGGATAAGACTGCTCTTTGGTTAGGATCATAGTTTGCATGGAAAAAATGGATTATCTCAGGGAAAATATGGACAGAGGGAAAAAGGTACCTGGGAAGATTAGATTCCCATAACCCAATTGTTAGTATGAATCCTTTTTCGAAGTGTACGAAAAAGGACCACTTTAGCTACGCATAACTAATAGCCCTAACAACAAAAGTGGCTGCCAATATCTTCAGATCTGCGGTTAGTTAGACAAGAAAAGCGCTGCAAAATACCAGATCTATGTATGGAAAGACATTAAGCAGTAAAAACAAGGGTTTGCTCCATATACCAATAGACAAGACAAGAACAATTTTTGAAATAATTTTTGTATTAATGGGGGCACCTGTGAGGAAAACCAGAAGGAGTATCTAATTCCCCTCAGTGGGATGGGTTCTTGGAAGTCCTCAGCACTTCAGATCTAAGATTTCTCTCTCTAGTTGATGCAGAAAACCCAATGCAAAGAGTAGAGCTCAATGGGAGCAAATGGCAGAAAATGGTGACCAAGTGTATAGATCCAGAGTGATCTAATAGGCAACAAAAGGTGAAGAATGATGGGAAAAACCCTCCTATTTATAACAAAATATTGGGTCATTCTAGATCTTGGTGCATGGGTTAACCCAATCTAGATCCACTTTTTATGGAATATTTTATTATATTTGTTGGAGGGAAAAGGTATTTGACTTGGGTCAAATCCCTTAATTTGTCAAAAATAAATAAATAAATGATTTATTTATCTTTTAAAGGAAGCGGTTAGAAGATAATCAAATAAATAATGATTTATTTAATTATTTAAGGAAGTGGTTGAAAGATAATTAAATAAATAGTGATTTATTTAATTATTTGTGGGTGATTTGGTCATATTTAACAAGGAATATTATCTGAATAAGGTTTAAATAATTATTCCTAGAAAATAATAAGATAAATAAAGGTTTGTCTAATTAATTTCTTTGATTTTGGGTTAAACATGACTGGGAATAATAATTAAATTATGGTTTAATTAATTATTCCATGAGGAAAATCAAACAAATATGGGTTTATTTAATATTTCCTTTTGGGGTTTCCTGTTTTAACATAGTGAAAGCAGTTTTACTTAGGGTAAAACTGGTCTTACATGGTGTACTTGGGTCCATCTAATGATAATAAGTTAGATGACCAAAAAATGGTGTAACAGATTGCCCCCCAGCGTGCGAGTGTCAGGAGCAAATCGTATGACCGAAGTACGTTGTAAGAACACAATCACTAGACAAAAAAAAGGGGTGTCAGAGAGAGAAATGTGAGGTAGATAGTGTGCTGAAGGACTAGACCCTGAGGAGACGAGACTCGAAGGTGCAACAAGTCTCTTTTTATGAGAGGGTACCTGTGCTGAAGGCGGCGGGGGAGGCACAACAATGCCCGCCGAGACAAAGTACAAAAGAATAGTGTGTCCAGTAAACAAGGGACCGAACCATAAAGTACAGCCGACATAATCATGAGCTAGATAAAAATACAATGAGGAATCCCACATACATGCTGTGCCTGGGATAACAGCCAGGACTTATACAATAATATCTGAGTACATGAGATACAAAGACAACCGAAATGCCCCCTGTAAATGGGGAAGGGCTCACAAAATCTGGCTGATACATGCAAATCGAAGAGGCACTGCAAGTGGCTATGGCCAACATCATCAAATATCTGGAGCTGCTGTTGAGTCCCAAATCTGCATCTTTTCCATACACTTTTCTATACCTTTTTCACACACCTAAACCGCCCAAATTTTCAATATCATGTGCAAAAGACCATCTAACATGGTTTTTAATTATATTTTTGTGTTTGCTATTTGATCTAGATTTTGTTCATTCAGCTGCGGAATCTTGCCACTTTCCGCAGCTGCTGCAACTTTCCGCAGCTATTTTGTGAAACTCTATGCTACAGGTGTCTACAAGGGAAACGAGCCACATGGGTAGGTCAAGAATGACGTGGACATGGTTCGTGTTCTATTGGTTCAAGCAAACTCGTCCAAAGAAGCCGCGGTCAAAGGCGTCCACATGGAAGTCAACTATGGAGTTTCATGTCGGCCGGACTCTGTTTCGTGGCACATAAAGATCCATACGGCCGTTTCTAAGCCTGCGGAGGATAATTCGACATCTGTACAGGACTCTAGAGTCGAATTCAAGCATCCACCTCTCGTAGATTTATTTTCCAACACGGCCATGCTCCTATATCCGTGGACATAGTGGTCTACGTACTCTCCACCAGCATGAATTTTAGGAGACAGTTATAGTTTGTTGTTATATATAATGCGTTTGCATACGCATATAGAGTTAGTTGATATTAGTGAATGTTAGTCTCTGTTATCTTTTGCTCTTTAGTGTGATTACGCTGCACTTGTGCCGTAACATTACCATTCTGTAATGACTGCTTTTTAATATAAGAAGACTCTGTTTTCCAACTTAATTCGTATTTGAGGACCGTTGCCAAGGCTGATGTAGAGGGCCCCTGCTCAGCTAAGGTTTTGGGTATTAGTGTATAATTTTAATTTCATTCCATTGTGTCATAATCCATTCATATGTTCATATATTGCATTTGTTTCATTTCTGTTTATACATTTCCATAATTTCCATTTCATTTATGTCTTTCATGATTTATGATTGTTAATCACTGATCAATGTTCTTGTTGCAGGTTATAGATAGGCAGCCCGAGCATTTTTATAGCTTTTTGACTAATGACATGGATCTAACATTGTTCTGCTGCTAGTTTGCTTTTCATAGCTTTTGTTTAATTTCGCATTTCTTTATTCATTCTTGCTTTGTTCTTTTCGCTTTCCGCAGTTAAATTTAGATATATTAAGCCGCTCATAAGATCTTCGCTTGCTCTCCGAAAGCCACACTGACCGATGGTGAGGGATTGTATTATGAAATGTGTAGTTTAGTATTAGTTTCTTTTCTGCAAATTTAGATATATTAAGTCGCTCCATAACATCTTCGCTTGCCTCCGAAAGCCACAAATCGGACCGATGGTGGGATTGTATTATGAAATGTGTAGTTTATATAGTTTCTTTTAAAATATATATTGTCACTATAGCATCTTCAACAAGCTTCCAAAAGCCTCAAATTGACTGGATGGTGAGGGATTGTATCATGAAATTTGTAGTTTAATATTAGTTTATTTTCCGCAAATTTAGATATATTAAATCGTACATGACATCTTTAGTTGCCTTCGAAAGCCACAGCTGGACTGATGGTGAGGGATTGAATCATGAATGTATGGTTTGATATTAGTTTACTTTCTGCAAGTTAAATATCAGTTACTCAAAGTTGTTTATGATTACTTCCGAAAACCATAGCTGGACTAATGATGAAGGGTCAGAAGATAAATTGATGTAATCTGATTTAGATTTATTTTGTCGCAATTTTGAATTCCTTTAAAGCATAGTTTCTTTTGTGTTTAGTTGGCAGCAAGAATAGTTTGGTTTTCATGCTCACTAGTTCACTGTTTTGATTTATTAGATTAGCAGCACCTTTTCATTTCAGCAGCTCATTTTCATTTCCTTTCAAGTCTTGTCATTGTAAATTTCAAATTTCTTTTTAAAATTTCAAGTTGGTAAATCATTATAGAGGATATCACTTCCTTGAACAAACATAACCAAACTTGTTTTCATCTTAGAATTTCCATTTCACCTTAGAAAACCAAAAACGACAAAAAGTTAAGAAATAGGTTATCTTGCACATATAGTGCGCCGCACTTCATCAACTTACGATTCCCGGATTGACAAATTAAATGCAACAATTTAGGACACACTAAATTGACCAAACATTTTGGCGCCGTTGCCGGGGAAGTGTAACTAGGTAGCCAATTTCTTAAAAAAAAAACATAAAATCATAAAAGAAGGGAAAACTTGATAACTTCTTGAAGTATGCTCTTCTCTTGCACCTAGTGTGATCTGGAGGATCAGAAAAGAGAGTTATTGGTTTAGTAATTTCTTAAGTATGCTCTCTTCTTGCACCTAGTGTGATCTGGAAGATCAGAAAGAGAATTATTAGCCCAACTTTTAAAATAAAAAATAAAAAAAAAATGACATGCATAGAGCAAGAGATTCTAGGGGAAGGTTTATAGCTAAAGCCAAGAGTTCGATTTTCACAGCTCCATCTTCTTCAAGGCATAGACCAGATTCACCACCATCTACCCCTAGCCTTAAGATTTTTGGAAGTCAAGGAACAGCTGAATTAGAGGATTCTCCTATACCACCTACTAAAAACCACTTAGAAAACAAAGAGACTTTCTCTCATCCTTCCTTGGTAGAAGAACTAGAGGACTATAAGGACTCTAAAGAAACTATCATGGCAGAGGAAGTAATAAATAGAGGTGGAGATAGAAGAGGAGGAGATAATGGAGATAGCAATGGTGAAGGAAATAATGGTAGAAATAGGGACAATTTGCTTGGATTCCCTATAGTTGATGAGGAAACTCATGCAACAATGAAAAATATCTCACCATCTGTTCTCCCTAACTTTTATGGATTGCGAAGTGAGGATCCTGAAACATTTTTGTTTGAGTTTGAAGTTGTGTGTCGAACTTATGACTATATGGAAGACTCTCAAAAACTCAAACTGTTTCCTTCAACATTGAAGGGATCTGCTTTGAAATGGTTCATGGGATTAGCCACTCAATCTATTAGGACTTGGAATGAAATGAAACAAACATTTTTGGATAGCTACTTGGACTATTGTATGCCCACCAATCACAAGGATGAGGTATTCAAAATGATGCAAAAAGAAGATGAAAATTTGGAAGACTTACTTGAAAGATTTCAATACAACTTGAAAAGAGCAAAGATGAGCAACTTAGATGATGAAACCTTGAAAGCCCTCATATTAAAAGCCATTAGAGATGAATGGATAGATATTTTAAACATGATGGGAAAAGGAGACATTTCTCAACTTCCACTTCGTGACATAACAGAACTATGTGTTCATCTCTCAAGAGGAAAATCTAAAACAGGAAAAGGGCCTAGGGATCCTTCTCTTATCAGGGCTAACAAATCTGCAACTGGATCAGTAAGTAGGGCAGAGATTAGCAATATGCTTGATGAATTCAAAACTGATATCTTAGGGAGCCTTAGTGAACAACTAGACACACTTAAGATCCAAAACAAGCAGAAAGCAGAAACAGATGCTCTAGCCATCTTTTGTCCAAAATGTAGGAAGAAACATGCTTTAAGGGAATGTCCCTTGGATGCAAAAGTTGTAGAAACATGTATGATTTTCTCAGAGAATCATGAGATCAAGGATTGTCCGTCAATTCCTGGACTCAAAGCTGTTTTTCAAGAAGACCCAAATTCAGTAGAATCTCTCTGTTTTGTTGCAAGAAGACCTTGGCAGGGACAACAAACTCAAGGGTTTAACAACCCTATGAATCTTCAAAACCCACCAAATTGGAATCCTTGGCAACAACCTTGGCTCCAACATCAAAATCCATATCAGCCATGGGTACAAGGGATGCAAAATCCTTATGGGAGATTTGCTCAATTTTATCAATATCCTCCATCTTTTCAAAATCAACAAGCTCCACAACTTCCAAACACAAATCCACAACTTTCATTGCCATTTCCACAACAACAACATTCTCAACAAAATCCAAATCCTCGACTCATGCTCCCATACCAAAAAAAGACAAATCAACTTCCAGCTCAGCCATTGCCAAATCCTAACAATAAAAATCCTCAGAATACTTACATGGTAGAAGGACAACAATTTCCTACCTATATGATTGTTCCTCTCAACGATGTACAACTCAAATCTGGTAGAGTTTTAGAAAAACCTTCTATAGATATTCAAGAGCAAGATACCTCTGAGGAGGATTCTCTTCAAGTCAATAAGGGTTCTGAGGAAGAATATCTTCAAAATTCAAACATTCAAAAAGAAAAAGAAAAGTTAACATCCACAACTCCTATAGTTGAGCAACCCGCATCTTCATCTACACCTCCATTTCCTGAAAGACTACAAATTGACAAGGGGGTGGAAAAAAAAATCTTGTTGCCTAACTATGACTTTCTAGATGAATTGAAGAATGTTTGTATCAAGATTCCCTTGCTACAAGCCATTCGAGAAATTCCTATTCTAGCAAAAACCATAAAGGAGTTGAGTTTCAAAAGACCGGGAAGGAAACTAAAAGATACAAGAAGAATCCACCTGGTAGGAAAGATTGCAGATATTATGATGGGAAAAATTACCATGCAGAAGTATGTAGATCCAGGAAGTCCAATTGTCAAGACACATATAAATGGAATAGAAATTCCAAACACATTGATTGACTTAGGGGCTACTATCAACATTATGAGTAGACAGACTATGGTGGAACAGTTAAAACTTCCTAATCTTCTCTTTACACCTACTTTACTGCAACTTGCAGATCGATCAGTTATTAAACCAGATGGTGTATTAGAAGATATTTCAGTCTCCTTAGATTCTTGGGAATATCCAGTAGACTTTATGATTTTGACTCCCAAAAGTAATCTAGGAGGACATCCAATTATCTTAGGAAGACCTTGGCTGGCCACAGCTGATGCTTTTATTAGTTGTAGATCTGGAGACATGTACATTTCTAATGGTAATTCGACAAAGAAATTCAATTTGTATCCTCCCGCAAGAGCAATTACAGAAATAGGAGACAATGAATGGGTCGATGATGAGAACATTATACAACCTGTCTTTACCATTTCTGAGATTAGTGAGGATAGTCAAATTCTGAACACATTAGAAAATTTTGAGATAACTTCAGAATATGACCCCACACAATTTCAGTTGGAATCTGACATAGAATATTTATCATCAATACAAATGTCTCTTTACTCTATGGAAGAATTTGGTAATTCTGTTTTTGAGATTTTTCCAGAAAAGACATTGAATATCAACAAACATCTGGAGAAGTCACAACAATAAGAACTAACCAGAATCTTGCAAAAACATTCTACTGCATTTGCATGGGAGTATACTGACATGAAGGGTATTGATCCTAAGACTTGCATCCATCATATCTATATTGAGGAAAACAGTAGACCAATCAGACAACCTCAAAGAAGGATGAATCCAAATGTTAGGGAGATACTGAAAGAAGAGCTCCAAAAACTTCTCAATGTAAACTTCATTTATCCAATTTCAGATAGCCGATGGGTTTCTCCTTTGGTTATAGTACCTAAAAAGAATGGTAAATGGAGGGTATGCATTGATTACGGGGAATTGAACAAAGCAACTTTGAAGGATCACTTTCCTTTGCCTTTTATCGATCAGGTATTAGATACATTAGCAGGTAAAAAGTACTTTTCATTTTTGGATGGTTTTAGTGGCTATAATCAAATTCAGGTAGCACCTGAAGATCAAGATAAGACCACATTTATTTGTCCATGGGGAACTTTTGCCTACCGAGTGCTTCCTTTTGGGTTATGTAATGCACCAGCAACATTCCAAAGAGCAGTACTAGGAATTTTTTCTGATCTAATCCATGATTGTGTAGAGGTTTATATGGATGATTTTACAGTTTATGGTAATTCATTTGAAGAGGCATTAGAAAATTTGGAAAAAGTTCTCATAAGGTGTAAAGAAACAAACCTTTCATTAAGCCATGAAAAATGCTTTATGATGTTTACTGAAGGGATTGTTTTAGGACATCATATTTCAGGAGATGGGATTAAGGTTGATAGATTAAAATTTGAAGTCATCTCCAAGTTGCCTATTCCAAATTGTCAAAGAGATGTTAGAAGTTTTCTAGGATTTACTGGTTACTATAGAAGATTTATAGAAAACTTCACTAAAATAGCATCTCCACTCTTCAAGTTGCTTACAAAAGACTGAATTTAAATGGGATCCTGATTGTCAATCCGCTTTTGAAACTTTGAAAACAAGAATATCTGAAGCACCTATCTTGAGAGGACCAAATTGGAAACTTCCTTTCCATATTTCTACAGATGCTTCAGATACAGCTCTTGGAGCTCTGTTGGGTCAAAAAGATTTAATTCCTTATGCCATTTATTATACCAGTAAAAATTTGACTCCCACAGAGTTGAATTATACTCAGATCAAAAGAGTTTTTAGTCGTTGTTCATGCAATAATAAGTTTGTGACATTACATAACAGGCTATGAAACTTTTATTCATACTGACCATTCTGCAATTAGATACTTAATGAACAAACCTGTTACTAATGGCAGAGTGACAAGATGGCTTTTACTTTTGCAAGAATTCAATATTACCGTGTTGGATAGACCAGGAAAACAGAATACAGTAGCTGATTTCTTGTCTAGGATTCAGAATACTAAAGAAGATTCTCCTGTAGAAGATAAGTTTCCTGATGAATATTTGTTTGCAGTAACTATTAAGACCCGTTGGTATGCAGATATTGCTAACTATTTGGTTACAGGGAAACTACCTTCACATTTATTTCCAAGAGAAAAACGAAAAATTATTCAGGAGAGTTCAAGATATTCATGGATTTCTAACGAATTGTTTAAAACAGGGCCAGATCTTGTGATCAGAAGATGTGTCAGGGAAGATGAAATGCCCGATATTCTTAAGGCATGTCATGATGAACCATGCAGCGGACACTTTGCAGACAAAAGGACGGCCTATAAAATCCTTTCTTTAGGATATTATTGGCCTTCCCTCTTCAAAGATGCAAAACAATATGTCAAAAGGTGTGACAGCTGCCAAAGAGTAGGGAAACCTACCCTTTCAAACGAAATGCCATTGCAAACACAGGTACTCATTGAACCCTTTGAAAAATGGGCTTTAGATTTCATTGGACCTATTAATCCACCATCCAAGCAAAAGAAGTATATATTGGTTTGTACTGATTATGTTACTAAATGGGTAGAAGCCAAAGAATTAGTATCTGCTACTGAAAATTCAGTTGTTCATTTTCTTTATGAGGATATTTTTACTCGCTTTGGTGTTCTAAGAGAAATTGTGACAGATCAAGGAAGCCAATTCACATCCAACTTGGTGGAGAAATTGATGGAAGAATACAAAATCAAGCACAGAAGATCTACTCCTTACCATCCACAAGCAAATGGTCAAGTGGAGTCTACAAACAAAGTTCTTGAAAGCATCATCACCAAAACTGTTCATCTACATAGAAGAGATTGGGCAGAAAGGCTTCCTGAAGCCTTGTGGGCCTACAGAACTACATGGAGAAATACAACAGGACATTCTCCCTATGAACTTGTTTATGGGAAAGAAGTTCTGCTCCCCATTGAGTTCCAAGTCAAGACCTTCAAGATAGCAGTTCAGTTGGGGATGGACTTATCAGAAGCCCAAAAGCATAGAATGGAGCAGTTGAATGAGCTAGATGAGATCATACAAGAAGCAATTCTAAGAACTGATCTAGTTCAATATCAAAGAGCTAAATGGCATGACAAGTATATCAAAGAGAAGAAGTTTCAAGAAGGAGATTGGGCATTGTTATTTG
This sequence comes from Pinus albicaulis, assembly GCA_034641835.2. Classification (NCBI taxonomy): domain Eukaryota; kingdom Viridiplantae; phylum Streptophyta; class Pinopsida; order Pinales; family Pinaceae; genus Pinus; species Pinus albicaulis. Next base: position 1,306,967,125 of record CM076572.1, read on the forward strand.
ACTCCAAGTTTAAAGATTTTCAAGGGAAATTTCAGACTCATTGGCTTGGGCCATATGAGATTGACAAAATCTTTAGCAATGGAGCTATAAGAATCAAGACCATTGATGAGTTTCAAACTCCTCTTATTGTGAATGGCCATAGATTGAAAGTTTATCATAAGCCACTCTCAAAAGAGGATTTTTTCAAGATGTTTCAAGAAAGTTCTGCAATCAGGCTGGTACAGAAGAATTCTTCAGTTTAAAAAAAAATAAATAAATAAAAAAAAATAAAAAAAAATAAAAAAAATAAAAAATGGTATAATCCTGAAAGCCAATCATTGATTGGCAGTCTTATACAGAAAATATAGGGTGAAAATCAGGGACACCTGACGCTCTATATTTTCCAAAAAATCTCTCTTTCATTTCACAAGCTTTGTCACCACCCACTCCACTTCATTCCACTTCATTCCACTTCATTCCATTTCATTTCACTTCATTTCACTTCATTCCACTTCATTTCATTCCATTCCATCAATAAAAATCTTTTTCATGACCATTTCCATCTGGTCATTTGTCATTTGTTCATTTCTATTCATCCAAGTAATAGCTGTGTCAGTTTCCGCAGCTGACATCTGTTTCCGCAGCTGACTCCAGTTTCCGCAGCCAGAAGAAGATTCCGCAGCTACTACTCTGTTTTCAAAGAGAATGTACAGTCAGATGTTATTTCCATAATTAGAAAATAAAATGCAGGTGAGAGGATCAAAAATAAAGACATGGAGCATTCAAGACACCAATGGAGATCAATTAGTTGAAGACCAAGGGAAAAGGAAAAGATTCCAAAGGTATGAATAAAATTTATTTCAAATAGCATTGAAAAACACATTTTTATATAGTTCTGAACCATGAGCTCTATCCATTACGCGCAATGATTATATTGACAGTTCCGTAACCTTTCACGATCTCCATATTATCCTCTTGCATTCATTCACAAACGGTTTCATCATTAAAATTCCGATTTTCACTCATGTTCCAATATCCCACCGGAGACAATGAGACGTATTTGATTTGACCAAGGACTCTTGCAGCTGCATGAATTCATAACCGTTGATTGAAACATGTTCATATTTATTATGCAGCCACCAAAATTCAAAACGCTGTCAAATATCGTGTCTCTGCTGTGTTTACGAAACCCCACTCTATTCTGTCTTACTTCATTTCATTCCTTGTGCTCATTCTCACTCCCGGATATCTACCCACAGTCTCACTCCATTCCGTTTATTGTGCTCATTTCCATTTTATGATACATCCCCACAGCCATTGTGCTCGTTCCTGTGCATTTAACCATTCTATTTCCATTTGAAACCCTCACGAAGGCAAATTTGTGAAGAACAGAAAAGTGAAATGGGAAAATTGCTAAGAGCAGAGCCGGAAGGACCGAAGTTTATAGAGGGATATCCGCAAGTAAAAGAGATATTGAAGAAAGCAAAATGGCTGTGTTTTATTCAGAAATTCAGAGGTTATCACAAAGAAGTTACGAAAGCATTTGCAAGGTCATTTGATGGCTTGGAAGCGGAAATTGGATACCTCAAGTTTGCGGTCAATGAAGCATCCATAGCAACAGCCACGGAACTTCTTCAGGAGGGTGAGCGTTGGTTAAAAAATAAAAGCATCAGTGATGAGGCATGGAGAACAATCTTACGAAATCAAGGTATGGACATAACTGTTTTTAAAAGAGGAATTCCTGTGCATGCATTGAAAGAGGAATGGGCTACTTTATTGCTAGTTGTTCAGAAATTCATTACATGTGAAGGCCGTTTTGGGTCCATGTATATGTACCATACCAGGCTATTGATGAATTTTCTAAAAATAAAACTCTCAATCTCCCATATTTCCTATTCAATAGCTTGAAGAAAATGGCTGTGACTGTTCAGAAACACTTAGGAGATGTAGAGCCCCATCTATATCACCACGGCCTTATAAAAATTCTGATTGAAAAGGAGTTAAAGGAAAGAAAAGACACATGGGAACAATTTCTGGTTAGAAATTTCTTTGAGGAACCTCAGAAAATTCCTGAAGGTAGTTTAACAAGAAGGAGTAGAAGAAAAAGAATAAATGTTGAAACCCAAATTACTCCTACTCAGGAAATTCCTGCAGCTAGCACAACAAGAAGAAGTAGGAGGAAAAGAATAATTGATGAAATCCAAAATACTCCTACTACTACTATGGAAAGAATTGATAGGGAAGAGAGACTGGTAAAAAGGAAGAAGAAGGAAATCAAGGGTAAGAAACCAATAACACCAAAAGAGAAAGAAACTATTGAGGCTGTACATAAAACTCCTTCTTCTTCTGAAGAAGATCATCAAGTGCTATCTGAAAGATTAGTTTATCTTCAAAAACAGTCATCCATGCCCAAGAAGACAGAAAAAGGAAAACAAAAACAAAAGGATAGTGTACCACAGCGTGTGAGGAGAAGCAGCAGACTTAAGGGAAAATTGAGGAAAACACAAATTAAGGGTCCTCATTTCATTGATTTGGGTGAGGAGACATCTGAACAGTCCCCAACTAACCATAGTCCATCTCAGTCAGTTAGTGAACCTGGTTCATTTCATTCCCAATCAGACATTGAACATACTCCATCCTATTCTCAGCAAGATATTGATGTAAGCCCTCCTCGGCCAGATTTTGAACATAACTCTCCTTCACAACATTTTGGGGACAACCCAATAAAAATGACACCTGAAATAGACCCCAAGCAGCAGGAAGTATATGACTATATAGAGTCTTTGGAAAAGGCAGCCACGGGTCCAAGTACTTCTTCCATTCAGCCACATACATTGCAGGATGATTTGGTCCAATCACTAAAACAAGAAATTTTTGAGTTAGAGCTTTTAAATAAGCACATCAAAAATGAAAATGAAACATTGAAAGAACAAGGCAAACTGGACAAGATCATCCATGATAATACTATGTTACATTTGGGAATATGGCAGAAGAAGAATAAGAAATTGAAAAGGAAATGCCAGAAATTGAGCAGAGCACTTGTAAATATCAAATTTAGGTGCTTAATGAAGAAACCCAGAATGTTGGCAGTACCAAGGAAGAAGAGGAGAGGATTGGATGTGTTGGCTGAAGTGTCAAGGCACATGAACTGAATAAAGAGTATCAAAATTTTGGTTGCATGAGGACATGCAACACCTTCACAGTGGGGGTATGTTGAGTCCCAAATCTGCATCTTTTCCATACACTTTTCTATACCTTTTTCACTCACCTAAACCGCCCAAATTGTCAATATCATGTGCAAAAGAGCATCTAACATGGTTTTTAATTATATTTTTGTGTTTGCTATTTGATCTAGATTTTGTTCATTCAGCTGCGGAATCTTTCCACTTTCCGCAGCTGCTGCAACTTTCCGCAGCTATTTTGTGAAACTATATGCTACAGGTGTCTACAAGGAAAACGAGCCACATGGACAGGTCAGGAATGACGTGGACATGGATCGTGTCCTATTGGTTCAAGCAAACTCATCCAAAGAAGCCGCGGTCAAAGGCGTCCACATGGAAGTCAACCATGGAGTTTCATGTCGGCCGGACTCTGTTTCGTGTCACATGAAGATTCATACGCCCGTTTCTAAGCCTGCGGAGGATAAATCGACATCTGTACAGGACTCTAGAGTCGAATTCAAGCATCCACCTCTCGTAGATTTACTTTCCAACACGGCCATGCTCCTATATCCTTGGACGTAGTGGTCTATGTGCTCTCCACCAGCATGAACTTTAGGAGACAGTTATAGTTCGTTGTTATATATATTGCGTTTGCATACGCATATAGAGTTAGTTGATATTAGTGAATGTTAGTCTCTGTTATCTTTTGCGCTGTAGTGTGATTACGCTGCACTTGTGCCGTAACATTACCATTCTGTAAATGACTGCTTTTTTAATATAAGAAGACTCTGTTTTCCAACTTAATTCGTATTTGAGGACCGTTGCCAAGGCTGGTGTAGAGGGCCCCTGCTCAGCTAAGGTTTTGTGCATTAGTGTATAATTTTAATTCTGTTTCTTTAGAGATCATTGTGTCATAATCCATTCATATGTTCATATATATTGCATTTGTTTCATTTCTGTTTATACATTTCCATAATTTCCATTTCATTTCTGCCTTTCATGCTTTATGATTGTTAATCACTGATCAATGTTCTTGTTTCAGGTTATAGATAGGCAGCCCGGGCATTTTCATAGCTTTTTGACTAATGACATGGAACTAACATTGTTCTGCTGCTAGTTTGCTTTTCATAGCTTTTGTTTAATTTCAGTATTGCTTTATTCATTTCAGTTTTGCTTATCTGCTTCAGTAGTTAAATTTAGATATATTAAGCTGCTCATAGCATCTTCAGTTGCCTCCGAAAGCCACAGCTGGACTGATGGTGAGGGATTGTATTATGAAATGTGTAGTTTATTATTAGTTTCTTTTCTGCAAATTTAGATATATTAAGCTGCTCATAGCATCTTCAGTTGCCTCCGAAAGCCATAGCTGGACTGATGGTGAGGGATTGTATTATGAAATGTGTAGTTTAGTATTAGTTTCTTTTCTGCAAATTTAGATATATTAAGCTGCTCATAGCATCTTCAGTTGCCTCCGAAAGCCACAGCTGGACTCATGGTGAAGGATTGTATCATGAAATGTGTAGTTTAATATTAGTTTCTTTTCCGCAAATTTAGATATATTAAATCGTACATGACATCTTTAGTTGCCTCCGAAAGCCACAGCTGGACTGATGGTGAGGGATTGAATCATGAATGTATGGTTTGATATTAGTTTACTTTCTGCAAGTTAAATATCAGTTACTCAAGTTGTTTATGATTACTTCCGAAAATCATAGCTGGACTAATGATGAAGGGTCAGAAGATAAATTGATGTAATCTGATTTAGATTTATTTTGTTGCAATTTTGAATTTCCTTAAGTATAGTTTCTTTTGTGTTTAGTTGGCAGCAAGAATAGTTTGGTTTTCATGTTCACTAGTTTACTGTTTTGATTTATTAGATTAGCAGCACCTTTTCATTTCAGCAGTACACTTTTACTTTCTTTCAAGTCTTGTCATTGTAATTTTCAATTTGCTTTTAAAATTTCAAGTTGGTAAATCATTATAGGGGATATCACTTCCTTGAACAAATATAACCAAACTTGTTTTCATTTTAGAATTTCCATTTCACCTTAGAAAGACCAAAAACGACAAAAGTTAAGAAATAGGTTATCTTGCACATATAGTGCGCCGCACTTCATCAGCTTACGATTCTCGGATTGACAAATTAAATGCAGCAATTTAGGACACACTAAATTGACCAAACAGCTGCATCGAAGGCTGCAAAGAAGAGGTCATCTGGGCATGTGGGGGGCTACCTGCAGGGCCACCCCCTCATGAGGGTTGAAACATCTCACACACACCCGGGAATCATCAAGAGCTGCTGTTGGATCACTAGACCATCAAGTATACGAATCTCGATCATGCTGAAGGAGCTAGAGAAACAATCAAGCCAAAGGGAAAGGAGATATCCCTTTGCCTGATCCGAGGCACCGAACAAGAGTGGAAGCTGGAACCAAGGTACACCGCCCTCTAGACCAGGCTTCTGGAATAAATGAGCTGATGTCGACAGAAGGAGGTCCGCCATAGTTGAGGCAATGAGAGACCCTCAACTAAGGCACGAGAGAAAAGAGTAGAGCAACGGACAAACTGCCACTAATGATGATAGTGAAGTGGAAAGGACTGAGTAGCTAATGGACGACTTCCCTTGCTAGAGCATAAAGGGCATGAATGACATGGCAGCGACTGACACAACATCATCAGGGATGGGGGACAGTGGAACTAAAGGTCATAATGCGTGACACAAGAGAGAGACCAATCAATGAAGGATGGAGGGCTATAGTGGGGGACAAAAGGACTCGGTATAGACTCCATGGAGGGAATGATGACTCAACTTGGATGCTCTAAACAAGGGCGAATAGATGGTGCTGCCACACAATAAAGGCCCTAATGGGGGGACTGTGGAAACATGAGTACATGATGGGAACTCATGACGAAAATTGACACGAACAAGGACAAGTAAGGGGGCAAGATGGTGCCCCAAGTACAAGTGTCGTAAGTGAGTAAATTCGATTTTGAGGAGGGGTATAGTGACCCTTCTTGGACAAAATGTGTCCTGGTGGAGTGTCAGATCTCAAAAAACTAACAGATACCCATTTGCGGGCTCGGTGAGAGCTTTCCAACGGTGCAGACAGTTCGTCAAACGAGGCTACGGTGTGGTCACAACAGTCGAAAGAAGAAACATGGGTTCTCTTTTAATAAGGCAGTTTTCCCTCCAAAATAACTCATTTGCTATTGTTGCTGTGGTGAATGTAGAGAGGAGAGAAGGCCCTTAATCTTGCGGTGAACGTAGCGGACAAACCGACCGTTGGAATCGCGATCCGTCAGTTGCAGGTAAGAGGTCTAACTTTTCTCTTGTATTTTGATGGATTACATTTTCAGTTTAGGGCCCAGAATCCCAGAAACAGCCCCTCCTTCATCTCTACAGCCGAGTCGCACTTTTTGGGGCAAAAAGTGCGACCTAGGATGCAGGTATTAGGGAAAAAAGTGCGACCTGGTCCAGAAAAGAGCAGAAAACTGCGACCTGGGAGATGAGGGGGTTTTGGTGCTGTTTTATGGCTGGAAGGTGGGTTTTGGTGTTTGGTTATGGTTTTCCCGATCTGTACGCTGACAAAAATGATGTGTTTGTGCAGGTATGGCAGAGTTACGGGTCAACTGGAGAGAGAGAGAGATCTGGGGACACTACGAACAGAGATCCAGGCGGATCAAGGCGTCCGCCGTGTATTGGCCAGATTTGGGGTTCTCAAGTTTTTGGAGAACCCGTTGATGAGAGCAGGGGAACCATTACTGGCCCGGATTATCAGTTACTGGGATCCAGATTAGGAGATCTTTGTAGTGTGGGGGCACAGGATCAAGCTGACGGTCCAGGACGTGTACTTCCTGACTGGTCTCCCGCCACTGGGGATGGTGGGAAACACACAGCCGGTGTTGCCGCGGGGGCAGCATATCATGGAGTTTTTGGAACGCCATTGTCGACCGGGTCTCCAAGTCAAGGGGACTCGAATACCGATCGGGGATCTAGAGAGGCTAGAAACCCGTGCAGTGGCCGCAGTTGTGCTGCGAATCCTGGGCATCCAGGCATTCCATCACATCACTGGGGGGCAGATGATGATAGTGGAAAGTGTGTTGAGTGGGACCTACTATGGGTGGGCCCAGATGTTGTTGGTGTCGCTAAAGCGACAATTGTCACTATGCAGGCGGTAGGTGAACCATGACTGCTCATATGGGACTTTTGTTGTGTGCCTTCTTCTTTGAGAAGATCCCGACCTTGAGGCCTCGTGTACAGCTTCCAGATGGGGGCCCGAGAGAGCCCAGGATGCGCCGTTGGGGACGGCTACTGTGCAGAGGAGGAGGAGGGGCGGTCGGGCGGGTGTTTCAACCGAAGTTTTTTGGCCATTGGGATCAGATGCCATTGTACATAGACGACTATCCCTATAGTGGGATGAGCTACTGTGGAGATCTGGATCTGCCACTTCCGCCTGGTCGAGTCTGGGGGCCCGATGGTAAGTGACAAATTGCTATTCTTGTGTGGGCATGTTAAAGTTTTTGAATAGTAATTGATGGTACTGATTCATGTACTTTTGGTATGCAGATATAGCACCGGTAAAACCGGCCAGATATATGGGACGATCGGCAGCGTCTGGAGCTACAGGTCCAAGTGGGTTGAGAGCGGCGCAGAATGAGGATGCAGCCGCCCTGCTGGAGGATATCCATCGTAGATGCGAAAGGTTGTTGACCGGAGTATCAGAGCGTGGGTGGCAGGACTTAGACGACCAGTTCATAGAGCCATGTGTTGGTCTACCCTCGGAGTGGCGAGGTGTCATGCGGCGCATGGTGATGGCCGGTCAGGCTATGCGCAATCTACATGCTGCAGGGGCAGAGCCATTGGCCCGGGAGCCTCCAGATAGTGATTAGGGGTGGGGCATGTGGTGCCCCCTATGATGTATGTAGGGGGAGGTGGTGCCCCCAGTTTTGGGTTTTGTTTGTAACATGCTATGGGCATGTCGTATGTATCAGAGTAGATGGACTCTAAACACATGTTTTACGACACATATTATGGATATGCATCGTTTTTTGATGGTTATTAATGTTATTGTCTTGTATGAAATGTGTGTGATAAATGCCAATCTAGAACATGGTTTGCATTACTATCTACATAGTGATTCTGTTCTCGAGGTACATGGTTGAAAGTTATGGTTTCAAATGCACGTATCAAGATTTTCACTCGTAAATAGCCTCTAAACAGCATAGGGTTATGCACACGATAAACAACATTTAGTTGCATTACAAGAAGCAGGGAATCCAAACAAACGTGCAGATGGAGGACGCGATGAAAGAGGGCATCAGCTAAGAGACCACGCACTGCATCAGATTCGACTTGATTGTTGGTGGTAGAACCAATGCATACCCCGTTAGAAAGAACAAGGGCATGCAAGGGGGTGAAGATGGACCAACCTGCCGAGGCTATATTCTTGGAGTAGCGACTGGCACCATCGGCGTAACCGATAAAGGGTGTGGATGGGGGGTCCTGCAGAATGGTGTGACAAGACAATAAATGAAGGGAGGAAAGGAAATGACGGCAACGTGAGTGTACAGAAGTCATCGGGCGGCAACCGCAGGAGGGAGTGCAAGGGGCAGGATGACCATGACTCATACAGGGTGGTATATGAGGGCTATCGGAAGCATGGTGAGGACTCAGGCTGCGGAGGTCAACAGAGACACAGGTGGAGTGATCTTGTGTATGGGGAGGAAAAGGGTGATCAAGGGACACAACAGGGGAGGATGCAGACGGGCTAGGCTCCGAGTGTCTCGCAGAGGAGGATAGGTAAATAATGGTTACAGTAGACTCTGTCATCTGAACATCAGGGGGGGGGAATGTCGATGGGAGCGGGGGGATCCTCAGGCTGACCTGAAGCATACTGTGCGAGGATAGGAGAGGCAGATTGATTTTGTTCAACCTCATACTCTCGGATTACCTCTAAAGAGGCGCGGTAGTGTGTCAGGGAGGGCAATGGTGGGAGTAATGGCCATGAACGCCGCACAATGCACAAGTCTTGTTGGTGCGGAGAGTCTTGGGGTTCTTGGTTACGGACGGAGAAGGAATGGGGGCTTCAGGGACCGTAGACTCGGGGAACGCGAATTTAACCATGGGCTGAATACGGGGCAACTTGGGACAAGCATGGGTGGCATGACCGGTGACATCACATAAAGCACAAGGTTTCGCGGACAGCGGAGGGGCTGGGTCAGTCGTGGTAGTATTGTCTTTGGGTGCCCCCTTGCGGGCTTTGCCTTTCTTCCCGGGTGCCGTCACAACAAGAGAAGGGTCCTGTGGAGGTGCTGGGGGCACAGAGGCAACGGAGGAAGCTAGGGGGACCGGTTGAACCGGTGTCAAAGCCATATAGGGCTTGGGATGACCAGGAGGGGTGGCGGCTGGGGGATCAAGGTACCAGACCGGTATGCCCAAGGTCAAGTTAGGGAGAGAGAGGGTGGCCATGACGGGGACAGAATATACTCTGGGAGGGGAGCTAGGAAAGGGATCTACCCAGCAGGGTAATGACCAGGAGGGACGGCTTCGAGATGGTTAAGGCTAGGAGGAACTGATCCGAGAGGATAAAGGGGTTCAGGGATACCAGCTGTAGGGGTAGGGCCAGAAGGAGGAGGTCCGGCTAGCTGAGATGAATGGCTAGGAGCGGGTTGCGGAGGGTGAGGAGGAGGTTGCTGGCTAGCCGAGGCAGGCCGCTTACGGGCAGCCTGGGACGATTGCATCATGCAAACATTCGATGAGCTGGGATCGGTGACAGGAGGGGGGGGAAGGTTAGGGAAAGTTCCAAGCAGGGAGGAATCTTTGTAAACGCCGGGGGAGACACTGGTCAAGGAATCAACGGTTTGCTTGTTGGCTACAGAAGAGATAGTCATCTCAGGGGAGGTCTGAGATTTTGGCTCATGATATGTCAACTGGTCAATGGTGACTATCTTTCCATTATGGGGGAAATACATCTTGCGAAAGACCGCGGATGGGACAGCAGACATAGCATAGGTGTAGCTTCGCCCCAATAGAATGTTGTAATCTAGCGGGGCATCGATGACTTCGACGTCAACGCAAACAGTCTTACCGGCGAGGGTGATAGGACAATTACGAAACAGGCCAATGGGCTGGGAGGCATGACCGTCCCACGCTCGAAGGGTGATCGTGGAAGGGGCCAGTTCAGGAGATCCGAGTTGCTTCCAAACTGAAGCGGACATCACGCATGTGGATGCCCCCTCATCAATGATACATCGGGACACGTTGGCGTTCCAGATTTTGACTGGGATTTGGAAGGCGACGGAAGGAGGGAGAGGAGGATGGTTCGATTGAGTGGTGATGAAAACAATCATTTAGTCATCAGCAGGATCTACAGCGCCCACGGCAGATATTAGAGCCTTCTTTTTGGAAGGGCACGACTGGAGGAGTTCCAGTGTGGAAATGGCGGCAGGAGATTGCGCCAAATCATCTACTATGCTATACGAATGGGCAGCTCGACTGGGAGCAGCGTTTCGACGTAGTGGGCCCTTAGGTATCTTGGTATGAACCTCAAATTTTGGTTGAGGGATATGTAAGGGGCCACTAGGTGACGAAAGAGGCTCTGGAGAACCTGAAGAAGGAGGCTCGGGAGCAGACTGAGCAGGAGGCTTGGAGTACTGGCGAGACCGAGTTTGAAGGTGAAGATCGACGGACGGGTTAGGATCGGAGTGCATCATCAGGATCTAGTAATCAGAGGAACCAGAAAGAGAAGGGGGGGTGGCTACCTGGCTGTCGGGCGGTTGGGTAGCCACGAATCCTTGCTGAGGGAAAGGATCAGTAAACACAGCTGGCTGGGTAGTGGCCACATTAGGAGGAGCATGAGGGGAGGCGTGCTGTCCGCGTAATGTGGCTTGAGACTCCCACATCTGCCGCATCTGGGGTAATAGGGGACAATCGTGGGTGTAATGACCATAAACACCGCAACACGAACAAGGCTTACTTGTGCGAAGCGGCCTGTCCGGCTTGGGCTGAGTGCCCTGTTGCTGGTTGGCAGTGTTAGGGTCCACACCAGGATTGGGTCCATGGGTACTAGGGGCAGATTGGTTTGGATTACCTCTCTGCCTTCTTTGAGAAGAAGGGGGATTAGTCGCGCCCTGCTGTGCAAATACTTGCCCTGGAGGGGGCTGTAGGTGCTGGTGCTGGGTTTGAGGAGGCAAGGGAGGAGGAAGTGCATATGCTGGAGGAGCTGGCACACCAGGCTGCGGATAAGGGTAATGGGTAGGTTGGGCAACATTGAGGTAAGCAGGAGGTTGGGCAAAAGGAGGAGGCATGCCGTATCCTGGATACATGCTACCGGGAGGGGGGAGAGTGCTGGAGGAGCTAGCCCCTCCCTGAGGGAGACCATAGCCCATAGGAGGTTGAGCGTATGGATGGGAAAGGGCTCCAACGATACCGTCGGTGGAATGAGATGCCCCCGGGGCGTTAGCGCCACCGGGCCTGGGGAGGTCAGGAAGAACGGTATAAACATAACCAGATTGAGCGTAGATCGGGTCATATTTCAAGGCTATTTGGAGGGCGGCTTCTTCAGTTTGAGGAAAATGAGAGGCGACATCTTTGCCGATGGGAGCGGGAAGGGTGCGAAGGAACCAGTCCATGTAAACCCGATCTTCGAAGGGAGGGGCTCGACATAAGCTCCGTCTTCTTCGCCATTCTTGAACATGGGCGGAAAGGCGTGTTGAAGAGGATTGCTTGAAGGAAGTCAAGAGCTCCGTGCCAGTATCGTATCGGAGAGGGAGCTGGAAGTACGAAAAAAAGGCTTGGGCAAGAGTCTCAAAGGTGGTATGGGTAGAGGTGGCTTGTTCGACATACCATTTAGAAGCTTCGCCGGTGAGCGTGCGTTGGAACAAACGAAGACGGATGGAGTCATCAGTAATGGAATTGGAGGAACACCACATGTGGAAAGATCGGACATGATTGGTTGGATCTTCGCCATTAAGGCCCTCAAACTTAGGGATGTTGGAGGGGAGCTTGGTTGGCATAGCAGGCCAATTAGCATTGTGGTGAATGGGTTCATTGATCAACTGATGGAAATCAGGGAGGCTGAGGCCTGCAATGTACGGAAACACAGGGGTGGCTGGGATAGTTCCTGTTGCGGTTCCGCTAGTAGTAGGGCTGGCATTAGGGCCGGGAGAACCGCTAGTGTTAGGCCCTGGACCAGACATAGTGAAGGTGACAGGGGGAGAACCAGGAGGAGAAGGAGGACCCGATGAATCAGGAGAGGAGTTGGAGTGTGGACTCGAAGGTGGACTGGCTCAACGACGGTGGGGAGGAGCAGGTCGATCGACCAGAAACTGAGGATGAAGGCCAAGAAGTCTCCGGGAAAGGCGCCTTGGGGGCGCAAAGATGACAGGAAGAAGGAAACCGACAGGGGCAGAAAGGGACAGAATCAATTAAGGTCAAGGGCAGAAAAGGTGCAGTGACAATTGATTTTAGAGTCTTTGCTAGGCAGTGTTAACCAGGTGCTTCTTCGCTTAGGGTCAGTGTGTGGCGTGTGTTAATTTTAATTTTTAAACCCTTTCCGTTTTGAGAGCAAGAAAAAAGTGTGCTGCGTAGCTGAAAATAAACCTACAGAGAACAGTATATAATGCTGAAATAACAGAAAAATAACAGCTACTTGTGCATCTATCTAACCCAAGAAGGTGGGTCTCTCAAAACTAATATGAAAAGAAAGGGAAAAATCTAGGGAAAACACACGGAAAAGAGGCCAATAGATCTAAGGTCAAAAGGGACAGGGATCTAAAGGATAAAGTTGCTGAAAAGAGGTGCAGATCACAGCCAAGAGACAGAGGCAAGGTGGCTGGAAAAAGGAAGGAAATCAGCAAAAACCGGAGGGGGCAAGGTGGAGGCCCTCAAAGTAGGTCCAAACAAAATGACAGGAGGTGATTTTAAAGGAAGAAAGGCTGATTTCAAAGGATCTGAAAGGGAGGTAACAGATCTGGAAAAAAGGAGGCTGAAGCTCTGAAAAACAGACGGCTGAAACAGCTAAAACTCTTCCACAAAAAGTGGAGGGTACTAAATCCCTAGGGGGCTAGGTTCCCACTTAGATGAGTAAAAACAGATCAGAACTTGGTCAAAGCGGGCTGAGACAGAGGCTGGAAAACCTTGACACAAGCTGCAGCAGAACCCAGAAAAATTGCAGAAAAATCACTGAAAAACTGGCAGGTCGCAGTTTCTGACCTGTTTTCAGTGCAGGTCGCAGAAAAGGGGCAGAAAAGTGCGACCTGGAGGTCCAGGTCGCAGTTTTTGGGCCAAAAAGTGCGACCCCCCATTCCGGTTGTCTCGGCGGCAGATTTTCAGAAAAGTTGCCGTCTCAGTTGCGGCTGGTGTCGCTTACCTGCGCAATAGGGCCAGAAACACACGGAAGTTAGAAATTTTTATGTTTTAGGGTTTTATGTGAGAAAAACAACATAAAAATAGGAAAAATAAACAGCTGAAAAGAAACCCTAGGGTCTGAAGTAGCTGGATATGCAGGAATATGAAAAACGACAGCGGTCGTAATTTAAAACCCATGTGGAGTCGCCATTTGTTAGTATGAATCCTTTGTCGAAGTGTATGAAAAAGGACCACTTTAGCTACGCATAAATAATAGCCCTAACAACAAAAGTGGCTGCCAATATCTTCAGATCTGCGGTTAGTTGAACAAGAAAAGAGCTGCAAAAAACCAGATCTATGCATGGAAAGACATTAAGCAGTAAAAAAAAGGGTTTGCTCCATATACCAATAGACAAGACAAGAACAATTTTTGAAAGAATTTTTATATTAATTGGGCACCTGGGAGGAAAACAAGAAGGCGTATCCAATTCTCCTCGGTGGGATGGGTTCTTGGAAGTCCTCAGCACTTCAGATCTAAGATTTCTCTCTCTTGTTGGTGTAGAAAACCCACACAAAGAATGGAACTCAAAGGGAGCTCTCACAGCAAATGGCAAAAAATGGTGACCAAGTGTATAGATCCAGAGTGATCTAATAGGCAACAAAAGGTGAAGAATGGTAGGAAAAACCCTCCTATTTATAACAAAATATTGGGTCATTCTAGATCTTGGTGCATGGGTTAACCAGATCTAGATCCACTTTTTATGGAATGTTTTATTATATTTGTTGGAGGAAAAGGTATTTGACTTGGGTCAAATCCCTTAATTTGTTAAAAATAAATAAATAAATGATTTATTTATCTTTTTAAGGAAGTGGTTAGAAGATAATCAAATAAATAATGATTTATTTAATTATTTAAGGAGGTGGTTAAAAGATAATTAAATAAATAGTGATTTATTTAATTATTTGTGGGTGATTTGGTCATATTTAACGAGGAATATCATCTAAATAAGGTTTAAATGATTATTCCTAGAAAATAATAAGATAAATAAAGGTTTATCTAATTAATTTCTTTGATTTTGGGTTAAACATAACTGGGAATAATAATTAAATTATGGTTTAATTAATTATTCCATGAGGAAAATCAAACAAATATGGGTTTGTTTAATATTTCCTTTTGGGGTTTCCTATTTTAACATAGTGAAAGCAGTTTTACTTAGGGTAAAACTGGTCTTACATGGTGTACTTGGGTCCATCTAATGATAATAATTAGATGACAAAAAAATGGTGTAACACCAATCATATCCAAACCATTCAAATAATTGTCTCTGCAGCGACAAAAAATTCGAAGAGGGCTTTCACTAAAAACTAGGTCTTTAATTTGGAAATCTCTGTCGACTAATGATAAATAATCCAAGTCTCTGTGAGGGGCATTCAATGGGGTGACGTTTAAAGCCATAGGAACTTCCATTTTTGGTTCTTGTGGATTAAAAAATGGAAATTCGGCTTATGGTGAAAAATTGAGCGAAATTACATGTTTTGGGGATTTAATTGCGGTTTTTGGGAACTTAGGGAAACCAATTTAGAATCTTGTTTGAGTTTTCTGTATAGAGTTCTTTAAACAAAAACCAAGATTCTAACGGAGTTCAGTGGAAATTACGGTAAATACCTATTTTTTGGAGATAATAGGGATTTTAACAGGTACTGGTTAAGGCGGACAATATTCTAAGAAGCTTTGACTGCAATTCTCTTCGAAAGGACAATAGTTGGCAGACTTCAACAGTTGGAATTTAAATTTTTCTGCATGGGAGTGTAGTCGTTCACTGTGGAGGAAAAAATGAAAAAGACGCGGGTTGTTTGGTTTTATTCGCAAAGTCAACAGGGTGGCGGGATTTTTTATTAATTCATGGGATGACATAAGCACGTACAGAAGATGAGTCACGGGAAGGTAGGTGGTAAGCGGTTTTTTCCGCACCGCTTTTGATGGAAGGCGGTATTGAGCGGATGGGCAGCGATTCCATAGAATGAATGACACGTGGTTAGGGTACTGTTTGAAAACCACCAGCATTTCGCAAGTTATTGTTCGGATAGGGGATGGCCAGCGGAATTATCAATAGCCATTGATCTTGGAGCGGGTGATCAAACAGTGGTCAGAGCGTGAAGATGACGGGGAGTTAATAGGAGGGTCCAATGCAATTTATTATCAATTAATAATTTCGGGAGCGTTTTGATTGGTAGGGATCGGTTATTAACTAATCATAAGGATTAATTAATCCCTTGTATGACGAGGGTCGGGGGTGAAAAAATGCACGCGGGATGGGTTACTTCAAAGTTTAGTTTAAATTAGACTTCGGGTTTTATTTTTTGTTTTTAAACATATGAATCATACGTTTAAAAGTTTTTTCATAATTTTTTATTATATGATAAATAAACCAACATGATTAACTTACCATAGGGGCGGGAATATTTATATAAAGATATGTTTAGCCAAAGGATTTGTAGAGTAGGTAATTTATTTAATCACATGGGATTTATTAACTTTGGCAAAAATTATATAAGTGGGCTTTTTGGGTTATTTATATAAATGGAGTTATATACTATAGGAAAGGGTTATTTCTATAAGGAGTTAATAAATAAAATCAATGTTAATATGACAAGGGGACAAGGTAAACTTCAAAATACATTAATATAACTAAGAAAGTGAAGTTTTTAGAAGAAAATTGCATTATAATCACTTCATCACTTAAACTTAGGATAAAATGTGATTTTGAGGGTTTTTATGGAATATCTCATGATTTTCCTAAGTAAAATGGGATTTTATTTAGGAAAGAATTTTTTTGAAGTAAATGAGTGTGATGATGAATTATTTTAAGTACTTAGGTTTTTTCCAATTATTGGGCCGAGGGTCCGGTCCCTCCAAACGTCAAGGAAATGCCTTGAGCCCCTTTAATTTTCAAATACCTTAGCACTTAGGGGAAATTAGTGAAATCTTTAGGGAAAAATGAAGGGGAAGTTAATAATCTTGACTTCGCTTTGCTGTGAATTTTTTCCAACGTAGTATCTGCCTTTGCACTTGTGATGAAAGTACAATTGAACACATTTAGAACCATCATTCATCACATGTAATTCTGCAACAACATCTACCTACCCTACCTACTTTACTCTACCATTTTCTCTTCTTTATTAGGGTGCACTTAGACTGGCAAACCCTTATCAATCTTCTTTTTATTTTTCCTGGCAAACCTATCTATGTCTACACTTATTACAGCCAAGGGCTTAGATTAAACTGTTGAGCACCTTTTATTAACTCTACCTATCTACTTATCTGCCAAGATTAAACTGTTTGGCCAGATATTTATTCTCTATTCTACAACATGAAATTGAAAAATGAATGAGTCAAGTTTAAATGGTTTGACTCTTCATAAATTGTGGCAAAAGTTTGACAAGCTGCACACAATTTTTTTTATTACATCAGAGCAAAAAGTATTGGCAGTTAGACTTGCACACTTTCCTTGGCCTTTCTTTTGGTGGGGTTCATTTTCTTTCACTTTTTTTTGCCAATTTTATTTTTTCACCCTTTGATTTTTCTTTTAGGGTATACCCTCTTTACATTTTTTAAATTTTTTGATTTTTTAAGAATATGGAACACCTTTGCAACAAGAAAAAGGTTTGAACGTATTTCATAGTTCAACAAGTGAATCATGAAAAATGACACCTATTGGTATAGGATTCTAACACCTACAATGTGAAACAAAAACCTCATGTGATATAGAAAAACAACAATATACCTCCTTTCATAAGTAAGGCAAATCTTAATGAGATTGACAGCTTCAGCCCATTCATCCTTGAGATAAATGCTAGGAATTGCTTTAGCCCATTTAGGGTATATGTGTTCATCCTTTATGAAGTTTTTGAGGTCTCCTCTAGTGATAAATTGGCTTTTGAACCATTTATCTCCTTCCTGTGGGAGGTGGAAAGCTTCAACAATGGATTCTGTTGATACCTGCAATCTGAGGCCATAAACATTTGCTTCTTGTCCATCGAATGAGAGGTAAAATTCCTTAGCTACTCATATATGAGAGCTTCCTAACCTTGAAAAAAATTGATACCATCTAGCTCGTACAAAAAACCTCTTCACATTCGGATTGACATCTATTAAATCAGCCCCTTGAGGTTCAATACACTTAAGCTTTCCTCCATTTTTAGTAATCTTCAACAATAAAGAAGGTTGTATGCTATAATATGATAGGTTTCAAGATTATAAGGATGGACTTAATAGGTGTTGTTGAATCCTCAATGCAAACTTTCTGAAAACTGAGTCTCCTCCTTAATGCTCACTGGAACTGTTCTTTCACCAACAACCAAATTTGAAAACTGATTATTTTCCTTTTCTTTCTGTGATTTAAAATGATATCTTGGTTCACTTTTCCATGCATAACACATTTTCATAATAGGGAATATACATAATCATATACCACACCTTGTGATATTCATGATTAACTTTAGTTGGTTGTTTTTTTTTAGATTCTCTGCAATAGGTGGCTGGAGCTTAACAGAATTGGAGTTCGCAGTCACCTCCATTGTATTCTTTATGGCAGGCCTAAAATTACAATAGCTCTCATGCATGATTTAACCAAATGGTCACCACATTAAATCATAGATCCATGATTTAACTTAACACTAAATATGTACCTTGACACGTGGACCTAACGACTTAGGCTGACAGGCAGGACAGGCAACAATTGGTTTTTATAACTACACATCAACACCTTGCTCTTCCATGTATGACCACAACTTAACTCATGATCTTCATCTTGGGAGGAGGCCCCCAAGATCTAAAAATTTTAAATGGATCTAACAATATCTGCAAAATTAAAATGCCAAAAAAAAGAGAGAACACATTGCAAATAAAACCACAAAGAAACTTGTTTTATTAAAATAGAGAATAACTTTAGAAGCTACATTGTGGTGGACAATCTATCCTTTTACAAAGTGAGGCTTTTTATTTATAGCCTTTTTTTTTGAGTTAAAATACCATGGGTAGATACCATAGGTGGATACCATGGGTAGATACCACTTACAATACCATCGGTAAATTCCATGTGTGGATGAATACCATGGGTGAATGAATATCATGGATAGATGTCACTTACAATACCATAGGAAAATAAATACAATGGGTGGATAAATGCCATGGGTCGATGCCATTTACAATACCATGGGTGGATAGATAACATGGGTAGATGAATACCATGGGTGGATGCCATTTTCCATTCGGATCATTCCTTCCTCCTTAATAAGCAGTGGCCCCCATTGCGTGAAGTTCCCTCCTGAGATGCCTTTGTTGAATATGAAGAGCCACTGAAGAGAAGGGTTTTGTGTAGTTAACCCATAATAATGATGAATTAAGATCCAAGGATAGAGATACCCTGTAATTCTTGTGACCAACTCTGATATTGACAGTGTGTGGCATAGAAAATGGACTTCGATGAAGTGTGGGTTTGTGGATGAACCAAAAACATGACAAACGAAGATCCGAGGACAGAGATACCCTGTAATGCTTATGACTAACTGTGTTACTAACAATGTGCGGCCTAGAAAATGGACTTCGATGAGAAGGATTTCGTGCGGTTGACCCATAACCATGATTTTTGATGAAGTAACAGGTGCCTACATAGTTTGGGGTGGGAGGGCACGTCTCCATAGGGAACCCGCTCTGAATGCTGATCCAAATTTAAAATGAGCATAACTCAGTTAATATAACTCACAATATGTAGCATAACCTATTTTTGAAAGGGAATGATCATTATACATCTTCTTGTGTGTTTCAAATCGACATCTGGAGACCCTGGACTCTCAGATTCACGCTGGAACTGTCCTACCGTCACAAAATTTCTGAAAAAGATAATTGATTTTAAATTAATGATAACTCCCTCGTCCAGACTCCGATTGACTGATTTTTCAAGGGGAGCTTAGATATGTAACTATTTATCTGAAATATCGAACTTAAAACTGCAACAAATGATGGGAGAGTCGCCATCCATGAATTGTCATCATAAAAATTGCTGCAACATTGCTGATTTTGAATGATCAATATCTCCTTCATCCGAAATCCAATTCGGCAGAATTTTTTTTTGAATCTAGGTATTTTATTGCAAGGAATCCAGATATCATCTTTTTTTTTGTAAAATTTTTACAAAAAGTTTCAGATATGATCTGCAAACTCGCCACCCAAAAAAAAATTCATGGATTTTGCTGAAGATTGTTGCAAAACATTAAAACTGAAATATGTTTCAAACCGTCATTCCCACGGAGGCATAACCTGAATTTGATACCACTAATTTAGATCATGCGGGGAGGCCCACAAGATATACAAAATTGAAATGGATTTGAAAATATATACAAAATTAGAATGCTGGAAAAAAGAGAGAACACACTGCAAATAAAACCACAAAGAAACTTGTTTTATTAAAACAAAGAATAACTTTAGAAGTTACATTGTGGTGGACAATATGTCCTTTTAAAAAGTGAGGCTTGTTATTTATAGCCTTTTTTTTTAGTTACAATACCATGGGTAGATACCATAGGTGGATACCATGGGTCAAAACCATGGGCCAATGCCATGGGTAGATACCACTTACAATACCATGGGTAAATTCCATGTGTGGATGAATACCATGGGTGGATGCCATTTTCCATTCAAATCAACTCGACATCACTCAAACATAGACCTTTCCTATCATGTGACATAGATCATGATAAAAAAGGTTTAAACCTTAGTTGATAATGAGAATACGTGGTTAACTCAAAAATGGATGTGATTTTTATATTTTAAAAAATAGGGGAGGTTACTAGAACTTCCCGTAACATCGGGTAACGGGAAAACACACATAAAAACATAATTAAAACAAACTGTCCGACAGTTCTAGCAGCGTTCTAATTTTTTTTTTAATTTACAATTTTTTATCCTAAAAATAAAAAATTTAAAACACACTCATATCTAAGCATAGAATTGTGCTAACAATGGGGATGACCCTCTAGCTACACACACCAAATGAATATATTGCCGAAAGTATGAGTTTGCATAACAAAAATGGAAGATGCATAGAAAGGTACGACGATCAGACAACAATTATTCTAGAAGGTTGAATTAGTCTTAGAGGTGCCAGAATATAGCCATTGGAACAGTTAATCTAGACAAGGAAATGTTGTCACTGTTTGGAGGAGCAGCTAAACTACATGTAATGAGGGGATTATACCAGATTTAGAGTTTTTTTAGAATTTATGGGGCTACATTAATGAACAAAAGACTGTTTAAGACATGCTAGATCATTCTGGATAGATGCCAAAATATCCATGGCCTCTGTTAGAGATTGGTCACATTGGGTGACGGCGGTGGCAATACTTTCTTGGGCCTATTTCACTTTTACAACTCTCTTGGTGTGGACCTCTGGCGGTGTGTCTGGCTGAAGCTTGGTCTAAAGGTCTATGGTTTTTTTCTCATATTCAGCTCGAAGTGTTGGAGCTTCCACGTGTGTAGCATTGATGGCAACAACTAGTCCATATAAATTCTCTAACGGCACAGCATTGGTCGTGAATGCTGGAATACCTTGGCAGACTTGATTAATATTGTCTTCCAGCACAACGCGCTAAGCTTTTTCTACTTGATAGGCTTCCGCTACCTGACGATGTTTCTCATGTGCTTGTCCAACCTGTTTCTGTGCGTCCTGGGTCTGCGTTTCCACGGTTGCTTCGCGGTACTACAACTCATCGTTGACGATTTAATGGATAAGGTGAAACTTTCCTGCAGGCAACACAACAAGATTAATATGTAAATCACCTATGCCAGTAAATTGAGTGCGCTGGCTCACATCCATTTGGAATGCTGGTAGGGGGATATGGACAAATCGCCCCTTCTCAGATGATGGTAGTGCTATGTCTAAAGGTTGTGTGCTGCTAACAGGCACCCTAATCTGGCTCACTTGAATCACGCTCACCTAGATCTGGCTTGCTTGCATTTTTAGTTCTTAAAGGCCTGCCTGGACAACTTCCAATGCAGACTTATACTGGACCTCCATGTCCATCCAGTGATCCTCCTGTGCAATAGTGACTGTATTTTCCATCTCATTGAGATCATCCTTTATCAATGTCGGGTTCTTCGGTCCTATTTCCCTCGAACCCTTTTGTTTTTTCCTTGGCCCAACCTTGAGATGCACACTACACTTTGTGCCTTTGGAGGTCATTGCTTTGGTTTCTTTCGGAGTGAAGGCATTAATTTCTATTACTGCGGCTCTCTCAGAAGTTTCTCCTATTTCTGTTGGGGTGGGCTCCTTATCACCAGGCTTGTTAGTCATAGAGGGTGGTACTTTGTGAGCGGGATTATCAGTTGGCCTTCTCCATTGATTTACTGGTGGGGGTGTGGGGCTGGGTTGGTGGAGTCAACCATGCCGTTGGCCAATATGTGGTGACTCGGTTCAAATATTCTTTGGTCACTAAGTAAGGAAACTCATACCAGAATCCTTCCACAATGCCCTTCATATGGATATGGATATTATGGAATGTATCCTTGAAATTAGCTACCATTTTGTGCTACTCATAAACAATGGGAGACAGTCCTAGATTTAACTGCACTGCCTAGTATAAAATTTCATTATACAATACCCAAAATATTTTATTCTCCTTTTCTCGCACTGGGTCCAGGGAATTCCATAGAGTGGAATAGTGCATAGCTTCGCATATGGGTTCTGCAAGTTCTGTGTAATATCCAAAAATAGGGAAAATCTACAATGTTAGGAATATCTTATAATATTCCCAAATTGGAGATCCAGCAATATGTAAACACAATAATCAAAGAGCAGTGTTGCATCAACTTCAAAAAATGTAAGAAGAGTTCATAGCCATCTTATCAATATTATAGCAACAGAATGTGTAAAATATCTTGAGGAAATGATCACTCAAGCTTAGGCAAACCAACCTCAAAGGAACATGTACAAGAAATATTAAATACACTGCGACACATGGAAAGCCAAGGCTACGACTGCGCAGTCTATAAAGAATAACTGCTGAAAAATTATGTCAATACATAGATATGTCAATATACAGCTCATACAACATGGGGAGAAAAGATATAGACTCCCAAAGGAAATTTCTAGACAATCCTGGAAGGATTGGCTGAAATTTGCAGGAATACAAAATGTCAGAGTTGCAGGGTAGCAGCTGCAACTCAAAAACTGGAAATGGATGAAGATAGATGATGATGCTGCATAATATGAATAGATCTCATATAATGGATATCTCAGGTGAAAGGTTGATCCAATCCCTGAAGATCTCACCCTCCAAAATAGTGGTGCAATCCCCCACTGCAAATACACTCATAAATAACGCAGTCAAGGAAATGAACTGTGCTGCAAAAGATAGGAAGTGCTTGGCTTAATGCCAAAGATGTGAAATCAGCTCATAAATATCCCTCACTAACCTCCAGGAGGAATAAAATTTCCCTCCTCTGAAAAATAAGCCAAGGAAATGGTGTTGTGGAACCCTCCACTGCAACACCCTGCAACACAACATTCCTACTACAGGAATAACGTAGTAGCTGAAGGAGGTGGCTTGGAATTGAGCCTGAAATGTGGAGAATTAGATACAATCCCTCAAGAGGCCTCTCAAGAAGGGAGAAGGATTCCTAAACAGAAAATACTTTGTGCTAAGCAGAACAACAATCTCAGTTAAGCAACTAAAGACAACAAATAGTCATGTAGACCAATTTCTATAATCAATAACATATCTCTCCATGGCTGCCTTGTCCTCCCTTTATATAAATGAAAGCCTACTTTCCTTGGCCCCACACATTAGGGTTTCCTCAACCAAATTATCTCTTCCCCTTTCACACTATGATGTCTTTCAAGGTGCTCCACTCCCACTATGGCAGTGTTGTTGACTTGATCAAACTTGACCTTGTCCTCATGCATTTGGCTCTTTTCACACTTGAGGGTGAAAAATGTAGCTTCTATGATGATCCCTTTCACACTATGAGGGATTTTATTCCTACTCATGGGCCTCCTTACCCATTTTATTCATCTCCTAGATGTTACAAGAAAAATTAATGTTCCAATTAGCTTCATGCTAATTTTGGGAACATTACAGTCCTCCCCTCCCAAATGTTGCTTGTCCTAAAGCAACTACAAGGATAGAACTGAAGGGCCTTCTTGAGGCATGTGGGATGAAATGAATTGGGATCTTCCATCCCCATATGAATCTCCCATCCCCAAGCAATCATCCATACAAAATGAGTTACCCTCCAACATGGCAACTCCTGAAAGTCTTCCTCCACCTTTGGCTCATGCAAAGTAGGTGGGCTGAAAATCTGATCATGGTAGACAAGGTAGTCTACCCCATGTTGTCCTTCTCTCCACTCATGATAAGTGTAAAGTATGTGCTGATCCTCGACTGCAAAATTATTTCCCTCATGTGGAAAAATGAATAACAATCCTCCAACATTGAAGAACAAGCCAGCCCAAAACATCTCATTCATGATGAATAGGACATGATCATCATAGGGTATCCAAATGAGAAGTTTGTTGAATGTTTTACATGATGCTGCATGATAAAAAAAATGTCTCAATTGGACATAGCGCAGCCTCTCCCACTGCAACTTTAGAAAATAGTATGGCAAGTGATGTTCTAACAAATGGCTAGTTGTGTGAATCATCACATCTGTTAGGTCTCTGTAGTTTGCAAGATTGGCAAGAACAAACTCTACAGAGCCAACATAAAAACCACTTTGGAATCCTATTATCTAGCCCTCATGGATTCAGAGAGGGATCGCTCTATATAAGTTTTTTCAAAGATATTTCTTTAAGGCTTATGATATGATATTAGGCTAGTTATGAATTACAATGGTTTGTTTTGGTTTTGGTTGGGTAGAATATCATCAAAATGAAGGAATTCTTTTGAAGGGTAAAGGTGTGAGTAGGTTGAAATAATGGTTTAGCTGATAGGATAGGTAAGAAATAGTATCAATCCATTGGGCTATGGAGTCACAAAATGATTTAATTGCACAACAAGTTTCAAAAGTGGTCCATGGGGCAAGTCATCTATGTCAAAGGATTCTTTAGATTGTTTTTGTGATATGGAAACATAAAAAGTGTTGTGAAAGAAGAAAACACACAAGAAAAACAAATGGCAGCCTAAGATTAGGTAAGTACTTTTAAACTAGCCTACTTTTGGCATGCACTCAATGAAAAGTCACAAAAGTAACCTAAGATCAGGTAATTACTTTTAAACTAGCCTACTTCTGATATAATTTTAAGGGAAAACATTGAAAACAAAGAATAGCTTAAGATCAAGTAAGAACTTCGAATCTAGCTTGCTTTCAGCATATTCTCAAAGGAAAACATTCATGATAAACATAAAAAGTAGCCTAAGATCAGGTAAGTACTTTTAAACTAGCCTGCTTTTGACATGCTCTTAAGGGAACTTTTCAAAGCAATTTTTGGAGAAGAAACTAGAGGACAAGGCTAACCATAGACTTCTCTAATTCAACTTTACTTAGCAAACTTTCAAGAACATTCAAGGATAGAATCTCAAGTTTTACTCAGCAAGACATGGACTCACCAACATTCCTAGACTGATTACACTCTATCGAATTATCCTCAAATACACAATTAGAAGAAAACATAAAGATAAAGATTTATCAGTGAGATTTAGGGCACCTGACAGTAAATCCTAATCTATATTTGTTGTTCTTTATCAGAGAAAGTGGACAATATGGAAAACATGAGAAAAATGACAATTACAGTAAGAAAAACATCACCATTGAAATAAACCAGGATCCCATAAATCAGCTTGTGTATTTGATGTTCAAACCAGTTACAATCTTCAAGTCTAGTAGGTCTTTATAGCTTCAAACTTCTCTTCTCAGCCTATCTTTATTCAATTACAAAACAAATCTCTAGTAGCCTCAAAAGATATTTACATTCAATGAGTATTCAACCAACAATAATAATGAACTCCTCATATGATATATATAGGTAAATTTGAGGAGGTGGAGTGGAAAGAAGGGTTGTTTGTTAAATTAATACAGAGTAATTGCTTCTCGGCCTTTGGGAGGCCTAAGGGAGAATATTTTATATGTTTAACTCTATTTTAATCAATTTTACATTAAATTTTATTTACTTCAGTCACTTTTCTTGACTTTGGAGGCTTTTGGTAGGCTGGAAATTAATTCTAAGCTGTCTTTGACAAATATATGTAACTGTGCATTCAATTTGTATTCTTTTGAGGAAAATGAAATTGTAGGTGGCATTTTGAGGATTAATTGCCTCACTGATGTGGCATTTGGAGGCTCTCTTTGTTGATCTGTCTACTTTTGTGGCTTTAAACACTGATTTGCCTTTAATTTTTTCTTTTAAAGCCTTATAATCATCTTCGGGCTTTTAAACCTTTTCTGCTGACTATATTCACCTTTAATCCCTTTGTTTTAACTATGCTTTATCCTTAACTACTTGATTTAGGCCTTTGAACCTTTTTTTTTATGCTTAAACCTTCATCTATGATACTCTTCTGACTTTACTGCTTGTATACAGGTTTGTTGCACTGGAGGGTTTACTGTGTAATCAACATTAATAAAATATTGATTGAAACTTGGGAATTTGACCCTCATGTCCCTTTCTTCATGCATTTTGGTCCTTGGAACACCATCCAAGGTTTTCTTTCCATTTAAATGGGCAGTGGGAGGCCTACAGAATTCGGGCACCATTAAAACCTGCAACATAACAAAAAACTGTTATAAAAACTTGCGCGCATTTGGAATTACTACTTATAGAGGCGGGCGAAGGGTGGAAGGAGTAGTAAGGAGGATATTTCATGGAGGAAAACCATGAAAATGGGGTTTAATTTGAATTTGGACACGAAATATGGCTTGGTGGTTTTGGGAAAACCATCGGTGGTTTTCGTGCAACATTCAGGCGGTAAATGGTTTTGACGTGATTGAATGTGATTCCATATAGGGTACGATGCTTGTCCCTTATGAAACAAGTTTTTTCACATGAATTTGGGTCACTAAACCCTGACACTGAAATTTGCGCGAAACACGATGTAGACCATTGGATGAGGAGGTGTAGATCCAACAGTGGGAGAGGAGCGTGATGGGGAAAGTTGCATGAGCGAGGGTTTTAGTGGGAGCCAGGTGGCAGACGGAGATTGGGGGATAGTTTTATGGGTGGAAGGTAGGGCCCAGAGTATGATGTCATCTGCTTGGTTTGGTAGCGGGATGGTTGATTGGCGGGGTTGGATATGGGGTTAAACGTGAACCATTGGATGAAATGAATTGATGGTGGGGATGGATGGATATATATTAGTCGAGTGATCAAAGGATGGGAGGGGTGGTGCGATGACCATTGATCTTTATAGATCTATGGTGGGGATCACTTTCTGGAGTGATAAGGCAGGGAAGAAAAAAGGAATGGAGGAATGCGATTAAGGAAAAAAGGAGAAGGTGGGGATGAATTAGCGTTGTCGGATCATATAGATCTACAGCCGAGATTTATGTCGATTTTGACAAGTGTGGTGGGGGAGGTACAAAGAAAAAATTCATTTTACCATGGGCTCAGGGGTAAAATATAAAGGTAATGAGAAGGGGGCTTAAGAAGCGGGGAAGGTGCGGTTCTGTGGAGTAGGGAACCAGGGGGTAAAAAATAAAAAGGGCTAAGGGCTAAGGATTTTAGCGCCAGGTCACGGGTGTTAGGTCATATAATAGAGAAAGAGCTGGGGGATAAGTGAAAAAGGGGATTAAGAGCCTTATGTATGAAAAAGGTCGAAAATAGGCCAAAAAAGGTGGGTTTTTTAGTGTTTTTCGGGGTTCCGAGAGGGAAAAAGGGGTGATTTGAACCATAAAAAAAAGGATTTCTTATAAGTTTAGAAGGGATTTTTGAAGGTTTTTCAGGAAAATGAAGGGTAAATAAGAAGGAAAAAAGGGGATTTTCATAGGAAAATGAAGGATAATAAAATGGAAAATTGAGTGAAATAGGCTTAGAAAATGATGGAAAATGGCCTGAAAAACAGTCTCTTTTGATATCAACAGGGTTTCTTGGTGGAGTTTTTGAATGAAATAGCAGTGAATATTACTCTTTTGAGTTTAGAAAGTTTCAGAAGGCTTCAAGAATGAGAAATTTTCTGTGAAAATGATCTCTTGAAGGCTCAAGACCTGTTTTAGCCATCATTTTCTATGACAAAAATTTACTGATGGCTAACAACATCTACTAGTGAATAGTAAATGAGAGCATGTAACAACTGAGCATAAAATAAATAACCAAAATTTTTTCCATTATTATATAAAGGATGGCTGTCTCCATCATAATAGTTGGCACAATTTTGTTTATGGGGCTCAACAATAAACTTTCCCTCTTGTGGAACAATGCACTGTATGATAATGGTAAGAAGATGTAAATATTGTGTTACATAATCAATAGATGCAAAAACAACATTCTCACCATGTACTAAAATTAAAGTGATGTATGAATACATGAATAGGTCCATGCTCCAAAAGAACAACGTTGTTGGCCTATGCAAGTAGGCTCCTGCCAACCCATAGCTTAATTATTTGACATGATTCTTGTCAAAGACTCCTCCAATAATGTTGCTGCGATTTGGAAATCCCTCCAAAAATGGAAGTAATTCATGTTCATATAAGGCCAAGGAGTAGCCCCTTTGCACCATGATAGTGCCATCTCCTACGCCTATAACATCATACAACATGTGAGAGAAAATCTGCCCTTGCTCTCCCAAGAACAATCCAAGAAACAAAAGTTTTTGCTGCCTCCCCATACTCCCATCATACAAATCATATGATGAAAACATGATGAATGATATGATGTTCACATCAACACCATGCATCCATAATATTTGATGCTAAATGATGCAAGTATCCTGCCACATCTCCTCCATCCCCATACCCTTAGGAAGAGTGTATGCCAAGTGATGGCCAAACTCCTTCAAGAGTAACCAGCACAGCCAAGCCTCCTACTGCCCAGTATCATAAATTTGCAAGTAGCTCACCAGTTTCTTGCTCTCCATCCACATCCACTCAATCATTTGTGGATGTCTCCTTCCATCCTCCATCTTGGTACTCCTCCCATGAGGGCTACCACCATCCCAAATCAGATTTCTATCTTTGCATTTCATGGGATTTTGAAATGCAATCTTCCCAAGGATTACTTTGATCCCATAAGGACCCAAAAAGGTGGTAGGAAAAAACCTCCCATCATGATGTGTATGGCTCAAGAAGTGTCCAACACAATCATGAGAGATGTTATCCATCCGAAGATGTCCTCCATCATCTATCTGGTCCTCCTTGAATCCACGAAGATCCAAGTGTGAGAAGGGAAGAAACTCCTCAAAATGTTAAAAAACCTTGCACTCCATGATGTGTTGAAGTGCACCTCCAATGAAATCTCTCCATGAGATCTCCTCCTCATGCATGGCCTTCCAAAACCAAAGAGGTCTTGGATCTACTGGAAGTAGAAGTCTCTCTTTGAGCTGTGGCATGCTCATTGAGAGAGTGTCATCTATAGAGGAGAGGAGAAAGAGTTTCTTATCTCTAGATGTCTACTCCTTCTTATTTCTCCCTTCATGGCTCCATGAATGAAGCTGCTATTTGAATGCCCCCATGAGGAATGTTTCATATTCTCTACATCACTGCTCTTGTACAACACAGTGCAACACTACTGCTCTAAATCAATAGTATGCAATGACGTGGACCCATCCATAATGTTTTCTGAAATGATAGGAGATGGATATTTAAGCATACCTTGGTGAAATTTGGAAGCTCCTTGCAGGGTTGCAAGAGTTTCCTCCTCATATGTGTTGGCTTCCAAAACTTTTGAAGATGAAGGCTACTCTTCCATGGTCTCAACAATGATGGTACATGCCTCTTCAACTAGTGGTGAGGCCTCTTCCATCCTTTGGCCAAATCTTCTTATCATCCTTTGGGAAAATTTAGCAAGAGTAGATACCCTTGCATGGCTTCAATGGCTGAACCACCAAGTATTTTCTTCACCTTCAAGGTGCAGCGCTGCAATTTCTACAACCTTTCTATCTACTACAGGATGTAGCAGTAAGAAAGCCTCTATCTTCTTCACCCAAACCTCTTCTGCACATGTGAGTGATCCATCAAAGGTGTACAATAGAAATATATTGCCTCTCATCATCCCGTAGCTATGGGGTCTTCTTTCTTCTTCCAGCTGAATAAATTGTGGTAAAGCTAGAGTCTTCCTGAATGCTCTAGGTTTAGCTTTGTATTCAGAAAGGTACTCTCTTAGAATTTTAAATTCCAAGTGTTATTCATGCTTCATGCCTTCTTCTCTTTGAGAATAAGAAGTGCATGGTATTTCCTCTTCTCCTTCTTCCATCTTCTTGACCTCCTTGGAAAGGTCCTTTCTGAAAACTGATGAGAGTAAACTCATTCTCTTCATCATATTGATCTCTTCTTCTTCTTATGGCTGAAACTCATAGGCTGAGCCAAAGATCATGCTCTAATACCACTGTAATATCCCAAAATAGGGAAAATCTACAATTTTAGGAATATCTTATAATATTCCTAAATTGGAGATCCAGCAATATGTAAACACAATAATCAAAGAGCAGTGTTGCATCAACTTCAGAAAATGTAAGAAGAGATCATTGCCATATTATTAATATTATAGCAGCAGAATGTGTACAAGATCTTGAGGAAATGATCACTCAAGCTTAGGAAAATTAACCTCAAAGGAACATGTACAAGACATATGAAACACACTGCTACACATGGAAAGGCAAGGATATGACTACGCAGTCTATAAGGAATAACTACTGAAAAATGATGTAAATACATATATATGTCAATATACAACTCATACAACATGTGGATAAAAGATATAGACTCCCAAAGGCAATTTCTAGACAATCCTGGAAGGATTGGCTGAAATCTGTAGAAATAGAAAATGTCAGAGTTGCAGGGTAGCAGCTGCAACTAAAAAACTGGAAATGGATGAATATAGCTGATGATGTTGCATAAGATGAATAGATCTCATCCAATGGATCTCTCAGTTGAAAGGATGATCCAATCCCTGAATATCTCACCCTCCAAAATAGTGGTGCAATCCCCCACTGCAAATACACTCAGAAATAACGCAGTCAAGGAGATGGAGTGCGCTGTAGGAGATAGGAAGTGCTTGGCCTGATGCCAAAGAGTGCAATCAGATCATAAATCTCTCTCACTAACCTCCCAGTGGAATAGAAGTTCCCTCCTCTGAAAAATAAGCCAAGGAAATGGTGTTGTGGAACCCTCCACTGCAACACCCTGCAACACAACGTTCCTGCTACAGGAATAACGCTGTAGCTGAAGGAGGTGGCTTGGCCTTGAACCTAAAATGTGGAGAATGAGGTAAAATCCCTCAAGAGGCATGTCAATAAGGGAGAAGTATTCCTAAATAGGAAATCATTTGTGCTAAGCAGCACAACAATCTCAGTTAAACAACTGAAGACAACAAATAGTCATGCAGACCAATTTCTATAATCAATAACATATCTCTCCATGGTTGCCTTGTCCTCCCTTTATACAAATGAAAGCCTCATTTCCTTGGCCCCACACATTAGGGTTTCCTCCACCAAATGATATCTTCCCCCTTCAGACCGCGCTATCTTTCAAGGTGCTCCATTCCCACTATGGCAGTGCTGTTGACTTGGTCAAACTTGACCTTGTCCTCATCCATTTGCCCCTTTTCACACTTGAGGGTGCAAAATGTAACTACTATGATGATCCCTTTCACACTATGAGGGATTTTATTTCTACTCGTGGGCCTCCTTACCCATTTTATTCATCTCCTAGATGTTACAAGAAAAATTAATGTTCCAATTACCTTCATGCTAATTTTGGGAACATTACATTTTGAAAACTAGGTATCTTCGGGGGTCTTCCACCCAATAAACATGATTAACAATAAGAGATAATCATACTGGAAATTCTTGTCCTCCTCCTGCACTTTGTGCATCTTTTTTAGAAACTCTTTGTACAAGTATGCGTACCAGTTGTATATGACACCTTTTTCACATCTCCCTACAAGCGCAATTACATGCGCATGCACTTCCTTTGGCCAAAACTTGTGCATCATTTTGCAAGCCAAAAGTACGATGCCAAAATAGACTATTGGGTCATTTATTTCTTCTACCACAAATCCCCTAGATTTGTGCATAACATCATTTTTTTTCTTAATTTTATTAGCAAGCACTTTCTCTTGCACTTTCCCTCCAAAGTCTGCCATAGGGTCAGCCCCCATGTTTGGAAAACTGATAATTCTGTGAATTAGGTCTACATCAATTAAGATGAAATCTCCTAACCAAAAGGGCACCATCATGTACTAAGGCCAACAACTGCCTGATGCAGATATCATTAATGGGGTTGTGCCCAAAATGAGGGATCTACAAAAGATTGAGGAGGCCTGCCTTCTGCAGACCCAACATTTCTTTCTTCGGCTCAAGGTGCTCCAGACCTCCTGCATATGGAACTGGATCGATATATAGCTATTGCGTGAGTTGAGGAAATTTCTCCATGTCTAAGATATCCAAGTTATCTAATCATAACTGAGTGATTTTATCCAGCATGTCCCCCTCCATTGGGATTTTCTCTAGAATCAACGACACTTGGATGCCTGCACGCACCTTATCCAAGTATTTTGGAACTTTCACTGTAGGTTTGTGCAGTGCAATGTAGCTAGGCAACCGCGTGAATGGCGTGACTTCTACGATGTCATAATCCCCCTCCTCGATAGTTTTAGGCATGGATTTCTTCATCTTCTCGCCAACATAATGGCGAGGTTTAGGGGTATTTTCTCTTGGGCACTTGCGTGACCCATATTTTTTTCCTTCTATGTTATATATGGTGCAGGGGTCTCTACCATAGGTGCCTCCTGCATGTTAAGGTCCTCTCCGGGCCTAGTGGCAATCATTTTGCTCTGAATCAAATATCTTGAACCCAGTTGGCACAAATATTCCTCAAACCCAGGATCCAATCCGAACATAGAAACAACAAAAGAAAAGACAAATAAACAACTCAGAGCATAAAAATTTCTTAGAATGCAAAGGGAACTATTATGACCTCATGATGCATATTTATACTTATGGTGCATCTGCAATGTAATATTCTTAATTATCCCAAGCTAATTGGAATATTTCATTTTGTGTTGATTCACTTAATTGGTGAATAAAATGTAAAGGAGGACATGTAAACTCCTAAAAACATCAAATAAATCAATGACCAATGTAAACAGAGGCAAATCAAGGTTGTCTCAATAAAATACCCTTATAATGTGAAAAGGGGATCATCACAGTAGCTAGATTTTAGAGTTATGAGTGTGAACAAGGGAAAATGGATGAGGACATAGTCAAGTTTGACTAAGTCAACATGCATGCATGAAGAAGAAGAGATCATCAATAAAACTAGTTCAGTGTGAACAAGGATCAGCATAGGCAAACATTTGTGAGTTGGATTGATTTCACTTGAGTGTGAAAAGGGATGAGGTAGATTGACTGGGTCAACAGGACCAAATCACAACACTATCCAGATGCATTGAACCTCCTTGTTGATTAGCACAGTTCTAGAAGGAGGCCCTCATGTGAAAGGAGATAATTCATCAATGTTGTTTAGGGTTTGCCAAAGCTCTCATCTTATAAAAGGAATGGGAAGGCTCAAGAGAATTTTGTTGATTAGATTATAATTTTATAGTATATTTTCCATTTAGACATATCTCATTCTCTTGGCTATTTAGCAGAGAATTGTGAGGATTTCCTGTTTAGGGATTCTGTCTCCTTCCATGGAGTAGCTCTTGGAGGGAATTGCACCTCTCTTCCACTATCAGGCATATGGTCAAGCTACATCTTCCTTAGATAGCATAAATCCTATTGGGTTTACTTGTTTCAGTGAGCTGTAGCAAGTGGAAACACTAGGTCTGCTGAGATCTAGACTTTACTAGTGCCTCTTCTCAGTGAGTGTACCTTTTAACCTCTTGGAAGAGTGTATTAGTTGTTGAACTTCAGATTTCAGATCTTGGCATGTGGCCAACTCCCTTATCATATTCTACAATGCAGTTATCTTTAGAAACTGCGTCATTTCCTAGAGTGTTGCAGTAGTAGGGTTTGATCCCTGGCTTGTGAGCTTGTTCCTTGGAGGGAGGGCCAACCCTTCTCCTGGAAAGCTATGTATCTTATTCTTCTTCTTCCATTTGTATATTTCAGCTACATTTATTTAGTGCTATAGTAAACTTCATTTTCTAGATCTAGATCTGAAGATCTGCTCTTTATATATTGTGCTTCCATGAAACCCTTGCCGGGTCACCTTTCTGATATGTAAAAGGAGCTTGATCTCCATTTTATTCCATATTGTGATATAATAAACTCCAGATATGATTTTATACCATATTGTGCCTAAAATATTTAGAAAATCACATAGTATGTGCTTCATTAAATTTTTGTTGAGTCAAGTCATGGGGTTTGGGCATTTTTAGGCCATACTAAGAGTGGGAGATCTGTTTAACATAGCTAGAATGATTTTTTTTGGCTGAAATTTGATATTTGAGTCCCCTATAACATATTATAAGGGATACAACCATCATTTTTCTCTATTTTTATGCATATCTCTAAAAGTAACCTTTTTAGGGCTTAATTTGTTGTTTTTCCTCACTTTTTGGATCCCAGAATGAAGTGAAAGTTACTGATGGTAATGTGTTTCTTGTCACACTTCATGAGTGAATAGAGTGCTACTATTCCCATCATTGTGTTTATATATTGTTGCAGTCCCATTATTGGGCATTTTCCGGCCATTCTAGGTGTGAGAGACTTGTTTATCTCACCTAGTTTGCTTGGTTTCTGATTTCCTCTTGGATTTGGATCTTAGAGTATCATATATAAGATATCCAAGGGCTAATATTGTTTTCTATAGCATACATTCTTGAAAAATGAATTTTTCAGGCATGCCTTTCTAGTAATCCCAATTTAGGGATATTACAGTGGTATCAAAGCATATTTCTTGGCTCAGCCTATGCATCTCAGCCCAAGAAGACAAAAGAAAATCAAAATGATTAAGAATATGAGATTACTCTCATCAATTTTCAGATCCATAAAGGACCTCCCCCAGGAGGTTAAGTAGATGAACAGTTGCAGTGAAACTCCTAGAGGGATTCAAGAAGAGGAAGAGCCATGCACTTCCTATTCTCAAAGAGGAGAAGACAAGAGACATATAGGACATTTGGAATCTGAGATTCTAAGTGAATACAAAGCTAAATCTAGAGCCTCCAAGGAGACTCTAGATTTACATCAGTTCATTCAGCTAGAAGAAGAGGGATCTACATCTTTGCATGTTGCTGATCTAGAGCAACAGAGTTGCACTGCACTGTGCAAAGGTAGTGATGAAGAAAAGAGGACCCATGCCTTATGGGAGAATTCACATGAAAACTTCATTCATGAAGCAAAGGAGGAATACATGGTAGATAGTAGACATCTTGAAGTGAGAAACCCTTTCTCCTTTCTAGATGACACTTTCTCAATGAGCACTCCCCAACTCAAAGAGAAACTTCTACCTGCAGCAGATCCAAGACCCCACTGGTTTTGGAAGACCATGGATGAGGAGGAGGTCTCATCAAGAGATCCCATGAAAGGTGCACTTCAACATTTCATGGAGTGCCAATTTTTTCAACAGTCTGAGGAGGCTCTTTCCTTCTCACCCTTGGATCTTCTGGATTCAAGGAGGAACAGATAGATGATGGAGGACATCTTCAGATGGATAAAATCTCTCATGTGTGTGTTGGACACTTCTTGAGCCATCCACATCATGATGGGAGGTTTTTTCCTACCACCTATTTGGATCGTTATGGGGTCAAATTGATCCTTGAGAAGATTGCATTTCAACATCCCATGAAATGCAAGAGTAGAAATATGATTTGGGATGATGGCAGCCTTCATGGGAGGAGTACCAAGATGGAGGATGGAAGGAGAAATCTACAATGGGTTGAGTGGATATGGATGGAGAGGAAGAAGCTGGTGAGCTACCTGCAGATCTATGATACCCAGCAACAAGAGGCATGGCTGCGTTGGTTACTCTTGAAAGAGTTTGGTCATCATCCTCTTTCCAAGGGTATGTGGCAGGATACTTGCATCATGGGGTAGCAAGGAGTATGGACACATTGTGTTGACATAACATTCTTCATGTCAATCACCATGTTTTCACTACATGATTTGGATGATGGAAGCATGAGGAGGCAACAAAAGATTTTGTTGCTTGGGATGTTCTTGGAAGAGTAAGGGCAGGTTTTCTCTCACAATTTTCATGATGTTGCAAGAGTAGAAGATGGCACTATCACAGTGCAAAGGGGCTAATCCTTGGCCTTAGATGTTAAAGAGGTAATTTCCCCATGGGAGAGACTTCTTACATATAGCATCATTATGGGAGATGCCTTTGACATTTTGCATGTCAAATATTGGAGCCATGAGTTGGAGGGAGCCTATTTGCATAGGCCAACAACGTTGCCACTTTGGAGCTAGGGTTTATTAATGGAGTATCCCCAGGATTACTTCACACTTGATGCACGTGATGGGAAAAGAGGAGGTAAGGAAGATGAGGTAGTAGATGGGGACATCTATTACGATGGTGTACTCTTCTTGACTTGGGTTTCTAAGCATGGGGGAGAGGATTTTCAGGCAGCACTTGGTCCATTTCTCTTCATGGGAGTGTGCCAATATACTACATAGGATCCATTCATGGACCCATGTGTCTTCTTACTTCCAACATATGGTGAGAGCTTTGTTGATGCAACATAATATTTGCATGCTCTTACCATCTCTTGGCAGTGCATTGCTCCAAAAGTAAGCAAGCTCTTGATTTTGCTCCATGACCAATGTTGGGAAAAACCATATGATGGAGGCATCCATCTCTTATGTGGCCTTGGGCAGATGTTTTTTCATTACATGTATGTTCAGTTGATTCATATGATTAACCATGTATCAAGAAACAATCTGCCATGTATTTTTCTAAAGTAGCAGTATGAAAGATTGCACTGTTACCACTTGGGAGACTGTTGGTACCTTCCAACACTTTATGAAACCATCAGTAATTCCCCTGTTGTGATGCCAATCATGATCCCACTTGTTGGTGTTGTTTTCATCTTAATGGGAGACATGATGTTGACTGAGGCACATGGTTTGAATGTGTCCTTCTAGGAAGGAGATTCCCACATTTTCTGTGGTACATGTTCTAAGGGGAACATGGGAGGATTTGTGGCCACCATAGCCAAATATTTGTTTCTCTTGGAGGTGGTCCAAATGTGTGATATGATTCCATATGATGATGCTCTCCTATCCATCACATGTGGGATGTTTTGGGCCAACTGGTTTTACAGTGTTGGAGGAAGGATCTTTACAGATCTAATATTCATGTTGCCACTTGAGGGCAATATCATTGCAACCAAAGATCAGCAAGAACTCTACACTTATCTTAAGTGGAGAGGAGGATAGCGTGGGGTAGGAAATTTTGTGTACTATGTGCAGTTTTTTAGCCCACCTTTTTTTTTGCAGGAACCTAAGGTGGAAGAGAATTTTCTGGAGTTACCATGTTGGGAGGTGAGTCATTTGGTATGGATAATTTCTTGGGAGAAGATTCTTTCCCCATCCATTTTAGTTCTAACCTTGCAGTTTCTTGAGGACAAACAAGATTTTTGGAGGGGAGGACTATAGTATTCCTAATTAGCCCAAGCTAATTGGAATATTTCATTTTGTGTTAATTCTCTTAATTGATGAATAAAATGTAAAGGAGTACATGTAAACTCCTAAAAGCATCAAAATAAATCAATTCCCAATGTAAACAAAGGAAAATCAGGGCTTTCTTAATAAAAAACCCTTATAATGTGAAAAGGGGATCATCACAGTAGCTTGATTTTACACTTATGAGTGTGAACTAGGGAAAATGGATGAGGACATATTCAAGTTTGACTAAGTCAACATGCATGCATGAAGAAGAAGAGATCATCGATAAAACCAGTTCAGTGTGAACAAGGATCAGCATAGGCAAACATTTGTGAGTTGGATTGGTTGCACTTGAGTGTGAAAAGGGATGAGGTAGATTTACTGGGTCAACAAGACCAATTCACAACACTGTCCAGATGCATTGAACCTCCTTGTTGATCAGCGCAGTTTTAGAAGGAGGCCCTCATGTGAAAGGATATAATTCATCAAGGTGGTTTAGGGTTTTCCAAAGCTCTCATCTTATAAAAGGAAGGGGAAGGCTCAAGAGAAGTTTTTTGATGAGATTATATTTTCAGATTATATTGTCTGTTTAGAAATATCTCATTCTCTTGGCTGTTTAGCAGAGAATTGTGAGGATTTCCTATTTAGGGATTCTCTCTCCTTCCATTGAGTAGCTCTTGAAGGGCATTGCACTTCTCTTCCACTATCAGGCATAAAGTCAAGCTCCATACCCCTTAGACAGCATAAATCCTATTGGGTTTACTTGTTTCAGTGATCTGCAACAAGTGGAAACACTAGATCTACTGAGATCTAGACTTTACTAGTGCCTCTTCTTAGTGAGTGTGTCTTTTAACCTCCTGGAAGAGTGTATTAGCTGTTGAGCTTCGGATTTAAGATCTTGGCATGTACCCAACTCCCTTATCATATTCCACAGCATAGTTAGCTTTAGAAACTGCGTCATTTCCTAGAGTGCTGCAGTAGTAGGGTTTGATCCCTGGCTTGTGAGCTTGTTCCTTGGAGGGAGGGCCAACCCTTCTCCCGGAAAGCTCTATA
Organism: Pinus albicaulis; assembly: GCA_034641835.2. Classification (NCBI taxonomy): domain Eukaryota; kingdom Viridiplantae; phylum Streptophyta; class Pinopsida; order Pinales; family Pinaceae; genus Pinus; species Pinus albicaulis. The sequence goes on from CM076572.1 coordinate 1,307,005,423, forward strand.
TCTTATTATTCTTCTTCCATTTTTATATTTCAGCTACATTTATTGAGTGCTTTAGTAAACTACATTTTCCAGATCTATATCTGAAGATCTACTCTTTATATATTGTGCTTCCATGAAACCCTTGCTGGGTCACCTTTCTGATATGTAAAAGGAGCTTGATCTCCATTTTCTTCCATATTCTGATATAATAAACTCCAGATCTGATGTTATACCATATTGTGCCTAAAACATTCAGAAAATCGTGCAGTATGTGCTTCAGTAAATTTCTGTTGAGTCAAGTCATGGCGTTTGGGCATTTTTAGGCCATATCGGAAGTGGGAGATTTGTTTAACATAGCTAGAATGATTTTTTTTGGCTGAAATTTGATATGTGAGTCCCCTATAACATATTATAAGGGCTAAAACTGTCATTTTCCTCTGATATTATGTAGATCTTTGAAATTAACCTTTTTAGGGCTTAATTTGTTGCTTTTCCTCACTTTTTGGATCCCAGAATGAAGTGCAAGTTGCTGCTATGACATAAATTGATTTTTATGTGCTTATTGACACATTTAATGAGTGAATAGAGTGTTTCTACTCCAGAATTGTGTTTATATATTGTTGCAGTCCCATTATTGGGCATTTTATGGCCATTCTAGGTGTGAGAGACTTGTTTATCTCACCCAGTTTGCTTGGTTTTTTATTTTCTCTTGGATTTGGATCGTATATTATCATATATAAGAGATATAAGGGCTAATATTGTTTTTTGTAGCATACATTCCTGAAAAATGCGTTTTTCAGGCATGCCTTGCTAGCAATCCCAATTTGGGGATATTACATGCAACGAATCCTTTGGCATTAATGAGGTTCCATTACTAACAAAACGGTCCCAAATATGGAAAAATCCTTGCATCTTGGATGCTCCTAAAAATGGTAATAATTTTATCTTATCCAGTTTTACTATTCCAACGGCTAGTTTTCGACACCTCTGGGCACTAGTCAATCCTATGGCACAGATAATGTGCGCTTGCCACACGTTACTGCTCATGTAATCCATAGCTAATTATAGCCATTGATAGAGTGTCCCCTATAACACAAGCTTGTTGACTGGGTACTTCAAAGCGTATCCGATGGTATCCATCATATCCTTGAGGAACTGCAAACTTTTATGACATTCATCATCCCAATGGAATGTCACACTTCTGCTGAGAAACCTGGTCATGGGATCAATTATCAATGCGTACTGGGGAATGCAATTTCTGTATTATCCCACAAGACCCATCATGGAGTGCATTAGTCTGAGGTTTGAGGGGATGGAGGGTCTTGCGAGTGCGCGTGGTTCCCGAACTTCTACTAATTTCAAGTGTCGACAATATATAGTGTCTCTGATCCATGTGTTAATGAGTAAATATTTTCTCATGATATCGATCCGAATTTCAAAGAAAAATGTATGAAGGAAGTTATCTATTAGTGAAGACTAGGTTCTAGTGCCTCTACATAGCCTTGTTTCCAAGTACCATTCAGTTGGCACATTTCCCGAGTGTTACACAGTACTTTGTCACTATCCTTGAAATCCCCATACCGAACATTGGAGGAAAATTTCAGTGAGTTCTGTGTATTGCCATACCTTGCTGTAAGTGTCATTTCATCCCTTGGCATGAGAATCTTCTTGATCACTCCTCAAGCAGACTCTCAAAAACATGTGTTTCTGGGTTGGTGCTAGTAGGCAGTTATGGCCTCGCGCCCATAGATAAATTTACAATGGACCACGTGCCCATTGTCGCTTTGTCTGAGTGTCTCACCTACGCCAATTTTTTTCTGGAATTTTTTTTAAATTATCAATGAATTTTCCATATCTAACTTCTTTGTGAGCATAGTCATTGTGGTTTGTTCGACTGAATAACATCGAAATTCTCCCTTTTGATTCTTGTTTCCTACAATTGTGCAACCCCCAAAAGGGATAGGACCTCTCTTACACCTTATGAGTTATCCTAAACCACCTCCTCCTCTCCTATAAATATTTCCTTCTCACATTGTTTCAGCTAGCTGAATAGTCCTTACTATAGCTGGTGTGAAGAATAAGGTAGAGAGGAATCCATTGTCGACAGAGAGTTTAGGCTCATTGCCTCATCAAATCTAATCCCTGATGTAGGTTTGAGACATGCTCGAATGGACTCGTCGAAAGAGGCTACAACATCGAGGCATTAAGGTTGTAAAATCATTTTCTCTATTATTAATACATGACTGGTTTTTTTGTTCCAATATCGCATTTAATGTGTTTAATTATATGCAATATGTTTGATTCTACTTGACAAATAAAATAGCTGTAAATGAAAGTATGCTTTCGTATGCTGTCACCTTTCACTTGATATTCGTGTAGGTACACTGAATTTATCATTGAAGGAGCACGAAGTGAGAAGATGAATATCAATGGATCATTGTTGCAAGCTACGAAAAAATCGTTGGACCAAGGTGGGTCATCTATCCCAACTCATTATTCATTTATAAGCTAGGAGTCCGAAAGTCGAGCATGTTCCCTTGTTGCTAGACCCACCAAAGGGCTAGAGGGATCTCCACTGACCACAGAGGGGATTTTCCTGCACAACAAGTTGGTGACTTCACTAGGGACGAGTGTGTTTTTTGTCTCTCATTGTTTGTCTAGTATTTTTCTTGTTTGCATGACTTTGGTCGTTTCATCATTTTTGCTACTTTTTTTTTCTTATATGACTGTTTTTAGCCATCCTATTTAGTCTTAGAGTGTTAATTCTGGCCCTTTTTGAGTGGCTCTTTACCCTTTCTATGGCTTCCTGGCTCGGCAATGTTGTTGCTTGAATAGTCGCGCCGACTGGCACTTTTTTCTCATTGTACATGCGCGCCTTCCCCTGTTCAATGTGGATTACAGCTGAACAGTTGCACCGATTTCTGTATGTTCATATTTTGGCCTCTTGCATAAAATTTTACTATTGTGTCTTGCCTCTGGTTTGATTTTTCCCTTTTCAATAAGTCCATTGAAATTTCTTTGAATCTCCTGTCTCATCCTTCTCAGTTGTTTTCCCTTCATCCGATTAGTGTGGATCATCATCCTAGGGTTTCTAGGTGACTTTTGTAGCTCATTTAACTACTTCCTCACTGAAGCCTCTGACTTGATTATGATTCAGTCTAGTCTTGTGTATTTTTCAGTTGGTTGAGTGGTTGTTTGATTTTTCTTTCGATTCTACGTGTCATTAGGTCATTGAACTGTCATCTTTGTGCTTGTTCGATATTCCTTCTGTCACCATGAGCATATATTACATTGCTCACTGAATTGATTCAGAAGTCCTACTTTTTCTTGAAGGAATGCACCTCGGTTTTGAGTGTGTTTTACATTCGCATTGGTTTGATCTCTTTATTTTCGATCATTTCATTTAAAATGACTCAAAACTAGTGTTCATTTTCTCTTTTAGTGTAATAGTGCATTTTTCTTCTCATTCATCTAAAAGGACGAATTTGCATTCTTTCTTCTTGTTTTGGAAATGAAAAGAGTTATTTTGCATTAATAGCTTTTAGTGAACAAAAAAATATGTTTTTGTTTTCTGATTTGGTTGTCTTAGATGCATTAGGAAAAACTCTCTTTGTATTCGATTTATTGCCACTTCATTATGTGCTACTATCTCTCTTTAGCTAGATATTCATCGAATTGTTATGATTTTCTTTCGCATATAGTCTTCCATTAGGAATTTGAGATTACATTCGGTAAGGCCTTGAAACTGCAACATTAATTCAAGATCAAATTTAAAATGAGCTCAATTAACCTAAGGAAGCATTGAAACTTAACGCTCACATTTAGAGGCCTAGGCTATTGACATGTTCTGGCATCATAAAACCTAGTAGCTTTTGTTCACCATTCGGAAGTAGACAATGCTAGCATGGACTTGTGCTCCCCGTACTGTCGAGTATATAAAGGGAGACCCTCATAGGTTTCAATCCTTTATCCGTAGGAAGCTGAGTCTGTCGCCCTTTATCCATGATACACTGAACACAACATTCGGGGAGAGTGCCTACACATACGTTAAGTCCTTGGTCATTTCTCTTTCATTTGATCACCAAGGTGTATATTGCAGTTCACGGAAGCTTGGTACACCCTCTTGCTTAGATTACATGAGTAGTCATTTTGGTCTTTTACTGACTCTTTAAAATTGAAAATATCATCAAGCACTTGTCCTTTCATGCTCGTTCAACCTAAAGGTGGCTAGAGTCACCTTTTGTCCTTTTCTTGACTCTTAAAATATGAAAAGGCGAAGTTTCATTTCAATGTCATAAAATCAATTACCCATGATCACACACCCATTAAAGACATTTTATTGGCTTGTTCTTAAGTAAGTCTTTGGGTTTTGGTATTAAAGCCTCGAATTTCTTATCTCTTTTCTCTTCTACTCTTGAGACGAAGTCATAGTGGTGGAGCCACCACTTTCATCGTCCCCTTCATTACCTCATAGTGGATACCCTTCTCCTGCAGTTTCTTCGGAGATACCTCGATCTGCTAGGAATCTAGGCTATTGGATTTCTATTGTTCTGAGCATCCAACCTCTTGCCACTTGATCTCCTCCTGAGGGACCATTTGATATCAATTGGACACCTTTGGATTTTTGGGCCAGGGTAGGGGAAGAATAAAATCCTCCTTCATCTTCAACACCGCTGGCTTCAGAGCCACTTGAATCGCCATTAACACAAGCTTTACTTTCTGCTGCTCATCGTCCTTTCACCGACAACATGTCTTTATCTGACATGGATGTCATGATTCCTGCCAATAGTGAGGATATTTATGTTTCTATGGGATATTATCAAATCCCTTCAGAGAATTCTCCTCATGTGTCCTCATAGCTGTCATCTCTTCCATCCAATTACCGCTCATTAGGTCAAATGATTTCTGGTGCTACCTCTTTGTATCATAATCCAATATGGTTAGATATGTCGACTCCCATTTCAATGATAATTGTTATGTCTGTCCCAACCGAGCCTACTGTCTGTGTGGCTTCATACATACCATCTATTAGTGGGATTTTGTCATTATCGTCATCTTTTGTTGTTCGTGAAATGAATCCTATCACTTCCAAGATACCTGTTGGGCCCACCATGAATGGATCACAACCTCATGTGTCGGGAGTCTAGCCTACTGGTAGTGCGCCCATCTCTTCTAATCCCATTCGTGAAGGTTTTATGTATGATCAGTACATGCTCACCATTTGGAAACATAATTACACTGCTAAGGGTTCTTAGTAGTCGTAAGCTCCTGATAATCCTCCACATCATTATGATGAGTACGGAAATCCCATCTATTTTCCTGATCCTAGCTTGTACGTTCAGGCACCTCAAATTTTGGTTTACCCCAAATAGTTGAAATACCTACATGGAAAACCTTATGGTCCGCAAGGAAAACCCTTTCAGGTAAAACCTTCAGTCCAATAGGGACAACCCTATAGACCTACTGGTCAACCTTATATTCAACAGGAAACAATTTATGTTCCCTGGGGGAAAACATTTCTAGCTCAGGGATGATCTCTTGTGCCAACCTTATGTTCAGCAAGGCCGAACTTTTGTACAACAAAGTCAACCCTCCACTGCTCAGTCGTGTCAACCTATTCTTTAGGGACAACCTGACTCATCTCAAACATCAGGCCATCCTGTTACTAGGGACAACCCGGTGGCTTGCAGCATCTAGGCCAACTTGCCCTACATGGACAACCTGTCCAACCCCAACAACCAGGCCAACTTGTACTCCAGGGACATCTTGTTCAACCGCAACATTCGGGTTAACCTATACTCCAGGGGAAACCCGCACAGCCTCAGGGCCCGCCTTATATTCGTCAAGGTCAATATAAGGTGTTTTATAGTGTGCCCCAAGGCATTTCTTGAATTCCACAACAAAATCCATACGTTGTTCAGACAGGACCTCAATAGTTTGCTTAGAACTAATATCCTGGTCCTCAACTGGTGTATGGAAAGAATTATCAGAATTATAACCCCTATGGAAAAAATCATCCGAGACCAAACATATGGGGTCAAAACTTCTCCCAACCTGGTTGGAATCCAAGCACTGGTCTTTATCAAAGGCCAGCCATGCCTTTCAACCCGCAATTTCCTTTTCTTGCTATGTTGGAATTGCCCGATGTGTCGAGGTTAATGAATTATCCTATCCTTCATAGTCCATATTGGCCTCCAGTTCCGATTAAAATTCCTGGCGATTGTCCCAAATTTGAAGGAAAGTTCGAAGAAGACCCCCACGCCCATGTCATGACATACCATCTTTGGTGTTCCTCCAATTCTTGGGTTAATGATTAAATTCGACTCCCTCTTTTCCAAAGGACTCTCACTGGTGTCGTTGCAAAGTGGTACAATGATATGTCTCATGACGTCTTTCAAGATTTCAACTCTTTATCCACGGAATTTTTGACTCACTTTTAGTTACCATTTCGTTATGAAACTGGGACACACCTCCTTATGTCCCTGAAGCAGGATCGAGCTACTCACATTTCTGATCATATTCATGAATGGAGGCAAAGTCATCGTTTGATCAAGTTTGAAATTCCTTATCAACTTTTGACTGATTGGTTCACTACCTCTTTCATCAGTCTAATTGCTAAGGACATCACTATGGGGGCATGTGTCACAGAGGAGCAAGCCATTTCCTGTGCCTAGTACCTTGATCTTGTGTACTCGCAATCTAGCACGTTATATGATCTTTTGCCTGACACTCCACAACATGGAACTACCAAGGCTCTGGTGATGCCATCTATCGACAGTATCATCAGTTCTGTGTCTCACAATTCTTGAAATTCTTCTCCAAATCCTACAAAGAAAAAATCCACTCTTTCCATAGATACTGCTTCTCAGCCACCTTCGAATCCTGGTAAGACCGCGGAAGTGAATGTTGTCCAGTCGAATCTGGCAGAAAAAGCTTCCAAGGGCAAGAAAAAGTTTAAAGGTAAGGCCAAATCTGATACCCCAAAACAAGATCCTCCGAAACCTAATGTCGATGATGGTTCAAAACGTAAATTGAAGTACCCTTGTCTGATTTGTGACGATGAGCACTGCACCAAGGACTGTCCACGATGGGCCAAGGTGAGTCGACTGATCATAGGCACTCAAGGCACTCCGGTTGTTCTTAAAGAACCATTCCCATCTCAGAAAACTCAAATGGTGGAGCAACCTCAGTACCCCACCCCATTTGGCTTGCAAGTTTTCATGATGAACAATCCTGCACCCATCTTTATCACTAACCAATTGAAAGATTATACCAAACTGCGTCAGGTAATAGGGAAGGAAATCACTAATGGTCCTCCTCCCCCACTTGCTTCTGGCCCTCTTCACATCGAAAGGCCCAGTATTGAGCCCGTTGTCTGACCACCTTCCAAATTTGTACTCTACAAGTCTTCGTACAACCCAAATTCCCGTGCCACTCAACATTATAGTATTGTTGAGGATTTGGCCAAGGCAACATCTGCTATGTTTTCATTAGAAGTGCTTTAGAGTTTTTCATCACAACGAAAGGCTTTGTTATCTTCCATCAGAGGGATTGATCTAGCCGATTCTAGCCTTATCACTTTCGATTTGGAAAATTTCATCCCACGTCTCCCTCACTAGCTTGCATTGATTATTCAAGTTGGGATTAATGGAAAGACTATTCATCGAGTGGTCTTAGATGAGGGTGCATCTACGTGCATCATGTCTTCTGCATGCTGCAAATCCATTGGTTCTCCAGTCCTCAATCAATCTCCAAATTCTTTAGAATTCTTTGATGGAAGGGAATATCGCCCTCTAGGTGTTCTCGCTATTTTACCTATTATGTTAGAATGGAAAACGGTTAACGTTGAGGTTGAATTTTTTGATGCCAAACTCAATTATAATCTTCTCCTCGAATGCAATTGGACTCACACCATGCTATGCATTCCGTCCACTCTCTTTCGTGTTCTTCAATTTCTGCATGAAGGAAAAATCATCATTGTTGATCAGTTGACCTTATTCACTTCCACGTCTTTCGATAGAAACATTACATATGTAGATCGTATTCCTACACCTTATGAGAGAATAGGACTAGGTATTTTCAAAGACCATGTCTTTTCAAATATCTCGCCCTTATGGGTCTTTTTTCTCTTCCTTCGACCAACACTACTCAGGTCAACGTGATCTCCACATCTTCTGATCCATGGATCATCCCTTCACTCGAGTAGATTGATTCGTTTGGTGATACGATGCCATTAAGCCCAATAGAAATTGATTATTATGAATTTATTTCAGCTTCGGCTCCTCCTCCCTCTGATCACACTCCTTTGAGTGTGTCTCTTGACACATATTCTCAATCCCCTTGGCTCGGAGCTTTGGATTCTCCTGACCCCTTAAATGAGACATTTCCCACTGATGAGGCCATCGTGGAAACCATGTATTTAGAGGATCCTCCATGGGATGATAATCATCATCATTCTTCTTTCATGCCTGACATCGGTGCCATGTCTACTTGTCTCAAGAAGTTTTCTTCCCAAGCTTCTTCCCATCTTCTTTAAATGCCCATCTTGAAACATGAAGTTTTCGCGAAAGGTAACCTGGGAAAAATTACGTAAATGATGCCTATTTACATCCTCATCAAACCAGGGATTGTTGAGAACATCCATGTTGGGGTGACCTGTTCTCCTGATGAGATCAAGGTCTATACTAGCCTCTTTCGAGAGTTCCGAGACATTTTTGCTTGGTATTACGAAGAAATTCTTGGAATTGACCCGAGTATAGTTGTGCATGGGATCCCTACCTATCCCAGTGCGAAGCCTGTTCATAAACATCTTCGTCCCATGCACCCTAGAAAGGTAGCCACCATCAAGGGAGAAGTTGAAAAACTTCTTAACGCTGGCTTCATTTATCTTATTCCCTTGACAGAATGGGTTTCTAATATTTTTCCCATGGATAAAAATCAGGGTACTATTCGTGTTTGTGTATATTATCATGATATCAACTGCTCTTGTCCTAAGGATAGCTATCCCACTCCTTTTATTGTCCAGATCATTGAAAAATGTGCTAGGAGTGAGATATTTTCCCTTATGGACAGATTTTATGGGTACAACCAAATCAAAAATTTTCCAGCTGATCAACACAAGACCACCTTTATCTGTCCTTGGGGTACCCTCACATACAAGATGCTCCCTTTTGGCCTTAAGAATGCTAAGGCCACGTTTCAATGAGCAATGTTGTATTCTTTCCATGACAGCAAGCGAATTATTCAACCTTACCTAGATGACCTTCTCACACATTTTTCTAAGTGTAAGGACCACCTAGATCATCTCCATCAAATATTTCTTCACTGTAGATGCTATAACATTTGGCTGAATCTTCATAAGTGTGTCTTCTGCATTGATTCCAGTAGACTCCTAGGGTTTATCATCTCTAAAGACAGGATTCATCTTGATCCCCTGAAGGTCGAAGATATTGTCAATCCTCCCTCCCCTTCCTCTTTACCTCAGTTATAGATTCTTCAAGCGAAAGCTAATTTCCTACACCGTTTTATGCCGAACTATGCTGAAGTAGGTAGAGGATTCACGCGATTACTTAAGCGAGGCATCCCATTCCTCTGGGATGAGATTGCCCAAAAATATTTTGATGCACTGAAGACATTGCTTATTAATACTCCTGAGTTGTGTCCTCCCAATTATTTTTGTGACTACTCCCTGTACTTAGCTGCGACATTTAACACTATTTCCATGGTTCTGGTGCAAGATGGCGATGATGGTGACAAGCACGTCATTTATTATTTGAGCTGCAATATTCTCGATACTGAAACACATTACGCACATGTCAAGAAATTGGCGTTTGTTTTTGTTCAAGTTGTCCAATTTTTTCGCCATTATATTTTATTACACATAGTAACCATGATTTCTGATTGCAACCCCATGACGTATATATTGAATTGACAATTGTTGGGGGGAGAATACTCAAAGTGGATTGTTATCCTCCAAGATTTCTATTTGGAGTTTACTACCACCAAATTGAAGAAATAATTGGTTTTTTCCGATTTTATTTGCTCCTTACATTCTGACTATGCTCCATCTAGTTCTGAGGAACACATTCTAGACAACACTCTTTTTCTCATTAGCACCCTCGACCCATGGTACGGTGATATCATCTTCTATCTCCAAACTTCCCTTCTGATCCGAGTTGAGGAAGGATGCACGTCGATGCATCCTCCATCATTTGCAACCTTATCGCATAGTCAAAGATACTCTATACTTCATTAGAGTTGACTCCGTTCTCCGCTAGTGTTTAACCCTCGAGGAAGCTGAAAAATTCCTTAATGACTACCATTCTGGCACATGTGGCAGTCACATTTCTGGATATGCCATTGCACAAAATATTCTTTGTGTTGGATATTTCTGGCTTACCATTTTTAAATACTGCATTGTTGTTGTCCATAAGTGTCACGATTTTCAGATTTACCAGTGCAAGATGCGTGCAATGCCTACTCACCTCCATCCTGTCATTACCATTGGTCCCTTTGCAGAGTGGGGAATCGATTTTATGATGTGTAACCCTCATTCAACTGAGGGGCATGCTTATATTATTGTATTCATTGACTACTTCACTAAATGGGCTGAAGCAATGCCTACACTTACAGCTGACTGTAAGACATGTACTCAATTATTGTCAAGCATGCCATTACCAAGTTTGTTGTCTCTCAAGCCATTGTTACTGATCATGAGTTTCTCAAAAAATACTATGCATGAGTTTCTCATGCGTGTTCTAGTGTACATAAGTGTGTTTCTCATTTTTAAATTTTTTTGGCTTGGTATGATTTGCGAGCAGTTTTTCCTGCTTATTATGTCGTTGCTTACTATGCAGATGTATGTTACTCCTCATGTTGGTTTCGTGGATGGTGCCTCCCGTAGTACCCGAAATCTATCTTCTGTAGCCTAGGTGATTTACAATCCTAATGGTGAGTTGATAGATCTTAAAGGTATTTTTCTAGAATGAAGAACAAATAATGTCACCAAGTATAGTGTCGTTATTGGACTCTTGATCAAAGCCATTGTTCTCGACATTCATGCATTAATTGTTAACCTAGAATCTCAACTTGTTGTTCTTCAGCTTAATGTGCATTATTATGTTAGAAATCCTCAAATATTAAGGTTGTATTATTGGAAAGAAATTTTGATTACATCACATATCAACATATTTCTAGAAGAATGAATGTGTTAACTGATGCAGTAGCCAATATTGTATTCGATAGACATTTTTGTAATTTGTAAAAAGCATCATCATCACATAATATTATTTATACAGGAAAATAGGAAAATAGGATGTATATATATATATCGAGTGTTTGCATCCACGTGCATCATAAGTTAAAAAAATATATGTGTGTTTCGATTACATCCTAATACATCATGTTTCTAAAAAAATATGCAGAAATAAAAGCCTAGGCATCTAGTCAGCGTGATGCTCATGGTAGCATGTCATTGCATGCAAAATCCACCTCAATAAGTGGTGAACACAGTTGGACACACTTACAGTGTGCCTCTGGTATGCCCGAGGGACATCCTCGAACCTCACATAGTCTGGGATCCTGGTTGTAAGTCCCTTTAAATTGCATATGATCTCGTCCTCTTCGCTTCCCTCACCATGAGGGGCTACCTCAAAATCACGTGGAATTATCCATGTTATTAGAGACATTCCTGCAGGTCTTTCTGGGCCAACATCTACAAATATGGATAAACATTAGAACACATGTAATAAATAAAAAAATCATAATACTCATAAAAATAAAAAAATGAGCCTTACCCAACGCTTCATCCCAATCCTCTCCCTCTAGGAGTGGAAGGTCTGGTCATCTGTGAATTCAGTACCAGTATAAGGCTAGTCCTATACAATAATGAGTTGTCGATGGAGCTAGTCAAAGAACTCCAGCCTCCATGACATCTGTTGAACACCTCTTGATCTAGGCATCAAAGCTTCCCAACGGACCATCCATGGTTCACATGCTGGTGGTACTGGTACCACTACCTCTTGAAGTTGAAATGTTGGTAACTGTTCCAGGATGAATGGTACCAGGATTGACCCATAGACGAATTGATTCAACTTTTCGTTCTTGCATTTTTTCAATTGGTGTTTCATGTTGATTGTGATAGCCTCCACCCAGTTGAAAATGGTTGGGACCATACAGTCCACAACAAGTAGGAGCTGAGTTTTTGTAGCTTCATGTGGGGCTTGAGATTTGACATCCCATGTTATGGTATGCAACACTACCTTTAGTGGTAAATATGGAATGGTTTGGATGTCTATCTTTCCACTCTTCAATCCTTTCCATGCCCCTAGACACACTCTGTCTATCAGAATGGTCATGTTTTCCATTGAGAGACACGTGTCTGCCAGGATCAGAGTTGCCCCTCTCCGTGATAATCCAATAATGAAGTATATGTCAGAGACCTCAATCTCTAACTCTTGATCATAAAACATGAACTTTTCTGATCAATGTCTCATACACTGATCAGGTACTGTAATAACTTTGACTGAGCTTTGAGACATGGAGCCATAATTTTTTTTAGGAGCCCACAGTCTTGTAGAGAATCCATGCATTTCACGTTGCCCATGGAAAGCTCATCTTCCTCCCCGTGCTCTCTTTCCTTCCATTCAATCACCATTTTTCTTTCAAACACTTGCAGAAACATCACAAGGGATTTCATTAGTCACATTATAAACTTTTGAAAGGTTTTAAATAGGCTGGTTAGTGAAATTTTGAAGCTAGAATGAGCGGCCGCAGTTGGCACGACTGTTTTAAAAATAGTTGTGCAGAGTGGCGCGCCCCTATTGAAATTCAAGGAGGGTTGGCGTGATTCCGTGCCCGAAACCCACATTGACCTCCATAACCTAGTTTAAACAAAATCCCGCCCCCCCCCCCAAATGTGAAAAAATTGAAATACAGGTAATGAAAATTGATTCAAATTGCAGGTAAGGACAGGAGTTCTCACTTGACGGAAACAGATTCGCGATTGGTTCCCTAGATTTCCCATTGTCAACTCCACAAGATCGCAGTGAAAAGGGGTAAAAATGCTCACAAATGGTGAAAAGTGAAAAGTAATTTATTTTTTACTATTTTAGTCATTTTATAGATTTTTGAAACCCTAATTAGGTTTTGAGCTTATTTTTTCGATTATTTTAATATTTTGTCTCGGAAAATGGGTTTCACATGTGTTTCTTGTGTAGATGTAGGTCCTAAACGTCATGACAATGAAGCGACAAGTTGTGTTTTATTACTTTTTCAGACTCGGTAAAAATACAAAAAATTCAACCCCTGGAGTAATCTTTGAACTCTTTTCTGACTCTCTAAAATTGAAAATATTGCCAAGACTCTTGTCATTTTGAACTCGTTAAAGGCTGTGAAATGTTATCTGTCATGTATACGTTTACCCCTTTTTCAGGTTCAAAGAGATTATTTATGAAAAAGGAATACCTTAGCCTATCATGACTTAGAGTTTCTCTCAGATATTGTTTTCTACCTTTTCTGATTTGTGAGACTACCTACGAAAAGGGACCTGCTGGAGTTTTATTTTCTGCTTCTTTCCAAACTCTCCAAACATGAAAAGATGTTGAGTTCTTCCTTTGTGAGACTCATTAAAATCTACATGTCATCGGAAATCGTCACCATGACGTAACCGAGTTCCTCCTCCTAGGGCTCATTAAATGTACTAGGACAGATTTGTCCGAAGGAAAAACTTATATGACAATAATATGATATTCCCTTCAAGATTTTTTCCAAAAATATTTTGGGTAATCGCCAGAAATGGTAGGGGAAAAATGGAACCAATTCTTAGTCGCGTCAACAGTATGTCGCTCTTGATCGTGACACTTGTCTGCAATTTGTGTCGGGTTGGGGACATCCCGTTTCGTCATTTTTTCCTCCATGGGTTTGGGTAATCTATTTTGGCCTCTCATATGCTCTTTTCTACGTCATCATGACCTAAGATCCCTTGATGTCAAGTACTGCCAAATCCTATAGTCGTGTTGCCAATATGTTCAAGAGAAGTTTCCTTCTACAATTTTCAACCCCTGATCCTCTGTTTAGTCCTGATTCATTATCATCTTGTTCCTCTATCTCATGTTGATGATGTGGGAAACATTATGGCCCTCCTTCAACCAGTCACTTCCTATCGACTTCAACTCATTATCTAGGAAGCTGATCTAGAGACTCCTTTCTGGTACCTTGGAGCTTGCATGCCTCTGTGGCAAGGTCTTCAACTTCGATGACAGGTCCTCATCATTGGCATTTGATCGAGTGATTTGTGGATGTTCGACTCTAGCTCACTGTTCACATTCCATGGATTGTACTAGTTGTACCTTGAGATCCATTGTCATTGTTATTCAGTAGTAATTTTTTCCTTCATAGATGACTAAATTATTTCCCTAGATTTCTAGAAACAAAGTTCATTAACATTGTGAGTTATAGAAATCTCACTACCTTCATTATCCTTAAGATAATTTTTTCACTATTTCATCATCCCATCATGTGAAGCTCAGCTCACCCACCCTAGAAGACCCATCATGGGTTCATGTCACTATATTTGTCTCTATTGTGTCACCTTTGACCTTAATACTCTATTTTTGTTTTAGCCTAAAAACCCCTCTACTACTACTTAGGGCCACCAAACAACCATCTCTCCTACATCTCTAGAAATTCCTTATGTATTGATAATCTCAAAACTATCTCTATAGGCTCTTTAGATGAATCAAGTACATTGGATTTTGGATCTTCAATACATCAGTCTATAAAAACTCTGTTTTACCCTAAAGATTCCAAAGTCTAGGTTTTCAGTCAAAAACCAAGTCCATGGAACCTTCCACTAGGTCACCTAGGGTTTCACAGGTCATAGGGTGGATTTTGGATCCGAAAAATCTCTGTTTTTTCTATATAAAGACACTACATTAAAAGAAGAAAGGGGACAAGTGACTTTGTCCAAAACTGATCAAAGGGTCATTCAAGAAAGGCCTCCTTGGCCTAAAGCACAAATTCTACAAGGGACAACTGCCCTTACTCACATTTCTGCAAAAGATCAAGATGGCCATCAGCCTAGCAAGAGGCAAGGTAATAGTGGGAAATCATCACAATAAAACCATCTACAGAAAAGAGAAGGGAAATAGGCTTGTGTTTAAAGACAAATCAGGGTTTTTGTGGTTGATTGACAAGACAGTGTACTAGGCAAATAACCATCATAAGGACTACATGGACAAAAGTCACCTCAACTCCATCAAGTGCATATTGAAGATTTTTATTTCGAAAGGTTGTAGAGAACTTAGAATACAACACTGTTTACTTTTCTCTAAACAACCTCAAAACCTAGAATTTTGGGAACATAGATAGAACATGTCCAAACTAGATGATAAGGCCTCCTTCTTAAAAGCAGAGGGCATTCAAAAGATATCCAAGGTTTTCTCTAGGGTTTGTCCAAGGCAGCACTGTTTCACTTATACCAAAGGAGAAATGGAAAAGAATATCAATATAAGGGCCTTATGATTCCCAAATTCACTCAAAGGTATCCAAAAATTCAAAAGAAAGGCAAGCATAGGGTTAAGTATTACTAGAGAGACATCAAGATTGAAACATGACCTTACTGTTCAGAAAATGAGATGTCAAACTCTAAAAGAGACTAAGAAGACCTAAAACCCCTATGTTATGACACATGCAAAAAAATTGAAGTGGCCATGGGTGAAGCATGGCAAAAATGCTACATACATCTGTGCCAAAAAGAAACTCACTGTGAAAATATTAGAAAAAGGTAAGAAAGCCATGTTCAGGAAAATTGCACTTAAAAGGGTCAAAAAGGATAAAACTGTGTTTTCAGTTTGACAAATGCATGCCAAAGAAATTTTTGAAACAATACCTAAGCTTCTTAACATTTTCAAAGATAAAAATGATGAAAAGGGAATCTATGTCATTCAGCTAGCCATCACCACAAAAGAAGAAAAAGTCCGTTGAAAAATCTTTCAAAACCCTGCAGAGATAAAAAGCATCAGTTAAATGGAAAAAAGGCGGAAAATATAAGTAAATTTGGTTTTGCAACTTTAATTTATTTTCCCTAGAGGGCATAAAGGTGTTTTAATGTCATTTTGAACTCATTTTTCACTTTCAAAGGAAAAAGAAGTTTTAGGGAGGAAATTTAGGGTTTTCGGGCCATTTATGGGCAAAATTTACTAGTGCTGTGCACAGAGCCTTTGGACCTATGCATAGAAGGACTGGCACTATGCATAGGCACCAGTGCTATGCACACACCCAATTCAGAGCCCAACCTACCCACAGAAACGGGCGTTGCACACAGGGGAAAGGCCGACAAGCCCATGCAGAGGCCCGAGCCGCCCACAAATCTTCCGGCACTGCGCATAGACCAACCCGACAGGCCCGAAAGCTCACCTGAGGCACCCATAGACTAACATAATGATGCGCAAAGGGATACATAGACCCGAAACGATGCTGTGCACAGAGGGCACGACAGAAATGGCCAGTCGGGTGGCACTGTGCACAGAAGAAATTTGGCCAAGGTTGCCAAAAAATTGGTCAAAATCACTCTTTTTCCCCTCAAATTTTCCCCAGGCTCCTGCACAAGTTTAAAAAGGTTGGTGATCACTCTCCTTTTCCCTCCAAGTATTATTTTTGCATCCATAAATAAATAAGGGTGACCAAAAAAACCTAAATTGGTAAAAAACTCTAATCTTCATGTTAAACACTCATTTAACCTTCTAGGGCAAAATTTACTAGTTAGAGAGTGGCCATTAGTGTAAATACACTTAGTAGAAGCTAGGCATTCTTCAAACTCTGAAAGCATTCCTAGAATTCTTCCATTTTTCCTCCATTTGTTAAAATCTACCCTCACCATTACTCATTTTTCCTCTCTAAACCTAAAAGCTCTCACAAGCTAGAAAGCTAATTTGTTCAAGCATACAATCAGTCACTATGTCCAGAGAAGAGATAAGTACTAGTAGTGATGAAGGCCAAAGGCCTATGAAGCCAAAAAAAAAGGGAGGAAGAACTAATAGGTTTGAGCCTTTGGATACAATTCAAATCACCTCTTCTCCCATGATCCTTGCATGTTTTCAAGATGTTGGATGCTATCAATTCTGTGAGAGGGTTAAATAGGTCCAAAACCAATCAGATTTGACTAGGTTGTTCATTCTCAGCCTACAAAACAACCAGGTAAACCTAGCAGGAGTGAATTTTGAGCTATCATCTGAATCCATTACTAAGGCCACAGGGATACCAGATGTGGGTGAGAGATGGTTCAAGAAGAAAAAATTGGCCTTAAGCTACTATGAGCCCTTCCTCAAACTGTTGTGAAACCAGCTCCCAAAAATAGAAGAAAAGAGATATCAACGCCTTAGAAATAAGCCACTTCGAGGGGGAAACCTCCAATACATTACATGAATGAACAATTCTTGGATGACACAAATGACCAAAACCTCCTTCTATATATAGGAGTCCATGGGGCCACAATATAATCCTAGTGGGGCCACAATGTATTCCTAGTCGACCTAACAATAATAATGTAAGGGCACGATAATAACAATATGGGGGTTACAGGGGTACAACAATAACAATAAGGGGGGCTACACTAACATAATAAGGGACTACACTATTAATATAGGGACTTAACATGCCCTCTCCTTCAAACAAGTGTTTTCCTCAATGCTTGATTATTTCTTGATGCTTCTATATAAAATTCTCATCCTCCCATCTGGAATCTTCTACAGGAAAGTTCTTCCACTTGCTGATATACTCTAAAATTGATTATACTTGTTGAGTTCTTATTTCTGTGACTTCTTCAGAACTTCTTTCGATGTGATATTGATCTTCCTGTTGTTTCATTAGATTCTGCACCAAATTTAGGTTATCCTTTGAGAGTTTGAGAACTTTTTGTTGATGCTCGATGTGATCTTCCACTAATTTATCATTCATATTAGCTATTATTTGATCCTTTAGACCATCCAACTTAGCCTCCATTTCTTCTTTTAAACCATCCATGTCATCTTCGGTTTCTCTTCGTAAGATCAAAATTTGTTGCACTTGGTACCGTAATTTTGATATCTCATACTGAAATTCTTCCTCTTCATGCGTCATAGTATAGATTTTTGAGGGCTTAATGGGTATGGAATTATTTTTAGGAGGCATTTCAAAACCCAATACTTAAATATATGCTCAATAGGCCATGTAGTAGCCCTCTGAATCTTCTTCCAAATGCCACAGGTCTGACTTGAATTAGATTCTTCAAAGAAAAGTTATGTCCAATCTCCCACAATGACCTAATTATGGACTGGTTCAGTAGATCGAACTTGTATGACTTTCCACGTGTCACTGTTTTCTCCTTTTGATTTGAAATTAATAGACAATAAGCTACAGTCCGTTTACTTGTGGCCACTTTCTACATAATTCAAATCCGATGCTCAGAGAGAGAGTTATGAAGATTTTCCCATGATCACCTCTTTGAGATGAAATTCAGAAGCTTGAAACATCCCTAACTTCCACAGAGCATATCTCTGAAAATATTGCGAAAAAAGCTCTGAACTTTCTCGACGATCTTCGTTAGGAGTTTGGCTTCACTTCCTAAAAATGTCAGCTTCTGAACCTTCGTAGAAATAAAGTTATAGCAAAAATTCCATGACAACCTGTTTAGGTTAAATTCAGGAGCCTGCAAAAAGACCTAACTTCCGTAGATCCTATCTCCGAAAATATTATGAACCAAGCTCTGGAATTTTGTGATGATGTTCCTCAATATTTCAGCTTCATACTCTAAAACGTTAAGCTTCTGAACCTTCATAGAAAACAAGCTATAGTGAAAATTCCACGATGACTTGTTTAGGTTAAATTTAGGAGCCTGCAAAAAGACCTAACTTCCACAAATCATATCTTTGAAAATTTTGTGAACCAAGCTCTGAAATGTTTTGATGATGTTCCTCAGGATTTCACCTTCGCACTATAAAAAGTTCAGGTTCTGAACCTTCGTAGAAAAAATGTTATAGATAAAATTCCATGATGACCTATTTGGTGCAAAAAAACCCTAGAATCCAAAGCTCCGATACCAAATGTTGTGATAAGCTCCCAAAAATAGAAGAAAAGAGATATCAATGCCTTAGAAATAAGCCACTTCGAGGGGGAAACCTCCAATAAATTACATGAATTAACAATTCTTGGATGATAAAATGACCAAAACCTCCTTCTATATATAGGAGTCCATGGGGCCACAATATAATCCTAGTGGGGCCACAATGTAATCCTAGCCGACCTAACAATAATAATGTAAGGGCACAATAATAACGATATGGGGGTTACAGGGGTACAACAATAACGATAAGAGGGGCTACACTAACATAATAAGGGACTACACTATTAATATAGGGACTTAACACAAACCTAGGTATCAACAGGGTTACAAGACTTTTCCCCCCTTCTCTCATGTGCTAGAGAGATATGCTCCATTGATGAGGTAGATCATCAAGTACTTCACTTGCGAGGGGATGTACTCCAGGCTGTTACACATAATTTTGTCACCATGACATTTTTACTGTCTATATGGGTTCATTAATACCTATATAATGCGCCCTTAGAAGTCTACAACCCTAAAGTTCCTAAATCAAGTCCTAAATTTGGAGAAAAGCTTGTAAAAATCATAAAAATGTTTGTACCGCACTTTTCCCTAGCTTTACCTGCGGCACTACACTCTTTGGCTTAAAAATTGCGGAGCTGACTATACATTTTCTGTATTAAAAGTGCGGACCCCTAAAAAAGTTAAATTAAAGGCGAAAGTAAATTCTAGAAGCCCAGCTGGTCGAATATTCTCCCAGCTGGAAGCTTCTAGAAGGTGTTATCCAGTAGAAGCCTTACTCCCTGCATTATCATGAACATTCATTCCTTCATTAAAGGAGCCTATTCCTTGGATTTTGGAACTTAATCCCTTAATAAGGGGACTCTATCCCTTCCATTTTGGAGCTATAACCACTTTCCTTCTCCTATAAATTGAAGCTTTGGTTCAGTCTCAAGGGTACATGCTCACATATGTAAAACTTCTCTATACATTTTGTATACACTTAGTACTTTCTTTGTACTTAGTAACTATGATAGAGAACGGAATTGCTAAAGAGACATATACTTTTTGCTAGCTGCGAAAATGAATACATACTCGTAGTTAGGATGGTTCAAAGAGTGGGAGGGCTTGTCAGACCAAAGGAAAACACTTGTTCCAGACCTCGGAAGGATCTGTTCGACATCAAAGCGAACACGGTTGTAAGACTCCTTATTTTATTTAAAGATAATACAATTGGATCCTGTTTTCTCAATAAGTTGTTTACATGTCTATTTAAATGACTTATTTCTTAAACTCCTTGATCATTAAGATAGATTTGTAATTTCTAAATCAGTATATGTTGCAGGTGCTTTTTATTCTCTTTCATGTCTTTGTTTGCAGATCTTAAGAGGTGACTTCTTGGAGTGACAGGAATGAAGATTTCAACTAGCATTGGACCACAGGTAGGTCTTTCCTTCATCATAGAAAATTCTAAATCATATATAATCTAGAGAAAGTAGTTTAATTTTGTCCTGTTTGTTTCTAGCTGTCCTTGTGATACTAGGGACATCTTTTTTGTCCACAAGAACGATTTGTCCACCTAACAAAATGGCAACTCCAATGGAAACTTTGTTTTGAACTTAGTTTTCTTTGAAGTTTGACTTTTGAAACCATTTGTTTTTTGTTTTGATTAGTCCATAATTTCTTGGGTATATTATCTTTACTGAACCCCGGAAAATTATTTCAAATTTTTTATTTTTAGTTAAGTTCTCTGAGCTCTACACTTTTTCTTTGAAAACAGTGTGGTCATCTCCACATTTTCTCTCTGTAAAGAGTGCGGCACCGCACCTTTGTACCCTGTAACTTGCAGACCTTGAGAAATTTTTTGAAAAACTCAAAATTCTCTTTTCTAGTACCAGCTTACAAGATTCTCTGTGATTACCCAGACTTTTTTTCACTATCAAAAGCCTCTTGTGAAAGTTTCTTCTAGCATTTCTAAGTTTTGAGTAATTTTTTAAAGATTTGCATTTTATAAACAATTTTTTTCTTTGTCTTTGTGTGGCTCAAATATTAGAAGCTTTTACATACCTTGGATCACTGGTATTTCATTGTTTTCTTGCTGAGCCTTTGACTTTATAGCAGAACTTGTTTCATTGAGAGTTAGATTTAATTTTTCTTTCATTTGCAAATCTTAAGAGACTTTTAGTTCAATAAGTTTTGAATTTCAATTTGAAACCACCATTGGATGATTTTGATCTCTTGCTGGGATAAGAAAAGGATTTCTTGGTTAGATTACAAACTGAGCAAAACATCCTCAAAGTTTTTAGAATTTTTAATCTTAAAATTTAATATTTAGAAATTTTTAGAGTTCAAAATTAGTGTTTTTAGTTTTGAATTTTTATTTTCTAAAGTAATCATACTTTTCTTTTGGAAACCATTTTATTTGTAATTTAAGACTTGAACGATAAAAGGGATTTATTTTTGAGCAATTAGTCATTGTGTTCTCATGAAAAAAAATTCTTTTCATATAATTCTTGTTTTAAAGAAGGATTGTTGTTTTAAAAGAAATTGCATCCCTCAACTCTTTCTTTTAGATAGATTTCATTGAATGGAAATGAATTGTTTCTAATATAGATGCATTTTAGTGTTTTTTAGCATTGGGTCATTATACATCGCTGAAGTTTCACTTTCATTCCCATTGTCCTAAGAAAGATCCAACTAAAAGTAACGCTTAAAATAAATTTAGTAAATTTTTATTATTAGGGCTCTTTCCACCAATATAGCTTAGGCTAGTGTCTTGGAATAGGTTTTAGTAAACTCTCCAACACAGTAAAACAAACAAGTAGTCAATTTTGTGGTAGGAAAATTCCAATAGTAGCATGTATCTCTGGGAAGCTCCTCTTAAAGGAGTCAAGCATGAGATCATATCCAAACTAGTGACGTAATAAATCCTTCCTCATTAGGAATGATAGAATATATACACGTATTAACAACGGTAAACCTTGGATTAACCATTGTCGAGGAGCCTGGGGTCACTTGTCGGTAAACCTTGGATTATGTCAAGGAGCCTTCAAGGGGATTGAGCTTTGTTACTCTGCCCTTGTGTGTGTATCAGATCGTAGACTGTTCCCCTAGGTATATTTGATCCTGTTGGTGACCTTAGTGGCCATAAAATTTAGGATTCTTTCCCAAGGTGACAGTGGAGGGAAGATCCCACTGTACTTGGAGCAGATGCCGACTAGACTCACTTGGACTCTATGGAGGGTTATCTTCACTCGAGATGGTTTAAGTGGAGAAACTTGCACCAGTCTGTTTCATTAAGCAAGTTGTCGAGGTAACTGTTCCAACCGCCATTTCTGCATTAAAATACTATGATGTTGGATTTCATCACCAACTAGTTTTTTTAGTGCGGGAATCTACTATTTTTGTGTGGTTTGATCTCTTAGATTTTATAGGCATATGATCATTTGTTTGTTCCTTAGCAACTTTAGGAATTTTTTATTGAGACTTTCTTTGATTGCGTGTGTTAAAACTTTTAATCATGGCTGAATTATCGAGACGATCACGCAGAACTTAGGGGAAACCCCCTGAGTACACACCAAGTCAACTAGAAGGACTTAAATCTCTGGTACCAAATGTTATCAGTAGCACTGGATTAACAGAACAAGGAGTAACATCTATAATTACTCATCCTGATTTTGAAGTAGGTCAATCACAAGTAGCGGAACATACTCCACAAATAGTTTCAATTTCTGAATTAACTGAAGTTGCTTCTACAACAAGTGAATTGTCACCTGAAGAACCTAAAATTTCTGAACCAAAAACTGAACCTGCCA
The DNA here is from genome assembly GCA_034641835.2 of Pinus albicaulis. Classification (NCBI taxonomy): domain Eukaryota; kingdom Viridiplantae; phylum Streptophyta; class Pinopsida; order Pinales; family Pinaceae; genus Pinus; species Pinus albicaulis. The sequence continues at coordinate 1,307,028,295 of CM076572.1, forward strand.
CATCAGAACCTACTTTATAATTCAATGATTATCCTGATTCACCCCAAGTGAAGAGTCAGATTGTAGAAGTTCTTCCTCCTAGTCTTATTAGTATTGAAGAAATTACTGATACATAAAAAGAAGTCCTTCTCCCTTCAACTCAGGAAAATTTAGAACTCAGACAACGTGAATCAATTTTTTATAGTCCCTTTAGAATAGATGCTTGGTATTCTTCATTGACAAATTTTCTGCAAAATGTAGGTCTTCAGTATTCACCACCCTTAATACCTTTTTACACTTCACCAATAGGTAATAGACCTCAGTTAAACATGTTAGGTGAGTCATCTATGTTTTTTGAATCACCAGAAACATTCCTCTTTGGTGATCCGTCTGTTCCTACAGGCTATCAGTCAATCTCTGGTACATTCTCAGGAGTATCTCCTTTTCCAAGCAAACCAATGTCATCATCTGGTCTGAATGAACCAAATACTAGAACTTTGAACAATGAACAAGTTTATACGATGTCTGGAAATATTTCAAACCCCGCATCTCAAGGTAGTAATATACAGCTTGGGGGGAAACCTCAAAATAGCCAGATACGGCCTGGGGGGCAACCCCAAGGATAGTACATACCTCAAGGTCAATATCAACCCTAAGGACAATACATGCCTCAAGGTCAATATCAACTCTAAGGACAGTACATACCTCAAGGTCAATATCAACCCCAGGGATAGTACATACCTCAAGGTCAATCTCAACCTCAAGGGCAGTACATACCTCAAGGTCAATATCAACCTTAGGGTCAGTACATACCTCAAGGTCAATATCAACCTCAGAGTCAGTATGTGCCTCAAGGTCAAAATCAACCTCAAGGGCAGTATCCTGCTCAAATATTGCAACCTCCTTTAGCACACTAGTTCTATACAGAACAACAAATGTTACAAGGAGGTGGAAATTACCTAGTTAATTACTAACCATTTGTTCAACCCAATTATGGGCCGTCTTATGTACAACCTTTAATGGGAACCTCATATCCCGGAATGATGTGGGATCCATCCCAAGTCCAACAAAATTTACAACCAAATATGCAAGTACCTTATTATCAAGTAGGACAACCTGTTGGTCAATATCAACCCCAACAACTAGCCCAACCTTCAATTCCAACACCCGCATCTGGTCCTGTTCAGAAACCTGGTCTGAGTTCACCTAGTACTCCACCTCAAACAGGTGTTTAGACTTCTGTTCAACTTATCACACTGATTCCTATAGTTTCTACAGTTCCTATTACATCTGCCCCTCAAACGTTGATACAGATTCCTCAGGTTTCTATTCCGTAGTCTGAACCAATAATTCAGACTACTATTCAGATACCTGCAGGACAATTTGGTACAAGTACAGTTACAATGATTCAACCTCAATTTACTTATCAACTATATCATGGACTGTACCAATATGGCCCTGTTTCACAAACTCTAGTCTACCTACAACAATCATACCTTGGATATACATATCAAACATCTGTTCAAATTATGTATGGTCTGGTTATTCCTGGTTATCCAGGGGGTACTATGATTCCAAATGCACAACCTATTCTAGTTTATCGTGGATATCCTCCTTCTGGGACTGGTTTACTTTCACAAGGTTATCCACAAGACCCTACCCGTTGATTTCCATTCATAGCAACTTTAGATTTACTGGATTTAACTTGCCTTACAAATGATCCTCTCTATTATCATCTGTATTGGCCACCAATGCCTCATAAGTTGCCCAGTGATATCCCAAAATTTTAAGGAAAACCAGGAGAGGATCCTTCCAACCATGTTATGACTTACCACCTTTGGTGTGCGTCTAACTCATTAATCGATGATTCTGTTCGACTTAGAATTTTTCAGAGAACGTTAATAGGATTAGCTGCTAAGCGGTATATTGGAATTCCACGAGGCTCATTTACTAATTTCAATGCCCTAGAAAATGCCTTCTTAACTCACTTTCAGTTGCCAGTCAGATACGACAATGGCACGGAATTATTAACTTCACTAAAACAATCTATGTCTACATATATATTAGATCATATTCATGAATGGAGACTTAGAAGATGTTTGGTGAAGGTTTTTATCCTGGATTAAATATTGGAAAAATGGTTTGTTAAATAATTGCTACCAAAGATCACTGAAGATGTAGCCAAAGTAGGAGTTGTTACGGAAGAACAAGTTATTGCTCAAGCTCAATATCTAGACTTGGTATATACCCAGTCTGGAACTTTATATGAGAAAATCCCTGATTTACTGCGTCCTAGTCAGATAACCACAACTCCTTCAGGGTCTCATGCCGCTGATGGTGTAATCGGTTTGGTTACTACAACTAAGAATAAGAAGAAATCATAGATTACTTCTCCTATAATAACTTTACCAGATTCACCAAAAGGAGAATCTTCCTTGGAAGCTAACGTCGATATTCACATTGTAGATTCATATACTAAGTCGAAATCCGGAAACAAGAAAAAGGGGAAGGAAAAGAATAAAAAGACCTCATCTCCAAAAGAAAAAAAGATAAAACTGAATCAAATGATGACAAACAGAAACCTCGGTATCCTTGTCTTATATGTGATGAGGATCATTTCACCAAGGAATGTCCACATAGGGATGAAGCTTCTAAGTTCGTCAAAGGTTCACCCACTCCTGTTGTCTTGAAGGATCCCTTTCCAATTCAAGATAGTAAAATGATTGGATCTTCTTCTAATACGTCAGGATATGTTTTGATGGTTGTGATACGATCACAAGACTACGGTAGTAAAGATCCTGTAACTAGTAAAGAACCAGAAAATCATAATTCAGTACCAGATACATCTCCCTCAGTTTCTGATTGTCTTCATATCGAGAAACTAAATCCTGACTTAGTAATAAAACCTCATGCTAAAGGTGTGCTTCGAAAATCAGCCTTCAATACACATGCGAGGGTTGCTTAGAACTACAACATTGTTGAGGATTTGGCAATTTCCCCTTTAGAAATGTCGGCCTTGGAAGTGCTGCAGTCATGTCTAGCACAAAGGAAATTACTATTGTCAGTTTTAGAAGCCGTAGATTTACAGGATTCGAACCTTATGGTCTTCAATTTAGAAAATTTTACACCTCACCTACCCCATCAAATTTCTTTCCAGATTCCAGTTTTAGTAAAAAATAGATGTTGCTTTCGTACTGTGATTGATGAAGGGGCATTTGTGTGTATTATGTCGTTGAAATTTTGGAAATCACTTGGTTCTCCGATGATTAACCGATCTCCAACCATCCTCAAATATTTTTATGGAATAGGATTCCATCCGTATGGTATTTTAGAGGATCTACCTATAGAAGTCGAAGGGAAAACCGTTAATATAAATGTGGAGGTAGTTGATGCCCCTCTAGATTACAACCTTCTCCTGGGTCGAGGTTAGTCCTATGCTATGACTGCCATCATCTCATCATTATTTCGACTAATCATGTTCCTTCATAATGGAAATATTGTTAAAATTGACCAACTTTCATATTATTCTTCTGACCCAGATTCTACGGATAGTATCCAACATGTTGGAAAATTGCCTATCCCTTACGAAGATGTTGGGATAGGTTTAATTAAAGACTCTACTTTATTGGGGACTTTTTCTATCCCTGCACCTAACGTACCGAATAATATCGCTAATATCAATACGATTACGTCAATTACTATTCCATTTGATGATCCTTGGATAGTACCTTCAGAATTAGAACTGAATTCTTTCGAAGGCGGGATGCCTTTGAGTCCTTTTGAGTTAGCATATCAAGCGATACAGTCATTTTCTGACACCTCTTCAACTACAATTGATCCAGTGAATGTGATTAATGAAGAATTATTTTCAACATCAAGCTCAGCCTTGACATCAATTCCTGATCCTTTTCAACAAGTATTCAATACTGATGAACATATTTGTGAATTTTTGTCTATGGATGAATTACCATGGGAAGATATACATCATATATCTTCATTTTTACTTGATCTTGATCGATTTGAAAATGATTTTTCATCTATTTTCATCGCTGAATATGTCAAAGAACCTCAAATTCCTTTATCAATCTCAAATTTGGATTCTGAATTGAATTTAGAAAACATTTCTACAATGATTCCCATTGACATCTCAATAAAACTAGGAATTGTTGAAAACATTCATATAGGTGCTTCTTGTACAAAAGATGAAATTGATATATACAAAGCCCTATTTCAAGAATTCCATGACATTTTTGCCTGGTCATATGAAGAAATGCCCGGAACTGATCCATCCATTGTCGTTCATGAAATTAAAACATACTCGGATGCTAAACCTGTCAGACAAAGATTACATTAGATTCATCCACGAAAAGCTACTGCAATCAAAGCTGAAGTTCAAAAATTACTTCGAGCAGGATTTATTTAGCCAATTCCTCTAACGGATTGGGTATCTAATATTGTTCATGTTAATAAAAAACAAGGAACAATCAGAGTATGTATCGATTATAGGGATATAAATAGAGCTTGTCCAAAAGACAATTATCCAACCCCTTATATTGATCAAATCATTGACGATTGTATCGGAAGCGAAATGTTTTCATTTATGGATGGATTTTCCAGCAATAATCAAATAAACATACTCCCTGCTGATCAACCAAAGACAACATTCATTTTTCCATGGGGAAATTTTTCTTATCGTAAATTACCATTTGGACTTAAGAATGTTGGGGCAACTTTTCAAAGGGAAATGTCTTATGCATTTCATGAAATTAAACACATTGTGCAACCTTATCTCGATGATTTACCTGGTCATTCATTACACATGAAAGATCATCCTACTCATTTGCGAGCAATCTTTATGAGATGTAGGCATTACTCGATTCGTCTGAATCCTCACAAATATGTTTTCTATGTAAAAATTGGATGATTGTTGGGATTTAATGTTTCGAAGGCAGGCATTCGTGTCAACCTATTGAAGGTTGAGGCAATCATCAGTTTACCTCCTCCTTCCACACTCCGCCAACTCCAAAGTTTGCAGGGGAAAGAAAACTTTCTGTGTAGATTCATTCCTAACTATGCTAAGTTAACCAAAGGTTTTACTAGGTTGTTGAAATAGGATATTACTTTCATTTGGGATGAGATTTCTGATAGATATTTTGATGCTCTAAAACATGTGTTGACCCATGCACTGTTATTGCATCCACCCAACTACAACCAAGATTGATTTTTATACTTAGCAGCCTCTAATTCCACGATCGAAATGGTTTTAGTTTAGGAAGATGAATTTCACAACGAATATGTGATTTACTATCTCAGTCGCAATTTACATCCCATTGAAATAAAATACTCACATGTGGATAAATTGGCCTTGGCAGCAGTCCAAGCTGTCCAAATATTTCGTCATTACATTTTGTTAAGAAAAACAATAGTGATCTCTGATTTTAACACTATGATGTATGTTTTGACCAAACAACTGCTAGGGGGAAAATACTCTAAATGGATTTTCATCCTTCAAGAGTTTGATTTAGAATTTGAAAAATCTAAATCAAAGAAATCACTAGTGTTCGTTGAACTGATGTGTGAATTCCCACATACTGAGACAGAAACTGTGGTAGAACATCCAATCACTGATGAATCTTTGTTTCTTATCAGTACTTTAGATCCTTGGTATGGAGATATAATCATTTATATCCAAACCCAAAATTTTTGGCCTAAGCTTTCACATTCACAATGACGAAAGATCCATTACCCGTCTCAACAATTAAATATTGTTGGAGACACAGTTTATCGTCATGGTGAGGATTCTGTATTTTGACGATGTTTAACCCATGAAGAGGTTGAAAAAGCTTTAAATGATTGTCATTCTGGACCATGTGGTGGTCATATGTCTGGGTATGCGACAACCCAAAACATATTGTGCGCTGGTTATTTTTGGCCTTCGTTATTTAAAGATTGTATTCTAGAAGTCCGAAAATGCCACAATTGTCAGATCTTTGATCGTAAAATGTGTGCACCACTAGCTCCTCTTCACCCAATAATTTTTGTCGTTCCTTTTGCCAAATGGGGCAATGAATTCATTACATGTAACCCTCACTCGGCTGGGGGGCGTGGGTATATTATTCTCGCAATAGATTATTTTACCAAATGGGCTAAGGAAATGCCTACATTTGCGGCAGATGGCAAAACTGCAGCCACTTTTGTACTCAATTACGTGATTGCTAGATTTGGTGTCTTCCAAGATATCATTACTGGTCATGGGATCCATTTTTGAAACATTATGATGACTGAACTTTCTAACCATATCGGCTTGCGCCATGATAGTTCTACACCATATTACCCACGGGCCAATGGTCAGGTTGAAGCTATAAATAAAGTTTTAACCACTATGATTAAAAGCATAATTGGCATTCATAAATTGAATTGGCATACTATGCTTTTCTCAGCACTTTGGGCATACCAAACCTCAACAAAAACCACAACAGTTTTCACTCCTTTTCAACTAGTTTACGATTTAGAAGCTGTGTTACCAGTTGAATGCCAAATACTGTCACTCTAGTTAGCCATAGAATTACTACCAGCTAGCTCTGAGGAGGATAAAATCTTTTTATACTTATATCAATTGGATGAAACTCGACGCACTACTGCATTGGCAGCTGAAGCTCACAAAAACATGTTAAAGCTCAGTATGATCAAAGTGTTACACCTCGTGTCTTTTCATAGGGTGACCTAGTATTGGTATATGGCCAAGCTAATAATAAGCTACGAGCTGGAAAATTCAAACCCATGTGGCATGGTCCTTATATTATCAAGCGAGTTCTTGCAAAAGGGGCCTATGAAATGATTGATTATGATGGGATCCCTTTAGACAAACCCAGAAATGGGTTTTAACTAAAGAGATATTATGCTTAAATCTTGTGTCAAGATCTTATTTGTTTATTTTAGTTCTTTTCGTAGCTAGTGTGCCTTAGATTAGAAGAGTGTGCCTAGATTAAGTTTGTTTTTACTAATATACCTACTTATCTGGATTACTCTTGATATTTCATATGTCGACATCCCTTCAAACGTATATTGGTTTTGTTGATGGTACTTGTCATAGTACACGGAACATTTCTTCCGCAGCCTGGGTTATTTATTCACCCACTAATGAGTTAATATCTATGCATGGGGTAAGCCTCAGTCAAACAACGAATAATATTGTAGAATATAGCCCAGTGATTGAGTTATTTTTTGAATCCATTTCATTTGGAATTCGATGTTTGATGGTTAGCTTATATTTTGAACTCGTTGTATTACATTTAAATCGAGTATACGCAATTAAAAATCCAGTATTACTGAGGTTATTTTTGAGGGTACGTCTCTTGGAATGAGAGTTTGATTATATTGAATATCAACACATTCCGAGAAATTTAAACACATTAGCTGATGAATTAGCTACTAGTGTTGTAAACAGACATTTGCAACATTAAAGTAGTAAATCAAAGCAACATTCAATAATCATGTTGAACAGATAGCCAGAAATAGTAGTAATATCATATAATAGAGTAATGTTTTCAAAAAAATATTGCATCCTCCTCGATTATAGGTTTAAAACACCTTATAATTGGCAAAAATAGTGATACAAAAATAAAATTTCATAGTCTGCACAGTCATCCACTATCTGTGGTGATGTTCATTGTTAGTATGAATCCTAAGTGTAAGTGTACGAAAAAAGACCCTTTTATCTGTGCATAAAAAACATCCCTAACAGCAAAATATGGCTGCTAATATCTTCATATCAGAAGTTAGTTAATCAAGAAAAATGCTGCAAAAATCCAGATCTATGCATAAAAATACATTAAGCAGTAAAAATAAGGTTTTTCTCCATGCATCCAATAGACAAGACAAGAACAATATTTTTTGAAAATTTTTATATTAATGGCACCTGGGAGGAAAACAAGAAAGGCGTTTCCAATTCTCCTCAATGGGATGGGTTCTTGGAAGTCCTTAGCACTTCAGATCTAGAATTTCTCTCTCTTGTTGGTGTAAAAAAACCCAAACAAACATAGAACTCAAAGGGAGCTCAAAAAGCAAATAATAGAAAATATGACAATGATAATGGCTCAAAGTCGGACCAAGAGTATAGAGCCAGAGTGATCTAAGAGGCAACAAAAGGTGATGAATGGTAGGAAAAACCATTCTATTTATAACAAAATATTAGGTCATTCTAGATCTTGGTGCATGATTAAAATAATATTAACCAAATCTAGATCCATCGTTTATGGAATATTTTATTATATTTTTTGGAGGGGAAAGGAATTTGACTTGGGTCAAATCCCTTTATTTGTAAATAATAAATAAATAAATGATTTATTTATCATTTTAAGGAAGTGGTTGAATGATAATTAAATAAATAATTATTTATTCAATTATTTATAAATGATTTAGTAAAATTTAACAAGGAATATTATTTAAATAAGGTTTAAATAATTATTCCTAGAAAATAATAAGATAAATAAGGATTTATCTAATTAATTTCCTTTTTTTGGGTTAAATATGACCAGGAATAATAATTAAATTACTGTTTAAGTAATTATTCCATGAGGAAAACCAAAAAAATATAGATTTGTTTAATATTTCCCCTTGGGGTTTCTTTTTTAGACCATAAACAACCTAATAAATGTGTTTTATTAAGTTTTTTACATAGTGAAAAAATTTTAATTAGGGTAAAATTGGTCTTACATGGTGTACCTGGGTCCATCTAATGATAATAGGTCAGATGACAAAAAATTGGTGTAACAATCATGATAGTACACGACAGCCTGCGCTACTCTATTTAGGAATCTCTTGAACTGACCAGGAACCCCAGTAACATGTCTCTGAAGACGGAGAAGGATATCATCTATCGAAGTCTTTGGGATATCCAAGTTCAACCATTCTAGGTTGTGTCCTAGGTCATTAAGAATCTCAGCTGCTTGATCTTGTGGTGTTGTAACAAGCTCTCTTTGCTTCCTGTCGAAGTGACAGAGTGTGGTTGGTTGGAGTGGACCAAAATCTGCATTTTAAGAAAAAAATTTATTAGTATTGGATGATTTAAAAATAAAAATAAAATAAAAATTAGGATTTATAACATATCAAAATGATTGTTACCTGAGTCATCCCACTGTGCTCCTGGAGGAAGAGACATCTCTCGATCACCACAGAAGTTTATCCCAGCATATGGGAAATCTTCTATGGCAAATATTTGATTCTCCAACCAATGGAAATAAGTTGGAGTGAAACGAAAAATCTCACCTCCTTCACTATGATGGGCCATTAGTGCAACCCATCGGACCATTTGAGGCTCCTTGACTCTACCATGATCAACTGAGATAAGCTGTGGTGCAAGGGAAGGAATTCTCTCCAGGGAAAATGTGACAACAATAGCTCCATACCCAAATTTTTTCAACTTTGAGTTCTTTGCCCAGGTTAATTGGCCTTTTACATTGGCTAATACTCCCTCACACAAATTGAAAATGGTGCCTCTGAAGCAATCAACAGCGGTATGCATTTGGGATCTAGTTACAACATGTGGAGCCACACTCCCACACAATCGAGTTACAGTAGATGCAACTACTTTTAGTTTAGGATGGATGATTATTTTAATATCAATGAGTTTATCCTTGGGATCTGCTTCTTTATTACAAAATTCTTGCTTAAGGCTAGTGACAAATTTTCCACCTGCCCTAGCCCCAAATAAAGAGATTGGTTCACCTATATTTGATAAACCAGTAAGAAAATATATATCTTCCAGCTCCATTTCGAGCCAGTGATCCCCAATTATAAAGCACTTCTCCTAAACATCCCATTTGTTCACTAGCCATGTGAGCAGGTCTACTTGGGCCCTCATACCCTGAATAGCCCAGAATTTATATAAACCACATTCCCTCAACACACATAATATGGGCTCATGTACCATTGTGGCCTCATCAACCTCTTCATGTTCATGTTCCCTCCACTAAAGCATTGTAGATATTTTTCAATGAGCAAATTTGAAGATTAGAAACAATTTGAGTAAAAAAAATTTGGTTAATTTTGGGATAATCTATCAATTTATTTTCTTCACGATGCCTTCGCACCTTTTGCATAGAGACAGTGTGTAGATCCACACACATCCTCTATAGAAAGTGTGGGACCACGACAATTTTTTCTTTGAAAAATTGTCGGGGTCCGCAGGTGTCATGTGTATTACCTGCGAACCCCCATGAGCAAAATTTTGAACATATTTTCACCCTAGAAAATAAATTTAAAACCTAAATTGAGAAAATGAACAGAAAAAAATTAAGGCGAAGATTATGTGGATTACCTAGAGCTGACGATTTTCGATTCCGACGATTGAATTTTCCGTAATCTCCTCTGGAATTTTTTTCACCAAAAGCTCTCAATTTTCACTCTGGAATCAAATGGTAAAAATGATTTAGAAAAAATCCTTTCTATAAGATTTTTTGAATAAATGAAATATAATTTTTTTTATTTTCCACTTTAAAAATTTGTTTTCCGAATAATTTTTACTAATCATAAATAGATATGTTAATTTTTGAGTTTTTGTGCAGAATATAGGATTTTTCAGGTAAAATGATCATTTTGACAAAGGAGTTTACTTTTTGTCACTTTTTTGAACTTGGTAAAAATTAGGAAAAAGTGAAACTTAAGAGTACATTTTCATCCCTTTTTCGAACTCATTAAAACTTACGAAAAAGAGAAATCTTGGAGTTCTCTTTTAAGCCCTTTTTAGACTCTTTAAACATGAAAATATTGCCAAGTACTTGACTATTCGAACTCGTTAAAGAAAATGAACAGTCGTCCCTTCAGTATAAATTTACCCCTTTTTTGGACTGAAATGGACTATTTACGAAAAAGGTATACGTTGACTGATCATGGTCAATATATTTCTCTCTTGTATTATTTTATCCTTTTTCAGGCTTGAGAGACTAAATTTACAAAAAATTACACCACAGAGTTTTCTTAAGTTTTTATGACTCCCTAAAACAGAAAAACACCAAGTTTCTCCCATACTGGATTCGTTAAAATTTAAGAGTAAAGGACCTGTAAATTATAAATAGGAACAGACCACTCCTTCTTAGGGTTTTCTTTAAACTAAGTTGGACTCATCCGAAGGATGAGCATATATCACAAGAAAATGTTATCATCCTCAAGCTTGTCAAAAATAAAGAGGTACTTACTAGAAATGGTGGGGGAAAAAAGAGAAAATGGATCCAGTTGTCATACTTTGATTAAAAGCAGTAGACCACTCTTGAACATGACACTTTTGTCATACTTCTACCTGGGTTGCGAAAATCCTTTGCCTATCAGTTAATCAAACTATATTGAAAGTCTTTAGCTGGTTTCTCATTATTAGCTTTAGGTCAATTGTTACCAAACCATCTACAGTGTCGTTATGTGTTCAAGAGGATAGTTCAAAATAAACCATTCATCTAAAAACATATGTCTCCATTCGTGTTGATCATCCCTGAGTCAATCCTTGCAAAATATTTCTACAAAAATTGATCTAATGGTTTTGTGTCATGGATTTTCCTATGACAGGTCACTTTCTATCAACGACAACTCATCATCTAGAAATTTGATCTGGAATCCTATCAGTACCTTGGAATCTACATGCCTTAATGGCAGATTTCTCGCCTTCGATGATAGGTTACATCATTGACCTCCGATCGGATGATTCTACGAAGTGTTCGACTTAAAATCATTTATTCACTCTTCATAGATTGTAATAAGTACTTTGAGAGCCATTTTCATTATTGGTGGTTTCTCTCACACTTGTTAATAGTTCACATCATTGACTGGTAATCAAGTGGTTTCTACCATGTTTGACTTCGACATAATCAATCGCATGGATAAAATCGTACTAGTTCGGGTAGTAGAAATCAAGACCCTGGATCTAGTTTCCACCATCCAGGTTACGATGAGTTTTATTGTTCATTATGCAGTAGACTATTCATAACAGATGGTTGCGTCCATAATGTGTCTACTATTGATGTAATATTAGAATCATTTCTATAGCAGAACATTTTAGTTAAGTTTTGATTTAGTTAGTTTTTTCTCTGAGTATGGGAATGCCTACCTTGACATGGATGGGAAAGAGAGTAGCCTTGAGGCACAAAGCATGGAAGAAGAGCAGGAGGATAATGATGACAAGGAAGAGGGAGATGAACATGGCAGTGGCACAAAGCATGGAAGAGGACAGTGAGGCACAAAGCATGGAAGAAGAGCAGGAGGATAATGATGACAAGGAAGGGGGAGATGAACATGGAAGTCATGAAGACAAAAACAGTGAACCTTTGGAGGAAGGAAGTGATGGTAATCATACCAATGAGTCAGCCCCAAGTGCAGAAAAGGATAGTGATGAACAAAATGAGGACCTAGAAGATAGTGAAGACAATGAGGAGGATGAGAGTCAACAAGAAAATGAAGATGAAGGAACATAAGGTGATAAAGAGGAAATAGAAGAACAAGAATAGGGAGATAATGAGGCTGAAAAAAAGTTTGAAGAGGCAGGAAGTGACCAGGGAAATAACACTGATAGGATAGTCAGTGAGGAAATTGAGAGCAAAAGGGACAGCCATGGCAGTCATGACAGCTCTCATGACTGTCATGACACTAATCAGTCTCTTGGTGACAATGAGAATGAAAGAAACAGTGCAGAGAATGATGAAGAAGAGGACAATGAGGTGGAAATCAAAGGTAGAGAAGATAGTCAAGAGGATCATAGTCATAGTGAGGATGAAATGAAGAATCAAAATGGTAGTGATGCTGACATGGATGCACCACAAACTCTTGACCAAGCTAAACATCAAAACAAAGCTATGGAGGTTGATGACACATCATTAAATGCTGAAGTAAAATTGTGAAGTGACTATGAGGACAAAACAGAGCTCAAAAATGACCTTGACTGTCATAACAATAGTCATGACAGTGGTAAAAATCAAAGTGTTGAAGTCAGCAGTGAGGCTCACATCTCTACCAATGAACAAGATGATGATGCACAAAGTAATGGGATATCTAGTAGTGAAGGTGAGATTAAGGAGGAGGTTACACACAACAATCCAAAAGGTGAGAAAGAAGGCTTTCCAACAGATGATAACATTCATGGAAAAGACCCTAGAGTAGAAATCATTACACCTTTTGATATCTCATACCATAGGGGGAAGAGGGATGTGTTTTCTACCTCAAAAAGGCAAGGGGCCATCTCTTCTCCAACTATCAAACCATTGGACAAAGGTAAGGAAAAAATGAATGAAAATGTTGAGGATCAACATGGTGAAGAAAGAGAATTTAAACTTATACATATTGATAGTGAGGAAGAAGATAAAATATCCAGTTCACTCATCCAAGGTAAGAATGCCCAAATAAGAGATCTTCAGGAAGAGTTGGAAAGAGCCAAGAACAAATATGATGTCTTAGATTGGGAGAACTGACAAAGGAGTGCACACATGGAAATTTATGAGGTAAGGGCACTCAGGCCCTAAAGACAAGCCATAAGGGAAAAGGTGCAATTAGAAGAGTACAAGAGGACTCATCCAGAGAGTGAAGAATAATAAGAAGAAGAACATCCTAGAAGGAGGCCAAGGACCATTGGGCTGAGAGAAGCCTTGGCCAAAGAGAGGGAGGAAGAATCTACCCTAGCTGAGAAAATTCTTATCAGTGAGCTACTTGAAAAAGACATAGATTTTGATAGGGAGCCTTGGCTTGAGAGGGTCAATATACATTTAGAATATAAGTTGGAAAATTCAAACAAGGCCCTTGAGCTCCAGAGGAAGATGGCTAAACACTATGCCCTCAGAAAACAAATTGCTAGGGAAAAGCTCAAGAAGGCATTGCTTGAAAATAAATCACTAAAAGAAGAAAAAGGCCATGAAAGCCTTGGTGTTCTGGTTGAAGCTTCCCTACAGGTGTCCAAGACATCTTGAGGGACCACTCCACCAATTTTGGGCAAATTTGAACAAGATTTTATTTTTTTGAAATTTTGAGGGCTCTGTGCACAGCACCCTTGGCACTACGCAAGCACATGATGCATCCTCAGCTTGAAAACTTGAAATTTTTGGATTCCTCCCATCATCAGAAGTATGCTCACAAAATTTCAGATCATTTGGAGCAGTTTTGACCCCCCAAAAAGTCAAAAAACACCTAAATTGTGACCATTCTGCCTCATTTTCAGGCAAGGTGCTGTGCACAAAGTAGTGTTGGGAGAATGGATTTTTGGATAGGAAACTGGCACTAATTTAGGAAAAATAAAGTATTTCTGGAAATTAGACTCATTAGGCTTTCCAACGAGCCATCATGGAGCCAAATCTGACATCGAGAAGGGGTCCAAACCTTAGTCACATAAGACCCTATTTTCTATTAAGGTGGCACTATGCAAATGGACTGTCTAAGTGTTTTTTGGACCAAAAGTCAATAAAACACACTCAATTACTGTAAAATTATGTTTTTGAGTTTTTTGAGGAAAAATACTCTAGAATTAGGGGCAAATAGTTATTATGGAATTTATTTCTTAGGAAATTATGTGCCTTGGGTCGTGCATGGTCTCTTGGCCATAAATGACATTTATGGATGAATTTGACATTTTCCTACCTTATTTAGCATTTTTTCCCTCTCTTTCTAAGATAAATAGCGAATGAGGGCTTTATTGTAAATGTTGGCTTTTGATGAACTTGGAGAGCAATACATGGTTTCTATGAGCTTGGGGAAAAAATTGGTTTTGTGAACTTGATGAATGGCTTGCTTGGATTGATGATGGAGAAGCTTGTTTGCAGGATTCCTAAGCTTGGTTAATGGTGGTGTCTTCTTAATTTGTTTATTTTTTCTTGTTATCATTATGTTTCACTCTTCTTAGTTGCTATAGAATAGAAAATTATACGTTGAGAAATGCTCTTAGAAGCACCTCAGTCCTCCTGTTTGCTATGGCCTTGATGTTTTCCTCTACTAGGTGTGTTTGAGGAATTATTAACTCCTCCTCAAGCCTCTCCATGCTTTTTTGTTTCATGTATGGATTAGTATGATATTTTATAAGTATGATTCACTGTATGCCCTGCTTATTTGAAGTTATCCAAACTCTACCTTGAAACCTTTTTTTGGAATATTTTCTGTTAGGTTAAGTCAAAGAGGTCTCGTTCTATCTTTCCCTTTGTCCATGGTTATCAACATGTTTGAGAGTTCTTTATAACCTGATGTAAGATGTTTAGGAGTTCCCTCTTCATAGATTAAGTTATTGTGTTATATTATATGTTTTCCCAAACTCTGAAGGTGAATTTACTAAAGTTAGAAGCTCTTATGCTTTCTATGTTTCACTGGAATGTTTATCTTGGATATTTATTGGTTTAAAGAATTATCATAGAGTAAATGGTTTGCCCTAGCTCATGCTTAGTATCTTGTGCTAATATATTTAAGACCTCCTTTTTCATAGGTAAATGACAAAGGATACTTCACTGATCTTTGCCCTACCTTGTTTTTCCCAAACTTGATGTCCACCCTACCTCACACATTACCTTAAGGATCCATTAACCTTGCTAGATTGGCCCTGCAACACACTCTGATTCATCATTGAGACACTCATGACCTTCATTGACTCCATAGCCCAAGAATTCAAAGATATCTCACTCCACCTATTCCACTTGACCATCTTACCCAACCAAAATAATCAACAAACCCTACACTTAACAGCTAGCCTAAAATCAACTACCTGGAACACATAATTTTCACCCAATAGAGAGATCCCTCTTTGAGTCCAGGAAGACTGGGTCCTATGACTCCAAATACTGGTTCCATGTTACCCTGTCATTTGGTATATCATTCTGCCAAATCACGGGACTAACATTCTGGAAATCAGGGCGGGACCTTCTAAGTATATAGTACCCTGAATACATCTTAAGACTCATTTGACCCTCAATTAAACTTAGAAAATCCAGTGAATCCGCCACCTGATCGTCACACTAACATTCTGGTGATCAAGGTGGGACCTTCTGAGTAAGTTGATGCTTAAATATTCCTTAAAAGATTCAGAAACCTTTGACTGATAGCATCTAGTGGTTTATCTGTCACCACATCGCCATACTAACATTTTGGAGATCATGGTGGGACCTTCTAGGTTAGTGACAAAATGAGTATCCCTTAAGACTTCAGAACCTTTGTTAAATTGTAGAGAACTCAACTGATAGCCAAGAGTAGATTCTGTTTGTTTCAACATCTTAGCAAAATGATGATTCAACCATAGGACACTCTTACAAACCTTAGAAATATAAAAAGAAAACTCAGAAAACCCCAAAACATCCCTAGATTGGTTTTTTGTCTATTATTAGTGGTGGACCATAAACATACATCCTTAAAAATAGCAAAAATATCCACTTGGTGACTCTAATAGCCTCTAGTAGGCCTATTACTTCACTTGTACTCATTTCACTTCTTGGATTTGTGTAAAGCCAACCTTGAGAATTTTATGAACTCGAATATATACTGTGATAGTTTACCAAACACTAAGAGAGGCCAACCTTCAGAAAACAGTTCTAAAACTTTCAGCCTCTCTGAATTTTAAAGTTTGAAATCTAGCTTCACATACGATCGGTACCAGATCTCATCTGGACCCAAAACCTCCCAACATAGTTGATGACTGAGAGAATATTTTGTGGAAAAATTCTAGATCTGGAAACTTAACCACTGTTAGGACCATTCACAGAGCAAGCTTTGTACCTAAAAATCTTACAGCTTTGCAAGATCCCCAGTTTGACTTGCACCATACAAGGAAGCTCTTCAGAAATAGATCTCAAACTGATATTAATCAAACTGACCTTGAACCCATAGATTTGCAGCAGATTTCCAGTAGAGAAGCTTCTCCTTCTACACCACCTGACTTTCAGCTTCTCTATCGCTTTAATTATTTCCATACCAAATCTATTCAGAATCAGTTTGCTGGTCCGAGTACTTCCACTACACCCATTCATACTACCACTGTGAAAACCACTTTGCTTCATCATACATCTCCTTTCACCAACCCTCTGCTTGTAAACCCTCCATTAATTCCCATCATGGCAGCTTGGTATGCTCCCTTGGCCTTACCTCAACCCCTAGTGCCTCTACCAAATGAATATCAGTCCAAGATCCCTCATTTCACAAGGGTTGAATCCATCACTACCCAACATCATGTAGATAGGTTCAATGTTGCTTTTGATTACATGGAGATAGAAGAAGAAAATATTAAAATGAGGATCTTTGCACAAAGTTTAGGAGGAGAGGCCAAAAAATGGTTGAAATCATTAACTCCTAATTCAATACATGATCTCCCTTCCCTTTACCAAACTTTCATAAACAAGTGGGAAATCAAGAAAATCCTCCTCCAAATCCTGTCTGAATACAACAATATTAAAAGGAATGTAGGGGAAAGTGGGAAAGACTATTGCACAAGGTTTAACAGTGTGTACAATGCCCTCCCACCTCACATGAAGCCTCCACAAGGCCTAGCACTAGTAAAATTCCCTGAGGGTTTTGACCCTAACATGACTTTCCAATTGAGAGAAAGAGACCCTAAAACCTTATAAGAAATGTAAAGGGAAAATATTAGTGTAGAGTAAACTTGATTGATAAAAGATCTAGGCTGAGATCAGAAAAGAGAGTGACCTACAGTGATGAAACCATGCCCTCCACCTCCTCATCTGACTCTAAAATGGAAAACCTGATGAGAACTATGGAGAGAATGATAGAAAACATAAACTTAAACGAAAGGACACCTCCTAGGGAAAACCAAGCTAATTCCCAAAACAAAAATAGAGCTTAAAACTTTAGAAGAGACACTCCTCAAATCAAACCAAGGGAAAGTGATCAATAAATCAGACCTCCCTTTCAACAAAACTGTGTAGATGAAGAAGAAGGAGAAATTATAGAACCTGAAGAAGGCCATATAAACCTAATAGGTTCTGATAATGAAGATGACGTTTTCTCACCGAAGAAGAACAAGGTTTCTTTTCATCAGATCAAAATGACACAAACTATGAGGATTCTGAAGACTACCGATTGGGGTTTGAAAATTCCATCTTGGAAATCCATAAGCAATATGACCTTAGGAGAAAAAAGTACCTAGATTCTTTCAAAAAAGGCCAAATAGACCCTGCTATCATGAAAGTAACTAAAAACACCCTTAAGAAGACAATAGAAAATGCCAACACTAGGGCAAAGAAAGTTGAAACAAACAAAGGGAAAATCAGGTAGCCAAACAATGACCTTAGCTGTCCTAGTACCTCCACCAGTGACCCTGAGAAAACCATTTTGACTAAAGCTCCAAATCAGGATCAACAAATTAAAAATGTAGAAAGGATCATGGCTAACAGAATTGATGTAAATATGTCTAAAACACAAGTCCCTTTTAGTTTCGAGGGAGAAATTTCCAAAATCAAGATAATTATGCCTCTCATGGAACTGGTTACTCAAAAAGTGTATAGGTCTCAGATTTTGAAGGTACTAAACATAGGAAATGATGTTGACACTTTACACTTGGTTGATGACACATCGAAGTTGTTGTTTGGACCCAAAATAGAAGGAAAATATCAAGAAGGAACCATTCCCCCTTTCTGTATGAGCCTGAACATACATGAAAAAATATTACATAATGCCATGCTGGATTTTGGTGCCTCTCACAATC
Organism: Pinus albicaulis; assembly: GCA_034641835.2. Classification (NCBI taxonomy): domain Eukaryota; kingdom Viridiplantae; phylum Streptophyta; class Pinopsida; order Pinales; family Pinaceae; genus Pinus; species Pinus albicaulis. The sequence continues at coordinate 1,307,046,932 of CM076572.1, forward strand.
TCATTCCCAAAGTTGTGATGGAGAGATTAGGCCTAGAAATAACTAAACCTTACAAAGACTTGTACTCTTTCAATTTGCGTAGGGTCAAATGTTTGGGCCTGATTAAGGATCTTTGTGTCAATCTGGCACAAGTGCCAGCTAAGAATCTAGTCATGGAAATAGTAGTGGTAGATATTCCTCCCAAGTATGGCATGCTTTTATCTAGATCTTGGGGAGCCAAGCTTCAGGGTAACCTAAAGCATCCCTGTTTTTAACCAAACTAGGAGATTATACCGCGAGTCTCACATGAAATATATGGTTAGAAGTCAAGGTAGGCCAAACAATACTCCTCTTTATTCTATTCATTCAAATCTTGATTCTTTCATATTTTGTAATGAGGAAGACATTGATGAGTAGGTATATGAAGTTGAAACTCATAAAGACACACTACAACAACCAAACTAGTCTCTACATGAAAAACTTAACTTTCAGAACTATGGAAACCCTGAACAAACACATAGTGATAAAACTAAACTTGTCTTTCTACAAACTAAAAATTAAATCTCAAAAACAAGAGTCAGTTTGGAATATGAATCAGGTTGCTCAAAGAAAGGACAAATCTCAGAAACACAACTATTCCCTTTTACCAATCCCGAAGTGCTAAAATGCCCTCACAGAACAAAAATCTTTAGGAATCTAAATCGAAGGAGTCTTATGCTTTTACCTTATTTAGACACCCTATTATCCGAAAGTTTGGTCCCTCCAGAAAAGATTTTAACTCTCATCGATGTTGCCATGAATCCTAAAGGGGTGTCTGTTGAAATTGATATAGAGGAATACAATGTAGGCAGCCTAAGAAGGCCCAAAGTGATTAAGTTATCCAAAGCCTTGTGCTTACACACGAAATTGAAATACATAAGGTTATGCAAGAAGTTTCAATATGCTCTTGTATATAGGAGTAAAAGCTCAAAGCCTGATGACATAGACATTGTTCAAAAGGAGCCTTTTTCCAAAAAGAACTATGAAACCCTTGGGAAAATGGTATCACTAATAAATAAAGCTAAAGGGTGCAAACTATGTATGGACTTTAAACACTTAGGTAAAGCCTCTATGGAGTTAAAAATCCTTTTCCCAAGATAAATCATCCTATTCCAAGGATAATAATTTCTAACAAGATGGCATTGATTGGTAGTGTTTCAGGTTACTATGAGATGATACCACTTCAGATCAGTCAACACAAAGGCATTTTCAAAGTTCCTTGGAATAACATGTTTGACAAAACTTTTCCTGAAATAAGGAATGCTGAAGACACCTTCCAAAGGGCCATGACACCTATTTTCAACTTCTTCACCATGATGTACATTGATGGCATCCTCATTTGTTTGGGGGCTAATGAAGAATGCTTTCTTAACCTAAACAGTTTCTTCCATAGGGACAAGGTTTGGAAGCAAGACTCAAGGAAGAAATATAAAGGAGAACTTGGCATGTTTGAAACTTTTTGGTAGAAATATTGCACCATGCCTTCAAAAATAGATATTCGTGTTCCTTATCTACAAGCGATGAATGAAAAAGGGTTGGTAGATGATCCTATGGATGACAGGGTGATCAAATACCATGGCCATTTAGAGCCTTAGTTATAATTTCTCACTCATTGTATATACCATGGTTTAAAGAAAGGTTATAGAGAGAAAAAACACAAAAAATAGAAAAATGGAAAAGAGGGCAGATTTGAAAAGAGGTAAAGCCCCATACCCAAAAAATAGTACTACTGAAAGTGTGTAAGCCTAAATACCACCACTAGTGCATAAAGGAGTCTTGTTTCAATCATCTAGCCTAATCATGGTTGAAACATGTTTTCAATTTATTGTTGATAAGTTAGTGAAAGATAGTTGGTCAAATTATTTAACCTTGGCTTATCAAAAGATAGATTAGGAAGAAATATATTGGTTCCACATGCTTAAAACAGAACCAAGGAGAAAAATGGGGATGAATAGCAAACAATGTATCCCAGCCTTGATTTTTCTAAATCTTATTTTGTAGAAAAATAACATTTGTGTGCAGCTTACTCTTATTCCACAAAACCCATGGTAAGTCAGATTGTCTAATATTGATTTAAAACCATGCTTTAAATTTCATGTTTATAGCTTAGTGAATGGATCCTATCAAATAACTTAATCTTGGCAGTGGAGTAGTTTGGGTAGAGAATAAAAGGAGTTCATTAGCATAATCTGAACTCTTGGAAGAAATAAGATAGAAGTAGATAATTTGTTTTGTTTTCAAAATAAAAAGATTTCAAGGGTTGCCAGCTCAAGTGCACCCAAGGAAGAGAAAATGTTAGGAAAGTAGGTTGGGTAGGTAGAGATGAAGTTGAGCTAATCATGTCTTTTAGATTATTGAGATCATAGTTTCAAGGAAGCATCAGCAAGTGAAAAGAGGCAAAAAACTGCCCAATGGATGAGGCACTGGTCTCCATAAAGCCAAAGATCTGAAGTTCTGGAGACCTCTTCAAAAGGAGTTTCCCTCCCTAAGTGGAGCCACTGTTAGTCATCAGTAAAATTTTTCTCCATAGATGACTAAATGATTTCCCTATATTTCTAGAAACAAAGTTCATGAACATTGTGAGTTCTAGAAATCTCACTGCCTTCATTATCCTTGAGATAATTTTTTCACTATTTCATCAACCCATCATGTCAAGCTCAGCTCACCCACCCTAGAAGACCCATCATGGGCTCATTTCACTCTCTTTGTCTCTATTGTGTCACCTTTGAACTTAATGCTTTGTTTTTTTTTTATCCTGAAAACCCCTCTACTACTACCTAGGGCCACCAAACAACCATCTGTCCTACATCTCCAGAAAAGCCTTATGTATTGATGATCTCAAAACTGTCTCTGTAGGCTCTTTAGACAAATCAAATACATTGGATTTTGGATCTTCAATACATCAGTCTATAAAAACCCTAAATATTCCAAAGTCTAAGCTTTCAGTCAAAAATCACTTTTAAGGAAGCTTCCACTATGTCGCCTAGGGTTTCACAGGTCATAGAGTGGATTTTCTATCCTAAAAATATCTTTTTTTATATATACAGAGATTGCATTGAAAGAAGAAAGGGGACAAGTGGCTTTGTCCAAAAATGATCAAAGGGTCATTCAAGAAAGGCCTCGTTGGCCTAAAGCACAAATTCTGCATGGGACAGTTGCCCTTACTCACATTTCTGAAAAAGATCAAGATGGACATCAACCTAGCAAGAGGTAAGGTAATAGGGGGAAATCATCACAAGAAAACCATCTACAGCAAAGAGAAAGGAAATAGGCCTGTGTTTAAAGACAAATCAAGGTTTTTGTGGTTGATTGATAAGACAGTGTACTAGGCAAAGAACCATCACAAGGACTACAAGGACAAAAGTCACCTCAACTCCATCAAGTGCACATTGAAGATTTTTAGAAATAATAAATGAGTTTTGAAAGGTTGTAGAGAACTTAGAAGACAACACTATTTACATTTCTCTAAACAGCCCCAAAACCTAGGATTTTGGGAAGATGGATAGAACAGGTCCAAAGCAGATGATAAGGCCTCCTTCTTAAAAGCAGAGGGCATTCAAAAGATATCCAAGGTTTTCTCTAGGGTTTGTCCAAGGAAGCACCATTTCACTTACACCAAAGGAGAAATGGCAAAGAATATCATTATAAAGGCCTAAGCTTCCCAAATTCACTCAAAGGTCTCCAAAAAGTCAAAATAAAGGCAAGCATAGGGTTAAGTATTACTAGAGACACATCAAGATGGAAACATGAGCTTACTGTTCATAAAATGAGATATAAAACTCTAAAAGAGACTAAGAAGCCCTAAAAACCCTATGTTATGACACATGCAAAAAATTATAAGTGGCCATGGGAAAATCATGGAAAAATTGGTGCATACATCTGTGCCGAAAATAACCTCACTGTGAAAATATCAGAAAAAGGTAAGAAAGCCATGTTCAAGAAAATTTCACTTAAAAGGGTCAAAAAGGATAAAACTGTGTTTTTAGTTTAAAAAATGCATGCCAAAGACAGTTTTGAAACAATACCTAAGCTTCTTAACATTTTCAAAGATAAAAATTATGAAAAGGACATCTATGTCATTCAGCCAGCCATCACGACAAAAGAAGAAAAAGTGCCTTGAAAAATCTTTCAAAACCCTGCAGAGATAAAAATCATCTGTCAAATGGAAAAAAGGTGGAAAACATAAGTAAAGTGGGTTTTGCAACTTTAATTTATTTTCCTCAAAGGGTATAAAGGTGTTTTAATGTCATTTTGAACTCATTTGGCACTTCCAAAGGAAAAATAAGTTTCAGGGAGGAAAATTAGGGTTTTCGGGCCATTTCTGGGCAAACTTTCCCGGTTCTGCACGTAGATGGTGGCGCGGCGCACAGGGGAGGAAGGGAAGTGTTAAAAAACACTTCATTGTGCACAGATGGACTGGTTCTGCACATAGGCAATGGCGTTGCGCACACATCCAGTTCAGAGCTCGACCTGCCCACAGAAATGGGTGCTGCGCACAAGGGAAGGCCTGAGCCACCCACAAATCTTTGGGCGATGTGCATACACCAGACTAACACGTTCGATAGCTCACCTGAGGCACCTAGAGGCTGACTCGATGCTGTACACAAGCCTGCACACACCCAACCCGACTCAACGCTGCACACAGAGGGCATGACAGAAACGACCAGTCAGGTGGTGTTGCGCACAGAAGAAATTTGGCCAAGGTTGCCAAAAAATTGGTCAAAATCACTATTTTTCCCCTCAATTTTCCCCAGGATCCTACATAAGTTTAAAAAGGTTGGTGATCACTCTCCTTTTCCCTTCAAGTATTCTTTTTCCATCCATAATGAAATAAGGGTGACAAAAAAAACCTAAATTGGCAAAAAACCCTAATCTTCATGGAAAACACTCATTTAACCTTCTAGGGAAAAATTTACTAGTTGGAGGATGGTCATTAGTGTAAATACACTCAGTAAAAGATAGGCATCCTTCAAACCTTGAAAGCATTCCTATAATTCTTCCATTTTGCCTCCATTTGTTAAAATCTACCCTCACCATCACTCATTTTTCCTCCCTAAACCTAAAATCTCTCACAAGCTAGAAAACCAATTTGTTCAAGCACACAATCAGTCACTATGTCTGGAGAAGAGATAAGTACCAGTAGTGATGAAGGCCAAGGGCCTATCAAGAAAAAACATAAGGGAGGAAGAACTAATAAGTTTGAGCCTTTGGATACAATTCAAATCACCTCTTCTCCCATGATCCTTGCATGTTTTCAAGATGTTGGATGCTATTAGTTCTATGAGAGGGTTAAACAGGTCCAAAACCACTCAGATTTGACTAGGTTGTTCATCCTCAACCTACAAACAACCAGTTAAACCTAGCAGGAGTGAATTTTGATCTATTATCCAAATCCATCGCTAAGGCCACAGGGATACCAGATGTTGGCGAGATATGGTTCAAGAAGAAAAAATTGGCCTTAAGCTACTATGAACCCTTCCTCAAACCTAGGTATCAACAGGGCTGCAAGAATTTTTTCCCCTTCTCTCACCTGCTAGAGAGATATGCTCCACTGATGAGGCAGATCATCAAGTGCTTCACTTGTGAGGGGAGGTACTCTAGGCTTTTCTCATATCACATATGGATGCTAATGCACTTCACCAGGGTTAAATTGCTAAACCTACCATACTATCTCTACCAGAGCATTGACAAAATGGCTTTAGTAGTCAAGAAAAGGAGTTATGCCCACCAAATGCAAAGCCTTTTTCACCATTCCTTGGTTAAGATGATTTTTTTACATCAGCTAGAGCAGCAGGGAATCCCTTGGGAGGTTTTTATCTCTCATGATATATTTTCAAATCCCCAAGCCTATTCAGAAACATTTACCTTCCACTTCACACCCACTTACCTCCACTCCTCCATCACCTCCACCCATGCCTTCTCTGCAAGGTAACTCACCTCTTTCTCCTTCTCCTAAAGCATCAAATGAGGAAAACAATGATAATGAAATAGGTCAAGAGGAGGCAGAGAAAACATAAATGGAAGACAGTGAAGTTAGTAATGATGATGAATCTGAGGAGCAGAAAAATAGTGATGAACTTGACATGGATGGGCAGGAAAGCAGCCTTGAGGCACAAAGCATGGTAGAAGAGCAGGAGGATAATGATGACAAGGAAGAGGGAGATGAACATGGCATCCATGAAGACAAAAACAGTGAACCTTTGGAGGAAGGCAGTGATGGTAATAATACCAATGAGTCATCCCCAAGTGTAGAAAAGGACGGTGATGAACAAAATGAGGACCTGGAAGATAGTGAAGACAATGATGAGGATGAAAATCAACAAGAAAATGAAGATGAAGGAACAAAAGGTGATAAAGAGGAAATAGAAGAACAAGAATAGGGAGATAATGAGGTTGAAATAGAGTTTGAAGAGGCAGGCAGTGAGTAAGGAAATACAACTGATAGGACAGTCAGTGAGGAAATAGACAAGAAAAGGGATATTCATGACAGTCATGACAGCTGTCATGACTGTCATGAAATTAATCAGCCTCTTAGTGACAATGAGAATGAAAGCAACAGTGCAGAGAATGATGAAGAAAAGGACAGTGAGGTAGAAAGTAAAGGTAGAGAAGACAATGAAAAGGATCATGGTCATAGTGAGGATGAAATGAAGAATCAAAATGGCAGTGATGTTGACATGGATACACCAAAAACTGATGACCAAGCTAAACATAAAAACAAAGCTATGGAGGTTGATGACACATCATTAAATGCTGAAGAAAACTTGACAAGTGACCATGAGGACAAAACAGAGCTCAAAAATGACCTTGAATATCATAACAATAGTCATGACAGTCAATATGACAACGGTAAAAATCAGAGTGTTGAAGGTAGCAATGAGGCTCACAGCTCTCCCAATGAGCAAGATGATGATGCAAAAAGTAATGGGATATTTAGTAGTGAAGGTGAGATGGAGGAGGAGGCTACACCCATCAGTCCAAAAGGTGAGAAAGAAGGCTTTCCAACAGATGATAACATTCATGACAAAGACCCTAGAGTAAAAATCATTAGACCTTTTGATTTCTCATACCACAGGGGGAAGAGGGATGCTTTTGTTGCCTCAAAAAGGCAAGGGGCCATCTCTTCTCCAACTATCAAACCATTGGACAAAAGGTAAGGAAACAATGAATGAAAATGTTGAGGATGAAAATAGTGAAGAAAGAGAATTTGAAATTATACATATTGATAGTGAGGAAGACGAGAAAATCTCCAGTTTTCTCATCCAAAGTAAGAATGCCCAAATAAGAGATCTTCGGGTAGAATTGAAAGAGCCAAGTACAAATATGATGTCCTAGATTGGGAGCACTGGCAAAGGAGTGCACACATCGCAATTTATAAGGTAAGGGCACTCAGGGCCCAAAGACAAGCCATAAGGGCAAAGGTGCAATTAGAAGAGTACAAGAGGACTCATCCAGAGAGTGAATAAGAAGAAGAAGAAGAATAAGAAGAAGAAGAGCCTAGAAGGAGGCCAAGGACCATTAGGCTGAGAGAAGCCTTGGCCAAAGAGAGGGAGGAAGAATTTTCCCTGGCTGAGAAAATTCGTATCAATGAGTTACTTCACAGAGAAATAGAGTTTGATAGGGAGCCTTGGCTTGAGAGGTCCAATATAAATTTAGAAGATAAGTTGGAAAAGGAAAACAAGGCCTTTGAGCTCTAGAGGAAGATGGACAAACACTATGCCCTCAGAAACCAAATTGCTAGGGAAAAGCTCAAGAAGACATTGCTTGAAAATAAAACACTAAAAGAAACAAAAGGCCATGAAAGCCTTGGAGTTCTGGTTGAAGCTTCCCTACAGGTGTCTAATACCTCTTGAGGGACCACTCCACCAATTTTGGGCAAATTTTAACAAGATTTTGTTTTTTTGAAATTTGAGGCCTCTGTACGCAGCACCCTTAGCGCTACGCAAACACATGATGCATCCTCATCTTGAAAACTTGAAATTTTTGGATTCCTCTCATCTTTAGCAGTCTGCTCACAAAATTGCAGATCATTTGGAGCATTTTTGACCCCACAAAAGGTCAAAAAACACCTACATTTTGACCATTCTGCCTCATTTTCAAGAAAGGTGTTGCGCACAGAGCCGTGTTGGGAGAATGTACTTTTGGACAGGCCAATGAAAATCATTTAGGAAACATCAAGTATTTCTGGAAATTTGACTCATCAGGCTTTCCAACGACCCATCACTGAGCCAAATCCGATATCGGAAAGGGGTCCAAAACTTCATCACAAAGGACCCTATTTTTTGCTGAAGTGGCACTGCGCAAGTGGACTGTCTAAGTGTGTTTTGGACCAAAAATGAACAAAACACACTCATTTATTGCAAAATTATATTTTTGAATTTTTTGAGGCAAAACACTCTAGAATTAGGTGCAAATAGTTACTATGGCATTTATTTCTTAGGATATTATGTGCCTTGGGCCTTGCATGGTCTCTTGGCCATAGATGACATTTATGGATGAATTTGACATTTTCCTACCTTATTTTAGGGTTTTTTCCCTCTCTTGCTAAGATAAATAGAGCATAGGGATTCATTGTAAATTTTTTATTTTTATGAACTTGGAGAGCAATACATTGTTTCTATGAGCTTGGAGAAGAAATTGGTTTTGTGAATTTGATGAATGGCCTGCTTGGATTGATGATGCAGAAGCTTGTTTGCAGGATTCCTAAGCTTGGTTAATGGTGATGTCTTCTTAATTTTTTTATGTTTTCTTGTTATAATTATGTTTCACTCTTCTTAGTTTCTATATAGTAGAAAAGTATAGGTTGAGAAATGCTCTTAGAAGCACCTCAGTCTTCCCGTTTTCTATGGCTTTGATGTTTTCCTCTGCTGGGTGTGTTTGAGGAATTCTTAATTGCTACTCAAGTCTCTCCATGCTTTTTTGTTTCATGTATGGATTAGTATGCTAGTTTACAAGTATTATTCATGGTATGTGTTAGGGTCCCGTGATTTGGCTGATTGGCAAGCCAAATGATAGTGTAACATCAAAACAATCTTTGGAGCCCAAGGACCTAGCCTTCCTGGACGTAGAGAGGGCTCTCTCTATATGTGTAAATGATATCTGTGTGTTTGCTTATAGTGTTCTGATTTTAGGCTAGTTATGAAGTAAGTTTTTGGTTTTTTAGGTTGTGAGGGATGAAACTGATCAAAGATATAAGATAGGTAAAAATATGTCAAATCAACTGGGCTATGGGGTCGAAAAGGTCAAGAAAGCTATCAGATGGTGATACGAGATTGTTGAAGGGCCGATTTGATTCGAGGTAGAAAGGATCTTTGGGCAAAATGGAACAAAATGAACATCAAGTTTGGGAACAACAAAGGATTTCAAGCATAAACTAGTTTAATAGCTAACATAAACATGGTAGGGCAAACCATTAATCATGAGAAATGTAACTATAGACTAATCAATACATAGAAATAAACATTCAAGCCATGCATAGAGATATATGACTCTCTAACTTCGGGAAATGGCTATCAGACTTTGTGGAAAACACTTAAGATGGACAAACAACTAAAATCACTATGTCGGAACGCCTAAAAATAGTACTTCAAGTTATTGGGCACTTTGAAAACAAGATTTGCATAGTCTTAGACAAAGGGCTAGATGAGAACTAGGCCTCCTTGGTTCAACAAAATGATAATCTAATTATTCAAAGAGAGATTTCATCGATGGAACTATGGCTATCCATTGGTAAGAAGGGCGTACCATAAGTCATACTTAGCATGCATAAAACCATGAATGAAATAAGCAACAATATCCTTAAGTTATTAAAGAGCAATCAAGAATTCTTTAATGTGAATAAGGAAGAAGAAAACATGGAAGCTATGAAGAAACAGGAAATTTGAGGTGCCTCCAAGGGAATATCTCAAATTTGTTCTCTATTTTTCTATAGCAAGCAAGAAACATGTATTCATGAATGAAAACTAGAAGACAAAACAAAGAAAGGGACACTATAGCATTCTACCAAGTCATGGAATCCAACAACAATCCTTCTTCATTCATTCAAGAACATCTAAGAGGCAATCCAAAAGCATGAGACAAGTATTTCTTCCAAAGCTTATATGACCATATATTGCTTCTATCATCAATTTCAGCCTTGTTTACAATGAAAGCCTTTGGAATACATAGGCTCAAGTGAGGAAAACCTCATGGTTCAATTTGCACTCTCATTGGCCTATTCAAAATATCTAAACTTGTCCTTGAGGCTTTGCAAAGCCCAAGGCACAAAATATCTCATAAAATATCTAAAAAATGCTGAAAAAGGGAATAATATTGACTTTACATAACTTCTGATGTGTAAAAATAGCTAAACGCACATGAGGAAAAAGCAGTTTTTAAAGGTTCAATTTTTACAAAAATGCTCAGAAAAAACATTAGCAAAAGGTCCCATGACTTGCTGGAAACTCTTGGCAGCCTTCCCGATGTCGAAAAGAAGCTCATGATAGCTCGTTGGAAATCTCTAAGTGTCTACTTTTTGAAAAAACTAGGATTTTCTCAATCTGATGCCAGGAAGTCCTCCAAAAATAGGACTATGTGTAAAAAACCAGAAATTATAGTCTGCTTATAGACCGGGCAGAGTGTGAAAAAAGCGATCATTTTTTTCCATTTCGAGGGAGCAAATGATCTCCAAATGTTCTGAAAATCACTGAGTGTATGCTCCTAAAAATATGGATCCAATGAGACCATTCTCCTCCTTTGACGATCTCTCAAAATGAAATGGCGAATTTCATGAGTTTTGACCAAAAACCCAAAAATTCCAAAAAACCAAAATATGTCAAAATGTGCCCAAAATCAGTGAGTATGACCCTCAAGGGTTCTTAGCAACATTTTCTGAAGTAGAAGCCAAAATATGAAGTCCTGATGTGTCTTTTCTCACTTTCCGTGCCGAGCGCTTCCCTTTAGCTTCCTTGAGCTTTTCTTGGGCAGCCTTTAACTTGCGACGGACAAACTGATTTAACTTCTTGTAATGCCCCTTCATTCTCCTTTGAAGCTCTAAATCTCTATTTTCCCTCTCCAAATTCCTCTCCAAATGGTCATTGACTCTTTCAAGCCACACCTCCTTATTGTTTTCTATCTCCTGTTCAAACAATGTTGTGAGAGGAGTAGATTGGAGAAGGGCATTTTCCTCTTCTTTTTTCTTTTCAAGGACCTTTCTAAGCCCCATGGTTCTAGGCCTTTTTCACCTAGGATGGTCTTCTTCTTCACTTTGATCAAACTCACCCATGAGCTCATCCAACCTTGCTTGGGCTTTGGAGGCCTCCTTCTTGTACTTTGTCACCCGTGTCTCGTGAATAGCCAAATGGACACTCATTTTCCTATTTTCAACTTGTAGGAATTGATTGAAATTCCTTGCTCTATGAAGATCATCTTTCAATGCATCAATTTTTCTCTCTCTTTGGATCAAGAGGCTTTCTAGAATGTAGGCCTCATTATCACTATCATCGCTTGGGACTTGGATGATATCAAATGTACTCTCTTGTTCGTGACTTCCTTCTACCTTGCCCTTCCCTTTGCTTTGAGTGGCTGTTCTAGTGCTCTTCCTCCTAGGCAAGTAAATGATAGGCTTCTTTGGAAATTTGCCTTTACTCCGGAGAGCTCTTGTCACATTTGGAGTGACCATTCTAGGCACTCTCTTCCTTACTGTTCTGGGCTTGGCCCTTTTAGGAGAGGAAGGCATGATTCCTTTACCTTTGTCATCTTTCTTGACATCCTCTTGAGTTTGCTGTTCTTCTTGAGGCTATTGTGTATCATCTTTTGGAGCCTGCTGTGTATCTTGAGGAGGCTGTTGTGTGTCTTGAGGAGGCTGCTGTGTGTCCTCTTTAGGCTGCCCCTGCTCCTCAATATCATGCTGCTGCTCTGTCTCAATTTCCTGCTCATGTTGTTGTTCAAGTTGTTGCCCTTCCTCTTCTAGTTGTTGTTCATCACCACTGTGTTGCTGCTGTTCAACACTATCCTCCTCTTCTTCCTGATGCTGCTCACCCTCACCACTGTGATGCTGCTTCCCTTTATCACTTTCTTCCTGCTGCTCCTCATCTTTTTCTTCATGCTCATCTTCTTCCTCCACTTGCTAGCCACTTCCTTCTCCTTCTCCATGTTCCTTTGTTTGTGTTGTAGTGAACTTGAGCTTTTTAGGAGTAGGCCTACTAGAAGAAGGGGAGGGGCAATGAGTAGGGGATGTATGGAATAGAGGGACAGTGAAGAAATCCGGGTGACTGATGAAAACATCCCAAGAGACCTCTCTCTTTTTAAGCTGGTGAAGGATGATGATTTTGATGAGAGAGTGATGGAATAGAGAGGCTATTTGCTGTGACGGAGGCTTCTTTTGGACAGAGGAGGCCATTTTCTCAATGCTTTTGCACAAGAAGAAAGGAATATTTAGCTTCTTGGTTCTTTTGAAATGCATCAACAGTCGAATGTGATATGCATAAACTCAGGAGAATCTCCCCTCACAAGTGAAATACTTCATGATAATCTTCATGACGGGGGCATAGCTGGCTAAAAGATAAGAGAAAGGGAAAATATCAGGGCATGATTCTCTGTGCTGAGGCTTGAGGAAGAGTTTGTAGTCATCTAAGTCCAAATAGTTTTGTTTAAACCATTTCTCGCTCATATAGGGAATTCCAGTGGCTTTGGAGATGGATCTTGGGGAGAACTTGAAATCAAGGCCAGCTAACTGGAAATTTTTGTCTCTGAATCTCAAAGCACAAAGGTGTGTTAGAGGAGAGAAAATTTTCACCTCTTGCACCCTTTGGAAAAAATCTAAGCATCCCACCTCATGGAAATTGAATAAGATTGATGGGTGTGCATTAAACTCTTCGGTGGAGATAGGCTCATACCTTTTGTGTAACCCACTCTTGCTATCCTTCCTGGGAGGCATCTTGTTCTAGATGTACTTCTGAAACACCAAAATGCCTCCAAGTTTTTGAAATGTCTTCTTCAAACAAAACTCTGTCTCAGCCCGTTAACTTACTGTTTGATCAAGCAACAATGATTTCAAATGTAGTGTGAAATTCCCTTTTAACACAAAATTATCTGCCCTTTCCAAAACAATGCTTTTCAATTGGTATGTCACTCAACAAGTAAACTTAAGAACAAAAACACAGTCAGTAAAAGATACACAGTCAAAGTGATTTTTTTTGTGTTTTGTGGTAAGGTCACCCTGCCTTTTGGTGTTTTGAGGACAATAGTATAACCTTGTATTTTAGACAAAGGCAAAACCAAAAACCTTCTTAATTCAAAACACTACTCTCTTCTTTGTAGGCCACTCCACCAGTAGATTTAACAACATAAAGACAGTCAATCAAAAGTGTATCTACACAGTGAAAGGTTACTGTGTTTATAGGATAAGGTGACAGAGCTTGTAATGTTTTTGATGTGGTAACAACAAGTCCTGTAGCAGTCAAATACCAATAAACTCCTCTTTAAACAAAACACTGACCTCCTTATACTTCACTGCTCCTCATACCAGTTTTGCCCCACACACCTGTAGATTGTCTTAACCATTTTACTCATTTGAGGTCTGTTTCATAGAATGGAAGGTCAAACACTACTTTTTCCTTTTTAACATACAGAGGAGAGTTTTGGAAGGTCACAAATGCTCATCTAATGATCACTGTGTTTGAAAATTGACCTATTGTTTCACCCTTTAAAGCCCTGTGCTCCTATCTTTCATCACAGTTTTGAGGGTAGTTTCATGGCCTTTTCTTATCAAAAAAACTCACAGGCTTTTAATGTTTCATCTCTAGCCAACAGAACTACAACAAATCTTGTTCTTTTAAATAAAAACACAAAACTCAAACTTGTGATTTCACCCCATGAGTTTCATCCCTTTCACCATCTCTAGCAGTCTTAAAAGAGCAAATAGGCACATAGAATACCTATGAAATCGATGATTATGCTTCTTGAGGAGTTTGATCCGCTTCAGGAGTTGTTTGGAGGCATCTTGGACGTTGGATTTATGCGCGACACTTTAGGAGGAGAGAACTCCGTGCAAAACACAGTCAGGTCACTTGTCGGGCCCTTGTGACCAGAAGCTACAGGCACGCCGCGCGCCGCTACAGGCGCGCTGCGCAACTTCATTCTCCTGTGTAAAATGAGCACGTGAACGCACCGCGCAATCCTACAGGCGTGATGCGGAGTGAAAAACCTCGAAAAACTTGTAAATTTGCTCAAAACTCTTATCTCGATGCAGTGGAAAACAAAAAGGAAGTTGGTCTCATTTTTTGAGAGTTTTAAATAGGTTTTGAAATGGTCTCCTTGTCCCTTTGAAATGTAGCAAATCGAAAACTTCTTGACTTTGACTTGTGAAGGTTTTTTTTGGAAGTGTTGCTCTTTGAAACAATGCCTTGGTTCATTTTTTGAAACCTAAAATGATCTTAAGTGTGCTGAGAGGGGCCCATCTCTTTGAAAAATGTTGGAAAAAGGATTTTCATGCCTTTAAACAACGTTTATAGGTATCAACCTATTCATTTAAAAAAACATGTTCAAAAGGTCACAATCTGTTCACTGTGCTTATATGTTTGAAAGGTGATTTTTGCCACTGTTAGACCTTTTAATAGTATTTTCAACCCTAGACAAACTACTCAGCAATGTACCAACGATGATGAGGCAACTCTAGTAATTATGAAAGGAGGTAGATTTACCCTTTGAACCTTTAAACTAATGTGTCTGCCTTGGATGCTTTAAAGGTGATAATGCCCTGCTGTGAAAATGATTTGACTGTCAAGTGTCCTTTAAGCTCATTTTTTGACTGTGGGTGCAAAAAATGTAGTTGCATTTGTTGAAAATGCAACAAGATGATGGAGCTTAGTGAAATGAAGTCGCCTTCACTAAGTGGGCTCGCAGGCTATTTTTGGCGCAAAGTCTATTTTTAGACTATGTCTATTTTTATACATATGGAGCATGGTCTAGGAGTTGCAGTATGCTATTCTTGGATGAGTGGTCAAGTTGGTAAAAATATATGGACCTCTATTTTTAGACATACAGGTCGAAGTCTATTTTTAGACTGCCTGTCTAAAAATAGGTCAGTCAAATATTATTAGCCCTTAATAATATTTGGACTCTAAACTTCAGTTTATTCTCTTACAACACTTTAGTTGGAGCTACGGATGTGGCTCATGCATCTGACAGAAGGAATTACACTATTCCTTGGGGTTTGGTGAGCTCATGCATGGTTGACTTCAGTTAGGACTTCAGTGGCAGAGTTTGGTGGAGTTGATGAGACAGTTGGTGGAGTTGTGTTCTGTTTAACTTAGTTGAACTAGTTGTGTTTAGTTTAACTGGCTAATACACTAGTGATGAGTGGATTGAATTAAATATTATTTAATTCATTAATTATTAACTCATCATTCAACTCAAGAACACATCAGTTCACTGCAGTGCATGAACAGTTCAGTGAAGACCAGTGGAAGAGGTAGATGAAAGGGTGAGTTTGCTATTAGTTGTGACGTGAGTTGTGCATGACACTTGCATAAGCATTGGAGGAGATTGACAATTATGATTGTGCAGTTGAAGCCAAGGAGATTCAAACTTGGATCTCTCATTCAACCAACTTGGATTGCGCAATAGAGGCAGGCAATTAGTGGATGAGTTTTGAACCTGTGACTTGTTCAAAACTGAGCTAGTTTGTGTGTAGCTTTTGGAGATAGTACTGAGTACTTGTGTGGATTATTGTACTGAGATTGTTACATGTTATATTCTATTATAATATACAAAATAGCTATGGGTTTTCAGCTATAAGCTTTCCCCATTACATATTGTGTTTATGTGCGCATGCGACTGTTTCTATTTCTGCATATTGGTGATCAATTGTAGAAGAGGTTATGTGTTATACATGAATTCGAATTAGTGTATGATCAGGATAATCTCAGTGGATAAATATTCATTATTCAGAAAATTACTACATGGTATCGGAGCGAATTGATCATCGGGATCTATTACAGTGATTACAATTTTATTTCGGTAGACAGAGTCTGTATCGGGCTAGGTAGCCTCTGGATCCATCCTTTCTCTGAAAGGTGATATATCTAGTAAATTCCCTTACAGTCAATCTCTGTGCTAGAAATAATTTGTTCTCATAGATCCAGAAGCAGTTGAGTTTTGAGCTTGGAATTCAAATTTTGCAGCACATTGTTTTCTTGGTGCCAGAGTTGAAAATGTCTTTCAACTGTTTGCGACTCGAATATGCCCTTGAAGGCAGTTCGAATTATGTTGCATGGAAAGATCGGATGGAGGTGGTATTAGAAGATAATGGGCTGAAGGAGTTCATAGATATGGATGTCCAAAAGCCTACTGATCCTGCTGAAGTTGAAGCTTGGCAAAAGAAGATGGCGAAATGTCGAAGGATTCTGTTGGAGGGCGTGAAGGATCACATTGTATCCAGCCTGCATGGAAAATCTTCTCCATATTTGATGTGGAAAGCATTGAAAGATCTATTCTAGATCAAGAGCGACCAAAGGAAGCTGATGCTCAAAGATAAACTCAAAAACATTAAGATGGAGAAAGGCGACAGTATCGCCAAGTACCTCACGAAGTTCACTCAATGTAGAGATGAGCTGGGAAGTGTGGGGGTGACTGTCGATGAAGAGGATTTGGTGGACCTAGATCTCCTTGGTATTCCGAAGAGTTGGCATTCCTATTAGGACTCTGTCAATGGTCGGGAGAAGTTGCCGGGATGGGAGCGACTTTGGGCGGATCTCATGCAAGAGGAGATAAGGAGGACTACCGGGGACGGATCTTCATAAAAGGTATCTGATGAAGAAAACTATGCTTTGGCTGCCAAAGCAAAGAAGGGGAAGAGCAAGAAAGCTTCTCAGTCTGGTGCGAAAGGAAAGAAGCAATACATGTCCAAGGTGAAGTGTTTTCACTGTCACCAGCACGGACACTATGCGACAAATTGTTCGCAGAAGAAGAAAAATAAGAAGGCTGCTGGATTTGCAGCGGGAGAGGCATTGGCCTCCCAGTTCGAACTAGATTTTTCACTGATCCCATGCTTGGTATCAAGTGTGATGGGATCATTATGGTTCTTGGATAGTGGTGCATCATTTCACATGACAGGAGATCGGGATTTGTTTTCAGATCTGGAGGAAAAAGATCTTGGAGTGCACATCGAGATGGGCGATGATGGTAGATACAGTGCGACCGGTATCGGTACCATTTCCTTTGAGAGGGAGTCTAGTAAACCCTTCATATTGAAGGAAGTATTGCATGTTCCAGGATTGATGAAGAATCTGATCTCTGTGGCGATGTTGGAAGACAAGGGGTATGATGTGGTCTTCAGCGAAGGAAAGGCTTTCCTGCGCAGTAAGACAACTGGAGAGACCCGGAAGATAGGGGTTCGAGTCAAGAACATTTATCAATTGCAAGTAGATGGCTGCGCAGCAATGGCATGCAAGGTGGGAGAAGTGGTGAGCCGGGATGATGAGGGCGAGCTGTGGCACAGGAGATTGGGCCACCTTCACCATGGCGCTTTGAAGATACTGCAGCAGATTTCTACTGGGCTTCCTAAGGGCACTCTTGCGCAGTCAGATCAGTGCAAGGGGTGTACCTTGGGAAAATATGTGAAATCCACCTTTCACGAGAAGGATAGTCGCGCCACGACGATCCTTGAGAGAGTTCACACAGACGTGTGTGGTCCTTTCTCAGTAGCTTCGACAACAAAGCACAAGTACTATGTGATCTTTGTTGATGATTTCTCTCGGAAGTGCTGGATCTTCTTCATGCAGAAGAAGAGAGAGACATATTCAAAGTTCTGTGAATTCAAGGCGCTGGTTGAGAAGGAATCAGGGAAGCATGTGAAGGATCTTAGGAGAGATAATGGTGGTGAATTAATCTCTACTGAATTCAAGGAATTTTTCAGTGCAGAAGGGATTCAGAGAGAGCTCATCGCACCCCATAACCCACAGCAGAACGAGGTTGCTGAGCAGAAGAACAGAACGATCGTGGGTGCTGCACGGGCGATGTTGCATGATCAGGGTCTACCCCTTCACTTGTGGGCTGAGGCATGCAAGCCTGCAGTGTATGTGCAGAACCGTTGTCCTCACAAGATACTTGGCATGAGTACACCGGAGGAGGCGTTTTCTGGCAAGAGGCCTGATATTTCTCATCTGAGGATTTTTGGCTCACATGTCTACATGCATGTGATGAAAGATGCCAAAAAGGAGCTGGATCCGACCGCAGAGGTTGGGATATTTGTGGGGTACACTGATATGCCCCACAACTATCGTGTGTATTTTCCAAATAGTTGCAAGACTGTTGTGTGACAGGATATCAAATTTCAGGAGGAGAAAGCCATGCAGTGTTTGCTTGAGAGGGAGCCACACTTGCATGCAGATGAGGAGCTATTAGTTCCTAAGGAGGAGCTTCCGGATGTGGATCAGCCACAAGAGGAAGTTCATGAGGTGGAAGAGACCACTCTTGCAACGCCAACCATCAGAGGGTGCAAGCGCACTACAGAAGCTGAGCGACTGGCTCGAGATGCAGAGAAGGTTGTAGGACCACCTACAGCACAGCGCAGACAGAGACAGTCACCGGACCGGTACACTAGATACATGGCTCTTGTGAGAAAATGTGTCGTGACAGAGCCATCCTCTTTCAAGGAAACTGTGGAGGACCCCGCATGGGTAGATGCCATGGTGGAAGAGTATGATTCGATTATCATAAACAGTGCATGGGAGATTGTCTCGTGACCGGAGGGGAAATCAGTGGTGGGTTCGCGATGGATCTACAAAGTGAAGCAGGCGGCTGACGGGAGTGTGGAGAAGTACAAGGCAAGATTTGTTGCCCGTGGCTTCTCACAGATCGAGGGGATCGATTATGAGGATACCTTTGCACCTGTCGCAAGGTACTCTTCCATACGGACGATCCTAGCTCTCTCAGCGCAGATGGGATGGCACATCCATCAGATGGATGTGAAGACTGCGTTCCTCAACGGAGTCATTGAGGAGGAGGTGTACATAGAGCAGCCTGAAGGTTTCGAGATCTTCGGCAGTGAGTCGCATGTGTGCCGACTCAAGAGAGCACTGTACGGGCTGAAGCAAGCACCTCGTGCTTGGTACACTCGGATAGACAGCTACTTCACTGGGCTTGGATTCTCCAAGAGTGAGGCGGATCCAAACCTGTACCATATTGTGGTGGAGGGGAAGCTGTTGATCATCGTACTGTATGTAGATGATCTGATTTTGACTGGCGACGAGCAGTTGATACTTTCATGCAAGGAGGATCTTGCACGAGAGTTTGAGATGAAGGACCTGGGCATCCTTCATTATTTCATGGGATTGGAGATTTGGCAGCGCAGCGGAGGACTGTTTGTTTCTCAGGGCAAGTATGCTCGGGAGATTCTGGAGAGGTTCAACATGCAAGGCTGCAAGCCTGTTGACACTCCTCTTCCTGGTGGTTGGAGGAAGGAGGATGCTACTTCGGTGGAGGTAGTGGATGCCACTGTCTATCGACAGTTGGTGGGGTCGCTTATGTATCTGGTCAATACACGACCCGATATATGCTATGCAGTTAACCAGCTTTCGCAAGCTATGGTTAAGCCTACCAAGCTCTTCTGGAAGGCAGGCAAGCATGTATTGTGTTATCTTAGTGGCACATCGGGATATGGTCTATGGTACAGACAGGAGGTTGGAGCGAAGCTTAGCGGCTTCACTGATGCAGATTGGGCAGGGAGCCCAACGGACCGAAAGAGCACATCTGGAGGAGTTTTCAGTATCGGGTCGACAGCAGTTTCCTGGTACAGCAGGAAGCAGAGATCCGTGGCACTCAGTTCAGCAGAGGCCGAGTACATGGCAGCAAGCTTGGCTGCATGCGAGGCTATTTGGATGAGGAAGATCCTCGTCGGATTATTCGGGTCGCACTTGGAGCCTACGCTGATTTATTGTGATAACCGAGTGACATTAAATTCCGCTTAATCACATTATTTCACGTGGAGTCAGCACATCGGCCATCGAGGTACCATCATATCGGGTGTGTGTAGCGGAGAAGTCATGTACCCCCATATGTTCCCACGGAGGATCGGGGATGCGACATCTTGGCCAGAAACACGGGGAAAGAATTCAAATTCCACGAGAGGCGGGATAAAGGGGGTTAGATATATCTTGTTGAAGGGAGTGTTGAAAATGCAACAAGATGATGGAGCTTAGTGAAATGAAGTCGCCTTCACCATTGATTTTATGATATTTTTAGTATGAAAGCCTATTTTTAGACTATGTCTATTTTTAGACATATGGAGCATGGTCTGGGAGTTGCAGTATGCTATTCTTGGAGTATTGGTCATGTTGGTAAAAATAGATGGACCTCTATTTTTATACATTTAGGTCAAAGTCTATTTTTAGACTGCCTATTCTAAAAATAGGTCAGTCAAATATTATTAACCCTTAATAATATTTGGACTCTAAACTTTAGTTTACTCTCTTGGAGCACTTCAGTTGGAGCTACGGATGTGGCCCATGCCCCCCGGCCAGGAAGATTACGCTATTCCTAGGGGTTTGGTGAGCTCATGCATGGTTGACTTGAGTTAGGACTTCGGTGGCGAGTTTGGTGGAGTTGATGGGAGCCGGTTGGTGGAGTTGTGTTCTGTTTAACTTAGTTGAACTAGTTGTGTTTAGTTTAACTGGCTAATACACTAGTGATGAGTGGAGTGAATTAAATATTATTTAATTCATTAATTATTAACTCATCATTCAACTCAAGAACACATCAGTTTACTGCAGTGCATGAACAGTTCAGTGAAGACTAGTGGAAGAGGTAGATGAAAGGGTGAGTTTGCTATTAGTTGCGACATGAGTTGTGCATGACACTTGCGCAAGCATTGGAGGAGATTGCCAACGATGATTGTGCAGTTGAAGCCAAGGATATTCGAACTTGGATCTCTCATTCAACCAACTTTGATTGCGCAATAGACGCAGGAAATTAGTGGATGAGTTTTGAACTTGTGACTTATTCAAAACTGAGCTAGTTTGTGTGTAACTTTTGGAGACAATACTGAGTACTTGTGAGGAGTATTGTACTGAGATTGTTACATGTTCTCTTCTATTATAATATACAAAATAGCCGGGGGTTTTCAGCTATAATCTTTCCCGATTACATATTGTGTTTATGTGCGCATGCGACTGTTTCTATTTCCGCATATTGATGATCAATTGTAGAAGAGGTTATGTGTTATAAATGAATTTGAATTAGTGTATGATCAGGATAATCTCAGTGGATAAATCTTCATTATTCAGAAAATTTCTACAGCATTTTCTCATGCTCTATCCATCTCTGTCCATTAAAAGGGGATTCCTTTAACACCTCTCTCTTTACTCAAAATGCATTGATAAGGTACCTTTGACCTTTTTATAAGGAACATGCCTATATTTGTTTTGAAAGTTTCTCCAGAGTTTGAAAAACATGCGAAAGTCCTTCTTGCATTTATGAAGCTCTGTGTTCAGTTGTATTGCATCTTGGGGACCTGAGCTTAGATTTCCTTCAGTCCACTATGATAAATAAGTTGAAAGACATTCCTTTGTGAGTAGGAAGATCAGTACTCTTTAAAAAACAACTATCATTTCTTTTTCCTGTGCAATGACCCATCTCATTAGCCGCTCCTCAATTTTGTTGTGTTTGAGCTCCAGACTGTCTTTGGCAAGAAACCTTGATAAGAGACAAGTTTAACCTCTTGGATTACAGTGGTACCCCTGTTTTCCTTCTTTGTCTTTTTACATTATTTCTCTTCTTCAACTATCTCTTACTATTCTTACCATTCATCTTTTGATCAGTCAAATCTTGAAATCAGTCAATGCCCTGGCCCTCTGCTTGTGAATGAAGGAGGCCTTTCTTGACAAAATGTCTGATGTTCTTTCAACCTTTGTCTTAATTTGCTGAAGAATGTTTGATGAGAATGCTTGACAAGGGTTTCTCTTATACATGATGGCAGGCAAACATCTTTGAAAAACACTACTGCTTTTACCTTTGCCTTCAATCATCACTTTACTTTAGAAAACCCTAGTCACTATCTCACTGTTTATTAAAAAAAAATCTGTCTTACAGTTAGTTGCAACTCTTAAAACCAAATTTTGTCCATTTCCCTCTGCTTATAGATGAACGAGGCACCTTTAACCCTCTGCTTATAGATGAAGGAGGTTCTTTGGTATTCAAACCTTCTGCTTATAGATGAAGGAGGTTCTTAGCCATGTCATATCATCAACCTTTTGACATTGTTGTTTTTCCTTTTACTGTCCTTTCAGGTTTTGAATGTGGTTGCATGAGCTTGATGAAAAAATCTTTGCTCTGTAGCTACATCCCAGGCTCAAGATCACATTGAGAAGCATATGTCTTCTCATGTGGAGCCAAAAATTTTCTTCTGAGATGCTGGTATGTTTCTGTCCTTGAAAGATCAATCAAACACTGTAAAAACACCTAAAATTAGCTTGACTTATGGTCTATGTATTGTTGAGACTTAAGGGTGTATTAGTGGCACGATCTAGGGCTATAACCAACTTTATTATCAGAGTGGGAGGTCTGTTATGACTGGTCTATAGTAGATGGAGGTTTTTGGCTCTTGGATAGTTTGCCAAGGGGGAAATGCCTTAAAGCGCCACCTCCTAACTTAGGGGAGACTGTTTGAATAGATTTGGATTGTCTCTTTAGAGCTGATGGGAAGATGAATATGGCTGAGGCTAGGTAGGATTTGATAATGAGGTTTCATCTCGTCATGGGCAAACTGAAAGGTAGGAGGGAAAAAATAATTTATGGGTGTTTTCCTAGCTGGCAAATTTGACAAATTTTTAGATCAACTGCTGGAAAACTTGGCTGTCAGAACTAGTCATCACCAACAAGTGAAAAATACTGATGACTAATAGTGGCTTCATTTGGGGAGGGCAACTCCTTTTTAGGAGGTGTCCAGAATTTCATATCTTTGGCTTATGAAGACCAGTGCCTTACCCATTGGTGCAAATTTCACTCTTCTTTGATGCTACTTCTGAAAAGAGACAGCATGATTAGCATCAATGATTTTTCTACCTACCCCACTACCTTTTGCTAACAATTTTTCTTCTTTTTGGCGCATTTGGACTAGCAGCCTTTTGACAATGCATATTTTTTATTTTTTGCAAAAATGAACCTATCTAATTATACACTTATATCTACCGAGAGTTCAGATTAAACTGATGAACTCCTTCATTACTCTACCTACGCTAAATCAACTGTCAAGATTAAGCTGTTTGACATGAATTTATTCTCTAATCTAAAACACGAAATTGAAAATGATCAAATCAGGGTTAGACATTCTGATTTGTCATGTATTTGTGGCATGAAAGACAAGCTTCACACAAATATTATTTTGCAAAAATGGAAACTAGGAAAAACAGGGCTAAGATGTATAATTTGTTTTTCATCCCCTCTTCCCTCTTTGATTCTGTTTTGGGTGTGTGGAACCAGTATCTTTTCCTAATCTACTCTCTTTGATAAGTCAAGCTTACACAATGTTGACCATCTTTTTCACTTACTAACTTATCAGTAATTAAATTTAAACATGTTCAACTATGATTAGGCTAGATCGCTGAACAAGAAATTTGAGTACTAGTAGCGGCATTTAGACTTGCACACTTTCCGAAGGACTATTTTTTGGAACATGGGGCCTTTTTCTATTTCTCAACTGCCCTATTTTCTATTTCTTCTATTGTTTTTTACTTTTCTGTTTATCTATTTTTCAAACAGTGGTATATACAATGAATGAAAATGTTTTTAAATTTAGAATCTTGGAAATGGAAAAACTTAAGCATCTTATCCTCCTAAGGATCTCCTATCATTCTTGGCCCACTCAACTCCTGAAAAGAGAAATTTGGAAAGTTTTCTCTTTCCAACATGACATAGGGATTCATGCAATAATCTCTAAACATACCAGTATCTTCCCGCTGTACCTCTTTGTATATCTGATTTCCACTCCTTCCTTTATTGTACATCTTCCTTAAGTAATGCATATACTCTTGGTCATTTTTGAAATGAATAATGACATCATCAAGGTATGCAAAAATGCAGAAATTCAGGACTGGAAACATGGCTTTCATGAGCATATTTTTGATATCCGGTGGTTTTGCAATTCTGAGTCTGAAACTAGAACTACTTCCAGCATATTGAAAAAAGTCTTTGGGCTGTCTACTTTGCAAGAGAATCATTTGACTATAACCTGAAACATCATCTTGCAAAAACATATGATTAAAAGCACTTTTCATCGGTATATCATGGTTTTGGGGGGAGATGAAAAAAATTATATTATAGGGATGTGCATTAGTGTTTCTAAAATCAAAACAGACCCTATGACCAACTATTTTATCTTTGATTATTACTGATTGGTTCAGATTGTTATATTTCCTTTTGTCGAAGTTGTTTCTTGGAGTGATGGTAGAATTTTGCATGAGATTCCCAATTCTAGCATTTCTAAGTCTTTTATGGAATGGAAGGATTTTAGCCAATTCAGGTAACTTAGGTATGCTTAGACTGTAGTTATCATCTTCGCTCATAAGAATTTTATCGGGCATTTTTTCTGGATTTTGAGCTGTTATGGCTACAATCAAGGATTCATTTGCAGCAGAAGAGTTAGGTGATGGTATATCTGTGAGGTATGGTAAAAACATCAAACTTCCCTGCTTCTGTGTTCCGAAAATATTTGTGATATGTAAGTCCTCTAATGCCTTTGTTTTAAAAAAGTTTTCTGATGTTACTGCTAAGGTTTGACTAAGGTTCGAGAAATTCGCTAGATAGTACATAATGGTTTGTGCTTCTTGCTCTATTCCTATTTCAGAAGGAACATACTTACTTTCCGCAAGACATAGCTGTTCATGATCATGGTATTTTTGATTGTCTAGTTCATCATAGAGAACTAGGGGCAGTTGATGTGGTGGGTCTAAGTTTGTTTCAGTTTCTTCTGACTATTCTTCAATGTCTTCATTAGTATGCAAAGTAAAAGAGTTTAGGTCGGAATGCACGGAATACATTGGAATGTTATCTGGTCTCTCTTGGCTACTGATCATGTATTTCACGTGTGACTCTCGATAGAGTATTCTTGTTTGGTCAAACACAGGAATGGTGGCATAAGACATGTCAAGTTGAATATTCCCTTGGAGCTTGGCTCCCCAAGATCTGGATAGAAGCATTCTATACTTGGGAGGAATGTCTGCCACCACTATGTCCATGATCAGATGCTTTGTGGGTATTTTGGCCAAATTAAAACACAGATCCTTGATCAAGCCTAGGCATTTGACTCTACTATAATCGAAATAATATAAGTCTTTGTATGGTCTTGTGATTTCTAGGCCTAATCTTTCCATTACAACCTTCGGCATAAGATTATGCGAGGCATCGGAGTCTAGCATGGCATTTTGAAGGATTTGGTCATGGATATTTAAACTGATGTAAAAGGGAAGAGTGGTTCCCTCTTGGAATTTCCCTTCTACTTTCGGACCAAACAACACTTCAGGAGTGTCATCAGCTATATTAAGGGTGTTGGCGTCACTTCCTATATTCAAGACTTTCAACACTTGGGACTTGTAAGAGTTTTGGGTGATAAGCTCGGTAAGAGGCATGGTGATCTTTATTTTGGCGATTTCGCCCTCAAAACTAAAAGGCAGCTGTATTTTAGACAGGCTTGTCTCATCTTTTTCAACCATGACTTTCTCGATGTTCTGAGTTTGTTGGCTCTGTTTCGGGATTTTGTTTACCATAGCCACTTCAGGAATCTTTGTGGAAGTACTAGGAATATCTGAATCAGGATTAGTTTGGGAAATTATATCTTTGTTTTGATCATTTTTCCCGACTATGATTTTGTTGTTGTTGACTACTTTCTTAAGGATGGTATCAGGGGTTTTAGCAGTGTCTGAGCTACCTTTCTTGGAGTTGTCTTGATTTTTCCTACTTCTAAGGTCATACTGCCTGTGAGCTTCTATTATGGCATTTTGGAAATCTATGGCAGGATCCTCGGGATCTTCATAGTTGGTTTCGTCCTGATTCGGAGAGAAGAATGATTGTTCTTCTTCTGTGAGATACACCTCACTCTCATTATCAGACCCTATGAGGTTCAAATGACTTTCATCAATGGGTTCTGTATCCCTATCATCTTCTTCCACATAATTTTCATTAAATGGTGGCCTAATTTGTTGGTCATTTTCCCTTGGTCTGTTTTGAGGTTGTTCCCTCCTAAAATTTTGGTTCCACTTTCTGTTTGGAGGGTTTGGCTGATTGTCCCTAACAGGGGTCTTTTAATTTATATTTTCCCACATTTTGGCCATGGTCTTGACTAAGTCATCTATTCTGGGATCTAGGGAAGGAGATGAAGTGGAGACCTCATCTATATATGTGAATTTTCTTTCTGATCTAGTCCTAGCTCTTTTCTTTGCTAAGTTGGCTTCTGCTTTTATGGCTACTTGTTGCATTTACTCTAGGGTAGGGGGGTCTTTGTCTCTTAGCTGATATGTCATGTCTGGATCAAAAACCTTAGGGAAATTTGCCAAGGTTGAACCAAGCAGGGTTTGAAGTGAGGTGGGAGGGCGTTATACACACTGTTGAACCTAGTGCAGTATCCCTGGACACTTTCCCCATTTTCCCGTTTTAGATTGTTATATTCTCACATGATTTGAATGGGGTTCTTTCAGACTTCCCACTTGTTTGTGAAGACTTGGTGGAGCTTTTGGATGTCATGGATGCTGTTTGGAGGCAAGCTATTAAACCATGTTTTGGGTTCTCTGCCCAGGCTTTGGGCGAACATTCTCATTCTGACGGTTTCGTCTTGTACTTCCAAGTATTCAAAAGCATCGCTAATCCTACTTACATGTTGTTTAGTTGTGGCAGTCTCTTCTCCGGTAAAGTGTGGGATTTTAGCTTGATAATCATGTGGTAAGGGAGCCAAGGGTTGTGGCAACACCAAGGGTGTGTACCAAGCTGCCATGACAGGAGCTAATGGATGATGTACAAAATGAGGGTTTGTGGGATGAGTTGAGGTGGTTTGAACAATAGCGGTTTGGATGGGTGTGGCGGAGGTACTTGGACTAGAGATCCGATTTTGAGCAGATCTAGGATGATGAGAGCCGAATTGATAGAGAAGCTGAAAGTCGGGAGGTGTGGTAGGTGAGGATTCTCTACTAGGACTCTGCGGCAAATCTAGGGGCTCAAGATCGTCAAAGTCTGTCTTGCTTTGTGACTTGCTTCTAAAAAGGGTTTTTGCTAATTTTAAGTCAAAGGGAGAATCTTGCAAGGCAGTGAGATGTTCAGGTACTGATTTTGTTTTACGGATGGAACTATCGGTAGCTAGATTGCCAGTTTGGGAAGCTTGCCACAAAATCTTCTCTGGGTCATCTACTATGATAGGGGGATTTGGGTCTGGATGAGATCTGGTGCAAATTCTCTGTGAAGCCAGATTTGGGGTCTAGAGTTTAGAGAGGATGGTATTTGTGAAAGTTTCGGATGGATGGCCTCTCTAAGGTTTTACTAATGTGAAAGATGGTCAAAACCAAAAGGATGGACTAGTGGATTCGCCAGGTGGATTTTTATGAAAACTATGGTCCACCACCAATACTATCAAAGATGCTTATGGAAGAAAGTTTTACAGCAAAATTTGAGATGGGAACTTGCAAAGAAGAGTGATTCACTTGGTTTCAACAGTTTTCTAGGCTGTATGGTCAAGCTAATGGTTCTCTTGGCAAGAAGGTTTCTGCTTATCTCCTATGTTTAGGTGAGGCTTTCCAAATCGCTAAGTTATACTTAGTCTGTCATTGATTACAGAGTTTCCTCCCTAGTTTTCAGTTTTCCGAAGGATGAGTTAGCAGAAGGGTATGATTTATGAATTTTTGGTCTTTTATGGAGTTTTTTGGCCTACTGGAGGCTAGTGGAGTCGCCAGGTGTAACTTGGTTGTTTTTTGAAAAGATGTAGCTATGGTCCACCACCAGTAACTAGGGAAAAAGCCAATCTAGGAATGTTTTTTGGGTTTTTCTGAGTTTTTATGTGCAGCCTATGGTTTATCTAAAGTATTCTAAACTTGTTTCGACACTTTGCTAGGGTGGTGATAACAAAGAGAGTTTACTCTAAATGATTCTATGGACTGCTTTCCTGTGAGGTTTGGAAAAGCTTCCTATGACTGAATCACCATTTTGCTAAGATGGTGAAAAAGCTATATTCTACTCTTCTAAGTTTGTTTGAAATTTTGAGTGTTCCTAAGGGATACCTAGGATGTTTTGACTCAATGTCCCACCGTGATCGCCATTATGTTAGGGTCCTGTGATTTGGCTGATTGGCAAGCCAAATGACAGTGTGACATCAAACCAATTTTTGGAGCCCAAGGACCTAGCCTTCTTGGACTCAGAGAGGGCTCTCTCTATATGTGTAAATAATATCTATGTGTTTTCTTATAATGTTCTGATTTTAGGCTAGTTATGAATTAAGTTTTTGGTTTTTTAGGTTGTGAGGGATGAAACTAACCAAAGATATAAGATAGGTAAAAAGATGTCAGATCAACTGGGCTATGGGGTTGAAAAGGTCAAGAAAGCTATCAGATGGTGATACGAGGTTGTTGAAGGGCCGATTTGATTCGAGGTAGAAAGGATCTTTGGGAAAAATGGAACAAAATGAACATCAAGTTTGGGAACAACAAAGGATTTCAAGCATAAACTAGTTTAATAGCTAACATAAACATGGTAGGGAAAACCATTAATCATGAGAAATGTAACTATAGACTAATCAATACATAGAAATAAACATTCAAGCCATGCATAGAGATATATGACTCTCTAACTT
Organism: Pinus albicaulis; assembly: GCA_034641835.2. Taxonomy (NCBI): domain Eukaryota; kingdom Viridiplantae; phylum Streptophyta; class Pinopsida; order Pinales; family Pinaceae; genus Pinus; species Pinus albicaulis. The sequence continues at coordinate 1,307,075,751 of CM076572.1, forward strand.
CGGGAAATGGCTATCAGACTTTGGGGAAAACACTTAAGATGGACAAAAAACTCAAATCAGTATGCTGGAATGCCTAAACACAGTACTTCAAGTTATTTGGCACTTTGAAAACAAGATTTGCATAGTCTTAGACAAAGGGCTAGATCGGAACTAGGCCTCCTTAGTTCAACAAAATGATAATCTAATTAGTCAAAGAGAGATTTCATCGATGGAACTATGGCTAGCCATTGGTAAGCAGGGCATACCATAAGTCACACTTAGCATTCATAAAACCATGAATGAAATAAGCAACAATATCCTTAAGTTATTAAATAGAAATCAAGAATTCTTTAATGTGACTAAGGAAGAAGAAAACATGGAAGCTATGAAGAAACATGAAATTTCAGGTGCCTCCAAGGGCATATCTCAAATTTTTTCTCTACTAATCTATAGAAAGCAAGAAACATGTATTCATGAATCAAAAATAGAAGAGAAAACAAAGAAAGGGACACTATACCATTCTACCAAGTCATGGAATCCAACAACAATCCTTCTTCATTCATCCAAGAACATCCAAGAGGCAATCCAAAAGCATGAGACAAGTATTTCTTCCAAAGCTTATATGACCATATATTGCTTCTATCATCAAGTTCAGCCTTGTTTACAATGAAATCCTTTGGAATATATAGGCCAAAGTGAGGAAAACCTCATGGTTCAATTTGCACTCTCATTGGCCTATTCAAAATATCTAAACTTGTCCTTGAGGCTTTGCAAAGCCCAAGGCACAAAATATCTCATAAAATATCTAAAAAATGCTAAAAAAGGAAATAATATTGACTTTACATAACTTCTCATGTGTAAAAATAGCCACATGCACATGAGGAAAAAGAAATTTTTAAAGGTTCAATTTTTACAAAAATACTCAGAAAAAACATCAGCAAAAGGTCCCCAGATTTGCGGGCAACTTTTGGCAGCCTTCCCAATGTCGAAAAGAGGCTCATGATAGCGCGTTGGAAAGATCTGAGTGTCTACTTTCTGAAACAACTAGAATTTTCTCAATCTGATTCCAGGAAGTCCTCCAAAAATAGGACTGTGTGTAAAAAACCAGAAATTACAATCTGCTGATAGACCGGGTAGAGTGTGCAAAAAGTGAGCATTTTCCACCATTTTGAGGGAGAAAATGATATCCAAATGTCCTGAAAATCACTAAGTTTATGGTCCTAAAAATATGGGATCCAATGAGACCATTCTCCTCCTTTGACGATCTGTCAAAATGAAATGGCGAATTTCATGAGTTTTGACCAAAAACCCAAAAATGCCAAAAAACCAAAATATGTCAAAATGTGCCCAAAATCAGTGAGTATGACCCTCAAGGGTACTTAGCAACATGTTCTGAAGAAGAAGCCAAAATATGAAGTCCTGATGTGTCTTTTCTCACTTTCTGTGCCAGGCGCTGTTTCGGGGATTTAACACCCTAGAGGTTGGTTGGGATTCAACCTCCACAGAGCAGGGACGTACTACTTAACAGAGACTCACACGATCATGCACAGTCATAAAAACGAAATCGAGTAGAACGAGAGGTTTACCCGTTGGTCCTACGTTTGAAGTAGATCCACGTGGAGTTCAAACTCTCTGCAACCGTCCTTCCTCTTTCACCTGAAATACAAGAAGAAACCAGCACAAAGGACAAGTTGTACAGTATATTTCTACTCTATATGTTAGTGAGATTCATATAAAACATTAAATAAATCATCATGAATGCTTGTATAACAAATATTCTTCATGCATTAAAGCATACACTAACACGTTTACTTCGGGAACAGCATGATACTTCTGTATTATAAAAATAGTACGTACAAAAGTAAGTGGAGAGATCACCTGATCCTTCCAAGGCCTTCGCAGACCGTCGTCCGGATCCGTCCAGCCCTTGCCTCGCTAAGACTCCTTCCAAATGAGTGCATACGAGATAACATATAAAAGGATGTGTATCTCAAGGAAACAAGGGTTTCCTGAAATGAACTGGGAAAGTGCAGGAGGCACGGGGAATCAGACTTGGATAGGGAACCAACAGAGTATAATAATAATAATTCTCTCTCCCTTAGGCCATACATATGAGGTCTTTTTATAGTCCCTCCAAGTAGTTTCAGCAGTTGGAAACAGTTGGCCACGGGCTGGGGTGGTTGAACTACCTGAGTAACCATCAACCCAGCGCGAAATTAGGGATTTTTTATATATTTTTTAATCATTAAAATGGAATACGCGGAAAAGTCTAGCTGTACTCGCGTATACACGCGGAAAAACACGGGCATAGTCGCGTATGAAGGATTTTCCACTGTTTTTAAGTGAATTTGTCCACGTCTGTAGGAATGGGTGCCCATAAAGCCATGTAGCAATCATGAATCATGTCAAGGTGAGAAATGATGCTATAACAGGCGCTTCCCTTTAGCTTCCTTGAGCTTTTCTTGGGCAGCCTTTAACTTGCGACGGGAAAACTGATTTAACTTCTTGTAATGCCCTGTCATTCTCCTTTGAAGCTCTAAATCTCTATTTTCCCTCTCCAACTTCCTCTCCAAATGGTCATTAACTCTTTCAAGCCACGCCTCCTTATTGTTTTCTATCTCCTATTCAAACTGTGAGAGGAGTAGATTGGAGAAGGGAATTTTCCTCTTCTTTTTGATTTTCAAGGGCCTTTCTAAGCCCCATGGTTCTAGGCCTTTTTCGCCTAGGCTGGTCTTCTTCTTCACTTTGATCAAACTCGCCCATGAGCTCATCCAACCTTGCTTGGGCTTTGGAGGCCTCCTTCTTGTACTTTAGGAGGAGAGAACGCCGCGCAAAACATAGTCGGGTCACTTGTCGGGCCCTTGTGACCAGAAGCTATAGGCACGCCGCACAGCTTCGTTCTCCTATGTAAAATGAGCGTGTGAATGTGCCGTGAAATCCTACAGGCGCGCCGCGCAGTGAAAAACCTCGAAAAACTTGTAAATTTGCTCGAAACTCTTATCGCGATGCAGTGGACAGAAAAAAAGAGGTTGGTCTCGTGTTTTGAGAGTTTTAAAGAGGTTTTGCAACAATATCTTTGTCCATTTGAAATGCAGCAAATCGAAAACCCCTTGAATTTGACTTGTGAAGGTTTTTTTTGGAAGTGTTGCTCTTTGAAACAATGCCTTGGTTCATTTTTTGAAACCTAAAATGATCTTAACTATGCTGAGAGGGGCCCATCTCTTTGAAAAATGTTGGAAAAAGGATTTTCATGCCTTTAAACAACGTTAATAGGTATCAACCTATTCATTTAAAAAAACATGTTCAAAAGGTCAGAATATGTTCACTGTGCTTATACGTTTGAAAGGTGATTTCTATCACTGTTAGACCTTTTAATAGTATTTTCAACCCTGGAGAAACTACTCAATGATGTACCAACGATGATGAGGCACCTCTAGTAATTCTACAAGGAGGTAGATTTACCCTTTGAACCTTTAAACTAATGTGTCTGCTCTGGATGCTTTAAAGGTGATAATGCCCTAATGTGAAAATGATTTGACTGTCAAGTGTCCTTTAAGCTCATTTTCTGACTGTGGGTGCAAAAAATGCAGTTGCATTTGCTCATGCTCTATCCATCTCTGTCCATTAAAAGGGGATTCCTTTAACACCTCTCTCTTTACTCAAAATGCATTGATAAGGTACCTTTGACCTTTTTATAAGGAACATGCCTATATTTGTTTTGAAAGTTTCTCCAGAGTCTGAAAAACATGCCAAAGTCCTTCTTGCATTTATGAACCTCTGTGTTCAGTTGTACTGCCTCTTAGGGAACTGAGCTCAGATTTCCTTCTGTCCACTATGATAAATAATTTGAAAGACGTTCCTTTGTGAGTAGGAAGATCAGTACTCTTTAAAAAACAACTATCATTTCTTTTTCCTATGCAATGACCCATCTCATCGACCACTCTTCAATTTTGTTTTGTTTGAGCTCCAGACTATCTTTGGCGAGAAACCTTGATAAGAGACAAGTTTAACCTCTTGGATTACAGTGGTACCCTTGTTTTCCTTCTTTGTCTTTTTACATTATTTCTCTGCTTCAACTGTCTCTTACTGTTCTTACCATTCATCTTTTGAGACTTAAGGGTGTATTAGTGGCGTGACCTAGGGCTATAACCAACTTTATTATCAAAGTGGGAGGTATGTTATGACTGGTCTATAGCAGATGGAGGTTTTTGGCTCTTGGATAGTTTTCCAAGGGAGAAATTCCTTAAAGCGCCACCTCCTAACTTAGCGGAGACTGTTTGAATAGATTTGGATTGTCTCTTTAGAGCTGATGGGAAGACTAGTATGGCTGAGGCTAGGTAGGATTTGATAAGGAGGTTTCATCTCGTCATGGGCGGACTGAAAGGTAGGAGGGCAAAAACGTTTTATGGGTGTTTTCCCAGCTGGCAAATTTGACAAATTTTTAGATCAGCTGCTGGAAAACTTGGCTGTCAGAACTAGTCATCACCAACAAGTGCAAAATACTGATGAATAACAATATGCCATACTTATTTGAAGCTATCCAAACTCTGCCTTGAAACCTTTCTTTGGAATATTGTCTGTTAGGTTAAGTCAAAAAAGTCTCATTCCATCTTTCCCTTTGTCCATGCTTATCAACTTGTTTTAGAGTTCTTTATAATTTGATGTATGATGTTTAGGAGTTCCCTCTTCATAGATTAAGTTATTGTGCTATCTTATATGTTTTCCCAAATTCTGAAGGTGGATTTACTAAAGTTATAAGTTCTTATGCTTTCTATGTTTCACTGGAATGTTTATCTTGGATATTTATTGGTTTAAAGTATTATCATAGAGTAAATGGTTTTCCCTAGCTTATGCTTAGTATCCTGTGCTAATATATTTAAGACCTCCTTGTTCATAGGTAAATGACAAAGGATACTTCACTGCCCTTTTCCCTACCTTTTTTTTCCCAAACTTGATGTCCACGCCACCTCACACATTACCTTAAGGATCCATTAACCTTGCTATTTTTGCCCCGCAACACACTCTAATTCATCATTGAGACACTCATGACCTTCATTGACTCCATAGCCCAATGATTCAAAGACCTCTCACTCCACCTATTCCACTTGACCATCTTACCCAACCAAAATAATCAACAAACCCTACACTTAACAACTAGCCTAAAATCAACTACCTAAAGCAAAAAGAACACATCCTTTGCACCCAATAGAGAGATCCCTCTCTGAGTCTAGGAAGGCTAGGTCCTAGGACTCCAAAGACTGGTTCCATGTTACTGTGTCATTTGGTATACCAATATGCCAAATCACGAGACCCTAACATTCATTATTGGTGGTTTCTCTCACGTCTGTTAATAACTTTCATCATTGGCTAGTCATCAGATGAATTTCTCGCATGTTCGACTTCAGATCACTTATTCACATGCTTGAATTTGTACTTTTTCGGGTTGAGATGGCGCACGACACTGGATTTTGTTTGATATAATCCAGGCTACGAGATGTGATTGGTTTATCATGATTATATGCATGAATCTTCTTATTGGATGGCTGCAACCATACCTGAGTCTATTTTATGATGCTTCTTATTGGATGGATGTGCTCATGCCTTGGATCTTATTGTTATATGTACTCTATTATGGATTGTTACACCCATTCCACATATTCATGTGTCAGAGATATCAGTTGTACTTTTTCTTGCAGGTCTTCTGACGATGACATTTTGGTTTGGGCATGTTCTCAAAAATCATTTCACCCCTCCCTCTCTCTCGAACCTCATGCTTTAAGCGGCATCTGTTACATAGTACTTTTTCACCATCCTTGAAATCCTTTTCCAAAACATTGGAAGATCATTTAAGTGACTTTTACGTATTTTCATACCTTGCTATAAGTTACATTGCCTCCCTTGGCATGTCAAGAACATTTCCTCTGTTGATCACTCCTAAAGTAAAATCTTAAAAACATGTCTTTCTGGGTCTGCGCTAGTAGGCACCTATGGCCTCATGCCCATAGAGAAATTTACACTTGACCCCATACCGGTTAGTGCTCTGTCTCAGTCTCTCACCCATGTCGAGCTGTTTTTGAATTTTTTTTTAAAATAGCAATGAAGTTTCCATGTCTAACTACTTTGTGAATGGAGTCATCTTGGTTTGTTCGACTGAGTAACGTCAAAATTATCCCTTTGTCTTCTTGTTTCCTACAATCGTGCAACCCCCCAAAGGGATAGGACCTCTCTTCCACCTTATGAGGGATCCTAAACCACCTCCTCCTCTCCTATAAATATTTACTTGTCACATTGTTTCAGCTAGATGAACATCCCTTACTATAGCTAGCGTGAAGAATAAGGCAGAGAGGAATCCATTGTCGAGAGAGAGTTTAGGCCCATTGCCTCATTAAGTCCAATCCCCGATGAATTCTTGAAACATGCCCGACTGTACTCGTTGAAGGAGGTTGCAACGTCAAGGCATTATGGTTGTAAACTCCTTTTCTCTATTATTAATGCATGATTGGTTTTTTGGTTCCAATCTCATGTTTAATGTGTTTAATTATATGCAAGATGTTTGATTCTCCTTGACCAATCAAATAGCTGTAAATGAAAGTATTTTTTCATATGCTATCAATTTAAACTTCATATTTTTGCAGGTACACCAAATTTATCACTGAAGGAGCGCGACGTGAGAAGACGAAGATCAACGGATCGCCGTTGCAAGCTTCGACAAGAGTGTTGGACCAAGGTAGGTCATCTATCCCAACTCATTCTTCATTTGTAAGCTAGAAGTCCGAAATTCTAGCATGTTCCCTTGTTGCTAGACCCACCCTAGGGCTAGAGGGATTGCCTTTGTCCACAGAGGGGATTTTCTTCCACAACACCAGGGTGTGAATAAACATGTGAACCCATTTGGGCTCTGGTCCGACACCCCAAAACTGATTCCATTTTTCTAGATGTCTGCACAAATCCTCCTCACCAGAGTATACATCTTATTATTTAATGACTGGCCATTCGAATATTAGCCACATCATCTATGCACATTCCTCCCAATATCCCATATTATCCTTATGTGATTCCCACCATATTTCTAGAGTAGCGTGCAAGCCAATATCTAAAGCATAGAACCTATGTGTTGCGGGCATAGTCCTTTCCAGTTCTGTTAGGAACATGTCTACATCAGTTGAGCCTTCGTACTATGGGAAATCACATACCTCAGATGTGATACATCGCAAATATCTAGTCACATGATTACAATGTAGGATAGACACCTCATGCAATTGGTTCTGCCAATTCTCAATTTCCTCATTAGAGTCTGAAAAAAGAGAATTTCCCTTCTCCCTATTAAGAGTTCCATCTGCTATTGGGTTGATCCAATCCTCTTCGCACAAGTTTAGCTTATAGATTTGGTCAATGTCCTCCCTAGCGCACGCAGGATCTATATATCGGTGCCCTTCAGATGGGTGTAGAGGGATGATAAATCGAAATCCATTATTCTCCAATTCCATCCTTCATTTCTTCAACTCTATGACACCATCCATGTCCATAGACCAATTTAATCCTAGCAGCCCAGGACAGGGATCTGTATCATCCACGATCCCTATCACTTCAAAATCGGATTTCAGATTGACACCCTCAATACTGACTACGAATTGAGGCAACTTCCCAAGAGGAATGATCCTCTATTGATTGGCCATGCGTAGTTGGATCGTGGAACATTCCAGCCTAGGTTCACCCATGCGCTACCATGTCTATTTTGGTAGAGCATTCGCATCTGACCCTACATCAAGAATGACCTGATCCATCTCATAAGCCCATATCTATGTAGTCAGGTGCATATCCCTACACCTTATTTTCTTCTTATTATAAATTTTATTGAGGCTGCACTGTTCTACCATTGGTGGTCCCTTCTCTACGTAGTTATCTATCAGAGCCTACATATTTTCCACCGCTTTATTATTGCGTAGTAATTTCATTCATGCATGTAGGAAAGGTTTAATATCTTCATCCCCTCTAGTGCCTTGCAACAGTCTACCCGATGTAGATGCACCACCCTTGGTGAATTCCTTTTGTGCCTCAATAAAGGTTTCTTTTCTGCACTGAAGATCAACTCATGTTTTATGCTCTCGTGCCTGACAGATCCATATATCTGGAGCTGATTTCTTTCCCTTTTCTCCATTGGTAGCTATCCCACTCCTTGTTACTACATTCGCACTTGGATCCTCCCTACAAGGTTCAGCGTGCCCCATATGCAGATTCTGTGTTGGGATATGTGTCTTTATTTCTTGCATATTAGCAATTAGGATAAGGAAATCTTCCATCACATGATCAAGTTGCCTACAATACCTGCAAGACTAGCTTGTAGGATTCAGACAATCATGCACAAAATGGCTAGCATCTACGCAGTTATAAAAAATGAATTGGCCTCTTCCTCAACCAACTAGTCCACCTCCTTGACCTCTTCCTCTGCCTGGATATCCTCTGCGCCCAGAAGAGGATGCTGGTGAGAAGGAATTAGCCTGCATCTTGTATATTTCATATTTATCCATCATCATCTCATAGGTGTGACAATGTTGCTCGTCATGCCCTAATGATGAACAAAACCTGCAAAAAAACTGCTTCAGGTCATGCTAATACTTCCCGATCCTCGAACAGGAATCTGTGTCATGCAATCCAAAAACCTCACATATCGTGCACCAGAAAAGGCCCTTCAAGGGGCTTGGATGTCCAACATTCAAATAATTAGTGAAAACATGACACTGATCCTTATGGTGCTCGGAAGCTTTACAATTTATACACCAGATCGTTATGCATGCTTCCTTGCCATTATCATTGCGTAGGCTTTAAATTTCCAAGTGCATGGATTCTAGATGGTTTTGTATATGTTGAGTCCCAAGTGTAACATGTGTTGGGGTAGCCTCCAGTTTCATTGTAGCCTCTATAGCCTCAGCTAAGGTGGCAATATTTTGCTATCCTAATGGCTGGTGAAGATGGGGGAGCAACATAGCAATGAACCATTCCTTATGCTGAGCATCGTCAATGATGAACCCTCCATCCCTGATGACATGCTTCAACTACTGGTCTGCTTCCCATATAGACTCATTAACCTCCTGATGGATGTATTTCATCTCAATCACTAGTTGTGAGTATGATTTAGGTATTTTGAACTCCTCTTTCAGGGTTGTGTTTATCTATTGCAAGGTAGCATCAGGGTTATCCTGAACATACCTCATATACCAATCTAATGCTCTATCCTAGAAGGCCGTAGTGAGCTGCACTTTTGTGATATCATTATTGTGAACCTACTCTGCCTGCAATACAACCTCAGTCACAAACCAGAACAATTTGGTGTCCTCATTCCTAATACCCTTGAAATTAGGTAGCTTCATTGACTTGGCAATTGCTACTTCTAGGGGAGGAGGAGGAAATGGATTGTGCGATGGGGTAGTTGTTCGTTGGTGCTATTAAAGACGTGGGGTGGATGGGGTAGGAAACAAACTTAAGGGTATGTTGAGACCTCAGAAATCTATGGCAACAAAAAAGGGGGGTAACCATCCAGTTCAGACCTTAAGATAGTTCCTTTTCCATTTGGGATAGTGGCTCTGACTGGATATAATGGGACTAGTTTCCCAAAGTTGGGTTTTTTGCTTTGATTATTGGGTTTCTCTCAAAGGATTTGCATAAAGAATTACTAAAAACTAAAAAAAAATTATTCTAAAATGTAAAACTTTGAATTTAAGTCTAATTTAATCTAACCCAGGATAATATTAATTTGATGCGATCTAGAATGATATCTATTGAATTTGTGATGAAGAAGATCATAACAGATTTAATAGAATTATTAATTTGTATGATGATTCTCTTGAAAAAATAGTTAATCAAAAGAAAAAGAGAAATATATCGCATATATCTGATGATCATATATAAAACAAACCAATTTCTATCTTTATATCGTACAATAGTGCAACTGATATTTCAGACAAAAACAATTGATCTCATATATAATTTATGAAAGCTAGATTCATCACTAATATTCAAAAACAGAATTAGCATACATGATAGTAGTAACAGATGTGTACTGCTCTGTTCATTTCATCAGTGATAATAGGCCACATTCAACTCTTCTGTGAATAAGTCTTTCAAAGAATACAAAAGTGCATCAACAATGATCAACTAAATGATATATAACTGAAAAGGTCATGTTCCATTACTTTAGCAAGGCATTTACAAACTTACTTACAATTAAGAATTATTTGCAAATGTTCTCAATAAAATTCTGGACCCTTCTCTAAATGCATGAGAAGGGTTTAAATACAGGTGAAAATGTGAATTTGGGTTACACTTTTTTACCTTTTTTGAGAAAAAACTTTCATTTTTTTCGGTTCTTCAAATTTCTGCAAACTATAACAATTTTTCTGTGTAGAATTCATTTTGCGATAAAAATAAAAGTTGTCAGAATTTTTTTTAGCTTTCTATTACTTATTTTTTGGAATTTTTTTACGCACATTTGATATGTAAACTTAGCGTTTATTTGAGTGTGTGTTTTTTAACAATCAAAGGATTTTTTAGGGTCCCGTGATTTGGCTGATTGGCAAGCCAAGTGATAGGGTAACATCAAACCAATCTTTGGAGCCCAAGGACCTAGCCTTCCTGGACTCAGAGAGGGCTCTCTCTATTTGTGTTAGGGATATCTGTGTGTTTTCTTCTTGTGTTTCTGATTTTAGGCTAGTTATGAAATAGGTTTTTGGTTTTGTTTTTAGGTTTGTGAGGGATGAACTGATCAAAGACTAAGATAGATAAAAATATTGTCAGATTAACTGGGCTATGGGGTCGAAAAGGTCAAGAAAGCTTCAGATGGTGTTACAAGGTATCTTGAAGGGCCGATTTGATTAAGGTAAAATGGAGTGGGATGAACACTAAATTTGTGAAGAACAAAGGATTTCAAACATAAATAGTTCAATAGCTAACATAAACATGGTAGGGCTAACCATTAATCATGAAAAATATAACTATAAACTGATAAATGCATAGAAATAAACATTCAAGCAATACATAGAGATATATGACTCTCTAACTTTAGGAAATTGCTATCAGACTTTGGGGAAAGACAATTAAGATAAACAAATAAGTCAAATCACTATGAGGAAATGCCTAAGCATAGTATTTCAAGCTATTGGGCACTTTGAGGTAAGATTGCATAGTTTTAGGCAAAGGGCAAGATCAGTACAAGACCTCCTTGGTTCAACAAATGACAATCAAACAATCAAAGAAAGGTTTCAGAGGTGGAGCTATGACTAGCCATGAGTAAGTAGGGAATACCGTGAATCATACTTAGCATGCATAAAACCATAAATGAAACAAGAAAACAATTTCTTCAGTTATTAAAGACCAATCAAGGATTGTTTGATGTGACTAAGAAGGAAGAAAACATAGAAGCTATAAAGAAACAGGAAATCTGAGGTGCCTCCAAGGGCATGTCTCAGATCTATTATCTACTATCTTATAGCAAGAAAGAGCATGATATATGAATTAAAACTAAGAAAATATAATAGAGAGGGACACTATACCATTTTACCAAGTCAAGGAATCCAACAGCAGTCCTCTTTCATCATCCAAAAACATTCAAGAAACTATCCAATGCATGAGACAAGTGTTTCTTCCAAGCTTGTATAACCATATATTGCTTATAACCATATATTTCTCTATTCATCAAGTTCAGCCTTATTTACAATGAAGTATCTTGGAATATAAAGGCCAAGATGAGGGAAAACCTCTTAGTGCAACTTGCAAGCTCATTGGCCCATCAAAAATATCTGATTTTGTCCTTGAGGCTTTGCAAAGCCTAAGGCACAAAATATCTATAGAAATATCCTAAAAATTCTAAAAAAGGAAAATATATTGACTTTTCCTAATTAACCATGGCCAAAAATATCTAAAATCACATTAGGAAAAGCCACTTCAGAAAAGTGGATTTTTCAGAAAAATACTTAAGAAATATATCAGTAGAAAATCCTCTGTCTTGCGGGCAACTTTTGGAGGCCTTCCCGATGTCGAAATGAGGCATGTGATGGCTCGTTGGAAATATCTAGATGTCTATTTTCTAAAAATACTTTATTTTCTCCAAACTAATCACTAAAATTCTGTAAAAAACTGACCTGTGTAAAAACCCAAAAAACATACCTTGCTGATAAACGGGGCAGAGTATGGAAAAAGTGACTGTTAAGACAACTTCAAATGCTTTGAAAATTTCTGAGTAGATGCTCTTGAATTTAATTCATCCAATGGTACCACTCTCAAGAGTTGAGGATGCTCCAAACAAAAATGGCGGTGCCCATGATTTTATGCAATTAAGCCCAAAAATGTCAAAAAACAAGAACATGTCAAAATTTGCTCAATTTTGGTGAACAAGTCCCTCAAGGCTTTTTAGAAACATTTCTAGAAGCTCGGGCCAAAATTCCAAGAATAGAGGTGTATTTCTCCTTTTTTCTCACCAGCTGCCCTCTTTGGGAAGTTTTGAGCTTTTCTTGGTTTTCTTCCTTATTGTTTGGCATTTTAGCTTTGGTGAAGAAGTTATGGCCCCTTGCCTAGGAAAGGCAGCTAACACATGCTTTGGAGAGTTCCCTTCATGATCCATGTTTTGTATTTTCTTTCCCTCATCATTGCTTGCTTGAGGGCTGCCTTGTTTGTCTTTGTCACTGCCTTCTTCATGACGGTCATGCTCTTTCCCTTCACTGTTTTGTGCTTCATCACCCTCATGCTTATTGCTGTGTTGGCTGCCATAATGTTCCTTTTCATCACTACCTCACTGCCCATCACTTTTCTCTTCATTATCACTGCTATGTTTAGCCTCTTTGCCTTGTTCCTCATCATCACTAAAGTCATCTCTTCAGTATTGTGTTTGAGCCAAGAGGCCTTTAACAAGACATGTTTTTGGTTTTTGAAGGGAAGTATCCTTGTGTTTTTGGCACCAAAAACCTCTTCCCCTCAATCAATATTTTTATCCTTGTTATCCACAGCAAGAAGACCCCTTTTAATTTGACAAAATCTTCATCCCCTAGCCACTATTTTTCTTTGATTTAGTAAACAAGGGGTGCTCTTGGAAAACACTGTCTTAACATACTTCTTCAAGCTGATTATGAGACCCTCACAAAATCTGTTTTTCTTCTAGAGGTTTGTGCAAATTCTTGCATATTTCATAGCACAAAAAGACCTCTTTTTAAACTGAAAAAACCCTCATCCCTTATTCACTGTCTCTCTGTGTTTATTTGAAACAAAAAGGGACTCATTTGAAGTCATTATTTTATTTGATCATGACAAACATGGTATGTTTTAAAAAACAAGATATGTTTCTTCCTTTCACTATCTCTAAATAACCTTTCAAACTTTCAACAAGAACATTACCGTTCTATCACTGTTTCTTCTTTGGTTTAGTAAACAAGGTGTTCTTTGAAACCACCGTCAAGATGACTCCTTAAACTGATTTGAAAGTCTTTTACAAAACTCTGTTTTTTTCCTCTAGAGATTGTATGAATCTTCAATTTTTAAAAGAAAGAAAACTGTTTTAAAATAACACACTGACATTCCCTTTTAATAAACATGATATGTCTTGAAAAAACAAGTTGTGCTTTCCCTTTAACTGCCTCCTAACACTTTATAAAATTTCAACAAGCCTCTAAACAAATAACTTTCTTCCTTCAATCTCTACTTTGTATTTAGGAGTTTGTCAAACAATGATGAATTCCCTCTTATCCTCAATCACTGTTTTCCCTCTGATTTAGATGATCTTGGCGCTTTTTGAAATCAATGTTTAAAAGACTCTTTTCAACTGACAAAAATCTTCATCCCCTAGTCACTGTTTTTCTCTGAGTTTTAACAAACATAGTGCTCTTTGGAAAAAACTGTTAAGACACTCTTTAAACAGATTTGGGACCCTTCAAACTAAGTCTGCTTTTCTCCTAGAGACTATGTATAATCATGACTAATTCATAGCACAAAAAAGACTTTTTAAGATGACTAGAAAACTCTCTATACAACTTTGTTTCTCTGATTTTTTATGAACAAGAGAAATTGCTTTTGAAAACAACACAGTTTTCTCTTTACCACTCAAAACAACCAAACTCTTAACCAACAAACACTTTCTTTGATCATCAATTCTCTGTAGTAGGTGGACAAGTTTTTTGCTCAGAATGAAACTAAAACAACTCTTGTCAACTGTGTTAGTATTTAACCAACAGGTTCACAACTTAGAAAAACAATTTTCTTTATTTTGGGCACTTTGGAAAATTTTTCTATTAGTGGCCCGGGCACCCGGCGGTGGGCCGTTCAGGAGTGTCTTGGGCAATTCAAAAAATAGAGGCTAAGGGTAGTCTTTAACAACTTCAAATATTGAACTGGGTAAATGAGTGTATCAAAAGAATTTGGCACTTGGAATGAAGAATTTTCATGCTTGGAGGGATTTAAAAATGTCGAAAAATGTTCAAGCCCTGTCGTTCAGCAGCAACCATGGGCGCCGGGCCATTCAGACATGGCCTGGGCCATTCATAATTTGGTGGTGCAACAGTGCTACATGGGCAAACAAATGGTCGATAATGTGAATTGAAAGTGGTAAGATCGTTTGGCAGGTGATAGAGAAGCTTACCATGGCTTGGACAGGCAGATGGAGGCATTTGAAGCTCGGGCAGGGGCATTCAGCAATTACCGGCATGTTTAGGAGTAACACTGGGTGCATTCAAGTGTCACTGGGCACTAGGCACAGGTGCTTTGAGTCTTTCTACAGGCGCACCACACTCTTCACAAACTCATTTTGAAGACACCTACAGGTGTGCCATGCCAAATCACAGGCGCGCCACGCTTTGAAAAATTTAGTTTTTTGTGAAATCCCTTGTTTCTTTCATGGCAATTGAGGTCGTATTATGAAATTTCTGAAGTGATGATTTGTTTGAAAAGTCTGCAACAACACTATTTCTTCTTGAAAGTGGTTTTGATGATGTCATGTTTTCTTCTGTGTAATCTATGTACTTCCCCTGCTGAGAAAACTCTTTGCTGCTTAGAGCCAGCTCACTCCTCTTACTCATGTCTACAGTAACATGCTTACTGGATATGCCAATTGGGTCAGTCTTCTCGGCAATCGAAGATGATCTTATGTCATATCATTCAAATTTTGACCAAAGAAACTGTTGAGTAGCCGTGCTATCTTTTAGAATTACAACGGAGATACTCTTGAACTGTGTTATTAACATTGATATTTGATGAAGAATTTGAGCTACAGTTCAGAGACAGAGCTTGCATTTTATAAACATTTCTAGGAGTATAGTTATCTTCATAATTAATACATTTCTGGATCATATATTGTCTTAAATTTGGCACTGATAGAAGTAATTTCTGTGAAGGAAAGTCTCTCTAATTTATTTCTATCTCTAAAAGATGCGCTACCCTCAACTGAAAGCTTAAACTGCGATTCATAAATTTTAGAAAATGCATTCTTTGAAGAAGACACTCGGCAACCATTCGGGCTCAATCTACTTTTCAAGTGATGAACTTCTTGTTCATTTTTTAGTTTCAATGCTTCTAGTTCACGTTGTTACACAAGGGACAACCTTTTCAGTTCCTGGGTTATCCCTCTATCATCTTCCAACTGACGATATATTAGACTACCTATTCCGGCTAGAGGATCTTTTACAAACTCATAATCAACATAGAAGAAAAAAAGCATGTCAATCTTCTCACTAGGAAGTAAGCGCTCTCTCTGAGTAGGAATGAACTTCCATGGCTTACCGTTAGCGACATCGGTATTGAACTGGATCACTAATTCCCGTGATGTTTTGCTGCCTTCTTGTGCATGCCGAGCAACTTTCTCCTCAACAGTCTGCAGATACTCAAACTTCACGCCTTTGAACAGTGCCACCATATCCTGTAGCTTGGCAGAACTTCCGATAAAATGGAACTGCTGTGTAGGAAGAACCCACCATTGCAACTACCTGTGCAAGAAGATACAAAAGTGTGGCCTGTGATTTGTCACCCACCACTTGGCCTATTGAGAACTTTTGGGAAAAGGACCTACGGATAGTCTCTTGACTAACTCGATGTACAGATTTTCCAAACTTCTCGGTACTGAATTGAGGTATTTTACATGAATCTAAAGGATGTAATCTGTTGAATAAATTCTTATACTTATAACTTTCCTACAAGAATCCTTCCAACTTTTGGACTGATCCACGCACTAAAACTGATTGTTGAGTTCGTACTGAAGTGTTCATGGGCGTGGTCATAGAAAACTCTCCTACCTGCCGACATGTATATTGCTTCATGGTTTGAAATTTCAAAATAGAATTCACATTGCTTACTTGTAGTCAAAGAGATTCTTGAATTGCGGAATATTTTTTCAGTTTTTTTCTTTTTAAGATATGTTCTATTGAGCTGGAATTTTTTAGGAAAAAAAAATAACAAGTGCTAGTTGACTACTCCATGTTTTCAAGAACCATTTTTTCCCGATAGACTCTACAGTGCCTCCCACTGACATTTGGTGACTCAAAGTGGTAGTTTGTCTCTTTCACTGTGCGTCCAAGTACATGTTCATTCCCATAATGGTGCTATTTTGTTTCTCAAGTTTGAGAATGTCAGGTTCACAATAATTAATGGAGTTTAGCATAATTTTTTCCATGTTTTTCACATGAGAAGCATCTAATATTTCAGATGGAGTTTTCTTTCTCAAATTCAAAGCATGTTTATCATTCCCAACATTCTGATCACTGCATGTAACATTTATTTCCAGGAGAGATTTTTTTTGTTCTGCAACCTCAAAACTGGAATCCAAAAACAATTCTAGTTTGATTCCATCAGAGTCCATTCTAGTGCTATTTTTCTTATCAGGTTTTGATGTGACATCCTTACAACTTGCAATGGTGTATAATTCAATTTTTTCATGGCAGTCTAACACTTTTATATCAGAAATGAATACTATAGGATATTTCTACATTCTGTTGGTCCCTTTCATTACAGATTTTACATTGTTCTCCATAATGATCTTTCTAAGCCCTTGTAACCTTCAACCTGAGACCAAAATCTGTTTAATCTTTTGCCATGTTGAGAAGACTGATATATGAGATCTGGAAGGCTACTAGAATGACTCATAGAAACCAAGGCTTCCATCAGCCATTCTCCTCCTAATGGAGATCCAGTAGCTAGAGAAATAGCCCATGCTGTTCCAGAAGTCAATAACCCTGCTGCATCTAAATAATGCACTTCTTTTTGTGGTGGAGTGTGGACTGCAACATCAAGACTTGTACTGGCTCTTTGAATGACACCAAGATGATTTATTTTTGGGGCTGTATACTACTTGCATCATTTTTTCTCCACGTAGATCTACAAACCATGCATTATGTTCCATAACCCAATAGAACCACAAAAATACCGAAATGTATTTTTCACTGAAGTGCCCATCGATTTTTTCAGTCTCATTATCTGTAAATCTCAACTTTAAAGGAATTTGAGCCATTTTCCTTACTTCATGTAAAAAAAACATAAACATAAGATTAATCATATTGAGATGCATATGTTTACATGCAACACTTTTCATAACCTCTCAAGAATACTGGCCAAAGTACTTTCCCATCTTGTAATGTAAAATAGATTGAAACAATTGTTGGACCTAAATCTGTCAGCAACTTGGGCAATTCAACAGGGACTGCATACTCTTCACTCTCTAATTTAAAGAACTTGCAACGAAGACATTCCATGATAAGAACCATCTGTCTTGACTTTTATATCATTTCGGGACCACTAACACCCAGAGGAAATGCTGACTATCAAACTTATCAATGGTTGTAGAAAATTCTACCCAGAAACTTCAATAATCAATGGGGAAATCAGTCTCAATAATAATTTACTTCAGCCTTTCATTTTTCAAGATAAAATTAGTGAAAATCAAGGAACCATTTATGTCAGTCAACACAGCCTTTAGACACAAGGAAAATCAAACCCTTTTAACTCACAAAATTCAGTCTCTTTTTCACAGTCTTAGTCCACTAATTTTTGAAAAACTTGGCCCTCATACGAAAACTTGGAAATTTCGCCTTTTAGATGAGGCTGTCCCTTTTTTAAGAAGTGAAAAAGGTACTAAATAGACTCTGTTTTTCTTTAGTTTGTTTTCAAGGGAGATTTACAAAGACACTATTTGCAACCCTTTCAAAATACCTTTCAAGCCTATCATGGGGCCCTTCTCTTATTATCTGCTAATGGAGGTCTTTATAGACATAAACAAGAGGTTTCTTCAACACCAGAATATCACCACTTTGCTTATGATGTAACACCATAATTCAACTTATAAACTTTCAATTTTTCCAACTAATTTTCAACTTTGACTTTCCAATTGAAAACTTTCTTAAACATAATCTAAACTTGTTGATGCATCCTTTGTTTTATCCCTTGGAAGGAGGTGGCCTACAATAGCCCTGAAATCATTTAAAAACATGTTGGCCCTCTGCTTGTTCATGAAGGAGGCCACAACATGCCTTTCTATCCATCTGGTCTTTTGCTGGAGGAGGTTATTCAACATATTTCCCAACCATATTCTCTTGCTTGGAGGAGGTTATCAGCATGATGTTTTCTAACATTTTCTCTTTTGAAGGAGGTCATCACAGTCATGATATTTCATCTATTTCCAAAAATGTGTCATCTTTCCTTGAAATATATATCTCTGCTTGGTATATCACAATAGGTAATAAAGTGAAATTTTGACAATATGCTATATGAGGCATGTTCTGAGATATGTATCTTTTTGTCAAAATATCCTCATAAACTTTTAAACCAGAAGCTACATGACTTGTATTTGTGGAGTATTTGCTTGCTAGTCATCATTTACTAACCTTTTTGACTATGTTTGCAGAGGTACATTGGATTTGTTCTTTGACTAGTGTTTTTATCCCAAGCTCAAGGCAACATAAGAAGCAGTTGTCTTCTTATGTACTATGATGATGTCCTTTGGAAAAATTATGCAGCATTACCTCTGAAAGAGATACTGAAAACAACGTAGATCATCATTATATTAGTCCTTTGCATTTATGTGACTTTGAAAGATATCCCCTGCTCTGTGGGCAAATTTTGACTTTTGAAATATGTACTCCGGCTCTCTTTTCATTTCAACTCTCCATTTGCTTCATGATGGCAAATTTCTTCAACATGAGAGAATTATTTGGACTTGTCTCTTTGCTCTTGTTTGGATACTATTTGTCTTTCACTTACACCCCTGCAGAGATGAAAAAAATATGACTTTGAACCTTGGAAGGATTCTTGGGTGTCTTATGGAAATTTTTCCCGATCTAAGCACATTCTTTAGACAGTGAACACGTTTATTTCCTTCTGATTTGGACCTTTGTTTAATTTCTTCTTGAACAGAGACCAAAAAAACTCTTAGTGGTGTGAAACCTAGGGGTGTATCAAGACTTATTTTGCAGAATAGGAAGGTTATCTATGAATAGTTGGTACTAGACAGAGGCTCTTTTGGCTTAAGATGTTTTTGCCAAGGAAATGACTCCTAAACACCACTATCTAACTTAGGGGCATCTTTCATTGATTCTGATTGTGTTTGACAAGAGGATCAAGGATAGGAAGGGAGACACTTTGTGAAATATTGGACAGTGAGTTTCATGAGAACCAAGGGGAAAATGATAGCAGACAAGCAAGGCTAAGACATCTACAAACAGGGATATTTTGCTGAAGCAAGACATCACTTGAAAACTGAAGCTTGCTCTGATCATAGGCTGACAGGGAGAGGTAAGAGGATAAAAAATTTGTCTGGGGTGTTTTCTAGATGAGAAATTGACATATGGACATTAGCTTCTAGAAAACTTAGCCAGGAATCTAGTCATCAACAATAGGTGAAAAATACTGATGACTAACAGGATTCATAAGAAGTAATGTTAATACACAATGTTGTATTCTTTGAAAATTTATGTTTTGAGAAAAAAAAATGTGTTACAACAATCTAGACAGAGTCTACTTCGGTTTCATCATATTTACAAAGCCAATGGATGCATATCATAATTACTAGAATTTTTTGAAGTACTCCAATATGAAAAAACTACATATTTTGAATATGTTTTGTGACGCAAGAAATTTCTTAACATATAAGTTATAAACTAAAAATATAAAAGCTACCCATTAGAGACGACGAACCAATGTAATGCACCATAATTTTTTCAATTTTTTTTACAATGAATTTTTGGAGATACATAATTTTGATTTCACTGAATCTCAATGACCTTCAGAAATTGTTTGCACCCATTTTATTACAAAATTAATTAAAATTAGTAAATATTTATGAAATTCCATAAAAGTTATATTCTCTGAAAGTAGATTCAATCCTGAAAATGCTTTTCTTGGTTCTAATAGTTAATTCAAAACGTTTCATGTATTTTAATCAATCCAAAGTTGCAGAAACGTCTTCAAAGCTTGGATCTACATAACTGGGGACGCGTTAGTTCGACCGAACTTTTTTAAGAAGTTCGGCCAAACTATTTTTTGCACTGACGACATGTTAAGTCTGACGACTTAATATTTTGGCTAAACTTTTATAAAAATTTCAGCCGAATTTTTAGTCTACTTTTCCGTCGGCTGGAAAATTTCACAAACCCTTCCAAAAAAACATTTCGCGGCAATATAAATTGCCTTGAAATCATTCATTATTTTTGCATATTTTCGCTCATTTTCTCATTTGGTATGATTTTACAAAGGTCTTGGTTTGGGTTTAAAGACTTTCTAATTTTACAAAGGTCTTGGTTTGGGTTTAAAGACATTTCTTGAAGGCGGTCTGATTTTGCAAAGAATTGTTTTGGGTTTAAGGACTTTTCTTGGAGGTACATTCAAAGGACATTTCTTGGAGGTATGTGATACATTTTTTTGGATGTTTTTTGTGCTTCATTTTTTTTGAAAGTATGGATTTGGGCTTAATTTTGAAAATACATTTTTTGGAAGTATTTTTTAAAGTGATGTTTTTTTTTGAAATTGGAGGCATTTTTTGAAGTGACATTTTTTTAGAGTACGTGTTTTGAGTTGAATTAAATCTTTTGAGCACATTTGGTCTGATGTTACAAAGGTCTTGGTTTAAGGTTAAGGAATTTTCTTGAGGTGGTCTGATTTTGCAAAGAATTGTTTTGGGTTTAAGGACATTTCTTGGAGGTATGCGATACATTTTTTTAGATGTTTTTTGTGCTTCATTTTTTTTGAAAGTATGGATTTGGGCTTAATTTCAAAAAAACATTTTTTGGAAGTATTTTTTGAAGTATTTTTTAAAGTGGAAATTTTTTTTGAAGTTGGAGGCTTCTTTTGAAGTGACATTTTTTTTAGATTACGTGTCTTGAGTTGAATTAAAAAGGCAATTTTTTCTCAGATTTTTTAAAGTAAGTGTTTTGTATTAGAGTATGTATTTTTTGCAAAATTTTTAAAACGAGTTTTTTTTCAAATTAAATCTTTTGTGAAGCTTTTTCTAATTGATTTATTGTGTAAATTGTTGAAGGAAATTTTTTGAACTTCATACTCTATTATTATGGGAAGTCGAAGGAATTGTATGAGAAAATATGATCGAAAAAGAGACCCTGAGGAACGTAGAGAAGAGACGAGACAATCTCGCAAAAGAAAGATAGAAGCACTCTCAAATATTGAAGGGGAAAATCAACCTCAACTAGAAATTGAAGCAGGTATGTAAATGTAAATTTTATGATCTATTGATATATTTAAAATTTTCCTAGTGTAAAATGTGAAGCTTAATTTTTATTTGATGAACTAATTTGAAAAATATTTTGCAATGTAAATAGAGAGAGATATTCCTCAAAAAAATGATGATGAGATACAAAATTTTGAAAGAGAAATTGAAAGAGATATTGTACCAATGATTGAAGATGGTGAAAATATTGAAAGAAATTCAAGTGAAGAAATTGAATCACAAGGTATGTACACAATTATTGAAATTTTACATATATTTATTAATTTAGTTATCTATTGAATATGTAAACTTATTATGTACTATTCATTTGGATATGTACAAATGAAATCAATGTCGATGATGAGATGTTAGAAAATGTTGACACTCACACATATGGAGATAAAAAAGTTGACCATTATATATGATATCGTGTTAACCGCATTTATGAAACGTATTGCATAAAGGAGCAGGTGACAGTTCAAGCCCAAATGTTGAAAGTTCTCCTATAGTTAAGGAAATTAAAAGAAGCTATGACTTTATTGGGTATTCAAAAATCAACCAAAGATAAAAAAAATGAAGGAAAATGTGATACAAAATATAATAGTGCTATAAATTCAATTAGAAAAACTAGACAGAAAAATGTTTCAATTTTATGTAGAGCAATACATATGGAAATGGTTTCATTAAGTACTAAAGAGAATCATTTGGTAAAATCTATGGCACGAGCAATAGGAACCTCGCGAAAAACTTTGCACAAACATCGGAAATTTCAGCTGCAAATAGATGTAAATGATGAACTCGCTTGTTGGAAAGCTATTTGTAGGCAACCATACAAAGATATACTTGGAGAAAATGTTAAAAAATTAATATATGAATATTGGAGGAACAATTCACGTGTTTCGTCAACTACAAAGCATGTGATGCAAATAAGAATAGCGCGAAATTAGTATGAACTACATGAAAAAAATTTCTTGGAAACCACTCAGATAGAGTTATTCAACAAGTTCAAAGAAGATAATCATGAGATTCATGTTTCAATCAGTGCTTTTGTTCAACAGAAACCATGGTATGTAAAACCTATCATCGTACGCAACACTACTTGTTTCCATTATCATGTGGAATTTGAGTTATATTACGACACATTCCCTGATTTTGGTAGAACATTTTGGAAGGATTCACCACCTCCTTCCACTATCCGTGATTTCATATCTCAAATTATATGTGAAAGAGAAAGCGATAAACTATTTTACGAAAAGAAATGTGTCGGTGGTAAAAAATGTGATCATTGTGGAAATTTGACTAAATTTCAAAACAAATATCATATTGATATAAATGATCAATCATTGTCCAACATGAAAGTGAAATGAAAGAGATATGAATATACCCATACATCGATTCAAGGTGAAAATAGTGTTAAAAGAATTGAATTACGAGAAGATGAAATTTTTTTGATAGACTTTTTGAGAAAGTTTGAGGCAGAAATTTACAAATACACCAAGAATTCCCATAGAGCTCGATGGCAAGACTTGCAATCCAAAAAATCTCGTGAATTTTTTCCACCAGGGACCATTTTGTCAGTGATTGATTTTTGCAGAAAACTACACATTTGTTCCACAAAAATAAATTCAGAGTGAATACTATCATTCTGACCAACTCTCCATGCTTGTCCATATTCTATATAGACATGCTGAACAAAACGTTGATCATATAGAAAGCACGAGTGAAAATCAACATATCATTAAAGAATATCACTTTTATATCAGTGATGATTGTACACATGATACATGTTTTGTACAACATTGTTTTGGGAAAATTTATGATTCCTTGAAAAATCGTGGAATAACATTCAGTGAACATTGGATATGGTCAGACGGATGCGCAGTTCAATTCAAATCTGCACGATCATTCTTTTGGTTGTGTTGTCTTCATAAGAAAACCTGCATTAAACATTGTTGGAATTTCTTTGAGACTGGCCATGGAAAAGGAGAACATGACAATGCAGTGGTATGCATAAAACAAGAACTTTGAAGATATCAAGTGAACCCCTCTGCAGGCCGAATTGTGGACACAAAAGAAGTTTTTCAATGGTGCATCGCTACTCTAAGCCATGAGACTAACTGATCAAGGGAAGTGCGAAGGTACATTCAATTTAATTTTTATTGGATATCTAATTTTAAACAGTGTACATTTATCATGAAATGATTATCTTTGATTGTATTTTGATATAATACTTACATTCTTCTTTGAATTTTCCATATAAAGGTTTTTCTGGCATATTGTGATCGAAGATGTAGATAGATCAATTGGAAATGACGTTGAAACAATAAAAGGGATTAAAAAATTGCATTTAATTAAAACAAAGTAGTCCAGAAATGTGTTTGCATTAGATAAAAGAAAATATTCTTTTTTTTGTCATGTTTTCATAGACAACACAAAATCTAATGACGTTTGTGAAAACAAAATGTATGTAAATGATTGGAAACATACAAATCTAAATACAAAGGGAAAAATGTCTATTGCAATGCTTGAAGAAATGAAATCAGAGGAGACTACAATATCATCTGATGGTGATCGAGTTTCTGATCTTGTTACAGAAGGTAACATTTGAATTGCTTTCTAATGATTTAAAGATCTAGAAATAAATTTAAATATGCATCATTTTGTTAAGTTTGTTTTATTGTGCAGGAAATGTTTTTGTTGTAATTGCACCTACTAACAACGATGAAAATGTGAAGAATTATTTGATGCGTTGTACTGAACGAAAAATGAAATTATTAGAAAACTGTAATGATCACGGATTTCAATATGAAAGAGGATCTATTATACTAAAAGGTTATTTTTTCAAACAAACTAATCAAAGTGGGGATTTTGTTTACTTCGAAGACTATGAACCTGATTTCATAAGTTGTCAATATAGTCACTTGGTGTGTGCAGCACGCATAAAGTTGATAGAGTTTCAATTAAAGAAAAAAAAAAAATTAAGAAATGGAAAATGTCAAAAGCTGATCATGAACGGATTATTGAAGATGCCATTCCATTGGAATTTTTTTGATTGAACTACCCAACAATTTATTCCCTTTGGATTATATGTTTTAGAACTTCCAGTACTCAACTAAAAATTGAGCTGCTTATGCTATTTGTGCAAGTTTTTGCACATGTACAAATTGTTTTGGTACATGCACACTCTACTATCAATTGAAAGTAGCTTTTCTATACATGTGCATTGATGAAAAATGTTACATGTATTGGATATATATATATGTGTGTGTGTGTGTGTGTGTGTGTGTGTTCTAGAATGAAATTAAATGTTCAAGTAGTTTTACTATGTGCATTGATGAAAAATGATTCACGTACTCAATATATATGTTCTAGAATGCAATTAACTGAAAGTAGTTTTTCTATGTGCATTGATGAAAAATGTTGTGCACGTACTGCATATATACACGAAATGAATGCATGCCCAGGTTTTCTTATGGGATTTTCTGGTAAAAAGTATCCACAATGTAAATAAATCATCCACACTATAGTTTTGTATGAATATTCCTTTCAAACAAGAGACTCGGAGCACTTCTTCGACTTTTGGTGGGATTTGACCCACATCTTTATTCCTAATTGAAAATCTAGTATTATTATCGTCATCGAAAATAATTTCATATTTCTACTATATTCAATGAAAACTCATAATTATCATGATCAAGAATCATTTCATATTCTAAATCCCACCTGAAATGACGTATATAAAGGCCTTCCTGCCTTATCTAAATTAGCTTCGTGATAAGATAAAAAATAAAAGATCTAAAATCCATGTCGTGGATTTGGCTCGTGCCATGTATTTCAGTTTATTCCTTCCTCCCATCCATCCATATGGTCTTTAAAAATTTTTCATTAAATCTTGAAAAAATACTTCACATGTCATTCCAATTGTAGTTCAGCTCTCCAATAAAAACATTTAACATTATATCACATGCCAAATGTAGATCAACCATGTCCAAAACTTAAATTTTAATTTAACAAAAAATTATAGATGACAACATCACTTCACATGCCAAATGTACTTCAACATGCCATCCAAAACTTGAGTTTTAAAAACTTTTTAATTATATCACAACATTACTTAACATGTCGTGCCAATTGTAGTTCAACTATCCAATAAAAACATTTAACATTATATCACATGCCAAATGTAGATCAACCATGTCCAAAACTTAACTTTTAAAAACAAAAAAAATTATATTAAAACACAATAAAATATATGTCCAAAAATTACAGATCTCACCAAGAGTATCAAGTATGAAGTTATATAGCGTGCGTATTCAAGCTCTGCTAGGAAAGACACTACATCCATCTGTTTTTGATGGAGATTTCTAGTCTTAAATTTACTTTTTTATATATTATGTAGATCTTCAAAGTCATATATATATATATATAGAGAGAGAGAGAGAGAGAGATATATATATATATATATATATATATATATATATATGACTGTGAAGATCTACATAATATATAAAAAAGTAAATTCAAGACTAGAAATCTCCATCAAAAACAGATGGAGGTAGTGTCTTTCCTAGCAGAGCTTGAATACGCGCACTATCTTGCGAAGCATGGGAAACTCATACACAATGCACGTAAAAATATTAAAAATTGATGTTTTAAAAATGAGTGAGAATATATACAACTTCATGTAAAAAACAAAATATAAAAAAAGAAGCATGTAATACCTCATGAGGTTCCCTCTCCATTTGTTTCTCCCCTACTACATCTTCCCCCATGGGAACATCTCCAACAGTAAATTGTACAATATACATGTGTATATATATATAAAGTATAACTTTTAAAAAAACATATATATATTTAAAAGTGAGAAATTGAATACTTTTGCAAGTGCATTTGGGACATCTCCAAAGAGAGGCTCCAAATGAAAATCTCCCAAAACCTAAAATTCAAAAGAAAATAACTCAAGATATAGATATATCTCATTTTTTGATGGAACTTTTTGAGATGGAATATATATAACTTAAAAACATAAATTTTAAAAGTGAAAAATTGTCCATACTTGTCATGGGTCTGGCACATCTCCTAAGGAAGTAGAAGGTACATCTCCCAAGGAAGAAGAAGGTACATCCATCCCAAAAACATTGGACAGAATCGAAATCTGTTTTAAAACATTTTATTATATATTATTTATGTACATGTACATGTGTGCACAATTACTTATTTTAAAAATATCACTTAAAAAAACACTAACATTTGTCAACATATCTTGATGGTGAGACCCATCTTGATTGATTGAACTAGAGGCTCCGAACGTGATATTAACATTTTCGTCATTCATCAAGCATGAGAACTGCAAATGGTGTTTTAACATATAACGATACATTTTTGTTAGATTAATGTACATACAAATAAATCTATACATATATACATGTTTATTTACTACAAATTATATGTATGTGTTAAAATAATTGAACCCTAACCATTAACACATACCGTTCCTGTGCCTTCTTCCTCATGAAGAATTAGGTCTTGCAAACTATTGCAACAATTCTTTACATATATTCAAAGATCTTCAACATGCATGTTGTCAATCTCTTCATTTGTATAATACACAAAATTGGCATGTGCAGTCTCACGTGCTCTTTGTCGATTTAGACAAACATTGACTCCACCCAATCCGCTATGAACATTGTCATTGATGACATCCCTTGATTCTTGACTTATTTGAGAAGTCACATCTATCTCTGACCGCAGATTTTCGACCCGAAAAGGTCGACTCACTAATGGTGGCTTAGGGTGAGGAAACTCCACATCTTGCCTAGTGCCGCTACAGTCACACAATTGACCTTTCCCCACACCAAAAACTTCTGATGGAAGGTCATTGTAATTGGGTTCCATTTTCAAAAAAAATTCTGTGTAAAACAATTTTTCAAAATAAATAGGAACCTTGTCATTCCATAGGAGCCTTCCATAGGTCGCAACGTGCCTATCATACAAATAGTGAGCTATATTGGGGTGCTTGAAATATTGCACCTTCAACATTTTTCTTTTTGGACCTTCCTTGAAATTAAACATTGACTTCGCCATGTCTTTTGTAACTCTTTGTTTTACATCCTCCCATTTATCGGGACCCATTACTGTTTCCTTTCTCTTTCTCATGACTTCTACAAATTTATTAGTCGTTGGCCCAAGATTTTTTTACACATTTACTAGTTCGCCTAATGAATGTGTAACTATTTCGAGGCTTTGTCGACTCTCGGCAAGTAGAGTCAAAGCCATGAGATCTCTCTGCAATTTTGCATGAATTTGTTGACACCTTTCTAAGGTGCATTGTGCCATGTTTATTTCCCATGGTATATCAGAAATTTCGGCCAGATAAGTTGTGGTGGGTAGACAACCTTCTTCTTGAATGTAGCATTCTGCCTTGCGTCTATTTTGACCAATATTTGGAACATTTTCAGCCTTTGCATCAATATATATATAATTTTGTATGTTAGAAAAAACACATGTAAACAAATTTGTACAAATTCAATGAAAAAATTGATGGCAACCTCAATGTGGTTGGCTAGCATCTTCTCCACCCTGAAACTGTTGAGAACCAGAACGACCCTGCTAAGAACCAGCACCACCAGCCATTGATTGGCCTCCAGGAGAATAAATATCACCACCTTCACGCAACCTTCTACCACTTATTGATGGCCCTATAAGGGGATTTGAACCACCACCAACCTCTCAAGAGGAGAGAGAAGCTTCATAAACAAATACAAATTTATAATCAATTGAAAAATACATGCATGTACATATAAATACACGTGTACATATTCATTGATTAAATTGTGTTAAAACCATACCACGACTAGGTGAAACATGGGCATCCATGGATGGAGTAGAGACATTTCTCTTCTTATTAGCTCCTAAAAAATACAAAATGAAACTTATTAAAAACTAATTTGACTCACAAATTTGATAAAAAATCAATTCCATATGTACGCACATGTATGGAGTTGTAAGATTATATTTAAATTTAACATGAACAACTCTTGATCCCTGATCCCCCCCTCTCATAGAGATATGGGATTCTGTTGATATTCGTCGTTCATCCTCCATGATATATATTTCTACGATGGACATTTACAATTATTGTCATTAAAAAAGAAGCGAAACTCCATTTAAACAAACGCCATTTAAAACCTATATGTTTTGTATCAAATCACTTTTGGTTTCAATGGCAAAATTTTATGGCTAATTTGTGTTTTACATGTTGAATATAAAAGGTCTTTTCTCTCTCATTGTTTGAGACCATGGAGATCAAAATGAAAAACTATATA
This sequence comes from Pinus albicaulis, assembly GCA_034641835.2. Taxonomy (NCBI): domain Eukaryota; kingdom Viridiplantae; phylum Streptophyta; class Pinopsida; order Pinales; family Pinaceae; genus Pinus; species Pinus albicaulis. The sequence continues at coordinate 1,307,104,731 of CM076572.1, forward strand.
CTTAGTTAAAACCTATGTTTTGTATCAAATTACTTTTTTTTTTCTAAATACTATATACATGTTGACTGTAGGGGCATTTAGATCTATTCTAGATATTAACTGTAGGGGCATTTACTAGATATGTCACCTTTCATAAAAGATGAGATCCAAAGGCTACCTAACCCTTTACAGATTCTACATATAGAACTACCATGGATATGAAAATGAAAAACTTATAATTAGATCTATTCTAGAAATTGAATGTAGGGGCATTTACTAAATTAGGTTAAAACCTATGTTTTTTATCAAATCACTTTTGGTTTCAATGGCAAACTTTTATGGCTAATTTGTGTTTTACATGTTGAATACAAAAGGTTTTTTCTCTCCCATTGTTTGAGACCATGGATATGAAAATGAAAATCTATATACTTGGTTAAAACCTATGCTTTGTATAAAATTACCTTTTGTTTCTAAATACTATATAAATGTTGACTGTAGGGGCATTTACTGTAGGGGCATTTAGATCTATTCCAGAGATTGACTGTAGGGGAATTTACTAGATATGTCACCTTTCATAAAAGATGAGATCCAGAGGCTAACAGGACCTTTACAGACTCTGCCTATAGAACTACCATGGATATGAAAATGAAAAACTTCTAATTATATCTATTCTAGATATTGAATGTAGGGGCATTTACTAGATTAGGTTAAAACCTATGTTTTGTATCAAATCACTTTTGGTTTCAATGGAAAACTTTTATGGATAATTTGTGTTTTACATGTTGAATATAAAAGGTTTTTTCTCTCTCATTGTTTGAGACCATGGATATGAAAATGAAAATCTATATACTTGGTTAAAACCTATGTTTTGTATCAAATTACTTTTTGTTTCTAAATACTATATACATGTTGACTGTAGGAGCATTTACTGTAGGGGCATTTGGATAAATTCTAGAGATTGACTATAGGGGAATTTACTAGATATGTCACCTTTCATAAAAGATGATATCTAGAGGCTACCTGGACCTTTACAGACTCTGCCTATAGAACTTGTAGAAGTTAACACTACATGTCCCAATTATACCCTCTGAAGGGTGTAGAGGACCCGTGGAATCACTCAAACTGCTTTAAAGTTTGGTGAAGATCTACTTGGTAAGAAAAATAGTTCTTGAGGAGGTAGATAATCCTAAATATGTTTGTAGGCTAAATAATGAACTATATGGACTTAAACAACCACCAACAACATGGTACTCTTTAAGCTATACAAGTACCTTAAAAAAATGTGTTTCAAGGGGCTAATAATAATCTATGGATAAAGGCTCATCGTGATGAATTACTAATTGTGGTTGTGTATGTGGATTACATTATATTTAAAATCAATAAAAATCATCTAGTAAAATATTTTGTGCTTCAAGGGGCTAATAATAATCTATTGATAAAGGCTCATGGTGATGAATTACTAATTGTGTCTATGGATAAAGGCTCATAGTGATGAATTACTAATTGTGTTTGTGTATGTGGATTATATTATGTTTAGAATCAATAAAAATCATCTAGTAAAATATTTTGGTGAAGAGATGAAATTTGAGTTCGAGATGTGAATGATCGGAGAACTTATCTTTTACCTAGTACTACAAGCCATAAATTATACAAAATTCAATAGGCATATCCATTTCTCAATATAAATACCTAAGAGATATGTTGAAAATTTTGAAATGGAATACTATAAACCTAAGTGAATCTCCATATCAATTGGATGCACATAACATGCAAGTTATGTGCAGATGATGGATGTTGAATGACCTAAGTGAATATCCATATCAATTAGATGCAAGTTATGTGCAGATGATGGATGATGAATGAGGTGATGTTGATCATAACCTTTACATATATATGATAGGAAGTTTGATATACATAACAAGGTTTAGACTAGATATAATTTTGGAATTCAAGTTATGTGAAGATGATGGATGATGAATGACCTAAGTGAATACCCATATCAATTGAATGCAAGTTATGTGTAAATCATGGATGATGAATGAGGTGATGTTGATCATAACCTTTACATCTTTATGATAGGAAGCTTGATATACATAACAAGGTTTAGACTAGATATAATTTTGGAATTCAAATTATGTGCAGATGATGGATGATGAATGACCTAAGTGAATATCCATATCAATTGGATGCAATTTATGTGAAGATGATGGATGATGAATGAGGTGATGTTAATCATAACCTTTAAAACTATATGATAGGAAGCTTGATATACATAACAAGGTTTAGACTAGATATAATTTTGGAATTTATATTAGTTGGAATATTTCAATCAACAACTAAACAAAGTCATCTATTACCAACAAAAATATATTAAGATACTTGAAAGAGACTAAAAACAATGGACTAAAGTACCCATAATGTGAGAAAGTCATCTATTACCAACAAAAAAATATTAAGATACTTGAAAGAGACTACAAACAATGTACTATAGTACCCAAAAGGTAAAAAATTTACATTGACAACATATAGAGATTCAACTAGGCTTGTGTGGACGATATGAAAAGTACAAGTAGACAATGTATAATTCTACTTAGGAAGAGTCTAATGGTTAAGCAAGAAAGAGTCATTAATTTCTTGTTGGCTTGAGGGGTCCTGACCCAGGTTCGGTGTGCAAGGTTTGCCAACAAACCCCTATAATACTGGCCCTTTCGGCAGTAAACTGCTTGGGTAGGTCAAAGTCCAACTGAAGTAGTATGGGTAGGTGCTGGAAACAGGTTTCCGCACCCTGAGAAAGGATGAATAAGGCAAGAAGAGTTGCGCTAGGTCCTGTAATCCCCAGATTACCTTGTTCTGCGCGGGGTTAATAAGGTCTCTGTTCGCATCCACGTGCGCTATATCTATAATTATATGATTTTATGACAGTAACACAGAAATACATAAACAGAACAGAATAGATCTAGATCCAGAATTACACTTACACAGATATTCGCAGCTCAAAGACAGAAAATGCACAATACAAAAATTGTCAACAATTCACACAAGAGTACTCACAGATTCAGTTCTCTATCAATCTTTCTTATTCATTCATTCATCAATTCTTCCTTACAATTCCCTTCCCAACCTGCCCACACAGCAGCAGGGTCCGCACACAGCTGGACTTGGATCTTCGTGCACACAGCCAACAGGAGTTCTTTCCCCAAAACCCAAACCAATAGCTTAAACCACAAATCACATCAATAGCTTATCATTCTTGTCCTTTACAATACAAAATGCTCCTCTATTTATAACAATCTAGCCTAAACTTTCCTATGGTCTGCAAACTGTGGTTTTCGGACCCATGGTTTAACCTTTTACCCATTACAATGCTTTCGAGGCTTTGACCCACCCCAAAACCCCTGCGCTAGACTAATTATAATAAAAAATATTCAAAATGGACTAGTTTCGTAGCTTGTAGGAGGCCCTATTCCAATAGTCCCCCAACACAATCTTGTGAATCGTCCCGAGTCATTGCGGTGGTGCAGCTTATATTTGTTCACGCAAGGTATCAAGAGTGCAGAAAAGCAGAGGAAGCACTTCCTGACTCTGGGAAGCAACTCGTTGTGCAATGTTGACAAGTGTCAAGGAGGCAGGGCCATCTGAAGCCACGGTAAGCCGTTCTAACAGCTGGTGGAGGTGCGCATGGTGGACTGAGCATTTTGGGAGAGCTGGAGTGCGGTGTCAGTCCATGGTTTCAACTGTTTTCAGATGACATGCTTGGTGCGGCGAAGGTTCTCAATCGTGTCCATGATGGCTAGACGCTGCGTGGAGACGTTGGAGGGTGACAAATCTTTGACCTGATCTAGAGCAGCTTTCGCCTGCTGTAATTCCTTCTGGATATGACGAAGCATAAAATGGTGTTGGAATGCTGTCCAGAGTTGAGTAGCTATTTCGACCAACTGCGTGCCCTGTGTAAGCTACTTCTGAATAATATTAGTTGCGTCTGTGACCAATGCAATCCACTGGGGCCGTATTTCCATAGGTATGTCATACTAATGTCGCGTAGTCTGGTCATGGTGGCGAAAATCTTGCAACACTCTGGTGTATATTCCTTATGGTGCTACGCGTGATAGCTGTGTCAAATCTAATTGGATGTCCCCGGTAGGTTGATCATGATTGTTAACTAGGGCAGTGCAAGGGAGTGAACAAACATTGCTTCTGCTGGGCAGTACTCTGGAGTTGCGGAGAAGTCGCAGCATGTCCCTGTATCTCAATGTTCCTTCTTTGTGTAGATCCATTTGTGACCTGATTGTGATGCTGTGAGCAGGGGAATGTAGTACTAATGTACCCTCCTCTAATATATCATCCAAGGCCATCCAGATGGGTCCCGCAGTCATCCCTTGGGTTCGAAGGTTGGTTATTCCTATTGTGCAGTATTGGTGCTTCTCCATGCGTGGTTCGCAGGAAATTCTTTCTGCAGGAGGCCAACACTCAAGCCTTTGAATATACTCGACATTCCGAGGCCCTCTCAAGATGATGTCTACAGGTGCTGAGTAGCCTGGGAATGAATCATTCAGTGGGTTACGGTCTGTCATAGCAACAATAGAACAGGCGTCCCAGAGAATGGCAATGACCTCAAAAAACTAGTAGGCAGATAATAGGAGCATGTTGTGGATCCAATAAATAGCCTGGCGTGACGTTATCCTACCAACCACAAACCGTCCGGAGCTATTTAATGGCAAAGTATCCCAGATGTGATGTTGAGATTCAAAAATATGGTGAACTTAGTGAAAAGAGTCGCCTTCACTAAGTGGGCCCGCAGTCTATTTTTGGCGCAATTATATTTTTAGACTATGTCTATTTTTAGACATGATGATCATATTTCAGAAGTTGCAGGATGCTATTTGTGGATGGTTGATCAAGTTGGAAAAATAGATGAAATTCTGTTTTTATAATATTGGGTGAAGTCTATTTATAGGTCGCCAATCTAAAAATAGATTCATGTCGATTATTATTAGCTCTTAATAATAATCAGACTATAAACAACAACTTATTTTCTTGGAGCACTTCAGTTCAGTGCACAGATGTGGCACATCAGCTGACTGAGGGAATTATGTAATTCCCAAGGGTTTACTGGAGCTAATGCATGGAGGACTCAGTTAAACTCAAGTGGCAGAGTTATGACACAGTTGGAAGTAGTTATGGAGTTGTATTTAGTTTAACTCAGTTAGACTCAGTTGAGCTAGTTGTATCTAGTCTAACTAATTGATACACTAGTGAGAGTGGATTGAATTAATTAGTTAATTAATTCACAAATAATAACTCATTAATCAATTGAAAAATACAACAGTTAACTACAATGCATGGTAGTTTCAGTGGAGACCCAGTGGAGAGATAGGTGAAAGGGTAAGATAGACTATCTGTTGTGACTATAGTGATGCATTGATTGCATCACAGACACATTGGAGTTTCCAATGAGGATTGCATAGTCAAGGAAAGCATAATTCAAACTCATTAAGATCTATTCTTTAGTAGAGATTGCGCAGTGGAGGCAGGCTAGCAGGAGGCAAAGATCGATGCATCAATTCGCAAGATTGGTCCTGATTAGTGTATGACGATTGTACTATATTGAGAGCTTGTGATAATATTTGTATGCTTTGTATGAGATTTTCATATGATCTACATGTTACATAATATATAGTTGGGGTTTTCAACTTCAGGCTTTCCTGATTAAAAACTATGTTATGTGTGATTGATTATTTTTGTTTATGCTTCACATGTGTGTGCAATTAATTTTTCCGCAAAAGATTAACAAGTGGAATTGATTCAGTATTTTGCATAAAGCTAAATAGTGTGAGATCAAGTGAATAAAGGACATATGCATGCTTAGTGCATATAATTTCTACATGGTATCAGAGCATTTTTTATTGAATATTGCAATTGTGAAGTGAGTTTGTGCTGGTGGACAATTCGAATTTGCTACAGAAGATTCTTGGCGCAGAAATCGAGTATACATTGAAATGTCATTGAATGGGTTGAGATTGGAGTATACCCTTGATGGGATCTTGAATTACATAGCCTGGAAGGACAGGATGGAGGCAGTTCTGGAGGATAATGGGCTAAAGGAGTTCATTGATAGCGATGTTCCTAAGCCGAGATCTAGCGATGCTGCATTACTTGATGCATGGCAAAAGAAGACAGCAACGACAAGAAGGATTTTGTTGGAAGGTTTGAAGGACCATATTGTGTCCAGACTTCATGGGAAATCCACTCCATTCTTAATGTGTAAGGCTTTGACAGACTTGTTCCAAAGCAGAAGTGACCAAAGGAAGTTGGTGCTTAAAGACAAGCTCAGAAAAATAAAAATGGAGAAAGGCGACAGTATTACAAAATACCTCACGAAGTTTGTCCACTGCAAGGATGAACTGGGAAGTGTGGGGGTTACTGTTGATGAACAAGACTTGCTGAGCTTGGGTCTCCTTGGGCTTCTGAAGAGTTTTCATAGCTATAAAGACTCTGTCAATGGACGAGAGAAACTGCCAGGATGGGAGCGACTTTGGTCGGATCCTGTGCAGGAGGAGATAAGGCGGGGTACCAGGGATGGATCTTCATTGAAGAATGAAGATGAACAGAATTTTGCTTTGGCTGCCAAAGAAAGGAAAGGGAAGTGGAAGAAATCTTCTTCAAAATCAGGTGTTAAAGAAAAGAAGAAGGACTTGTCCAAAGTGAAGTGCTTTCACTATCACGAGCATGGAAATTTCGCCACTAACTGTCCAGAGAAGAATAAGAAAAAGTAGGTTGTTGGATCTGCAGCTGGAGAGGCCTTAGCCTCACAATTTGAGCTTGGTTTCTCCTTGATCGCTTGCTTGGTTTCAAGCTACATTGGATCGATGTGGTATCTTGATAGTGGTGCGCCTTTCCATATGATGGGAGACAAAGAGTTGTTTAGTGACTTGGAGGAGAAGGACCTCCAAATGCATATAGAGATGGGTGACAATGATCGGTATAGTGCGACTGGAATTGGGACCATTACCTTTGAGAGGGAGTCTAGTAATATATTCTTATTGAAGAATGTCATGAATGTTCCACGTCTGAAGAAGAACTTGGTCTCAGTCGCGATGCTGGAAGACAAGGGTTATGATGTTGTTTTCAGTGAGGGAAAAGCCTTCCTTCAACATAAAACAATGAGTCAAACCAAGAAGTTAGGGGTTCAAATTAAGAATCTCTACAAGCTAGAGGTAGATGGCTGCACTGCAATGGTGGGCAAAGTAGAAGAAGTGGTGTGCCGGGATGAGGGCAAATTATGGCATAGGAGATTGGGCCATCTTCACCATGGCACTTTGAAGATTTTGTAGCAAATTTCTACTGGACTTCCCAAGGGTAATATTGCACAGTCAGATCAGTTCAAGGGATGTACTATAGGTAAGTTTGTGAAGACCACCTTTCATGAGAAGGAGAACCGTGCTTTAGTGATCCTGGAGAGAATTCACATAGACGTGTGTGGACCATTCTCGGTTTCTTCAACAGCAAAACAGAGGTATTATGTGATATTTTTTTATGACTATTCTCGTAGATGCCGGATCTTCTTCATGCAAAAGAAGAGTGAAACATTCTCAAAGTTCTGTGAGTTCAAGGCATTGGTGGAGAAGGAGTCGGGGAAGTAATTGAAAGCTCTACGGAGCGATAATGGTGGTAAATACATCTCAGGCGAATTCAAAGACTTTTGTAGCAAAGAACTCCTATCTTGCATGACCAGGGCCTACCGATACACTTATGGGCGGAAGCATGAAACACTGTGGTTTATGTGCTGAACCATTGTCCTCATAGAGTACTTGGAATGAGTACACCCAAAGAAGCTTTTACTAGTAAGAAGCCTGATATTTCTCATTTGAAGATTTTTGGCTCATCTGTTTACATTCATGTGACAAAGGACGCCAGGAAGAAGCTGGAGCTGACTGCAAAGTTGGGACATTTGTGGGGTACAAAGAAACACCCCATAACTATCGTGTGTATTTTCCAGACAGTTGGATGATTGTTGTGTGACGGGATATAAAATTCAATGAGGTGAAAGCCATGAAGTTGTCACTTGAGAGGGAGCTACACTTGCATGTGAAGGAGGAACTTCTTATTCCAAAAGATGAGCCTCTGGATGTGGATCAGCTACATGAGCAGATTCATGGAGTGGAGGAGTACACTCATGCAGAACCAAACATCAGACGAGGCAGAAATCGTACCATAGAAGCTGAGAGACTAAAGCTTGATGTGGCACAGAATGTAGGAGTCCCTACATCACAGGGCAGACAGAGATAGTCGGCAGACAGAGACAGTCACCTAACCGATATACTAGATACATGGCTCTTATGAGCAAGTGTATTATGACAGAGCCATCTTCTTTCGAAGAATCAGTGCAGGAGCCCACATGGGTAGATGCCATGGTGGAGGAGTATGACTCCATTTTCAGAAATAGTGCTTGGGATATTGTTCCAAGGCTGGTGGGAAAATAAGTTGTAGGATCAAGATGGATCTACAAGGTAAAGAAAGCTACTGATGGGAGTGTCGAGAATTATAACGCAAGATTTGTTGCATGGGGCTTCTCATAGATTGAGGGGACTGACTATGAAGAAACCTTTGCACCTGTCGCACGGTATTCTTCCATACGGGCCATCCTTTCTCTCTCAACGCAGATGGGTTGGCACATTCATCAGATGGATGTGAATGTTGCGTTCCTTAATGGGATCATTGAGGAAGAGGTGTACATTGAGCAACCTGAAGGATTTGAGATCTTTAGCAGCGAGTTGCATGTGTGCAGGCTCAAAATAACGTTGTATGGGCTGAAACAAGCACCCCATGCTTGGTACACTCGGATCGACAACTATTTCACTCAACTTGGCTTCACAAAGAGTGAGGCAGATGAAAACCTGTACCAGATTGTGATGGAGGGTAAGCTTTTAATCATTTTACTTTATGTTAATGATTTAATACTAATAGTTGGTGAGCAGTTGATACACTCATGCAAGGCAGATATTGTAAAGGAGTTTGAGATGAAGGATTTGGGCCTCCTTCATTATTTCCTTGGATTGGAAATATGGCAGTGGGAAGGTGAACTATTTGTGTCTCAAGGAAAGTATTCTTGGGAGATACTAGAGAAGTTTCACACCCAAGGCTGCAAGCCTATCTACACTCCTCTTCCAGGAAATTGGAAGAAAGAGGATGCTACATCGACAGAGGTAGTGGATGCCACTATTTATCAACAATTGGTGTGTTTGCTCATGTATTTAGTCAATAAAATACCACACATATACTATGCGGTGAAACAAATTTCACAAGCGATGGTTAAGCCTACCAAGCTCTTTTGGAAGGCAGGCAAGCATGTCCTGAGATATATCAGGGGCACATATGAGTATGTTTTATGGTATAGACAGATGGATGAGGTGAATTTGCATGGATTCATGGATGCAGATTGGGCAGGAAGCCCAACAGACAGAAAGATCACATCAGGGGGGATTTTCAGTATCGGATCTACGGCAGTTTCTTGGTACAACAGGAAACAAAGATCTGTGGCACTCAGTTCAGCAGAAGCAGAATACATGGCAGCAAGTCAAGTTGCATGTGAGGTTATCTGGATGAGGAAGATCCTAGTTGGTTTGTTCGGTTCACATTTAGATCCCATGGTGATACATTTTGATAATCATAGTTGCATTAAACTCTTGGTTAATCCCCTGTTTCATGATAGATCTAAACATATTGATATCTGGTATCATAATATCGTAGATTGTGTGTAGCAAAAGATCATTTTGCTTCAGTACATTCCTACGGAGGATCAAGATGCAGATATTCTGATGAAGGAACTCACCAAGAGAAAATTTGAATACCATAGAGGCAGGATCAGGGTGAAGGATAATCCCTATCTTGTTGAGAGGGAGTGTTGAGATTCAACAACATGATGAGCTTAGTGAAAAGAGTCGCCTTCACTAAGTGGGCCCGTAGGCTATTTTTGGCACAAGTCTATTTTTAGACTATGTCTATTTTTAGACATGATGATCATATTTCAGAAGTTGCAGGACACTATTTATGGATGGTTGATCAAGTTACAAAAATAGATGAAATTCTATTTTTATAATATTGGGCGAAGTCTATTTATAGATCGCCAATCTAAAAATAGATGCATGTTGATTATTATTAGCTCTTAATAATAATCAAACTCTAAACAACAACTTATTCTGTTGGAGCACTTCAGTTCAGTGCAGAGATGTGGCACATCAGCTGACTGAGGGAATTATGCAATTCCCAAGGGTTTACTAGAGCTAATTCATGGAGGACTCAGTTAGAACTCAAGTGGTAGAGTTATGACACAGTTGGAAGAAGTAGTTATGGAGTTGTATTTAGTTTAACTCAGTTAGACTCAGTTGAGCCAGTTGTATCTTGTCTAACTGATTGATGCACTAGTGAGAGTGGAGTGAATTAATTAGTTAATTAATTCAAAAATAGTAGCTCATTAATCAACTGAACAATACAGTAGTTAAATACAGTGCATGGTAGTTTCAGTGGAGACCCAGTGGAGAGATAGGTGAAAGGGCAAGATAGACTATCTGTTGTGACTATAGTGATGCATTGATTGCATCACACACACATTGGAGTTGCCAATGAGGATTTCACATTCAAGGCAAGTGTAATTCGAATTCATTCAGAGCTATTATTTAGCAAATATTGTGCAGTGGAGGCAGGCTAGCATGAGGCAAAGATCGGTGCATGGATTTTCAAGATTGGTCCTGATTAGTGTATGACGATTGTACTATACTGAGAGCTTGTGATAAGCTTTGTATGCTTTGTATGAGATTTTCATATGATCTCCATGTTACATAATATATAGTTGGGGTTTTCAGCTTCAGGCTTTCCTGGCTAAAAACTGTGTTATGTGCGATTGATTATTTTTGTTTATGCTTCACATGTGTGTGCAATTAATTTTTCTGCAAAAGATTAACAAGTTGAATTGATTCAATATTTTGCATAAAGTTAAATAGTGTGAGATCAGGTGAATCAAGGACATGTTCATGCTTAGTGCATATAATTTCTACATGTGAAACTTACCATCAATCATTCGAATCAAACTTACCATAAATGGTTGCATTGATGATCTGCCTCCCATTTTGCGTAACTGTAAGGTTCCTTTATTATCAAAGTGGGGTGTGCTGATGATCATTATTTATACCTAAGGTCTCTCCCATAGAACGTAAGACCTCAGATGACGCCTTCTTACTGTTCGTGTACCTTGAATTAAGGTCGATGTTAGGTGTTCCGTAACATTTTTCAGGTACCAGATCAACAATCTGGCCACCAATCTTCTCAAGCCGTGCACTTCATCCTTGGTTGAGACATCCTAGTATTGTAGGGCTGTGTCAAGCACCCTCATGCCATCTGTAACTTGAAGTTTTCACAAATTCTCTTAATTTCACGTGGGTTCAGGCAGGTCCGTAATCGAATGCACACTTAGGTCAGTGGTAACCAGGTGAGCTTGTCTGGGCAGGGTTTGATCGCACCCTTGAGTTTTGTATGTTAGCAAGTATCTAAGTAGAGCCCATCTGACAATTGAAGTCCCTAAGCGCAGGATCATCCTACTCCAATACTTCTCCCGAGTGAGGAATACCGGTCCTTGCACAGGTGTTCCGTGCAGGGTTAGTGGCAGTGCCCCTAGCCTGCGTTCCTTGGAGATTTGAGGTTCAACACCCTTCTTACTATCACTTGCATCATCATGGAAAGGTAGGTTTCTTTCCTTGATAAAGATGCGATGGAAATTCCTGGTGGTTCGAAGACATCGTAGCACCAAAACCTCGTGCAACCGACCTTGTCAGTTTTCTAGTTCCTCATCAGAGTTGAAAAAACATTCACTGTCCTTTTCCCAGCAGAGCACCTATTTGTCCATGGGGTTAACCCGATCTTCATCCCATGCAGTAAATTTATAAATGTGATCTATCTCCTCCTCCTCATAGGTTGGCTCTGTATACCATGCGCCTTCTGCTGGATTTAGTGGCACTATGACGCACGTACCTTTTTTTTCAAACACCATGCTGCGCTTCTTGAGATTGATGACACCCGCCATGTCTATAGCCCAGTCCAGCATGAGGAGCACAGGGTAGGGATCCACATCTTCCACAATTTCTATTACTTCAAAGTCAGCTAGGACCCTTACCCCTGCGATGTCAATCATGACTTTTTGTAGCCTACCTAGAGGAATGCTTTTGTGTTGATTTTCCATTCATAGCTGGATGGTGGACCACTCTAATTTAGGATCTCCCATTCATTGCCATGTCTTCTTTGGTAATACATTCGCATCCGATCCAAGATCTAAGATGACCTGATCCATTTCGTAGGAACCAATCTTCGTAGTCAACTGCATTTCTCTTCCAGTGCATTTCTTATAGTTGTATAGTTTGTGTACATCCTTGGTCCCAGGGATCAAATTTGGCTGAGTTGTGCAGGTATTCAATAGTGCTTGGAGATTTCCTATGGCCTGCGGGTTTCATAGAAACTTCAGACATGCCTTTAAAAAGGGCTAAACTCCTTCTTCTATTTGGAGGTGTGTCGGCTGCTGCGCGGGGCCTGCCAGTGGTGCTTGTTCTTTGAAATTTACTCCTTCCCAAGGGGTAAGCTCCTCCTTTGCTCCCTGGGTGACCATCCCACTGCGTGTCATGAATTTTACACTTGGATTCATATTCCTTAGATCGGTTTTAACTCTTTGTACGTTTTACGTAGGTGTGGGATGTTTTTCCTGCATATTGGCTATTAAAAGTGGGCAATCCTCCGCCACATGGTCCAGCTACCTACAATACTTTCATGATGGCCTAGTGGGATTTGGGCATTCTCTGGCGAATTGTCCTATTTCCCTGCAGTTATAGCATATTAGCTGCCCATGTCCTCATCCTGCGCTTCCTCCCCGACCTCCTCTGCCTCTGGCCAGAGATCCCCCAAAGTGCACAGAGATTCTTGGTGACGCAGGGTCTGATTGTACCCTTATAATTTCCCACGATCCATCATCAAATCATAAGTATGAAAATTATGCTCATCGTGTCCCACCGATCGGTAGAACCTGCACCATTGTTGCTTTAGTTATGGGACAAACACACCCAACTTAGGGCAATGGTTCATATCATGCAGTCCTGCTACCCAAAAGTCATCACACCATAGTGCAGGTCTGCTTGACCCTGGTCATGATAGAATGGGTTCCCTACTTGCTTCTGGGCGTACTGGACTAGGTCCTCCCACTTGTATGTACTCCGTTAGTAGGGGGCATTGATCCTTCGTATGGCTAGACACTCGACATCATATGCACCAAATATTTGCATAGCCATCCTTTCCCCACTCCCTTCACAAGTTTTGTATTTCCATATGCATAGCCCCAAGCTGTTCTTGAATTTGTTGTACCCCTGCTGACGTATCCTCTTGGGGGGCAACTTCGAGTTTCATAGCAACTTCCACAACTTTCTCCCATGACTCAAAGGTCTGATGACTCATTGGCGTGCGTAGGTGAGGTAACAACATAGCAATGAACCATTCCGTATGCTTTCTATCATCATACTCAAATCCTCCTTCCCTGATTGCCTTCTTCAATTGCTGATCAACCTCCCATACTGACTCAGACGCACCTTGTTTGAAGTCCTTTACTTTTTCTACCAGCTGGGAATAAGATTTCGGCTTTTAGAACTGTTTCTTATGAGCATATTTAATATCTTGAATGTATGTGCTCCCATTTTTGGCAATGTATCGCATATACCACTCCAGGGCCCTGTCCTCAAATGCCAATGACATTTGCACCCTCTTTACCGTATCACTTGCCACATTCTGCGCATTCCATATGGAGTCTGCAATGAACCAAAACTGGTCCATATCCTCATCTCCTACCCCCTTGAAGGTAGGAAATTTCATGTGCGCAACCATATCGCTTTTTAGGGGGGGTGGTGGTATGCGTGAATTCTTACCTTTGTGCTGCCTGGGTGGCGAAGGATCTTGGGCAGCTAGTTCTTGCAGCAAATTATAGGTGGATCTCCCACCGTCAAGGTTGGTCCGATAGTATTTACCACTGCATGTCGCACTCCCATCTAGATATGAGGTCATTCAGTTAGTATGACTACAAAGAATGTTCTTTTCACACAGTAATATCTTAATTAGCAATGGTAATGTCCTCAGAAATTTTCCCAAGAACCCTTTAAAGAATCGTCGTTCGGCCTTAGAGTATGAGACGAACTGATAAATGGAAAATTTCGTCACAAATCCTCCTAGCACACTATTCATCCAGTGATCTACCATGTGCATGATAGTGTTATCAATCTTTTCCAGCTGCTCGATCAGCTCTGGGGTCCACTGAGTGACTCGTTCGTCCTTCCAACACTTCTCAAAATCTAAAATTCTGTCCAACCACTCTTGGAGCTCAATCGCAAATGTCATAAAGAGTATTTCGTAGCTATCTGTAAGGATGTACCTATTTTTCCACCTTTCCGCTGTTAACTCCTCACTACGATTTTCTTTTATTGCGAATTCCTGGATCTACCTTTCGAACCAGTCTTTGATCTCCTTCCTTTCAGGCTTCCATTATTCTCTTGTCATTACCCGATCCCTCTCTCAGACTTCTTCTGATCCCGGCAATGGAGCCATTTATTGGCTTGAGGGGTCTTGACCCAGGTTCGGTGTGCAAGGTTTGCAAAAAAACCCCTATACTACTGGCCCTTTCAGCAGTGACTTGCTTGCGTAGGTCAAAGTCTCACCCGAAGTAGTATGTGTGGGTGCTGGAACTAGGTTTTCGCACCTTGAGAAAGTATGTGTAAGGAAAGCAGAGCTGCGCTAGGTCCTATAATCCCCAAATTACCTTGTTCTGCACAGGGTTAATTAGGTCTCTTTTAGCGTCCACGTGTGCTAGATCTATAATTATATGCTTTTATGATAGTAACACATCAATACATAAACAGAACAGAATAGATCCAGATCTAGAATTACACTTACATAGATATTCACAGCTCAAAGACAGAAAATGCACAATACAACAATTATCAACAATTCGTACAAGAGTACTCACATATTCAATTCTCTATCAATCTTTCTCATTCATTCATTCATCAATTCTTCCTTACAATTCTCTTCCCAACCTACGCACACAGCAGCAGGGTCCGCACACAGTTGGACTTGGATCTCTGCACACATAGCCAGTAGGAGTCCTTTCCCCAAAACCCAAACCAATAGCTTAAACCACAAATCGCATCAATAGCTTATCATTCTTGTCCTTTACAATACAAAATGCTCCTCTATTTATGACAATCTAGTCTAGAATTTCCTATGGTCTGCAAACGGTGGTTTTCAGACCCTTAGTTTACCCTTTTACCCATTACAATGCTTTCAAGGCTTTGACCCACCCCAAAACGCCTGCGCTAGACTAAATCTAATAAAAAATATTCAAAATGGACGAGTTTCACAGCTTGTAGGAGACCTTGTTCCAACATTTCTCTATCTAGAGTAGAAGTGGAATACATAGTAGTTACTTCGTTTTTAGTGTTTTGGATGAAATGGGCTCTACAAGATATTAAGGTAAATTTCAGTGAACCTATATATATATATATATATATATATATATATATATATATATTAAGTGTTTCAATACAAGTGTAATAATAATTTCAAAAATAAAATATTCTACTTCCTTGAATCACTAAACATATCATCATAAAGTACCACTTCCTCACACAACAAGTCTTTGAGAAAATAGTGAAAATGGAATACATACCCACAAAGCCTCTTGTTAGAGAAGCATTTGAATATGTGAGAAAAAAATTATGGATAGTTCTTGTAAATTATTGTCACTTATTTGACTTCAAAAGAAGAGCCTATGAAATTGAGTGCAATATCTATATGGGAGAGTACACAATATCTAAGGGCGAGAATACAATATAAGGAAGAAATAAAAAGAGTAACAAGAAGCATATGATTGTGTCAATAATTTGAAGTATTCAAGAAGCATAACAAAGGACCATTATCAAATTCAAATTGAAAGATCAAGTAGTCTTCTTCGTGAAGAAGAAGAAAAAGTACATATGTATATATAATTTATATAAACATGTTCCAAAATATTCTGAAATGTAGACAGTAGTATTATAAATTTTCATATCAATTAATACATGTTGAAGATGAGTCTAGCTCATTCTTTATTGGCATTATCATAACATTCTCAAAACCTCCTCCTGAATCTAAAAATGAATATGGAATGAGTCATTGTACATTATGATAAATCTTGTATTTAAATGACATTTGATCTACGAATAATATGAAATGAATCATTGTACATCATGATAAATCTTGTATTTAAATGCCATTTGATCTATGAATAATATTGAATCAATCATTGTACATTATGATAAATCTTGTATTTAAATGACATTTTATATATGAATAAAAAAGAAAATGGGATCTCTTCATGTATATATATATGTGTGTGTGAGAGTGAGAAAAATAAAAAGAAAAAGTAATTCCACCAAGCCTAAAGGAGCATGTCCTAATACATTAAATTATGTCCTAATACATTAAATTATGTTTGGTTTCTAGAAGCATTAATCATGAAGAGTCATGAGATCCACATTTCAACCATACTATTTGCAAGTTAAAGGGGCATGTCCTAATACATTATTATGTTTGGTTTCTAGAAGCATTAATCATGAAGAGTCATGACATCCACATTTCCACCATACTATTTGCAAGTTTTATATGAAGATATGTAGTCTAATTACTAATTAGCAAGTTGTGTTACTTATATCATATGTGCTAATCTTAAATTGACCTTTATTCAGACAATATAACGGTTAGCTTAACTATAAGCTCTTACATATGAACCAAGTGGAATACCTCATCTTACTAGATGTATAAACTCATACGTCTTATGGCTAATAGATATAAGGAGGAATCATAGCGAGTGTAATCATGTTGAACAAAGGGAATAAAGCTTAGTTTCATTAGGATAAGCTTACACACTACTTATACATTTTACTATGAACAATGATAACAGTATCTCCCTAATTACTGAGTGTGATTCATATCCAAGCGTTGGGGCTTTGATCTTAATGATAGAAATATATATGGAAAGCTAGTATATCATTACAAAGCTCTCTATTGAAATAGGTCATATCAATAAACTAGTGTGATTCATTTACTCTTACATGCTTAGTTATAGTGATATCATGGGAATAATAGAGTACGTATTATCCCTAATAGCTTAGTGTTTACAATATTCTCATGTTTATGAATCTTTTATGATTACTATGACTACCATTGTTATTATACACATATAGTTTATCAAAGACTTCCAGTACCATACTAGCTAATATGGGAATCATAATAATACTTTACATGAGTATGGATATCATAATCTTTAAGTGATATCCTAGTTATAACACCATGGAGAGATATGTATGTTTTCATAGTAATCAATACTTTCATCATTACTAGAAGAGCTATATCAACTTATGTGATTTGGTACATAGTAATTACAATAATTAATCACATACCTACTTGGGTAAGAAGAAATATTATGATATAAGAAATATTAAATGAAAATCAAAGTTAGGAAGTTAAGAAAGGGAATTAGAATAGAAATTAAGGTTTAAGACCATGACCTTTTACCCAATATAATGATTTGGTTTATCTCCAAGGTCAAAAGAAAAATCAAAGTTAGGAAAGGGAATTAGAATAGAAATTAAGGTAAGACCATGACCTTTTACCCAATATTGAATGAAGGTGAGCAACCATATATATCATGAAGGAAGTTCATAAAGAAATATTATGATAAGAAATATTAAATGAAAATCAAAGTTAGGAAAGGGAATTAGAATAGAAATTAAAGTGAGACCATGACCTTTTACCCAATATTGAACGAAGGTGAGCAACCATATATATCATGAAGGAAGTTCAAGAAATATTATGAACTTGCTTGCTTTAACTGCTTAGAACTAGTGATTACATAGATAAAATACCATAAGTATAACTGATGTATGATGTTATACCTAGTAGATAAGGGTTACATAAGCTAGGAACCATATATATTATGAAGGAAGTTCATAAAGAAATATTATGATAAGAAATATTAAATGAAAATCAAAGTTAGGAAAGGGAA
Source organism: Pinus albicaulis (assembly GCA_034641835.2). Classification (NCBI taxonomy): domain Eukaryota; kingdom Viridiplantae; phylum Streptophyta; class Pinopsida; order Pinales; family Pinaceae; genus Pinus; species Pinus albicaulis. The sequence continues at coordinate 1,307,122,828 of CM076572.1, forward strand.
TTAGAATAGAAAATAAGGTAAGACAATGACCTTTTACCCAATATTGAACAAAGGTGAGCAACCATATATATCATGAAGGAAGTTCAAGAAATATTATGAACTTTCTTGCTTTAACTGCTTAGAACTAGTGATTACATAGATAAAATACCAAAAGTATAACTGATGTATTATGTTATAACTAGTAGATAAGGGTTACATAAGTTGTGAAAAAGTAAGCATCATTGATCATACTGGTTTCATAAGAGATGTATACAACCAATAACCCGAGCTATGGTAATTATACTAGTCTAATGTAGATACCATGAAGATAAGCATATCCATATTATTTATAACTGGTATATAAGGGTTACATAAGCTGTGAACAAGTAAGTGTCATTGATCATACTGGTTTCATAATAGATGTATACAACCAATAACCCAAGCTATGGTAATTATACTAGTCTAATGTAGATACCATGAAGATAAGCATATCCATATTATGAAAGCTCTGTAATCTATGCTAATCTAATACATGTGTTGAATACTATCATGTTCTAACTAATCCCATAAGTATTGAGCAGTTACAAGTAATTAATAATCATAGAAAAAGTGTGATTAGAGCTTACAGTTGGTTGATACACGTAATAAGCTAGGTAAACAAGGTTAGATTACATATATAATGGTAAATTAGTACAAGGGTTTTATTCACTATGAGGTTAAACACATAGATTGAGCTAGTACTTATCATATAAGCTCTATATATTATGGATATAGAGATACACTATATAACTATGATATCAAGAAGCCCATGTTATTACACATGCTAGTAACATTTAGTTATTTCACAATAGAACTAATCAAGCATACATTACAATAGAGGTTATACCATGAAAAACTACCCATATAGGTGATTACATGTAAGTGATTGGTTAGGTATTAGACTCATTATGATCTAACTATTATATGTAAAAGCTTACGATCTTATAGAATATGGTATGTATTAGTACTAGTTCATACATAGAGCTATTCCCCTTATAGAGCTAACCTTCACACTAGTGCTTATGGTTCTTCTTACACCTTACGGATATGTTACTTGTAATATAAGAGCTATTACCATTACTATTATATATAAAAGCTTACGATCTTATAGAATATGGTATGTATTAGTACTAGTTAATACATAGAGCTATTCCCCTTATAGAGCTAATCTTCACACTAGTGCTTATGGTTCTTCTTACACCTTACGGATATGTTACTCGTAATACAAGAGTTATTACCATTACTTCATTCCAAACATGGTTCTTACGCGTATTCAATGCTAGTATGATTTCCATGGACTCTGTTGTATTAGCTTATTATGGAAGCTTAGATTCAAAGAGATAGTAGTAATTGACAGTCTTATCATTATTAAACTCTATTACAAAGCTGTAGTAATTGACAGTCATATCCTTATTAAACTCTATTACAAAGCTGTAGTAATTGACAGTCTTATCAACACATTTCCAAAAAGAAAAGAGCCAAAAAAGCGTATACAGTTTAAAGAGATAGTAGTCCTTATTAAAATCTATTACAAAGCTGTAGTAATTGACAGTCTTATCCTTATTAAACTCTATTACAAAGCTATAGTAATTGACAGTCTTATCCTTATTAAAATATTCTACAAAGATGTAGTAATTGACAGTCTTATCAACACATTTCCAAAAAGCAAAGAGCCAAAAAAGCGTATACAGTTTAAAGAGATAGTAGTAATTGACAGTCTTATCAACACATTTCCAAACAGCAGAAAGCCAAAAAAGCGTATACAGTTTAAAGAGATAGTAGTACAAAGCTATAGTAATTGACAGTCTTATCAAGACATTTCCAAAAACAAAATAGCCAAAAAATCCTATACAGTTTAAAGAGATAGTAGTAATTGATAGTATTATCCTTATTAAACTCTATTACAAAGCTATATTAATTGACAGTCTTATCAACACATTTCCAAAAAGCAGAGAGCCAAAAAAGTGTATGTAGTTTAAAGAGATAGCAGTAATAGACATTCTTATCCTTATTAAACTCTATTACAATGTTGTAGTAATTGATAGTCTTATCCTTATTAAACTCTATTACAAAGCTATAGTAATTAACAGTCTTATCAACACATTTCCAAAAAGTAGAGAGCCAAAAAATCGTATACAGTTAGATTGATTCATTGGTTCTTTGCATGTTCCTTAACTCATTGATATGTGAACCAAAAATTTTATGCTTTTGGGGATTTTTGGGCTAAGTTTAAATTAATTTAGAATGGGCCATATTTTTTATTACAAAATTTTATAAAAGAATGGTTCACAAACTATGTGACACTAGACTGGGGTAACCCTTGAGGTAGAAGTCAAATATGTTGTTAAACATGCAGCATGTTCGTTCATTCCATTGAATCACTGCTAAATCATAGCTATTGTTTTGGCACTGATGAATTAGTGGAGTGCAAAATGATGACGTATATAATAGGTGATTTCCCTCTCGTTTCCCAGATCTCTGCTGATGTAAGGATTTCGCATTAGAGTTTGAAACTATTACGTATATAATAGTAGCTTTATCTATGGTGAACTATATGCCACGCATGTGAAAGAAGCTGAGGTCCCATTAATATACACTGTTTTCAAGCAAGGATCACTTTGAAACTTGACCTTGAATTGGAGAAATGGGCAATGGCTGGCGGGAAACTCAATGCAAAGGTTCGAGACTGAACACCCCATCCCCATATAATCTATTATAATACTCTATTTGGTATACTTGGTTGGGTATGGCTACTATCCTATTGAATAACTATTGTTAGTTTCAAAGATACGTAAAAGGTACATGAAAAACAAAAAGTTATATGCCAGGGGAAAAATGAAAAAACAGAGCCATACAAAAGAAACACTGACAAAAAAAAAATGGTGAAAATAAAGCCATTCCTTTTTTAGGTTAATTTTTGTATAGAAAGGTAACCAATATTATATTTCAGCTTAGTTCAAGATTTGAGACAATTGGGACAAGATAACAGGGAGAATGTTAAATGTACTTGGAAAGTCGTAGCAGAGGACGCTGAAGCCACTGAAGACAACGATCCTTGAAGACATTATGGAAGACCTCTGTGACCAAAAAAATCAGCTTAAAACCAAATTAAAAAAAAACAAGAAGAAAAAAATTACAGAAATTTAAAATTTGGATTAGCTTACCTCCTCAACACGGTGCAAATCAACAAAACTCGCGCAGCACAACATCAAATGAGCTAAATTCACGTGGAACAAAAACGAATCAAATAAATTTGCGCAGGATGGACAATAGAAAATCATATGGATAGAAATGAGTGCGCGAGATAAATGTGAACAGAAACTCGGAATAGTTTGCGGGCGATATATTTATAAAATAATAGTTCGGGCGAACTAAAAGTTCGGCAGAACTTTTTTTCCGGTTTTCCAAACTCAGGCGAAAAATTTGTTTGCCATTTCCATCAGTACGCTATCAATGTAAATGGAAAACAAAGTTCGGCCGAACTAAATTCAATATTTCGGTCAAACTCCTGAATAGTTCGGCCGAACTATGGAGGAAAAAAAATTTCTGCCCCGAATTCTCACAAAAGTGTTAACCATCTTCACATTTTCACCCCTAAACTAACTACAAACTAAAATTAAATTATTACAAAAATGTAGAGGAGGTTTCAAACAACATTTCTCTAAAAAATTAACTTAAACAATAATCTAGGAACTTTGAACTAACAATCTTGATTTTGCTAATCCTACCCTTCTTTTTGAGTGTGATCAAGAAGTTGACAAATATATAGCATTGCTTTAACTTGAGTGGGATGTGATATCCATGACCGAATCTATCCCTTGAAAATAGCATTTGAGATTATTGACTCAGATCTTTTTGCCGAATCTGTAAGAGACTGAAGAGTTTGATGTTGATGGTAAGGTTTGATAAAAAAATTCCAGTAATTTTCTTGATAAAACTTATTAAATTTTTTGATCATTTCCTCTTGTGTATCTGCTCTCCGTCTCCATTTTATTTCTACTTCCTTTGTTCCTAAAAACACATCATACGTGTTTTCTTTAAGAAGTTCTGTTTTAAACAATTGATCACATATAGACTAAATAATCTCATTTGATTTCTTGTACGTCTTGGTCACTGCTTTCTCTGCTTGATTAATTTGTGCTCTCCATTCTGTAAATAACAATTCTTTGTGAAGCTTATCTACTTGTGTTAGATTAGCTTGCTTTCCCGTATCTAAAATTTGCCACTGAATGTGTTCTTCGATTTTCTTTTCAATTCTTTCACATTCTAGTTTTTGAATTTCTATTTGTTGAATCATTATCTTATTGGAATCACAATAAGAATCAATCATGGAAGCTTGGTGACAAAACATTTCTCGTTATTTATTTAACATAGTGTTTACATCAAGTGCTTTTTTGATGAATTTTTTTAACTGTGGTTGACTCTGTAATTCAACCATTGCTCTTTCTAGATGTGCTTTCTTTTCATTAAGCTCTGTCTGAAACTTCAATTTGAGGATTTCAATATCTTCGTGAAATTGAGCTGTGATTATTTTGATCTGCTCAATGGACTTTCCTTTCTCTTCATTTAACAATTGTTCTAATTATTGTACTCTGTCTTCCTTTTGTTTCAACAATATTCTAACCTCAGTAGCTTTATCAATAGTAGCGGTGGCATATGCCCCTACATATTGTGATAACTTGGTTAGATGTTCAGTGGGATCATCTGAGGAATCCTTCCAAAGTACATCAACTGATTCAGTTGTTGGTTTTGGAGTTGTTTCATCAATCCTTCTTCTTTTATTCCTTTTAACCACAACTTTGTATCTAGGACTGTAGAAAATGTCTAATGACAGAATATCTTCAATCTGCAGAACTATCTAATTTGTAGGGTAGGCTGGTATGATTTCTTTGTCATGCACTGCTGGAACTCTTTGTAGTGAATTGACAGTCTCAACTATTTTTTGTGAAGGTTATGGTGTTTTAAAACTTGATGTTTGATCTATATTAGGATTTCCTTTGGAAGTCTTTATTGCTTCTGAAAATTGTTCCCAGTCATTCATCAGATCTTTTACTTGAGATGGATTAGATTGATCTAACATGCTATGAGTATGTTGAACTATTTCTGAATTTGATTTTGTCCCATTGTTATTTCTTTTCTCCAACACTTTTATCCCTTTGAATAATTTGGTCAATTTCTGAATTTTCTTTCTTAGATTCGGATTCCTCAAATTGATCCGAATTATCAGACTACTGTTTTTGATTGACTGATTCATTTTCAGATATATCTTTCATTTCATCATCTAGACTAGCACTTGGAGTGTGTTTTTCATCTTCAATAGTCAACAAATTTAAAGGAACCTTTTCTAGTCTCTTGTTTCTATATGCTTGAAAAGCTTCAGCATCTTCTTGACTTAATTGACTAGAAACGTATCTAGTAATATCAGAGAAATTTTTCATGCCTTGGAAGAAATCATCAAATTCATCTTCTTCCTTTACAAAAGGCTTCATTTTTAGCTCTGCGATGTAATTTTTAATCACATTATTTGGATCATATAATCTTCGTGGCATAAATGTCAATTTCAACAACTGAACCTTGGGAACCTCTTTGTATGTATGGCCAATATTATCCAGAGAAAAGGTGCCGCACTCTAGAGGGAAAGTAGGCCAAGTAGCCTTTTACCATCTTTTAACTACTTTGTGACACCGTTGACACGCTAATATGCTATTTATTTTGCAAGTAATTTATCTGGAACATAGTAAGGTAAAACATGGGGAGAAGCATGACTCCCAAATACTCTAATATATGTGAAATTTTCTTCAGCAAACCATCTTTCTACGGGAAGAATATCTACATTGCCTTCTTCAGAAACCCTAGGAGCCTTTTTGTTGAAAATCATCTGATGCATGGGCAATATGACTCCCTAGCAAATTTTATAGAAGTGTAGGTGGAACTCGGAATCCTAGAGTTCTCTATGGTAAATATGAATCTGGGTAGGGTTTTTGGTGGTCTATTTCCAACCCATGGTAGGAAAATTAGAAGTAAAACAAATGTCATCCAGGACATAAGCAGACATATAAAATAAGTATTTCTGTGAGTGAAACACTTCTTTTATTCCTATATTCAGTGATATCCTTGGCTAGGTAATTGGATAGAATGTCTGCCCAATTTAGGATAGATGAATTGACAATTGCGTCAATTAGGGGAACCCAGTCTCTTGAAAATATAGTAATATTAGGCTTGGAAAATATTCTACACAACATACCAGCAGCATAACAATAAGGATTAGGAATTTGTGAAATTGGGTACGTACCATATTTATCTTGCTTCAATTTCCCTTCATGGTCCTTCCATTCATGGATGATTTTGATAAGATATGGATATTTTTCTTTGAAAGTCTGCACATACTTATTGTCGTATTTCTACTACGGGGTTGGTAAATGATACATTACTGCTAAATCCTCTACTTTGAAAGAACGCATAATCTCTCCTATCGAATTCTTGAAAATTCTATCTTTAGTGTTTAAGTGGTCAATTGCCCACTTAATCATGTCTATATAAGGAAGAAACTTTGGTCTCGCTGCTATCCTATGAATGTGAGAGCATGCAACGTCAAAAAGGGTTGCATCAGAAGTAGAATCAGTGCCTGTCGCAGAAAATTTGTCTATCACCCTTGGTCCTCCATCTTTGAAGAGTTTGTACATTGCCTCCCATGATGAACTGCCATAGTCTTTATTACAGACGATGTATGAAAATAATGAAGACATATATGCGTCTTCTGTGGATGATGTTTAAGAGATTTCTCTACCTCTTTTGCTCATTTTGAACTTCTTCAACCAAGTAATTGATTTCCTGAGAGTGAAGCAAATTTAACATATAAGGAGTCTTATAAGAGTAAATCAATCATTTAATTCTAATGCGCGTGAGAAGATGGCAATCTATCAATCATCTTTCATAATTCCTAATTTAATATTTCACATGGCCTCGCACGTAAGATCTGTCAATCGTTTTAAAGTTGTTAAGATCTTAAATTCTATTTGATATGACACAAACTGTTTTCACATGCTGAATTCATTTAATATGCAAATCACAATCATTCCTTATAATATTTCAAGATTCTTAACCTTTAAAGGCTACGAAATGTGATCTGCGCAAATCGGAGATCGCAACTTTTATAGGATAGTGTTTAAGTATATATTATAAGTTGCATGCAATGTGAATTGTGAAAAACTTAAAGTGGACGTGATCATGAAATATTTTATATCTCCTAGTTTATTTTCTTGTCAGTTCTGTGGGTATCACAACTTATATCATTTTTTTCTTAAAGCTTTATTGATTAAATAAAGTGCGATGCGAAAAATGAAGAATAAAACGATGATTTTAATGGTTTTACAAGGTTTTTTAATTATTTCTTTCGAAAGGCTTCGAACGCATTTTGCAATTCGCATATCTTATGTTTTACAATTCTTTTTGAAATAAGATATGTAATATGCAATGCGCTTTTAAGGAAAAAAAGAAAATTTTGTTTTCTAAGTTTTTTTATTTTTTTTATTTTAGAAAATTATAAAAAAAATTTCCTATTTATTTCTAAAGGGCCCCCATTTATAAAAAATAAATGGGGGGTTGTTGCATAGCACAACAATTGGTGATTCACTTGGATGAACCAGATATCTCTGATAAAATTTCTGAAAATTCTGAACCTTTTTGAAAATAAAATAATTAAAGGAACAAAATTTCAAATAAATAATATCTTTGCCAAAAAATGAAAATTTCTTTTATTCACTATTCATGAGAATTCCTCTATAAAGGTATAAGTATGAAAATCTATATCAGTCCTTACTTAGTTAAAAATGATAAAGTAAATAACCTTTGTAGATCAGCTTTATATAAATTTACTCTTTTTATCACAGATAGAGCCTCTGTTCCAATAGGAAATTTTAAGCTTTTGGCAAGGTTACCTTTTACCCAGCTATGATCCATCTTTCCATCCAATATTTCTCATAATTTTCATAAGTAAATTCTAATTTATGAAAACTTTCTTTTATATATTTTATCTGCTTAAAAGCCATTGTCTTGGCTTGGTAACCAAATAACAAGAATGCCATTCACAAATAGTAATTAAACTGATCAAGCTAGCTCTTGATGAGACCCCTTGTCTTTATGACATAATCTCAAGTCATTACACTGTTTTGGTAGAAAGTATTAGTAATTTCAGTTTAACTATTTCTTTATGACCATGGTAAACAAGCTCGTGATGAGACTTATTATCTTTTAAGTTTTTCTTGAAATCATCTCTTTTTATTTTCTTTTGAATTCCTTTTGAAAATTTATAAGATTTTCCGGATGGGATGAATCATAGGTCCTTCTAAGATACTGGATGATAATGTCAAGTTTTAAATTGCTTTTCTGCAAGAAGGTTTCTTACTATATTAAAGTTTATTTTCTAGACTGATAGAAGAATATTCACGCTATATAAAAATGAGAGTTCATTAAAACAAATAATTTTTTTATTGAAATTTCATTTTTTAGAAAGATAGAATCAATCTGTCTCTCTAAATCTTTCGATTTTCCTTCCTTAACATTTTCATTGTTTTTATAAGTGAAAAGAAAAATCGAAAAAAATTTATCTAAGATTTGTTTTGAGAGGCCAACTATCAGTACTAAGCAAGATTTTATTTTTGTAAGAAAAAAAAAAGATTTTAATATACAAGGATAGAAGGGATTACCTCCTATGAGAAATATTTTTTCAAAATTTGACCATTAACATGAAAAGAATCCTTTTTGCCTGATAAATCTTGTAACAAAAATGTTGATGGGCCTATTTTTTCAATTATTTGAAATGGACCTAGCCAAAGTTTTTGAAAATTTGTGTGTTTACCCTTTTCCTCATGCACTTTGTCCCCCTGCAATACCAAATCACCAATTTGAAAATTATTTGGACTGGCAGAAGTTGAATCAAATGAAGATTTTATTATTTTTTGATGATGGATATGAGTTTGTTTGACTTTTTCTCTTTCTTCTTCCAACTTAAGAATTTGATCTTGTCTAAGTTGAAGGGAAAAGGAAGGATTTTCATCAATAAACTGCACTAGAGCAAATGATGGTATCGTTATGTTTGTGGGTAGAATTTCTTCTTTCCCATAAAATAACACAAATGGAGAAGTACCTATTGAAGCTTTGTGGGTGATTCGATCTACCCAAAGAGCAAATAATAGTGCTTTGTGCCAATTTCTATGATTGTATTCTATAGTTCGTTTGATGATGTTGATAGGGTTTTTATTTGTAGATTCAGCTAATCCATTACCTTGTGGGTAATAGTTAGCTAAGTATTTTAATTTAAAATCTCTTTTCAAAATAAATTCTATCATGGAATTTCTAGAAAAGTAAGATGCATTATCAAATATCAAAGGTGATGGGAGACCAAACCTGGTGATTATGAACTGATCAATAAAATTTGTAATACTTTGTTTATTAACCACCTTTAATGGGTTAGCTTCTGCCCATTTTGTAAAGTAATCAGTTGCAGTTAGAATATACCTGTGTTGTTTTGAAGAGTTGGGAGTTATTTCACCTATAATATCTAACCCCCATTGTTCAAATGGTTTTTGGATATTTTCTGGTTGTAATGGAAATGCTACTTTCCTTTCTCTTCCTACTGTAGTTTGACATAATTTACATTTTCTCACATATTAAAGTGCATATTTAAACATATTTGGCCAATAATAACCAACATGCAGTATTTTATGAGTTGTGTTGTTTCCTCCGAAATTACCTCCAGCTAGTCCATCAGGTAATTCCTGCATTACTTTTTCAGCTTCAGTTTTTTCTAAACATCTCAATAATACATAATCATAATTCCTCCTAAATAACACATCATATATGAGTTGATATTTATTTTCTTTGAAGTCTCAGAGCACGCTTTGCTGTATAATTGAGATATAATGGAGCATATCCATTTTTCAAGAAAAAATTCAAATCAACATATTGTGATTGAGAATCATTTAGGGTTACCTCGAACAATTGTATTTCATTCGATTGATATTCTTCTGTTGGTAAATGAGAGTCTCCAGTTAGAATCATACAAATACCTTGTCCTTTAACAATCTTAGATGGATGTATCTCAACATCATATTCTTGAACTGCAGTAACCCAATTCACTCTCTTCTCTCCTACCTCCCTTTGAGCTAATAATTTTCTTACTGCTGAGTAAGGTACTATTATTTTAGTATGTGTTTTTAGGAGAAAAGGTCTAAAATGTTTCAAAGATTTAAACACAGCATAATCTTGTTTTTCCACAGTTGAATAATTTAGCTCAGCACCTTCAAGGTTAGAGATAAAAAAATGCAATCGGTGCTTCAATGTTTTGATCATTTAACTGTGTTAAAACTGTTGTGTATGATGTATCAGAAGAAAATTTATATAATACAAATGTTCTAAGAAAATCAGAAGTTTTTAAGGAGGGAGCTACAATGATGGCTTTTTTTATCAACTCAAAAGAATTTCTCTCTTCTTTTCCCAATTTAAAAATTGAATTTTTCTTGATCATTGATTGTAGGGGTAAGATGATTTGGGAAAAATATGGAACAAACCTTTTTACAAAATTAATTTGTCCTAAAAATGATTGCATCGTTTTTTTATTGTGTGGTAGAGGAATATTTTCAATTTCTTGAATCCTATTAGGATCAATATGGATTCCTTGTTTATAAACAATGAACCCCAATAATTCACCTTCCGATAAGGCGAAATGACATTTTTTAGGATTCAAAGAAATACCGTATTTTCTACATCTTCCAAAAATGTTTTTTAGGTGATTAATGTGATTACTTCTATGCTTAGAGTAAACAGTAATGTCATCTAAGTATATAAAAACTAAGCTATTGATTAGTCCTCTGAAAGCTATTTCCATAGCATGTTGAAATGTAGCACCAACATTAATCAGTCCAAAAGGCATTTTTTGATATGCATATGCTCCCCACTTTGTTCTGAATGCTATCTTTAATCTATCATCTGGGTGTACCATGATATGATTATATCCTGAAAGTCCGTCGAGAAAAGACATCAATTCAGATCTTGCAACTGACTGTAATATCTGTTCCATGGTGGGTAACAAGAAATTGTCTTTCTGCAAGCTTTATTCAAATTTCTAAAGTCTATGCAAATCCTAATGTCTCCATTCTTTTTTCTAACTGGGACCATGTTCGACACCCATTTCGAATGTCTAATAGGAAAAATGACTTTGGATTTGAGCACTTTATTTAATTCAGATTTAATTTGACTTTCTAAATTTGGATGAATTTTTATAAGTTTTTGTTGAATAGGCTTATCATCTGAGATCATAGGTATGGTATGTTGAATTATGAAAGTATCATATGTCTTAAGATCTGAATAATCCCATGCAAAGATATCTTTATACGTTTTCAACAATTTAATGAATTACATTCTTTCTTCAGGTTTTAAACCATGACCTAAGTTGATGTTATGAGGTTTTTCTGGTGTACGAAGATTAATAAATTCAAACTTTAAAGTAGAACTTTGCGTTTTTGAATTGGTTACCTTCTTAAACCTATCTTCCAAATCATAGAGATCTTCCATTTTGACTACATATTTGGGAATTGAATTACTATTTGGTTTATCTTCAATCTGTAAATTATGTTCATGTTCATCTATGATCTGACCTTCATAAGCTCTATATGATGTAAGAAAGTCTACTATATATGCATCATTATTAAATACTCTCCAATTTGTCACATTTTCGGGAATGGAAGGCCTAAAAATTAACTAAATTGAAAATCTATATGGACTAAATTCTTCAGATGGTATGAGTCTACATGCTACATTAGCAAGTAAATCAGCACTTGCATTTTGTAATCTAGGAACTGTGGAGATATTGAATGCAGTAAAATGGGAAGTAAGATTCTGAGCTAAAGTTTGATATTGTTTAAAATGTCCCAAAATAAAATGAATCATACTTCTGACTTGTCTAATTATTATTTCAGAATCTCCATATACTTGAAAATATTTAACATTCAATCCTATATCTTTATACAGACATTGTATCAATGCTTCATATTCAGCAGTATTATTTGTACACTGGAACTCGATTCTACAAGATAGAATTGTTTTCTCTCCTTGTGGATCGATTAAAATGCAACCTGCTCCTGCACCATCTTCTGATTTTGAACCATCAAATTATAGAGTCCAAAATAAATACTATTTTGGAACTTGATTAATAAGATTAACACATCTAAAAGCGTCTATTTGAGAAAAGTTTTCAATTTGAGAAATGGAAGTGTTTATTGAAAAAGGTGAAACCTGAGCATTGAATGATCAAAGAAACGATTCAGCTGAATAATTTCCTATGATATTATTGGTGAAGGCTAAAGGTTCATTTGCTTCTTCTAGTTTAGTGGCTATATGTTTCATGAATTTTTCACGTTCAATTCTTATTTTATTTGGTTTTCCATTGTATGGTAACCACATGTGTGACAAATCGGTAGCAAAATATCCATGTAACTTTTCAGGCCAATCCCTGCTTAGAATAAGACCATAAAATTCTGGGATGTATGCGACTAGAATATCAATTACTTGCAGTACCTTTGGATTGGAAGATAACCTAATAGATACTGACATCATTTCTCCAATAACTTCAACTTTTGTTCTATCCAATTGAACTATATGTACATCTGAATTTTGAGGAGTGATATTCAATTTTGTACATATCGTTCTTCACATAATGTTTGAAGAAGCTCCTGAATCAATAAGACAATTATGAACATTTTTTTTGAAAATCTCATAAGTCAAAATTAAAGGAGAAGTGTGAGAAATATATCTATCCCCAATTAAAACAAGATCATTGTGATTTACTTTTTTTGCAGATGGTGTAGGTTTTCCCATATCTTTAGAAGCTTGTTCTATAACTGGTGGTTGTATAGGTTCTATGGGGATTGCCTTGAGTTCTCTAAGCAAAATTTTATGTCGTTGTTTGAGTTTGGTCATTTCGTGTAATGAAATATTTGCTTTAGTCTTTTTCATATCTTCAACTATATTATATTCCACTATATCTGAAACTATCAAAGTTTTAGAAGTTGTATTAGGATCTAGTGGAACAAAATCTGTCTAAACAATTTTAGATTTTCTAACTGTTGTTTTCTCCTTGGTGGGGAGAGATTTTTGTTTCTGATTTGATACAATTGAATCAGAAGAATATTTACTTCTTGTAGATACCGACATAGCTTCACTTTCTTCCTCTGTGGGAAGAATGAAATCCCATAAACCATTTAATTCAACTTCTTCTTCGGATTCTAGCTCTTTTTTAGATGGTGAGGGATCTTCAGTATCTTTATCGGATTCAGTATTCAAAATTACATTTGGTGGTTGAGATGTTGAAGAAGGGTTTTTCTTAAATGGGCGAAATTATTTTTTAGGGGTTGAGGTTTCAGCAACCTATTTATTTATTTCAATCATATCATTTTACATAGCCTTTAATACTTTTTGAAGACCTTAAAGATCAAATGGATATTTCGAGACCTTCTTTTTTGAACCTTGACTAAATGTCACTTTCTTGGATTTCTTGTCTTCTATCTCTGAATTTTTTTCTAATGCTAAGATTCTTTTCTCTACGGCAAGAGCTTCTTTCATGTTCTCTAAAAGGGTAGCTTTACCAACTCTATCTACAAAAATAGCTATATTATAAGGTAAAGAAGAAATATACCATTCTATTTGTACATCAACAACAGGTTTGGAAGCATTTGGAATTTTGTTTAATAACTCGTTAAATCTAGAGTTGAAATATTTGATCCTTTCCCCTGAATTTGTTTTAAGATTGGAAAGAGCATTGATTAGGGATGCAACAATTCTATCATCTCCAAATTTTGCAAGGAAAACTTGCTCAAAAGTTGCCCAATCGCCAACAGATCCTGCAAGAAGTGAAAAGTACCTAGATTCTACAAATCCTTGTAAAGTATAAGGAAACAATCTAACTACAATATTTTCATGAGCAACTCCATTTAGATTCATGGCTAACATAAAACTATTGATATTTTCTTTGGCAGGAAGACCATCATTTGGATTATATTTAGGTAACCATTTTACTGGATGATCCAGAAGAGGATTTGGATTGGCTACTAATACAACACCAAGATTCATCCAAGGTCGATTAGCCATAATTGGATTTGAAGTTTTTGAAGATATAGAAGTAGATCCAGAAGTAGGAGGAATGAATGAAGAACTTACAACTAGAACAGTACTACTTGTAATAGCACTGATTGTTTGAGTAGAGGAAATGGAGGACTGAGAAGATGCAGATTGAGTAAGAGGATGTGAAGAAGTAACTGAAGGGAAATTTGATGTGACTTCACTTATGTCTGACTTAGATCTGGATATAGAAACTTTTTTGTGAAATGATTCAATTGGAAATTCAAAAGGTGGAATTCCAAGTTTCTCACTTTTAGATCTAGTTAATATACCAGTTTCTCTAAATATAGAGGTAACAATTTCCTCGGAAGCTTCTGGGTTAACAGGCTTTTCAGCAGAAATAGATATTGCTTCTAATTTTTGAATTAAAGACTGAACTTCAGGAGACTCGGGAGTGAATTCTGAAGAAGACAATTGTCGAGATACTTCAAGAGATGATGGAAAGGTTTCTACTATTTCTGATTTCTAAGTTGGTGATCTAGAATGTGATCAAGAAGTTGTAGAATTATTTTTGGGGAGATCGACTCTTATGAGGGCTTCTAGTTTGAGTTTTAAACTTATATGCCATTCATAGTTTCCCTCCTTCTAGCACTAGAAATGTTGAGGCCTCAGAAATCTGTGGCAACAACAATGGGGGATAACCACCCAGTCCAAACCTTAAGAAAGTTCCTTTTCCGTTGGGATAGTAGCTCCGACTGGATATAATGGGACTAGTTTCCCAGAGTTAATTTTTTTTCTTTGATTATTGGGTTTCTCTCAAGGGATTTGCATAAAGAATTACTAAAAACTAAAACAAATTTATTCTAAAATGAAAAACTTTGAATTTAATTCTAATTTAATCTAACCCGAGATAATATTAATTTGATGTGATCTAGAATGATATCTATTGAATCTATGATGATGAAGATCATCACAAATTTAATAGAATTATTACCTTGTAAGATGATTCTCTTGAAAAAATAGTTAATCAAAAGAAAATGAGAAATATATCGCATATATCTGATGATCATATATAAAACAAGCCAATTTCTATATTTATATCATACAATAGTGCAACTGATATTTCAGACAAAAATAGTTGATCTCATATATAATTCATGAAAGCTATATTCATCACTAATATTCAAAAATAGAATTAGAATACATGATAGTAGTACCAGATCCATACTTCTTTGTTCATCTGATCAGTGATAATAGGCCATGCTCAACTCTTCTATCAATAATTCTTTCAAATAATACAAAAGTGCATTAACAGTAATCAACAAAATGATATATAACTGAAAAGGTCGTGTTTCATTACTTTATCAAGGCATTCACAAACTTACTTACAATTAAGCATTCTTTGCAAATGTTCTCAATAAAATTCTGGACCCTTCTCTAAATGCATGAGAAGGGTTTAAATACTAAACTAACTACAAACTAAAATTAAATTATTACAAAAATGTAGAGGAGGTTTCAAACAACCTTTCTCTAAAAAATTAACTTAAACAATAATCTAGTAACTTTGAACTAACAATCCTGATTTTGTGAATCCTGCCCTTCTTTCTAAGTCTGATCACGAAGTTGAGAAATATCTAGCATTGCTTTAAGCTGAGATGGCTATGATATCTATGACTGAATATATCCCTTGAAAATAGAATTTGAGATTATTGACTGAGACCTTTTAGCCAAATCTGTAAGAGGCTGAAGAGTTTGATTTTGATGGTAACGTTTGATCAGAAAATTCCAGTAATTTTCCTAATCAAACTTATTAACTTTTTTGATCATTTCCTCTTGTGTATCTTCTCTTTGTCTCCATTTTATTTCTACTTCCTTTGTTCCTAAAAACACATCAGACGTGTTTTCTTTAAGAATTTATGTTTTAAACAATTGATCACATATAAACTGGATAATCTCATTTTATTTCTTGGACGTCTTGGTCGCTGCTTTCTCTGCTTGATTAATTTGTGCTCTCCATTCTATAAATAAAAATTATTTCTGAAGCTTATCTATTTTTGGTAGATTAGCTTGCTTTCCTGTATTCGAAATTTGCCACTGAATGTGTTCTTTGATTTTCTCTTCAAGTATTTCACATTCCAATTTCTGAATTTCTATTTGCTAAATCAATATCTTATTGGAATCACAATAAGAATCAATCATGGAAGCTTGATGACAAAAAATTTCTTGTTCTTTCTTTAACATAGTGTTTACATCAAGTGCTTCTTTGATGAATTTTTCTAACTTTGGTTGACTTTGTAATTCAGCCATTGCTCTTTCCAGATGTGCTTGCTTTTCATTAAGCTCTGTCTGAGACTTCAATTTGAGGCTTTCAATGTCTTTGTGAAATTGAGCTGTGCTTATTTTGATCTGCTCAATGGACTTGGCTTTCTATTCATTTAACAACTATTCTAATTCTTGTACTCTGGATTTCTTTTGTTTCAACAATATTCTAACCTCAATAGCTTTATCAATAGTAGCGGTGGCATATGCCCCTGCATATTGTGATAACTTGGTTAGATGTTCAGTGGAATCATCTAAGGAATCCTTCCAAATTACATCAACTGATTCACTTGTTGGTTTTGGAGTTGTTTCATCAATCCTTATTCTTTTATTCCTTTTAACCACAACTTTGTAGCTAGGACTATAGAAAATTTCTAATGACGGAATATCTTCAATATGTAGAACTATCTAATCTGTAGGGTAGGCCGGTATGATTTATTTGTCATGCACTACTAGAACTCTTTGTAGCAAATTTACAGTCTCAACTATTTTCTGTGAAGATTCTGGTGTTTGAAAACTTGACGTTTGATCAATATTGAGATTTTCTTTGGAAGTATTTATTGCTTCAGAAAATTGTTTCCATTCATTCATCAGATATTTTACTTGAGACAGCTTGGATTGATCTAACATGCTATGAATATGTTGAACTGTTTCCAAATTTGATTTTGTCCCATTGTTCTTTTTTTTCTCCAGCACTTCTATCTCTTTGAAGAATTTGGTCAATTTCTGAATTTGCTTTCTTAGATTTGGATTCCTCAGATTGATCTGAATTATCAGACTGCTATTGTGATTGACATGATTCATTTTTAGATATATCTTTCATTTCATCACTTAGACTAACACTTGGAGTGTGTTTTTCATAAAATTCAAAGGAACCTTTTCTAGTCTCTTGTTTCTATATGCTTGAAAAGCTTTAGCATCTTCTTGACTTAATTGACTAGAAACATCTCTAGTAATATCAGAGAAATTTTCCATGCCTTCGAAGAAATCATCAAAATAATCTTCTTCCTTTATGAAAGGCTTCATTTTTAGCTCTGCGATGTAATTTCCAATCACATCATTGGGATCATACAATCTTCCTGGCATAAATGCCAATTTCAATAGCTGAATCTTGGGAACCTCTTTGTATGTATGGCCAATATTAGCCAAAACGAAGGTGCCGCACTGTAGAGGGAAAGTAGGCCAAATAGCCTTTTTACCATCGTTTAACTGCTTTGTGACACCGTTGACAAGCTTATATGCTATTTCTTTTGCAAGTAATTTATCTCGAACATAGTAAGGTAAAACATGGGGAGAAGCATGACTCCCAAATACTCTAATATATGTGAGATTTTCTTCAGAAAACCATCTTGCTACGAGAAGAATATCTACATTGGCTTCTTCATAAACCCTAGGAGACTTCTTGTTCAAAATCATCTAATGCATGGGCCTTATGACTCCGTACTAGATTTTATAGAATTGTAAGTGGAACTCGGAATCCCAGAGTTATCTATGGTAAATATGAATCGGGGTAGGGTTTTTGGTGGTCCATTTCCAACCCATGGTAGGAAAATTAGAAGTAAAACAAATGGCATCCATGACATAAGAAGACATATAAAACAGAGGTATTTATCTGAGTGAAACACTTATTTTATTCATATATTCACTGATATTCTTGGCTAGGTAATTGGATAGAATGTCTGCCCAATTTAGGATAGACGAATTGACGATTGTGTCAATTAGGGGAACCCAATCTCTTGAAAATCTAGTACTATTAGGCTTGGAAAATATTCTACACAACATACCAGTGACACAACAATAAGGATTAGGAATTTTTTTAATTGGGTACGTACCAAATTTATCTTGCTTCAATTTCCCTTCATGATTCTTCTATTTATGGATGACTTTGATAAGATCTGGATGTTTTGTTTTGAAAGTCTGCACATACTTACTGTTCTATTTCTACTGCGGGGTTGGTAAATGATACATTGCTGCTAAATCCTCTGTTTTGAGAGAACACATAATCTCTCCTCTTAAATTCTTGAAAATTCTATCTTTAATGTTTAAGTGGTCAATTGCCCACTTAACCGTGTCTGTATAAGGAAGAATCTTTGATCTCGTCGCTATCCTGTGAATGTGAGAGCATGCAATGTCAAAAAGAGTTGCATTAGAAGTAGAATCAGTTCCTGCAGTAGAAAATTTGTCTATCACCCTTGGTCCTTCATCTTCGAAGAGTTTCTACATTGTCTCCCATGACAAACTGCCACAGTCTTTATTGCAGACGGTGTATGAAAATAATGAAGACATATCTGCGTCTTTTGTGGATGATGTTTGAGATATTTCCTTACCTCTTTGGCTCATTTTGAACTTCTTCAACCAAGTAATTGATTTCCTGAGATCGAAGAAAATTTAACATATAAGGATTCTTCTAAGAGTAAATCAACCATTTACTTCTAATGCACACGAGAAGATGTCAATCTATCAATCATCTTTCATAATTCCTAATTTAATATTTCACATGTCCTCACACGTAAGATCTATCAATTGTTTTAAAGCCATTAAGATCTTAAATTCTATTTGATATGACACAAACTATCTTCACACGCTGAATTCATTTAATACGCAAAGCGCAATCATTCCTTATAATATTTAGCGACGCTTAACCTTTAAAGGCTGTGAAATGCGATCTACGCAAATTGCAGATCACAAATTTTATAGGATAGTGTTTAAGTATATATTATAAGTTATGCGCAATGCAAATTGCGAAAAACTTAAAGTGGACGCGATCGCGAAATTTTTTATATTTCCTAGTTTATTTTCTTGTCGGGTCCGCGGGTATCACAAGTTATGTCATTCGTTTCTTAAATATTTATTGATTAAATAAGGTTTGATGCGAAAAAGGAAGAATAAAATGATTATTTTGATGTTTTTACAAGGTTTTTTAATTATTTCTTCTAAAATGCTTCGAGTGCATTTCACAATTCGCATATCGTACGTTTTAAAATTCTTTTTCAAATAAGATATGTAATATGCGATCTCTTTTAAGGAAAAATAGAAAATTTTATTTTCTAAGTTTTTTCTATTTTAGGAAATTATAAAAATAATTTCCTATTTATTTCTAAAGGGTCCCTATTTATAAAAAATAAATGGGAGGTTGTTGTATAGGACAATAGGGTCTCGACTGGAAAAATATTTCTTCATCGGAATCACTCGAGCTAGCGGTTTCTGGTTCAGGCTCACCATCAGATATAAGATTTTGGGGGCTATAAGGGACTTCTTCATATTATTCGCGGTAAATTCTGCCATTGTGCATAGCTGAAACCTTCTGATGCATTCAAGTATCGTGTTCACACAACAACCCTTTTCACACAATATCATTTTTAGCGACAATTTCAGTGAGTAGAGAAACTTACCTGTAGGGCCTTTGAAAAACCTTCGCTTAGCTTCAGAGTAGGACACAGACTGATCAATAGAAAATTCAGTCACAAAGCCACCCAAGAGCCAATCAATCCAATGATCTACCACACGAGTAATATTATTGTAAAAATTTTCTACCCTTTGGATCAATTCAGAGGTCCACTCAATGACTAGGTTGTCTCTTATACAACGATGGAATTTAGCTAAGCGCGACAACCACTCCTAAAGCTCATATGCAAATGAAATAAAGAAAATCTCATGCACTTCTGTATAAATATCTTTTTCAACCGACTATTCAGGAGATAACTTACTGCTCTTATTCTCGTGAAGCGAAAATTCCAGGATCTTTCTATCTAACCAATCTTGTAATTTGTTTCACAAGCGCTACCACAACATCAAATCTCCCTCAAAATGAAAATCTCGATCATGAAAATGGAATGATTTTTTGTCTTGAGGGGTCCTGACCAAGGTTCAGAGTTATAGGAAAACCAAAAAGACCTCCAACTATTGGCCCTTTTGGCGGTGATCTGCTTGCGTGGACCAAAGTCTCACCCGAAGTAGTATGGGGGGGTTTTGGAACCAGGTTTCCACATCTTGAGGGAGAAATTGATGAGTGATCCTCAGTAAAAACCCACAAAAATCTTATACCGATACATGCCCAGAGACTGCGCAAACATAAACAAAATACCACAAAATTGTGATCACTTTGGCATAGATAAACAGAACAAAACCTGATCCAAGTCACAACATATAAAAGACTTAACAGAGCTATTATGTATCAGTAGTTACTAATAATATATCCTCATATCTTGAGCAATAACTATAACAGAACTCAGAAAATAGTATCACAGAAATAGGGTTGCTCAATGCAGACAACAGATCAGGACTAGATCTCGCTCTTACTTAATAGAAGTTAGTATTCATGCATAAACACATCAATTATCTATGCGCATTCATCAAGAAGAAAACAGATAGTGTGATATCATTAAAGCATAACAATAAATAACATGGAAGCATAACATAGGAAGTTTGCCAAAATAGTTCCTTCTATTAATTTTTCAGATCTGTCAGTACATCATCTTTCCTTAAGAAACCCTTAGTAAAACCCTTACCATAAATTTTTCACACACAACTAATAGATTTGACACACACCGAGGCATATCTCTCAATGTGCACAGCCAGTAGGAGCCTTTTACCCAACCCTAGATCCCAAAACCCTTACAGACACACATATTATCCGAATATCAATATATCATAGCTTCATCAAACTACTTAGCTTATACAAAATGCTACCTATTTATAATATTCCTAGTGCATAGATACTATGGTATCAAACCATGGTTTGAGACCCATTGTTTACATTTAAGCTTAGATCTATCCCAAAATTGGGGTAAAAATCCGTTTTACTAACCCTGCGCAACGCGCACATATAGACATACACAAGAAAGAGCATTGAAGCTTATACCTCAAGGGACCCCACTCCAAATAATATACCGAGAGATGGGTATATTATTTTTATCCATTTCCTGAATAGACGGTCACCTCAAATGTAGTTGGAACCCACTTATGTGGGTAAAGATCTGAACGATATTTCTGGTGGTATATGAAAGTTAAAAAATTCTCTTCTAGATCATAAGTTAATTTTTGTCAAATTTCAGGTACCCCAAAAGTCAAATTACAAAGCTAATTTTGGAAAGGACCATTTGGAGGAAGTTTAGTTTGGTGGGGTTGCCAAATGTAGTGAAGCTTTCTACCGAAGTGGCTAAATAATGAACCAAGAAAGTTTGGCCAAACAATGAAGAAATGGGACAAGTTTTTATTGGACAATGATGGAGCCCACCATAACAAAAAAACCTAGTGGATTTTCCCAGACAATTCGAAGGTTCACTCAAGGGTCAACACACGTGATGACGTAAGCCCATGTATAGGTGGAAAATACACATAGAAATAATGTAGGATTTCATTGATGGAATGTTTACCAATGGAGACACCCATGATAAAGCTCATCCTAGAAGGACTTCCAGAGAAAAGATAGGACATGAACTAAGAATTGAAGCTCCAGGATGATGTTAGGCCTGATGGATGTGGTAGATTTGAAAAATTGGCCCAATAGAAAGGTAGTTGGGCTAGCATGGTAGTCATAGTACTGAAAAGTTCTTGAATCTAGTGGTTTTTTCTTTATAAATTCATTAAATAAATCCATTTCAAAACCAAAGGCCCGAGAACAATTCTCTCTCCTTACTATAAGATAAATGGCACAATGTGATTGGATCATGGATACACATGTGGATGATGATTTCATCATGACATCAGTAAAGAAAACACAACATGTATTTTTGAATTTTCAGGTGTTCGAAGGCACCAAATTTGAGTGACACTTGTCACTTCTCATATGGCACCACGTGGAACCAGTGATGTGAGCATGACATTGTCATAGGAAATTTTTAAAGAGTGCAATAAGCGAAGAGTTATGGGCTGACTAGGTGTTAGGTGCATGTGGTAACTATCAAAAATAAATCATCTTAGCTTGCATTTGATTGCTTCACAAGAGTGGTTGGTGTCCCACCAAGAAATTTCATCCCGAAGGCATAACCCCAAAAGGAAATAGAGGACGCAAAGAGGAAACCCTCCAGGATGAGAGAGCTTTGGGACATGGCAGAGTATATAGAAAAGTGTAGGACCAATGAGAAAAGGTGCAGGGTGGACCCACTGGACATGTAAGCTTAAGTACAAGGAAGAGGTTTCATGTGGAGTTGTGATCAAAGGTGAAAAGGTGTTTCCTATATAAAATAAATCCTTTGGAGCCTAAATTGCATTGGGCTAGAAAAAGGTTAAATGCGTGAGTTTTTATATAAAAGTGCTAAGGCCTAGTGGATTTATATTTGGCAGTGATATTAGTTAAAGTGATTTGGACACATGGATGAATGGGTGAAAAGATAAATTTAAAGGGATTTTGGGATTATAAAAAAGGTTTAGAGCCTAAAGAATGAAACAAGTCTACAATGAAAATTTTTGTAGTTTATGCCAAAATTTAGTAAATCCACCAAATTAGTAGAACATTAAATTGGCATATAGTAGGCATTAATGAGTTGGAAATGTAAATATCGATATGGACATATTTGGAGTTATATTTGGAATTTTTCATAAATTTGGTGATGCTCCATATCAAGAAAGTCCCAGCTAAATTATGAAAAATTCTAGAATAGTAAAATTGAGCAATTAATATTAGTTTTTATTCTAGGAACATGTAAGGAGAGATTGAAGCATAAAGAGTACAATCAAAAGATTCAATTGAAGAAGCACAATATCAGTCTAGAATTCTTTATAAGCATAATTTGAGCAACCAAGGAAAAATAGTGAGAGGTTGTGGGTGCAACAAGGTGCATAAAGTCAATATGCATCAAGGGTGAAAAAAAGATCATATTTGATATATGAGAGGTAAAGAATGTAGTTGGTGATAATTTTTGAATGGTGCTTTGGATACTTAGCAATGATTTTTTATGGTGAAATCAGAAATTTCTAAGGATTGATGTTGTTGATGTGTTTGGTGATTTCTTCAATAATTAGATATTGTTGAAGGTGATTTTATGGTATTTTTTGGGAGTGCTTGAGGTGATAAAATTATTTTATTAGGAAAGGAAGTGGCCAACTGACCTAAGTTTTAAAATGCACAAAATATGGGTCAACAGAGCTAGCAAGTGATAGCTTGCATTCTAAGGGAAAGAGTCCCTTTCAACAGTAGTTGATAAATGAGTAGGGTAAGTAGTCCCTGTCAGTGAAAATTGATAATGAGTAGGGAAAAAAGTCCCTTTTAGTGAAAATTAATAAATGAGTAGGGTAGTAGTCCCTTTCAGTGGTAGCTGGTAAACGAGCAGGGATAGAAGTTCCTTTTAGTAGTAGCTGATAAGCCTACAAGTACAAGCTTGTGGGTAAGTGATGTAATAACTTGTTGAAACTTATATTTTCCAAAGTAATAAAATAAATATTGATGTCTTATATATGTGTTTCATATGTGTATGATCATGTTTATGATGTTATATTTTGCATGATTGAGTTATGATGTTGAGTACATGAGTGATCGATAAAGTGATTGAAAAGTATAAATTTTGAAGAGTTGTATAATTTTGATAGACTAGTAATTCAACCCCCCCCCCCCCCTTACATTGTTTCTAACAATTGGTACCAAAGAAACTAGGTTCCTTTAGGATCAATTTAGCATCTGGAAAAAATTTCAATGATCATGGAGAACCAAGACTAGATTACCTCAGATGAATTTCCATTTTTTAATGGGTCAAATTATACAAATTGGAATGTAATAATTACACTATACTTTCCATATCTTGATTTGGATGGATGACTATCTATGGAGAATGGATTAAAAAATAATGAGGTTGATGAACAAGCCAATGAGGAGATCCTTAGAAGATATTGAGAAAGTAATATGTTGTGAGACTACCAAAGAGGTATGGAATGAGTTACAGTGCATCTATGATACACACATATAAGTTGGATGTGATGTCAAGAGCATTTTTATGGAGAATGGAGCAGTCAAAGATTCTAAGAGTATTAAAGATCATGAATCATAGGATTATTCACCTATATCAAAAGGCCAAATTTTTTATCAACACTCAAAGGATTGAGAGGATATGTAATCTATAAGTAAGTTTTTTTTTTGTTGTTATTGTAGAACAATAGTCTATTTATCTTGTAGTTTCTCAATTACAAGTACTGATGAAAGTGAGAGTTCCCCATCTAGTTGTATTGAAGAAGGAACTACTTTGATGGAAATAACAGATCTAGAAACTATTCAATAAGTCAATGGGTGCACCTTTGGTAGAGAATAAGATAGAATATCTCATGTATCAATAAAATAATCCCTAGATCTAGCAAAGAAACAAGACCTTGAACAAGATGAAAGTGAAATAGACACTAGTGGTGAATCTAGTGGCTCCTCAATCGAGTTGGAAGATCTTGAAGACTATATTTATTTAAAAAGGCATCTCATAATAGTCCCTAATGATATTAATAATATTAAAGCCATAAACATAGAGCCGGAAGTGGTGAATTGAATATTAAAGGAGTAGTTGGATAGGTTTCATAATTTTTTATTTTTGGAAGAGATTCAAACTAGCCAAAGTCCCCCTCAGGTCGAGAAAATATTGGAAGGTGAAAGTGAATAAAAAACATGATTAGAGTGACCCATCAGCCTTGAAAGAAAAAAATGTGACATATATAGAAATTCTAGCATAAAAATAAAAGGACAAAAGGACTTTCCAAAATAAAGATGAAGAAATGAAACCCTTCATATTTTTTTGTTGTGGTAACACATGGCACTTTTCCTCGAAGTGTCTAGAGAGGAAAAAAAAGGTGTGGTAGAAGAGGTGGAATTCTCTATTTTAGAAACAACCATAAATTACTTAGAACAACTCAAACAACCATGCAAAAATAACCTTTTCCCCTCAAAGGAAAAATTATAAGTGCCCCAAAAACACCAGGAGATCAAGTATCTGTCCAAGAAATTGCACGAGAAGATTTTTTGGTAAGAATAATTCCTTTGCCCCCTTCTTAAATAATGTTGAATGCTATATGTATAATAATTTTTGGCAATGCTTCACTATATGAAAATTTCACAAGAAATCCTCTTTCCAAAACATTGGAAATAAAGATATGGATAATGTTGCGAGCCAATAAGGAAAACTACGTAGGAGTTACTATAGGAACAATAAGAAGAGAGGTATGTCATATGGTGCATTGATGCAACAAAGACTAATGTTTGGATTTGAATATAATCAACAAAATATTAGTATGTGAGAGCCTAAAATTCCTATGATTTATCTCACCGATATAACCTACAATAGGTAAAGACTTAAATTAGATAAAAGAAGAAACAACATCCTAGATAGTTCTCCAAACAAATATAGGAAGAAATCACACACAAAGAAAGATAAATAAGAGAAAAAGGTACTTTATAGATTTGCTTTAATTATTTCTAGCAAGAGGAATAGTTAAAAATTTGAATTCTCAAAGTAATCTGGGAAGTCACTCAGTTAGATAAGATTACTAGATCAATGCAAGTTATCAACTCATGGTGTTGACCAAGTAAAAACTCAACATACCTAGGCGTGGAAGAAAAAGGGAGGTAACATACTCAAGGGGAGTAGATCCCTTGTTCCTCTTCATTAAAAAGAAGAGGATGGCTTCAAGAGAAGACAAAAAGAATAGATGCAAGGAGTGGAAAGGAACGTGCCTAATAATGCATCGAAGGGTAAGGGAGGTATGCCCCTTTTATTTTTCCTAAGTTTATAAAATTGATGAAGTAGACTCGTGTCACTCAGTATTGTGGTGGATTGTAAAGGAATTAAGTAGTATGTTTTTTTTATGTTGTTTCCAAATAAAATTCACATACTGAGTATAGATCATAATGATAAAACATGAATGATGAATTGTTTACTGTTGAAATTTCCTTGTACTGTGCAAGTATGTTTACAGATACCTAGTGCCAAATAGGAAGTATACTAAATTTAACTTTTGAGTATTATATTATTCGATTAACAATTGGTATCAATTATTTTATACTTAAGGATAAGCATGGAAGACATATACGAATGTCGTTTGTTGAAAATTAATGTTGTTTTAATGATTAGAGTTTAAGTTGCATATATGGTGAATGATATGTTTGTTCTGATGCCTTCATGCTATTCCAATTAGTAATTGGTATCAAACATTATATTTGTGGATAGAATGAATATTGGTGAAAATATCATGATCATAGGGGTCGAACACTCAGTTATAAAGTGCTCAATAATTGGTATTAGTTAAAAAATTGGTATCATATGTATCAAAGGCAATAATACTTGGTATGAAGTATTAATAATTGGTATTAGAGTTGTTGGTGAGGATACCTCTATAAATTGAAGTATATGCTAAGTTTTTGGTGAGATTCCCCATATTTTTTTCATATAAGCACTTCAAAGTGTTACATATTTTTTTCATCAGTTAACAAAGTTGATAATGCATGTCTTGCTTAGGATAGATTGTTGTTGTTGCTAGAGGTTAGGTGTATGCATCCAAAAAGAGGCAATATTATGAATGTAAGAATAGCTGAGACTTAGACCAGTAGGAATGATTTTTCTTATGCCTCATTATGTGCTATTTTAGAAAGAGATTCCTATTGACTACTGAAGGTAGATATTTGAAGTAATTACCAGGGAAAATTTTAAGGATGGAAATTTATCTTAAAGTTTATAAACCTTGGTGAATATTACTAGTCGCTAACATGCAAACTATAAAATTTTAGCAATATGTTTGTAAACTATTCAAATTTTTAATGATTTTATATAACATATATAAAAATTTGGTGATTTTTAAGGTAAAATAATTTTATGATATAAAATTTGGGTGAACAATTTTTAGGAAAATGGAAATTGGTGAATATTTTTTTTGGAAAAACCATTGAAAACGAGCCCACCTACAAATCTTCGCCCCTAAAAGTTTCCCTAGTAATTACTCCTTTCATTTCAACTCAATATTATCCACATGACATAAATGAAAATGCTTAGATCTAATCAAAGGATACCTATAATTTTCAGGATAAGAATAAGCAGTTGACAGGTCCACAAGATTAGCAAGATAGGTGGAGATTGTTGAAAGGGGGAATATTTTGGTGTATTTTTCATTGATGTCAAAAGGGGGATGTAACAACCCCTAGTTGATTTTCCATGTAAATAAAATAATACCAAGGTTGTGGGACAATTATTCCAAGCTAAATGTGGGAAAAAATATTTGGTGGGCATTGTTAACACTAGAAAATCGTACAGCAGAAGATGACATTAATTAATGTTAGGCCAAAGGATTTACAGGGCATGAAGACATTATGGAATCAAGAAAGTATTTAAAATCTCTAAGGTTTTGAGAAAATCAAATTTGAACTATTCTTAAAATTCTTATTGTGTGCTTTATCTTTCGAGAAGAGTGCCTTCTGCGCACCATTTTTCCCGATAAGCGCACATTCCTGAAAATGGAAAAATGTCACTTTCTGGGACCACACAAAGCAAAGGATGAGTTTATCCTTACATGAAGCTACCTAAGGACAGCCACCAGTGCCTCATTATACATTATGTGAGCACACAAAGGAATATTTGGGGCACACAATGGAATCATACCTCTCCCTTGGGTCACCATCCATCATGTACCATGGGAGGAAAGGAGGATTTGAAAACCCCTATATAAAGCCACCAAGAGATGAAGAATGGGTGATCACATTGTTATGTTGGCCAGAATTTCCCAAGAAATACCTATAGTGTGTGACCTGGAGCTGGAGATAGAGGGTACTCGATTGTTGGCCACCCAACAATATTAGTCCATCACAGTGGAGAGAGAGGGAGACTGCATCATAGGCAGAGCTTGGAAAAACAACATCCTTGCATCGAGACCTAGAACCATTGTCTAGGGGTCCTTTGGAAAGTGGGTAAAATTTCTTCTCCATATCAAACGTTTAATAAGAAGTGGCCTAGAGCCATCGTTTGCATTATTATCATTTTGACTCTCTTCAATAACTTATGTATATTTGTGTTTTAGTTTTAGTTTAATTTGAGCATACATTTTTATAATTTTTCCTCTAGATTGTATGTTTTTGAGCTCCACCACTTTCATCCTGTTACCAATAGTTTATAGGGGTATACCACACCCCTTAAACTGGTGCGATTTCATACACCCATGCATCAAATCCACCATAACAAGATTGGCGACTCCACCAACGTTTTACAAGTTTATGTGGTTGTACCATCTCTTGCAGGAGACATTTGTCTACGCTGGAGAGTGGAGCTGATAGTTCTCTGATCCATCTTGTAGTCCCTAGATTCACTTTGAGTGACAGCCTAAAGAAGGGCAGCTCCTAATATTTTTTACTTGCAGGAATTTGTGTGCAGTTTTTCCTCACAGATGCACAGGGCATGCATTCAAGGTTGACCTGTGCGCAGGAAAGCGCACCTGTCAGGGCCTTTTGCACACAATTTATAGAATGAAAATTTTCTCCCTATATTCTGCAATATTATTCTTATAGTGTGTTGGGCAGCCCCTAATGTATCTACCAACACTTGTGTTGATACCCCATAGCTTGTGAGAACTTACGTTTAGCTGCCTTCTGTAGGTTTAGAGTTAGTGTTGCTTCAAGTAGGTTTTGCAAAAATCTTCACATAGTTTAAGTAGGGGGAAAATTAACCATTGGATTTCGAACAATTTATTTTTTTCAAATTCTAGTATTCACACTTAGATAAAATAGTACAAGTAAGTGGCCCAAGACCATGCATGAATAGCTAGTTTTATTTTTTCTAGTGTATAAATTGTTTAGCTTAGTTCAATTTTTGCATTAGGAATTGCAGGACTAGGATTGAATTGTCAATTAGAGAAAGTAATCTCTGATACCTTTGCACCCTCTGGTGATCCTAGGTAAGCATATGAATGCTCTATATTTAAAATTCGCCATCTCCCTTTAGTTAGTCACATAGATTAACTAGGAAAATTTGAAAGCGGCCCATTATCTGCACATGTTTTCCATTTGAGCAAGGAACAATATAACATAGTTTAACTAGGGGATTTTTGTAAATGATCACCAATATCCATATGTTCAAACTATGAGCTTTTTCAAGTTATGCTCACACACACTCACCCACTAAGCAAAGGAAGACACCTAAAAGTAACTTAACCAAACTCATTAAATTCTCCCCACAGGGGCCACAAAAGAATTTATAGTTTAAGTTAGGATCAACGGGGTAGGCATCCAATAAACTGTCTTGATCATACGTCATATTGAAACATAGAATTTGTGTATTTAGGGAGCTTCAAATCCACTTATAAGCCCATGGAAAAGAAAACCCAAGCGCAGCAAAGACCCGATTTAAAGGGGGTTAGGCGTAGGCGCAGTGCGTGTAGTATTAATTGGGGCTACCTGACCCAGTTGATACTCGACACTGTTAGCTGAATACCAGGAAGACGAAGACTTGAATGCTCACGTTAGATGGTGGTTCTTAGTGGCCTAAAACTAGGGCATCCTTTACCCTATAGGTTACGGTTCAAGCAAGCGCCAGACCCTCTACCCTTAACTTGGTGGATTCTCTTCGGTTGACTGGGGGTGTCGCCAGCTCTTATAGGACGTTGTGCCAACACTCGAAAGCAATCTTCTCAAGGACCAGTTACTTTTGAGTGTGTCAGGATGCATAGGTCTTCTAGGATTTTGAGTATCATACACAAACAAATAAAAACCAATTTTTTTCTTGATTCATCACATACACTAATTTAAAGGGAAAAATTATTTTATTTTCTCTTTGTTTTATGTAAGTCACCATAATTTTTCTTTGATCATAAACTCTATCCTCTCAAAGTTTTAGAAAACCTAACCTGGTCGACACTCGAATGGTCCCAACAGAACCTCATCGATCCAGGCATATTTTGGACCTCCCCCCATTACAGGGAGGGGTTCAGGTGTTTTTCCATTTAGGCGTCAAAGACGGAACACTGTCACCGTAATTGGTTCGTCCTTTATTGGAGCAACCATAGTTGGGAACCCTAGTCAATCTCCCAACACCACACCACACACCACTCCTCCCTCGACCCCTAGAGGGCAGAGGAGTGCGTCCCATTTGGGAAGCCAACTGAACACACATCAGGGTACGTCAATGAATAACCCTCTTTCTAACCAGAACTTTGTTTCTTCACAAGTTGCAATGGCGTTAACCTCCCAGTCACCCGTCTTAGCTTCGTTGAATCTACCCGATTTAACCAAGCTAACAAATGACCCCATTGCACACAATCCTACATGGCCTCCCATGCCCATGAAGCTCCCTTCGGATATACCAAAATTCGAAGGCAAGTAAGCAGAAGACCCAGGTAATCATGTAATTACCTTTCACCTATGGTGCTCATCAAATAGTATCATTGATGACACTATTCGATTGAGGCTATTTCAACGGACTCTTATGGGAGTATCCTTGAAGTGGTACGTGGAAAAACCCGCTACTTCACATGGAACCTTTAGCGCCATCACTACCATGTTTCTTTGATATTTTCAGTTACTCATTCACCATGATTCGAGAATGGAATTACTGAATCATTTTAGACAAACCCCTGTCGTCCATATCTCTGACCATCTTCATGAATGGAGGCGGCGTTGCAGTTTATGTAAAGCTAAATTCGACGATCGGGTCCTCTTATATTTATTCTTGAAGACTCTAACGAAGGAGATTTAAAAGGATGTGGCGCAGCAAATCCCCACATCCGAAGAGGATCCAATATGTAAAGCCAAAAATCTCGAACTGATTTATATGCAGTCAGGATACATTTACAATATCCTGCCTAATGCCCCGCGTCTTCAAACTTATCAAGAATTTCCAGGCGCGTCGGACTCTACAGACGGGCTAATTGGGTCAATGACCCAAGGTTACCTAGGCAGTAGCATTCAAAACCCCAGTTACACACATAGTTCTACCCAGAACATGTCTCAACCTGGATTTCAAAGTCATCATATGCATCAGCAACATTTGACTAGTAGGGCGCAATCGTATCACCAGGGAGGACCCTATCCTCTGGCTGAGGAGAATGAGTACATAGAAAGAAACATTGACGAAAGAGCTGCCCTCCAACGACTTGGTGCAAACAAGGGACATTGTTATGATCAGTCCCTAGCACACGACCCACCTATGCAAACCAATGCACAGGTAAAATTTGTGCAGCCATCCCAAAACCAACCACACTAGTATAACTAGGAGAACTACTCTCCTAACATGGTAAATAAAAAGTAAAAAAACAAGCCAAAATGGAACCCTGGATAGGGGGGAAGCAACCAATATCGGCCACTGCAATCCCATGCTAGAGGTAACTTGAACAGGAATCAGAACCAAGAGCCAAGCAATGCCTAATGGCAAGGCAAAAGGCAACCTCTGTGAACAAACCATTCTTGTTCGATATGTGGTGAGTACGAGCTCTATACTCACTATTGTCCCGATCTCCCTGAGCTGAAAAAGCTACAGAGTAACCGAGGACAAGGAGGATCTTCCCAGGAACCCACTGTGATGCAAGAACCATTCCCAAACCAAGGGATGATAAGCACTCACCAGCAAAACCCAGACAATTTCAAGAAAAGCAGCCATGAAATCTACATGACTGGGGAATAAATGTTTTTACAAACACGGAATCACCACTACAACACCCCACCAGACACCACTACATTAGGGGCTAGTACTAGTGCGTCAATTGCACGTTTGACCATTTCAAAGATGCCTATAGAACCATTTCCAAAGATGGCAAAGGGACCTAATAGGTGAGCAGGTAACTACTCCAAAGTGGGCCATAATTATAGCATCATTGATGATTTAGCTCAATCACTTGCTATTATGTCAACTCTGGAAGTACTGCAGTCATGCCCAAAATAATGGAAAACCCTAATTTCCATGTTAGGTGCTATCGACCCCGCTGATACAGCTTGATGGCTTTTGACTTAGACAAAGCCACCACTAGGCTTCCTTCCATGGTCGCCTTCCAGATACCAAACACTGTTACCGATGAAATAGGTAACCTGACCTCAAAATGGGAACTCTAGCCCAAAAAGACTCAAAAAACATGAAAAAACACCCCAAAAACAAAAAAAAGTGTATTCCAGAACGCACTTGGTTTTTTTTGAAGGTCAAATTTCAACATTTTATAAAATTATGCTAAAAACAAAATTGTTTCTTGAAAAAAGGATTGAAAAAACACCCTCAAAACAAAACCAGTTGATGTTGGAATAACAAAAAAAAATATTGTGTCATATTTTTGACATTTTTAAAAATAGAAATAACATTTTTTAATTTTTAAAATTCAAACATTAAAAAAAAACTAAAATTTAAGAAAAAAATAAATTTAAAAAATAAAAACATTTTAAAGCTTAAAATTTAAAAATATATAGGAATAAAAAAATAAAAATAAAAACAAAATAAAAATTTTAATTTAAACATTAAAAAAAACCTAAAATTTAAGAAAAAAATTAAAAATTAAAAATTAAAAAAAATTTAAAGATTAAAATTTCAAAATATATAGAAATAAAAAAATAAAATAAAAAACAAAATAAAAATATTAAATTAAAAAGAAAAACAAGTTAAAAAAAGAAATAAATTATAAAAAAATATATATATAGAAATTAAATTTAAAAAAGAAAAAGAAAATGTTTATTAAATTAAAACAAAAAAAAATTAATTTTAAGATATAAAATTAAATTTAAAGAAATATATTAAATTTTAATAAATTTAAAATTAAAAAAAAAAAAAAAATTACATTATTAAATTAAAAGTAAAAAAATGAAAAATTAATTAAAAATAAAAAATGAAAAATTAAATACAATAAAAATATTAAATTTAAAAAAATATATATTAAAAAACAAAAAAAATTTAAAAAATAAATTAAATTTATATTATAAAAAATAATATATATATATATATATATATATATATATATATATATATATATATATATATATATATATATATGTGTGTGTGTGTGTGTGTGTGTATATATATATATAAACTTAAATTAAAAAATATATATATTAGATTTTAGTAAATTTAAAAAAAATGTTAATATTAAAATAACAAATTAAATTTAAAAAAGAAAAATATTAAATTTTAATAATTAAATGAATAAACAAATAAATTTTGAAATAAAAAACAAATTTTAAATATAAAGAAAAAAAACATTGTTAAAATAAAAAGTTAAAAAACTTTAAAAATCAATTAAAAATGAAAAATTGAAAAAATTATATTAAATAAAAAATAAAATAAAAAGCAAATTAATTTTAAAATATTAAGTTTAATTAAAAAAAAAAAATCTAATTTTAAATACACAATTTTAATTGAAATAAAAAAAAATATAAAAATTTTATGTAATTAAAAAAATAATAATAAAAAATTTAAAAATTAAAAAAAAATACAAAATTTATTAAATTTTAAAAAATTAAATGAAAATACTAAACATAAAACTTAATAATAAAAAAAAATATGAAATTTAAAAAAAAATCAATTAAATAAAAAAAAATACAAAATTTAATAAAAATTATTAACAAAATTTAGAAAAAAAAAAAACAAAACAAAAAAGAATAAAATAAAATAAAAAAACAAAAAAATTAAAACAAATTAAATTTCAAATATAAAAACTAATTTAAAAAAAAATAATTTTAAATTTTTTGAATTTAAAAAAAAAATATAAAAAAAAATCAAATTAAAAATAAAAAATTAAAAATTAAAAAAAAAAAGAATTTTTTGATCGTGGTGGCGCAGCCAATCAGTCTCCCGCCAAGGTGGCGGCGGAGGCCGGCCGTTGGGTGGGCGAGGAGGCTACATGCAGCCTCCCCGCATGCCCAGTGGCCGGTCTCCGCCGCCACCTGGGCGGTTGGCCGATTTCGGGAATCGCCCCCCCGCGGCGGGAGGCCGATTATGGGAATCGCCCCCTCCCCACCACGAGAGGGCGATGAGTAAAATTTAGGGAATCGCCGCCCCGCCGCGGGAGGGCGATTCTAGGAATCGCCCTCCCACGGTAGGAGGGCAATTCCTGGAATTGGCCTCCCGCCGCAGGGGGGCGATTCCCGGAATCGGCCCCCCGCCGCGGGAGGGCGATTAGGCTGATTCTGGGAATTGCCCCCCCACCGCGGGAGGGCGATTCCCGGAATCGCCCTCGAATTGCCCTCCCACGGTGGGAATCGCCCTCCCGTGGCCGGAGGGTGATTCCCGGAACTGCCCTCGAATTTCCCTCCCATGGCGGGAGAGCGATTCCTGGAATCGGCCTCCAGCCGCAGGGGGGGGGGATTCCCGGAATCGGCATCCCACCGTGGGGGGGCCAATTTCCGGAATCAGCCTCCCGCCACGGGGGGTCAATTCCCAAAATTGCCCTCCCGCCGCGGGAGGGCGATTCCCGGAATTGGCCTCCTGCCCAAGTGGCGGCGGAGGCCGGCCGCTTGGCGGGTAGGAAGGCTACAGCCTCCCCGCCCCGCGAGCGGGCGCGACTTCCGCCCCGCCTCCCTACCCGAGAGCTGGGTCGTGCAGGCGCCACCACGATCAAAAAATTCTTTTTTTTAATTTTTAATATTTTTTTTTTAATTTGATTTCTTTTTAATTTTATTTTTAAATTAAAAAAATTTTAAATTATTTTTTTTTTTAATTCAAAATTTTTATTTTAAATTTAATTTTTTTTAATTTTTTTTTTTTTTTAATTTTTTTTTTAAATTTAATATTTTAGATTAATTGTTTTTTAAAATTGAAAATTTATTTATTAAATTTATTAAATTTTAATTTAATTTATTTTTTTTTTAATCTTTTAGTTTATTTAGTTTTTCATTTTTAAAATTTATAAATTGTTTCATTTAAAAAAAACAGTTAATTTATGGATATTTGTTTTTTAATTATTTGCACGTGGTTTTTTTCATTTTTTTTTGTTTTTTAAGGATAGTTTTTTTTATTTTAAGTTTCTTTTTCAATTTTAAATTTTGTTTTTTTTTTTAATTTGTTTTTTTTGTTAATTTTAAAATTTGTATTTTTTTTCTTACTATTATTATTTTTTTAATTTTAATTTTTAAATTTAATTTTTTCTTTTTTGTATTTTATTTTTTTTATCTAAATTTTAATTTTTTAATTTAATTTTTTTTTTTAATTTTCTATTTAAATTTTTTTTTTAATTATATGTTTTTTTTTTAATAACTTAGAAAAAAATGTTTTTGATGTTTATTTTTTTATTTTTTTTGGTTAATTTTTGTTTTTTTCTTTAAATTATGTGTTTTTTTTTCAAATTTTGTCATTTCTTTTGATATAATTTTCGAATATTTTTGATTTTTTTTTGTTTTTTTAATTTATTTTTGTTTAAATTTTTTTATTTTTACGAGTTAATTTTGTTTTTTTTACATTTTTATTGGTTTTTTTTATTGTTTTTATATATATTTTTTTATCTAAGTTTTGTGTTTTATTACCAACATGAAAATCACCACTCTAAAAAAAAGGTTGACGCTGCATCAATACGTTTCAAAATTAGCATGAAAATCATTGCTCTAAAAAAAAAAGTTGATGCTGCATCAATACGTTTCAAA
The DNA here is from genome assembly GCA_034641835.2 of Pinus albicaulis. Classification (NCBI taxonomy): domain Eukaryota; kingdom Viridiplantae; phylum Streptophyta; class Pinopsida; order Pinales; family Pinaceae; genus Pinus; species Pinus albicaulis. The sequence continues at coordinate 1,307,158,769 of CM076572.1, forward strand.
ATTAGCACGAAAATCGCTAACATTTTAAAACAAATATTCATACTTCATAAATAAAAATATTAGTGTAAAAAATGTGCACCCCAAAAAAAAAGGGGTGATTCTGCATCACCACTTTTCAAAATCGGGTGCTTTTTATGCTACCAAAAAAAAGTAGGTAACAGTGCGGTTACCTATTTCATCGGTAATAGTGTTACCAGTGTTGTTCCAGAATATCACTATTCATCGATGTGTCATAGATGACGGTGCATCGATATGCATCATGTCGAAAAATATTTGGTAGAAGTTAGGTTCTCCCGAACTAAAACCCTTGGTCATAACGCTTAGAGCATTCAATGGTCATCCCTTGACCCCCGTTGGCGTCTACCAAAATGTCCTGGTCTGCTTAGCTGGAAAGACTGTCCACATAGAAATTGAAGTCTTGGATGCTCAATTGGATTACAACATACTCCTCGGGTGGAGTTACATGTATGCCATGTCCACCATAGCCTCCTCTGTCTTCCGCATTATGATGTTCCTCCATGAGGATCGCATCATTATTGTAGACTAGTTGACACACAGCGAGAAGTGCCCTCTAACCAACATGGATGTAATTCTACCCTATGTAGATATAACCTTGGATGGTCTTTCACGGTACCAAGAATATGGCCCTGGAAAGTTCCAACTGTCGTCCATTCTAGGGTCATTCCTAGGAGATCCTCCCATAGGGGCTCTGGTGTGCATGATGTCCACATCAAGTACTGAGACTAGTCAGGACACATACTCAAGCAGTAACGACACCAAGGCATTGACCACGACAGCCTCTCTAGCCTACGTCGCTTCCCAAACTCCTTTCCTCTACCCCCCAGCTAGTTTTGTCTCCCAGCAGGTTTTGGCAACACTGGTATTACCCAACATATAGTTGGCATTCCCTGTTTGGTACCTCATTCCTCCTTCCGGAACAAGAGCCACCAATGTTACTGCCACAGGGTTAAAGCCCCTCACTCCCGAGGAGCCCCAACCTACCGAAGAAATGGTAGAGACCGCCCCCAAAAAGAAAATTACCATTGCGAAACTAGTGATCAAGGTCAAGAAAACCGCAAATAGAGGAAATAAAATGGTGACCCCCGCCATTCAAAGGGACTCACTAGTCTATGCCACATGTGACGTTATAGGCCACCCTACTCATATATGTCTGGAGCTGAATGAATTAAACCACTCCTCGGCTCCGAAACAGAAATCTCGACACTGCGTTCCCGTAAAAAGGAACATACCACCAAAGGTAAAGGCAAAGTGTTGTGTACCAATGACACATGCACTATCTGCAGCATCTATGGGCACTATACCTATCCTTTCCTAGATATCCCGTGATATAGGGATGCCTTACATGCCATCAACCGATCCTACCAAGAGGATCCCACCGACCAGTCTATCAGAGATGAACCTCGTGTCGTCTTGTACATGTAGGAGGAACAACACTCAGCAGAAAGACAACCATTTGTCTCTCCTCCCCCCAAGCCACCATACACCAAACAGGCACAAGCGAACCTGGTTGCCTCCTCTTGAGTTATCAGGCGCATCGATTACTGCAGATGGCTTGGTCGGGTCCTTCACCCAAGGTCACATAGGTAGTAGTAATTTGTATTAGGGGAGATCCTAGATGGGGGGCAGTAACTGGCAATGCCCCCCCATGATCTCATTCTAGGGGCAACTGCAACTGAAATCAAAACTAGGAGCCAAGTAACAAATCCCAAGGGAAAATTGGAGCTTAGAGTATCTGATCACCAAACCAAAAGCAGCACTGTGATCAGCACTCCATAACAAACAAAGGCGATGCCACACATTCACACTCCTGAAAAAATAAATTTTCAACGTCGATAGGTATGCCCTCTCTCATATTCCTTTGTAAAGCTCATGCCTTTCAATAAGATTTGATAAAGAAGATGCTTTCACTTGAGGTAGTTGTTTTTACAGGAAAATCTTGCAGAATCATTCACAACACCATCTACTAAAAGTCCCAGAGCAGGTATCATTCTACCCCTAGCATGATAGAGTCCCAGTCAACTCTGCATATCTTGACATCATTTCTCCATCAGAAATAAACCATAGGGTCCTCATATCTGACCATGTTTATCATCACCTCACCCTACACATGATAAACATCCGAGTTGGTCGGTAGAGCCTCCATAGCGCTCGTCACCCAAAGTAGACCATATATCACAACAACTATGATGCCATGGCCATACCACTCTAGTATGGGAAGCACCTCGTGCCCCTCCATTCATCATGCATAAAGGTCAAGTTTACCATACAAACTGAAACCCCCTTCCCAGATGACCAGGTTGTACAAGAAGAGAAAACACGCACCTCCACACATCGCATTTGGCCCACCGTACCTCCACCAGCATAATCCCATCTGCGACATTGTTTCATCTGCTTCATCAACCCCACACATGATACCAACCAATGGGACTACCACCCCCAGCAAAACACCTTCATCGCGCCTTCAGCGAGTGAACACTTTCATGTTTTGGGGTACCCGTCTCTGTGCTTTGTACAAACCAAACCTCATTATTTTATTCTTTTGGTAAGTGTACAAAGAGCGCAAACGGTGCACTTTGCCCCTTCACCCTCATATTTCATATTTTCTCCCATGGAAGCAGTCCCTGACCTCCCTTGGTCAGATTACTTCACCCCCACACACGCACCATCATGAAATTCATAGCCAAGTTTACAACTACCCTAGAAGTCCTACAGATTCCAGAGATTTTCCCTTCAGAAATAACTATCACTGCCACCAAGCTGCTAAAGTATACTCCGACCTCGGGCCACTGAATCCCCATCATCACTTTTCAGTCACTTCTCACCAGCATGCCTATGTTAAACCCATCACATCCAGGTCCCTGATGCCTCAAGTCGGCTACCCATGGTTTGGTTAAGGCTTCCCTTTTGTCGACCTCAACACCTCTTTTCCAGAAAGGAAGCGGTACCTTGGATCACCCCTCCCCATGCAAAGGGGTATCCTCGGGTGGCACTGTGGGAAACATCATTGTCCACAGATGTCATCGATCCTCCTGAAATTTGACTATGACAACAGTTTTCATGTCAAGATGGTATCATACCTTAAAACCATTTCACTTTGATCAGATCTTTCGAAGTCCCATGCCTCCATTAGCGTCTCTGTCAACAATGCTTACATGGGAAGGTCCCAGCCAACACCTATGCGTACATTGCGCAAATATATGCCATACCCATTTTACGCATATGGGTACAACATTCCACCTATCGTTAAAGAAAAAATGCCCCATAGGGTGTCCGCAGTCGTCATCAACAACCACTAGCATCACTACCATAGTAGTGACGCAGACAGCACATGTATCTATCAATTTTGTTTAACTAGCTATAGCATCACGAGCATGGGACGTGCTCACCTCGTTGAAATTTTGCATATATGTTGTATATTTTATTTGCCTGCAGGGATCCCTTAGGCCATGGTTATCTTGGAAACGGTGCATGGTGTTGTCAATTCCAAGATTCACGTAGGTCTCCCTCTCTCTCTCTACTCACGATAGAGAAAAAAAAAAAACTATAATGTATTTCAGCTATACAGTCCTTCCTAGACCTAACACATTAGGGGGCAACTGTTAACACTGGAAGATAGTACAGTAGAAGATGACATTAATTAATGTCAGGCCAAAGGATTTACAGGGCAGGAAGACATTATGGAATCAAGAAAGTATTTAAAATCTCTAAGGTTTTGAGAAAATTAAATTTGAACTAGTCTTAAAATCCTTATTGCGCGCTTTATCCTTCGAGAAGAGTGCCTTATGTGCTCCTTTTTTCCTGATAAGTGCGCATTCTTGAAAATGGAATAATTTTGCTTTCCAGGACCACACAAAGAAAAGGACGAGTTTCTCCTTACATGAAGCCACCTAAGGATAGCCACTAGCACCTCCTGAGACATTATGTGAGCACACAAAGGAATATTTGGAGCACACAATGGAATCATACCTCTCCCTTGGGTCACCATCCATCATGTACCAATAAAGGGAAGGAGGATTTTAAATCCCCTATATAAAGCCACCAAGAGATGAAGAATGGGTGACCGAATTGTTATACTGGCCAAAATGGCTTAAGAAATACCTGTAGTGTGTGACCTAGAGCTGGAGATAGAGGGAACTTGATTGTCTCCATCACAGCGGAGAGAGAGGGAGACTGCATCAGAGGGAGAGCTTGGAAAAACAAAATCCTTGCATCGGGACCTAGAACCATTATCTAGGGGCTCGTTGGTAAGTGGGTAAAATTTCTTCTCCATATCAAACATTGAATAAGAAGAGGCCTAGAGCCATCGTTTGCATTATTGTCGTTTTGACTCTCTTCAATAGCTTCTATATATTTGTGTTTTAGTTTTAGTTTAATTTGAGCATACATTTGCATACTTTTTCCTCTAGATTGTATGTTTTTGAGCTCCACCACTTTCTGCCTGTTACCAATAGTTTATAGGGGTATAACACACCCCTTAAACTGGTGTGATTTCGTACACCCATGTGTCAAATCCACCACAACAGGATTGGCGACTCCACTGATGTTTTACAAGTTTATGTGGTTTCGCCATCTCTTGCAGGAGACCTTTTTCTACGCTGGAGAGTGGAGCTGATAGTCCTATGATCCATCTTGTAGTCCCTAGATTCACTTTGAGTGACAGACTGAATAAGGTCAGCTCCTAATATTTTTTACTTACAGGAATTTTCGCGCAGGTTTTCCTCACAGACGCACAGGGCGCGCATTCAAGGCTGACCTGCGCGCAAGAAAGTGCACCTGTCAGGGCCTTTTGCATGCAATTTATAGAATGAGATTTTTCTCCCTATATTCTGCAATTTTCTGCTTGTAGTGTGTTGGGAAGCCCCTAATGTATCTCCCATCACTTGTGTCGATACCCCACAGCTTGTGAGAACTTACTTTTAGCTGCCTTATGTAGGCTTAGAGTTAGTGTTGCTTCAAGTAGTTTTTTGAAAAATTCTTCACATAGTTTAAGTAGGGGGGAAATTAACCATTGCATTCCAAACGATTTATGTTTTTCAAATTCTAGTATTCATAGTTAGATAAAATAGTTCAAGTAAGTGACCTAGGACCACGCATGCACAGCTAGTTTTATTTTTTCTAGTGTAGAAATTGTTTAGTTTAGTTCAATTTTTGCATTAGGAATTATGGGACTAGGATTGAATTGTCGATTAGAGAAAGTAATATTTTCTACCTTTGCACCCTCCAGTGATCCTAGGTAAGCATATGAGCGTTCTATATTTACAATTCGCCATCTCCCTTTAGTTAGTCACATAGATTAATTAGGAAAATTTGAAAGTGGCCCATTATCCGCACATGTTTTCCATTTGAGCCATGAACAATATAACATAGTTTAACAAGGGGATTTTTGTAAAGGATCATCAATATCCATATGTTAAAAATATGAGCTTTTTCACCTTATTCTCACACAAACTCACCCACTAAGAAAAGGAATACACCTAAAGCTAACTTAACCAAACTCACTAAATTCTCCCCATAGGGGCCACAAAAGAATTTATAATTTAAGTTAGGATTAACGGGGTAGGCATCCAATTAGCCACCTTGATCATACTTCATATTGAAACATAGAAGTTGTGTATTTAGGGAGCTTCAAATATACCTATCAGCCCATGGCAAAGAAACCTGAGCATGGCAGAGACCCGATTCAGAGGGGGTTAGGCTTAGGTGCAGTGTGTGCGGTATCAGTTGGGGCTACCTGACCCGACTGATACTCGGTATTGTTAGTTGACTACCAAGAAGCCCAAGACTCGAATGCTAACGTGGGATGGTGGTTCTTAAGGGCCAAAAAATAGGGCATACTTTACCCTATAGGTGATGGTGCGGGTAAGTGCCAGACCCTCTACCCTTACATCGGTGGATTCTCTTCAGCTGACTGGAGTTATCACCAGCTCTTACGGGATGTTGTGCCAGCGCTCGCAAGAAATATTCTCAAGGCCCAGTCACCTTTTAATGTGTGAGGACGCATAGGTCTTATAGGATTTTGAGTATCATACCGAAACGAACAAAAACCACTTTTTTTCTTGATTGATCACATAGATTAATTTAAAGGTAAAATTTATTTTATTTTCGCTTTGTTTTATGTATGTGCCCATAAATTTTCTTTGATCATAAAATCTATTCTCTCAAATTTTTCCAAAACCTAACTTGTTCGACTCCCGAATGGTCCCGATGGATCCTCGTCGATCCAGGCGTCTTTTGGACCTCCCCCCATTACAGGGAGGGGTTCCAAGTCTTTCGCCATTTAGGCATCAAAGACAAAACACTGTCACCATCATTGGTTCGTCCTTTATTGGAGCAACCATAGTTGGGAACCCTAGTCGGTCTCCCAACACTACACTACACACCACTTCTCCCTTGACTCCTAGGGGGTAGAGGAGTGCGTCTGATTCAGGAAGCCAGCTGAGCACACATTAGCGTACGTCACGGACTAACCTGCGTTCTAACCAGAACTTTGTGTCTTCACACGTTGCAATGGCATCAACCTCCCAGTCACCCTTCTTAGCTTCGTTGACTCTACCTGATCTAACCAAGCTAATGAATGACCCCATCGCACACGATCCTACATGGCCTCCCATGCCCATGAAGCTCCCTTTGGATATACCAAAATTCAAAGACATGCAAGCGAAAGACCCAGGTAATCATGTAATTACCTTTCACCTATGGTGCTCATCGAATAGTATCATTGATGACACTATTTGATTGAGGCTATTTCAACGCACTCTGACAGGAGTAGTCGTGAAGTGGTATGTGTAGAAACCCCCTGCTTCCCATGAAACCTTTACCGCCCTCACTACCGCATTCCTCACATATTTTCAGTTACCCATTCACCATGATTCGAGAATGGAATTACTGACTCATTTTAGAAAAACCCCCGCCGTCCATATCTCTGACCATCTTCATGAATGGAGGCAGCGTCACAGTTTATGTAAAGATAAACTCGACGATTGGGTCCTCTTAGATTCATTCTTGAAAACTCTAAAGGTGGAGATTTCAAAGGATGTGGCGTAGAAAAACCCTACATCCGAAGAGGATGCAATCAATAAAAACTAGAAGCTCGAACTGATTTATACGCAGTTAGGATACATTTACAACATCCTGCCTAGCGCCCTGCACCTTTAAACTTATAAAGAATTTCCAAGTGCGTCGAAATCTACAGAAGGGCTAATTGTGTCAGTGACCCAAGGTTACCTAGGTAGCAGTAGTCAAAACCCAGGTTACACACATATTTCTACCCAAAACATGTCTCAACCCGAATTTCAAAGTCATCATATGCCTCAGCAACATCTCACCAGTAGGGCACAAGCGTATCTCTAGGGAGGACCTATCCTCTGGCTGAGGGGACCTAGTACGCAGAAAGAAACATTGATGAAAGAGCTCCCCTCCAACGGCCAGGTGCAAACAAGGGACATCGTTATGCTTAGTCCCCAGCACACAACCCACCTATGCAAACTAACGCACAGGTGAACTTTGTGCAGTCTTTCCAAAATGAAACACACCAACATAACGAGGAGAACTACTCTCCTACGTGGTTAAGAAAAAGTAGAAAAACAAGCCAAAAGGGAACCTTGGACAGGGGGGCAGCAACCAACAGTGCCCACCGTGATCCCAGGCTTGAGGTAACTCCAACAAGAATCAGAACTAGGAGCCAAGCAATGCCCAACGACAATGAAAAAGGAAACCTCTACGAACAAACCATTCTTGTTCGATATGTGGTGAGTACGGGCACTATACCCACCACTATCCCGATCTCCCTGAGATGAAAAAGTTGTAGAGTAACCGAGGATAAGGAGGATCTTCCCAGCAACCCATTGTGATGCAAGAACCATTCCCAAACGAAGGGACAGTAAGCACTCACAAGAAAAACCCAGACAATTCCGAGAAAAGTAGCCATGAAATCTACATGACTGGTGAAGAAATTTTTTCCAAACACGGAATTGCAACTATGACACCCCACCAGACACCACTACGTCGGGGGGTAGTAGTATTGTACCAACTGCACCTTTGACCATTTCAAATATGCCTATACAACCATTTCCAAATATGGCAAAGGGACCTAATAGGTGAGCAGGTAAATAATCCAAAGCAGCGCATAATTATAGCATCATGGATGATTTAGCTCAATAACTTGTTGCGATGTCGGCTTTGGAAGTATTGCAGTCATGCCAAAAACAATGAAAAGCCATAATTTTTGCATTAGGTGCTATCGACCCTGCCGATACATGCCTAATGGCTTTTGACATAGACAAAGCCACCCCTAGGCTTCCTTCCATGGTTACCTTCCAGATACCAGTGTCGGTCAAGAATATCACTATTCACCAATGTGTTATAGACAAGGATGCATCGACATGCATCATGTTGAAAAATGTTTGGCAGAAGTTGGGTTCTCCCGAGCTAAAACCCTAGGTAATAATGCTTCGAGCATACGATGGTCGTCCCTCGACCCCCATCAACCCTGCCAAAATGTCCTGGTCTACTTAGCCGGAAAGACGGTCCACATAGACATTGAAGTCTTGGACGCTCACTTGGATTACAACATACTCCTCGGGTGGAGTTATATGTACGCCATGTTGGCCATAGCCTCCTCCGTCTTCCCAATTATGATGTTCCCCCACGAGGATCGCATCATTACTGTAGACCAACTGACACACAACGAGAAGCGCCCTCTAACCAACACGGATGTAATTCTACCTATGTAGATACAACCTCGGATGGGCTTTAATGGTACCAAAAATATGGCCCTAGCTAGTTCAAACCGTCGTTCGTTCTAGGGTCATTCCTAGGAGATCCTCCAATTATCCCCGAGGCATCGCCTGATGTCACAGGGGCTCTGGTGTGCATGATGTCCACATCAAGCATCGATACTAGTCAGGACATGAACTCAAGCAGTAACGACACCGAGGCATCGGCCATGACAGCCTCTTTAACATGTGCCGCTTCCCAAACCCCTTTCCTCTACCCCCCAGCTGGCTTCATTTCCCAGCAGGTTTTGGAAACATTGGTTTTACCCAAAATATCGTTGGTATTCCTTGTTTGGTACCTTGTCCCCACTTCCAGAACATGGGCCACCAACATTATTGCCACAGGGTTAAAGCCCCTCAGCCCCGAGGAGCCTCAACCAACCCAAGAAATGGTTGAGACCGCCCCTGCAAAGGAAGTTCCCATTACAAAACTGGTTATCACAGCCAAGAAAACCACAAATAGAGAAAAGAAGATGGTGACCCCTTCCATTCAAAGGGAATCACCAGTCTACGCCATATGCGATGTTATAAGCCACCCTACCCACATATGTAGGGAGTTGGATGAATTAAAACCACTCCTTGGCTCCAAAACAGACATCTCGATGTCGCGTTCTCGTAAAAAGGAACTATGACCAAAGGTAAAGGCAAAGTGTTGCGTACCAATCATGCATGCGCTATCTGAAGCATTTATGAGCACTTTACCTATCATTGCATAGAGATCCTGTGATATAGGGATGCCTTACACGCCATTGAGTGATCCTACCAAGAGGATCCCACCGACCAATCTATCGGAGATGAAACTCGTGTCATCCTATACATGCAGGAGGAACGACACTCACCAAAAAGGCAACCATTTGTCTCTCCTCCCTCCAAGCCACCATACACCAACCAGTGACAAGGGAACCTGGGTGCCCCATCCTCCTCAGTTATCAGACGCATCGATTACTGTAGATGGCTTGGTCAGGTCTTTGACCCAAGGTCATCTAGGCAGGAGTAATTTGTATTTGGGGAGATCCTGGATGGGGGCAATAACTGGAAATGCTCCCCGATGATCTTAGTCTAGGGGCAACCACAACTGAAATCAAAACTAGGAGCCAAGTAACAACTCCCAAGGGAAAACTGGGGCTTAGAGTATCTGATCACCAAACCGAAAGCAACACTGTGATCAGCACTCCATAATGAAAAGAGGTGATGCCACACATTCACACTCCTAAAAAAATAAATTTCCAGTGCCGGCAGGTATGCCCTTTCTCATCTTCCTTTGTAAAGCTCATGCCTTTCAATAAGTTTTGATAAAGAAGATGTTTTCACTTGAGGTAGTTATTTTTGCAGGAAAATCTCGTAGAACCATTCACAACACCATCTACTGAAAGTCCCAGAGCATGTATCATTCTACCCCCTGCATGATAGAGTCCCAATCAACTCTACATATCTTGACATCATTTCTCCATCAGGAATAGACCATAGGGTCCTCATATCTAACCATGTTTATCATCACCTCACCCTGCACATGATAAACATCCGCATTGGTTGGTAGAGCCTCCCCTCCATGGTGCTCGTCACCCAAAGTAGACCATATATCACAAAAATAGTGACGCCATGGCCATACCACTCCAGTTCGGGAAGCACCTCGTGCCCGTCCATTCATCATGCATAAAGGTCAAGTTTACCATACAAAATGAAACCCCCTTCCCGGACGACCAGGTTGTACAAGAAGAGAAAACACGCACCTCTGCACATCGCATTTGGCCCACCGTACCTCCACCAACATAATCCCATATGTGACATTGTTTCATCCACTTCATCAACCCCCCACATGATACCAACCAATGGGACCTGCACCCCAAGCAAAACACCTTCCTCATGCCTTCGGTGAGTGAATAATTTCATGTTTTAAGGTACCCGTATCTGTGTTTTGTACAAACCAAACCTCATTATTTTATTCTTTTGGTAAGTGTAAAAATACTGCAAACGATGCACTTCACCCCTTCACCCTCATATTTCATCTTTTCTCCCATGGAAAAAGTCCTTGACCTCCCTTGTTCGGATTATTTCACCCCCACACATGCACCATCATGACATTCATAGTTAGGTTTACACCCGCCCTAGAAGTCTTACCGACTCCAGGGATTTTCCCTTCAGAAATAACTATGACTTTCGCTAAAGTATACTCTAATCTCGGGTCACTGAATCCCCATCATCATTTTTCAGTCACTTCTCACCAACATGCCTATGTTAAACCCATCACATCCAGGTTCCCGATGCCTCAGGTCGGTGACCCATGGTTCGGTTAAGGTTTCCCTTTTGTCGAGCTCGCCACCTCTTTTCCAGAAAGGAAGCGTTACCTTGGATCACCCCTCCCCATGCAAAGGGGTATCTTCGGGTGGCACTGTGGGATACATCACTGTCCACATATGTCATAGATCCTCCTAACATTCGACTACGACAAAATCTTTCATGTCAAGATGGTATCGTACCTTACAACAATTGCACTTTGATGAGATCCATCAAAGACCCGTGCCTCCATAAGTGTCTCTGTCAACAATGCTTACATGGGAAGGTCCCAGCCAACACCTATGTGTACATTAAGAAACTATATGACATACCAATTTTATGCATATGGGTACCACATTCCACCTATTATCAAAGAAAAAATGCCCTGGAGGGCGTCAACAGTCGTCGTCAACAACTACGAGCATCACTACCATAGTAGTGACGCAGACAACACATGTATCTATCAATTTTTTTTAACTATCCATAACATCATGAGCATGGGACATGCCCGCCTCGTTGAAATTTTGCATATATGTTGTATATTCTATTTTCTTGCAGGGATCCTTTAGGCCATGGTCATATCAGAAACAGTGTAGGGTGTTATCAATTCCAAGATTCACGCAGGTCTCTCTCTCTCTCTCTCTATGCACGATACATAAAATAAACTATAATGTATTTTGGCTATACAGTCCTTCCTAGCACTCACACATTAGGGGGAAAATGTTAACATTGGAAAATAATACAGCAGATGAACATTAATTAATGTCAGGCCAAAGGATTTATAGGTTAGGAAGACATTGTGGAATCAAGAAATTATTTAAAATCTCTAAGGCTTTGAGAAAATCAAATTAAAATAGTCTTAAAATGCTTATTGTGCACTTTATCCTTCGAGAAGACCGCCTTCTACACACCTTTTTTCCCAAAAAGTGTGCATTCCTGAAAATGGAAAAATGTTGCTTTCCGGGACCACACAAAGCAAAGGACGAGTTTCTCCTTACATGAAGCTGCCTAAGGAAAACCACCAGTGCCTCCTTAGATATTATGTGAGCACAAAAAGAAATATTTGGATCACACAATTGAATCATACCTCTCCCTCGGGTCACCATCCATCATGTACCAAGGGAGGGAAGGAGGATTTGAAATCCCCTATATAAAGCCACCAAGAGATGAAGAATGGGTGATCACATTGTTATGCTAGCCAGAATTGTCCAAGAAATACCAGCAGTGTGTGGCCTGGAGCTAGAGATAGAGGGGACTCGATTGCTGGCCACCCAACAATCTTATTCCATCACAACAGAGAAAGAGGGAGACTACATCAGAGGTAGAGCTTGGAAAAACAACATCCTTGCATCGGGACCTAGAACCATTGTCTAGAGGCCCTCTGGCAAGTGGGTAAAATTTCTTCTCCATATCAAACATTTAATAAGAAGAGGCCTAGAGCCATCATTTGCATTATTATCGTTTTGACTCTCTTCAATAGCTTCTATATATTTTTGTTTTAGTTTTAATTTAATTTGAGCATACATTTGCATACTTTTTCCTCTAGATTGTATGCTTTTGAGCTCCACCACTTTCTACATGTTACCAATAGTTTATAGGGGTAGACCACAACCCTTAAATTGGTGCGATTTTGTACACCTGTGCGTAAAATCCACCACAACAGGCATCACTTGTGATTAACTAATGCTATGGAAATTGGAAAATTTATTCATAAAGGAAAAGTGGAAATAATTGACATCTTATTTATGAAATAAAGGAAAATAAGAGAAAAGGGAGATTAAGAGTCACATATTTGCATGAGGGAAATTGAGGGAAAAATAAAAGAAAATGAAGAAAATAGAGGCGTGAATGATAGCAAGGATTTTGAGGATCAACTCACAGTTTTTTTTTTTTTTTTTTTTCAGTTCTGGATTAGTCTTTTAACAATGTTTTGTTGACCTCTCTTCCATTCTCTCATTATCTCATAATCTTGCACACTTATATTATTCTTAGAGCATGATTCGAAGACTCTAGCTTTCGCTTGGATTGGGGAAATAATGAAAAATAAAGCAAGGAAGTATGTTGCATGTATGATACCTTTGTTTATTTTTTAGATTCATGGTATATGCATGTGATTATCTGGTTATGAGTTGTCATTGGCATAAAAGTTTTCCTGGATTAACAATGGTTTGAACCTTTCCTTTCCATTTCCTGGATAGCCATGGTGTTGTGGATTTTTCCACTTCATTATTTTATGATTAGTGCTCATGTTATTTATGGTTGTGGGTTGTAAAAAACACTTTGTAAACCATGTAACAACTTGGGTTGAGTTACTAGTTCTGGAGTCTAGGTTGGGACAAATGCTTGGAGCCCTTGGTAGGTTGAGTTACTAGTCCTTGGATCCAGGTTGGAAAAATGCTCTAGAGCTTTGCAAGGCTATTGGTTGAGTTACTATTTCCTGGAGCCCTATAAAAATTGCGTAGAGATTGATTTAGTTGGTGATTAGTGATTTAAAACCATAGTGTTGGAATTAATGTGGCTGAGGGTTGAGGTGGTTTGGCCCCTAGAAGCCCCAGTTGGTTTTTCCTTGGTTCAGTCCATGATATCCCACATTCATGCTTGGAATATGGTGTAGTGGTGATTCGATGAAAGAGATATTGATTCAACCCAATATATGTTTGGGTGGTATATGGAAGTTCCGGACTTGGTTAGTATTTTCACATATTAATGAGTTGTTATTCTACTATGATTCATGAATACTTGTAGTGATTATATTGGTGATATTCTAGTTGAGTTCCGATGGTTCCTATGATGGTTATTTTATGGTTATATGTTGGTTATATGATGTGTACCATCTAAGGCTCTTGTCATGAATTTTTTAGTTATTGATTGGTTGATGAATGTATAGACTAATAAGTGTTGTTGCAACTATGTGGAGACGACATATATCTTTCTTAGTTCTTAGATGAACCTTAGATTCTTATGATATTATATGCACTCATGACCTATGGCTTACATGATTTTTGTGTGTTTGAAAAGAATTATAGTGTGTTTTAGGTAGTCTAGGTAAAGTTTCTGAGTTGAGATTGAATGCTTAGATTTTTTTCCATGTTAATTATGATTCTAGAAATTTTAAACAAGTTCTCGGTAGTGGTCTAGAGGTAGACCTGAAAAGGTGGCACACTTTTTGGAACCACATGCTCAAAAAAGATGATTTTTGGTCATAATCACTGGCATCTAGGCTTATAAGTGCGATTATAGCCTGATAACTGCATGCATGTCATGTTGTGGGTGTAGTTGTGAGCCCAGAGAAAATAAAAATGGTTCTAGTTTAGGGTTTGGTCACCTAGGGTGGGTTTTCAACCTCTAAGTAACCTATAGCCCTGTAGGATGTCAGGATGTGGTCACTTTTTCAGACCCACTTCCTTAACTGGAACTAGGAGGCCGGGTCATGTCATAGTAACTCTTTGTTGTTGAAAATGGCACCAATAAAGATTCTAATTTAAGTTTCCATTGAATTAAATTGAAAGAAAATTGTAATTCCACATCACATGACAACTTGTACGAGTTAAATAAGTTAGTTTGACTTAGTTGGTTCATTTAATTCGAGTTGAGGGTCTAAATTGAGCCATGTAGAGTGGTCCCTACTTGTAGGAGCCTTGATTGAGTTTATTTTGAGTTTTAATTAATTAATTCAGTTTAACTGAGTTAAAGTTAGTTAAACTAGTTCCAACTGTTGGAGGAACTAGTAGGTGGTCAGGAAGTTGGGTGTTGCTTCATGTGTTCAACCAGTTAACTAATGATTCACTCATAAATAACTCATCCATGTCATATCTAAGAGCTACCCAATTGAGATTGGATTTCAAGGGCAATGTACTATTAGTTGTATAATTATCTAAATTATATAGGTGGTGCATGCAGTCTAAACAAGGCCTATGATGTATTTTTTATTTTTGGATGAGGATTTCCCTAATTAATAGGGGATAATTCCGAAAGAAACAAAACAAGGAAATAGGGAATTGGGCAAGAAAAAATTTGGTTAAGTATTGGCCTAGGCTTGTCTAGGAAGAAGTGAGACAAATAGAGATAGTGCAAGAAGAGATAAGGAAAAACAGAAGATATGGAACCTCATCCAATCATGATGATGAGGATAAATGTGGCTTGGTTGGTGTTATTCCATGAGTTAACTCCAAGAAAACTGAATTTATTTGAATTAAAGGATGCACACAAATATATGCATGGAGGGTGAGGTTATTGGGATTCATCTCCCAGTTTCTCTTCATCTTCCGCCTCTCCTTATTTTCTGTTTACACAATTTTACAATCTCACCCAATCCCTAGGATTAGGTGTCAAAATTCCCCCCCTAATCTGAAGGGATGTTGGTGAGTCCAAGCATCATTCTAAATATTTCTAACTTTTCTCTTCCAAGCGCTTTGGTGAATATGTATGCAATATGCTCATTTTTGGAACAATGGTGTAGATGGATTGTCTTGGCCTCAACATGATGTCAAATTAGATGATATTTTGTATTGATTTGCTTCGTTAGATCATGGAACTTTGGGTTCTTGACCAACTTTATTGCAAAAGTTGTGTCAATAATGAGTGGATTTGAATGCTCTTGTTTCATATATTCTAGAATTTTCCTGAGCCACACAATTTCCTTTGTTTCTTCAACTGCTTCAACATATTTTTCCACAGTTGTGGAATCAACTAGAACTGATTGTTTGTGTGATCTCTAGGATACAACTCCTGATCCAAGACTCATAGTATAACCTGAAGTAGATACCCCAATTTCTTTGTCTCCATCAAAGTTTAAATCAGAGTATCCAATCAAGCTGAAGTCACTCACCTATGTATATGTTGGAGTGGGGTCCCCTAAGGAACAAGTTGCAGAGACAATTTTGTATGATTTTATATGTGGGCACTACACAAATAGAGTTAAGGGACTTTGAGGCAAGTCAAAGTCCCCAATTTGGATGTAAATGGGCTTGAATGTAAACTATGGGCCTCAAACCATGGTTTGAGACCATAGTATCTACGTGGTAGGCATATATAAATAGATAGATTATGCCTAAGCTAAATAGTGATATCTATGTTATGAGATATTGATGTTCTAATAATTTTATGTGTCTGTAAGGGTATTGGGTTGGGTTAAGAGGCTCATGGTGGCTGTGTGTGTGGAGACCTAGTCCTAGTTGTGTGCATGGAAGGGTTTTTAAGGGTTTTGTAAGGGATTTTGAAAGAAAAATTGATGTATTGATAGATCTGAAAGATAATAGAAAGAATAGTTTTGGGGAAGTTCACTTTGTTATGAATCTGCGTTTCTTACTATTTATGCTCTGTGAAGATCACATTGTTTTTTTACTTGTTAATTATTGCGCAAGGGTATCTAATCTGATTATGCATGATTATTGATGATTAATATATTTATTAATTTTTTAAATTGGTTAAGATCCAGATCGAATTCTATTATTTTTATCTTCGCTGAAGCAAACATCAATTCAATGTTATTTTTTTACTGATCGTGCATTATCCATGAGTATGTTATATATGTCATTTTCTACATCTACTCAAGTTCACATTGGGTTTTGCTAATGCCCACTTCATTAGCTTCTCCCTCAAGGTGAAGAAACTTGGTTCGAACACCCCCCCCATAACACATCGGGTGAGACCTTGGTCTACGCAAACAAATCACTGCCGAAAGGGGTAGTAGTTGATGGGTTTGTTGGTTTATCCATAAAATTTGAACCTGGGTTAGGACCCCTCAATCCGACCATATACTTGAGTCCAAATTCTTGAGTCCCTTTTAATTACTTTAGAACTCTTTTTGCAACAGACCGATGTCCCTCACAAGGTTTTTGCATAAACTTAGAGAGGATTCCAAAAAAAAATGAAATGTATGGTCTGGTAGTAGTTATGCACTTGATACTTCCTACAAATTTTCTATACTTTGTTGCATCCTAAAATTATTTTCCTTCAATGGATTTAAGCTTCAAGTTATTTTCCATTGGAGTAGTCAAAGGACTGCACTCAACCATGCCAAACCTGTTCAATAGATCTCCAATGTACTTCTTCTAAGATAGGAATATAAACTTAGGATGTCGAGTTAATTCAATACCAAGATAGTAGTGAACATATCCCAAATCATTCATTTCAAAACCTTTCCTCAATTCCTTCTTTATGGATGCAATATAGCTCTCATTGTTCCCTGTTATCAAAATATCATCTACATACACCACAAGATATACAAATTTTTTTCCAACTTTCTTGACAAACAAAGTTGCATCATCAAGATCATAATGTTTGAAGTAAATTTTCAGAATATGATCAGTTAACTTCTCATACCAGGATTACAGTGCTTTCTTGAGGCCATAAAAGGATTTCAAAAGCTTTCATATTTTATGTTCTTGGTCCTTCACAACAAATCCTTCTGGATGGGACATAAAAATATTCTCCTTTAGATCTCCATTCCAGAACACATTTTTTACATCCATCTTGTTATCACTCAAAAAATTCAAAACATCATTTTGACAAGGTTACATAGGTTCATGGGTCAAAATAGGGTTTTAGGAGTCATTTTAAGTTTTATCAAGGGAAGTATTAGATTTTTTATAGTTTAAGATTACCCTAAGGTTTAAACAAACTCATTTTTAAATCCTTCATGTCAAAACATTCATCATTTTCCATTTCATTTCATTTCCTAAATTTTTTGTACCAAAATTGCCTAATTAGCCAAGAAGCCACAATTTCGTAGCGCATTACACTATAAAAAGTCACTTTGTGCTATGAAAGCGCCGATAGTTTCGTAGTGCAAACAGTAAAATTTACACTATAGTCACGACGAAAGCATGGTTATGTACTTGTCTTGTCAATCGAGTTGTTAACTGTCAGAAACCATTGGGAAAGGGTAAGTTAGATGTCTGTTGAGTCATGGAATGATGAAATCAAAGTACATACCCACGTTTGCAGTCATCATGTTTAGTTTAGGGAATGAATAAGGTACCATTTCAGTCATGAGAGGACATTTAAATTTCAAATCTTTTCCTAATTACTCATTCTTATTTATTTTTTCCTCCATACGTAATATTTGAGCTCTGGAGCATTATTGTATTGAGCCAAAATTCTTGATGGTTATTTCAAAGGGTTTACTACATCCATATCAAGTGAGGCTGAGGGGTTCTCTGAAGAACTATGGCAGAGGAAAGAAAAATACACAGAGGAGGAAAATGCTTAAGACATGAACCTCAAGACATGAAAGCAATAATTGAAGACCCAGCAGTAATGGAAGCATTCAGAAGAGTAGGTTGTCTACAATTTTGTGAGAAATTTCAGGGCTGTCATACACAGGTATCTAAGGAATTTTCTTTGAATTTCAATGGAACAGCCACTAAAGTGGGAATGCTAAATTTTTCTATTACACCAAAATTCATTGCTACTGTTATAGAAATTCCAATAGGTCAAGAATCCCGGTTCAAAGGATTCAAAATTAACATGGAGTAGTGTAAATATTTCATGGAGCCTGAGAACATTGAGATGGATCTCAAAAATGTTGTTCCAAGAAGCTGCATCAAAGATAATTATGAAAAATTTCTGCTCATCATCCAAAAATAGTTTACCTGTGAAGGCAGATATCACAAAGTTTACTCATACCATTTCAAATTACTTTTGCACTTCACTTGTAAAATTTCCCTTGACTTACCTTTTTATCTACATAGAATTATTTCAAAGATGGCTGGTAAGGTTCAGGAAAAGTCTGAGGGGAGTGAGACATCATTGTTTCATCATGGCTTAATGAATTTACTGTTTTTAGATGAAACTCAAACGTTAGGCAGAGATTGGTCCTCATTCTTGTTTGTTAATGGTTTTGATTTGGATACTCTAACTCCTGCAAAAAACCCTAAACCTAAGAAAGTCTCATCACCACTAGTAGTAGAACAGAAAAAACCTTTGGTTGTAAAACCAAAATAACATGCAAGATTAAAGCCAAGTAATAAAACTGAGAAAAAGTCAGAGCAAGTGAGAGTCTTGACATACCAGCTCCCCTATCTGTAGAATAGAAATAAAAGGTAGTCAAACATGTAAAACAAGAACAAGTTGTTAGCAAACAAGGGACCAAAATAATGACTAGAAGCCAAACAATGGTTTTGGAAGAAAAGACAGTGGCTACAGAAGACAGAGCAGTAACAAAGGGAAATCTGGAGGATATTCCTCATGCCATTGACATAGGGGAAACACCTATTGTCCAAACTGAATTCATAGGAGAAGATGGGAAGAAGTTGAAAAAGGCCAAGTCTACAAAGAGATTAGAGTTTGAGGGAGAAGATGCAGGTTTCATTTTCCAAGCAAGAAAGCCTATGAAAAGGCATGCTAGGAGATTGATGGAGAGCAGAAAAGAAGTCCAAATACCCACTGAGATAGTCCAATCACCTAAGGATATTATTGAACTTTCATCACCCATAGTAAGGACACAGTCAACAAATTAAAAAGGGGAAAAGGGAAAGTAATAGAAAAAACATAGTTGCAGCTCCTTGAGGAAAAGTTGAAATTGGCGAATTAGGAAATTGCTATCATGAAAAAGGAAGCTAGGAAACACAGTGTTGAGAAAATGAAATTTGAAAATATGAAGGCAATTTAGGAAGAATAGGTTGATATTGTTTCTAAAGACTTAGAAAATACACATCATTTTGTCAAGTGGGAAGTTCTAGAAAGATTAGAATCCAAACATGTAGGAAAGACGAACACTCATCTGAGAGCCAACAAAAAAAGTCTTAAATACAAGGTGAAAGACTTACAAGAGAAACTTGAGCTAATTCATGATGAACTGCAGAGCAAAGGTATCAAAATGATAGTGATTGAAGAACCATTAGGCCAACCAATTGTAAATGAAAAAGAAATGCCTCAAGGAGCTTAAAATGAAGTTGGTTTATGGTTAATGGATGATGAAGACATATTAGCTAGAATTTTTTTCCACTCAAAGGTTTCAGTTTTGAAATTTATGCAAAAATTTTCATTTTCAGCAGTTCCGTAGTGCCTGTAGGCTTGAAAAGCAGTACAATGCTATGAAACTACTGTAGTTGCATTTTTTTCTTCCTGGTTAGTTTTTTAGGGTATTAAGGGCTGAAAATTCTATGATACATGTTAACATATGATAAAACTAATGCAAAAGGAAAGAGTTGGAATTTTTGAAGATAAAGGCTTGTAAGGCAGCGCTACAAAAAGCGCTACGAAACTGCGTTATTTTCGTAGCACAATGCATTACATCCTTTTGAGCAGCTTTTGAAGCAGTTTTTGGACAATTGGAGGTTATGAAAGAGTTATGGACTATGTCAAGCCAATACTAAATATTCAAGACCATGAGTTGAAGATTAAATGATGCCCAAAATGTTCAAAGAAGAAAAAAGATCATTTGCCTAGAAAACAAGGTATTGTTTCCTATTTTTGAGGAGGTCAGTTAAGTGGTCATAATGAAATGAATGCCATTCTCCAAATTCTACCATGTGATGACATACTTTTCAATGATGTAATTTCAAATAGATAAGTTTGTTAAAGATAGTAATGAGTAGTTTGAGTCCTTTTTGAAATAGGACTGTCTAGTATTATAGGTGTATGTTTGTCATAAATTTTATGTTGGATAGTTATGCAAGGTGTCAGTGGAAAAAAATTGATGTATCTAGCCTAGAGGTAGATCATATGAATATGTAACATGTCTATTAAAGGCCATTGGGTCGAATTTTTCAAGGGTTGGATATTTTTGGAAAAATTGCAACTTATTGTAAATTGACCATTTTAGCTGATACAAAGATATGTTACTTGACCAACTTGAGATTATTAAGGAGTTTTTTAGTGCTTTCCTATTCTATATATACCTCTTATGAATCTCACTTCTAGTTATTTTCATTTATATTACTCAGAATTCATCTATGAGATGCTCTGATTTCCTTTATAAGTGAATTGGTTGTGTATTTTCATGTTCCATGTGTGTGTACCATATTACTAAAAACTTTGATCTGTCTCAACTTCCATCTCAAGTAGACTCACTGAATCAGTGAATGTTTGACTCCATAAGCCCAATGTCTATATGCTGATGTTATTTTCAACCTACATCTATCATAATTAGTTTATTTAGTAAATAGATTTAGGCATCTATATCTTTATTCCATATCATTAACCCTTGAGAGAGCCCTCTCAGGCTGAGGAGGCTAAGCCTTAGTTACAAGATTGGTTTGAAATAGTTAAATGAAATTGTCTGATCAAGAAGCCTATTAGTTCCAAATTTGTGATAACATTTTGGTGCATCTGCCGAGAGCCTGAAGATTATACTTTCCCAAAATTTTGAAGCTGAACTTTTGAAGGTAGCAGGAGCTCAGGAAGTTGTTCGAGGCTACATCTGCCTTGGTGACTCCATTCAAAATTCATATGATCAAATGTGGCTTCAAGAAGAAGATACACGAGGAATAATCCTGACCCAGATCCACGTACCATTGTGGACAATCCAAACACCATTTCCAGAGGCAGTCAAGGCATTTCTGAAATATCAGGTACTCCATTACATACAAAATCCTTGTCCTCTGAAATTTTAAGAAGTCCTGAAGATAAAAGAGTTGATGATAAAATTTAGGAAGTGTTGTTTAGATATGAAAGTGAAAAATAATTAACCGAAATTATCTTAGACTTGCATAAGAGAGGTATTGATACCTCAGCCCTAGTAACACAGGAATATAAAGAAGATTTTTGGGAAGCAGTCACTTCTGAGTTGCTTTTGGAAAGAGAGTCTTTAGATAAGCTGAAAGAGCTTGGCCCTTTTGAAATATTGTTGAAAAGTAAAGCTAGTTTTCCTCTTCCTTATTGGAGTTCAATTGTTAGTGGACAACAAAGACAAAACAGTCCTCCTCTTAATAGTTTCTCAACCTCTATTGCTGCTATCCCTAAAGCTACCACAATCCCTTTCATCATGGCTGGAATTTTACCTCCTCCACCTTTTGCACTTGATAGATATGCCCCTCTTGTTATTCCATCTGTTTTACATGACCTCCCTAGCAAATATTTTGTTAGAATCAAAACTTGGGGAAGTGATGAAGAGATTACAACAGAAGAACATGTGGACCAATTTAATGATTTTATAGACAATGAGGAGGTTGATCATGAAGATGTCAAGTTGATATTGTTTTCTCAGAGATTTACTGGTGAAGTTAGGAATTGGTTCAAATCCCTTACTCATGGAAGCATTCATAATTGGAATGTGTTTGAAGATACCTTTTTGAGAAAATGGGGAAATGGAACTAATCCTGTACAAACCCTCACTGAGTATAATAGTTTAAGAAGAGTTGTTGACAAAACTGTTCAAAACTTTTCAAAAAGGTTTAACAAGGTCTATGACTCTATTCCTGCCCATTTAAAACCTCCACAAGCCTTAGCTTAGATGAGATGTGCTGAAGATTTTTATTATGACTTGTTTATACTATTGAAAGAGAGAGAATCCCCTTCACTTGCTGAAATGCAGAATGATGCAATGAGGGTGGAGGTTAATATGATAGCAGTAACAATGTCAAAAATGGGTAAGAAAAAGTTAAAAGGAGAAGATAAGCCTTCTTCCTCCACCTCTGATGATAAATTTGATTCAATAATGAAGGCTATGGAAAATTTGATGGATAGGTTGGCCATTGGGAATACCTCTGCTCCTCCTGCACAACATGAACCTCAGTTTAGAAACCCTCAATTTAGAACACCTCAGAATTAGCAAAGGCCAAGAGAAAATAGAAATTAGCAGCCTGATCCTCCAGTGAGACCTCCTTTCGAGCAGAACATAGTTGATGAAGAGGATGAACCTGAAATTCCTGAAGATTCTATTCATTGTTTAGATGAATAAATATCTAGAATTTTCTTGACTAAAGAGGAACATGATGAATCAGAATAAGGTAGTCATGGAGAGGAACCATCAGACTATTTTAAAGTGTATCAACATGCAATTTTTGAGATGCAAAAATAATACAATCTTAGAAATATAAATGTGAAAATACTTGCAAATAAAGCACAACCTAAGAAAGATAAACCTAAGGCTGCTGACGGTAAGAAAGATACACTACCTCCTCCTCCTATCAAAGAAGCTAAAAAATATGTTTATGTTTTCAGTTTGGAGAATGAAATTTCTAAGATCAAAATACCAATACCTTTTGGTGAGATTCTCAAGGTGAATGAGTATAGAAGCAAGATTGTTAAAATACCGAATTCACAACCAGGAGGTGCTGATATCCTGAATGTTCAAGAGGGTCATCCAACCATATACTTGGGTCCAAGATTAGAAGATGAACATAATGAGGAGGTACCTCCTTTCTATGCAAGCCTTAGCATTCATGACATGACATTGCATAATTCTATGTTGGATTCAGGGGCCTCCCACAATATTATGCCCAAAGTAATCATAGAGAGGATGGGGTTAGAAATAACTAGACCATATAAGGGTTTGTTTTCTTTTGATTCAAAAAGAGTTCAATGCATTGGTTTAATTGAGGATGTTGTTGTTGGTCTTACACAAGTCCCTGCCAAGATAGTGGTCATGAAAATTGTGGTATCATACATTCCACCTAAGTTTGGCATGTTATTATCAAAATCATGGGCAGAAAAAATCAAAGGTACAATGCAGATGGACCTTAATTATGCCACCATTCATGTTTTTGGTGAGCAAAGGAGACTGTATGGAGAGACAAGAATGGCTTACATGGTGAGTAGTAAAGATAAACCTAAAATTTTCCAATTTATGCTCTTGATACTGAACTTGGATCTGCTATTCTTTTCAATGAGTTGATTGATGAAGCGAAAAATGAGAAGAAAGAAGAAAATCGGCAATCTAAAATTCAGCAGATAGAAAATCAGCAAGCAAAAGATCAGCAAGTTAGCGATAAGAAGGCGGAAGGTTGGTGGTTATTGCATTTTGATGGATCAACAGGAAGAGAGGGGGCAAGGGCAGGAATTTGGATCACAAGTCCAAATGATGAAAGTAAGTTCTTTTCCTACAAACTGAATTTTGATTGCACAAATAACATGGCTAAGTATGAATCCTTGGTTTAGGGCCTAGAAGTTTTGAAAAAAAATGAATGATCAAAAGATTTATGTTTATGGAGATTCTGAATTATTCATTAAAAAATTTGAAGGTGTGTATCGAACAAAGGATACAAGAATGAGGGCATATAGAAACTTAGTTTTGGACATGTTGGAAAATTTACAAGCATATTCATTCATTGTCAAGACTAGAGACCAAAACTCTATTGTTGACTGTCTAGTTGTCTCTGCAAGTCTTTTCATTATCCCCATACATTCCAATGAAAAATATGAGGTTGAAGTTCACCATAGACCAACTATCCTTGATAATATTACCCATTGGAAATTTTTTGAAGATGACCAACAAGTGAAGAAATTTATTGAGCTGAAAGAAGAGTTTGAAAATATACAAGTAGATAAGAAAAACATGCTTGTTGAATCTAAGGGAAATTCTAAAGTGTTACAGCTAAAAAATAATTCTATACCAAAAGGTCTCATACCCCTTGAGAAGCTTTTTGATCAGAATTATGTTTTCAAATCTCTTAAGATACAAGCTGATGATGAAGAGGTAGAGAGTTGTAACCTTGGTATAGTAGTTATGCCTAAAATGATTAAACTTTCAAAGTTTCTTTCAGTTGATATGAAGTACAAGTATATTGAGATGATGAAAATATTCATATATGTTTTTTCTTAGAATTATGTTTATTTGAAGGAGTATGACCCTACTGTTATTCAACATACTATTCCCATTAAAGAAAATGAAAGACCTTTCAAATAGAAGTTGAGGAGGATTAATCCATTTCTCATGCCACTGATTGAGAAGGAAATCAAGAAACCCTTTGATGCCAAAATCATTGTTCCAATTAGATTCTCAAATTGGCTTGCAAACTTGGTTCCAGTTAGGAAAAAGAGTGGAGAAATCAAAGTATGTATTGACTTTAGAAACTTGAATAAAGCCTCTCTGAAGGACAACTATCCTCTCCCAAAGATGGACCAAAATTTACAAAATATTGTTGGTTCCCAAAGGATGTCTATGCTTGATCGTTTTTCAGGATACAATCAGATCCTTTTGCATTCAAATGATTAAGAAAAAACAACCTTTACTACACCATGGGGCACTTTCATATATTCCAAGATGCGATTTGGTCTCATGAGTGCAGGAGCTACTTTTCAGAGGGCAATGGATATTGCTTTTTTTGAAGAGAAGGACAAGATGGTGTTTTTTTATCTTGATGACATAACAGTTTTCTCAAGGAGGGAAGAAGATCACTTGAAGCACCTAGAAATAATTCTGATGAAGTGTAGAAGGTTTGGCATTTCTCTAAATCCCACTGTTAACACTGGAAAATCATACAGCAGAAAATTACATTAAGTAATGTCAAGCCCAAGGATTTACAGGACAGGGATACATAATGGAATCAAAAATATTAATAATCTCTAAATTTTGGAGCAATTCAAGATTGAAGTAATCATAAATGCCCAAATGTGCAATTTTTCCTTCGAGAAGAGCACCTTCTACGTCCATTGGAGCTTGATAAGCACACATTCCTAGAAATGGAAAAAAGTCCCTTTCTGGGACCAAAAGCAAGCAAATGACAGTTTCTCCTTATGTGAAATCCACCTAAGGATAGCACGAGTGCCTCCTTAGGCCTTGTGTGAGCACACAAAATCATATTTTAGCCCACAATGGAATATTTCCCCTCCCTTGGGTCACTATCCACCATGTACCAAGGGAGGGAAGGACGTTTGAAAGCTCACCTATATAAACCCTAGAAGAGATGAACAATGGGTGATCACAAGGTTATGCTGGCCAAAGTTTCCCAAGCAACACCAGTTGTTTGTGTGAACCAAGGATCATGAGCTGAAGAAGAGGACTCAATTGTTGGCCACTCAACAATTTTAGTCCATTGCTGCACAGAGAGAGAGTTGAACTGCATCAGAAGGCAGAACTTGAAGGAAAAACATCATTGCGTCAGGTACTAGAGCCTCTGCCTAGGCCCTTCAGTAAGTGGGTAATATTTGTGTTCATTCCAAGCATTCAATAAGAAGAAGGCCATCAAGCCGTTGTTTTCCTTGTTATTGTTTGGAACTCTCTATTTAGCTTCTTTTTGTGTTTTTAGTTTTACTTTTTTAACAGAGCATACTTAAGTGTATTACTCCATTTTAAGTCTTATACTTCTGAGCTCCCCATAGATACTACCTATTACTTATGGTTTAGAGAAAATACCACGTTCTCTAGATGCGTGCGATTTCGTACAACCATGTGTCGAATCCACCCCAACAGGATTGATGACTCCACTGACGTGTTTCAAGTTTATGTGGTTGTGCCATTATTTGCAGGAGACCCTTGGTAAATGATGGAGTGCAGCTGATAGTCCTATGACCCATCTTGCAGTCCCTAGACTCACTGAGGTGACAGAATGAAGAAGGTAGCTCCTAATTTTTTTTTACTTGCAGGAATTTTGCACGTTGTTTTTACACACAAACGCACAGGGCATGCGTTTAGGAGAGACTTGCATGCAGGAAGGCACACCCGTCAGAAGGTTTTGCGCGCAATTTGCAGAGAGATTTTTTCTCCCTATCTACTGCATTTTTTTTGCTTGTAAGTTTGTTGGGAATCCCCTAATGTATCTATCAACACCTTTGTTGATACCCCACAGCTTCTGAAAACTTATTTTTGCTGCTTTTTGTAGGAATTTAGTTAGTTTTCATTCAAGTTGGTTTTTTGCAAAACGTGTTGACATAGTTTAAGTAGGGAGTGAATTAACCATTTCCTTCTGAACAACTTATGTTTGTTGCAAATTCTGGTATGCACACTTAGTCTAACTAGTCCAAGTAAGTGGCTCATGACCACACATACATAAGCTAGTGTAGAAATTGTTTAGTTTAAATTTCAATTTTTTCATTTAGGAAATTGTGAGACTAGGATTGAATAGAAAGTTAGAGAAAGTTATCTCTATTGTATTTGTGCCATTGGGTGACCCTAGACAAGCATATGAACACTCTACATTTGTGATTCACCATATCCCTTTAGTCACTCACATAGACTAATTAGGAGGTTTTGGACGTGGCCCATTGTCAGCAAATGCTTTTTATTTGAGCAAGGAACAACATCACATAGTTTAACTAGGGGACTTTTGTAAAGGATCACCGATATCCATATGTTCAAATTATGAGATTGTTCACCATACGCTCACACACATTCACCCACTAAGAAAGGAAAGCCAACTAAAAATAACTTAAACCAACTCACTAAACTCTCCCCACAGGGGCCACAAGAGAAAGTATAGTTTAAGTTAGGATCAAGGGGTAGGAATCCAATAAGCCACCTTGATCATGCTTC
This sequence comes from Pinus albicaulis, assembly GCA_034641835.2. Lineage (NCBI taxonomy): Eukaryota > Viridiplantae > Streptophyta > Pinopsida > Pinales > Pinaceae > Pinus > Pinus albicaulis. The sequence goes on from CM076572.1 coordinate 1,307,186,195, forward strand.
ACATTTGAAACATAGAAGTTGCATTTTTAGGGAGCTTAAAATCCACCTATCAGCCCATGGAAAAGAAAACCTGAGCATAGCAGAGACCCAATTCAGAGGGGGTTAGACTTAGGCGCAGTGCGTGCGGTATTAGTTGGGGCTACCTGACCCGTCTGATACTCGGTACTGTTAGCTGACTACCAAGAAGCCCAAGACTCGAACACTCATGTAAGATGGTGGTTCTTAGTGGCCAAAACTAGGGCATCCTTTACCCTATAGGTGACGGTGCAGGCAAGCGCCAGACCCTCTACCCTTACCTTGGTTGATTCTCTTCTGCTGACTGGGGGTGTCACCAATTCTTTCGGGACGTTGTGCCAGCACTCGCAAGAAATCCTCTCAAGGCCCAGTTACTTTTGAGAGTGTGAGGACGTTACTAGGTCTTCTAGGTTTTTGAGTATCATGCGCAAACAAACAAAACCATTTTTTTCTTGATTGATCACATAGATTAAATTAAAGGAAAAATCATTTCTTTTTTCGATTTGTTTTATGTATGTGACCATAAATTTGACGTGATCATAAACTCAATCCCCTCAAAAGCTTTTTCCAAAACCTAACTTGGATGACCCTCAAATGGTTCCAACTGAACCTCGTCGGTCCAAGTGTCTTTTGGACCTCCCCCCACTATCGGGAGGGGTTCTAGGTCTTTCGCCATTTAGGCGTCAAAGACTAAACATTGCCGCAGTGGTTGGTTCCTCCTTCCTTGGAGCAACCTTAGTTGGGAACCCTAGTCGGTCTCCCAACACCACACTACACATCACTCCCCCCTCGTCCCCTAGGGGGCAGAAGAGTGCATCCCACATGGGAAGAAACTGAATTCACAACCGGGTACGTCATAGACTAACCCTCATTCTAACCAGAACTTTGTGTCTTCACACATTGCCATGGCATCAACCTCTCAGTCACCCTTCTTAGCAGCGTTAAATATACTGGATTTAACCAAGCTCACCAATAACCCCATCGCACATGACCCCAATTGGCCTCTCATACCCACGAAGCTCCCTTCAAACATACCAAAGTTTGAGGGAAACCAAGCGGAAGACCCAGGGAATCATATAATGACCTTTCACCTGTGGTGCTCATCGAATATCATCATTGAAGATACTATTTGATTGAGGCTATTTCAACGCACTCTCACGGGAGTGGCTGCGAAATGGTACATCAAGCAACCCCCTTCTTCACATGGAACCTTTAGCGCCCTCGCTACTGTGTTCCTAATTTACTTTCAGTTACCCATTCACCATGATTCGGGAATGGAATTACTAAATCATTTCAGACAATCTCCCTCTACCCACGTTTCTGAACATCTCCATGAGAGGATACAACATCGTAGCTTATGTAAAGCTCAACTCGGTGACCGAGTCCTTTTAGATTTATTCTTGAAAACTCTGACGGTGGATATTTCAAAGGATGTGGTGCAACGTAACCCCACATCCATAGAGGACGCAATCAGTAAAGCCCAGCCGCTTGAATTGATCTATACGTAATCAGGATACATATACAATGTCTTGTCTAATGCCCCGCGCCTGCAATCTTATCAAGAATTTATAGGCACGTCAAACTCTACAGATAGACTTATTTGGTCAATTACCCAGGGTACCTAGGCAGAAGCAGTCAGAATTCTGGCTACACACATGGGTCTACCCAGAACATGTCTCAACCCGGATTTCAAATTCATCATATGCAGCAGCAAAATTTGACTAAGGGGGTGCCAGCGTATCACCATGGAGGACCTCACCCTCCAGCCAGGGGGACCCAGTACGCAGGAAGAAAAATTGATGGAAGAAATCCCCCCCAACGGCTAGGTGCAAATATGGGATAACAATATGCTTAGTCCCAAGCACATAACCCACCAGCGCAGAACAATGCATAGGTGAACTTTGTGCAGCCGTCCCAAGATCAACCACACCAGTATGATCAGGAGAATTACCCTCCCAATGTGGTCAAAATAAAGGTAAAAATCAAACCCAAAGGGAACCCTGGATAGGGCGGCAGCAGTCAACAGCGCCCACCGCGACCCCAGCCTAGAGATAACTTCAACTGGAACCAGAACCAGAAGCCAAGCAATTCTCAAAAGAAAGGAAAAAGGACACCTCTACGAACAAACCATTCTTGTTCAATATGTGGTGAGTACGGGTACTATACTCACCACTGTCCCGAAATCCATGAGCTTAAAAAGCTTCAAAGTAACCGAGGAAAAGGACGATCTTCCCAGACAACTGTAGTCATGCAAGAACCTTTCACCCATCAAGGAATGGTTAGCACTCAGCAGCAAAACCCCAATGATTCCAGGAAAAATAGCCATGAAATTTACATGGTTGGTGAAGAAATGTTTTTCAAACCCAGAATCACAGCTACGACACCCCACCAAACACTAGTTCATCAGGGGCTAGTACGTCCATGCCGACTGCACCTTTGACCATTCTAAATATTCCTTTGGAACCATTGCCAAAAATGGATAAAGGTCCTAATAGGTGAGCAGGTAACTACTCCAAAGTAGCCCACAATTACAGCATCGTAGACGATTTAGCCCAGTCACCTGCTGCTATGTCCACTTTGGAGGTACTGCAATCGTGCCCAAAGCAGCGGAAAGCCCTACTTTCCACCTTAGGTGTCGTCGATCCCACCGACACGCACATGATGGCTTTTGATTTAGACAAAGCCACCCCTAGGATTCCCTCCATGGTCGCCTTCCAGATACCAGTATCGGTATAGAATATCACTATTCACCAATGTGTCATTGACGAGGGTGCATCTACATGCATCATGTCAAAGAATTTATGGCAGAAGTTAGGAGCCCTAGAGCTCAAACCTTCCATCATCACTCTCAGGGCATACGACGGTTGGCCCTTGACCCCCGTCGGTCTCTTCCAAAATGTACCGGTCTGCTTAGCCGAAAAAATGGTCCACATAGACATCGAAGTCTTGGATGGTCACTTGGATTACAATACACTCCTTGGGAAGAGTTACATGTATGCCATGTCTGCCATAGGATCCTTCATTTTCCACATCATGATGTTCCCCCACGAGGATCGAATCATTACACTAGACCAGCTAATGCACACTGAAAAAGCATCCTTTGACCAATACAGATATTGTTCTACCTTATGTAGACACTACCACTGATGGTCTTTCTCAGTATCAAGAATATGGCCCTAGCCAATTCAAACCGTCGTCCATCCTAGGATCCTTCCTAGGAGATCCTCCTATTATCCCTGAGGTATCACCTGATACCACAGCAGCCCCGGTATGCATGATGTCCTCATCAAGCACCGAGTTTAGTCTGGACACAGACTCAAGCAGTAATGATACTGAGGCATCATCTACTGTAGCCTCCATAGTCTATGTCGCCTCCCAAAATCCTTTTCTATACCCATCTCCTGGCTTCACCTCCCAGCAGGTCTTGGAAACACTAGTACTACCCAACATATCATTGGCATTCCCAGTGTGGTACCTCATTCCCCCTCTAAGAATGCTAGCTACCACTGTTACTACGTTTGGATTAAAGCCTCCTGGTCCCGAGGAGCCCCAACCTACCCAAGTAGCAGTCGAAACTGCCCTCCCAAGGGAAATTCCCATTGCAAAACTAGCAACCACAATAAAGAAAATTGCCAAGAAAGGAAAGAAAGTGGTGACCGCCACCATGCAGAGGGAGTCATTAGCTTGCGCTATATGTGATGTCACAGGACACCCTACTCACATATGCCCGGAGTTGGATGAATTAAAACCACTCCTTGGCTGTGAGTTAGGCACCTCAAAATGGCATTCCCATAAAAAGGAACTTGCCACCAAAAGTATAGGCAAACCACTGCGTACCAATCATGCATGCGCCATCTGTGACACCTATGGACATTATACCCACCATTGTCCAGAAATACCATGGTATAGGGACACCTTACATGTGATCGAGCAATCCTATCAAAAGGATCCCTCCATCTAGGCATCTGGTAGTGAACCGTGTACCATCCGGTACCTACAGGAGGAACAAACGTCACCAGATCGACAACGATTTTTCCCTCCTCCACCCAAGCCACAATACACCAACCAGGGAAAGGTAAACCTGGTTTCCTTATCCTCTTGAGTTATCAGGCACATCGATTACTGCAGATGGCTTGGTCAGGTCTTTGACCTAAGGTCACCTAGGCATCAGTAATCTGTATTCAGGGAGATCCTAGATGGGGGGCACTAACTGGCAACACCCTCCCCCATGATCTCAATCTGGGGGCAACCACAATTGAAATCAAAACAAGGACCCAAGTAACAACTCCCAAGGAAAAATTGGAGCTTATAGTATCTGATCACTAGACCGAAAGCAGCACAGTGATCAGCTCTCCATAACAAACAGAGGTGATGCCACACATTCGCACTCCTGAAAAAATATTTTTTCAAGCACTGATAGGTATGCACCCTCCCATATTTCTTTCCAAAATTCATGTTTTTTAATAATATTGAATGAAAAGAAGATGCTTTCACTTGAGGTAGTTGTTTTTGCAGGAAGAACCCGTAAACCATTCACAACAATCACCACCAAAAGTTCCGGAGCAGGTATCATTCTATCCTCAACATGATAGAGTCCAAAAAACTTTACATATCCTGACATCATTTCTCCATCAGAAATAAGCCCTAGGGTTCTCACACCTGACCACGTTTATCATCACCTCACCCTGCATATGATAAATGTCCTCGATAGTCGGTAGAGCCTCCCCTCCATGGCGATCATCATCTAAAGTAGACCATACATCAATCCACAAAGTGACGCCATGGCCATACCATTTTAGTCTAGGAAGCACCTCATGCCCATCCATATATCATGCATAAGGTCAAGTTCACCATTCCAACTCAACCCCCTTCTCGGATGACTAGGTTGTACAAGCAGAATGAAAGCGCTCCTCCGCGCACCGCATTTGGCCCACCATACCTCCATTAGCATCAATCCATCTGTGACATCTTCCACTTCATCAAACCCACACAGTAGACAAGCCAATGGGACCCCTACCCCCAGCAAAACCACGTCCTCACACCATCAAGTGAGCGACCCTATTTCATGTTTTGGGGTACTCATCTTTGTGTTTCGTACAAACCAAACCCCATTATTTTATTCTTTTTGTACAAAGATCACAAACAACTCCCTTCACCTCTTCACCCTCATATTGCACTTTTTCCTCCAATGGCAGCAGTCCCCCATCTCCCTTGGTCTAAGTATTTCATACCCTCCATGCACGCACCATTACAACAATCATATCTGGTTCATACCTGCCCTGGAAGTCCTACCTACTCTACTAATATTTTCCTTCAGAAAATACCTGTGACTGTTGCCAAGCTACTCAAATATACTTTGACCCTAAGCCATTGAATCCCCATCATCTATTTTCAGCCACCTCTCACCAACATACCTATGTTAAACCCATTATGGTTCGGTTAAGGCTTCCTTTTTTTCGACATCAACACCTCTTTTCCAAAAAAGAAGCGGTACCTTGGATGACCCCTCCCCATGTAAAGGGGTATCATCGGGTGGCACTATGGGAGACATCATTGTCCATAGATGTCATCGATCCTCTTGACATTCAAATACAACAAAATCTTTCATGTCATGATGGTATCGTACCTTACAACCATTACACTTTGATCAAGATTCGTCGAAGACCCGTGCCTTTATAAGTGTCTCTGACAACAATGCTTACACGGGAAGGTCCCAGCCAGTACATATGCGTACATTGTGCAGTGATCTACCATACCAAGATTACGCATATGGGTACCACATTCCACCTATCGTGAAATAAAAAATGCTCCTGAGGGTGTCAGCAGTCATCGTCAACAAACACCAACATCAATACCACAGTAGTGACACAGACAGCACATGCATCTGTCAATTTTGTTTAACTAGCCATAGCATCACGAGCATGGGACATGCCCGCCTCGTTGAAATTTTGCAAATATGTTGTATATATTTTTTTAATTGCAGGGGGTCCACTAGGCAGTGTGTTATCTCGGAATTGGTGAAAGATGTTGTCCTTCTACATGCATGCCTCTCTCTCTTTCTCTCTCTCTACGTACAATACAGAAAATAAACTATAATGTATTTCGGCGATATAGTTCTTCCTAGACCTCACACATTAGGGGGCAACTGTTAACACTGGAAAATCGTACAGCAGAAAATGACATCAAGTAATGTCAAGCCCAAGGATTTACAGGACATGGATACATTATGGAATAAAAAATATTAAGAATATCTAAGGTTTGGAGCAATTCAAGATTGAACTAATCATAAATGCCCGAATGCATGCTTTTTCCTTCGAGAAGAATGCCTTCTGCATGCACTGGAGCCTGATAAATGCGCATTCGTGGAAATGGAAAAAATTCCCTTTCCGGGACCACAAGCAAGCAAATGACAGTTTCTCCTTATGTGAAAGCTACCTAAGGACAACACCAACACCTCCTTAGGCCTTGTCTGAGCACACAAAATCATATTTCAACCCAAAATGGAATATTTCCCCTCCTTTGGGTCATTATCCACCATGTACCAAGGGAGGGAAGCAGGTTTGAAATCTCACCTATATAAACCCTCAAAGAGATGAACAATGGGTGATCACAAGGTTATGCTGGCCAAAGTTTCCCAAGAAAAACCAGCTGTTTGTGTGAACCAAGGAGCAGGAGCTGAAGAAGAGGACTCAATTGTTGGCCACCCAACAATTTCTGTCCATTGCAGCAAAGAAAGAGAGTTGAACTATGTCAGAAGGCAGAACTTGAAGGAAAAACATCCTTGCATCGAGTCCTAGAGCCTCTTCCTAGGCCCTTCGGCAAGTGGGTAATATTTGTGTTCATTCCAAGCATTCAATAAGAAGAAGGCCATCGATTCGTTGTTTACCTTGTTATTGTTTGGAACTCTCTATTTAGCTTCTTTTTGTGTTTTTAGTTTTACTTTTTTAACAAAGCATAATTAAGTGTATTACTCCATTTTAAGTCTTATACTTCTGAGCTCCCCCCAGATACTACCTGTTACTTATGGTTTAGAGAAAAGACCACATTCTCTAGATGCGTGCAATGTCGTACACCCATGTGTCGAATCCACCACAACACCCAACAAAAGTATTTTTTATTTAACTTACGGTAAATTGCTTGGAAATATTATTTCTAAAGATGGGATTAAGATTGATCCAAATAGGTTCAATGCAATTCAGAAAGTGGATTTTCCTAGAAGCAAAAAGGACATTCAATCTTTCCTTGGAAAAGTAAATTTTGTAAGGAGATTCATTCCTAATTTTTCTGAGATTTTGAAGGTCATAACAAGGATGCTAAAGGAGGGAGTTGACATTAAGTGGACAGTAGAGGCAAAGCACTCATTTGAGGAGATCAAAAAGGCACTCACTCAAGCACTGGTATTGATCAGTTCGTATTTCTCAAAAGAATTTCTAGTTTTCACTTTTGCATCAGAAAATAAAATTGTTGGAGTTTTGTTGCAAAAGGGACAACAAGGTATTGAGCAGCCCATTTCGTTTTTTAGTGGGAAATTACCTAACTCTGAGTTGAAGTATAACATCGTAGAGAAGCAAGCTTATTTCTTCGTTAAGGCTATCAAATATTTCAAAATTTAAATTTTGCATTCTCATATTGTGGCTTTTGTTCCTAATATTGTTTTGAAAGACATCCTAACTCAAGATAATCTTGATGGTAAGAGGGGGAAATGGATTGATAACCTGCTGGAATATGATATAGAGATCAAACCAACAAAATTAGTCAAAGGACAAGGTCTAGAAAAGCTGATGGAACAGTCAAATTTTGACTGTCTTGAAATGAATTTAATTGCAGAAATATTAGAAATTTCAGATGAGGAAGAAGAACCGATCCCTATTGAAGAAAAATACATCATTTAAGATTGGTATAAGGATATTTTTTTTTCCTACATCATCATAGAGCACCTACTGAGCTGACAAAGTCTAAGGCAAGATTTGTAAATCTAAAATCATTGAGGTATTGTATCTTTGATAAAAATATGTTTTGGAAGGATACCAGAGGTATTTTGTTGAATTTTTTGCTAAAAGAGGAGGCTGATAAAGTGATTGAAGAATTCCACAAAAGATATTGTGGAGATCATCATTATTGGAAGGCTACAGTGAACAAGATTCTTAGAGCAGGGTATTATTGGCCTACAATTTTTAAATATGTCTACAAAAAGATTGTTGCCTGCCATGAATGTCCGATTTTTTATGGTAAGAAGAAGCTTGTACCTTTACCTTTAATGCCTATCTATGTGGAAGCGTCATTTCAAAAATGGGGGCTATATTTTATTAGAGAGATTCATCCATCATCATCAGGCCAACATCATTGGATTCTCACAGCAACTGATTACTTTACCAATTGGATTGAAACAATCCCAACTAGGCAAACAAATGATTCTGTTATTATTTCTTTTTTGGAGAATAATATTTTGTCCAGATTTGGTTTCCCCAAGAAGATAATAGCTGACATTTCACAAAAATTTAAGTCTAAGATGCTAATTAAATTTTGTCATCAATATCATATCACTCTTGGGCATTCCACTGCATATTATCCACAGGGAAATGGTATTGTTGAATCTTCTAACAAGAGCATTGTGAGGATTATTAAGAAGGTGTTGCACAAAAATAATAAGGCATGGCATTTGAAGCTAAATTATGCCTTATGGGCTGATAGAATATGCAAAAAAAGGTCAATTGGAACTTCACCTTATGAATTGGTATATGGAGTTGAAGCCATTATTCCTACATCCTTAGGAGTACCTGTCATGAAGCTGCTTCAAGGATTGGAAGAGGACCCAAATGAAATTCAGAGAAGAATAAATCAACTAATAGCTATGCAAGAGAAGAGGGATGAAGTTTATAATAGTAATCAACAATCTCAAAACAGAATCAAAAGGACATTTCACAAGAAGATCAAGGAAGAAAATTTTCAAATTCAAGATGTGGTGCTGAAATGGGAGACCAAAATTAAAGAGAAAGGCAAACATGGTAAGTTTGAGAATATATGGAAAGGTCCTTTCAAATTATCTACTTTTCATGGAAATAATACTTACATAGTGCAAGAGATGGATGGAAAATCATGTGATGGAGGGTCTGTCAATGGCAAGTTTTTAAAGAACTACTCTTCCTAAAATCTGCTGATCATTCATATCATTGTATATATTCTTAGAAAAAAAATTTCCTGGTGAAGTGACCCTTCTTGGACAAAATGTGTCCTAGTGAAGTGATCCATATTGGACAAAATGTGTCTTGGTGAAGTATAAAATCACAAAAAACTGATAGATACCCATTTGAGAGCTTGGTGAGAGCTTTCCAACGGTACAGATGGTTTGTCAAACTAAGCTACTGTTTGGCTGCAGTAGGCGAAAGAAAAATCTAGGGTTTCTCTTTTAATAAGGCATTTTCCCTCCAAATTCACTCATTTGCAAGTGTAGCTATGGTGAATGTAGAGAGGAGAGAAGGCCCTAAATCTTGTGGCAATCGTAGCGGAAAAACCGATCGTTGGAATAAAGATCCGTCAGTTGTAGGTAAGAGGCCTAACCCTACTCTTTTAATTGAGGGAATCAAAATTTTAGTTTAGGCACCCATAGCTCGTGAACAGGTTAGGTCGCACATTTTGGGGTCTGTTATGTGACCTGGGTAGCAGGTACTGGGCAGAAAACTGCTACCTGTCCCAGGAAATGAACTAAAAAGTGCAACCTGTCAGAGAAAGGGGGTTTCAGTGCTATTTTTGGTTGAGATCTAGGATTTTTATGGTTGAGGGGAATAGGTGCCCCCAAGCATGTTATGGTCATGCCAAAATGTATTTAGAAAAGGGGAATCTAAACACATTTAAATGATGTGGTGCACCATTTTTTTTCATTATGTTTATGTAGTTTGAGAAAGGGAATGGGGAATTACCAATCTCTTTTAGTACTGCCTATATGAAACAAATGGACTAAGTTTCTGGGTTGACATACATGGTGTTACTATCCCAAAGAGTGGATTTGGAGATAATGAACTGGTGCTCTCCTATAAATCCCACAAGTTGGTCAACAATAATGTCTAGGGGACTAGATTGTTGATGTAAGATGAAGAAATGATGAGGGGTATCATCCCTAGAGTGATCTGAAGTGATATGGGACTCTATAGGTTCTTATAAATGTGGAACAATAATGTTACTAGAGTCGAAATGACAAAATACTCTAGGATATTTGTGGATAATTGCTTCTCTTGGTCTCTCAAATATGGGTGCCCCCTTACCCAAACATTGGGTGTCAATGTAATGGCCATAAGGTGTTTGTGGTTTGAATGCATGGGTTCGATGTAAGGGGGGATAGATAAAGTCAGGGGTGGTGACTAATTCCATAATTTCGTCATCGTAATAGAAGATGGGGTGACTGGTGGAAGAAATACCACCTGACGCGACGAAGCTACTTGACTCGTCATCATGAGAGGAAAGGTTCATATGCGCATCATCACGAGGGATGACGGAAGAACAAGCAGATAAAGGATCTACTGATGTTGAGCCCAGGGTGATCGCTGAAGGGAGGTCAAGTGAAACAATAGGGGAAGATGCAGAGGGAACTTCCACTGAGGGTCTCATGGATGATGATAGCTAGAGGATGGTGGCCGCAGGCTCCATCATCTCAACATTAGGAGGGGGAATGTCAATGGGAGCGGGTAAATCCTCAAGCTGGCCCACATCATACTGCACAAGTATGGGAGAGGCGGATTGGTTCTGTTCAACCTCGTACTCCCGAACAACCTCCAAAGAGGTGAAATAATGTGTAAGGTGGGGAAAATGGTGGGAATAATGGCCATGGAGATCACACAACACATAGGGTTGATTGGTGTGAATAGTCTTATGGTTCTTGGCTACAGTCCAGGAAGAAATAGAGGTTTCAGGGACCGTAGACTCAAGGAATGTAGCATTAACCATGGGCTTGATACGGAGTAGTTCAGGATAGGTATGGGTGGCATGGTCGATGACATCACACAAAGCACAATACTTTGGAGGCAGAGGAGGAGTAGGGTCAGTCGGGGCAGCCTTGTCTTTTGATGCCCTCTTGCAAGCTTTTCCCTTCTTACCCAAAGTGGTCACAATAGGAGATGGTTCTTGTTGAGGTGGCTGAGGCACTGTAACAACGGGAGAAGTCATAGTGACCGGTTGAATCGGGGTCAAAGCAAGATAAGGTTTGGGTTGACTAGGAGGGTTAGTGACTTGGGGATCTAAGTACCAGATGAGAATCCCCAGGGTCAAGTTAGGAAGAGAGAGGGTAGCCATGACAGGTACCGAATACACTCTAGGAGGGGGAGCTAGGAAAGGTATCTGACTTGAGGGGTAATGGCCAGATGGGATGGCTCCAAGATGGCTAAGGCCTGGAGGAACCATTCCAGGAGGGTAGACGGGCTCATGAACACCAACTATAGGTGAAGGGCCAGGAGGAGGAGGTCCAGAAGGCTGAATCAAAGGGCTAGGAGTAGGCTGCAGAGGGCGAGGAGACTGCTGACTAGCCGAAGTGGGCCGCTTGAGGGCAACCCGAGATGATTGCATCATGCAAACATTCGATGAGCCAGGATTAGAGACCAGAGGAGAAAGACCAGGGAATGTACCAAGCAATGAGGGTCTTTGTAGACTCCGGGTGAGACACTGGTCAAAGGATCGACAATTTTCTTATTGGCCACCGAAGAGATGATGGAATCAAGGGAGGTCTGAGACTTTGGTTCGTAATATGTCAACTAGTCAATGGTGACTATCTTTCTATTATGAGGGAAGGACATCTTGTGGTGAACCGCAGATGGGACAACAAACATCGCATAGGTGTAGCTACGACCCAATAGAATGTTATAATCTAAGGGGGCATATATGACTTCTATGTCAACGCAAATAGTCTTGCCTGCAAGAGTAATAGGATAGTTGCGGAATAAGCCAATGGGCTAGGAGGCATGGCCATCCCATGCTCAAAGAGTGATCGTGGAAGGAGCCAACTCATGTGATCCGAGTTTCTTCCAAACCAAAGCAGACATCACACAGGTGGATGCCCCCTCATCAATGATGCACCGGGAAATGTTGGCATTTTAGATCTTGACTAGGATTTGGAAGGCGACTGAAGTAGGGAGAGGAGGATGCTCTGACTAGTCAACATCGAAGACGATCAATCAGTTATCGGAAGGATCTACAATGCTCATGGCAGATAGTAGAGCTTTTCTTTGTGAAGGGCATGACTGGAGGAGTTCCAGCGCTAAAATGGCCACAGGAGATTGCGCCAAATCATCTACTATACTATATGAATGGGAATCTTTGCCAGAAGTAGAATTTCAGTGTAGTGGTCCCTTAGGGATCTTGTTATGAACCTCCGCCTTAGGCTGAGGGATGTAATATTCCCACTTTAGCACACAACTAAATGGAATATTAAATTTTGTCTTTTACACCAAGGAGATTGAATAAATGGGTAAGGAGGCCTATGAACAATAAAATATGAATAAATCCCTCATAGTATGAAAATGGATCATCATTGGAGCTGGATTTCACAACCTCATGTGTGAGAAGGGACCTTTGCATGTGGACAAGGTCAAGTTTGACAAGGTCAACAAAGCTGGGATAAGAGGTGGAGATCACTTGGAGAGACAACACAGTGTGAATTGGAGGAATTTTCCTTGTTGGAGGAAACCATAAGGAGTAGGACCCATGGGGAGAGATATTTCACTTTTTTAAAAGGAGGGCAAGGCAGTCATTGTTACAGATGTTATGAATTATTGATTTTATGGTCAGTTTAGACTCTTATGCAGTCTCCTGCTGTTTAGCAGAGTTGTAGTGCTGTTTAGCACAAGGATCTCCTGTTTAGGAATCCTTATCCTTCCAAGAGAGGCTTCTTAAGGGATAGCTTACTTCATTTCTCCACATTCAGGCTCACGGCCAAGACACCTCCTTCAGCTATAGTGTTATTTCTGCTGAAGTATAATGTTGTGTTGCAGGGTGTTGCAGTGGAGGTTCCACAACACCCTTTCCAGAGCTATTTTTCAGAGGAGGGATCTTCCATTCCTTTGGGAGGTTATTGAGGATGGTTTCTAAGCTTATTTCAGATCTTGGCATTGGGCCAACCCATTCCCTTTCCCCTATAGCACAGTATCCCTCAGTGACTGCGTTATTTCCAGTGAGCATTTGTAGTGGGGGTTTTGCAGATTGTTTGGAGGGTGAGATCTTCAGTGTTAGGATCAGCCTTTCACTTGGAAGATCCATTGGAGGAGGCATATTCATGTTGTGCATCATCTATAGCCACCTCCATCCAATTCCATAGTTGCAGCTGCTACCCTGCAACTCCGACATTTTGGCAGTTTTGCATATTTGAGCCAATCCTTCCAAGATTGTCTAGAAATTTCCTTTGGGAGTCTATATCTTTTCTCCCCATATTGTATGAGCTATGTATTGATATATTTATGTATTTACATATGTTAGCAACATTTTTTCCTTATAAAATTGTGTTGTCATAGCCTTGGGCTTTCTTCATGTAGCAGTGTTCTTCATCTTTCATGTATATGTTCTATTGAGGATTGCATTGCCCACTTGAGTGATTGTTCCTCAAGGATTTGTATACACATTTGCTGCTATGATCTAATATGATAGCCAAGTGGATATTCTGGAATTATCTATGTTAATGTACCACTGCTACTCCATTATTTTGTTTACATATTTCTGTAGCTCCAACTTTGGAATATCTTAAGATATTCTTATTGTTGTAGATTTTCCCTATTTTGGGATATTACAGTGGTATCAGAGCATAATCTTGGCTCAGCCTGTGGATCTCAACCAAAATTCTATCAAGAAAAGAGAAGATGAAGACTCCATTATGTGGATAAAGAAATGAATAGGGGCTTACAAAGCTTCTTCCAAGATCTGTACAAAGCATTCATGAATATTTCAAGAGGATAAGAAGAGAGATGTATACAGAATCTCTAAGAGGGTTTGAAATTGAGTCAAACTCTAGATTTTCTTATGGGGAGTATGAGCATGCAGCCACACTCTATGATGCACATCGTAGTCTCATGCCCGGTTTTGCCACGAGAGAAAGGGAGGAAGAAGGAATGCCTAAGAGGGGAACTCTTAGTGGTTTTTTGCATGAATATGAATCTCAAACTCAAAGGTTTAGAGCATATCACTTTCCCAGAGTTTTGCAAGATCAAGGTGAGGAGGAGTAAGAAACATAATGTGGATAGATTTATTCTATCTACCTTTGATGGTTCCCTTACATGTTCAGCCAGGGCTTGGGTGGAAGAGCTAGACACCTTTTTGTAGCAGCATCAAATTTCTGAAGATGAAGCCATCAGAGTAGCAGCGCTGCATTTTGGAGGTAAGGCATATGCATGGTGAATATTTGAGTCTTTTTATTTGAAGAATGAAAATACTTCTTCCTATGCAAGGTTCATTAAAACTTTGGTGGAAATATTTGGTAGGAAGAATTTTGAAACACATGTGGAGAAAATAAACAAATTTAAACAAAAAAAACCCTTGCGTGTGATGGAGGAAACCATAGACTCAAAACCTCTTCAGAAAACCATAGAGGAGCTGGATATCTTGCATTATACTTTGCTGGAGGTAAGACCTTCATCTTATATTTTGGCACAAGAAGGCAAGGAGATCCCTTTTCCAAAATAGGATCCAGTCATTGGAGGGTTGGCCATTCATGTTGAGGAGGATAAGGGCAACAGCGCTGTCAGATATGGAGTTGATCTAGCACTTCATGCAGAGGAAGGAGGAGCTCCTGCTCCAACTAGAGGGATTCTTGTATCTTTACAAGGAATTCCCCAGGATCTCATGTGTGGAGATCAAGGCACAACTCATGTTTTACATGTGCCATTGTGTAATATTCCCAAATTTTCACATTATATTTGGAACATTAGAGTCCTTGATTTTCTTAATGAATTAAGTAAATAAAAGGGTGGAATGACCCACAATCCTCAATAAGAATAAATATCCACTTTATGTGTGTCGATATGGATTAATTTAGCCTAGATCTGCAAAGAGGTAGTTGAGCAACTACTAATGAGAATGAGATTGGAGATCATGTCTCATTTAATGAGGAAGATCATGGAGGGTTGATTCAATCAACTAAGATCTTGAAGATGTCAAACAAAGGATCATTGGGAATTCATGATCAAGTGATGGAGGATCATGTGAAAATGAAGCACACATTATGGAGGAGGTGTACATTGCACCTAGACTGTTTGGTTGAATTGGTCAAACAACGCAATCCCACTTGGAGGATCTTGTTCACATGAGACTGCGTAGTTGAGATTAAGGAAAAGGCTTGAGGAGGCTCCAACATTATAAAGGAGATGAAGGAAAAGGTGAAAGGCATCTTGTATTATTTGATGTATGATCTTTTAGATCTAGAATTTTCAGGTGACATTCCACTACATTCTTGGGCATTTTAGCAGAGATTGCAGGTGTTGTTTGGCACAGGGTGTTCCCAGGCGGGAATCCCACCTCTTTCTTTGAGTGATCTCTAAGGAAAAGGATTTTACTTCATTATAAATCAGGCTTTAAGTGCCATTTCCTTTTTCTACTTTCTATAGAACATTCATATTCAGAAATCTGTAGATTTCTGAAGATCAATTGGAAGGTGGAAGTTGTCTTCAGTACTTCAGTTGGAGAACAAGGTGAGGGATTATTCCCATCACTTGGGCTTATATATCAACACTCCAAGAGCCATATTGCAGATTTGTAATTAGGCCAAAGGTTATTGACCTCCTAGCAGCAGTATTCTCCTCAAGAATAATGCTGTCCATATTGTAGATCTGAAAGGAGGAAGGAAGTTGCTAGTATTTCAGCTAGCAATCCTATGAGGGATCATCCCCTCACATTTCCATCAGTATTACCATCATCCTAGAGTTTATTGCAGCATTTTTCAGCAGGCAGAAGGCCTTTCTTTCCCTCACAGCACAGTTTTTAGAGGCAGTTGTGTTGCAGCAGCTACAATCATCATTAGAGGATTGAGAAGCTAGATCTAGAGCTTGTAGCTCATAGATCTGAGGATGGGATCACCCCTTCAAGCATAGATCTGATTTAAGCACAAATTTCAGCCATATATTCTTTAGATCTAGCTTCAGATCTGTATTTCCCAGCAAATCAAGGATCAAATCCTAGGGAGGTGATTTTCCAAATTTGCAGATCTGGAGAATCCTTTCTGGGTTATCTTGGGAATCCATCACATTAGCCAGATCTTGAATCTTGGCATCATTAGAGCTCCAGATTTGAGTAAATATAAATTTTCCTTTTCAACCTACACCTATATGCTCATGTTCAGCTGAAAGTATTGTGCAGTATTTACTGCAGAGCCTCCACAATTACGCTGTACCTATTGTATGCATGTTTTCAGGGTGATCCTAGCTCATCTTTTTGGCTAGATCTACCTACATTATATACTTTTGTAACTGAATCTCTCCAATATAATAAAATGGCTCATCTCTTTCTGCATATTTTGATGTGTACTTAGATTTATTTTTTATCTTGCTATAATTTCTTATATTGTGTGAATTATTACTGCATTCTCACAGTAATACTTCACACAATATAAGAACTTACAGCAAGATAAACAATAAATCTAAGTACACATCAGAATATGCAGAAAGAGATGAACCATTTTATTATATTGGAGAGATTCAGTTACATAAGTACAGAATGTAGGTAGATCTAGCCAAAAATATGAGCTAGGATCACCCTGAAAACATGCATACAACACGTACAACGTAACTGTGGAGGCTTTGTAGTAAATACTATGCAGTCCTTTCAGGTGAACATGAGCATATAGGTGCAGGCTAAAAAATAAAATGCAGATTTACTCAAATCCAGAGCTCTGATGATGCCAATATTCAAGATATGGCCAATGTGATGGATTCCCAAGATAACCCAGAAAGGATTCTCCAGATCTGCAACTTTGGAAAATCACCTCCCTAGGATTTGATCCTTGATCTACTGGGAAATAAAGATATGAAGCTATATCTAAAGAATAGATGGCTGAAATATGTGCTTAGATCAAATCTATGCTTGAAGGGTTGATCCCTTCCTTAGATCTTGTTGTGTAACCAGCTCCAAAATAGAAGAAAAGAGATATCCACGCCTTAGAAATAAGCCACTTCGAGGGGGCAACCTCCCATACATTACATAAATGAACAATTCTTGGATGATTCAATTTACAAAACCTCTTTTCTATATATAGGAGTCCATGGGGCCATAATGTAATCCCAGTGGGCCACAATGTAATCCTAGCCGACCTAACAATAATAATTTAGGGGCACAATAATAACAGAATGGGGGTTACAAGGGTACAATAATAACAATAAAGGGGTTACACTAACAACAATAAGGTACTATACTAGTAATATAGGGACCTAACATGCCCCTCTCCTTCAAAAAATCGTTGTCCTCAACGCTTGAGTAGCTCTGGGTGCTTCTGTATAAATTTTTCATCCTCCCATGTAGAATCTTCAGTGTATAAATTCTTCCACTTGATGAGATACTCTGAAATTGATCGATTCCATAGTTGTCGAGTTCTTGTTTCCATGACCGCTTCTGGTTCCAATATGATTTTCCTTCCTCATCAAGTTCTGGCAATATTGTTTGAACTGGAAGATTTTCTCCTATAACCTTCTTTAAGCATGAAACATGGAAAACTGGATGTACTCGCGAAGAAGCAGGAAGCTCCAATTTGTATGCCATGGTACCAATCTTTTGCAACACCTTGTAAGGACCATAATACTTTGGCGATAATTTATTATCCTTCTTAGCTTGCTTGAGGGACATTTGTTTATATGGTTGTAGCCGTAAAAATACCCAATCTCCTATACCAAAACTTCTCTCGCTGCGATGTTGATCTGCCTGTTGTTTCATTCGATTTTGTGCCAAATTCGGGTTATCCTTTAAGAGTTGGAGAACTTCTTGCTGATGCTCGATGTGATCTTCCACTGCTTGAACCTTCAAATTTTCCCTTAAAGATGATGTGATCGATGGTGGATGATATCCATAAAATGCCATAAATGGGGTCATTTTTGCTGCAGTATGGAAGGAAGTGTTATACCACCATTCAGCGAGAGGTAACCACTTGACCCATTGTGTTTGTTTATCGGATACAAAACAACGAAGATATCCTTCCAAACATTTATTTACTATCTCAGTTTGACCATCAGATTGAGGATGATAAGATGAGCTATGAGCTAATTGAGTACCCAAACAAGAAAATAACTCCGTCCAAAAATTTCCAGTAAAAATGGGATCTCTGTCGATCACAATAACCCTTGGGCTTCCATGTAGCTTTTGAATTCTGTCCATAAATGTAGTAGCAACTGTACTTGCTTTAAATGGATGAGATAAAGCACAAAAGTGTGCATACTTAGTAAGTCTATCAACTACCACCATGATGACACTCTTTCCTTCGGACTTAGGTAAACCTGTGATAAAATCCATTGAAATCTCCTCCCAACGTTGACTTGGAATGGATAAAGGTTGTAGAAGTCCGGGGGTCTTAATTGTTTCCACTTTATTCTGCTGGAAAACCAAACATTCCGCCACAAACTTTTGAATATCAGATTTAAGGCCATCCCAAAAAAATTCTTTCTTCACCCTGTGGTAAGTTTTTTAAAAATCCTGAGTGTCCTCCTAAAGGAGAAGTGTGCAATTCCAGAAGAATCTTTTGTTTTAGTTGGGAATTCTTACAAAGATATAAGCGATCTTTGTACCATAAGAAATCATTTTTCCAACTAAATGTATCAGATGTACTAGGATCTTGTTGCAGCTTTTGAATGAGTGTCCATACATCTTTGTCCTTCTTCCATTCATCTCTTGCTTCGGTTATCCAATCTGGTTGGATAATAGAAATGGCACAAAGCAATGCTTCCACCTCTTCTTTCTTTCTTGAGAGTGCATCTGCAACAACATTGAGCTTTCCTTTTTTGTAGATTATTTCAAAGTCATAACCCAACATCTTTGTGACCCATTTTTGCTGCTCTTCTGAAGATAGTCTTTGTTCCAAAAAGTGTTTCAGACTATCATGATCAGTTTGTACCTTGAAGTGTCTTCCCATTAGGTAAGTTCGCCATTTCTTTAGTGCATGCGGTATTGCTAACATTTCCTTCTCATAAATAGGTTTCTGTAAATACTTTCCTTTGATTGGACGACTTTCAAAAGCAATGGGTCTTCCTTCCTGCATTAAAGCAACACCAATTCCATTTCCTGAGGCATCACATTCCACAATAAAGGTTTTTGTGAAGTCTGGCGTAGCTAAGACAGGTGCTAGGCACATTGCCTCTTTAAGATGTTCAAAGGCCTTAGTTGCTTCAGGAGTCCATGAAAATACATCTTTCTTCAATAATGTTGTTAGAGGTGCTGCTATTCTTCCATAATTCTTAACAAACTTACAATAATAGCCTGTTAACCCGAGAAATCCTCGCAACTGCTTTATTGTCTTAGGGACTTTCCATTCCTTAATGGCTTTAATTTTGTTAGGGTCTACTTTAACACCCTCGTGGGATATAATATGACCCAGATATTCCACCTCTTGTACTCCCAAGAAACATTTGGATGCTTTTGCATATAATTGTTTCTCCTGCAATAGTTTGAGCACCCTGTCAACATGTTCAACATGATCCTTCCAAGACTTGCTATAGATTAGTATATCATCAAAAAATACTAGCACAAATTTTCTAAGGAAGGGTTTGAAAATGGAATTCATCAGCCCTTGAAATGTAGAAGGTGCATTGGTAAGGCCAAAAGGCATGACCAAAAATTCATAATGACCCTCATGAGTTCGAAATGCTGTTTTTGGAATATCTTGAGTCTTCATTCTAATTTGATGATATCCTGAACGAAGATCCAACTTGGTAAAATAAATTGCTCCATGTAATTCATCCAATAATTCATCAATCACAGGAATGGGAAATTTATCTTTAATGGTGAGCTTATTAAGCTCCCTATAATCAGGACACATTCGCCATGATCCATCCTTCTTGTGTACCAATACTACAGGAGCAGAGAAAGAACTTTGACTAGGTTGAATTATACCCGCCTCTAACATTCTGCAATCATACGTTCAATTTCGCTCTTTTGGAAGTAAGGATATCTATAAGGCCTGATGTTTGGAGGAACACTTCCTGGAATCAAATGAATAGCATGATCATGATCACAAATAGGTGGGAGTCTTTTGGGAGTTTCAAACACCTTGGAATGATTGTCCAAGACTTGTTGGAGATCTGCAGAAATAGATGATTTTGATGTTGGAACTTCTAGTGAGCATAATTGTGCAATTATGTCTCGTTGTTCTTTATTTAGAAGCTTTGTCATGCCATTAGAGCTTATTATCCTTCCTGGCTTCCCTTCAATACCCCGTAGTTCGACTTCCTTTCCTTCTGAGAAGAATTTCAAGAAAAGTTCTTGAAAATTAAAAGCTACCGTCCCCAAAGATTGTAACCATTGTACTCCTAGTACAACATCAGCACCTCCCATAGGAATGGAAAGCATTGGGCTAGTCAATACATATTCCCCCATGGTTAGCTTGATATTATGGCATTTTCCAGAGCAATTTATAGTTCCTCCATTTGCAACCATCACTTGACATTCTGGTGCTGGGTATAGGAAACAATTTAATTCCTTGGCTACCTTACAATGAATAAAATTATGGGTGCTACCTGAATCGATCAACACTATTACCTTTCTGTTCTTGATTTGTCCTTTTATCTTGAGAGTTTGAGGAGTGGTAATTCCTGCCAGTGCATTACACGATATGGTTGGATTCATTTCTTCCTCTTCTGGGGCTGGTTCCTGGTGTATATCCTCTTCTTGTTCATTTTCTTCTTCCTCTTCACAAATCTATGTAAAATAATTTCTTCTCAGCACACTTATGACCTTTAGTGTATTTGCTATCACAACTGTAGCAAAGCCCTTTTGCTCTTTTTTCTTCCAATTGTTGTGGTGTCAACCTTGTGGGTTGTGGAAATCTAGGCGTAGCAACACTTCCTTCTTTATAGAATTGAGTGGTAGGCTTCCTTGTCGCCATAATTTTACATTCAACTTTTCTTGCCAACCTGAATGCCTTCTCCAATGAATCAGGTTCCAAAACACGAACTTCATGTTGGATGTTATCCTTTAGAGTACCTAAGAAGAGATCAATCCTATGTTCCTCTGAAATATTAGTTACCCTTATATTCAATTTTTGGAAGTCCTCAATGTGCTGCCCCACTAAACCCTTTTGTTTGAGATTTATCAATTGGCTAAAGAAGGTGTTGCTCTTTGTATCCTCATAATGTGCTATCATTTCCTCAGTAAAAATTGACCAAGTGACAATTTTTCTACGGGAGCAAAGCCATCGATACCATACAAATGTATTTTGTTCTAAATGTAAAGTTGCAATGCGTACCTTTTGTGTGTTTTGCACATTATGGAGATCAAAATATTGCTCCATCTGTAGTATCCATGTTACAGGATCCTTTCCATCAAACTTCCTCATATCCATTTTTTGGAATATGGTGGTTCTTCCCACCAACATTCGAGTTTATGAAATCACGATTAACATTTATTTTGTTCTCATCATGAGGTTCTTCTCCTATATTTCCGCCAATAGGAATCATTTCTGGTTTTAAGCTTGTCATCAAGCCTTCCATGTATGCTTTTAGATCATTCTTCATGTTTTCTATGTTGTCTTTCATGTCATCCATCTTAGCTTCCATGCCCACTTCCATGCCATCCATCTTAGCTTCCATGCCATTCATCTTAGCTTCCACGCCATCCATCTTAGCTTCCACGCCATCCATCTTAGCTTGCACACCATCCATTTTATCTTCCACGCCTTTCTTCAAACCTTCCATCTTTACTTCCACGCCATCCATCTTAGCTTCCATGCCTTTATTCAAACCATCCATCTTTACTTCCACACCTTTCTTCAAAACTTCCATTTCATTTTTTGCTGCTCTTTGCGAGAGTGAAATTTGTTGCACTTGTTCTTGTAATTTTGATAGATCATGTTGCAATTCTTCATCTTCATGACTCATGGTAGAGCCTTCTGAAGGCTTGATGGGTGTTGAATTCTTTTTAGGGGCAATTTTAGAATCCAATATTGATATCTATTCTACAATATGCCCTTGGAATCAATTCAACTTGATTCTTCAAACAAGACTTATGCAATTCGGAAAAAAATACACACCTTTACTAGATTTTAGGAGCTCGATATTGAAATTGAATTATCTCTGTAGTTGAAAATCTTCGATATCTGAAATTCAGCCCTTTAGTATATCTCTAAACCTTCTTTCAAATGCCACAGGTCTGACCTGATTTGGATTCTTCAAGACAAAGTTGTGTCCAATCTCCCACAATGACCTAATTCTGGACTGGTTTAGTAGAGCGAACTTGTACGACTTGCCACGTGTCACTGTTTTGTCCTTTGTCTCTGAAATTGATAGCCCAGAAACTTCCATCTGTGTACTTGCGACCACTTTTTACGGCACTTCAATCCAATGCCCAGAGAGAGAGTTATTGAAGTTTTCCCACAATCACCTCTTTGAGATGCAATTGAGGAGCCTGAAAAAGCACTACCTTCCACAGATCATATCTCCAAAAATATTGCGAACCAAGATCTGAAATGTTTTGACGAATTTCCTCAGGATTTCAGCTTCGCACCATATGAATTTCAGATTCTGAACCTTCGTAAAAATAAATTTATAGCGCAAATTCCACGATGACCTGTTTATGAGCCTGAACAAATACCTAACGTCCACAGATGCTATCTCCTCAAATATTGCGAACCAAGATCTGAAATTTTTAGACAACCTTCCTCAAGATTTCAGCTTCGTACCCTAGAAATTTCAGCTTCTTAAGCTTCGTAGAAAAAAAGTTATAGCGAAAATGCCACGATGACCTGTTTGGAGCAGCGAAACCCTAGAATCCCAAAGCTCTGATACCAAATGTTGTGTAACCAGCTCCAAAAAGAGAAGAAAAGAGATATTCACGCCTTAGAAATAAGCCACTTCGAGGGGGCAACCTCCAATACATTACATGAATGAACAATTCTTGGATGATACAAATGACAAAACCTCCTTTCTATATATAGGAGTCCATGGGGCCACAATGTAATCCTAGTGGGGCCACAATGTAATCCTAGCCAGCCTAACAATAATAATTTAGGGGCACAATAATAACAGAATGGGGGTTACAAGGGTACAATAATAACAATAAAGGGGTTACACTAACAACAATAAGGTACTATACTAGTAATATAGGGACCTAACAGATCTATGAGCTAGAAGCTCTAGATCTAGCTTCTCAATCCTCCAATGATGATTGCAACTACTGCAACACAACTGCCTCTAAAAAATGTGTTGTGAGGGAAAGAGAGGCATTATACCTACTGAAAAATTTTGTAATAAAATCTAGGCTGATGGAAAGAGTGATGGCAATGTGAGGGGATGATCCCTCATAGGGTTGCTAGCTGAAATACTAGCAACTTCCTTCCTCCTTTCGGATCTGCAATATGGAAAACGTTATTCCTAAGGAGAATATTGCTACTAGGAGGTCAATTACCTTTGGCCTAATGCCAGATCTAAAATGAGGCTCTGGGAGTGCTGACATATAAGCCCAAGTGATGGGAATAATCCATCACCTTGTTCTCAAGCTGAAGTACTGAAGACAACTTCCACCTTCCAACTGACCTTCAGAAATCTGTAGATTTCTGAATATGAATGTTCTGCAGAAAGTAGAAAAAGGAAATGGCACTTAAAGCCTAATGTATAATGAAGTAAAATCCTCTTCCTTAGAGATTACTCAAATAAAGAGGTGGGATTCCCGCCCGAGAACACCCTGTGATAAACAACACCTACAATATCTGCTAAACAACCCAAGAATGCAATGTAATGTCACTTGCCAATTCCAGATCTAAAATATCATACATCAAATAATCCAAGATGCATTTCACCTTTTCCTTCATCTCCTTTATAATGTTAGAGCCTCCTCAAGCCTTGGCCCTAATCTCAACTGCATAGTCTCATGTGGACAAAATCCTCCAAGTGGGACTTCATTGTTTGACCAAATCAATCAAACAGTCTAGGTGTAATGTACACCTCCTCCATAATGTGTGCTTCATTTGCACATGATCCTCCATCACTTGATCATGAATTCTCAGTGATCCTTTGTTTGACATCTTCAAGATCTTATTTGACTCAATCAACCCTCCATGATCTTCCTCATTAAATGAGACATGATCTCCAATCTCATTCTCATTAGTAGTTGCTCAACTACCTATTTTGCAGATCTAGGCTAAATTAATCCACATTCACACACATAAAGTGGATATTTATTCTTATTGAGGATTGTGGGTTCCTCCACCCTTTTGTTTACTTAATTCATTAAGAAAATAAAGGACTCTAATATTCCAAATATAATGTGAAAATTTGGGAATATTACAGCCCCCCTGGAAAAATGTTTCTTGTCCTCAAGAAACTTCAAAAGTAGATGCAAGGCCATCTATTCCCCTCCAAATGGCATCCACATAAGGAAGGCTTCCTCCATTTTCTGCAATATATTATGTATCTTTGGTTCCAAAGTTGTCTTTTAAAAACATAAGGAATCACCTCCAACTGTTTGGTTAGATGTCCTCCTTCCATCATGAAGTACCAAATGTGTAATGTTCCAAAATTTTAGCCTCAAAGCTAAATGGAACATTAGAGTTAGTATTAGCTTTAGCCGGTGAATAAATTGGTAGAAAATCCCATAAGTCTCATAAGGAGGATAAAAACACTCCTAGTGTGAAAGGGGACACTCTTTCTAGCTTAATAAAACACCTCGATGTGTGAACAGGGATAAAATCAAGCTACTTTGACTAAGTCAACAGCGCAATTGTCGAGGAGGAGGAATCCAAGGAGGAATAACAAAGTTTTGGAGGGAGATGTATATTTGGATAGAGATGACCTAATTGAGAGGGGCGAGGGGAAAGAAAACTCATATTTTATATAAGGAAGAGGATGGCAACATTATTCTTGGGAGAGTTTGTATTCATCATTCCACATCAGTGGGAATCCCACCTCTTTCCTTGAGGAGTATCTTGGGAGAGTTTGTATTCATCATTCCACATCAGTTTTTTAGTCCAAACTTCATCCTACTTCGTCAGCGCAGTTTTTGCCGGAGATTGTGCAATGTTGCTGGGTGCAGCAGTGGAAGGGATTGGAATCCGGTTTTTGAGCTAGTTTCTCATTGAAGGAAGGTTTCCTTCACTTGAGGGATCTATTTGGAGAGCTCCAAAGCTGATTTCAGATCTGTGGTATTAGACCGCACATTCCCAATACATTCCCAGCACTGTTCCATCTAGGGAAAGCGTTATTCTAGAGGCACTATTCAGTGCATGGTTTGGTGGCTCCATTGTAGTGTTTCCTTGTGATTGAGAGGTTCATTCTTTCATGGGAGGAAGCCCTTGAGGGACCTACATCATATCAGACATATTTCAGCCTTCTAAACTCATGTACTTCAATTTTTCAGTGGTGATTCAGTAAATTACTAAATATCCCATTTTGTATGGAGAGTGTTTGATAAGAAACCCTTGCCGAGTTATCTTGTATTTTGTATAAGGAGACTAGATCTCAGTTATTAAAGCATATTTGATTAATATATGAGTAGATATATTTTTGTCCTATTTTATGAGTGTAAACACTCTATTAGACTGCACAGTCTCTTATGCAGCAACTCCGGTATTTTGCAGTCTTGGGGTTTTAACACATTTTGGCAATCCTAGGTGTGGGAGATCTGTTTAACCCACCTAGTTTGATTTGTTTCAGCTCTATTATTGGATTTAGGTTTTATATTGATTAATTTATGAGATCCAAGGGTCCATTTCAGTATTTTAATGCAAATTTTGCTGGAAATGTGTTTTTAGTGCATGATTCATGAGCTATTCCAGATTTGGGATATTACAGTGGTATCAGAGCATAGTCTTGGCTCAGAATGTGGATCTCAGGCCATACATTTCAGAGGAAGGAGAGATGGACAGAAGCCGGAAAGATTCAACATGTGAAGGAAGAAAGGAAGACAAGCTTACAAATCTTCTTCCAAAATCTATGCAGAGCTTTCAAGGAGAGCTGATGAAAATGAGATTGGAGATGGGATCTCCAAAGGAATTTGGATCTAGAGCTGAATCTAGATTTTCACATGGTGACTGTGAGCATGCAGCTACACACCATGATGCACAATGCAGTCAAGTGCCCAGATCTATCTTGAGATGGATGGGAGGAGGAAGAATGCCTAATAGGGATGGGAGGAGGAAGAATGCCTAATAGGGGAACTCTTAGTGATTTGTTGCAAGAGTATGAATCTCAAACTAAGAGGTTTAGAGATCATACTGATTTCCAAGAGTTTTGCAAGATCTAGGTGGAGAAGAGCAAGCATCAGGATGCAGTTAGATTTCTTCTATCTACTTTTTCCAGATCACCTACATGTTCAGCTGCAGCTTGGGTGAAGGAGCTAGACTCCTATTTGCAGCTGCACCATATTTTTGAAGATGAAGATATCGGAGTTGCAGCACTACATTTTAGAGGTAAAGCTGATGCATGGTGGACTTTTGAATCTTTCTCTTTAAAGAATGCAAACACTTCCTCTTATGCAAGATTCATAGAAACATTGGTGGGTAGGTTTCGTGAAAAATTTCCTAATGCACATGAGCAAGGAAAAATTGAGAAAACCATGAGAGAAGCTAACATCTTGCATTACACATTTCTGGGAGCAAGACCTTGAGTTCATATTCTTGAACAACAGGGCATGGGGATCTCCTTTTCAAAGGAGGATCCAACTATTGAGATTTTTCCCATACACATTGAGGAAGATGAGGGCAACAACGTTGTCACATCTAGAGCAGATCCAGTACCTCATGTAGAGGGAGGAGGAGCACATGCTCCAATAGGAGCGATTATTGTATCCTTACAAGAAGTTCCCCAGGATCTCATACAAGGAGGTCCAAGCACAATCAGTGAGCAACATGATTGTGCAGCATTGCAGCTGGAAGGAGGAGGTAGAGAGGAAGAGAAACATCACTTGGTGAGAGGCACACACCCTTCTCTATTTTAGAAAGCTAATGCAAGAAAAAGGCATATTGATTTGCGATGTAAGGGCAGGGGAAAGGTTGCCCAACCATATGTGTAGTTTGCTCTTGACATTGATGTCTCACTACATGGAGGCATTCCACCTGGCAGGCCACCTGAACAGGAGTTGATGGAAGACATCTTGTCTTTGGATTCACCACTATTGGATTCTGGAGAGGTGAAGAGTTTTAAGGAATACTTTGGCATGGGGGATGTCAAAGTAGCAGGCAGCAACATGAGGAGAGCTTCACATGCCAGATCACCAACATTGTCTCTTAGGAGGATTGATCCATATTGGAGATCTCAGCTCTTGGTAGAGTACTCCAAGGATCTTGGTGCATGCATAATTCTTGATGACCCAAATGGAGATGATAGATACATGGTGGATGATGTGGTCATCTATTCCTATGGCTGGATCTTCTTGACTAGATCCTCTAGTCTCAATGAGAAGTTGCTACATGCAGCACATGAGAACTTCTCTTCTATGCACTTTGAGGCATATTTCCAGTTGATGGACGAGTTCACTTGGGAGGGAATCTAGCATGACTTATATCAACATATGGGGAGATGCATAGCCCAGATGGTAATGAATAGGAGGTCACAGCCATTCCCCTACTCTTTGGAGGTGAGGGAGAATTTCCAGTTGAGCCATTTCAGCTCAAGGTCTCAAGTACACGATGGAGGAGGTATCATTTCATATTTTTCTTTGTACTTATTTTCCTTATTTGAGCAGCATGATGTAACAAGAAGAATTATCTCTTCTTGCATATTGAATGGTGATGTACTTGCAACTACTTGTAGCCTTGATTTTGGCTATCTTTTTTATGGTTTGTGGGGGAAGCCACATGATTCTTGGTGTGCACCATTGACACCACATTGTAACTTCATGTTTTCATCTTATGAGATGAATGTGGCAGCAAACAAGTGGCTGGTAAAGAACTTTTTATTTCTTAGTTTGATGCAGGCAAAGGATGCATTACACTGGTTCCATGAGTGGAACTATGATTCACTCTCTAGTTGTCAATTGGAAACTTGTTTATATTGTACTTTGCTTCCATATATTGCTGAAATATTTATGTTCATGGGGAGCTTTGTTTGGAGAGTGGGCTTGAGAGGGAAGATGCCCATCGGGAGCATGATTATCCCCACTTTATACTGTGTACATTTTAGGAGGAACCATGGGCAAACCATTATTGCCACATCACACTTTTTCTCTTCTTGTGGGAGGAACCACTTGGAGAACTTGAGGAGGCACTTCATGGCTGAAATGTTTGTTGGGACATCATACAAGTTGACCATCATGATCTTACTCAATGGCTTGTATGAGGGAGAGATGAGGTAGCAGCAAAAGTTTTTGTTGCTATGGTTGCACTTGGGAGAGTATGGGAAAAATTCTTCCCATACTTTTCATGAGATTTCTAAAGAGAAGGAAGGCACATTCGTGGTGCAAGGAGGCTACCCTTCAGCATTGGAGGATCATGAGAGACTTCCATGTCGAAAGAAGATATTCTCACTTAGCAGCATGATGGTGGATGGCTTTGGCATGTGTAATGTCAAAGGGAGAAGGCATGGAGTGACAAGAGCCTTGTTACTAAGGCCCACAACGCTGTCACTTGAGGGCATGTTTCTATTGATGGAGTGTTCCAAAGGGAGTATGCACCCTCTCCTCTTGCAGATTTTTATGAGGGGATTCTCATGGGAAGAATCACTATTAGACCTCACCTTCAGCTCACACATGATGCATCGTAAGAAATAAATTTATGTGATTGTTGATTACTCTATTGAGTATTTGTACTTTCTCACCATATGTAAACAGTGCATTGCTCCACATGAGAGCAGGATTATTTATGGGTTTCATGGTCACTTTAGGGCCAAATATTGTAACATTAATAACCCATATCTACATGAATTTGGGAAAGTGTTGTATTTATTTTATTGTACACAACTATTATATATTGTAGCTCACTACTTAATAGTATATGAGCTAACATGCATAGCTGAAAATTCTTTGAAGAGAAACTTGCCACTTGATGCTCTGAATCAGAAGTTGAAAGGACTGTGTTGCATCCACCAGAGAGACCATATGTATCATCCAAACTTGCATATAAACTTTAGCCATTTTCTAGTTTGGATTCCATGTGGTGATGATGTGCCATTCATCTTGTATGGAATGGTTTGGGTTGACATGACTCATGACTTTGGAGGGAGGGTCCTTGGAGACTCAATCTTCTTCTTGCCATTGGAGGGAAATCATGTTGCAGCCCAAGATTAGCATACCCTCTACACTTATCATTAGTGGATGGGAGGATAGCATGGGATAGGCCCTCTTGCCTATCATGTTCATTTATTTAGCCCACTTACATTTCAGGAGCACAAGGTGGAGGAGACTTTTCATGAGTTACCATGTTGGAGGGTGACTCACTTCATTTGGATGATAGCATGGATGAGGGAGGCACTCATTCACCATGATGATCATCACTCCTACTCTGTGGAGGCCATAAGACAACAAGAAAGTTTCCATGCACACTTTCCACCTTTGATTGATGTGGACCATTTGGTTTTGCACACTTGGGAGGAAACATTGGATTACAGTTTATTTGCAAACTCTCTTGATGTAGTGATGGAGGCTATTGATGGGAGGCCACACAAGGAAGAGGGGAGAAAATTTTGCTCTCTTTGTACATTTTATTGAGGACAAGAAAGGGTTTTGGAGGGGAGGATTGTAATGTTCCAAAATTTTAGCCTCAAAGCTAAATGGAACATTAGAGTTAGCAACAGCTTTAGCCAGTGAATAAATTGGTAGAAAAGTCCATAAGTCTCCTAAGGAGGATAAAAAAACTCCAAGTGTGAATGGAGAAACTCTTTATATCTTAATGAAACACCTCCATGTGTGAACATGGATAAAATCAAGCTTCTTTGACTAAGTCAACAGCGCAGTTGTGGAGGAGGAGGAATCCAAGGAGGAATAACGCAGTTTTGGAAGGAGATGTATCTTTGGATAGAGATGACCTAATTGAGTGGGGCAAAGGGCAAGAAAAATCATATTTTATATAAGGAAGAGGATGGAAGAATTATTCTTCATGTCTTAGATTATTTTTCATGTTTGCTCAAACTTTTTCTTCCTCTTGCTGTTTAGCAGAGTAGCAGTGTTGTTTAGCACAGGGTGTTCCCGAGCGGGAATCCCACCTCTTTCCTTGAGGACTCTCTTGGGAGAGTTTTTATTTATCATTCCACATCAGGGTTTCATTCCAAGCTTCATCCTACTTCATCAGTGTAGTTTTTTCTGGAGATTGTGCAGTGTTGCTGGGTGTAGCAATGGAAGGGATTGGAATCTCAGATTCTGAGCTAGTTTCTCATTGGAGGAAGGTTTCCTTCACTTGAGGGATCCATTTGGAGAGCTCCAAAGATTATTTCAGATATTTGGTATCAGAACACACATTTCCCATACATTCCCAGTGCTATTCCAGCTAGGGAATGCATTATTCTGGAGGCAGTGTTCAGTGCATGGTTTGGTGGCTCCGTTGTAGTGTTTCCTTGTGATTGAGAGGTTCATTATTTCATGGGAGGAAGCCCTTGAGGGACCTAGATCATATCAGACATATTTCATCCTTCTACACTCATGTACTTCAGTTTTTCAATGGTGATTAATTAAATTACTGAATATCCCATTTTGTATGCAAAGTGTTTGACAAGAAACCCTTGCCGGGTTATCTTGTATTTTGTATAAGGAGAATAGATCTCAGTTCTTAAAAAATATTTGATTAATATATGAGTAGATATAATTTTCTCCTATTTTCTGAGTGTAAACCCTCTCTTACAATGCACAGTCCCTTATGCAACAACTCCGGTATTTTGCAGTCTTGGGGTTTTAACACATTTTGGCAATCCTAGGTGTGGGAGATCTGTTTAACCCACCTATTTCTATTTGTTTGAGCTCTATTCTTGGATTTATGTTGTATGTTTATTAATTTATGGGATAAAAGGTTCCATTTTAGTATTTTAATGCAAATGTTGCTGGAAATGTGTTTTTAGTGCATGATTCATGAGCTATTCCAAATTTGGGATATTACAAAGTGACAACCATATGATGTCCAACATCATCATCAATACATGAGAGACATAAAATAAAGTAGCTCTCTCCACAAAGGAAAAGCTTCATCATACAATATATCCCTCCATCCCATGTTTCATGAATTTTATTGAGCATTATCATGCTCTCATTATTAGCCTTGTTGGCCATATTGGACCCAAACTTCATCATTCAAGCATTATGAAAAATAAGAAGGGAAGGAGCTATATGGGTAGAAAAATATGTCAAACCATATTCTCCTAAGAGCAACCACTGGAGTAAGGCCCTTTGCTACCATCCTCCATCTCCTCCATGTAATATGGATAAGCCAAACTCCCCCAAAGCAACCAAATCAATAAGAGATCTTGCTGCTTTCTCTCCTCCTCATGTGCATCATGAAGTAAAAGCATACTAATGGACATATGAGATGTCACATCGGCCCAATACAAAGAAACATCATTAATGCACATCATGTGATCATTATGCAAAATTTTACACAATACAAAACACATAGACATAGGAGATGTCAAGTGGTGGCCAACCTCTCTCATGTGAAACCAAAATGAACATGCCTTCCTTTGCCACAATTTATCATTGAAAAACAAGGCATGTGGTATCCATACTCACCCAAGAGTAGCTAGCGTAGCCATGCCTCCTCCTTTATTTCATATGTGTTTTTCAAGGCATGGATTAGAAAAATAGGTGCCTTTGGAGAGTGACAAAAATATCTCAATGGAAACCAACGTAACCAAGCATGCTAGCCCATACAAATATACAAGTGGTTTTGCAACCTCTTGCTTATCATCCTTACCGATTCATTCCCATGTGGATGATGAATGAGGTACTGCATAATCATGGCATCCTCCCTTTGTAGAATGCCATCCTTCCCAAACTGTTGAAGAGCTTTGCATTTCATGAAATGTTTAAATGCATCTCTAATGAGATCTCTTAGTGAGATTCTCTCTCCATCAAAGGCCCTCCAAAACCAAAGAAGTTTTGGATTTGCTGCAAGTAGAATTTTCTCTTTGAGAAGTGAGAGGCTCATTGAGAAAGGGTCATCTAGAAGGGAGAAAAGGTTTCTCATTTCAAGATGTCTACCATTTGTCATCTTTGATTCCATTGCCTCATGAGTGAAGTTATCTCCAAAATGCTCCAAGAATGATGAAGCCCTTTCTTTGTCATAGCTACTAAGTGACAACATTGTAGATCTGCAGGGTAATACATATGTTGTCTCAAAGTAAGGCACAATACTGATCTCATAATCAGCCAATGTACATAGGATAATGCTAATCTCATTTTCTGAAACTCTACATCTCAACTCAAGAGGTTGAATGTAGCTCAACAATGATGAACCAGGATATTTTTTAGTCTCCTCCTTGATTAGATCAAGGGTCCTCTGCACTGTGATATGTCTCTGCTTCAAATCAGCATTTTGTTGTAACCCTTGGTTATTCATTGGTCTTGAAACATTATGTGCTGAAATTTTATGCATACCATGGATGAACTAATATGTGGGAACCTCTTAACTGAACACAATAGTTCCTCCAATGAAATGGCTACCCCATTTGCAGATGTAGAAGGCTGCTCTTTCAAGGCTATGAAAGTGATGGTACAAGTCTCCTCCCATGGTGGTGTGGGCTTTTTCTCCTCTGATCTTTCTCTATCAAAGGTTCTAATCAACCCTTGAGTGAACTCTGCAAACGTATTCACCCTTGCATGGCTCAAGTGGCTGAACCACCAAACATTGGCTTCACCCTCCAAGTGCAGCACTGCAACTTCTACTGTCTCCCTTTCTACCACTGAATGTAGTAGGAAGAATGCCTCAAGCTTCCTTGCCAAGCTCTTGTTGTAGATGATCCATTATATGTAGGCAATAGAAACCTATTACATTTGATTCCTCTTTTGTTGCAGAACCTCCTCTCTTCCTTCAACTGAATGAACTATGGAAGATCTAGAGTCTCTTTGAAGGATCTAAGTTGAGATTTGTACTCAACAAGGTACTTACTTAGAATCAAATGATCCAAGTATCTCTCATGCTTATTGTCTTCTTCCCGGTGAGAATAGGAAGTGCATGGTCCTTCCTCTTATTTTTGCTTATCCTCCTTGGGGAGGTTCTTCATAGATCTGAAGAATGATGAGACAGAAGTCATTCTCTCTAACATTCTGATCTTCGTCTATCTTATTTGGCTAAAAATCACAAGCTGAGCCAAGATGATGCTTTGATACCACTGTAATATCCCAAAATATGGAAATTCTACAACAATAAGAACACCTTAAGATGTTCCAAAGTTGGAGATGCAACAATGCAAAAACACATATTGGAGTAGCAGTGTTATATCAATACATAAATCATGAGAAGATCCAAATAGCCATATAATTGATCTTATAGCAGAAAATGTATACAAATTCTTGAGGTAATGATCACTCAAGCTAGGCAATGAAAGCCTCAATAGAACATGTACATGAAAATAAAGAACACTGCTACATATGGAAAGCCCAAGGCTATGACTGTGCAATTTATAGGAGGCACTGCTACAGAAATAATGTCAATACATGGATATGGAAATGTATATCTCAAATAAGTGGGGGAGAAAAGCTCTAATACCCTAGAAAAAATCTCAAGGCAATCCTAGAAGGATTTCTTGAAATATACAAAATGGTAAAAATGCTGGAGTAGCAAGGCTGGGTAGCAGCTGCAACTCAAGAATTGGACGGAGATGGTTGTAGATGATGCACAAGCTGAATAAGCCTCCACCAATGGATATTCCAAGTGAAAGTCTGATCCTATCACTGAAGATCTCACCCTCCAAACAATATTGCAAACCCTCACTACATATACACAATGAAAATAACGCAGTCTAAGAGAGGGACTGCACTGTAGATCATGGAAATGGTTGGCCTGATGCCAAAGATGGTGAAATATGCTCCTGAGTCTTCCTCACTGATCTCCAAGAGGATATAAGCTCCCTCCTTTGAAAGATAAGCTCTAGAAGTGGTGTTGTGGAACCCTCCACTACAACACCCTGCAACACAACGTTTCCTACTACAAGAATAATGTTGTAGTTGAAGGAGGATGCTTGGCCTCAGAGTTGCAGTGCTGCTTAGCACAAGGCATTCCTATCTAGGAATTCCTTATCCTACCTTGAGTGATCTCTTGGAGGAGTATTTCTCTTCATTTATCAACATTCAGGCTTGAGGCCAAGCATCCTCCTTCAGCTACAGTGTTATTCCTATAGCAGGAAATGTTGTGTTGCAGGGTGTTGTAGTGGAGGGTTCCAAAACACCACTTCTAGAGCTCATCTTTCAGAGGAGGGAGCTTCTATTCCTCTAGGAGGTCAGTGAGGAAGAATCAGGAGCATATTTCACCATATTTGGCATCATGCCAACCATTTCCATGATCTATAGCACAGTCCCTCTCTTAGACTGCGTTATTTTCAGTGTGTATCTGCATTGAGGGTTTGCAGTATTGTTTGGAGGGTGATATCTTCAGTGATAGGATCAGCCTTTCACTTGGAAGACCCATTGGAGGAGGCTTATTCAGCTTGTGCATAATATATAGCCATCTCCATCCAGTTCTTGAGTTGCAGCTGTTACCCAGCCCCGCTACTCCAGCATTTTTTCCATTTTGTATATTTCAGGAAATCCTTCTAGGATTGTCTTGAGATTGTTTCGAGGGGTTTAGAGCTTTGCTCCTCCACTTATTTGAGCTATACATTTCCATATCCATGTAT
Source organism: Pinus albicaulis (assembly GCA_034641835.2). Lineage (NCBI taxonomy): Eukaryota > Viridiplantae > Streptophyta > Pinopsida > Pinales > Pinaceae > Pinus > Pinus albicaulis. The sequence goes on from CM076572.1 coordinate 1,307,221,108, forward strand.
TGAAATTATTTCTATAGTAGTGCCTCCTATAAACTGCACAGTCATAGCCTTGGGCTTTCCATATGTAGTAGTGTTCTTTATTTTCATGTACATGTTCTATTGAGGCTTGCATTGCCTAGCTTGAGTGATCATTACCTCAAGGATTTTCATATATTTGCTGCTATAAGATCAATAATATGGCTATTTGGATCTTCTCATGATTTATGTATTGATATAATGCTGCTACTCCAATATGTGTTTTTACATTGTCACATCTCCAACTTTGGAACATATTAAGGTGTTCTTATTGTTGTAGAGTTTCCCTATTTTGGGATATTACACATTGATGATAAGGTGTGTAACTATGAGGATACAAGGAGGGGATAGGGAGGATGACCAACATCATGTGATGAGGAGCACACACCCCTATATATTTCATGAGGTTGATGCACCTAAGAGGGAGACTGGATTGTGCAGTGAGAGTAGGGACAAGTTTGTCCATTCATATATGCAGTCTACTCTTGATGATGATGTTTCATTGCATGGAGACATTTCACCAAGGAGACCACCAGATCAGAAGATGATGAGAGATGCTTCACATTTTGAGGCACCATTCATTGATTTCAGAGGAGTGGAGACCTTGGGAGGTCATTGTACAACACTGAGAGTCTTGGGTGGATTTAAGGAGGAGAGAGGCATTCTATCAACATCATCTTTACCCACTCTCATTTCATATTCTGCGCTATGGTAGAAGCACCAGGGGAAGGATAGCAGCCTTTCAACTTGCATCTTTGGCATGGGAGATGTCAAAGAGGAGGATGACCATATGACATATTTTCTTCATGAAAGATCATCAGTGCTGTCACTATGGAGGATAGATCCATATTGGAACTCCTAGCTGTTGGTGGAGTATTCCAAGGATCTTTTCACTTGCATGATATTGGATGACCAGCTGCATGAGTAGGGATATTCAGTCAGAGAAGGGGTCATCTACTATCATGGTAGGATCTTCTTATCTGGAGCTTCCAAGTTCAAGGAGAAGTTGCTACAAGAAGCTCATGAGGATTTCCTTTTCAGCCACACTTGTTCTATGAGAGCATACGACACCATCATGGAGGGGTATTTTTGGAAGGGTTTTGAGGAGGAGATATATCAACATATGAGGAGATTCATGGATCATATGGAGATGGAGGGGATACATAAATCTTTGGAGGAGTTAGCACAACCACCTCTTTTACCTTTGAGGATGAGAGGAGACTCATCTATGAGCCACTCCATTTGTATGAGCAAGACATATGGTAAAGGTATTGTTGATTTGCATAATAATTTGTATATATGTATGCATCTCTTAACCTCATATTTGCAGGAATTTGCTCAAAGGAGGAATATTCTTCCTTCTAGATTTCATGGTCTACATAAGGCCACTATAGATGATCACTCCCTAGGAGGATTTTGGGAGGATATTTCTTGTGGAGAAAATACTAACCTTGCACAATACATCATTCACTTTCTCTAAAAAAATGAGGAGAATGGGGCAGTAAGCAAGTGGTTGAGAAACTGCACTCTTTGTCATTCTCTATTGCAATTGAGGGTCAAGCTGTGCTGGTTGCATTTGAGGGACCATTGTCCTTCTCCATTACTACATATGGCAGCAAGCATGATTCTCATTATGGTTCCTTGTATTTCTATTGTTATTGCTTTTCTCGGGAGCATGATTGGGGGAGAGACACATTGGGTGGATGTGTCCTTTGAGGGAGAAAATCCCCACACTTTTTGCACTACATGTTCTAAGGGGAGCATAGGAGATGGTATGGCCACCATAGCGAAAAATTTGTTTCCTTATGGGATGATTCATATGATTGATGTGATGCCATATGATGATGATTTCCAACTCATCATATATGGGGATATTTGGGCCAACATGATTCATAACGTTGGAGAGGAGATCTTTGAGGATCCAATCTGCTTCTTGCCACTTGAGGGAAACATTATTGTAGCCCAAGATTAGTAGAAACTATACACTTATTTTAAGTGGAGAGGAGGACAGCATGGGGTAGACTATTTCGTCTACCAAGATCAGATTTTCAGCCCACCTACATTGCAGGAGCTCAAGGTGGAGGATGATTTGTATGAGTTTCCATGTTGGGAGGTAACTCATTTTGTATGGATGATTTCTTGGGGATGCAAGCTTCATATGGGGATGGTATATTCAAATTACTATCATACCTCATGCCTCAAGAAGGCCCCTTAGTTTATCTTTGCAGTTTCTTGAGGACAAGCAACATTTGGGAGGGGAGGACTGTAATATTCCCACTTTAGCACACAACTAAATGGAATATTAAATTTTGTCTTTTACACCAAGGAGATTGAATAAATGGGTAAGGAGGCACATGAACAATAAAATATGAATAAATCCATCATAGTATGAAAAGGGATCATCATTGGAGCTGGATTTCACACCCTCATGTGTGAAAAGGGAGCTTTGCATGTGGACAAGGTCAAGTTTGACCAAGTCAATAGTGCTGGGATAAGAGGTGGAGATCACTTAGAGAGACAACGCAGTGTGAATGGGAGGAAGTTTCCTTGGTGGAGGAAACCCTAAGGAGTGGGACCCATGGGGAGAGAGCTTTCACTTTTTTAAAAGGAGGGCAAGGTAGCCATTGTTACGGATGTTATGAATTATTGATTTTATGGTTTGTTTAGACTCTTGTGTAGTCTCCTGCCATTTAGTAGAGTTGCAGTGCTATTTAGCACAAGGATCTCCTGCTTAGGAATCCTTCTCCTTCCAGGAGAGGCCTCTTAAGGGATCCTGTACTTAATTTCTCCACATTTAGGCTCACAGCCAAGCCACATCCTTCAGCTACAGTGTTATTTCTACTGAAGTATAATGTTGTGTTGCAGAGTGTTGCAGTGGAGGTTCCACAACACCATTTCCAAAGCTATTTTTCAGAGGAGGGAGCTTCCATTCCTTTGGGAGGTTAGTGAGGAATTTTTCTAAGCTTATTGCAGATCTTGGCATTGGGCCAACCCATTCCCTTGCCCCTACAGCGCAGTATACCTCAGTGACTGCGTTATTTGCAGTGAACATTTGTAGTGGCAGTTTTGCAGATTGTTTGGAGGGTGAGATCTTCAGTGTTAGGATCATCCTTTCGCTTGGAAGATCCATTGGAGGCCTATTAAAATTATGCATCATCCTCAACCATCTCCATCTAGTTCTAGAATTATAGCTGCTACCCTGCAACTCAAACATTTTGGCAGTTTTTCATATTTCAGCCAATCCTTCCAGGATTGTCTAGAAATTTCCTTTGGGAGTCTATATCTTTGCTCCCCATATTGTATGAAGTGTGTATTGATATTTTTATGTATTGAAATATGTTAGCAGTAGTTTTCCATTATAAAATTGCGTTGTCATAGCCTTAGGCTTTCTTCAAGTAGCAGTGTTATTCATATTTCATGTATATGTTCTATTGAGGGTTTCATTTCCCACTTGAGTGATTGTTCCTCAAGGATTTGTATACACATTTGATGCTATGATATAATATGATGGCTAAGTGGATGTTCTGGCATTCTCTATGTTAATGTATCATTGCTACTCCATTATTTTGTTTACATATTGCGATAGCTCCAACTTTGGAATATCCTAAGATATTCTTATTGTTGTAGATTTTCCCTATTTTGGGATATTACAAGGGATCTGCAAGGGACCATTAGGTGTCGAAAGAGGATTTGTAGGGACTGAAGGAGGTGGCTCGGGGTCAGACGTAGCGAGAGGCTTGTTGTACTGACAGGACCGAGTCTAAAGATTGATGTTGATTGTTATAGGTTGGTTAGAATTCATCACGAGAATCTGGTAATCAGAGGTACCAGATGGAAGAGGTTGAGTGGCCACCTGACCTTTAGGCGATTGAGTGGCCACAAATCCTTTTTGGGGGAAAGATTAGTAAACACAGCTGGTTGACTAGGCACAACACTGGGAGGGACAGAAGGGGAGGCTTGTTATCCTCGTAATGTTTCTTGAGACTCCCACATCTATTTCATTTGTGGTAAAAGAGGACAATAATGCATGTAATGACCATAAACTCCACAACAAGATCAAGGTTTCTTCATGTGAACAAGCCTGTCCTACTTGGGCTGAGTGCCTTATTGCTGGTTAGCAGTGTTAGGTGCATTATTTTGAGGATTAGGTCCAGGATTACTGGGAGCAGATTGATTTTGAGTTCCTTTCCTCTTCTTTTTGGAAGGAGGAGGATTAGTCGTGCCCTATTGTGCATACACCTACCCCTGAGGGGGTGGTCGCTACTATTTCAGGGGTTGAGAAGGCGAGGAAGGTGGAGGTGATAATGCTGGAGGAGCTGGAGCACCAGGCTGTGGATATAGATAATAAGGAGGTTGGGAAAAAGGAGGAGGCATGACGTATCCTGGATACATGCTACGGGGAGGGGGATAAGTGCAGGAGGTGTTGACCCCACCCTGAGGAAAACCGCAGCCCATGGGAAGCTGAGTGTATGGATGAGAGAGAGCTCCAATGATACCGTCGATGGCATAAGATGCCCCTGGTGCGTTGGCATCCATAGGTCTAGGAAGATTAGGTAGAATGGAATAAACATAGCCCGAATGAACGTAGATCAGGTCATATTTTAATGCAATTTGGAGAGCAGCTTCTTCAGTTTGAGGTAAATACGATGTGACATATTTGCCAATAGCAGGCAAGAGAGATCTAAGGAACCAATCCATGTAGACACGACCTTCGAAGGTAGGTGCTCGACATAGGCTTTTTCTTCTCCGCCATTCCTGGACATGATCGGATAGGTGGGTTGCAGATGATTAACTGAAAAAAGCCAAGAGTTTAGTACCAGTGTCATAACGAAGGGGAAGTTAGAAGTAAGACAAAAAATCTTGAGCAAGAGTCGCAAAGGTGGTATGAGAGGATGAGGCCTGATCAACATAACACTTAGAAGTTTCACCTATAAGCATACATTGGAACAACCAAAGATGGACAGAGTCATCGATAATGGAATTAGACGAACACCACATGTGAAAAGATAAAACATGATTTGTAGGATCTTCTCCAGCAAGGCCTTCAAACTTGGGGATGTTGGAAGGAGCTTCATCAGCATAGCAGGCCAATTAGCATCATGGTGTATAGGGACATTGATCAACTGGTCAAAATTGGGAAGACTGAGGCCTACAATATAGGGGAGCAAGGGAGCAATCCGAGTAGTTCCTGTTGTGCCCCCACTAGTAGTACTCCCAGCATTAGGGCCAGGGTTAACACCAGCATTAGGTCCTGAACCAAACATGGTGAAGGTGACAGGAGGAGAACCGAGAGCGGAACCATAAGGAGAACCCAATGAACTAGAAGAGGAGTCGGCGTGCATACTCGGTGGAGGATTAACTCAAATCCTACGTAGAGGAGTAATTCTTCCTACCAGAAACTAAGGATGAAGGCCAAGAAGTCTCTGGGATAAACGCCTTGGTGGCACAATGATGATGACACAAACAGGGCATAAAGGGAAGAGAGACCAACAAGGGTAGAGAGGTGCACGATCAATTGATTACAATGTCGAAATAATGGCAGAGAGGTGCAGGATCAATTGATTTCAATGTTTTAAGTTCTTTTCTTGGTGGTGTTAACCAAGCTCTTCTTCACTTAGGGTGTGTGTGTAAAGTGTGTAAGTTTTAATTTTTAAACCTAGATGTTTGTAGATAAAAAGAAAAAGTGTGCTATATAACTGTAAATAAACCTGCAAATAATGGTATATGAAACCGCAATAACAGAAAATAAATAGCTAATAATGCAATAATTCTAAACCCAAGGAGGCGGGCCTCTCAACAAGTAGTCTGTAGGTGGGCAAAAAAATAGTCAAAACACACCAAAATAACCAATAGATCTAAGGTCAAGAGGGACAGGGATCTAAAGGTCAGATCTGTTGGAAAGAGGTGCAAATAAACAACAAAAAATCAGAGGAAACATTGTTGTAAATGAGGTGGCGAAAGGCTATCTCCTCAAGGGAAACAGAGTGGACCCTACAGGAAAACCAAAAAAAAACTAAAGGAGGTGATTTGGATGGATAAATATCCAATCTGAAGGGGATCTAAAGGGGAGGTATCAGATCTAAAAAATTGCTGAACACTAAGAAAATTTCAGACAACCTGCAATAGCTAAAACTCTTCCACAAAGTTTGGAGGGTACTGAAGCCCAAGAGGGCTAGGTTCCCACTTATATGAGTAAAAAAGAACAAGTATAGGTCCAAAACAGGAAAAGATGAAGGTCAGACAACCCTAAACAGAAGCCCAGACAAACCCAGAAAACTTTTAGAAAAAATCCCACAAAAAGTCCAAGTCACAGTTTCTGACCTGTTTCTTGCTGAGGTCACAGATTTTGGGAACATTTCCACGTCCTGAAGCTCCAAGTCACAGGTTTAGTGCCAAAAAGTGCGACCTGCACTTCCGACACTCTCGGGAGCAGGTTTCAGCAGAATGTGTCATCTTAGCTGTGGCTAATGTCTGTCACCTGCGCAATAGGTCTGAAAACACATAGAAGTTATATTTTCTAATGTTTTAGGGTTTTATAGGTTGAAACCAACATCAAGAAAATAAAAACAAGAAGCTGAAGAGAAATCCTAGGGTTTGAAGCAGCTGGATATGCAGGGATCTGAAAAACAACAGTAGTCGTAATCATAAACTCGTGTGGAGTTGCCAATTGTTAGTATGAATCTTAATTGCAAGTGTACGAAAAAGGACCACTTTAGCTGTGCATAACAAACAACCCTAACAACAAATATGGTTTCCAATATCGTCAAATCTGCAATTAGGTGATCAAGATAAATGCTGCAAAAATCTAGATCTATGCATAAAAAGACATTAAGCAGTAAATAAAAACGAGATTTACTCCATGCATCCAATAGACAAGACAAGAATATGTTGAAAACTTGAATGAATTTTATATTAAGGGCACCTGGGAGGAAAACATAGAAGGATGTTACCAGTTCTCCTCAATGGGATGGGTTCTTGTAAGTCCTCATCACTTTAGATCTAAAATTCCTCTCTGTTGATGGTGTACAAAACCTAGACAAAAATGGAACTCAAAGGGAGCTCACAAGAAAAAAGATAGAAAAATATGACAATGATGGTGGATCAAAGTCAGACCAAAAGTATAGATCTAGAGTGATCTTTAGGCAAAAAAAGGTAGTGAGTGAATGGAAAAACCCTTCTATTTATAACAAAATATTGAGTTAGTCTAGATATTGGTGCATAATTAAAATATTATTAACCAAATCAAGATCCAAATTTTATGGAATATTTTAGTATATTTGTTCGAGGGCAAAAGGATTTGACTTGGGTCAAACCCCTTTATTTGTAAATAATAAATAAATAAATAATTTATTTATTATTTTAAGGATGTGGTTGAGTAATAATCAAATAAATAATGATTTATTTAATTATTTAAGAGTGATTTAGTCAACTTTAACAAGGAATATTATTTAAATAAGGTTTAAATAATTATTCCTAGAAAATAATAAGATAAATAATGATTTATCTAATTAATTTTCCTGTTTTCAGTTAAATGTGACCAGGAATATTAATTAAACTATTGTTTGACTAATTATTCCTTGAGGAAAATCAAACAAGTGTAGATTTATTTAATATTTCCTCATGGGGTTTCCTGTTTAGACCATAAACAACTTAATAAAGGTGGTTTACTAAGTTATTTTTCAAAGTGAAAGCAATTTTACTTAGGGTAAAATTGGTCTTACATGGTGTACTTAGGTCCATCTAATAGTAACATGTTAGATGACCAAAAAATGGTGTAACATGGAGTCTAATTATCAAATTCTTGAAATGAATTTTCATGCCTCAATCTATCCAAGAGATCAAGTTGCCGCTCAACAACATTGTCAGTCTTGGAATATTCAAGAAATATGACATCTCTAGATAATAAAAACTTCTTATTAACTTCATCATAGAGATGGTATGATTTGGAGGTATTTTAATGTCGCAAGAAGATACACTTACAACTCCTTCCACCGTGTTTTTTTTTTTTTGTTCCTTAGGTATTAAGGGATAATAGGTGGAACCAAAGACCTTGAGATGCTTTACCGAAGTAATGTTCCCATGCCACAATTCATAAGGATTCTTGTTTCTAATTGCATTATAAGGAAACATATTCTTTGTATACACAACACATAGAACTACATCGGCCCAAAACATCAATTTTAAATTCTTAAAAAACATCATGGAATGTACCATATTTAAAATTGTCTCATTCATTCTTTCAGATACATATTTCTATTGGGGATTGTAAGGCATGATTATTTTATGTTTAATCCCATGCTGGTAAAGGTAGTTTTCAAATTCATTTGAAGTGTATTATTTTCCATTATCAATGTGAATAGAGACAATATGAGTTTGTGCATCATTTTCAATCCATGCATGAAAGTTCTTGAATGCTTCAAAAGCATCAAATTTGTTCTTGAATAAGTGAAACCAACACATTCTAGTATAGTCATAAACAATGTCATCATATATTTATTTCCATTTGTAGAAGGAACATGCATGGGTCCACATAAATCTGAATCAATAAGCTCAAGCTTTCTATGTGCCTTGGAATGTGAATCATGAAAAGAGTGTTTGTTATGCTTTCCTAGAATATAAGCATCACATTGCTTAAGCTTCGTAGGAATTGTAGGAAAACTAGTAACACCAATTTTTTTCAACAATCGAAGGTTTTCATAATTCAAGTTTCCAAATCTAGCATGTCATAAAAGACTTGACAAGAATGTACCTTCATCAGTGTGAGAACCGAATGCAAAGTTGTCCACATGAGCAGAGGTACCTTGCAGCTTTAGAAGTTTTTCTTCCTCTATTCCCATAATTACAAGTGAGTGATATGATTCTTTTGTGACCTCAAAATTTCCATCAAACATATAAATGGAGTGTCCTTTCTGGAAAATTTGGACCAAAGAAAATAATTTTCTCCTCAAATCTCAGAGGTATAGAACCTCATGTAGAAGAAAATCTGGAAGACTAGGCAGTTTACGCTTGATTATGCCAAGCCCTGATAGCTTGAGTTTTGATTTGTCTACAAAATATACTGCTCCATCAACCTTGTTAGTAAATTATTCAAAATAAAACTTTTCTAAAATTCATGTGGCATGTTGTTCCTGAATCAATCAACCAATCATTTTCCTAAGATGAAAGTGAAGCATTAAAAAAGTCTTCAGTTACTCCAATATTAAAATGTGCCAGAACATAATGAGAAGATTCAAGTGCTTTACCTTTCTCTTTGTCATGAGTTTTAGATTTGGTTTCATTTCCTTCCTACTCAATTCTCTCCCAAGGAAACTTACATGTGGATGCATCATGTCCATCTCTATTACACGATGTGCAATGAAGATTAGACTTGTCTCCTTGAAATTGTTTACTCCCCTGCCTCTGAAATTTCTTCTTCCTCTTCCTCTTCAGCCAACTCTTTCTCTAGAAGAACCTTGTGAATGCATGTGTAAAAAATATGTATATAGTGTAAAAAAAATTCACTTATAGTGTTAACATTCTATAAAAATATACGATTATGCACTTCTACTGGAAATATTCGGTATAAAAATACAATTATGGTGGCAATATATACATATACCATAGGAATTATATAGGGGGGGGGTGTTATATAGTGGAGGGATTATATGGTCAAGGGAACATGGATATGGGGGAGGTAGTGAATAGGGAATTCAAAGTGGCCATTCTTCTTCAGTTTGTGAGAAACCATTTTCTTTGTTGAATGGTGGTCTACACTTAATAATATCATTGGTAATCGCATAAGCAATAACTCCTACATAACAACCCAACAATACTACATGATTAAAAACTTATCGTCACATTGCATGGACTGGGTTGAGAGAGGTGTGTTGCGGAGCAACGTATAGTGTGGAAGAAGTCGATATGGAGGGAGTGTCATTAATATATGTGGAGGGAGGGTTGAATGTGAATACCATGGTGGAGGTAGATATGGTGGAATGATTGGAGCAGTGATCGGGTAGCTGAGGGAGCTCAGATTGTTTATGGGCAGTTGGGAGCACTATGCCATGGAATTGTTGGAGCACGATGTGCATGGAGGGAATACAATAATCTACATGGAGCATAGTGGAGTTATCTGTGTGGAGCGGTTTGATGCCAAACAAGAGGAGGTTTCAGAGAGAGTATAGATAATATACTCACTGCTCTATTACCAATTCCCTATCGTACATGGGACAAGGTGTAATGTGAGTTAACAGCGTGGTGTTGCTTGCAAGCAACATTTAGAAACATTGGTAGGGAGCAGTTAGATGCAGGACCGAGTAGCATATAGAGCAGTCCTTTGGAGAAATGTAGGCAATAGTTGAAATAAAGTATGAATAAATGAGGGAGAGAAATCACACTGAAATACTGCACAAAAATTGATATGAAAGAGAAAATGGAAGGAATGGGATAATGGAGTTACATAACCTAAATAAAGGAGTTGGCTCTGATACCATGCTAGGCTAGGAGGTAACTCCAACAAAAATGAATTAATTTTCATTAAAGGATGTACAAAAATATATACATGGAGGGTGAGACTCTTGTAATTCATCTCCTAGTGCCTCTTTATCTTCTACCTCTCCTTATTTTATATTTACACTATTTTAAAATTTCACTCAATCCCTAGGATTAGGTTTCAAGAGTTGGAAAGAAAAATAAAGGGAAAAGAAATAAATTCCAATCCAAAGGATATTCCATTCAGGAGGGAAAAAATAAGTACTTTTCGAAGATTAAATGTTTTCAGTTTCATGAGATGGGACACTATGCCAAGAACTGTTTGCACAAGAAGGCTAACAAGAATCCCTCAAGAGGAGTGGCAGATGAATTTATTTCTTCACAATTCAAGTTGGCTTTCACCCTCATTTCATGCACGGTGAAAATGGTGATGGGTAGTGTATGGTATCTAGATGGTGAAGCCTCATTGCATATGACTCGGAACAAAGAAGTTTTCAGTGACTTGGAGGAGAAGGAACTCCAGATGCACATCGAGATGAGAGACGATGGAAGGTATAATTCATATGGGTTCTTGTTGCAATTATTTCTGAGAAGACTTTGGTTGATAATGAAGATTTATGTATAAATTGATTGAACCCATAATTTTTCATCCTATTTTGAGTTCTTCAACATTGCTCTACCCATTTCCTGTATGGTTTTGTTCTTTCTTTCAACAACTCCATTTTGCTGAGGTGTTCGTGTTGTTGAAAATTTTCTTTTTATTCCATTTTCATCACAGTATTGCTGAAATAATTTTGACGTGAATTCTCCGCCATTATCTGATATTAGACACTTTATTTTCAAATCATGTCAATTTTCGACCAAATCCTTATAGATCTTAAAGCACTCAAATGCTTCATGTTTTTTCTTTAGGAAACTAACGGCTGTCATCTTGACATAGTTATCTATCATTAGCATGAAATATAATTATCCATCTAAGACTTTTGTTCTAACAGGACCACATAGATCAGTATGTATCAATTCCAATAGATGTGATGCAAAGTGTTCTTTTGTTTTAAATTGGACTTTTGTCTGCTTGATGTGCCGACAGGCCTCACATAGTGTGTTGGAAGGTTTTGAGATTTTTGGCATTTCTTGTACTGCTTCCTTTTTTCTTATCCTGACAAGATTGTAAAAGTTTATGTGACCCATTTTTTTGTGCCATAACCAACTTTCATCTTCTTTAGCTAGTAGACATGCTTTAGTTGCTTCATCCAGAAAATATATGTCATTTGGAGCTCGACTTGCTGTAGCCACAATTTTACCATACCTGCCTTTCTTGATTTCACATTTTGTGGAGTTGAATAGCGTTGTATGTCCTTGATCACACATTTGTCCAACAATGAGAAAATTTTGATTCATGTTTTCAACCAATAGAACATTCTTGGCTATAACATATTTTCTTCCGAGAGTGACGGTATCTGATCCTATAACATTTGACGATCCATCATTTACAAAGGATATGGTTCCATCCTTCTTTTTCAAAGGTAAAAGTTTCCTTCTATCTCTAGTCATATGCATTGACCAACCACTATAAACATAGCACACATCTTTTTTGTTTTGAGCCTTGAGAGCGAGAGCACAATTATCATTCTTCTTCTTCTTCCATGTTCATTCATTCTATGGCTTCAAAGATTCATCTAGGGGATTTTCAAGTCTGCAGTCTCTGGCTATGTGTCCATAGTTATGACATTTGTAACATTCCATATTATTTCTTAAATGTTCAAATATATTGATGTTTCGTTGAGCCCTGGGAGGTTCATATTTGAAGGATCTGCTGGAATTGTATTGGTTCCTAGAGTAGGTGTGACATTCTATAGATTTATGACCAAATTTTCCACATGAATAACAATAGCCATGAAAAATATGTTGGTACCTGGATGGAAATCTTCGTCGAGGAATCATCTTCCAAGGATTTTCTTGTGAATATTGTCCAATGAAGTCTACATGCATGTCAGATGTCATAGGTTCATTTTATTTTGTTGTAGAAGGTCCTGCTTCTTCTTCTTCTTTGTAACCGAGGCCAATTTTGTTGTTGTAAGATTGTTGATTTTTGATGAGTTCTTCTAATTCCCTTGAGTTTTTGGCATATTTTTGGACATTTTTTCCCTTCTCCAGTTCCTTAGGCAACGAGACTACTTCGGCTTCTAATGCTTCCCTTTATTGGTTGCTTTCTTACAACTTATTTTGAAGTGACTCTTCAATACATTTTTGTTCTTCAACTTCAATTTTGAGACCTTGAACTTGTTCTTCAAGAGTATTGGAACAAATATTCTCAGCCTTGGGCTCTTTTATAATATTGATTGCCTTCTTAGAAAATTCTTCTATGGTCAACCCTTCTTCTTCGATGTTTGATACCTCTTGTTTATTGTGCTTGGCCATAAACAATACTCTCCCATTGGCTTCTTCTTCATTGTCACTATCTTCATCAGATGATGAGCTGTCTTCTTTAGAGAGAAATTTCCTTTTGGATCCTTTCCTTTTTTCTTACTTATTTAATTTATTAAATCCTTTCTTTCCTTTTTAGTTGCCATCACTTCTGTTCGGACATTTTTCTACGAAATTCCAACCTCACCACAACCGAAACATATCAATGGAATTTTACCTTTGAATTTTCCCTTACCAATTTTTAGTTTTCTCGTAAAGTAAGCATATTCCTCTTCTGAAAGACCTTCTTCATCATCTCCCTTTTCTTCACACTTCCAGGTGCATGTATTTTCAATTAAAGGTTGTTTGTCCTTATTGGTTTTCTTAAATGCAACAAACGCAGTTTCTAGATGTGAAGTACCCTTGTTGGAGCATGGTCTCCCAAAGGCTATGAATTCTATTCATTTTTGTATAATTTTGTATTGTTTAGTCTCACACAGGGGTTTTGGGGTGGGTCAAATCCTCTAACGCATTGTAAATGGGTCAAGGGTAGACGAAGATTCTGCAAACCAAGGTTTGTGGACCATTGGATGCGTAGGCTAAATCGATATAAATAAAGGAACCTTTTTGAGTCATAGGTAGGAATGAATAGAGATTGATACGAAGTACAAACTGTTAGACTTTGGTAGGGTTGTTTGGGTTAGGACTCCTGCTAGCTGTGTGCGCGAAGATCCTCTGTCCTGCTGTGTGCGGACCCTACTGGCTGTGTGTGTGGGTGGTAATTTGGGAATGTAGAAATTTATATAACTGATATGTTATATGTCTAAGATTCTCCTGATCATACACTATTTGACTTCATGAAAAATATAGAATATATTCCACCATTGATCATCAAATGCGGAAATTAACACAATTGCAATGCACACATGAAACCATAAAAATTCACCACACATTAACACAATGATTTAATAGGAAAGCCTGAAGCTAAAAACCCAAACTATTTGTATATAATATATGTAATAGAGATCATGTAACAATCCTCATACAAAGTTGAACATGTCAAGCTCTTAGTACAATACAATCGCTACACACTAATCAAGTCCGATCTAGCAAATCCATGCATCGATCTCTGCCACCTGCTAGCCTGCCTCTACTGCCCTATCCCTGCTGAAGAATGGCTCTGAATGAAATCGAATCCACCTAGCTTGCACTATGCAATCCTCATTGGAATCTCCACTGAGTGTTGGATGCAATCAATGCATCACTATAGTCACAACTGATAGTCATATTGCCCTTCCACCTATCTCTCCACTGGTCTCCACTGAAACTGTCCATGCACTGTAGTTAACTGATGTATTCTTCAGTTGATTAATGAGTTAATATTTATTGAATTAATTAATAATTAATTCACACCACCCTCACTAGTGTATCAATCATCTAGACTAGATACAACTAGCTCAACTGTGTCTAACTGAGTTAAACTGAACACAACTCCACCAACTACTTCTACAACTCCACCAAACTCTATCACATGAGTTCTAACTGAAGTCCTCCATGCATTAGCTCCACTAAACCCTCAGGAATAGCATAATTCCTTCTTTCATCTCCTGTGCCACATCTGTGCACTTAACTAAAGTGCTCCAAGAGAATTAGATAATGTTTAGAGTCCAAATATTATTAAGAGCTAATAATATTCAACATATCTATTTTTAGACTCGCAATATAAAAATAGATTCCGCCCAATATGTCTAAAAATAGAAGTCCATCTATTTTTCCAGCTTAACCAACCATCCACAAATAGCATCCTTCAACTCATAGAATATGATCGACATGTTTAAAAATAGACATAGTCTAAAAATAGACTTTGCGCCAAAAATAGCCTGCAGGCCCACTTAGTGAAGGCGACTCTTTTCACTAAGCTCATCATCTTGTTGAATCTCAACACTCCCTCTTAACAAGATAGGGATTATCTGCCACCCTGATCCTATCTCTATGGTATTTGAATTTGCTCCTGGTGAGCGCCTTCGTCAGAATATCTACATCTAGGAATGTAAGAAAGCAACATGATTTTCTTCTACACACAATCTCTGATATGATGGTACTAGATGTCAATATGTTTAGATATATCATGAAATACTGGATTAAACAAGAGTTTAATGCAACTCTGATTATCACAATATATCATAGTAGGATCTAAGTGTGAACCGAACAACCCGACCTGGATCTTCCTCATCCATATAGCCTCGCATGTAGCCAAACTTGCTGCCATGTACTCGGCCTCCACTGAAATGAGTGCCACGGATCTCTATTTCCTACTGTACCAAGAAACTGTTGTAGACCCGATACTGAATATCCCTCCAGATGTGCTCTTTCTATCCGTTTGGATCCCTACCCAATCTGCATCCGTGAAGCCATGCAGCTTCACCTCATCCTACTATCTGTACCATAATCCATATCCCGATGTGCCTTTGAGATACCTCAATACATGCTTGCTTGCCTTCCAAAAGAGCTTGGTAGGCTTAACCATAGCTTGTGAAAGCTAGTTAACAGCATAGCATATATCCGGTCATGTATTGACTAGATACATGAGCGAACCAACCAACTGTCGATAAACAGTGGCATCCACTACCTCTGCCAATGTAGCATCCTCTTTCCTCCAACCACCAGGAAGAGGAGTGTTGATAGGCTTGTAGCCTTGCATGTTGAACTTCTCCAGTATCTCCCGGGCATACTTTCCATGAGATGCAAATAGTCCACCCTTTCGCTGCCAAATTTCCAATCCCAGGAAATAATGAAGGAGGCCCAAGTCCTTCATCTCAAACTCCTTTGCAATATCTACCTTGCATGAGTGTGTCAATAGTTCATCACCTGTCAGTATCAAATAATCTACATAAAGTACAATGATCAACAACTTACCCTCCACCACAATCTGGTATAGGTTTGGATCCGCTTCACTCTTGGTGAATCCAAGTCCAATGAAAAAACTATCTATCTGTGTGTACCAAGCACGAGGTGCTTGTTTCAGCCCATACAACACTCTTTTGAGCCTGCACACATGCGACTCGCTGCTGAATATTTCAAATCCTTCAGGTTGTTCTATGTACACCTCCTCCTCAATGACTCCATTAAGGAACACAGTCTTCACATCCATCTGATGAATGTGCCAGCCCATCTGCATTGAGAGATCTAGGATGCTCAGTATGGAAGAATACCTTGTGACAGGTGGAAAGGTTTCTTCATAGTCGATCCCCTCAATCTATGAGAAGCCCCAGGCAACAAATCTTGCCTTCTACTTCTCGACGCTCCCGTCAGCAGCTTGCTTCACTTTGTAGATCCATCTCGAACCTACCATTGATTTCCCTTCTGGCCTTGGGACAATCTCCCATGCACTGTTTTTGACAATTGAATCATACTCTTCCACCATAGCATCTACCCATGAAGGGTCCTCCATAGCTTCCTTGAAAGAGGACGGCTCCATCACGATACACTTGCTCATCAGAGCCATGTATCCAGTAAATCGGGCAGGTGACTGTCTTTGTCTGCGCTGTGATGTAGGGGCTCCTACATTCTGCACTGCATCAAGATTTAGTCGCTCAGCTTCTGTAGTGTGCTTCCGCCGTCTGATTTTTGGCACTGCATGAGTAGTTTATTCCACTCCATGAACCTCCTCTTGTGGCTGATCCACATCCTGAGGCTCACCCTTAGGAACTAATAGCTTCTCATCTGCATGCAAGTGTAGCTCCCTCTCAAGCGACAACTTCATGGCTTTCTCCTCATGAAATTTGATATCCCATCGCACAATAGTCTTTCGACTGTCTAGAAAATACACACGATAGTTGTGTGGTGTTTTTGTGTACTCCACAAATATCCCAATCTCTTTGGTCGGCTCCAGCTTATTCTTGGCATCCTTCGTCACATGAATGTAAACAAGTGAGCCAAAAATATTCAAATGAGAAATATCAGGCTTCTTACCACAAAATGCCACTCCGGGTGTACTCATGCCAAGTACCCTATGAGGACAACAGATTTGCACATAAACCGCAGTGTTGGATGCTTTAGCCCACAAGTGTATGGGATGGCCCTGATCATGTAACATCGCCTGTGCAACACTCATGATCATTCTATTCTTTCGCTCCGCAACCCCATTCTACTGTGGGTTATGAGGCACTATGAGCTCTCTTCAAATTCCTTCTACGCTAAAAAAGTCTTTGAATTTTCCAGAGATGAATTTACCACCATTATCACTCCTTAGAGCCTTCACCTGCTTCCTCGACTCTTTCTCAACCAGTGCCTTGAACTCAAAAAACTTTGAGTATGTCTCGCTCTTCTTCTGCATGGAGAATATCCAACACTTATGAGAAAAGTCATCAACAAATATCACATAATACATGTGCTTTGCTATCGAAGCTACTGAGAAAGGTCCACAAACGTCTGTGTGAATTCTCTCAAGGATCGTCGTGGCGCGACTATCCTTCTCATGAAAGGTGGCTTTCACAAATTTTCCCAAAGCACATCCCTTGCACTGATCTGACTGTGCAAGTGTACCCTTGGGAAGCCTGGTAGAAATCTGCTGCAAAATTTTCAAAGCGCCATGGTGAAGATGGCCCAATCTCCTGTGCCACAATTCGCCCTCATCTCAGCTCACCACTCCTTCTGCTTTGCCTACCATTGTTGCACAACCATCTACCTGCAATTGATAAAGGTTCTTAACTCGAACCCCTATCCTTCGAGTTTCACCAGTTGCCTTACTATGCAGGAAATCCTTTCCCTCGCTAAAGACAACATCATAGCCCTTGTCTTCCAATATCGCCACAGAGATCATATTATTCTTCAATCCTGGAACATGCATGACATCCTTCAATATGAAAGGTTTACCAGACTCCCTCTCAAAGGAAATGGTCTCGATACCAGTCACACTGTATCTACCATCATCGCCCATATTGATGTGCACTCCAAGATCCTTCTCATCCAGATCAGTAAAGAAATCTTTGTCTCCGGTCATATGAGAAGACACGCCACTATCAATAAACCACACTGATCCCATCACACTTGAAACCAAGAATGCTATCAACAAAAAATATAGTTCAAACTATGAGGCTAAGGCCTCTCTAGCTACAGATCTAGCAGCTTGCTTATTTTTCTTCTTTTGTGGAAAATTAGTGACATAATGTCCATGTTGGTGATAGTGAAAGCACTTCACCTTGGACAAGTCCTGCTTCTTGCCTTTCGCACCAGATTGAGAAGGATTTTTCTTTCCCTTCCCTTTCCTTGCTTTGGCAGCCAAAGTGAAATTTTCTTCATCTTCATTCTTTGATGAAGATCCATCCCTGGTACCCTGCCTTATCTCCTCCTACACAAGATCCGACCAAAGTTGCTCCCATCCTGGCAGTTTCTCCCGACCATTGACAGAGTCCTCGTAGGAATGCCAACTCTTTGGAAGCCCAAGGAGAGCCAAGCTCACCATGTCCTCTTCATCTACAGTAACCCCCACACTTCCCAACTCATCCCTGCACTAGAAAAACTTCTTGAGGTACTTGGGTATACTTTTGCCTTTCTCCATTTTTATTTTCCTAAGTTTGTCTTTAAGCGCCAACTTCCTCTGGTCGCTTCTTCTTTGGAACAAGTCTGTCAAAGCTTTCCACATCAAGAATGGAGAAGATTTACCATGAATTTTGGACACTATGTGATCCTTCACACCTTCCAATAGAATCCTTCAACATTTTTCTGTCTTCTTTTGCCATGTGTTAAGTGCGGTAACATCGCTAGAAGCAGTTTTGGAATTTCTGCATCTATGAACTCCTTCAACCCATTATCCTCTAGCACTGCCTCCATCCTGTCCTTCCATGAAATATAATTTGAGTTTCCCTCAAGGGAATACTCCAATCGCAATCCGTTGAAAGACATTTCAATGAATGCTCAACTTCGACACCAAGAAAACATTGCAGCGAATTCGAATTCCACCAGCACAAAACTCAACCGCTTCAATAATTGCAATCTGCTCCAATGATCAACTGCTTTGATACCATGTAGAAATTTATATAACTGATATTTTATATGTCTAATATTTTCACCTGATCATACATTATTTTACTTCATGCACAATACATAATCTATTTCACCATTGATCATCACATGCGGAAATTAACACAATTGCAATGCACACATGAAACCATAAAAATTCACCACACATTAACATAGTGATTTAACAGGAAAGCCTAAAGCTAAAAACCCCAAATATATGTATATAATATATGTCATAGAGATCATGTAACAATCCTCATACAAATATGAACATGTCAAGCTCTCAGTACAATACAATCACTACACACTAACCAGGTCCGATCTAGCAAATCCATGCACCGATCTCTGCCACCTGCTAGCCTGCCTTTACTGCACAATCCCTGCTAAATAATGGATCTGAATGAACTCGAATCCACCTAGATTGCACTACACAATCCTCATTGGCATCTCCACTGAGTTTTGGATGCAATTAATGCATCACTATAGTCACAACTGATAGTCATCTTTCCCTTTCACCTATCTCTCCACTAGTCTCCACTGAAATTGTCCATGCACTGTAGTTAACTGATGTATTCTTTAGTTGATTAATGTGTTAATATTTAGTGAATTAATTAATAATTAATTCACACCACTCTCACTAGTGTATCAATCAGTTAGACTAGATACAACTAGCTCAACTGTGTCTAACTGAGTTAAACTGAACACAACTCCACCAACTACTTCTACAACTCCACCAAACTCTGTCACATGAGTTCTAACTGAATTCCTCCATGAATTAGCTCCACTAAACCCCTAGGAATAGCGTAATTCCTTTTGTCAGCTCCTGTGCTACATCTGTGCACTTAATTGAAGTGCTCCAAGAGAATACAATAATGTTTAGAGTCCAAATATTATTAAGAGCTAATAATATTTGCCATATCTATTTTTAGACTGGTAATCTAAAAATAGATTCCACCCAATATGTCTAAAAATAGAAGTCCATATATTTTTCCAACTTAACCAACCATCCACAAATAGCATCTTGCAACCCATAGAATATGATCGACATGTCTAAAAATAGACATAGTCTAAAAATAGACTTTGCACCAAAAATAGCCTGCAGGCCCACTTAGTGAAAGCGACTCTTTCCAGTAAGCTTATCATATTGTTGAATCTCAATAGGGAATGTAAGAGGATTTTGGGTAATGATATAGATGTGCGGAAGTATTGTGGATATCTAATGTTATCTGGATCTGTCCTATTATGGTTGATGCGAACTTGATTTATATGATTACGTATCTGTTAGTAGCTATGAACTGTCTATGTTTAGGGTACATGTATCTGTGATCTGTTAATCTGCTGCAATTATATTTTTTTTTTATTATAGCTAATAGTATGCACGTGGATGTGAGCCTGTTATTTAGATCTGATAAACTATATTCGGGTTATTTATTGAAACTCCTACAAACCACCCCTTGTTGTATAGATATGATAGTTGCAGACCAGATTGACTTACTTTCTCTCTCCCAGGGTGCGGAAACCTGGTTCCAACACCCTCCCATACTAATTCAGGTGAAAATTTGGCCTGCGTAAGCATGTCACTACAGAAAGGGCCAGTAGTATAAGGGTTTTTTGTCAAATCTTAACCTCTGAACCTGGGTCAGGACCCCTCGAGCCAACAAATGCTTCCGTTGCTAGGAATGGGAGCATTTTGAGAGAGGTTGGGTAATTCCAAGGCCATATTGGAAACCTGAGAGAAAAGAAATCTATGAATGGTTTGAAAAAAAATTTCAGGAATTCGAAGTGAAAGAAAACTGTAGTAAGAAGTTGACCACAGAGGAGTGGAAGAATAAGTATATTTTCATAGAGATCTATGAGATTTTATTTGTGCCAATTGCGATCAAACTCCAGGAATGCCTCGTAAGGCTTGTTGAGTTTCAGAAGTGTTGGAAATATGAATGGGTCACGCAATGGACCCCAAAGTGGATCCTGCAGTTAGAAAAGACCGATAACACCATTACTCGCACGATAGATCACTGGGTGGAGAGTGCATTAGGAGGATTTTTAATAGAATTTGCAGTTGATCAATTTGTATCCTACTCAGAATCAGAGTGGAGGTTCTTCAAGGGTTTCCAGGGTAATTTTTTGAAAACTTTTCCATTACTGATTAAGATCTTGTTGTGCGAAAAAAGAATTTTGTGTAGCTATATGGAGTGAATGAGCTTTCACTAGAGCTAGGGCACAACACGCAGTGGTAAGTACTACAGAACTAATGAAGAGGGAGATCGATCTATCTAAAGTCCAGTAAGGAATTTTTCTGTGCATAGCCCTCCATCGACACCACTTTCAAACCATCATAGGGGTAAAAACTCACCTCCACCCCTACCAAAAGACGATATGTCCACACACATGAAGCTACCTACCTTCAAAGGCGTGGGCGATGAGGACATGGATCGATTTTGGTTTTTCGCAGGATCGGTATGGATTATGAAGAATGTATCAAGCGATGCGGTGAAACGGGCATAGTTATCCCTTGCTTTCAAGGGGAGAGCCCTGGACTGGTACATGGGATAGAATGATCAACATACGAATGCAACTATTGAGGAAATAAAAAATGCATTAAAGCAACAGTTCAAGAAACCTAATTCCTACTCTCAGATAGTAAATGACCTGAAAGATATCAAGCGAGGACCGTCTCAGTCGATATGGGAAGTAGATCAATGATTAAAGAAAGTAATCACAGAAGGGGGATTCTAGTATGACAACAGACAACACAGGAAATGGTTCATTGCTATGTTGCTACCCCACCTGTGTGTACCGATGGGTCATCGAGCCATTCAAACGTAGGAGAAGGCCTTGGAGGTTTCCATGAAACTCTAAGTTGCGCCAAGAGATGATACCTAGCTAGGAGTATAGAAAATACAAGGCCAGCTAGAGGCAATGCACATGGAGATCCAGAATCCGTGAAAAGAGCAAGGGGCGGAGGCCAGCCCTAAAGATGATGCATACGATGTAGGGTGAATGGCCACACCAAAGATAACTATCCGCTGCTCACAGAATATATGCAAGCCGGGGGACCCAGCCTGCTACGTCCTAGGGAAGCCGCGGGACTGAGTGGACCGGCGCTATGGTGCGATGACTACCATGTTGCTGGGCTACATGATACCAACCACTTCACCCGCCTCGCCGCATATATCCTAGAACTAAAGCAACAATGGTGTAGGTTTTGTAGGTCTATAAGGCACGATGAACAAAACTACCTAACGTATCATCTGATGATCGACTGGGGAAACCTATATAAGGTATAGTTAGACCCATCATCACCTAGATCCCCCGCAAGTATAGGGGGCTCCCCGGTCAGAGGCAGGGGAGGGGGACGAGGGGGAAGCATAGGAAGGGGTAGAGACCAAATAATATGCTATAATTATGAGGAATATGCCACTTTGTGAGAGAATTCACAAACCAAACTTGGCAATCCTATAGATATTGCGGGCAACTGGACCATGCAATCGAGGACTGCCCAATTCTGAAGGCCAAGGTATAGGAAAGCAGCAGAACCCTACATAGAATATTCAACGGGTTAAGGCGGAACCTCGTGAGGAGAGGTTGAGCATTAATGTGATAACACGCAGTGGTATGACCACTGGGGTATCGGCAGAAAGAGCTGAGACGGAGTCTCTCACTCGTAAAGCAGCTACTAAACCGAAAAGCGTGGGCTTACCGAAGGAGAAGGAGACCTCTATCCCAACTCAACAAGACTGTACTCAAGATGAAACATTGGCTCCAAACATTACAATTGAAGATGAGATCAAACCATTCCTATAGGCATGCATGAAGCTATTGTGCAATCAGCAGGCTGTAGAAAACCTCCAGGCCCTACTCGACGGGTGCACAGGAAAAGCAGACCCAGTCATGAAGATTAAGGATGTGCACAAACTATATAAGCATAAGAGATGCACTGGTCGAGAGATGCGATTAACAGCGTAGATTGGTTATTATGAAATGAACCAAGTAATTCTAGACCTAGGATCAAATGCAAATGTACTACCTAAACAGACTTGGCAACGAATGGGAGAATGTAAATTGGAATGGTCCACTATCCAGCTGCATATGGCTAATCAACAGAAGATCATACCATTAGGAAGATTGTCAAAAATTGTAGTAGATATCACTAGAGTTAAGGTACGAGCTGACTTTGAAGTCATTCATATTGTATAAGATGCGGAACCTTACCCAACACTCCTAGGATTGGATTAGGCCATTGATATGGGCATAGTTATCAATTTTAAGAAACGAAGCATGGTGTTTGAAAGTGAGGGAACATGGGTGATTGTACCACTAGACCTTGCATAAGGAGAAAGGTATATCAAGCCAGTGTGCAAGGAAGAAGAGATGGATCACATCTATAAGTTAACAGTGAAGGACAAAGACTGGATCAACCCTATGACCGATGGTGTGCCTTGCTGGGAAAAGGACTACGAATGCGTCTCCGACTTCGATGAGGAAATATAAAATTAGCAAAACCGACTGCACAATATCTTTACACTATGCTACCTACGAATTACCAGGTACTTTCAATATATATCTTCTAAGGTAATAGAATTAACCCGCTTCGATGGTTCCGGTAGTATAAAGGAATTTTTGCGGATCTTCGAAGCTGAGGTTCCCAAAGAACGAAGGCTATGGGCCCTTAATCTAGCTATGCACGCAATGCCTATGAAATGGTGGGACACAAATAAGGGGGCGTTCCAGGAATGGGATGAATGTTGGGATATGATGGTACTAAAATTTGAACCTTCGATCGATGTGTCCGTGAAGATATTCCAGGGCCCATGGGATCTGTATGAACATTTGTTTACTTGGATGAAGCAATGGTGTGACTGTAATGCAGAAGAATGGGTTCACTTGTTTATTCCTGCCTTGGGACCAATTCCCGCTACATGGTACCTCGATGTGGAGCTACATCAGTGCACTCACTAGTGGGAGACTTTAAAATATGAATTTGTGGGGATATTTGGGCTAACGAGAGGATTGGAGGTGCTTGAGGAAGCTCTGCAGACTCTCGAAACCTTTTTATTTAGTAAATCCAGCCCCGATGCAGTAAGATAAAGACCCACATGGGAAGTGCAGATACAGGATATTGTCGAATGCCATGAGGCCACATAGAAGATTTTGACGTAGATATGCACGAGGTCTCGATGATAGAATCAAGGGGCGATCAAATAGTTGCAAGACCTCCGATACATATGGTGGGTAGTACGAAACCTCTCAAACCACAAAGTATTAATACGAAAGTACAAATCACGCTGGCTACAATTGGGAACTACTGGGATGATGGGACAATAGGCAAGATTGTGGAACTGCTCATGGAGTATCAAGACTGGTGTCTAGCCAAGTTCTTGAAGCCTAAGGAGGTCACGGGGGACATAGATGGTATACACATCACTCTGAAATCAGTTGCGCTGCCGGTAGAATAGCAACCTAACCAAACGCATAAATTTAGGGAGGAGATCAATAATATGCTCATCGAAATGGTCAAACGGTTGACTTGGGTAAGGCCTACAATTAAGAAGTTGCTGCGTTCGATCCTTTGATATATGGGCTACTACAAAAAATTCAGTCAGGGATACGCACTGATCACTGCACCTCTGAAGGCACTACTTAAGAAGGATGATTCTCTCATTTGGGATAACGCGTGCCAGAAGAGCTTTGACCTACTCAGGAAGGAGATGGTATCTGTAACTATTCTCACTTCCCTCGATTGGGCAACGATATTTCATGATGATACTTTAGGGATTGCCTTGGAAGCAGCCCATGCGTAGCATGGCACCAGAGAGAGTGCTCACCTAATCGCAGGTGCTAGTCGGACAGTCTTGGGCACAGAGCATGATTATGCCACCACGAAGACGGAAAGGTTGGCCCTGATCTATGTGCTACAGAATTATCACCACAGTCTGTTAGGAGGTCACTTTAAAATGATTACCGATCCTTTGGTTGTAAAATATCTATGGAATAAGCCTGTGTTGGGGGAAAAAGTTTGCTCGTGGTTGTTAATATTTCCAGAATGCAATGTTGAAATCATCAGTACGGGGCAGGATCACTTATATTGACTTAAGATGGGTGAAAGCCCCACTAGCTGGAGGAAAGGATGGCCTGTTGCGCAGATTTCTTCCATAAAGGTCGTGGATGTGTGCTTCACTTGAATCTCTCCATTCCTAACCATAGGCATGGCACTTACCAAATATTTGGTAAGACATAAGAAGGAGTGGGTTCACCGAGCGACAGATTTTACCACTATTGCAGCTTATGAAGTGCTATGCAGAAATGGTCCGCAACATGAAAACCACGCTCTCTTGGTAGAAGCTCACGAAGGCATAACAGAAGGTCACTACGCAAGAAAGACGACAGCACAAGTGATCTTGGAGGTTGGGCTATGGCAACGTAAAAGTTTGGTTGGAAGAAATCACATTAGAATGAAGCTGGTGCGCTGGGAATGCAGGAGGATCACTCACAACGTAGGGGTACAATGGGATCGTAGGGTACACTGAGCACACATCGGATGCGAAAACTAGCCGTTGAAACAGTCACATCAAGTAAAAATAAAAAATTGCAGTTGGATGGGGGGGCGAGTGGTATTTACTGCGGTGATTTTTAGATATTTTTTACCGTTTACTTGATGGTAAGTCCCGCGTGCAGTATACCCTACTGTTGGGTGATCATCAAGGCTATAAAACAAGTGATCTAGATCAGACATGTGTTCCGTATTACTTGAATAGCTTGCACTTGGCTTGGTTGTCCTAGACGAAGTTGTGCTATAACAAATTCTGTGCCTATAGCATCTCTTTCATGTCTAAGCAGCTTGCTCCCTCCGACAATAGCAATCTAGAGTTTATATTTCACGCCAGGATGACGGCCATGAATATTGACGAACTCTTGAATCCAGTAACCTTGGTGGAACAATACACTAAGGAAGTGGTGGAGGTCTACTCTGAAGTTGAGGAAGTCCTCTCCACACCTAGACCTACCACCGAGAAAGGAAAAGAAAAAGCACAGGGCTCAGGCAAGGCCCCGAAGCCTATGAAATGTGTCGCAAGGAAGCCCCGTACTTCCCCACGAAATGTGAAATCCCCCGAGCTGCTTCGGAGGAGGCCTAGCCCGCCGAGCCGATCAATTAGCTACCCCCCTTCATTCGATGACGCAGGACATTGACGCACACACCAAAGAACCTAAATGGCTTAATCACCTCCCTGTAGATGCCATTGGACCCGAGGGAGGTTCCCGTCATAGGTGAACCTTTTGGCCGGCTTCATGAAGTTAAGTTCGATGATCATGATTTGGCCAACTTTGAGGCCTTCTCGGAGCTAGCACCTGCATTATACCTTGATACAGTTCATGGCACTGATGGGGTAAAAGTTGTCCCCCAATGCTGGGTATGTGGTTTGGTTGGGTCCAGGCTCCTAAATCTGCTCAGGATGCCCCACTTTGGATACTACAATGTCATGGACTAGCTCGCACAACAATTGCTCGTGTTGATTCATGACCGATGCATGTGGATCTAGGATAGGATCCCCATTGACACTGCACTAGTTCATTGGATTACTAGTCTCCCCATAAGTGGACCGAACCCACTGGAGTGCGTCATTAAGAAATATGAGGTAGAGACTACTAAGTACATGCACCAAAAGAACATGTGGATTGCAATACTCGGGGGTTTATCATCAAGACCATCAGTGACCAAAGTACGCAGTTGGGCACCATGCTATTGGCATGTAAAATGATGAGGAATTGTCAGGTCACCTCTGTTCCAGCCTACGTAATTCGGTTATCTGGCCAATGCGCGAAAGGGGTATGTTTTAACTGGGCAAAATATTTATGTGATGAGTTTATAAATAATGTCCGTGAGTCCCCAGAGTAGGGTGCGCCCTTTGTTACTCTTGGTTGTTGTTCCTTATAGCGTTGGTTTCCTAGGAAGCTCCTGTAGAGTCAGTCCTTCCTGAGATTACCATGGACATGTGCAAAGGGGATTTCTATGCACACTTATGGGATTCCATGGATCCACAACGGCTCAAGGACAACCAGGTGTTCTAGGTCCTCTTTCAGAGTAGCGTTGTCGCAGCTATTAAATCCTGACCACGGTTTTCCCCTGTCTTGTATGATAGATACAAGGGCATTGCTACATTTCAGGTCACTCTGCACAATGTTCATATCAGAGTGCACAAGGAGAAAGCCTGGACTTCGCTTCCTTATATGGTGATGGACAAAGAAATCGACAACGTGATTGCACTCTGGCCCCCGAAATGGAAAATCGGTTTGAAAACTAGTGCGAAGGGTGTTGGAGGCACCAACACATCCCAATTCAACCCCCCTGTCTTCATTCCAGATATCAGAGGTATGCCCAAGAGTACCAGACAAGACACCGTTGAAGCCACCCAAAAGGATACGTAGCAGAAGAAGGCCATCAGGGCGGAGACCCAGAGGGATTCACAGAATGACTTGGGTACAAAATATTTGGATGCTAGTGGACCTACCTCCCCCTGCATTATGAAGCGAAAAAGCAAGCCTATCATAACGCCCCACAAAAAGAATCGATCTCAGCGAGTGGAATGAGACAAAATAGTCACATTGACTGACGGAGACCTAGAACAAATCATTGAAGTAGTCACTCTAGTTGCGGAGGACAAATGGGTTGCCTTAGAAGTGCAGCAGTAGGCCACGGTTGACAAAATTTAGGCTGAGTTGCGAGAACTAAAATTAAAGATAGACGTATTGTAGATTAGTGCGACCCCGATACACCCACCCTCTGCCACCAGTAGTGCAGCACTAGTTACAGATGACAGTTGTCTCCATTCTCTCCCCAGTGCAGCTTTGGTGCTCAGTCCACCTAACTTGGGACTCTAAGTCTAGGCTAGTATAGAAGTCCATGTTAACTTAGCTCGGCTCCTTCATGAGGCCTTGCAGTGTCTCCACACCACTGTATTTGAGGAAATCCACCATCGAGACCAA
This sequence comes from Pinus albicaulis, assembly GCA_034641835.2. Classification (NCBI taxonomy): domain Eukaryota; kingdom Viridiplantae; phylum Streptophyta; class Pinopsida; order Pinales; family Pinaceae; genus Pinus; species Pinus albicaulis. The sequence goes on from CM076572.1 coordinate 1,307,249,002, forward strand.
CAAGTGCACCAACAGCTCGGCATAGCTGAAAAAACAATCAATGCAAAGAATGCTGAGGTATGCCTTGCCACAGCGAAGCACACAGAACTCAAAGACATGATTCACCTTCTTTGTGCAGATGTTCCCACAGAGATCCTAGCCTCAGCCACCCCTCAGGAAAAAGTGGAAAGACTAGTCGCAGCACTCAAGGCCTCCCGGGATGAAGTTCAGGTTGTTAAGACGCGCATGGAGTAGAATATTATAGATCAGTAGGCTAAGTTATAGCCCAAAGCACCTCCAGAGGTTCGGTCCCAGTGATTTTCACTGGTCATCGTGGATACGAATGTCATCACAGGTCAAATCATGCAGGGATCCCAACTACTGGAGACTGCCATGCAGCTATGGACTAAGGTCCAGCACGATCCGATCTTGCGAGGAATAAACCAAGACTTGCAACAAAAAGAAGAGGAGTTCGAGACAATCAAAGCCACCATGCCCACTTTTGTGCCTGCTCAACAATTGCAACGACTGTGCACCAGCAAAGTGCTCCAAGTAGATATTGATGACCTTCGACAAAAGAAGAAGATCCTTGGTGACCGACTGAAGCCGTGGGCTGACGAAGCCCTCAAACTTTCACAAGATGTCGATGTTCCTATTAAGCAACTGAACCAAACTTTGGAAAGTCTCACTGCCACGACCGAAGGACCACTGTCAGAAATGTTGGTCGACATTGCACAAAATGCAGTTATCCCAAGTGAAGGCATTCTGCCTCCGTTAGTCGAGGCAATCAAAGAAGTGCAAGCATAGGTCGAGGCCCCACCCGCACAGTGACTTGGGACGAGTAATAAGATTGTGTTGGGGTACTGTTGGAGCAAGGTTTCCCAAAGGCTATTAATTCTGTCCATTTTTGTAAAAAAATTTATTTTTTAGTCTCATGTAGGGGTTTTGGGGTGGGTCAAAGCCCCTAACGCATTGTAAATGGGTCAAGGGAAGACCAAGAGTCCGCAAACCATGGTTTGCAGACCATTGGATGCGTAGGATAAATCGTTATAAATAGAGGAATATTTTTGAGTCATAGGTAGGAATGAATAGAGATTGATACGAAGTATGAAATATTAGATTTGTGGTAGGGTTGTTTGGGTTAGGATTCCTGCTGGCTGTGTCTGCAGAGATCCTCTATCTTTCTATGTGTAGACCCTGCTGGCTATGTGTGCAGGTGGTAATTTGGGAATGTAAGAGGATTTTGGGTAATGATATAGATGTGCAGAAGTATTATGGATATCTGATGTTATCTAGATCTGTCCTATAATGGTTGATATGAATTTGATTTATATGATTATGTATTTGTTATTAGCTATGAACTATCTGTGTTTATGGTACATGTATTTGTGATATGTTAATTTGCTGCAATTATACTGTTCTATGATTATAGCTGATAGTACGCACATGGATGCGAGCCTGTTATTTAGATATGATAAACTGTATTCAGGTTATTTATTGAAACTCCTATGAATAGCCCCTTATTGTATAGATCTAATAGTTGCGGATTGGCTTGACTTACCTGCTCTCTCCTAAGGTGCGGAAACCTGGTTCCAACACCCTCCCATACTGTTTCGGGTGAGACTTTGGCCTACACAAGCAGGTCGCTATCGAAAGGGCCAGTAGTATAGGGGTTTGTTGGAAAACCTTAACCTTTGAACTTGGGTCAGGACCCCTCGAGCGAACAACCCTCTTCTTCATCAAGTCTCATTTCATATGCTATGAGAACTCCATGTAATTTCTCTTTGTTGAGTTTGTCCAAATTTTCATTGTATTCTAAGACCGATACCTTTGGGTTGAATCTCCCTAGTAACGTTCTAAGAATATTTCGTATAATAGTCTTCTTGTCAACTGGCTCTCCCAATCCTTCCAGAGTATTGGTTATTTCATCAATGTATTGGAAGTATGTAGCAATGTTGCCATCTTCTTTCATTCTGAGTTGCTCAATTTTTTCTCTATATATTTGAAGCTTTACATCTTTGACATTTCATTCACCTGCATATATATTATCAAGCTTGTCCCATACATTTTTGGCAGTTTTAAAACCCAACAACTTATGATAAGAATATTCAATAAGTCCACTGATAATAATATTCTTTGATTTTTCATCATTTACCAAATTCTTCTTACCTTAAGTTAGCCACCTATAAAATTTGTCATATCAAATGGTGGCTAAATAATTTTTTGAAGCCTTCAAGAAACAATTTTATTGCCAAAATTGTTAGTTCTTGAAGTCTTATGAAGATAACTTATCTTGGAGTTAATCTTCACTGTTGTTTCCCTCTCAATTGTGAAATATCTATTATTTTCTTGAAGAAAAGACTGCTGCAAAAAACTCCATTTTTCCCTCATTTTACGCCTTCTTCCACTCAAAATTAACCTCCTTTTTATCCCCTTTTTCCTCATAAAATTCTTCTATTTTTCATTATTCCCCTTCTTCCCTTCATAAAAACCCTTTTGATAAGGTTTAAACTCCTTTCTTTCCTTATCGAAACCTTTTGAATCCTTTAAAAATCCTCGAAAGAATCATAAAAAATAGTCTTTTTAACTATAGGCTTTAGCCCCCTTTGGCTAAGCCCCCAAACCACTTGCCCACCATATGCCCACGCCCAGGACCAAGAGCTAAAGTCCCGAGCGCTTATCGCAATCGGAGTTGTGCAATGGGCGCGTTTCTTTATTTAAAGGAAAAATCCTGATTCCAATTGGCCCCTTTGTTATAAACCCTTGATCCCTTGTGGCCTTTGTAAAACCTGTAGCCCACAATCGGGCACTAAAACATATAAATAAACCCTCCCCGATGCATTTTTTCCTTTTTATTTAATATAAAAACCCATTTTTCTATGTTAACACAAAACCCACAGGTTCATGGTTTAAACCATTCCTAACCGTTGATCTGAAATGATCAAGTGGTCTTCGAGATCTCGCATTGGAGATTTCCATCGGGCGCATTTTAAATATTTTATTGCCCACTCCCGATTGGCAACATCCTGATGAATTCTCAGCCATTGATATCCCCTTCCAGGCCCAGATCCAACAGCCCACGTCACTCTGTTCATAAGCCTCATCCCTCCACTTGTGACCTCCTCTGATTCATTCCCCCCCGTCGATCTGGTCTTCAGATCAACGGTCCACATCTAATTGCATTGGCACCCTTTCCTCTCTCCCCCTCCGATCGACAATCTTCCGATTTCATATGGGCCATCCATGCATCAAGATTCGATGGTCCAGATCAAAGCCCTCACCCTTTGTTAAAATTCATTAACCCATTGTATAAATTTTTTCACTGGATCTCTGTCGTTGATCTCTGCGGATCAACAGCCCACATTGGCCCTTTCTCCGCCCAACCCCTCACCTCATATTTTATTCATTTAACCCTGAGATTAATCTATACCATTCATTCCTTGATCCAATGGTCTAAAATCAACCTGATAGGCCCAAATCCTTTGGGTCCTACCTTTCCCTATATCGAATCTCCGCCGTCCATTCCTGATCTGACGGTCAAGATTGAAACCACCTTGACCCTGCCCCACCTCTTTCCGCCCATCCAGCTTGTCATATCGTGCTCCAATCTCCATCGTTGGATCTACCCACCTGTGATCCAATGGCCAGGGACCCATATCGCGTGATTTTAAGCCTGAACGATAATTTTTCAAAGCTACGTGATATGGGCAGTTTCTAAAGTACACGTGTCAGGCTCTAACACATATCGCATTTGAAAAGCTAAAACCACTTTTCCTCCATTTTGCACCACGAAAATAGTGGTTTGTATATCAAAAACCACCTTCGCCATTTATATTGCATTCCATCGTGTTCATTCTCCACCGTTGATCTCTGCAGATCAACGGTCCCAGTTTAATTTCGCACTCAGTTCGTCGCTTCCCGCCATCCTCCAAGGGAATTTGTAGATCAACCTCTGCCATTGATCTCTGTGTCCAATCTCATTCGATGGCCCAAAATCATCCGAGAAACCCCAAATTTCATTAACACCTTTCTCGCTTCCAATTAAGGTTTTTGCCTTTTTTTCTTTATATTTTCCCCATTTCATTATAAAGTATGACCCCTTCGCATTATATATTCAAGATTAATCTCAACCATTGATCAATATGCATCAACGACCCGGACTTAATATCTTGAACAGTTTATCCAACCGCCTTCCTTTTTAACCTCTGTGAGCAATCCTCGCCGTTGGATGCTTTCATCCAACGACTGCGATCTATCCCCAACCTCTAAAGTAGTTAAACCCAAAATACGCAGGATTTTCTAATTTTTTCTTGTTTGTGCAAGTTTTAATAGTTTTTTCAAAAAATTTTAAAAGGAAATTGAAGGCCGGGGATGACGATCCCCCAAGCCTTTATACATCACAGAGATCATTCTGTCGAGGTTCCATATCATGTTTTCATTCAGTGCCTCATGAGAACTGATGCCGTATAAAGCCCCTGTATGGTCTACACATCAACAAGATACAATAAAGCTTAAATAAATAGAGAGTATCAATGTTAAAGATTCAGTCGCAGCAGAGATGAATAATTGAAGGTTGTTTGCATAGTTTTGAGGGATTACGGCTAAAATCTTCAATTAAAAGACTAGTCCACTCAAGTAAACACAATTTAAGGAACAAAAGTAAGAATTCAGGCCTAATTATGCCTAATACACAGATTAGAAGCAGATTAGCCATGTTTTAAGCCAAAACAATAATATCTACCAGACTGAGAATGCCTCCACTGCCACATCAGAGGATAATTGAATCCTCTCAACTACCAAAATCCACCTGCAGCCTCAAAGCATTCAAAAGAGGTTGAGTTATTACCAGAACAGAAGATATTAGCATAAAGACAGCTGAACAGTTAATTTAACCAAAGGAACTTATTGTAAATTTTCAGCAGAGTTATTGAAAAGATAACTAAGAGCCTTAAAGTCAACAAAATCATACCAGTGAGCTTAATACTTAATGTAAAACAATTAATACAGAGGAATATCTGAAATCTTCTCCATTGAGCCCCTCAAAGATCGAGAAGCATTAAACTATATTAATTGAACTTAGAAGATCTTTATCCCATCCCACCTCCTCATTTTTTCTATAAAATCTTCTTGAGGAGCTCATTGTAAAGGGCTGGTTGCAGAACTTTGAAATATACTTGTGCTCGAAATTTTCTACATGTAAATAGTGTTCAGAGGCTCTTGAAGCTCTGTTTGTGATCAAATAAGTTAAGCTGAGAAGAAAAGATGATTGCTGAACTGAAACATTAGACTTGAAGAATGTAACTAGATTGACATCAATGTACAAGTTGATTCTTGGGATCCTGGTCTATATCACTAGTGAAGTGCTTGTTTCTGTGTTATTGTTTTCCTTCCATGTATGCGATTTTGTCCATTTATTCTTTGATAAAGAACAACAAGCATAGAGTTAGGATTTACCGTTTAAAGTACCCTTCTCTGACTGATAAGATTTATCTCAATGTTTTCCTAGAAATTGTGTGTTTAGGAATGACTTAAGTTAAGTGTAAACATTATCAAGGAATGTTGGTTTGTCCCTGTCTTGATGTGTGAAGCTTGAAAAATAGTTCTTGAATGTTATTTTCCTTATGTGCTTAGTAGAGTTAGACTAGGAAATTTTATGGTTTGCCCTGTCTTCTAGTTCTTTCTTCAAAGGTAATTTTGAATGTTTCCCTAAGAGTATGCTAACAGCAGTTTATATTTAAAAGTATCTTATTTGATCTTAGGCTGCACTTCATTTTTCTTATCTGTTTTTCATCCCTTCTGAAAGTACTTATGTGGATTACTGGATTGTCTGTCTGTTGAGTTAACTTTAATACAAGCCTGTCCAAAGAAGTCTATGGTTAGCCCTGTCCTTTGGTTGGTTTTAAACAGTTACTTAAAAGGCTTTTCTTGTTTGGAAAGACTGATAAATCCTAGTTGAAATTATTGTCTTTTTCCACCCGTTCAACACTTTTATTGTTCCATTCCATCATTTTATCTAAGAGATCTTGTGATATAGATGACTTGCCCCTTGGACCACTCTTGAAATTGTTGCACAATTAAACCCTTATATGGCTCCATAGCCAAATGGACTAAAAACCAGTGTCATATCTATCCTATTAGCCAAATCTTGTTCCGATTTCTTGCAACTTCACACCTTTGAAACTCTTTCATTTTAGGACTTTCCGCTCAACTAAAAAATCATGCTCAACCATCCAAAAACAAACAAAAATCCTTGTTCTTAATAACTAGCCTAATATCATTACCCAAAAGCCTTAAAGATAAATAAATCTTTTCACTTATAGAGAGATCCCTCTCTGGATCCTAGAATCCCAAAGTGGTTCAAGTGTTCTCTCTGCATTTTGTATTTTCCAATCTTGCAAATTATAGGGAGCTAACATTTCTGGTGACTTCGCTGGGGACTGAGTCAATATTCATTCTAGAAAAACCCCTTAAGTACAAGTAGCCCTCTTCAAGCACTACCAAGAAAATGGTAATCATTATAGAACTTATTTGAATCGGTGAAAAACTAAGGAAACCTTAGGATTCTCATAAGAACTTATCAAACCTTGAAGGATTAGCTAGCTTAGCTATAAGAGTAGACTTTTTCTGTCTCATCACCGTAGCTAAGTGTTGAAACATATTTAGGACACTCTTAGAACCTATAGGACTGAAAAAAAAACTCAAAAAACCTAAAAATGTTTCAAAGATTAGTATTCAAATAAACATGGTGGTGGACCATAAAACCTTTTACCTCAAAAAGAGCTAAAACTTTCCACCTGGTGACTCCACAATCCTAAACAGACCTTAAGGCTCCACTGGGAAGACCCATTATCATCATAACATCATTTAAACTCAGTTAGAGGATTTTAGGATTATAATTTTCTTGTTTAAAGGATCAGTTAGCCTCTTAATGATTGTCATATTTGGTTAAAATTTTCTTGTTCAGTTGTGTTACACCATTTTTTGGTCATCTAACCTATTATCATTAGATGGACCCAAGTACACCATGTAAGACCAATTTTACCCTAAGTAAAATTGCTTTCACTATGTTAAAACAGGAAACCCCAAAAGGAAATATTAAACAAACCTATATTTGTTTGATTTCCCTCATGGAATAATTAATTAAACCATAATTTAATTATTATTCCCAGTCATGTTTAACCCAAAATCAAAGAAATTAATTAGATAAACCTTTATTTATCTTATTATTTTCTAGGAATAATTATTTAAACCTTATTTAGATAATATTCCTTATTAAATATGACCAAATCACCCACAAATAATTAAATAAATCACTATTTATTTAATTATCTTTCAACCACTTCCTTAAATAATTAAATAAATCATTATTTATTTGATTATCTTCTAACCGCTTCCTTAAAAGATAAATAAATCATTTATTTATTTATTTTTGACAAATTAAGAGATTTGACCCAAGTCAAATACCTTTTCCCTCCAACAAATATAATAAAATATTCCATAAAAGTGGATCTAGATCTGGTTAACCCATGCACCAAGATCTAGAATGACCCAATATTTTGTTATAAATAGGAGGGTTTTTCCTACCATTCTTCACCTTTTGTTGCCTATTAGATCACTCTGGATCTATACACTTGGTCACACATCTCCATCATTTTCTCCCATTGAGCTCTACTCTTTGCATTGGGTTTTCTACATCAACTAGAGAGAGAAATCTTAGATCTGAAGTGCTGAGGACTTCCAAGAACCCATCCCACTGAGGGGAATTGGATACTCTTTCTGGTTTTCCTCCCAAGTGCCCCATTAATACAAAAACTCTTTCAAAAATTGTTCTTGTCTTGTATATTGGTATATGGAGAAAACCCTTATTTTTACTGCTTAATGTCTTTCCATGCATAGATCTGGTGTTTTGCAGCTCTTTTCTTGTCTAACTAACCGCAGATCTGAAGATATTGGCAGCCACTTTTGTTGTTAGGGCTATTAGTTATGCGTAGCTAAAGTGGTCCTTTTTCGTACACTTCAACAAAGGATTCATACTAACAAGTTGGGTCTGAAAAACACAGCATAGTGGCTCCTAGAAAGATTTATACTAGAGCTTACCCTGACCCAAACCCTCCTGAGATAGTTGATAACCCTGAAATAATTCTTAGGAAGTCTCTTGAGATTAATTTTTCAACTGTTTTCAGATCACCCTTTAGAGCTAAGTCTGTTCCTGAAAGCCTTGCAGATCTACAAGAATCACAAGTTGACTTAAGAAATCCATTTAGAACTAGGTCACTTGGTGGTTTAGATCATCTAGATTTAGAGTCTTCACTTTCATCACCTTATAGAAGTGAACATCCTGGTAGTAGAGAAACTACACCACCTGATTTACATTTCCTTCACAATTTAGGTGTCTCTCATCCAGGATCAGCTCAACAATCTATTGATGATCCATCCACATCTATTCTTTATACATCCACTGTTCAAACCACTCCACTTCAGCCCACTTTCCCTCTTGTTAATCCACCCCCACCACCTATCATGGCAACATTGTTGTGTAACCAGCTCCAAAAATAGAAGAAAAGAGATATCAATGCCTTATAAATGAGCCACTTTAAGGGGGAAACATCCAATACATTACATAAATGAACAATTCTTGGATGATAAAAATGAACAAAACCTCCTTCTATATATAGGAGTCCATGGGGCCACAATATAATCCTAGTGGGGCCACAATGTAATCCTAGCCGACCTAACAATAATAATGTAAGGGCACAATAATAACAATATGGCGGTTACAGGGGTACACCAATAAAAATAAGTGGGTCTACACTAACATAATAGGGGATTACACTATTAATATAGGGACTTAACATGCCCCTCTCCTTCAAACAAGTGTTGTCCTCAACGCTTGATTATTTCTTGATGCTTCTGTATAAAATTCTCATCCTCCCATGTGGAATCTTCTACAGGAAAGTTCTTCCACTTGCTGAGACACTCTGAAATTGATCGTACTTGTCAATTTCTTATTTGTGGTAACGAACTTCTTTCGATGTGATGTTGATATTCACATTGTTTCATTAGATTACGCACCAAAGTTAGGTTATCCTTTGAGGATTGGAGAACTTGTTGTTGATGCTCGATGTGATTTTCCACTAATTTATCATCCATATTTGCTATTATTTGATCCTTCAAACCATCAAAATTAGCCTCCATTTCTGATTTTAAACCATCTATTTCATCTTCAATTGCTCTTCGTAAGATCGAAACTTGTTGCACTTGGTACCGTAATTTTGATATCTGATATTGCAACTCTTCCTCTTCATGTGTCATAGTATAGCTTTTTGAGGGATTAATGGTATGGAATTTTTTTTTGGAGGCATTATAGAACCCAATACTGATAAAAATTCTAAAATATGCACTTGGAATCACTTCAATTGCTTTTTCAAACAAACGTTATGCAATTTTAAAGACCAAATACACATCTTTTTCTTGATTTGAGGAGCTCGATATTGAAATTGAATTATCTCTGTAATTGAAAATCTTCAATATCTAAAATTCAGTTAGTAGCCCTCTGAAGCTTATTTCAAATGCCACAGGTTTGATCTAATTTGGATTCCCCAAGACAAAGTTGTGTCCAATCTGCCACAATGACCTAATTCTGGACTGGTTCAGTAGAGAAAACGTGTAGGACTTGCCACGTGTCATTGTTTCGTCCTTTGTCTCTGAAATTGATAGCCAAGAAAATAAAGTCCGTTTACTTGCGACCACTTTTAATGGCACTCAAATCCACTTCCCAGAGAGAGAGTTATTAAACTTTTCCCACGATCACCTCTTTGAGATGAAATTCAGGAGCCTGAAAAGGCACTACCTTCCACAGATCATATCTCCAAAAATATTGCGAACCAAGATCTGAAATTTTTTGACGAATTTCCTCAGGATTTCAGCTTTGCACCATATGAATTTCAGATTCTGAAACCATTTTCAGCAATTTATAGCGCAAAGTCCACGATGACCTGTTTAGGAGCATGAAAAAAGGCCTAAATTCCACAAATCATATCTCCGAAAAAATTGTGAACCAAGCTCTGAAATTTTTAGAAAATCTTCCTCGGGATTTCAGCTTCGCCCCCTAAAAATTTCAGCTTCTGAAACTTCGTAGAAAAAAAGTTATAATGAAAATGCCACGATGACCTGTTTGGAGCAGCGAAACCCTAGAATCCAAAGGTCTGATACCAAATATTGAGTAACCAGCTCGAAAAATAGAAGAAAAGAGATATTCACGCCTTAGAAATGAGCCACTTCGAGGGGGCAACCTCCAATACATTACATGAATGAACAATTCTTGGATGATACAATTTAGAAAACCTCCTTTCTATATATAGGAGTCCATGGGGCCATAATGTAATCCTAGTGGGCCACAGTGTAATCCTAGCGGACCTAACAATAATAATTTAAGGGTACAATAATAAAAATATGGGGGTTACAGGTGTACAAAAATAACAATAAGGGGGGCTACAATAACATAATAAGGGATTACACTAGTAATATAGGGACTTAACAAACATGATATGCTCCCCTAGTCTTTACTTTACCTCTAGTCAATCTCCCATAGAACTATCAGCCCAAGATACCATTGTATGATGCTAGTAATGCTAATACTGCTTCACAACATGTGGATAAGGTGAATGACTACTTTGACAAAAATGAGATTGATGATGAAATTGTCAAACTTAGACTATTTGCTCAAATTTTAGGGGGAGAAGCAAGGAAAGGATTTAAAGGCTTAACCCCTCACAGTATTAATGATCTCCAAGCCTTCCATAAGTTATTCTTAAACAAATGGGAAGTCAGAAAAAACCCTCTCCAAATACTTTCCGATTAAAAGAATCTCTGTCTCTTGGAGAAAGTGTACAAACTTATTGCACTAGGTTTAACGATGTGTATAACGCACTTCCCCCGGACTTAAAACCTCCACGAAGTAGCTTTTACCACAATTTCCTAAAGGATTTGATCTGAGATGGCCTATCAGCCTAAGAGCACATACTTAACTCTGAAGAGATATATGACTCAAAAGTGGAAGTGAATCTAATGGAGAAAAGAACAAGAATGAAGAATGAGAAGAAAGTGTCCTTCAGAGAGGAATCCACACCTTCCACATATAGCTCAAAGATGGAGTGGATGATGGAGGAGATGATGAAAAAGATGAGCATACTTGAGAGAGCACAAGAAAGTCAAAATCAAACAGCTCCTCAAAACAGAAATCAGAACCAAAATCAGAATTTTAGGAGAAACCAGCCTCAAAACAGACGAAGGGAGGATGATCAATACATCACTCCTCTTTTTCATCAAAATTATGTAAGTGAGGTTGAAGAAACAAGTGAACAAATAGAGGAAGATGACATCAACATGCTGGGAGTAAACAATGATGATTTTGAAGTTCATTATGATAGAAAACAATGTCTATACACACCCTGCGATGATAAAAGAGATGATGATGAAAGTTATTATCAAGAAATGGAAAATGTAATCATAGAGTCTCAAAAAGAGTACGACCTTAGGAGTAAAAGCAATCATGAAACTCCCAAAACTAAAACCTCTGAAAAATTTGCACAAAACAACACTGTAAGTAAACCCAAAATTGTAAAATAGAAATACAAAACAGTGGCTGGAAATTCTGATAAAAACAAAGAAAAAGGCACTCCAAGTACTAAAAAATAGAGTGCAGACCTTAGTAGCATTAGTACCACAGCTAGTGCTCCTATTAAAACAATTTTGACAAATGTAAATAGAGGAAATCAGTATTCTAATTTTGCTGATAAAATGGTGGTTAACAAAGCTGAAACAAGCACTTCAAAGAATCATATGCCTTTTAGTTTGGAGCAGGAAATTGCCAGAATCAGAATCTTTGTTCCTCTCACTGTATTAGCTGCCCAAGATGTATATAGATCTCAAATTTTGAAGGCTTTTAACATAGAAGAAAATAATGACAATGTCAATCTTAATGATGACCAGCCAGAGCTCATATTTGGTCCTAAGATTGAAGGTAGATATCAAGAAGGACCAGTTCCTCCTTTTTATGTTAGTTTAAATGTTCATGACAAAAATTTTCACAACACCATGCATTACTTAGGGGCCTCTCATAATTTAATGCCAAAATATATAATGGAGAGCCTAGGCCTTGAGATCACCTGACCTTACAAAGAGCTTTACTCTTTTGACTCAAGCAGAGTGAAATGTTTGGGTTTAATCAAAGACCTTTGTGTAAACTTAACACAAATCCTAGCCAAGTGTTTAGTAATGGATATTGTTGTGGCTGATGTACCCCCAAAATATGGTATGCTATTATCAAGATCTTGGGGAGCTAAGTTACAAGAAACTATGCAGATGGATATGACAAATGAAACTATCCCTGTTTTTAATCAAACAAGAAGACTTTATAGGGAGTCTCAAATGCAATACATGGTTACTAGCCAAGAGAGACTACAAAACTCTCCTCTTTATTCTGTAAACACAAGCCTTGATTCATTTATCCTTTTCATTGATGAAACATTCAATGAACAAGTGGCCTTAACTGAATTAATGGCAGATAAACAGGAGGAGGAAGACGAGACAAAAGTGTCAAAACAGTTTGCTAAACCAGAAAACTGCAGCAAACAAAACACAAGTCTAGAGATACAAATCATTCATCCATTTATTTTTAACCTTGAGAGTCAAGAAATCAGTCCTCAACACAATGAAAAACCTGAGGAATTAAAACAAATTCAACAAAGTTCTAACCTTCAAGAACAATCCGAAAGCACGCTAGTTGAAGAGGATAGTAACCAAACTGATGAAACTGAAACTAGTCCTCTCTGGAGTATGCACTTTGATGGATCTTTTACTAAGAGTGATGCAGGTGTGGGAGTGTGGTTTCAAAATAAAATGAACAATCATACTGAAGGGCACTCCTGTAAATTAAAATTTAAGTGCACCAATAACATAGCCGAGTATGAAGCCCTTCTTTTTGGCCTGCATTTATTGAAGAAATTAGGGGCTAAAAGAATAAAGGTTCATGGTGATTATGAGCTTATAATTAGGCAATTGAATGGGGAATATACTATGAAACATCCCAGACTTAGAGCCTATTGAAACAATGTCATGGATTTGTTGAAAACATTCAAGGAATTTAAACTTATCTTTGTCTCAAGAAACGAAAATATTCAAACTCACAGTTTAGCTTTCGCTGCTAGAACATGTTTAACACCATTTGAAACCAAACAATGCAAAACTCAAATTAAATTCAAACCAGCTATCCCTGATAATGAGAAATATTGGCAAGTGTTTGATGGAGACAAACAAATAGAAGACTTCCTGTAGTACAAAAATGAATTTGAACTACCAAGTTCAGATTCAGACTATGAAACAAACTGTCCTAGTGAAGAAAATCTACTTGATAAAGAATAAGAGTCTCCAAAGATGGCTAATGTAAATCTGTTGTCTAACAAAATTGAAAACATGACAGAAATTAGTTCAGAGTTAGGAAATAAAAACTTAGAAACTCTGCAGTCTAACAATCAAAGTTTGTCAAAGGGACTGGTCCCTTTAGAAGAGCTGTTTGATTTCAACGATGTGGCCAAGAAGCCAAAACTGGAGCCTATTGAATCTGAAGTTGAAGAGTGTAATATAAGAAGTGAACTAAAACCAAAGATGATCAAACTGTCTAAGACTTTACCAACTCATATCAAATTGAAATACATAGAGTTGTTTAAAGAATTTTCTGATGTTTTTGCGTGGAGTTATGAGGATCTAAAATCCTATGACATTGAAATAATTCAGCACAAGATACCTCTCAAGGAAAAAAAAAAGCCATTTAAACAAAAACTGGGCAGAATAAACCCTGTTTAGTTACCTTTGGTTGAGAAGGAAATCAAGAAAATGTATGAAGCTGGTATTATTGTCCCTATTAGATATTCAGAGTGGGTGTCTAATTTAGTGTCAGTTAGGAAGAAAATAGGAAAGATTAGGCTTTGTATAGACTTCAAAAACTTAAACAAAGCCTCATTGAAAGACAACTACCCTTTACCCAAGATGGATAATATTTTACAAAGGGTAGTTGGTTCTAAAAGAATTTATTTGCTAGATGGCTACTCAGGATACAATAAGATTTTAGTACATCCTGATGATCAATTAAAGACAACTTTTACTACACCTTGGGGCACTTTCATGTATGTGAAAATGCCCTTTGGCTTAATGAATGCTGGTGCTACATTCTAGAGAGCCATGGACATTGCATTCTCGGAAGAATTGGGCTACTTCATCATTATTTACCTTGATGATGTCACTGTTTTTTCCAAGATAGATGAAGAGCACTTAGAACACTTGAGGATAGTATTCAAGAAATGCAGAAAGTTTGGGATATATTTAAATCCTAAGAAAACACTATTTGGTCTCCAAGAAGGTAAACTTCATGGGAACATCATTTTAGAAGAAGGGATAAAGATATACCCAAAAAGGATCGAGGCTATATTGCAAATCACTCATCCTCGAAACATCAAGGAACTCCAATCTTTCATTAGGAAGATTAATTTCTTGAGAAGGTTCATACCCAACTTGGTTGAACTCCTTAGAAACATTACAAACATGCTGAAAAAGGAACAAGGAGTTAAATGGACCTTGGAAGCAAAGAGATCTTTTGAGCTGGTGAAACAAGAATTAACTAAAACACCAGTTCTAATAAGTCCTGATTTTTCAAAAGATTTTTACATTTTTTTCATTTGCATCAGAACATACAATATCTACTATCCTATTGCAGAAAAATCCACAGGGACAAGAGCAGCCCATTGCATTCTTTATCAAGGAATTGAGATATGCTCCTCTGAAGTACAACATTATGGAAAAAAAAGCTTTTTCTTTGGTCAAGGCTTTAAAATAATTCAGAGTTTACATCCTTCACTGACACATCATAGCATTTGTGCCCAATTCAGTGGTGAAAGACATTATAACACAGGACCTAGATGGTAAGAGAGGTAAGTGGATAGATGTGATACTTGAATATGATTTAGAGATCAAGTCCACTAAACTCATCAAAGGCCAAGGACTAGCTAGATTAATCGCTGAATCAAATTTTGAAGTTATTGATATAAATATGATTAATGCTTTAGATGAACAAGAGGAATTATCAACTCCCATTGTTGAAGACCATTTTATGAATTCCTCTTGGTATGCTAATATTTTATATGTTTTTCTCAATTTGAATACACCTCCTAGTTTGAGAAAAACAAAGGCAAGGTTTTTAAAGTTAAAAGTTGTAAACTACTACATTATAGATAAATGTCTTTATTTGAAAAATGAAAGTGGGATATTTCTTAAATTTTTTCCTGAGAATGATGCAGAGAAGGTTAAGCACGAGTTCCATGAAGGAGAATGTGGAGGCCACCTCTACTCGAAGACTGCAGCCAACAAAATCCTTATAGATGGTTACTATTGGCCCACCCTCTTTCTATATGTATACAAGATGATAATTGTCTGCCATAAATGTCAAATTTTTGAAGGCAAAAGAAAATTGCTTCCCTTACCTTTGCATCCAATCACTGTTGAAGCTCCTTTTCAACATTGGGGTTTAGACTTCATAGGATAAATCCATCCACCCTCATCTGCCCAACATAGATGGATTCTCACTGCAACAGACTACTTTACCAAATGGATAGAAGCCATCCCTTCTAGACAGGCCAATGACTCTGTCATCATAAAATTCATTTAGATTCATATCCTCTCTAGATTTAGCTGTCCTAGGAAGATCATTATTGATAATGTTGCAGCATTTGGATCCAAGAAGATGGTTGAATTCTGTCACAAATATCGGATAACATTGGGTCATTATACTACTTATTACCCTCAAGTTAATGGGCTAGCAGAATCATCAAACAAGAGTTTGGTGAACATAATCAAGAAGTTTCTAGAGGACAACAAGAAGTCTTGGCACACAAAGCTAGTACATGCACTATGGGCTGACAGATTAACACTTAAGAAATCTATTGGAATGTCACCCTACCAGCTTGTGTATGGTACAGATGCAAATTTTCCAACCAGCCTTGGTGTACCAGTTATGAAGTTGATTCAAGAAGTGCAGTCTGAAGATAATGACATGATAAGAAGGATTAATCAGACCATATATCTTTAGCAAACCAGAGAGGAGGTCTACAACAGAGCATTACAAAAGCAAGAGAGCATCAAGAAGATTTTTGATAAAATGACAAAGGCCAGTAATTTCAATGTTGGTGACAAAGTGTTAAAGTGGGACTCAAGGAGAGAAAACAAGGGTAAGCATAGGAAATTTTATAACTTATGGCTTGGCCCTTATCTCATTCAATCTTCTACTGGTAACAATGCTTATTTCTTGTAGGAATTGAATGGAGCTAAACTGTTTGGGGGTCCTGTCAATGGCAGGATGCTCAAACATTACTTCTCTTGACCATATCATGTTTGGAAGCCTTTTTATCTTTTTATCATTATAAATATTTCATCCACCATTGCATTCAAAGTTAGAAAAATAAAAAATACAAAAAAAAGAAAAGAAAGAGAAAATAGGGCAGATTGTAAAAACAAGAAAGGTATAGCTCCATACCAAAAAAGAAAAAAAAATTCTGAAAGTCTGCAAGCTCAAATGCCACTCCTAAGAAAAACACTCCTAGTTAGTCATACAGCCTAATCATGACTAATTAGTTTTAAATTTACTGCTGATAGGTTAGTGAATTAGATTTGCCAAACAACTTAATCTTGGCTTATTAGTTAGGAAGATTAGGATAGAAGAAAAAAGGTTCAAACAAGCTCAAAATATGAACCTAAGATTCCAAAAGAAGAATGAATCTAAACTGTTTAAATCATGAGTCAAATACAGAAGTAAACTAGTTCTATTAAGCCCAAAACTTGAACCAGAAAAGAATGTAAAATAGCTCAAACAAACTCAAAAACAGAGCTGAAAGGAAAGAGAAGAATGTGCTTAAAACTTTCAAATCTTAAGCCTTCACCATTTTGATTTATTTTTCTGCAAATAATAATCTATGTGCAGCTTGTTTTATGCCATAGATCGGCAACAAGTTAGACTGTTCAATCCTGACTTGTATGCCTTTAAATTTCTGTTTTAGAAATTAGTGAATAAAAATTTGTTAGACAGTCTAATCCTAATAGATAGTAGTTAATTAGGTAGAGAAGCTTATGAACTCAACTGTTTAATCTGATTTCATGGAGAAATAAGAAGTACACTTAGATTATTTTATTTCTTTCAAAAGAATAAAATGATTGTAAAAAGAGTTTGCCAATCCAAATGCACTCTGAAAGAAGAAAAAATGTTAGATCAGTAGGATTGGGTAGGTAGAAAGCTTGTTTTATAGAGTCCCATTATTTTTCATGGCTGCTAACATTATCAAAACAGAAAAATATCATCCAAGTGAAGAAAGTTGCAGCCCAATGGATGAGGCATTGATCAGCCCCCCAGAGAATACAAGTCTAAAGTTCTTGATGCCTTCAAGAAGACACCATCCCCATGTGGAGCCACTGTTAGCCACCTATAAAAATTTTCATATCAAATGGTGGCTAAATCATTTTTTGAAGCCTTCAAGAAACAAGTTTTAATGCCAAATTGTTACTTATTGAAGTCTTATGAAGATGACTTATTCTTGAGTTAATCTTCACTACTATTTCCCTCTTAAACTCTGAAATTCTGTTGTTTTCCTGAAGAAAATACTGCTGCAAAAACTCCATTTTTTCCTCATTTTACGCCTTCTTTCACTCAAAATTAACCTCCTTTTTATCCCCTTTTTCCTCATAAAATTCTTCTATTTTTCATAATTCCCCTTCTTCCCTTCATAAAAACCCCTGATAAGGTTTAAACTCCTTTTTGGCCTTATCAAAACCTTTCAAATCCTTTAAAAATCCTTGAAAAAATCATAAAAAACAATATTTTTAACTATAGGCTTTAGCCCCCTTCGGCTAAGCCCCCAAACCACTTCCCCACCATATGCCCACGCCTAGGACCAAGAGTTAAAGTCTTGAGCGCTTATCGCAATCGGTGTTGTGCGATGGGTGAATTTCTTTGTTTAAAGGAAAAGTCCCGATTCCGATTGGCCCCTTTGTTATAAACCCCTGATCCCTTGCGGCGTAAAACCTAGAGCCCACAATCGGGCGCTAAAACATATAAATAAACCCTCCATGATGCATTTTTCCTTTTTATTTCATATAAAAACCCATTTTTATATGTTAACACAAAACCCTCCAGTTCATGGTTTAAACCATTCCTAACCATTGATCTGAAACAATCAAGCGGTCTTCAGGATCTCGCATCAGAGATTTCCATCAAGCACATTTTAAATATTATATTTCCCACTCCCGATTGGTAGCCTCCCGATGAATTCTCAGTCATTGATCTCCCCCACCAAGCCCAAATCTAACAGCCCACGTCACTCTGTTCATAAGCCTCATCCCTCCGCTTATGACCTCCTCCGATTCATTCCCTACCATCGATCTGGTCTTCAGATCAATGGTCCACATCTAATCGCATCGACGCCCTTTCCTCTCTCCCCCTCCGATCGACAATATTTCTATTGCATCTGGGCTGTCCATGCATCAAGATCTGATGGTCCAGATCAAAGCCCTCACCCTTTGTTAAAATTCATTAACCCACTATATAAAGTTTTTAAATGGATCTCCACCGTTGATCTCTGCAGATCAACAGCCCACATTGGTCCTTTCTCCACCCAACCCCTCACCTCATATTTTATTCATTTAACCCTGAGATTAATCTAGACTGTTCATTCCTTGATCCAACGGTCTAGAATAAACCTGATAGGCTCAAATCCTTTAGGTCCTACATTTCCCCCGATCGAATCTCTGCCATCCATTCCTGATCTGACAGTCAATATTGAAACCACCTTGACCGTGCCCCACCTCTTTCCTCCCGTGCACATTGTCATATCACACTCCAATCTCCACCGTTGGATCTACCGGCCTCTGGTCCAACGGCCAGGGACCCATATCGCATGATTTTAAGCCCGAACGATAATTTTTCAGAGTTACGCGATATGGGCAGTTTCTAAAGTACACGTGTCATGCTTTAACGCATATCGCATTCGAAAAGCTAAAACCACCTTTCCTCCATTTTGCAATGTGAAACTAGTGGTTTCTATAGTCGAAACCACCTTCCCCATTTGTATTGCATTCCATCGCATTCATTCTCCACTGTTTATCTCTGTAGATCAACAGTCCCAGTTTAATTTCACCCTCAGTTCATCGCCCTCCACCATCCTCCAAGGGACTTCGTAGATGAACCTCCGACATTGACCTCTGTGGCCTATCTCATCCGACAGCCCAAAATCATCCGAGAAACCCCAAATTTCATTAACACCTTTTTCGCTGCCGATTAAGGTTTTTGCCCATTTTTCTTTATATTTTCCCCATTTCATTATAAAGTATGACCCCTTTGCATTATATATTTAGGATTAATCTTGACCGTTGATCAATATGCATCAATGACCCAGACTTAATCTCTTGCACAGTTTATCCAACCGCCTTCCTTTTTAACCTCCGTTAGAAATCCTCACCTTTGGATGCTTTCATCCAATGAATGCGATCTAACCCCAGCCTCCAAAGTAGTTAAACCCAAAATACACAATATTTTCTAATTTTTTCTTGTTTGTGCAGGTTTTAATAGTTTTTTGAAAAAGTTTTAAAAGGAAATTGAAGGCTAGGGATGATGATCCCCCAGGCCTTTATACATCATAGAGATCATTCTGTCGGGGTTCCATATCATGTTTTCATTCAATGCCTCATGAGCACTAATGCCGTATAAAGCCCCTGTAATGCCTGCACATCAACAAGACACAGTAAAGCTTAAATAAACAAAGAGTATCGGTGTTAAAGATTCAGTCGCAGTAGAGATCAAGAATTGAAGGTTGTTTGCACAGTTTTGAGGGATTATGGCTAAAATCATCAATTAAAAGCCTAATCCACTCAATTAAACATAGTTAAAGGAACAAAAGATAGAATTTAGGCCTAATTATGCCTAAAACATAGATCAGAAATAGATTAGCCATGTTTTACGCCAAAACAATAATATCTACCAGACCGAGAATGCCTCCACTACCACATCAGAGGCTAATTGAATCCTCTCAGCTACCAAAAGCCACCTGCAGCCTCAAAGCATTCAAAATAGCCTGAGTTATTACCAGAACATAAGATATTAGAATAAAGATAGCTAAACAGTTAATTTAACCAAAGGAACTTATTGTAAATTGGCAGCAGAGTTATTGAAAAGATAACTAAGAGCCTTAAAGTCAACAAAATCATCCCAACGATCTTAATACTTAATGTAAAACAATTAATACAGAGGAATATCTGAAATCTTCTCCATTGAGCCCCTCAAAGACCGAGAAACATTAAACTATATTAATTGAACTTAGAAGATCTTTATCCCATCCCACCTCCTCATTTTTTCTATAAAATCTTCTTGAGGAGCTCAATGTAAAGCGTTGGTTGCAGAACTTTGAAATATACTTGTACTCAAAATTTTCTATGTGTAAATAGTGTTCAGAGGCTCTTGAAGCTATGTTTGTGATCAAATAAGTTAGGTTGAGAAGAAAAGATGATTGCTGAACTGAAACATTAGACTTGAAGAATGTAACTAGATTGACATCAATATACACGCTGATTCTTGGGATCCTGGTCTATATCATTGGTGGCATGCCTCTTTTTGTGTTATTTTTTTCCTTTCATGTATGCCATTTTTTCCATTTATTCTCTGATAAAGAACAACAAGCATAGAGTTAGGATTTACTATTTACAGTACCCTTCTCTGACTGATAAGCTTTATCTCAATGTTTTCCTCCAAATTGTGTGTTTAGGAATGACTTAAGTTAAGTGTAAACATTATCAAGGAATGTTGGTTTGTCCCTGTCTTGATGTGTGAAGCTTGAAAAGTAGTTCTTGAATATTATTTTCATTATGTGCTTAATATAGTTAGACTAGGAAAGTTTATGGTTTTCCCTGTCTTCTAGTTCTTTCTTCAAATGTAATTCTGAAAGTTTCCCTAAGAGTATGCTGAAAGCAGTTTAGATTTAAAATTATCTTATCTGATCTTAGACTGCACTTCATCTTTCTTATCTATTTTTCATCCCTTCTGAAAGTAATTATGTGGATTACTGGATTGTTTGTCTGTTGAGTTAACTTTAATACAAGCATGTCCAAAGAAGTCTATGGTTAGCCCTGTCCTTTGGTTGATTTTAAATAGTTACTTAAAAGGATTTTCTTGTTTGGAAAGTCTGATAAATCCTAGTTGAAATTATTGTCTTTTTCCACCCCTTCAACACTTTTATTGTTCCATTCCATCATTTTATCTAAGAGATATTGTGATATAGATGACTTTCCCCTTGGACCACTCTTGAAATTGTTGCACAATTAAGCCCTTTTATGACTCCATAGCCCAATGGCCTAAAAACCAACGTCATATCTATCCTATCTGCCAAAGCTTGTTCTGATTTCTTGCAACTTCACACCTTTGAATCTCTTTCATTTCAGGACTTTCCACTCAACTAAAAAATCATGCTCAACCATCCAAAAACAAACAAAAATCCTTGTTCTTAATAATTAGCCTAATATCATTACCCAAAAGCCTTAAATATAAATCAATATTTGCACTTATAGAGAGATCCCTCTCTGGATTCAGGAGGGCTAGATCCTAGAATCCCGAAGTGGTTCAAGTGTTCTCTCTACAGTTTGTATTTTCCAATCTTGAAAATTACAGGGAGCTAACACCTTATTCATTTGTGGTTGATGTAAATCCATTTTGAACAGTGTCCCATACTTCGTAACCTTGCACCAAGAGATATACTTCCATTCTTCCTTACGAGAGTGCATAATTATTTTCATTGAACAGAGGTACACCATTTTGGGTATGCTCCATGACCTCCTTCCAGTTGTTAAACTGCTAATGTATCTCTATTATTTCAGCTCCCCAATATGTGATTTTTGTTTCTGTAGTATTAATCCAAGTCTTCTTTACAATGCCATAGGTCTAATCCAATTTGGATTCTTCAAGGGAGATTTATGCCCAATCTCTCATAGTGACTTAATTATAGACTATTTCAGTAGAGAGAAATTGTACGACGTACCACGTGTCACTATTTCTTCATTCGGCTCTGAAATTGATACAACGAAAACGAAATTCTATTCAATATCTACCACTTTTTATAGAATTCCAATCCGATACTCAGAGAGAGAGTTATGAAAAGTTTCCCAAGGTCACCTCTTTGAGATGAAGTTCAGGAGCCTACAAAAACATTGACTTCCACAAATCATATCTCCGAAAATTTTGCGCACCCTGATCTAAATTTTTTATAGGAGCTTCCTTAGGATTTTTTCTTTGCCTCATAAAAATTTCAGCTTCTGAACGTTCGTAAAAAAAACATTAGAGCACAAATTACATGATGCCCTATTTGAGGTAGCGAAATCCCTACATAAAGAGGATATGAGGATCACAATTTATCTAAATTCTTAGGCTGAGAGGGGCTTCAACAAGTGAATGTGGGAGGGATTTTAGGAGCTTAGAAATTATTAATTATTGAATTTTCAATGACCCATGCCACAATCCTATGGGGTTTTAGCCCACTAACTGGGGTTACAAACTTCAAACATGAATATCTCTCAAACAGTGAAGAATTATGTGGTGTGCCATATATCAACCAAAATATCTCGACAAGTAGAAACCATAAAAAGTAGTATTGACCCATAATATAGTAATTTGGTGGGTCAAAATTCCCATGCAATATTGGGGTAGCCCCTGGTGTTGCTTGGGTTGACATCAACGACCCTCATTGCATGCACAGTGACAATGGTTATGGGTAGTGTATGGTATCTAGATGGTGAAGCCTCATTCTGTATGACTCACAACAAAGAATTTTTTAGTGAGTTAGAGGAGAAGGACCTCCAGATGCACATTGACATGAGAGATGATGGAAGGTATAATGTGAGCAACATCGGTACTATTACTTTTAAGAAGGAGTATGGTTATCCTCTCACATTAAAATATGTCATGTATGTTCCGAGTCTGAAGAAGAATTTAGTTTCAGTTGCTATGTTGGAAGATCATGGCTACAATGTGATATTTAGCAAAGGAAAGGGTTTCCTTCATCAGATCACCATGGGACAGGTGAAGCAAATCTAGCTTTGGGTAAAGAAAGTATATGGATTTAGAATATTGTCCGTCTCCCAGCACGAAAGAAGAGAAGGTGCATAGTCAAGGTATCATGGAATTGTGGCATAGGTGACCTGGCCATTTGCACCATAGAGCTTTGAAGGTCATGTAGAATATTTCTACAAGACTTCCTAAGGGTACACTGGAGTAGCATGATACATGAAAAGGGTGTACATTGGGGAAGTACACCAAAGCCACCTTTCATGGCAAGGATGGTCGAGCACAAGCGATCTTTGAAAGATCTCACTCAGATGTGTGTGGACCATTCTCGAAAACCTCCACAACCAAGCACAGGTATTATGTGATATTTTTTTATGATTTCTCTCGTAAGTGCTAGATATTATTCACACAGAAGATAGACTAAACATTCTCAATTTTTTTTTTAATTTAAAGCACTTGTGGAGAAAGGCACTGGAAGGAAATTGATGGCTCTCAGGAGCGATAATGGTGGATAATATGTGTTGAATGAGTTCAAGAAATTATGTGCATCAGAAGAAATTCTAAGGGAGTTGATGGCACCCCACAACCCACAATACAATGGGGTTGTAGAAAGGAAGAAAAAATCTATTCTGGGAGTTACACGGGCGATGTTGCATGATCAGGGCCTACTATTGCACTTGTGGGATGAAGCATGAAACACAGTGGTATATGTGTAGAACAAGAGTCCTCATCGGATTCTCAGGATGAGTACTCCAAAAGAAGTTTTTTCAGGTAAGAAAACAGATGCAGCACACTTCATTATTTTTTGTTTATTATTTTATTGTCATTTTAACAAGGATGCGAGGAAAAAGCTAGAAAAAATTGCAGATTTTGGCATATTTATGGGGTGCACTGATACACCTCACAACTATTGAGTGTACCTTCCATCTCAAAGGATGACAATAGTTCGTAGAGATGTTAAGTTCAATGAAGAGGAGGCCTGAGATGTTCCCTTGAGAGGGAGATTTAGTTGCATGCATTTGAGGAGATTTTATCTCCAAACGAAGAAAATCAGGATATTGTGGAGCAACCACAAGAAGAGGAGCAGAGAGTAGAAGCACCCAATCATGTAGAGACATCCAAAGATGGAAGGAATCATGCCATAAAAGTTGACATATTGATTCATGATGCTACAGAGAATGTGGGAGCACTTACATCATAGCATAGGCCGATAAGGTCACCAAATCGGTACATTGGATACATAGTTGTGATGAGTGAGAGTGTAGAGACTGAACCATCCTCATTCAAGGAAGAAGTGTAGCAACTAATATGGGTTGATCCCATGGTAGAGGAATATGATTCCATTATCAATAACAATGCTTTCGAAGTTGTCCCAAGGCCATAAAACATGTTAGTGGTAGGTTCGAGGTGGATATAAAAGGTGAAGCTAGCAGTACATGGGAGTGTCGAGAAACACAAGGCCATATTTTTTTCCAAAAGGTTCTATCAGGTGGAGGGAATTGATTACGAGGAGACCTTTTATCTAGTAGCAAGGTACTCTTCAATAAATTCTATTCTATCAATTTCGGCGTAGGTGGGATGGAAGATACATCATATGGATGTGATGACATATTTGATCAATGGAGTGACTGAGAAAGAGGTGTACATAGAGCATCTAGAAGGATTTGAGACCTTCAACATAGAGTCTCATTTGTGTAGACTCAGGCGAGCGCTATAAGGAATGAAGCAAGCACACCATGCTTGGTACACCATGATCGGCAACTATTTCACTAGGTTGGGCTTCACCAAAAGTGAAGCAGATGCAAACCTTTACCATATTTTGGTTGAAGGTAAATGATTTATTTTAGTATTATATTCTTGTGATTTAATTTTGACAGGTGATGAGAAGTTAATAAAATCTTGCAAAGAGGATTTGGAAAGAGAATTAAAGATGTAGAAATTATATGCACTAAGCATGCATATGTCCAAGATCCACCTGATCTCACACTATTTAAATTTATGGAATATACTGAATATATTCCACTTTTTAATATTTTGTGGAAAAATTAATTGTGCACACATGTAAAGCATAAACAAAAATTATCAATCGCACATAACACAGTTTTTAACCGGGAAAGCATGAAGCTGAAAACCCCAACTATAGATTATGTAACATGGAGATCATATGACAATCTCATACAAACATACAAATCTTATCACAAGCTCTCAGTATAGTACAATCGTCATACACTAATCAGACCTAATCTTGCAAATCCATGCACCGATATTTTCCACCTGCTAGCCCGCCTCCACTGTGCAATCCCTGCTGAAGAATAGATTTGAATGAATTCGAATTACTCCATCCTTGACTGCAGAATCCTCATTGGCATCTCCACTTAGTGTGTGATGCAATCAATGCATCACTATAGTCACAATAGATATTCTATCTTTCCCTTTCACCTATCTCTCCACTAGTCTCCATTGAAACTACCATGCACTGTAGTTAATTGATGTATTGTCCAGTTGATTAATGAGTTATTGTTTATGAATTAATTAACTAATTAATTCACTCCACTCTCACTAGTGTATCAATCAGTTAGACTAGATACAACTAGCTCAACTGAGTCTAACTGAGTTAAATTGAATACAACTCCATAACTACTTCTTCCAACTGTGTCATAACTCTGCCACTTTAGTTCTAACTGAGTCCTCTGTGAAATAGCTCCAGTAAACCCTTAGGAATAGCGTAATTCCTTCTGTCAGCTGCTGTTCCACATCTGTGCACTGAACTGAAGTGCTCTAAGAAAATAAGTTGTTGTTTAGAGTCTGACTATTATTAAGAGCTAATAATAATCGACATGTATCTATTTTTAGATTGATGATCTATAAATAGTGTTTGCCCAATATTTTAAAAATA
This sequence comes from Pinus albicaulis, assembly GCA_034641835.2. Classification (NCBI taxonomy): domain Eukaryota; kingdom Viridiplantae; phylum Streptophyta; class Pinopsida; order Pinales; family Pinaceae; genus Pinus; species Pinus albicaulis. Next base: position 1,307,275,017 of record CM076572.1, read on the forward strand.
TAATTTCATATATTTTTCCAACTTGATCAACCATCCAGAAATATCATCTTGCAACTTCTGAAATATGATCATCATGTCTAAAAATAGACATAGTCTAAAAATATACTTGCGCCAAAAATAGCCTGCGGGCCCACTTAGTGAAGGTGCCTCTTTTCACTAAGCTCATCATCTTGATGAATCTCAGCACTCCCTCTAAACAAGATAGGGATTATCCTTCACCCTGATCCCCCCTCTATGGTATTCGAATTTTCTCCTGGTGAGCGCCTTCGTCAGAATATCTGCATCCTGATCCTCCATGGGAATGTACTGAAGCAACATGATCTTCCGCTGTGCACAATCTCTGATATGATGATACCGGATATCAATATGTTTAGATCTATCATGAAACACAGGATTAACTGAGAGTTTAATGCAAATCTAATTATCACAATGAATCACCATGGGATCTAAATGTGAACCGAACAAACCAACCAAGATCTTCCTCATCCAGATAGCCTCACATGCAGCTTGACTTGCTGTCATGTATTCTGCTTCCGCTGAACTGAGTGCCACAGATATTTATTTCCTGCTGTACCAAGAAAATGTTGTAGATCTGATACTAAAAATCCCCCCTGATGTGCTCTTTTTTTCTATTGGGCTTCCTGCCCAATCTGCAATCGTGAAGCCATGCAAATTCACCTCATTCATATGTCTGTACCATAAACCATACTCAGATGTGCCCTTGAGATATCTCAGGACATGCTTGCCTGCCTTCAAAAAGAGCTTGGTAGGCTTAACCATCGCTTGTGAAAGTTGGTTCACCGCATAGCATATGTCTGGTCTTATATTGACTAAATACATGAGAGAACCCACCAACTGTCAATAAACAGTTGCATCCACTACCTTTGCTGATGTAGCATCCTCTTCCTTCCAATTTCCTGGAAGAGGAGTGTTGATAGGCTTGCAGCCTTGCATGTGAAACTTCTCCAGTATCTCCCGGGCATACTTGCCTTGAGACACAAATAGTTCACCTTCCTGCTGCCATATTTCCAATCTAAGGAAATAATGAAGGAGGCCCAAATCCTTCATCTCAAACTCCTTTGCAAGATCTACCTTGCATGAGTGTATCAACTGCTCATCACCTGTTAGTATTAAATCATCAACATCAAGTACAATGATCAAAAGATTACCCTCAACCACAATCTGGTATAGTTTTGCATCCGCCTCACTCTTGGTGAAGCCAAGTATAGTGAAATAGTTGTCGATTCGAGTGTACCATGGACAGGGTGCTTGTTTCAACCCATACAACGCTCTTTTGAGCTTGCACACATGTGACTTTCTGCTGAAGATCTCAAATCATTCAGGCTGCTCAATGTACACCTCTTCTTCAATGATCCCATTAAGGAATGCATTCTTCACATCCATATGATGAATGTGCCAACCCATTTGTATTGAGAGAGCAAGGATGGTCCATATGGAAGAATACCGTGTGGTAGGTGCAAAGGTTTCTTCATAGTCAATACCCTCAATATATGAGAAGCCCCGTGTAACAAATCTTTCCTTATACTTCTTGACGCTCCCATCAGCGGCTTGCTTTACCATGTAGATCCATCTTGATGCTACAAATTATTTTCCCACTAGCCTTGAAACAATCTCCCAAGAAATATTTTTGAAAATGGAGTCATACTTCTCCACCATGGCATCTACCCATGTGGGATCCTGCACTGCTTCTTCAAAAGAAGATGGCTATGTCACAATACACTTTCTCATAATAGCCATTTATCCAATATATCGGTCAGGTGACTATCTCTGTCTACGCTGTGATGTAGGAAATCCTACATTCTGTGTTGCATCCACCTTCAGTCTCTCAGCTTCAGTGGTACGCTTCCTACCTTGTCTGATATTTGGTTCTGCATCAGTGGACTCCTCCAGTCCATGAATCTCCTCCTGTTGTTGATCCACATCTAGAGGCTCATCTTTGGGAACAAGAAGTTCCTCTTCCACATGCAAGTGCAACTCCCTCTCAAGCGACAACTTCATGGCTTTCACCTCATTTAATTTTATATCCCATCGCATAACAGTCATCTGACTATTTGGAAAATACACACAATAGTTATGGGGTGTTTCTGTGTACCTCAGAAATATCCCAACTTCTGCAGTCAGCTCCAACTTCTTCCTGGCATCCTTCATCACATGAATGTAAACAGGTGAGCCAAAAATATTCAAATGAGAAATATTAGGCTTCTTACCAGTAAAATCTTCCTTGGGTGTACTCATGCCAAGTACTCTATGAGGACAACGATTTTGCACATAAACTGCAGTGTTGCATGCTTCCGCTGTTAGGTCCCTATATCACTAGTATAGTCCCTTATTATTGTTAGTGTAAACCCCTTATTTTTATTATTGTACCCTTGTAACCCCAATTTTGTTATTATTGTGCCCTTACATTGTTATTGTTAGGTCGGCTAGGATTACATTGTGGGCCCATGGACTCCTATATATAGAAGGAGGTTTTGGTCATTTGTATCATCCAAGAATTGTTCATTCATGTAATGTATTGGAGGTTTCCCCCTCGAAGTGGCTTATTTCTAAGGCGTTGATATCTCTTTTCTTCTATTTTTGGAACTGGTTACACAACATTTGGTATCAGAGCTTTGGATTCTAGGGTTTTGCTGCTCCAAACAGGTCATCGTGGAATTTTTCCAATAATTTTTTTTATATGAAGTTTCAGTAGCTGAAATTTTTAGGGTGGGAATCCAATATCCTTAGGAAGATTGTCTAAACATTTCAGAGATTGGTTCGCAATATTTTCGGAGATATGATCTGTGGAAGTTAGGTCTTTTTTCAGGCTCCTAAACAGGTCATCGTGGAATTTGCGCTATAAATTTTGTTCTACGAAGGTTCAGAATCTGAAATTTATATGGTGCGAAGCTGAAATCCTGAGGAAATTCAGCAAAAAATTTCAGAGCTTGTTTCGCAATATTTTTGGAGATATGATCTGTGGAAGGTAGTGCATTTTCAGGCTCCTGAATTTCATCTCAAAGAGGTGATCGTGGGAAAATTTCAATAAATCTCTCTCTGGGCATCGGATTGGAGTACCGTAAAAAGTGGTCGCAATAAAATGGACTCTAGTTTCTTGGCTATCAATTTCAGAGACAAAGGATAAAACAATGACACGTCGCAAGTCGTACAAGTTCGCTATACTAAACCAGTCCATAATTAGGTCATTGTGGGAGATTGGACATAACTTTGTCTTGGAGAATCAAAATCAAGTCAGACCTGTGGCATTCAAAAGAGAATTCAGAGGGCTACTTCAGTGCTTAATTTTAGATATTTAAGAGCTTCAATTACAGAGATAATACAATTTCAATATCGAGCTCCTCAAAAGCAAGTAAAAGGTGTGTATTTGTTTTCCGAATTGCATAAGTCTTGTTTGAAGAATCAAGTTGAATTGATTGCAAGGGCATATTGTAGAATAGATATCAGTATTGGATTATAAAATGGCCCCTAAAAAGAATTCAACACCCATTAAGCCTTTTGAAATCTCTACTATGACTCATGAAGACGAAGAATGGCAACATGACATATCAAAATTACAAGAGCAAGTGCAACAAATTTCGCTCTCGCAAAGAGCAACAAAAAATGACATGGAAGTTTTGAAGAAAGGCATGGAATCTAAGATAGATGGCATGGAATCTAAGATTGATGGCATGGAGGCTGGCATGGAATCTAAGATGGATGACATGGAAGCTAAGATCGATGAGAAAATGGAAAACATGAAGAATGTTCTAAAAACAGACATGGAAGGTTTGACAAAGTTGATACGAGAAATGTTTCCTAATGGTGAAAAGATAGTAGAAGAACCTCATGATGAGAACAAAATAAATGTTAATCGTGATTTCATAAACTCTAATGTTGGCGGGAAGAACCACCATATTCCAAATATGGATATGAGGAAGCTTGATGGAAAGGATCCTGTAACATGGATACTACAGATGGAGCAATATTTTGGTCTCCATAACGTGCAAAACACACAAAAGGTATGCATTGCAACTTTAAATTTAGAACAAAATACATTTTTATGGTATCGATGGCTTTGCTCTCGTAAAAAAATTGTCACTTGGTCAATTTTTACGGAGGAAATGATAGCACATTATGAGGATACAAAGAGAAACACCTTCTTTATCCAATTGATAAATATCAAACAAAAGGGTTTAGTGGGGCAGCACATTGAGGACTTCCAAAAATTGAATATAAGGGTAACTGATATTCCAAAGGAACACAGGATTGATCTTTTCATAGGCACTCTAAAGGATAACATCCAACATGAAGTTCGTGTTTTGGAACCCGATTCATTGGAGAAGGCATTCAGGTTGGCAAGAAAAGTTGAATGTAAAATTATGGCGACAAGGAAGTGTTATAGCATCATTTCTCACCTTCATATGATTCATGATTGCTTTGATGGTTATGGGCACCCATTCCTACAGACTTGGACAAATTCACTTAAAAACAGTGTAAAAATCCCCATACGCGACTATGCCCGTAATTTTCCGCGTGTATACGCGAGTCCAGCTGCACTTTTCCGCGTATGCCATTAAAATTATGAAAAAATATATAATTATTCCCTATTTTCGGGCTAGGTTGATGGTTACTTAGGTATTTCAACCACCCCAGCACGTGGCCAACTGTTTCCAACTGTTGAAACTACTTGGAGGGAGTATAAAAACCCCTCATGTGTATGGCCTAAGGGAGAGAGAGAATTATTGATATTATACTCTATTGGTATTCCCTATCCAAGTCTGATTCCCTGTGCCTCCTGCACTTTCCCAGTTCATTACAGGAAACCCTTGTTTCCTTGAGATGTGCATCTCCCTATATGTCATTTTGTATGCACCAGTTTGGAAGGAGTCTTAGCGAGGCAAGGGTGGGACGGATCCAGACGACGGTCTGCTCGAAGATCGTGGAAGGATTGAGGTGATCTCTCCACTCGTTACTTTTGTACATGTTATTTATAATACAGAAGTACCATCTTGTTCCCGAAATATACGTGTTAGTGTCTGCTTACATATATGAGAAAATTTTTATTTAAGCATTCATTATGATTTATCTGATGTTTTATATGAATTTCACTAACATTTAGAGTAGATATATGCTGTACAACCAGTTCTTCGTGCTTGTTTCTTCTTGTCTTTCAGGTTAAGAAGGAAGGACGGTTGCTGGGGGTTTGGAACCTGTGGGATCTGCTTCAACCGTAGGACCTACGGGTAACTTCCTCATTCTACTCTATTTAGTTTTTCTGAACATGCATGGTTGTGTGAGTCCTTCTTAAGTAATGCCCCTGCTCTGTGGAGGTTGTAACCCAACGAACCTCTAGGGTGATTTTCCCCGAAACAGGAAGCCTACCACTCAATTCTATAAAGAAGGAAGTGTTGCTACGCCTAGATTTCCACAACCTACAACGTTGACACCACAACAATTGGAAGAAAAAAGAGCAAAATGGCTTTGCTATAGTTGTGATAGAAAATACACTAAAGGTCATAAGTGTGCTGAAAAGAAATTATTTTACATAGATTGTGAAGAAGAAGAAGAAAATGAATAAGAAGAGGATATACACCAGGAACCAGCCATAGAAGAGGAAGAAATGAATCCGACCATATCATGTAATGCACTGGCAGGAATTACCACTCCTCAAACTCTCAAGATAGCAGGACAGATCAAGAAGAAAAAGGTAATAGTGTTGATTGATTCAGGTGGCACCCATAATTTTATTCATTGTAAGGTAGCCAAGGAATTAAATTGTTTCCTATACCCAGCACCAGAATGTCAAGTGATGGTTGCAAATGGAGGAACTATAAATTGCTCTGGAAAATGCCATAATATCAAGCTAATCATGGGGGAATATGCATAGACAAGTCCAATGCTTTCCATTCCTATGGGAGGTGCTGATGTTGTACTAGGAGTACAATGGTTACAATCTTTGGGGACGGTAGCTTTTAATTTTCAAGAACTTTTCTTGCAATTTTTTTTAGAAGGAAAGGAAGTTGAATTACGAGGTATTGCAGGGAATCTAGGAAGGATAATAAGCTCTAATGTCATGACAAAGCAAGAGATGAATGGAAAAAAGAAAAAGATGTATGTACACTCATTCAAAAGTTGCAGCAAGATCCTAGTACATCTGATACATTTAGTTGGAAAAATTATTCCTTATGGTACAAAGATCGCTTATATCTTTGTAAGAATTCCCAACTAAAACAAAATATTCTTTTGGAATTGCACACTTCTCCTTTAGGAGGACACTCGGGATTTTTAAAAACTTACCACAAGGTGAAGAAAGAATTTTTTTGGGATGGTCTTAAATCTAATATTCAAAAATTTGTGACGGAATGTTTGGTTTGATAGCAGAATAAAGTTGAGACAATTAAGACCCCGGGACTTCTACAACATTTATCCATTCCAAGTCAATGTTGGGAGGAGATTTCAATGGATTTTATCACAGGTTTACCTAAGTCCGAAGGAAAGAATGTCATCATGGTGGTAGTTGATAGACTTACCAAGTATGCACACTTTTGTGCATTATCTCATCCATTTAAAGCAAGTACAATTGGTACTACATTTATGGACAGAATTCAAAAGCTACATGGAAGCCCAAGGGTTATTGTGAGTGACAGAGATCCCATTTTTACTAGAAATTTTGGACGAAGTTATTTTCTTGTTTGGGTACTTAATTAGCTCATAGCTCATCTTATCATCCTCAATCTGATGGTCAAACTGAGATAGTAAATAAATGTTTGGAAGGATATCTTCGTTGTTTTGTATTTGATAAACAAACACAATGGGTCAAGTGGTTACCTCTCGCTGAATGGTGGTATAACACTTCCTTCCATACTGCAGCAAAATTGACCCCATTTATGGCACTTTATGGATATCATCCACCATCCATCACATCATATTTAAGAGAAAATTTGAAGGTTCAAGTAGTGGAAGAACACATTGAGCATCAGCAAGAAGTTCTTCAACTCTTAAAGGATAACCTAACTTTGGTACAAAATCGAATGAAACAACAGGCAGATCAACATCGAAGTGAGAGAAGTTTTGATGTAGGAGATTGGGTATTTTTACGGCTACAACCATACAAACAAATGTCCCTCAAGCAAGCTAAGAAGGATAATAAATTATCAACAAAGTATTATGGTCGTTACAAGGTGTTGCAAAAGATTGGTACTATGGCATACAAATTGGAGCTTCCTGCTTCTTCGCGAGTACATCCAGTTTTCCATGTTTCATGCTTAAAGAAGGTTATAGGTGAAAATCTTCTAGTTCAAACAATATTGCCAGAATTTGATGAGGAAGAAAAAATCATATTGGAACCTGAAGCAATCATGGAAAAAAGAACTCGACAGCTACAGAATCAATCAATTTCAGAGTATCTCATCAAGTGGAAGAACTTACCCACTGAAGATTCTACATGGGAGGATGAGAATTTTATACAGAAGCACCTAGAGCTACTCAAGCGTTAAGGACAACACTTTTTTGAAGGAGAGGGGCATGTTAGGTCCCTATATTACTAGTATAGTCCCTTATTGTTGTTAGTGTAACCCCCTTATTGTTATTATTGTACCCTTGTAACCCCCATTTTGTTATTATTGTGCCCTTAAATTATTATTGTTAGGTCGGCTAGGATTACATTGTGGCCCACTAGGATTACATTATGGCCCCATGGAATCCTATATATAGAAAGGAGGTTTTGTAAATTGTATCATCCAAGAATTGTTCATTCATGTAATGTATTGGAGGTTTCCCCCTCGAAGTGGCTTATTTCTAAGGCGTTGATATCTCTTTTCTTCTATTTTTGGAACTAGTTACACAACATCCGCCCACAAGTGCATCGGTAGGCCCTAGTCATGTAGAATCGCTCGTGCATCACCCATGATCGTTATGTTCTTTCTCTTTGTGACCCCATTCTACTGTGGGTTATGAGGTGCTATGAGTTCTCTTCGAATTCCTTTTTTGCTATAGAAGTCTTTGAATTTGCCAGAGATGTATTCACCACCATTATCACTCCTTCTCCACCAATGCCTTGAACTCACAGAACTTGGAGAAAATTCCACTATTCCTCTGCATGAAGAAGATCTAGCATCTATGAGAAAAGTCATCAACAAATATCACATAATACCAGTGTTTCGTTGTTGAGGCAACCGAGAATGGTTCACACACGTCTGTGTGAATTCTCTTCAAGATCATCGAAGCATGGTTCTCCTTCTCCTCAAAGGTGGTCTTCACAAACTTACCCATTGTACATTCTTTGCACTGATCTGACTACACAAGAGTACCCTTGGGAAGTCCAGTAGAAATTTGCTGCAAAATTTCTACTGTGCCATGGTGAAGATGGCCCAATCTCCTGTGCCATAATTCGCCCTCATCCAGGCTCACCACTTCTTCTGCTTTGCCCACCATTGCAGCACAACCATCTACCTCTAGCTTGTAGAGATTCTTAATTCAAACCCCTATCTTCTTGGTTTGACCCATTGTTTTATGTCAAAGGAAGGCTTTTCACTCACTGAAAACAACATCATAACCCCTGTCTTTCAGCATTGCAACTAAGACCAAGTTCTTCTTCAGACCTGGAACATGCATGAAATTCTTCAACAAGAATGGATTACTAGACTCCCTCTCAAAGGTAATGGTCCCAATGCTTGTCGCACTGTACCAACCATATGGAAAGATGCACCACTGCCAAGATACCACACCGATCCCATGCAGCTTGAAACCAAGCAAGCGATCAAGGAAAAATCCAACTCAAATTGTGAGGCTAAGGCCTCTCTAGCTACAGATCCAACAACCTACTTATTCTTCTTCTTTTGTGGACAGTTAGTGGTGAAATGTTCATGCTCGTGACAGTGAAAACACTTCACTTTGGACAAGTCCTGCTTCTTTCCTTTCGCACCGGACTTAGAAGGAATTTTCTTCCCCTTCCATTTCCTTGCTTTGGCAGCCAAAGCGAAATTCTCTTCATCTTCATTATTTGATGAAGATCCATCCCTCGTACCCTACCTTATCTCCTCCTGCACAAGATCCAACCAAAGTCGCTCCCATCCTGGCAGTTTTTCTGGTCCATTAAAAGAGTCTTCATAGCTATGCCAAATCTTCGGAAGCCCAAGGAGAGCCAAGCTCACCAAGTCTTCTTCATCAATAGTAACCTCCACACTTCCCAGTTCATCCTTGCAGTGGACAAACATCGTGAGGTATTTTGGAATACTATCGCCTTTCTCCATTTTTATTTTTCTGAGCTTGTCTTTAAGTGCCAACTTCCTCTGGTCACTTCTACTTTGGAACAAGTCTGTCAAAACCTTCCACATTAAGAATGGTCACTTCTACTTTCCTATGAAGGCTGGACACAATGTGGTCCTTCACACATTCCAACAGAATCCTCCTTTTCTTTACAGTCTTCTTTTGCCATGCATCAAGTACTGTAGCATCACTAGATCCTGGGTTAGGAACATCGCTATCGATGAACTCCTTCAGCCCATTATCCTCCAGCACCACCTCCATCCTGTCCTTCCAGGCTATGTAATTCGAGCTCCCATCAAGGGCATACTCCAATCTCAACCCATTGAAAGACATTTCAATGTATACTCGATTTCTACACCAAGAATCTTCTGTAGCAAATTTGAATTGTCCACTAGCACAAACTCACTTTATAATTGCAATCTTCAATAAAAAATGCTCCGATACCATGTAGAAATTATATGGACTAATCATGAATATGTCCAAGATCCAATTGATATCACACTATTTAACTTTATGCAAGATACTGAATCTATTCCACTTGTTAATCTTTTGCGGAAAAATTAATTGCACACACATGTGAAGCATAAACAAAAATTATCAATCGCACGTAACACAGTTTTTAACCGGGAAATCCTGAAGCTAGAAACCCCAACTATATATTATGTAACATGGAGATCATATGACAATCTCATACAAACATAAAAATCTTATCACAAGCTTTCAGTATAGTACAATCATCATACACTAATCAAGCCTAATGTTGCAAATCCATGCACCGATCTTTGCCACCTGCTAGCCTACCTCCACTGCACAATCCCTATGGAAGAATAGCTCTGAATGAATTTGAATTACTCCATCCTTGATTGCACAATCCTCATTAGAATCTCCACTGAGTGTGTGATGCAATCAATGCATCACTATAGTCACAACAGATAGTCTATCTTGCCCTTTCACCTTTCTCTCCACTGGTCTCCACTGAAACTGCCATGTACTGTAGTTAACTAATGTATTTTTCATTTGATTAATGAGTTATTATTTATGAATTAATTCACTCCACTCTCACTAATTGTATCAATCGGTTAGACTAGATACAACTAGCTCAACTAAGTTAAACTGAACACAACTCCATTAACTGTCTCATCAACTCCACCAAACTCTGTCACATGAGTTCTAACTGAAGTCAACCATGCAATAGCTCCACTAAACCATAGGAATAGCGTAATTCCTTCTGTCAGCTGCATGTGCCACATCCAGGCATCAAACTGAAGTGCTCCAAGAGAATAAGATAATGTTTAGAGTCCAAATATTATTAAGAGCTAATAATATTCGACATATCTATTTTTAGACTGGCAATCTAAAAATAGATTCCGCCCAATATGTCTAAAAATAGAAGTCCATATATTTTTCCAACTTGACCAGCCATCCACAAATAGCATCCTGCAACTCATAGAATATGATCGACATGTCTAAAAATAGACATAGTCTAAAAATAGACTTGCGCCAAAAATAGCCTGCGGGCCCACTTAGTGAAGGCGACTCTTTTCACTAAGCTCATCATCTTGTTGAATCTCAACAAGAGAGGAAATATATAGGGATCACGTATTATTTCCTTTGCTTGGAAATTTGGAAAGGAGATGGGGAATTAATTTTTTTCTCAAGGAAAGTATGCCAACGAGATATTGAAGAAGTTTCACATGGAGAGAAAGAAATACATGGAGACGCCTCTACTAGGGAATTGGAGGAAGGAAGATGCTAATTCAAGCGAAGTGGTAGAGGATACCATTTACAGACAGCTTTTGGGTTCACTTATGTACTTTGTGAACACATGACTAAACATGTGTCTTGTAGTTAACCAACTTTTTCAAGAAATGGTTAAGCATACCAAACTCTATTGGAAGGAAACTAAACATGTGTTGAGATTCCTCAAAGGCACCACTCAGTTTTGTTTTTGGTACTATTATCCTCCTTTATTCTGCAGTTTCACTAGGTGACTATGGATTTATTACAATCGCTAAAGATAGCATTCTTTTCCTATCAACTATCTTCAGAAATATCACTACCTTCATTATCCTCATAAATCCGTTTTCACTATCTCTCAAGTTTTCCTTCTCAAAAGTCACCCTACTGCTCTTAAAAAACTCATTTTGGGCTTATTTCCCTGATTTTCATCCTTCTTTCCATCCTAAAGTCTCATTCTCTCATTTTCCCCACTTAACACCCACTTTCATCTCCAAAAAACCCCATTAACCCCCTCACCTCAACAATTTACCTTATTTTATTAAAAACAATGTAAAAATTCTTTTTACATAGTTTTAAGTTTAAGTTTTTAACCTTTCAGGACCCTTGGTTATCTATTAAAACTCTGTTTTAAATGTTAAAACCCAATCCCTTATGTTTTTAATTAAAATTTTCCCCTTTATAAAATGTTAAATCCCCCTCCTTTAATGTTTTTAACCCTCGCCTTTATTAAAACCCTTCCAATGACCCTTCCCTTTTCTTTAATAAAAGGAAGCTTTCACTTGCTTAATTCAGCCCTGGGCCCCGCATACACCAATCCTCGCACTCCATTTATACCCCGCCGCTTGTACACCCGGGTCCCACCTATTCTAACTCCCCGTCACTCCCAAAACTCTCGACCACTATTGATCTCATCCCCCGAGATCCGACGACCCACATCCCTTATCACAAGATTATATGCGTGAGGTTTAAACAAACTACAACCATGAAAAATGGGTGGTATCCCTTCGTTGTGTGTTTCTCTCTGATTGGAATCACACTTGCTCGCCCCAAACTATTAACCGCTCCTCCTCCTGTGCGAAAACCGCTCTCCACCCTTTGTGCCAAATAAAATACAACCCTTCAATTCAAAAGATCCAGAGCCCTGTGGCTTTGCGATAAAAACCAATCCACCATTTACACCTCTGAAAAAATTCCAACAACCTGAAAAACCACAAATGAACACAGAAAACCCCTCCACGCAGGTTTTAAAATCACAGTTTGTTTTATTGTGCACTTTTAATGGTAGGAATGAGAAAAATGCATTCCAAGGGTACAAGATTGTTTAAATGAGAATTATGGGTGACGAACTAGAGAGGAAGTTTTCATTTGAAGGACCAGAGGCATTATATCAAGAATAAAACCCATTGAATCATGATCATTGGTGTTATTCCAACCCTCTAGCAGCAGAAGATGCCTACCCTGCTCAGTAAACACAGACAAAGGTATGGTGAGAAGAAAAAATAGCCAGAATACCGCAGCAGTGAATATCAGTGGATTAAAAGTTAAACCATGGATTAGAAGGTCAAATCAGAGTGAAAGGCGCAAACACAGGAATATCAAGGTCAAAACAAGAAACATAGATGAAAATAGGACAATAAAAAAAATTAAATGATGGAGAGGCAGAGTGAGGCAGCAAATTAAAGGATAATTCCAAGTTTTAATACCCAAACAATGCTTAAAGGATAAAAAAAGGTAGATAAACACAAAGGAAAATTCAAATGATCAGATCAAAGCATTTACTTCTTCAAAGGATACATTTGGACACCTACATCATGTTTTCTTTCAATGAAGACATCAACAGTTATTAATACAGTTAGAGATGTTTCTCATCTACCCAGTAGTTATTGAAAAAGTTATTAAGAAAGCCTTAAATTCAAATATTTCCAAAAAGTTAGCTCTAACAGTTAAGTTAGGAGTTAATATTGCAGTGAGTATGTCTTAGATATTTTGCCTTGGGCCTTGCATGGTCTCAAAAGTCAAAAACTCATTAAATGTGTAATAAATAACATCTGACACCCTAGCCTAGGACCACCTCCTCATTTTGAAAATAAATACTGCATGTATTAGTCATTTTTAGTGTTGATTGGTTGGTTGGTTGACTAGTTGGCTGATTGTTGGTTGCTGAGCTAGTTGAAGATTGCTAGGATGGATTTGAGAAAGCTCTGAGTTGTAGAGATCTATTGTATTGGAGTAACGTAATGGTTTTGAAAATCACTAATAAAAGAATGTTTACAGGATTCTTGAGCTATGTTAATGGTGAATTTTTCCTCGTTTGTCAATTTTTTTCTTTTGTTTTCCATTCTGTCCATTATTTCTGTAATGTTCCCAAATCAGGACAGCTAGCAAGGCATGACTGGAAAATTCATTTTCCAGTAATGGATACTATAGGAATTGAACCCAGGACCTGGATCCCTTAGAAAAATGTGTCTAAGTGCTAAATCCAAGAGGAGGCTCCAAATAAATCCTTCTAGAGTGGTTAAACAGATCTCCCACTACTAGATGTCCTCAGTAAGTGCCCAGTGATGGACTGCAACAATTCTTGAGCAAGAAATGGAAAGACAATGTTATTTTACAACCATGAGCATATGAATATCTGAATAGCCAAAAAAAAAAATTATAGCAGTAGAAATAGTACAATGTCATGAGGAAACAACCTCTCAAGAAAGGCAATGCAAGCCTTAACAATACATGTGCATGAAATGACAGAACACTGCTACATATATGAAACCCTTGTCTATGACAACACAGTCTATATTGAGTACTGCTGAAATAAAATGTCAATACATGGATATGGCAATGATATAGCTCAAATACAATAGGGGAGAAAATATCTAACCCTTAGAAGCAATAATACATCAATCCTCCAAGGGATTGGCTAAAATATACAAAATGGAAAAAATGCCAGAGTTGCTCGGCAGCGGCTGCAACTTAAAAACTAGAATTACATAGAGAAGGCTAAATATGATGAATGATCTGAAATAAACCTCCTCCAAGGGATTCTCCAAGTGAAGGCTAATCCTATCACTGGAAATCTCACCCTCCAATCAGCAATGTAAAACCCCACAACAAATGCACCATGAAAATAACACAGTTACTCAAGTAATCTACGCTATAGGGGAAAAGGAATGAGTTGGCCTACTGCCAAGGTCTGAAATGAGCTCCTGGATCTACCTCACTAAGCTTCTAGAGGAATATAAACTCTCTCCTCTGACATATGATCCAAGGAAATGATGTATGGTGTCCTCCACTGCAACACCCCAGCAACACTGCATTATACTTGAGCAGAAATAACACAGTAACTGAAAGTATAAGCTTTGGCATTGAGCCAAGATGTATGGAGAATTAAGAAAAATCCTTCAAGAGGCCTCTCAGGAAGGAGAAGGAATCCTAAACAAGAATTCCCTGGAAATTCTTGCTAAACAGCAAAAGAATGCACAATGTTTGAATAGACATGAAATGAATAATCATAAGCATGAGCAACAATGGTTTCCTTGTCCTCATTTTAAACACATGAGAGCTCCCTCTCCATGGGTCCCACTCCATTAGGGTTTCTCCATAAGGGAATATTCCCTCCTCTATCTCTGTGCTATCACATGTAGCACTTTCCTCCTCATACCCTACACTGTTTGACTTGGTCAAACTTAACCAAGCCTCTTTGTAAATGTCTCCTTTCACACATGAGGGTGTGAAATATAGTTCCAAGGCTGATCCCCTTTCATAATAGAGGGATTTTATCCATGTTTTTATTGTCATTGGGCCTCCTTAACCAGTTATTCGACTTATAAGTGAAATTATCAAAATCTAATGTTCCAATTTATTGAAGGAAAAATTTGGAACATTACAGTGCTCCCCTCCCAAATGTTGCCTGCCCTCAAGCAACTGCAAGGATAGAACTGAGAAGTTTCCCCCAAGGTATGGAGACTAGAAATTGTTGGGAAAACATCTTCCCCAAATGGATTCTCCATCCCCAAGCAATCATCCAGATAAAATGAGCCACCTCCCAAGAAGGCAACTCCTGAAAATCTCCTTCCACCTCAAGCTTCGGAAATGAAGGTGGGCTGAAAATATGAACATGGTAAGAATCATGGAATACCCCAAGCTATCCTTATCTCCACTTATGGTAAGTGTAGAGTGTGTGTTGATCCTGGGCTGCAAAAGTATTGCCCTCAAATGGAAAAGTGAGGAATAATCCTCCAAAGAGTTCTCGTCCAACATTGAAGAACAGGCTGGCCCAAAATAATCCATCCATGACGAATAGGACATGATCATCATAGAGTATCCCGAAAAAAAATTTTCTGCAAGTTTTACATGATGATGCATGATACAAACAATGTCTGTCAAGGATATAACGCAGTCTCATCCACTGCAACTTTATAAAGTAGCATGGCAAGTAACATACAAGAATCATCACATCTACTAATGAATAGTAAATGGTTGAATGTAACAATGATACATGATCAAGAACTTTCCCATGGCTATACAATGGATGTATATCAAGTCCATGACCCACCTCAAAATAGAACACATATGTAGCTGTGGTGGCCAAATCTCCCCCCATGCTCCCTTTAGAATATGTAGTGTAGAAAATGTGGGAACTTCCTCCCCTCAAGGACACATCCAACTCATGTGTCTTTATCATAATCATGCTTCTCATAAAAATCTGATCTATATCAGCGAATGAAGTCATGATCAAAAACAAAATGAAGGAAATAATAATGGCTTCATGTGATGCTTGAAGATACCAACAGTCTCCTAAATGTGCATAGCACAATTTTACAAGCTATTGCGTGAGAAAAGTACAAGGAAAAATGTTTCTTTTTACATGGTTAATCATGCATGTATTCATATGGTACATGCTTGAGTGAAACAACTGAACATACATGTGATGATAAAAAAATTTCCCAATGCCACATAAGGGATGGCTACCTCCATCATATAGATTGGCCCGATAATGTGTTGGCAATAAGATTCAGACTGTTGTCCTTGATGGAAACCCACTGAATGAAGATGAAGACATGAGATTGTTGACATGTGTTGTCCTTGATGGAAAACCACCTGATGAAGTTATTATTGACTTGATGGACTTGGTAAATGATGTAAATCTGATGTGATATGATGTCTGTTGGCAATATGATGCTGAGTGTTGTCCTTGATGAACAACCCACTTGATATAGTGTTGTTTGTGAATGGCAACCCACTTGATGAAGATGATGGCAACCTACTTGATGAAGTTGTGCCTGATAGAATATGTCTTGATAAACTTGTTAAATGATGTATCTACAGAGATTATATAAGGTAATGAAGAAAGGAATTCAATATGTGCTAGATCTATGATGAAAAGAGTATGTCTCAAGGCATACGTGGATTTGTCTAGGAGAAGTCGCGTATGCACGCAGGTAATAATGTGCCAAGTCGCGTATGGGAAAAAGCGCTCATAAAGTGAAAAACTAGGGGTAACCACCATGGTATTGACCCATTGTATTGGGTGATGATTCGTCTAAATGACCCCGTCCAGGAATTCCATTGGAAGTAATGTGCTTTTGGCTCATGGTATTGAAAAAGGGTAAACCTATATAAAGAGAAGAAATTCATTGTGCAAATCATGAGCGTGGGTGCAAGATGTCTGAGCTTGAATGAATACTTCTCTCTGAAGTATATCTGAATGGAAAGGGTTACAGTTGAATGATAGATCTGAATGCATGAGGCACCAATGAAGAAATGATGAAGAAGGGTATCAAGATCTGAAATGTACTTGTATTTGCTGGATCTGTTTATGGAATGATTAGATCTGAGATGAGGCGAACATCTGTCTGAAGTAAAGGGTAAAATATGTGTGATGTATCTGTTCTGAAGAATTGCAATGACCTAAATGTCTGAAGAACCATACGCTGGTTTGCCGCAGAAGAAGCGCATATATACGTGGCTTCGATGAAGAGAAAGCGCATATGCGCAGTGAAATTAGCTTTGTAATTTGTACAGAAGTATACGCGGGTTTTTATGGTAGAAGGCACGTATATACACAGGATCAGTGAAAGGAAAGCGTGTATGAAAACTAGGGTTTGCTGAAGCATGGGGTATGAAATGTTTGATCTGTTCTGCTGTGTTGCTGCTATCTGTATCCTACAGTTCTGAGTTGTCTGTTTCAGTTGTGCTGTATGTTTGAGCTTAAAAGTATGGAGTGGGTCCAGTCTGAAAATATGATGAAACGTGGCCTGCAAGTTGTGTCCTAAAGGAATCTTTGGATCTAGTGTGAAAATTGATGAAACGTGGTCCATAAGAGGTGCTGAGGGTTGTAGCCTTCAGTCAGGGGGTTGTAGCTCCCTTCCAGGTGAGGCTGGTAAACGAGATGAGGGGGTCGTAGCTCCCTTCGAGGAGAGGCTGGTAAACGCGTTAGGGGGTTGGAGCTCCCTTCCAGGTGAGGCTGGTAAATGAGTGCAGGTGGGTGCCTTCGTCCTGGTAGGAGTCTGCGCCAGCACATATGTTGTAAGATGTTTTCTCTATAATAAAATATTGAAGTCTGAGCAACTGCAGCAGTGGTTTTCTCCCGACTTGGGTTTCCACCTAAAATATTGGTGTTCATGTGTGATGCTTAAGTGTGATGGTTTATTCTGTTCTTACTGCACATGCTTACTATTTATAGAACATCTAATGAATGAATGATGGAATGATATAAGTAAAGAATTAATGGCATAATTAGATCTCTGTGTATACGCGCGTTTTATGAAGGATATCCGCGTGTATACGCTAGCTGGCTTCAGCAAAGTAGCGTATGGGTTTTAGAGCATGAAAAAGTAAAAAGTTTTAGTTTGCCCTAAATACTGATTCACCCCCCCTCTCAGTATTTTTCCCAACAATTGGTATAAGAGCAAGTTCTTCTGCAGAAGCTTGATCGCTTGAAGGAGATCCGTCGCAATGGGAAGTCTTGAAGGAGTAATGTCTATAAAGCCACCTCTATTCAATGGAAGAAATCTGATATTATGGAAGGTACGAACAAAAGCATATCTCTGGTCTTGAATGAGTATGGTGTCATTGGAAGAAGGTTATCGGTATCAAAGTAGTATTCCCTGCGCGATAAATGAAAGGAAGAAGTATGAAATCAATGCCAAAGCAGTAAATGTCTTATTAGGTAGCATGTCTGAACCAAAATTTGCTAAAGTGATGCAGCTACATTCAGCAAAAGAAATATGGGACAAAATCATTCTGAGTTATGAAGGAGACACAAAGGTAAAAAGTGCAAAACTCCAAACTCTTAGAATTGAATATGAAAATTTGAAGATGCATAGTGATGAAAGTGTTGCCAGTTTCTTTCTTCGTCTAGATGATATTGTAAATCGGATGAGAAATTTAGGTGAAACCATGGCTGATACTACTCTGGTAGAAAAGGTCTTAAGATCTTTGACTTCAAAATTTGACTCTAAAGTTTCAGCTATTGAAGAAAGGCAAGATCTGCAATCGCTTACTATTGTTCAATTACATGGTACTCTGACTTCTTTTGAAATGAGACAAGGAGGTCCTTCTCAAATAAGAGAAGCTGCTTTTAAGGCATCTACAAAAGGAAAGGAAAAGGAAGTTGTCAAAGAATCCAGCTATATATCCGATGAAGAAGAAGCGAATTTCGTGAGAAAGCTACAACTAGGTACTGGAAGATTCAAAGGTAAGCTTCCCTTCAAATGTTTTGAGTGTGGAAAATTTGGTCACTATGCTGCTAAATGTCCTTATAGAGAAAAACATGGTAAAGGGAAACAATTTGAAAAAAGGAAGAGTTATTATGCAAATGAAGATGATGATGAAGTGTCCAGTGAAGATGAAGAAGATTCTGACCATGATCTGAAAGTGCTCATGGCAAAGAAGCAAAAGAAGAAGGCTACTCGAAGCAAGGAGATATCTCAGAAAACATGTATAGCAGAAATTGAAGAAGATGAATCAGATAGTGATTGGGGTCCTTGTAATAATCTTCTTTATGCAAACAATAGTGAAGATAGTGAAAGTAAAGTTGTGGATCTAGAAGAAGCTCTCAAGATTAAAGTTGAAGAACTACAAAGTTCATCTAATAAGCAAGAAACTATCTACAAAGAGATGATCTCTCAAATGGAAAAACAAATAGAAATGCTGAATGGACAAGTGGACAAGTATCAAAGGTTTCATACTTATGCATCCAATCGAATTAAAGAATTAGAAGCAGAAATCAACAATCTAAATGAAGATCTCAAAAATTCAAGCAAGAAGAATGAAGGACTTGAAGCTGCAGTCATCTCTATGCAAGAAGATCTAGAAGCATCAAGTAAGAAGAATGAGGAACCTCTACAACCATTTGAAAAGGAAGGCCTTGAAGCAGAAATCATCTCTCTCAAAAGGGATCTGGAAAAATCAAATAAGAAGAATGAAGAGCTGGAACAAACATGTGAAGAAAACGAAAATTGGTTGAAAGAAGAAATTCTAAATCTGAAGGATCAAGTAGAAGATGGAAGAAGAAAAGAAGAAAGCATGACAAAGCAATGTCAAGCCTTGGAGGTTGAGGTAAACATTCTCAAAGGTAAATTAGAAGAAAAGGTTAAACTTTTGAGGTTTCAAGATAGTACTAATATTTTGGACAATATTCTGAGTAATCAAAGGTCTCCTGCTATCAAACTTGGTCTTGGTTTCCATGAAACTATTAAAGGAGAATCTAGCTCACAAGGAAGTGCTAAAAATTCAGAGGATGTCAATGCAAAACCTGAAGTGTTAAAAGAGACAAAAGGTCAACCAACAATGATGAAATCTCAAAGGAAATTAGTCAATAATGTTGAATTCTTTAAATGTCATAATTATGGGCATGTTGCAGCAAATTCCAAGAGCAAATCATTTCAGCCTCAAACAAACAGTTCCTACATAGAAAGGTACTCTGGTTTCTTCAAGGGATATTGTTTTTCATGTAACAAGTATGGACATAAAACAGCTGATTGTAAAAGGAGGAAGATTAGAAATACTCATTATGATTCTTATGCTTATTTCTCTGGACACATGAGATGTTATTCTTGTAGCAAGTATGGACATGTAGAAAAGGAATGCAGGTTGAACAGATCTCAGAAAGTGGACAATTTTCAGCACACAGTTAGGAAGTTCAACCAAATTTGGAAAAGGAAAGAGGACCGGTCAGAAACGTAGGGAATATTGACCCTACTGCAATCATCAGCTTCTGAAGCTTACTTATCTTAATGAATGCAGAAGTGATGTGAGATACATTATGGAGCTTAGTAATTTATCGTCACAGGGGGAGTGATGTATGGTGATTCCCATGGTTGTTTTGGTGATTCTGGTTATATTTATTTCTGATAGTGCATCTGATGTGAAGAAGATAGGTACAGGAGGCATAAATTCAGGGGGAGATGAAGAAAAGTGAAATTTTCAATGTGTCACTTTCCACACGTGGGTTCGGTGAACTAAAGTCGCGTATACACGCGAGTTCCAGCAGACACAATCGTGTATTCATTGATGATAAGAGAATTGGGATGACAACTGAAGATCAGGAGTAGAGGTCCAGGGGGAGCATCAGTCTGACTGCTAACGATTGTATTGTTAAGCATTATTCTGGTTATACTCATACTAATGAAATGATACATGGTTTCTTATGTTGAAGATTATGGATGAGTCCTGTTTTCTTTTTGATGAAGAGCATTCGTTGCTGAGATGAAAGTCTTATAATTCAGAGATAAGGACAGAGCATACAGAGATTGTTGTTGATGACTTGCTGATGAAGGTGTTCAGGTTGCACAAGTTAAGGAAGAGCACTGGTTCAGGGGGAGCAGCAGGTTGAATACTAATGATTGCATTTTTGGCACTATGACTGCTTATTCTTTGGTTATTGTGATACTCATGCTCAAATGATGATGGCTTGATACATGATTTATTATGATGAGACTTTGAATGAGCCCTATTTACTATTTGCTAAAGTTTATCTATTGGATGAGATTGGAAGTATTATGATTCAGAGATAAGAATAGATCATGCAGAGTTTGTTACTATGGTTGAGATCTTTTCCCTACATATGTTACTTCTTGTTAAATCTTAAAGATCATGGTGATGTTGGACCACATCGATGATTGCTTGACACTTATGTGAAGATGTTGTTCTGGTATGATAATTTCTCTTGGAAAGAATGTATTGATGCTGCAAAGAATCTGAAGGCTTGGTTACTAATGTGTTTATGCTACAACCATTGGATGACGCTTGAAGACACAAATATATTGTTCTATCTATCTGTATTCCAGGGAAGCATTCAAATATCTCAGAAAGAAGCTGAACACTGTCTTTGCCTCACAGAGGATCAGATCTGGTTAAAATATAGAAGATGGTATTGGATACGCGGATTTCCTAAAACACAGTCACGTATATACGCGAGTTCATGCACATAAAACCGCGTATGTCTGATTGCTGACAAATTTCTGTTTAGGGCCAACTTTCTTCAGCATAGCTGCAGTACTCTTTGGTATCTCTGGTATCTCTGGTGGTGTTCCAGTTCTTATAATACTGTTTCAATCTCTGATGTTTTAAATATGCCTTGATGATTGGTTGAAAGTGTTCAGGATGCACAAACTAAGGGGGAGCCTTGGTCATATGGAAAGGATGCTTGGATGCACAGATTCAGGGGGAGAATTAGCCTTGCTGAGTATAATACATTGTTGGCATTATGATGGTTCTGAAACATGTTCTCCTTCTTGAGGACTTTCTGGTATTGGTCATAAATGGTCATATTTGTAATTTGATGAAAAGGTCTTGTTGAGACCCATGATGTAAATTGTAATATTCAGTCATGTAAGGACTTGTCAAATTTGTAAACCCACTTGGTTGGGTAGCTGAGTCAAATTTTGTAAACCCACTTGGTTGGGTAGTTGAGTTGAAATGTGTAAACCCACTTGGTTGGGTACTTGAGTCTTATATGTAAATCCACTTGGTTGGATATTTGATGTAAGTATGAGTCTTTGGTGATAGGAAGTTCATAGAGTCATGTACTTTATTGAAAAATATGTTTGAAGATTCAGCATGAACTCAGGGGGAGCTTGGTCACTTCAGTATATATCAGATCTGCAGAACGCTTCTTCTACATGAGGAGAAAAGGGGGAGAGTGTGTTGGTTTTGATCCGCCCTTTGCCCTTGATGTGAAAGGGGGAGAGTGACATGGTCTTTGAATGAAGAGAAATAATGGTGTCAAAAATGGGGAGAGTGACATGGTTTCATTGTATTCTTAATGTACCTATTTGTTGTGGTAACCAAACACCATCGTGGTTGCCATCAAGTCCAAAGGGGGAGATTGTTGGCAATATGATGCAGAGTGTTGTCCTTGATGGAAAACCACCTGATGAAGTTATTCTTGACTTGATGGAATTGGTAAATGATGTAAATATGATGTGATATGATGTCTGTTGGCAATATGATGCTGAGTGTTTTCCTTGATGAACAACCCACTTGATATAGTGTTGTTTGTGAATGGCAACCCACTTGATGAAGATGATGGCAACCTACTTGATGAAGTTGTGCCTGATAGAATATGTCTTGATAAAGTTGTTAAATGATGTATCTACAGAGAGTAGAGAAGGTAATGAAGAAAGGAATTCAATATGTGCTAGATCTATGATGAAAAGAGTATGTCTCAAGGCATACGCGGATTTGTCTAGGAGAAGTCGCGTATGCATGCGGGTAATAACGTGCCAAGTCGCGTATGGGAAAAAGCGCTCATAAAGTGCAAAACCAGGGGTAACCACCATGGTATTGACCCATTGTATTGGGTAATGATTCGTCTAAATGACCCCGTCCAGGAATACCATCGGAAGTAATGTGGTTTTGGCTCATGGTATTGAAAAAGGGTAAACCTATATAAAGAGAAGAAATTCATTGTGCAAATCATGAGCGTGGGAGCAAGATGTCTGAGCTTGAATGAATACTTCTCTGTGAAGTATATCTGTATGGAAAGGGTAAAGGTTTGATGATAGATCTAAATCTATGATGCACCTATGAATAAATGATGAAGCGGGATATCTAGATCTGAAATGTATCTGTATTTGCTAGATCTGTTTATGGAATGATTAGATATGAGATATGGCGAACATCTGTCTGAAGTAAAGGGTTAAATCTGTGTGATGTATCTGTTCTGAAGAATTGCAATGACCTAAATTTCTGAAGAACCATACGCTAGTTCGCCGCAGAGGAAGCGTGTATATACGTGGCTTTGCTGAAGAGAAAGCGCGTATCCGCAGTGAAATTGGCTCTGTAATTTGTACAGAAGTATACGTGGGTTTGTATGGTAGAAGACGCGTATATACACGGTATCAGTGAAAGGAAAGCGCGCATGTAAACTGGGGTTTGCTGAAGCAAGTGGTATGAAATGTCTGATCTGTTCTGCTGTGTTACTGCTATCTGTATTCTACAGTTCTGAGGTGTCTGTTTCAGTTTGGTTGTATGTTTGAGCTTAAATATGATGAAATGTGGCCTGCAAGTTGTGCTCTATTGAAGTTGTTTGGATCCAGTGTGAAAATTGATGAAACGTGGTCCATAGAGGTCTTTGAGGATTTGTAGCCTTGACATCTTGATCGGTTGCTAGCTCCAATCAGTGAAATTTGGTAACGAGATCGGGTGCGTGGCCCTTCGGGAGAGGTGGTAAAAACGGAGTGGGGGTTGGAGCTCCCTTCCGGGTGAAATTTGGTAAACGACGTAGGTGGGTGCACAACGTCTTTGGTAGAGATGCACTAGCACATATGTTGTAAGATGTTTTCTCTATAATAAAATATTGAAGGCTGAGCAACTACAGCGGTGGTTTTCTCCCGACTTGGGTTTCCACCTAAAATCCTGGTGTTCATGTGTGATGCTTAAGTGTGAAGGTTTATTCTGTTCTTACTAAACATGCTTACTTTTTATAGAACATCTAATTAATGAATGATGGAATGATATAAGTAAAGAATTAATGGCATAATTAGATCTTTGTGTATACGCGAGTTTTATGAAGGATATCCGCGTGTATACGCTAGTTGACTTCAGAAAAGTAGCGTATGGGTTTTAGAGCATGAAAAAGTAAAAATTTTTAGTTTTCCCTAAATACTGATTCACCCCCCCTCTCAGTATTTTTCCCAACATAATGATCATGGAGCAATGTGACAAGATTGCCTTCTTGTGAAGCAATGCACTACATAAAAATGGTAAGAGTGTGGAAGTCAATACATGTAAAAAAAAACTCCTTACCATATGGCAGAAGTAATATGGTACATGGATTCATGAGTGAGTCCTCCATAGTTTTGGGGCATGCTATGAAGAATAATGAACCATGTGCTGCAAGAAGATAATCCTCCTCATGCTTGGAAACCCAAGTTAAGAAGAATATGTCATAGTGATAGATGCCTCTATCCACCACTCTATCATCATCATCCCCTCCTTTTTCACCAAGTGCATACAATGTGAAGTGATCCTGGGGACACTCCATCCATAAATTTCTGCTCCAAAGTGACAACGCTGTGAGCTCATGAAAATAAGCTCCTCTCAATACAATGCTCTGTTCTCTGACATGCTCCTTATCAAAGACTCCTTTAATAATGTTGCAACAAATATGGAATACTTCCCAATATGGAAGTACTTCCAAATCATCATCAAAGACCAAGGAGATAATGCCATCTCCTCCTCCTGCAACATCATGCAAAGTGTGAGAGAAAATCTTCTCATTCTCTCCCAAGATCAAGCAAAGAAATAAAACATTTTTCTGCCTCCCCCTACTTCCATCATACAACTCATGTGATGAAGGCACAATGAATGATATAAGTATCACATCAACACCATGCATCCACATTCTATGCTGCTCAATGATGCAAGTATCTTGCCATATCTTCTCCATCCTCCTACTCTTAAGAAGAGTGTTTGCCAAGTGACGGCCAAACTCTTTCAAGAGTAACCAGCATAGCCAAGCCTCCTGCTACCCGGAGTCATATATTTGCAAGTAGCCTCCCAGCTCCTTGCTCATCAACCACATCCACTCAATTGCTTGTGTATGCTTTCTCCTTCTCTTCATTTTGGTACTCCTCCCATGAGGGCTACCATCCTTCCAAGCCAAACCTCTTTCCTTGCATTTCATGGAAGATTAAAATGCAACTCCTTGGAGACCTCCTAGAGAAGATCTCTCACCCATGACTATGTTGAATATATAAGGATCCAAATGTCATGAACGTAGCATCTCCTCTCCATCATAGTTTGACAGCACTATTAATCCCTCTAAAGATGCAAAGGCTATCTCATACTCTAGCTTAAGGATAGTTTCATGAGTTTTCCAAGGAGTATCATGGTTTGTTTCATCCTCCCAAATCAGATTCCTGTCTTTGCGCTTCATGGGATTTTGAAATGCAAACTTCTCAAGGATCAATGAGATCCTATAAGGACCCAAATAGGTGGTAGGAAAAAACCTCCCATCATGATGTGTATGGCTCAAGGGATGTCCAACACAAGCATGAGAGATGTTATCCATCCTCAGATGTCCTCCATCTTCTATCTGCTCTTGTGAGAAAGGAATAAAATCTTTGCACTCCATGGTGTGTTGAAGTGCACCTCTAATGAGATCTCTCCATGAGACCTCCCTCTCAACAATAGTCCTCCAAAACTAATGAGGTCTTGGATCTGCTAAAAGTAGAAGTTCCTCTTTGAGTTGAGAGGATCTCATTGAGAAAGTGTCATCTTGAAAGGAGAAAGGGTTTCTCACTCCAAGGTGTCTACCATCCTTCATCAAGTCTTCAAACCCCAACCTAAAGTGTGATGTACAATCCAACAATGGCTCATGAGAATGATGTTTTGCTTCTTCCTTGAATGTTTCCATGTTGCACAACACAATGCAACCAAGCTGCTCTATGGTAGTAGTGTGATTTGACCCTTGGTCATGCAAAAGTAAATATCCCCATTGATTAAAAGAATTTGTTGCAACAAAAGAATGTGGAAATATTTTCATACCTTGATGATATTTTGGAACTTCTTGTAGGGCTGCAAGAGTTCCTTCCTCCAAAGTGTTGGCTGCCCCAACAATTGATGCATGTGGCTACTCCTCTATGAGTGTGACAGCGTTAGGACAAAGCTCCTCAAGTGGTGTGAGCTCCTCCTCCTTTGTTCTTTCTCCATCAAAGGTTTGGATCAACCTTTGATTGAACTCTGCAAAAGTCTTCACCCTTGCATGGCTCAAGTGGCTGCACCACCAAACATAGGCTTCACCCTCCAAGTATAACACTGAGATTTTAACAGCTTCTTTCCCAGCTACGGGATGTAGTAGGAAAAATTCCTCCAACTTCCTCACTCAATTTCTTTCTCTAGATAACCCATCAAAGGTAGACAACAAAAATCTATTGCCTTTAATTTCTCTTCTGCTACAGGGTCTCTTCTCTTCCTTCAACTGGATGAAATGAGGGAAATATAGAGTCTCCTTGAAGGCTCTAGGCTGAGATCTATATTCAACAAGTTAATCACTTAGAATTTGATAATCCAAGTGTCCTTCATACTCAATTTATTCTTCTTGATGAGAATAGGAAGTGCATGTACCCTCCTCTTCTTATTCTTCAATATTCTTGATCTCCTTGGAGAGGTTATTATTCAATATTCTTGACCTCCTTGGAGAGGTTTTCTCTAGATATGAACACTTATGAGAGAAATCTCATATTATTCAACATTCTGATCTTGTTGGGCTTAGACTCATAGGCTGAGCCAAGAAAGTTGCTTTGATACCACTGTAACGTTCCCAAATCAGGACAACTAGCAAGGCATGACTGGAAAAATGCATTTTCCAGTAATGGCTACTACAAGAATTGAAACTAGGACCTAGATCCATTAGAAAAACGTGTCTAAGTGATAAATCCAAGAGGAGGCTCCAAATAAATCCATCTAGAGTGGTTAAATAGATCTCCCACTACTAGATGTCCTCAGAAAGTGCCCGGTGATGGACTGCAACAATTCTTGAGCAAGAAATGGAAAGAAAACATTATTTTACAACCATGAGCATATGAAGATCTGAATAACCAAAAAATTTTGTTATATCAGTAGAAAGAGTACAATGTATTGAGGAAACAACCTCTCAAGAAAGGCAATGCAAGCCTCAACAATACATGTGCATGAAATGATAGAACACCGCTACATATATGAAACCCTTGGCTATGACAACGTAGTCTATTATGGAGTACTGCTGCAATAAAATTTCAATACATGAATATGGAAATTATATAGCTCAAATAAATTAGAGGATCAAAGCTCTAACCCTTAGAAGCAATAATACATCAATCCTCTGAGGGATTGGCTGAAATATACAAAATGGAAAAAATGCTGGAGTTGCTGGGTAGCAGCTGCAACTCAGAAACTAGAAGTACATAGAGAAGGATGAATATGATGAATGATCTGAAATAAACCTCCTCCAAGGGATTCTCCAAGTGAAGGCTGATCCTATTACTAGAAATCTCACCCTCCAATCAGCAATGTAAAACCCCACAACAAATGCACCATGAAAATAACGCAGTTACTGAAGAAAAATGCGTTGTAGGGGAAAAGGAATGAGTTGGCCTACTGCCAAGATCTGAAATGAGCTCCTAGATCTCCCTCATGTTAGTCATCAATATTTTTCACTTGTTGGTGATGACTAGTTGTAACAGCCAAGTTTCCTAGCAGCTGATCTAAAAAATTGTCAAATTTTCCAGCTAGAAAACACCCATAAACATTTTTTTCCCTCCTACCTTTTCAGTCCACCCATGATGAGATGAAACCTCATTATCAAGCCCTATCTATCCTCAACCATACTAGCTTGTCCATCAGCTCCAAAGAAAACAGTCCAAATATGTCCAAAAAGTCTCCCCTAAGTTAGGTAGTGGCGCTTTAGACATTTCTCCCTTGGGAAACTATCCTAAAAGCCAAAAAACCTCTATCTACTAATATACAGGTCGCAACAGACCTTCCTATTCTGCAAATAAATTTGGTTATACCCTTAAGTCGTGCCACTAATAAACCCTCAAGTCTCAGCAAGACATGTACCATAGGTCAAACTAATTTTAGGTGGTTTTACAGTGTTTTAATGGATCTTTCAAGAACAGAAGTATACAAGCATTCCCAGAAGACATTCTTTGGTTCCACATAGGAAGACAACTGCTTCTCATGCGATTTTGAGCCTGGGATGCGGCTACAGGGTAGAGAGTTGTTTCTTTAAGCTCCTGTGGTTGCAGTCAAAACATGAAAAGGAAGTGAAAGGAAAAATAACACTGTTAAAAGCTAATAAAATGGCATCACTGAGAAAAAATGCCTTCATCTATAAGCAGAAGGTTTGAGGACTGAGAAAAACTCCTTCATTTTATAAGTAGAGGGTTGAAGACAGAGAGCGCCTCCTTCATCTATAAGCAGAGGGCCAAGGATAGAGTTTGATTTTAAGAATTGCACTGACTGTAAGGAAACTTTTGGGTACAGTAAGACAACAACTGAGGGTTTCTGAATAAAAATGATGTTAAAGGCAGAGGCAAAGCAGTGGTGCTCTTAAAAATTGTTTACAATTTTTTTTTCTATTATTTAGTTACAATGTGAAGCTAATGGGTTCATCATCAATGAAGAAATATTATTAAGCTGATGGCCAAAGGAGCCAAAAGGTCTTGGTCTCAAACTGACCTCTTCCATCAAGTATAAAGGAAACCACTATCAGTATTTTCATCAAACATTCTTCAATTGGTTGAGACAGAGGTTGAAAAGAAACCAGGCATCTGCCAAAAAATAGGCCTCTTTCATAAACAGAGTAAAGGACTCACCATTGTTTGAATATAAAAAGAAATTATTGCATGTGGCAAAGGAATTCCAAAGGGACTACTCTCAAAAGGGGTGAAATGAATGAAAATTCATGTTTTTGCAGACATCCTACACAGAAAAACAAAGGGACAGCTTTCCCTAGTTCACTTTTCAACTCTAGTTTATCATCCTCT
The DNA here is from genome assembly GCA_034641835.2 of Pinus albicaulis. Taxonomy (NCBI): domain Eukaryota; kingdom Viridiplantae; phylum Streptophyta; class Pinopsida; order Pinales; family Pinaceae; genus Pinus; species Pinus albicaulis. The sequence goes on from CM076572.1 coordinate 1,307,303,996, forward strand.
GTTTTATCTCTTGAAAGTTGAAAACTGGATTATTTTTTCAATATGAGGTTAGTTAGTGGCTTTGGTGATGGAGACCTTTTGTAAACAGGATTTTTAGTTACAGCTTCAAATTATTTTTTTCACCCACAATCAAAAGAGAAGCTCAAACAACACTTGCCAGCTAAATCAGTTTCACAATGGGCATGACCCCCTTCGAATCACCAGGAGCAGACACTGGCAGTTTAAGTTTTAAAAGGGTGAAGCTACCTCCCTACAAAATTTCAAAGAAGACCTCACATAATGCAAGGTGTTTTTCTACAGGTGTCCTTTTTCAATAAGAAAAACACTAAGTGATGTTGATATTCAAAGGTGCTGCTCTTTCTTTTCATAAAGACCTTTTTAAACTTATCAAAAGTGACAGCAAATGAGCAACACAAAGACAAGAGGTGGAAAGGGATATTGAAATGGCAGTTAAGTTTTTCCCCCAGTGAAAAAGGCAGTATCATCCAAAAGGCACATCTACAGTCATTCACATGGCTCGGAGCAGAATTTCATTCCACAACACAGATATCAAAAGGGAAACAATGTTTCATTCCTTGGTAAGGAACAGTGAAAGTTTTTAATTCTTGAAAAGGTTGATTTACTTCAAAAAAGGGTCAGGCCTATGAAGGAAGTGGTTCTTACCACTATGTCATTTATTTGAACAAAAAGAGTTTGGTTATGTTTTAAAAAGGATAGGGATTCAAGTTTTGTTTAAAGAAAAGGCCTTTTCAAACATCTATCAAAAACCCTCACCAATCAAGTGTGAAAAGGACTTTGAATTTTTCGCTTTCAAAAGGAGTTAAGGACCGTTGCCAAGATCTATTTTGCAATTCAAAATCACAAACAACTCCTCTTAGCTATTCACTGGACCGAAGAGGAAGTTTTTGAGCAAGTTCACAGAGTTTTCAAGCTTTTTTTACTGTACGGCGTGCCTGGAAAAGCACGTGGCACGTTCAGGTGAGATTTTACGAAGAGGTTACACTGTCGCGCGGCGTGCCTGTGCGTACCGATCATGACTACCCATTGTCAACCCGACTCCTTTTCTACTGCGCGGTGCCTTCCTGGTTCAACGTGTCATTCATGTTTTGACACTCAAAGTGCCTCCAACAAGTCTTGAAGCTGCTCAATTCCTCAACCAAGGGGCTGCCATCCATTTTCAAAGGTATTTTAATTTACCTACTTGTTGGAAATATGATGCAGAGTGTTGTCCTTGATGGCAACCCACTGAATGAAGATGAAGACATGCGACTGTTGACATGTGTTGTCCTTGATGGCAATCCACCTGATGAAGTTATGTTTGACTTGATGGACTTAATAAATGATGTAATTCTGATGTGATATGATGCTTATTGATATTATGATGTTGAGTGTTGTCCCTAAAAGGCAACCCACTTGATGAAGATGATGACAACTTACTTGATGAAGTTGTGCTTGAGAGAATGTTCCTGATGAAGAAAATATGATGTTTCTACAGTGTGTACAGAAGGCAATGAAGAAAGGAATTTAGAATGTGCTCAAAATATGATGAAAAGAGTATGTCTCTTTGTATACGCGAATTGGCCTAAGGGAAGACGTGTATGCACGCGGAAAATAACGTGACAAGTCGCGTATGGGCAAAAGCGCTCAAAAAGTGCAAAACCAAGGGTAACCACCATGGTATTGACCCATTGTATTGGGTAATGATCCGCCTAATTGACCCCGTCCAGGTAGTTTTGGGCTTATGGTATTGCTTTGGTCCATGGTATTGAAAAAGGGGGCTCATGGTATTGAAAAGGGTAAACCTATATAAGGAGAAGAAATTCATTGTGCAAAGGATGTGTGTGTGGGAGCAATATGTCTGAGCTTGAATGAATACTTCTCTCTGAAGTATATCTGAATGGAAAGGGTTACACTTGAATGATAAATCTGAATGTATGATGCACCAATGATGATGAAGGGGATCTAGATCTGAATTGTTCTTGTATTTGCTAGATCTGATTATGGAAGGCTTAGATCTGTGATGAGGCGAGCATCTAGGCGAACATCTGTCTGAAGCAAAAGGGTAGATCTGAACTGAATATCTGATCTGATGAAGTATGCTGCTCTGTAATGATTGAAGATCTATACGCTACTTAGCCGCGGAGGAAGCGCGTATACACGCGGCTTCAGCGAAGGAAAGTAGCGTATGGGTTTTAAGGAATAAAAGATTTGATTATGCAGCAAATACTGATTCACCCCCCCCTCTCAGTATTTTTCCCAACAATTGGTATCAGAGCCAGGTTCTTCTGCAGAAGCTTGATCGCTTGAAGGAGATCCGTCGCAATGGGAAGTATACATACAAAAGCTTTGCTGAATTTTGGTGCAAAAGTATGGGCTCTCATGAAAGAATGTGAAGAAGAAAAGGGTACCTTTGTGGATTCTCTAGAAGACAATAATCTTCTTGAAGAAAACATTCAACTCAAAGTAAGCCTAGAAGAAAAGAACATAATCATTGAGACTTTTAAAAATCAGCTTGAAGCAAGAGAAAAACGCATGGAGGATCTAGAATGTGAAGTAGTAAGTCTAAGGAAGGATAATGTGAAATTGAATTCTCTCAATCTCAGATTTGCTAAAAGTTCAGAAACCTTGGATGAGATTATCAAGGTACAACGGTCTCCCTTTATAAAAACAGGTCTTGGATATACTGGGGAATCTTCTCAGACATCAGCACCAGATTCTCTAAAAATAGCCACTGCTGGTTCTCTACATTCAGCCACTCAGCAAGAGAACAAAGGATCTTTACAGGTAAAGCAAGATCACCTCAATTCAAGAAACACTAACAGGGAGATCTTTCAAAATGGCTACAACCAACAGGTAAAGTCTAATAGAAGATTTCATGATCACAAAAATTTCTACTTCAATGGTCAATGTTTCACATGTCACAACTTTGGTCATAAATCTATTCAGTGTGTTGCATATAAAACCATCATGACCAGAGAAGCAAGAAAGATAAGGATGAATGATGAACCAAAGAAGAACACCTATAACAATTTTTCTCCTCTCCAAAATGAAGTTGAATGTACTTATTGCAATAACTTTGGTCATGAAGAATCTGAATGCAGGAGCAAGGTCCAGCCAAAAGAGCATGTTCCCTCAAGCTCTAAAGTATGGAAAAATAAATAATTACCGGTTGAAAATTGTGGGATAGCGTTATTTGCAGAGGGTGAAGAGAATCAATGGTATATTGATAGCGGGTGTTCAAGACACATGACAGGTGACAAAAGCAAACTGCATACTTATAATGCTCTAGAGAAGGAAAAGAAAGTTACTTTTGGAAATGATACTCCTGCTGTTATTAAAGGAAAAGGGTCAATATTTCTAAAAGAAAAGGTGAAGGCTAAAGATGTCATGTATGTGGATGGATTAAGGCATAACCTATTGAGTGTTAGTCAAATGTGTGATCAAGGAGCAGAAGTGGTCTTCAGTTCCAAAGAATGTGTGGTTCGTGATCTTGATACAGGTAAAATCATTATAAAAGGAAAAAGAAATCCAAGCAACCTGTATGTACTCAATGGCATAGAACAATGTTACTTAAGCAAATCTTCAGAAAATTGGCTATGGCATCGAAGACTGGGACATCCGAGTTTCTCTCAAATCAAGAAAGCAAGCAAACTTCAAGCTGTTCGTGATCTTCCCAAGATCAATCTTCCAGAAAGTACCATATGCAAATCTTGTCAATTTGGTAAACAGACCAGAGTCCGATTTAATGCCAAAGAAGGTTCATCAAGTAAGCCTCTTGAACTCATTCATACTGACATCTGTGGACCTATGAGGAAAAATTCATTACGTGGGGAAGAATACTATATCCTATTTATTGATGACTACTCCAGAATGTGTGAGATCGCGTTTATCAAACACAAAGATGAAGCCTTTGAAAAATTTCAGAAGTTCAAAGCACTGGTAGAAAATGAATTGGATTAAAAAATCAAGTGTCTTAGATCTGATCGAGGAGGAGAATATTCATCAAATGAATTCTTTGAATTTTGTGAACAACATGGCATTAAAAGACAGTTCTCTGTAGCAGGCACTCCACAACAAAATGGTGTAGCAGAAAGAATGAATAGAACAATTGTTCAAATGGCCAGAGCTATGCTTGCTAACTCTAATGTTCCTAACATGTTCTGGAGTGAAGCAGCACGTGCAGCAGTTAACATTCTCAACAAGGCTCATGTTCGGGTGAACAGTGATAAAACTCCATATGAAATCTGGTATGGCAAATCTCCCACTGTAAAGCATTTTAAAGTTTTTGGAAGTAGATGCTTTATCAAAAATAATGATGAAAAACTTGGCAAGTTTGACCCTAGATCAGATGAAGGGATACTTCTTGGCTACTCATCTTCAAGAAAAGCATTCACATGTTACAATAAGAGGCTTCAAAAGGTTGTTGAATGTATTGATGTTGTTATTGACGAGTCTCCTGCAGCTCCTAAAGAAGAAAAACAAACAACAGAAGAAGATGATGATGACATATGGCCTTCTACATCAGATGGAAATGATATAGACAGTGAATCAAATGAAGAACCCGAAAATGATTTATCTGAAAAGGCTCCATCCAGATATGTTCAAAAGAATCATCCTGAATCTCAAATTTTGGGAGACAAGGAATCAGGTGTACGAACAAGGAGAACTCTTGCGGGATCTTCTAGTAATTTGGCACTTCTATCCACAATTGAACCACACAATGTCACTGAAGCTAGAAAATATGAATGTTGGAATAATGCCATGGATGAAGAAATTGAGCAAATTGAAAAGAATGACACTTGGGATTTGGTACCAAGACCTCATGATAAAAATGTCATTGGAACTAAATGGATCTTCAAGAACAAGTTAAATGAGAATGGGGATGTTGTAAGAAACAAAGCTAGACTGGTTTGCAAAGGGTATACTCAACAAGAAGGTATAGACTTTGAAGAAAATTTTGCTCCTGTAGCTAGACTTGAAGCCATAAGAATGTTTCTTGCTTTCTCAAGCTATCAACAAATCAAAGTTTATCAAATGGATGTTAAGTCTACTTTTCTTAATGGTGATCTAGAAGAAGAAGTATATATAGAACAACCGGAAGGATACATTTTGGGAAATGATGCAAATCTTGTTTGTAGACTTAAAAAGGCTCTGTATGGACTCACACAAGCTCCAAGGGCTTGGTATTATCGTCTTGACAAATATCTTCATCAACAAGGATTTTCAAAGGGGTCTGCTGATAGCAACTTATACACAAAAGTTGAAAATGATAAACTATTGATTGTAGTTGTATATGTTGATGATATCATTTTTGGGAGTAATGAAGAATCTATGAGTCAAAAATTTGCTTCTGTCATGCAGTAAGAATTTGAAATGTCTTTACTTGGGGAACTAACATTCTTTCTTGGCTTGCAAGTGCATCAAACTACAGATGGTATATTCCTATCACAAGCAAAATATCTTAAGCAAATTCTGAAGAAGTATGGCATGGAAGAATGCAAGCCTGTAAGTACACCAATGATAACCGGATGCAATCTCAGTTCTCATGATGATTCTCCCACGGTGAATCAACCAGAATACAGATCAATGATAGGAAGTCTACTTTATTTCACCGGGACTAGACCAGACATTATGCATGCTGTTGGGATTGTTGGACGATTCCAAGCTAATCCAAAAGAGTCTCACCTTCAGGCTGTCAAAAGAATATTCAAATATCTACAAGGAACTCAAGACTTTGGTCTATGGTATCCAAAGGATGCTGATCTTACTCTTCATGCTTACACTGATGCAGATTGGGCTGGAAGTGTTGATGATCAGAAAAGCACTAGTGGTGGTGCATTTTACATGGGCCCCCGTTAGTATCTTGGTTCAGTAAGAAGCAAAATTCTATTGCCTTATCAACAGCTGAAGCAGAGTATGTAGCTGCCGCATCTTGTTGCACTCAACTCCTATGGATGATGCAAACCTTGCAAGATTTTCAAATCAAATGGGCAACTCCTATCTCCATTATGTGTGATAATACAAGTGCCATCAGTATCTCAAAGAATCCTGTTATGCATTCGAAAACCAAGCACATTCCCATCAAATATCATTTCCTACGTGAACAAGTGCTTGAGAAAAAAGTGAAGTTGGAGTATGTTACCTCCAAAGAACAAGTTGCTGATATCTTTACCAAACCTCTGCCCAGGGAAGCGTTCGAGTATCTAAGACAGAAGCTGGGAGTGTGCTCTGCCAGTCAAAAGAACAAATCTGCATAAATTTTAGAAGATGGCTTGGGATACGCGGGTTTCCTGAAACACAGTCGCGTATGTACGCGAGTTCCTGCACAGAAAACCGCGTATGGATGATTGCTGACAAACTTTTTGTTGGTTCAGCTCTCTTCAGCACAGCTGCAGTGCTGTTTGGTATCTCTGATACTGTTTGGTATCTCTGGTGGTGTTCCAGTTCTCATAATTCTATTTCTCATGTTTGATAAAGATGCCTTGATGATTTGTTGGTGGAAGTGTTCAGGATGCACAAACTAAGGGGGAGCCTTAGTCATATGAAAAGGATGCTTGGATGCACAGATTCAGGGGGAGCAGTGACATTGCTGAGTATAATGCATTGTTGGCATTATGATGGTTCTGAAATTTGTTCTCTTTCTTGAGGACTTTCTGGTGTTGGTCTTAAATGGTCATCTTTGTACTTTGTTGAAAAGGTCTTGTTGAGACTCATGTTGTAAAATTGTAATATTCAGTCATGTAAGGACTTGTCAATTTTGTAAACCCACTTTGGTGACAAATTTTGTAAACCCACTTGGTTGGGTACTTGAGTCTTATATGTAAATCCACTTGGTTGGATATTTGATGTAAGTATGAGTCATTGGTGATAGGAATGTCATAGAGTCATGTACTTCATTGAAAAATATGTTTGAAGTTTCAGCATGAACTCAGGGGGAGCTTGGTCACTTCAGTATACATCAGATCTGCAGAACGCTTCTTCTACATGAGGAGAAAAGGGGGAGAGTGTGTTGGTTTTGATCTGCTGGTTTTGTCCTTTGCCCTTGATGTCAAAGGGGGAGAGTGACATGGTGTTTGAATGAAGAGAAGATAATGATGTCAAATATTTGGGAGAGTGACATTTTTGGGAGAGTGACATGGTATCTATCTGCTATGGTAACCAAACACCATCATGGTTGCCATCAAGTCCAAAGGGGGAGATTGTTGGAAATATGATGCAGAGTGTTGTCCTTGATGGCAACCCACTGAATGAAGATGAAGACATGCAACTGTTGACATGTGTTGTCCTTGATGGCAATCCACCTGATGAAGTTATTCTTGACTTGATGGGCTTGGTAAATGATGTAAATCTGATGTGATATGATGCTTGTTGATATTATGATGTTGAGTGTTGTCCCTAAAAGGCAACCCACTTGATAAAGATGATGGCAACTTACTTGATGAAGTTGTGCTTGCTAGAATATGTTCTTGATGAAGAAAATATGATGTATCTACAGTGTGTACAGAAGGCAATGAAGAAAGGAATTTAGAATGTGCTCAAAGTATGATGAAAAGAGTATGTCTCTATGTATACGCGGATCTGTCTAAGGGAAGTCGCGTATGCACGCGGAAAAGAACGTTCCAAGTAGCGTATGGGTAAAAGCGCTCAAAAGTGCAAAACCAGGGGTAACCACCATGGTATTGACCCATTGTATTGGGTAATGATCCGCCTAATTGACCCCGTCCAGGTAGTTTTGGGCTCATGGTATTGTTTTGGCCCATGGTATTGAAAAAGGGGCTCATGGTATTGAAAAGGGTAAACCTATATAAGGAGAAGAAATTCATTGTGCAAATCATGAGTGTGGGTGCAAGATGTCTGAGCTTGAATGAATACTTCTCTCTAAAGTATATCTGAATGGAAAGGGTTACACTTGAATGATAAATCTGAATGTATGATGCACCAATGATGAAGAAGGGGATCTAGATCTGAATTGCTCTTGTATTTTCTAGATCTGATTATGGAAGGCTTAGATATGTGATGAGGCGAGCATCTAGGCGAACATCTGTCTGAAGCAAAAGGGTAGATCTGAACTGAATATCTGATCTGATGAAGTATGCTGCTCTGTAATGATTGAATATCTATACGCTACTTAGCCGCGGAGGAAGCGCGTATACACGCGGCTTCAGCGAAGAGAAAGCGCGTATGCGCAATAAAATATACACTGAGGTATACGCTGGTTTGTGTGGACGGAAGCGCGTATATACGCGACATAAGTGAAGTGAAAGCGCGTATGCAAACTAGGGTTTTCTGAAGACTGTGGTAAGAAATGTCTGATCTATTCTGCTGTGTTACTGCTATCTGTATTCTACAGTGCTGAGTTGTCTGTATCAGTTTGTCTGTATGTTTGAGCATAAAAGTATGGAAAGGGTCCAGTCTGAAAATATGATGAAATGTGGCCTGCAAGTTGAGTTCTATTGAAGTTGTTGGATCCAGTGTGAAAATTGATGAAACGTGGTCCAAGGTGGTGCTGAGGGTTGTAGCCTTCAGTCAGGGGGTTGTAGCTCCCTTCCAGGTGAGGCTGGTAAACGAGATCAGGGAGTCGTAGCTCCCTTCCAGGAGAGGCTGGTAAACGAGTCAGGGGGTTGGAGCTCCCTTCCAGGAGAGGCTGGTAAACGAGCGCAGGTGGGTGCCTGCGTGCTGGTCAAGTCTGCGCCAGCACATATGTTGTAAGATGTTTTCTATATAATAAAATATTGAAGGCTGAGCAGCTGCAGCGGTGGTTTTCTCCCGATTTGGGTTTCCACCTAAAAATCCTGGTGTTCATGTGTGATGATTTGTGTAATGGTTTATTCTGTTCTTACTGCACATGTTTACTGCTTATTGAATATCTGATGAATAAATGATGGAATGGTTTAAGTGAAGTTTAATGACATATCTAGATCTCTGTGTATACGCTAGTTCCATAAAGGGGATCCGCGTATATACGCTAGTTTACTGAAGGAAAGTAGCGTATGGGTTTTAAGGAATAAAAGATTTGATTATGCAGTAAATACTGATTCACCCCCCCCTCTCAGTATTTTTCCCAACACTACTTGCTATGTTCGAGCTGCTAGATAGTGTTTGAAAAAATAAAGGTCTTGTTGTAAATCAAGGTGTGTTGAGTGAATATTTTGAAGAAAATTGTTACAGTGGGAGACTGGTGGAGGGTTCATTTTAGCTTCAAAGAACCTAAACTGCCCTAAAAACAGTGCTAGACATCACACTACCTGCAAGACAAAACAAAAACTATTTTAGTGGTTTTGTCAAGTACTAAGAGTATCCTAATTTCTTTAGCATAAACCATAAAATCTGTCAGCCCTATGTAGTGGAGAAAACAATGGTAAGGAGGGTTGATTTTTCTGTTTAAAACTCGAAATTGCTGTGGTTTTGATTGCCCAAGATTGACATAATAGAAGTGGTGTGTTTGTATTGGTGTCTAAAGGCCTAAACACTACCCTTAGAACAGTGCTAAAACATAAACCTGCAAGTCAAAATATACACAGTAGTGAAAGTTTTGTCAAATCATGAAGGTGAACTTACTATGATAAAACAAAGCTAAATCTCTGTCAGTAAAATCTATTGGTGAAAATGGTGTTAGAAGGTGAAGTAGCGTTTGGAAGGGAAACACAGTGTTTGAAAAGTGAAATAGTGAGCCTAATTTCAACAACAATGATCATTGTATGAGTGCTCTGTCATTTCAGAAGTCCTCTCTGTGTGGTGGAAAACAAAATCAGTGCTACCTCTCTATCCATGAAACAGACTATGATGAATAAATCTGTTAAATTAGTTTGAAGGTGTTTTCTCTAACTGTGTGTGAGAAATAGTGAGTACAAAGAGGGTGTTTTGATTGGGAGGAGTATTTTGCCTCTGTCTAAATACTATGCTGCCTTGCTTACACCAAAACACCAAGAGCTCTATGACCTTACCCAAACACAGAAATCACTTGATTGTGTATACCTTTTATTTGACTGTGGGCTTGTTATTAAAACTGTTTGTTGATTGGCATACAAAGGGAGAAAAGTAGTGATTTGTAAGGAGCAGAGACCTAATATTAAAGAACCATTTCACACAGCATTTAAGGCAATTCGCCTTGGTCAAATAGTGACTAACAGAGAGGGCAGAGTTGTGTGTTTGAGAAAAGCATTTCAAAAAACCATTTGAGGCAGCTTGGTGTTGCAGGGCGCTTTCAGAACAAGATGCCTCCCAGGCAGGATAGTAGGAGTGGATTGCATAAGAGATTTGATCCTATTTCCACTGAAGAAGTGAATGCCCACCCATCAGTCTTGTTCAATTTCCATGAGGTTGGGTGTTTAGATTTTTGTCAAAGAGTGCAACAGGTGAAGAGCTTTTCTCCTTTGACACACCTTTGCACTTTGAGGTTTCAAGACAAGCATTTCCAGCTGGCAGGCCTTGATTTCAAATTCTCTCCAAGATCCATCTCCAAGGCCACTAAAATCCCCTATATTGGAGAGAAATGGTTTAAACAAAGCCATTTGGACTCAGAAGATTACAAACCTTTTCTAAAGCCTGAGTGCAGAGATTCATGTCCTTCTATTTTCCCCTTCTCATATCATTTGGCTAGCAATGCCCCCCTTAAGAAAATCATCATGAAATACTTCACTTGTGAGGGAAGATTTTCCCGAATTTATGCATATCACATTCGACTGCTCATGCATTTCACTAGGGAAAAGTTGCTAAATCTTCCTTTATTCTTACACAAGAGCATTGAGAAAATGGCCTCCACTGTTCAGAAGAAGCCTCCTTCATAGAAAATAGCCTGTCTCTTCCATCACTCTCTCATCAAAATCATCATTCTTCATCAGCTTGAAAAGAGAGAGGTCTCTTGGGATACCTTCATCACTCATTCAGATTTATCCACTATCCCTCTAGTTCATACATCCCCCACACCTCCTACTCATCATCCTTCACCTTATTCTAGCAGACCTACTCCCAAAAAGCTCAATTTTACCACAGAGCAAGCAAAAGAGCCTGAAGAGGGAGAAGAGCATGACCATGATGATGAGGAAGATGATGAAGGGCAGCAACATGAAGAAAAGCAACACAGTGAGGGTGAGCAGACTTTTGATGACACATAGCAGACTTATGATGAGGGTGAGCAGACTTTTGATGACACACAACAGACTTATGATGAGGGTGAGTAGCCTTATGATGACACACAGCAGCTACATCATGATGAATAGGAATATCATGAAGGTGCTGGAGAGGGGTAGCCACAAGGTGCTGAACAGGGGCAACCACAACTATATACACAGCAGCCACATCATGATACACAGCAGCCTCCTAAAAAGGAGCAACAACCTCAAGAAGAAAAGGGACAGTAGCATGAAGATGTGCAAAATAGTGAGGAGGAAAGCCCTCAAAGGGAGATACAGAACGACAACCTAGGCATCCTTGAAGAGAGCCAAGACATTGGCAAAAATTGTTACACCATTTTCTGGTCATCTAACCTTAGATGGACCCAAGTACACCATATAAGACCGGTTTTACCCTAAGTAAAACTGCTTTCATTATGTTAAAACAGGAAACCCCAAAAGGAAATATTAAACAAACCTATATTTGTTTGATTTTCCTCATGGAATAATTAATTAAACCATAATTTAATTATTATTCGCAGTCATGTTTAACCCAAAAACAAATAAATTAATTAGATAAACGTTTATTTATCTTATTATTTTCTAGGAATAATTATTTAAACCTTATTTAGATGATATTCCTTGTTAAATATGACCAAATCACCCACAAATAATTAAATAAATCACTATTTATTTAATTATCTTTCAACCACTTCCTTAAATAATTAAATAAATCATTATTTATTTGATTATCTTCTAAGCGCTTCCTTAAAAAGATAAATAAATCATTTATTTATTTATTTTTGACAAATTAAGGGATTTGACCCAAGTCAAATACCTTTTCCCTCCAACAAATATAATAAAATATTCCATAAAAAGTGGATCTAGATCTGGTTAACCCAGGCACCAAGATCTATAATGACCCAATATTTTGTTATAAATAGGAGGGTTTTTCCTACCATTCTTCACCTTTTGTTGCCTATTAGATCACTCTGGATCTATACACTTGGTCACATTTTTCCATTATTTGTTATGTGAGCTCCCTTTGAGCTCTATTCTTTGCATTGGGTTTTCTACACCAACAAGAGAGAGAAATCTTAGATCTGAAGTGCTGAGGACTTCCAAGAACCCATCCCACTGAGGAGAATTGGATACGCGTTCTTGTTTTCCTCCCAGGTGCCCAATTAATACAAAAATTCTTTCAAAAAATCGTTCTTGTCTTGTCTATTGGTATATGGAGCAAACACTTATTTTTTATGCTTAATGTCTTTCCATGCATAGATCTGGTTTTTGTAGCTCTTTTATGTTCAACTAACAGCAGATATGAAGATATTGGCAGGCACTTTTGTTGTTAGGGCTATTAGTTATGCGTAGCTAAAGGGGGCCTTTTTTGTACACTTTGACAAAGGATTCATACTAACAAATGGCGACTCCACACGGGTTTTAAATTACGACCGCTGTTGTTTTTCATATCCCTGCATATCTAGCTACTTCAGACCCTAGGGCTTCTTTTCAGCTATTTATTTTTCCTATTTTTAGGTTGTTTTTCTCACATAAAACCCTAAAACATTAAAATTTCTAACTTCCATGTGTTTCTGGCCTTATTGCGCAGGTAAGCGACACCAGCCGCAACTGAGACGGCAACTTTTCTGAAAATTTTCCGCCGAGACAACCGAAATGGGGGGTCGCACTTTTTGGCCCATAAACTGTGACCTGGACCTCCAGGTCGCACTTTTCTACCCCTTTTCTGCGACCTGCACTGAAAACAGGTCAGAAACTGCGACCTGCCAGTTTTTCAGTGATTTTTCTGCAATTTTTCTGGGTTCTGTTGCAGCTTCTGTCAGGGTCTTCCAGCCTTTGTCTCGGCCCGCTTTGACCAAGTTTTGATCTGTTTTTACTCATCTAAGTGGGAACCTAGCCCCCTAGGGCTTTAGTACCCTCCACTTTTTGTGGAAGAGTTTTAGCTGTTTCAGCCGTCTGTTTTTCAGAGCTTCAGCCTCCTTTTTTCCAGATCTGTTACCTCCCTTTCAGATCCATTGAAATCAGGTCTTCTACCTCTCAAATCACCTCCTAAAGATTTGTTTGGATCTACTTTTAGGGCCTCCACCTTGCCCCCTCCGTATTTTGCTGATTTCCTTCCTTTTTCCAGCCACCTTGGCTCTGTCTTTTGGCTGTGATCTGCACCTATTTTCAGCAGCTTTATCCTTTAGATCCCTGTCCCTTTTGACCTTAGATCTATTGGCCTCTTTTCCGTGTGTTTTGCCTAGATTTTTCCCTTTCTTTTCAGATTAGTTTTGAGAGACCCGCCTTCTTGGGTTAGATATATGCACAAGTAGCTGTTATTTTTCTGTTATTTCAGCATTATATACTGTTCTCTATAGGTTTATTTTCAGCTATGAAGCACACTTTTTTCTTGCTCTCAAAACGAAAAGGGTTTAAAAATTAAAATTAATGCACACCACACACTGACCCTAAGCGAAGAAGTGCCTGGTTAACACCGCCTGGCAAAGACTCTAAAATCAATTGTCACTGCACCTTTTCTGCCCTTGACCTCAATTGATTCTGTCCCTTTCTGCCCCTGTCAGTTTCCTTCTTCCTGTCATCATTGCGCCCCCAAGGCGCATTTCCCGGAGACTTCTTGGCCTTCACCCTCAGTTTCCGGTCAATCGACCTGCTCCAACCTGCCGTTGTCCAGCCAGTCCTCCTCCGAGTCCGCACTCCAACTCCTCTCCTGATTCATCGGGTTCCCCTTCTCCTCCTGGTTCTCCCCCTACCACCATGTCTGGTCCAGGGCCTAATGCTAGTGGTTCTCCCGGCCCTAATGCCGGCCCGACTACTAGCGGAACCGCCATAGGAACGACCCCGGCCATCCCCTTGCTACCGTACATTGCAGGCCTCAGCCTCCCCGATTTCAATCAGTTGATCAATGACCCTATCCGCCACGATGTTGGTTGGCCTGCCATGCCAACCAAGCTCCCTTCTGACATGCCTAAATTCGAAGGCCAAGCTGGAGAAGATCCAACCAATCATGTCTGATCTTTCCACATGTGGTGTTCCTCCAATTCCATTACCGATGATTCCATCTGTCTTCGTTTGTTCCAATGCACGCTTACCGGCGAAGCTTCTAAATGGTATGTTGAACAAGCCACCTCTTCCCATACCACCTTTGCGACCCTTGCTCAGGCCTTTTTGTCTTATTTCCAGCTCCCTCTCCGATACGACACTGGCACGGAGCTCTTGACTTCCTTCAAGCAATCCTCTTCAACCCGCCTTTCCGCCCATGTTCAGGAATGGCGAAGAAGACGGAGCTTATGTCGAGCCCCTCCCTTCGAAGATCGGGTTTATATGGACTGGTTCCTTCGCACCCTTCCGACTCCCATCGGCAAGGATGTCGCCTCCCATTTTCCTCAAACCGAAGAAGCCGCCCTCCAAATAGCCTTGAAATATGACCTGATCTACGCTCAATCTGGTTATGTTTATACCGTTCTTCCTGACCTCCCCAGGCCCGGTGGCTCTAACACCCCGGGGGCATCTCATTCTGCCGACGGTATCGTTGGAGCCCTTTCCCATCCGTACGCTCAACCTCCTATGGGCTATGGTCTCCCTCAGGGAGGGGCCAGCTCCTCCAGCACTCTCCCCCATCCCAGTAGCATGTATCCAGGATACGGCATGTCTCCTCCTTTTGCCCAACCTCCTGCTTACCTCAATGTTGCCCAACCTAACCACTACCTTTATCCGTAGCCTAGTGCGCCAGCCCCTCCAGCATATGCGCTTCCATCTCCCTTGCCTCCTCAAAACCCGCAACAGCACTTACAGCCTCCTCCAGGGCAAGTATTTGTACAGCAGGGTGCAACTAATCCCCCTTCTTCTCAAAGAAAGCGGAGAGGAAACCCAAACGAATCTGCCCCTGGTACTCGTGGACCCTAATACTGCCAACCAGCAACAAGGCACTCAGCCCAAGCCAGACAGGCCGCTTCGCACAAATAAGCCTTGTTCATGTTGTGGTGTTTATGGTCATTACACCCATGATTGTCCCCTCTTACCCCAGATGCAGTAGATGTGGGAATCTCAAGCCACATTGCACGGACAACACGCCTCCCCTCATGCTCCTCCTAATGTGGCCACTACCCATCCAGCTGTGTTTACTGATCCTTTCCCTCAGCAAGGATTCGTGGCTACCCAACCGCCCGACAGCTAGGTAGCCACCCCCCCTTCCCTTTCTGGTTCCTCTGATTACCAGATCCTTATGATGCACTCCGATCCTAACCCATTCGTCGATCTTCACCTTCAAACTCAGTCTCGCCAGTACCCCAAGCCTCCTACTCAGTCTGCCCCCGAGCCTCCTTCTTTAGGTTCTACAGAGCCTCTTTCGACACCTAGTGGCCCCTTACATATCCCTCAACCGAAAGTTGAGGTTCATACCAAGATTTCTGAGGGCCCATTACGTCGAAACGCTGCTCTCGGTCGAGCTGCTGATTCGTATAGCATAGTAGATGATTTGGCGCAATCTCCTGCCGCCATTTCCACACTGGAACTCCTCCAGTCATGCCCTTCCCAAAAGAAGGCTCTACTATCTGCCGTGGGCACTGTAGATCCTGCTGATGACCAAATGATTGTTTTCGATGCCACTCAATCAGACCATCCTCCTCTTCCTCCTTCTGTCGCCTTCCAAATCCCAGTCAAAATCCGGAATGCCAACGTGTCCCGGTGTATCATTGATGAGGGGGCATCCACCTGCGTGATTTCCACTTCGGTTTGGAAGCAACTCGGATCCCCTGAACTGGCCCCTTCCACGATCACCCTTTGAGCATGGGACGGTCATGCCTCCCAGCCCATTGGCCTGTTTTGTAATTGTCCTATCACCCTCGCCGGTAAGACTGTTTGCGTTGACGTCGAAGTCATCGATGCCCCGCTAGATTACAACATTCTATTGGGGTGAAGCTACACCTATGCTATGTCTGCTGTCCCATCCACGGTTTTCCGCAAGATGTCTTTTCCCCATAATGGAAAGATAGTCACCATTGACCAGTTGACATATCATGAGCCACAATCTCAGACCTCACCTGAGACGACCATCTCTTCTGTAGCCAACAAGCCAACCGTCGATTCCTTGACCAGTGTCTCCCCCAGCGTTTACAAAGATTCCTCCCTGCTTGGAACTTTCCTTAACCTTCCCCCTCCTCCTGTCACCGATCCTAGCTTATCTAATGTTTGAATGATGCAATCATCTCAGGTTGCCCTTACGCGGCCTGCCTTGGCTAGTCAGTAACCTCCCCCTCGCCCTCTGCACCCCGCTCCTAGCCATTCATCTCAGCCAACCGGACCTCCTCCTTTTGGCCCTCCCCCTACAGCTGGTATCCCTGACCCCCTTTATCCTCCTCGTTCGGTTCCCCCAGGCCTTAACCATCTCGGAGCCGTCCCTCCTGGTCATTACCCTGCTAGGCAGATACCTTTCCTGGCTCCCCCTCCCAGAATATTTTCTGTCCCCGTCATGGCCACCCTCTCTCTCCCTAACCTGACCCTCGATATACCCGTCTGGTACATTGACCCTCCAGCCGCTACCCCTCCCGATCACCCCAAACCTTACCTTGCTTTGACACCGGTTCAACCGGTCCCCCTCACTTCCTCCAGGCCCCCAGCACCTCAACAGGACCCTACCCCTGTGGTGCCATCCCCCGGAAAGAAAGGAAAAGCTCGTAAGGGGGAAACCCATCAGGACCAGGCCGCCCCGCCAACCCCTACCCCTCCACGACCACCAAAACCCGCTATCCAATGCACTTTGTGCGATATTGTCGGTCACGCCACCCATATGTGTCCTGAATTGCCGCACCTCAAGATTCTGGTTAATGAGACGTTTCCCGACTCTGACATCCCCGAAGTCTACGTCACTATCCCGAACTCTATCCTGAAACTCAAAACCTTGCGCACAAATCACCCTTGTGCTTTGTGCAATTTCCACGGCCATTACACCCACCTCTGTCCCTGCCTTGATGAGTATCGTTCCTCTTTGGACATGTACCGCCAATTCAAGGCCACTTCGATAGGACCAGAGGATCTTCCTACTCCCATTCACATTCCTCCTCCCACTATCGAGCCAACAGAGTCGTCAATCACCATTCTGTACCTGTCATCATCCTTGCGAGATAGTTCACCTACCCTTCAATCTGTAGATACTCTCGGCTCCTCAGCCGACCTTGGATCTGTTGATATTGCACATCTGAGCCCTTCTCCTCCTGATGACCCGTCACACATCACTACCTCCTCGGGTGACCTCTCTTCCTCCATTCTTCCCATCTTCCAATCCAATGAAGACATTATGGAAGCCATGACCAACCCGGACTTTCCATGGGACGATATGCACCATCGCGCATACTTCCTCCCATGGCAGTCCCATGACCAATTTGCTGTGGAAACCAAAGACTTCATCCCCAATGCAGTCGATTGGTTCAAAAACCCCATCCCTGCACCTGATGCTTTCGAAGAAGGAAACATGGCCAATATCTCTTCTACCATAAAAATCGACATTTCAGTCACCCCAGGTATCCAAGAATATATCACCTTAGGCGCTCAATGCACCCCTGAAGAAATCGAAGCTTACACCAAGCTTTTCAAAGAATTCCGCGATATTTTCACCTGGTCCTATTCTGAAATGCCCGGACTCGATCCTGCCATTGTCGAACACCATATCGATACATGGCCTGACGCCAAACCGGTCCGTCAAAAGTTGAGACCCATTCATCCTTCCAGACGTGACGCTATCAAAGCCGAAATTGACAAGCTCAAGCAGGCTGGTTTCATTTACCCCATTGAATACACCACTTGGGTATCCAACCTAGTTCCCTTTCTCAAGAAACAAGGCACCATCCGTGTCTGCATGGACTTTCGCGACTTGAACCAAGCTTGTCCCAAAGACAACTTCCCCACACCATTCATTGACCAAATCATTGACGAGTGCGCGGGGCATGAGGTTCTATCCTTTATGGATGGTTTCTCCAGATACAACCAAATTGCTATCCGTCCTGCCGATCAACTCAAAACCGCGTTCATTAGTCCGTGGGGAACTTTTGCTTACCGGGTCATGCCTTTCGACCTCAAAAACGCCGGCGCCACTTTTCAACGGGCCATGTCTTATTGTTTCCATGACTTAGCTCACATTATCCTTGCTTATTTAGACGACCTCACTGCACGTTCTAAGCATCGGGCGCAGCACCTCCACGATCTGCGTACCATTTTCCTCTGATGTCGCAAGTATAATATCTGCCTTAACCCGTTGAAATGCGTCTTTTGCATTCCTGCCGGTCATCTCTTAGGCTTTATCGTGTCTAAGGATGGTATCACTCTTGACCCTTTGAAAGTTCAAGCCATTCTTGAACTTCCCATTTCATGTACCCTCTGCCAGCTCCAAAGTCTCCAAGACAAAGCTAATTTTCTTCGACGGTTCGTCCTTGACTACGCCACCACTGCACATGGGTTCCTTAGACTCCTCCGATATTCTATCCCTTTCGTTTTGGATTCCTATGCTCACGAGTCTTTCGATTCCCTCAAGCAGGCTCTCACATCCGCTCCCTTGATCCGCCCTCCCGAATTTGATCGGGACTTCATCCTGTATATCTCCGCTTCCACCTATTCGGTTGCTGGAGTCCTTATCCAGGAAGATGACAATGGTATCGAGCATGTGATCTACTACGTCAGTAAGAACCTTGTAGGGCCCCCTGTTTCCTACTCACTTGAAGAAAAATTAGCACTGGCTGTAGTGTTCTCAGTCCAAAAACTTCGTCATTATATCCTCATGCGCTCCACCAAGGTTGTGACTAATTCCAACCCCTTGGCTTTCCTATTGAGTCGTCGTATCCTCACTGGGAAATATGCCCGTTGGGTCGTTATTCTTCAAGAATTCGACCTCGAATTCATCACACCAAAGAGTAAGAAAGGCTTAGCCCTCGCTAAGCTCATTTCTGAATTACCTACCAGAGCGCAAGACCCCCCAGTTAATGATGATTTTCCTGGTGAACACTTATTTTCCATTACTGCCAATGACCCATGGTATGGCGACATTCTTACTTACTTGCGAACCCAAAATTTTGCCCTTCACCTTGATCGTGAGGCTTGCCGATGCATCCGACACCAAGCCCCCCGATACCTCCTTATCGGTGACGACCTCTATCGTCGCGGGTTTGATACCATCCTTCGTCGTTGCCTCACACACGCTGAAGCTGAACAGGTCCTTAATGCCTACCATAGCGGCGCTTGCGGTGGCCACCTCTCTGGTCTTGCTACTGCCCAGAAAGTCATGCGCGCTGGGTATTTTTGGCCTTATCTCTTTAGTGATTGCATTGAGGCAGTCAAACACTGTCCCAATTGCCAACATTTCGCCCCTAAGGCGCGAGCTCCCCCAGCTCCCCTCTATCCGGTCATCTCAACTGGCCCCTTCTGTAAATGGGCCATCGACTTTATGGAGTGTCGCCCGCCATCCACTGGTAACCACAAGTATATCATCGTGGTAGTCGACTATTTCACCAAATGGGCCGAGGCCATGCCAACATTCAACAACACGGTAGCTACCGCGGCCCTCTTTTTCTTTAACCATGTTATAGCTCGATTCGGGGTTCCCAAACAACTGGTCTCTGACCATGGCAGACATTTTGAAGATGAGATATGGCGCGAGCTATCCTCACTGTTGGGTTTTGAGCACCAATATTCCTCCTCCTATTACCCCCAAGGTAATGGCCAAGTTGAAGCAGTCAACAAAATCCTCAAAACTATGCTTCAACGAACGGTGAATAAGCACAAAACCAACTGGAATCTCATGCTCTTCCCTGCTTTGTGGGCCTATCGAACTTCTGTTAAAACCGCCACCGGGTTTACTCCTTTCCACCTGGTTTTTGGAGAGGAGGCAGTCTTACCGATCAAGTGTGAAATTCCTTCCCTACATCTGGCCGTTGAACTTCTCCCTGACACCCAACCTCTAGAACAACGACTTATCATGCTCGAGCGCGCTTCCGAAGACCGCCGTGTTGCCTTGCAAACCATGGAAGCGGCCAAAAAGCGCACCAAAGCTCAGTATGACCGAAAATTCCAGCCTCGCACTTTTCACGAAGGCGACCTTGTTCTAGTATATGACCAGGCCCATGATGTCCTTGGTCATGGGAAGTTTGAATCATTATGGCTAGGCCCTTACATCATTAGTAAGGATCTCAATAAGGGGGATCTTAGAGGATTTCGAAGGCCACCCCCTTCCTAATCCTCGCAATGCACTCTATCTTAAGAAATATTACCCTTAGCATTTCCCTTCTGAAATGCATGTTTTATTTTATTTTAGATAGCCAGCATCTATTTTTTCATGTTTATGATTTGCTGCTTCACCCGGACCCATTTTGTCCAAGAAGGGCCACTCCACCTCCGCTTTAAATCGAATTTTCTCACTTACAACACTTGTATTTGGGGCATCACTTCGCCCCCATACTTGTCCATGTTCGTGTCGATTTTCGTCATGAGTTCCCACCTTGAACTCATGTTTACATGGTCCCCCATTGGGCCTTTACTCTGTGGCAGCACTATTGCATCGCCTTTGTTTAGAGCATCAAGGTTGAGTCATCATTGCATCCATGGAGTCTATACCGCATCCCTTTGTACCCCACTATAGCCCTCCATCCTTCATTGCTTGGTCTCTCTCTTGTGTCGCACATTATGACCTTCAGTCGCACTGTCCCCTGTCCCATATGATATTGTGTCAGTCGCTGCCATGTCATTCATGCCCTTTATGCTCTAACAAGGGAAGTCGTCCATTCACTACTCAGTCCTTTCCATTTCACTCTCATCATTAGTGTCAGTCTGTCCGTCGCTCTACTGTTTTCTCTCGTGCCATAGTTGGGGACATCTCACTTCCCCACCTATGGCAGACCTCCTTCTATCGACATCAGCACTTTCATTCCAGAAGCTAGGTCTAGAGGGCGGTGTACCTTGGTTCCAGCTTCCACTCTTGTTCGGTGCCTCGGATTAGGCCAAGGGATCTCTCATTTCCCTTTGAATTGATTGTTTCTCCAGCTCCTTTCAGCATGATCGAGATTCGTATACTTGATGGTCGAGTGATCCAGCAGTAGCTCTTGATGATTCCCGGGTGTGTGTGAGATGTCTCAACCCTCATGAGGGGGTGGCCCTGCAGGTAGCCCCCCACATGCCCGGATGACCTCTTCTTTGCAGCCTTCGATGCAGCTCCAGATATTTGATGATGTTGGCCGTAGCCACTTGCAGTGCCTCTTCGACTTGCATGTATCAGTCAGATTTTGTGAGCCCTTCCCCATTTACAGGGGGAATTTGGGTTGTATTTGTATTTCATGTACTCAGATATTATTGTACAAGTCCTGGCTGTTATCCCAGGCACAACATGTATGTGGGATTCCTCATTGTATTTTTATCTGGCTCATGATTATGCCAGTTGTACTTTATGGTTCGGTCCCTTGTTTACTTGACACACTATTCTTTTGTACTTTGTCTCGGCGGGCATAGGTATGCCTCCCCCGCCGCCTTCAGCACAGGTACCCTCTCATAAAAAGAGACTTGTTGCACCTACGAGTCTCGTCTCCTCAGGGTCTAGTCCTTCAGCACACTATCTACCTCACATTTCTCTCTCTGACATCCCTTTTGTTGTCCAGTGATTGTGATCTTACAACGTACTTCGGTCATACGATTTGCTCCTGACACTCGCACGCTGGGGGGCAATCTGTTACACCATTTTTTGGTCATCTAACCTATTATCATTAGATGGACCCAAGTACACCATGTAAGACCAGTTTTACCCTAAGTAAAACTGCTTTCACTATGTTAAAACGGGAAACCCCAAAAGGAAATATTAAACAAACCCATATTTGTTTGATTTTCCTCATGGAATAATTAATTAAACCATAATTTAATTATTATTCCCAGTCATGTTTAACCCAAAATCAAAGACATTAATTAGATAAACCTTTATTTATCTTATTATTTTCTAGGAATAATTATTTAAACCTTATTTAGATAATATTCCTTGTTAAATATGACCAAATCACTCACAAATAATTAAATAAATCACTATTTATTTAATTATCTTTCAACCACTTCCTTAAATAATTAAATAAATCATTATTTATTTAATTATCTTCTAACCGCTTCCTTAAAAAGATAAATAAATCATTTATTTATTTATTTTTGACAAATTAAGGGATTTGACCCAAGTCAAATACCTTTTCCCTCCAACAAATATAATAAAATATTCCATAAAAAGTGGATCTAGATATGGTTATCCCATGCACCAAGATCTAGAATGACCCAATATTTTGTTATAAATAGGAGGGTTTTTCCTACCATTCTTCACCTTTTGTTGCCTATTAGATCACTCTGGATCTATACACTTGGTCACCATTTTCTGCCATTTGCCGTGTGAGCTCCCTTTGAGTTCCATTCTTTGTGTGGGTTTTCTACACCAACAAGAGAGAGAAATCTTAGATCTGAAGTGCTGAGGACTTCCAAGAACCCATCCCACTGAGGAGAATTGGATACGCCTTCTTGTTTTCCTCCCAGGTGCCCCATTAATATAAAAATTCTTTCAAAAATCGTTCTTGTCTTGTCTATTGGTATATGGAGCAAACCCTTATTTTTTCTGCTTAATGTCTTTCCATGCATAGATCTGGTTTTTGCAGCTCTTTTATGTTCAAATAACCGCAGATCTGAAGATATTGGCAGCCACTTTTGTTGTTAGGTCTATTAGTTATGCATAACTAAAGTGGGCCTTTTTCGTACACTTCGACAAAGGATTCATACTAACAAAAATGAAGGGCAAAGTGACAAGGGTAAAGAGCTCATGGAGCATGTGCTAGTTGCTTCTCTGAGGCAAGGGGCCATGCTTTCTTCTCCAAAAGTGGCCAAGCCCCGAACAACAAAGAAAAGGGTGCCTAGAGTCGTAACTCCAAATGTGACTAGGGCCCTCCGAAGTAAGGGAAAATTGCCAAAGAATCTCATGTTCGAATTGCCTAAGAGGAAGAGTACCAGAAGAGCCACCCAAAGAAAAGGGAAGGGAAAGGAAGAAAGCAGTCATGAATAGGAAAGGGAATTCAACATTATCCAAATTCAAAGTGATGATAGTGATAATGAAGCCCAGATCCTAGAAAATCTCTTGATCCATAGAGAAAGCCAAATTGATGCCTTGAAGGATGATCTTCATAGAGCTAGGAACTTCAATCAATTCCTTCAAGTTCAAAACAAGCAGATGAGTGTCCATATGGTTGTTTATGAGACACAGGAAATAAAATACAAGAAAGAGGCCTCCAAAGCACAAGTGAGGTTGGAAGAACTCATGGGTGAGTTCGATGAAAGTGAAGGTGAAGATCAGCCTAGGCGAAAGAGGCCAAGAACCATGGGGCTAAAAAGGGCCCTTGAGAAGCAAAAAGAAGAGGAAAATGCCCTTCTCCAATCTACCCCTCTCACTACATTGTTCGAACAAGAGATAGAGAACAATTGGGAAGCATGGCTTGAGAGAGTTAATGATCACTTGGAGAAGAAATTAGAGAAGGCAAACAGGGACTTGGACCTTCAAAGGAGAATGACAGGGCATTATAAGAAGCTAAATTAGTTTGCCCGATGGAAGTTGAAGGCTGCTCAAGAAAAACTCAAGGAGGCCAAAAGGAAGTGCCTGGCACAAAAATTGAGGAAAGACACCTCAAGAATCCAAATCTTGGCCTCTGCTTCACAACATGTTGTTGAAATCCCTTGAGGGTCATGCTCGCCAAGTTTGGGCGAAATTTGACATATTTTGGTTTTTTTTCATTTTTGGGTTTCTGGCCAAAACTCATGGGCATTGCCATTTCAGTTTGGGGCATCCTCAAAAGATGAGAATGGTATCATTGGATGCCATAATTTCAGAAGCACATACTTAGCGATTTTCAGGACATTTGAAGATCATTTTCTCCCCCGAAATGGTGAAAAATGCTCGCTTTTTCTACACTCTGCCCAGTTTATCAGCGAGGCTTATTTTTTGGGTTTTTACACATAGGTTTGTTTTTGGAGGACTTATAGTGGTCATTTGGGTGAAAAATAAACATTTTCAGAAATTAAACACTCAGAGCTTTCCAATTAGCTATCATGAGCCTCATTTAGACATCGGGAAGGCTTCCAAAAGTTGCCAGCAAGTCAGGGGACCTTTTGCTGATGTATTTTTTGAGTATTTTTGTAAAAATTGAACCTTTCAAAACTGCTTTTTCCTCATGTGCGTTTAGCTATTTTTGCACATAAGAAGTTATGAAAAGTCAATTTATTTCCCTCTTTTAGCATTTTTTAGATATTTTATGAGATATTTTGTGCCTTGGGCTTTGCAAAGCCTCAAGGACAAAATAAGATATTTTGGATAGGCCAATGAGATTGCAAGTTAAACTAAGAGGTTTTCCTCACTTGGGCCTATATATTCCAAAGGCTTTCATTGTAAGCAAGGTTGAACTTGATGAATAGAAGAAAAATATGGCCATATAAGCTTTGGAAGAAATACTTGTCTCATGCTTTTGGATAGTCTCTTGGATGTTCTTGGATGATGAAAGAGGATTGTTGTTGGATTCCATGACTTGGTAAAATGGTATAATGTCTCTCTCTTTGTTTTGTTTCCTATTTTTCATTCATAAATCCATGCTCCTGCTTGCTATAGGATAGTAGAGAAAAAATTTGAGACATGCCCTTAGAGGCACCTCAAATTTCCTGTTTCTTCATAGTTTCCATGTTTTCTTCATTCTTAGTCACATTAAAGAATTCTTGATTCCTCTTTAATAACTTAAGGATATTGTTTCTTATTTCATTCCTAGTTTTATGCATGCTAAGTATGATTTACGGTATGTCCTGCTTACTCATGGCTAGCCACAGCTCCATCCATGAAATTTCTCTTTGACTGATTAGATTGTCATTTGTTGAACCAAGGAGGTCTTGTTCTGATCTTGCCCTTTGCCTAAGACTATGCAATCTTGTTTTCAAAGTGCCCAATAACTTGAAAGGCATTATGGCATAGTGATTTGAGTTGTTTGTCTGTCTTAAGTGTATTTCCCCAAAGTCCGGTAGCCATTTCCCAAAATTTAGAGAGTTATATATCTCTATGCATGGCTTGAATGTTTATTTCTATGTATTGATTAGCTTATATTTATATTTCTCATTATTAATGGTTTGCCCTACCATGTTTATGTCAGCTATTAAACTAGTTATGCTTGGAATCCTTTGTTATTCACAAACTTGATGCCCATATTACTCCATTTCTCCCAAAGATCCATTTTAGCTCGAATAAAATCGCCCCTTCAACAACCTTGTATCACCATCTGATAGCTTGCTTGACCTCTTCGACCCCATATCCCAGTTGATCTGACATCTTTTTACCTATCTTATATCTTTGATCAGTTTCATCGCTCACAACCTAAAAACCGAAACCAAAAAGCCTACTTCATAACTAGCCTAAAATCAGAACACAATAAGCAAACACACAAATATCCCTTACACAAATAGAGAGAGCCCTCTCTGAGTCCAGGAAGGCTAGGTCCTCGGACTCCAAATATTGGTTTGATGTTACATTGTCGTTTGGCTTTCCAATCCACCAAATCACGAGACCCTAACATAATGGCGATCAAGGTGGAACTCTAAGTACATGATAGTCTAGCGAAATTTTATAGACTCTTTAGTCCTTCAACATTAAACTCAGACCATTAGCCTATAGAATAATTTAGAGTAAACTCTTTGTTTCACCATATTAGCAAAGTGACGAATCAGGTTTAGAACACTCTTACAAATAGGTTGCACATAAAAACTCAAAAAAACCCCAAAAAACTCCCTTAGATTGGTTTTTGCTAGTATTGGTGGTGGACCATACACATATACCTCAAAACAAATAAAAATCCACCTGATGACTCCACTAGCCTTCAGTAGGCCTTACTACTTTGCTAAAATTTAGAATACTTTCTGATCGACCTATCCCACCGCTCACTAACATAATGGCGATCACTGTGGGACTAACTGAGTACATAACAGTCTAGCAAACTCTTGTAGATTCATTAGTCTTTAAAACTTAAATAGACAAGCAGTCCATAGAACCATTTAGAGTAAACTCTTTTTGTTATCGCCACCCTAGCAAAGTGATGAAATAGGTTTAGAATACTTTAATAAACCATAGGCTGCACATAAAACTTAGAAAAACCCTAAAACATTCCCAGATTGGTTTTTCCCTAGTTACTGGTGGTGGACCATAGCTACGTCTTTACAAAAATAACCAAGTTCCACCTAGCGACTCCAATAGCCTCCAGTAGGCCTAAAAACTCCATAAAAGACCAAAAAATTCATAAACCATACCTTTCTGCTAACTCATCCTTCCAAAAACTTAAACTTAGGGTGGAAACTCTGTAATCAGTGACAAACTAAGTATAACTTAGCGATTAAGAAAACCTCACCTAAACATAGGAAATAAGTAGAAGCCTTCTTGTCAAGAGAACCATTAGCTTGTCCATACAGCCTAGTAAACTGTTGAAACCAAGTGAATCACTCTTCTTTGCAATTTTCCATCTCAAAGTTTGCTATAAAATTTTTTCCCAAAGCATCTTTGATAGTGTTGGTGGTGGACCATAGTTCTCATAGAAATCCACATGGCAACTCCACTAGTCCATCCTTTTTTTTTTACCATACTTCACATTAGTAAAACCCTAGAGAGGCCATCCATTCAAAAAAGTCACAAATACCATCCTCTCTAAACTCTAGACCCAAAATCTGGCTTCACGAAGAATCAACACCAGATCTCATCCAAACCCAAATCCCCCTATCATAGTAGATGACCCAGAGAAGATTCTGTGGCAAGCTTCCGAAATTGGCAATTTAGCTACCGATAGGTCCATCCGTAAAGCAATATCAATACCTGAACATCTCACTACCTTGCAGGATTCCCCCTTTGACTTAAAATCAACAAAAACCCTTTTTAGAATAAAGTCATAAAGTAAGATAGACTTTGATGATCTTGAACCCCTAGATTTGCCACAGAGTCCTAGTAGAGAAGCCTCACCTACCACACCTCTTGACTTTCAGCTTCTCCATCACTTTGGCTCCTACCATACCAGATATGCTCAACATCAGATCACTAGTCCAAGTACATCTGCCACCACCATCCAAACCACTACTGTTCAAACCACCTCAGCTCATCCCGCAAGCCCTCATTTTGTACATCATCCATTAGCTCCCATCATGGTAGCTTGGTATGCACCCTTGGTGTTGCCACAACCTTTGGCTCCCTTACGAAATGACTATCAAGCCAAAATCCCACACTTTACTGGAGTTGAGACTGCCACAGCTTAACAGCATGTAGATAGGATTAGCGATGCCTTTGAATACATGGAAATAGAAGACGAGACCATCAAAATGAGGATGTTTGAACAAAGCCTGGGAAGAGAACCCAAAAAATGGTTTAAGAGCTTAACTCCAAATAGCATCCACAATCTCTTAGAACTCTACCAAATCTTCATAAACAAGTGGGAAATCTGAAAGAACCCCATTCAAATCCTGTCAGAGTATAACAATCTAAAACGGGAGAATGGGGAAAGTGTCCAGGGATACTGCACTAGGTTCAATAGTGTGTATGACGCCCTCCCACCTCACTTCAAACCCCCACTTGGTTCAGCCTTGAAAAAGTTCCCCAAGGGTTTTGACCCAGACATGACTTAACAACTAAGAGACAAGGACCCCTGTACCTTAGAAGAAATGCAAAAAGTGGCTATAAATGCAGAAGCTAACTTAGCCGAAAAGAGAGCTAGGATAAGAGCAGAAAAGGGAGTCACCTACCATGATGAATTTACCCCCTCGGTATTTTCCTCAGATCCTTGAATAGATGTCCTGGTCAAATCCATGACAAAGATGTAGGAAAAAATGGGTGAAAAAGCACCTCTTAAGGACAACCAACCAAACCCTCAAAACTGGAACCAAAGCTTTAGAAAAGACCAGTCTCAAAATAAACCAAGAGGAAAGGACTAGAAAATTAGACCATCCTTTAGTGAGAATTATGTTGATGAAGATGATAGGGATACTGAACCCATGGATGAAAATCATATGAAACTCATAGGTTCTGATAACGAGAGTGAGGTCTACCTCACAGCAGAAGAGCAAGAGTTTTTCTCTCCAGATCAAGACGAAACCAACTATGAAGATCCCGAAGATCCTACCATAGATTTTCAGAATGCCATTATAGAAGCTCACAGACAGTATAACCTTAGAAGCAGAAAAAACCAAGAAAAATCCAAGAAGGGTAGCCCTGACACTGCTAAAACCCCTGATACCATCCTTAAAAAATCCATGGATAGCAACAAAATTGTGGTCAAGAAAATTGACCAAAACAAAGATAAAGCTATTCAAACAAGTCCTGGCTCAGATACTCCTAGTACCTCCACAAAGACTCCCGAGGTGGCTGTGTCAAGCAAGGTCCCGAACCAGAGTCAGCAAAATAAGAACATAGAGAAAGTCATGTTCGAAAAAGCTGAAACAAATATGTCCAAACTACAAATTGCTTTTAGTTTCGAAGGGGAAATTTCCAAAATAAAAATAACCATACCCTTTACTGAACTAATAACTGTAGATAGGTATGGATCTCAAATCTTCAAGGTTTTTGATATAGGAAACGAGGTAGATACTTTAAATCTAACTGATGACAAACCCGAGCTCTTATTCGGCCCCAAAAAATAAGGTGAATACTAAGAAGGAATTGTTTCTCCTTTATATGTAAGTTTGAACATACAGGACAAGATATTACATAATGCCATGTTAGATTTTGGTGCCTCCCATAACCTCATGCCTAAAGAAATCATGGAAAACCTGGGACTAGAGGTAACTCAACCTTACAAAAACTTGTACTCCTTTAACTCAAGTCAGGTCAAATGTTTAGGTCTAATAAAGAACCTAGGTTTTTCTTTAACACAACTACCAGCAAAAAACTTAGTCATGGACGTAGTAGTGGCCGATATCCCTCCTAATTATGGAATGCTATTATCAAGGGCATGGGCTACCAAAATACAAGGTAACCTTCAAATGGATATGTCATTCGCTACCATCCTAGTTTTCAACCGATCTATGAGATTATATCGAGAAACTCACATGAAATACATGGTTAGCAATCGGGATAAGCCAAACAACACTCCCATTTATTCCATTCATTCCAATTTAGATTCTTTTATCTTATACAGTGAAAGTGATATAAACAAGCAGATAATAGAAAATGAAGAGGTTTTCAAACCATCAAAAACACATTTCCCATTACTGGATGAAGAAATTGATGACCAAAGCTCCAAGAAACTTGAAAAACAGCTTAGTATCATATATGAAAAAGAAGCTCTTTGGAGTATAAGCTTTGATGGTTCTTGTGGAAAAACTAGTTTGGGGGCCGACATTTAGATAAAAAATACTAATGAAGGTCATTCTTTCAGATTGGAATTCCAATGTACTAACAACATTGCAGAATATGAGGCCCTTCTCCTTGGTCTACACATACTTAAGGACTTAGGTGCCAAGAAAGTATCAGCCCAGGGAGATCCAGAACTTATAATTAGGAAAATCAAAGGTGAATATTCCGCAAAAAATCCAAGACTAAGAGAATACAGGAATGCATCTTTATACATCCTCAAAACCTTTGAGAATTATGAACTCACTTATATTCCTAGGATTCCAAATAGCTTAGCAAATGAGTTCGCCTTTGCTGCAAGTAATGGCCAAATACCCTGTTTAAGTGAGCAATATAGTGTTCAGATCAAACATCGCCCTACAGTACCAGATAATATTGAACATTGGAAAATATTCAAAGATGATGATCAAATTGATGATTTCTTACAATCTAGGAATGAATTTGAAGTAACCAAAATAGACTTAGAAAATGAAGAAAAGAAATCCGGCCAAAATCAAGATCAAGAGCCAAATTTACCTTCTTGGATAGATGTAAACTTGGTCAATCATTCATATGAAACTGATATAGGAGAGGACATAGACCAAAGGGAACTTGAATTCCTGCACTGTGAAAATGATACCATACCTAGAGCGCTTGCGCCTTTAGAAGAATTGTTTTATTTTAACGATGTCGCCAAAAAGCCAAAGATGGAATCTACCGAGGTCGACATAGAATAATATAACATAGGAAGCCTGGAAGAGCCAAGAAAGATCAAACTATCCAAAACCCTCCCTCCTCACATAAAACAGAGGTACATCAAGTTGTTTAAATAATTTAAAGATGTGTTCACATGGGGATACCAAGATTTGAAATCATACGACACCAGCATCATTCAACATAAGATTCCCCTCAAAGAAAACCAAAAGCCTTTCAAATAGAAGTTAAGAAGAATAAACCCAGTGTTACTACTATTGGTTGAAAAGGAAATAAAAAATATGTATGATGCTGGGATAATAGTGTCCCTCAGATACTCTTAGTGGGTTTCAAATCTAGTATCAGTTAGGAAAAAAACTGGTGAGATCAGACTTTGCATTTATTTCTGAAACCTGAATAGAGCCTGTTTAAAGGACAATTATCCATTGCCCAAAATGGACCACATACTTCAAAAGGTAGTAGGTGCTAAAAGGATATCATTACTTGATGGCTTTTCTGGTTATAACCAAGTGCTAGTTTACCCCACTGATCAAAACAAAACAACTTTCACCACACCTTGGGGCACTTTCATGTACGTTAAAATGCCCTTTGGATTGATAAATGCTGGTGACACATTTCAAAGAGCCATGGACATAGCCTTCTCAGAAGACATAGGTTATTTCATAGTCATATATCTTGACGATATTACAGTATATTCCAAATCAGATGAAGAACACCTGATACACTTAAGAAAGGTTTTTAACAAATGTAGAAAATATGGTTTATCCCTAAATCCCAAGAAAACACTCTTCGGTCTAGAAGAAGGAAAACTCCTAGGTCACATTATTTAGAAAGAGGGAATAAAAATATACCCCCAGAGAATCGAAGGCATATTACAAATAAGTCACCGCAGAAACATAAAGGAGCTACAATCCTTTATCGGAAAGATAAATTTCTTGAGAAGATTCATCCCAAACCTTGCCGAACTCTCGAGAGATATCACAAATATGTTGAAAAAAGAGGTCGGGGTTAAATGGACTACAGAAGCAAAAAATATTTTGAACTAGTCAAAAAGGCCCTAACTGAAACACCAATATTGATAAGTCCTGATTTCACCAAATATTTTTACATTTTTTCATTTGCCTCTGAACACACAATAGCTACTGTGTTGTTGCAAAAAAACACAGCAGGGAAAGAGCAACCCATTTCCTTTTTCAGCAAATCCCTAAGAGATGCTCCCTTGAAATATAACATCCTGGAAAAATAGGCATTCGCATTGGTAAAAGCATTGAAAGATTTCCGTGTTTACATCTTGCATTCTCATGTCATCGCTTTTATCCCTAATACCGTCGTCAAAGACATATTAAACCAAGATCCCGATGGTAAAAGGGGAAAATGGATCGCTATCATCTTAGAATATGACTTAGAAATCCGACCTACCAAACTAGTTAAAGGACAAGGACTTGAAAGACTAATGGCTGAAACCAGCCTCCAAGCTTTAGATATAAATTTTGTTGATGCCTTAGAAGAACAGGAATAATGCATAGCCCCTCATGTTGAACAAGTGTTTTTAAATTCACCTTGGTATGAAGATATTCTTTATGTATTATTTTATCTAAATGCTCCTCCAACTTTATCAAAGACAAAAGCAAGGTTTCTTAAACAAAAGTCTTTAAAGTTTTGCATTATAGATGGTCTTCTGTATTGGAAAAATCCCGCTGGTATGCTGCTCAAATGTTTTCTCGAGTCTGATGCAGAGAAAATTATGCACGAAATGCATGAAGGGGAATGTGGGGGCCATCTCTACTGGAAAACCATAGCAAACAAAATCCTTAGAGCCGGTTTTTATTGGCCTACCTTATTTCCTGACACTCACAAGCTAGTTATGACATGCCATCAGTGTCAAATTTTTTATGGCAATAAAAATCTTTTACCTTTGCCCTTACACCCCATCATAGTCAAAGGACCCTTCCAACAATGGGATCTAGATTTTATTGGGGAAATTCACCCTTCCTCATCCACTCAACATAAGTGGATCCTTATAGCCACCGATTACATTACCAAATTGATAGAAGCCATACCTTTCAGGAACGCCACTGATTCAGTCATCATCAAGTTCCTAGAAACCAATATCCTATCTAGGTTTGGTTGTCCTAGAAAGATCATTACAGATAACGTCGCTGCCTTATCCTCCAAAAGAATGGTTGACTTATGTTACAAATATCACATTTCGTTAGGACATTCCACAGCTTATTTCTCTCAAGGTAATGGTTTAGCCGAGTCCTCTAACAAAAGCCTAGTCAACATCATAAAAAAACTTCTTGAACAAAATCAAAAGGCATGGCATGGAAAACTAGTACACACACTATGGGCTGATAGACTAACCACCTAAAAATCCATAGGTATGTATCCTTACCAACTATTTTATGGCATAGATGCCATTTTCCCAACATATTTAGGGGTTCCAGTAATGAAGCTATTGCAGGAAGTTCAAATAGAAGAAAATGACATGCAAAGGAGGGTAAATCAGACTATCCATTTACATCAAACAAGAGAAGAAGTTTACCAAAAGGCTCAGTTATCACAAGACAAAATAAAACAAATTTTTGACAGAAGGACTAAGGAAAATTATTTTTAGATTGGGGACAAAGTGTTAAAATGGGATTCTAGAAGAGAAGACAAAGGTAAACATGGCAAGTTTGAAAATTTATGGAAATGGCCTTTCATCATCAGCTCAGTCAACGAAAACAATGCCTTTTTCCTGCAAGAACCTGATGGGACTGAAACTTTTTGAGGTCCTGTGAATGGCAAGACATTAAAGCATTATTTTTGTCAAGAGCTCAAATTTTAAAACACCTTTCAATCATTGTATATACCATTGTTTGAAAAAGAGGTAAAAAATAGAAAATTTAAAAAATAATAGAAAAATAGAGAAGAGGGTGGTTTGAAAAATAGAAAGAAGGCCCCATGTTCAAAAAATAATCATTCAGATAGCGCGCAAGTCTAAATGCCGCTACTAGTGCTCAAATGTCTTGTTCAGTTATCTAGCCTAATCATAGCTAAACATATGTTAAATTTATTTGCTGATAAGTTAGTGAGTGGAAAAGATAGTCAACATTGTGTAAGCTTGACTTATCAAAGAGAGTAGATTAGGAAAATATACTGGTTTCACATGCTCAAAATAGAACCAAAGACAGAAGCGGGGATGAAAAACAAATTGTGCATCCTAGCCCCATTTTCCTAGTTTCCATTTTATGCAAAATAATATTTGTGTGTAGCTTGTCTTTCATGCCACAAGTACATGAAAAATCAGACTGTCTAACCCTGATTTGATCATTTTTCAATTTCATGTTTAGATTAGAGAACAAAATCCTATCAAATAGCTTAACCTTGACAGTTGATTTAGCATAGGTAGAGTAATGAAGGAGTTCATAAGCTAAATCTGAACTCCTGGAAGATATAAGTGTAGAACTAGATAGGTTCATTTTTTGAAAAAAATATATATTGTCAAGGGGTTGCTAGTTCAAGTGCACCCAAAAGAAGAAAAAATGTTAGGAAAGATAGTGGGGTAGGTAGAAATATCATTAATGCTAATCATGCTGTCAATTTTAAGAAATAGCATCAAAGAAGAATTAAATTTGCGCCAACGGATAAAGCACTGGTATTCATGAGCCAAAGATCTGAGATTCTGGACAGCTCCTGAAAAGGAGTTTCCCTCCCCAAATGGAGCCACTGTTAGTCATCAATATTTTTCACTTGTTGGTGATGACTAGTTGTAACAACCAAGTTTCCTAGCAGCTGATCTAAAAAATTGTCAAATTTTCCAGTTGGAAAACACCCATAAACATTTTTTGCCCTCCTACCTTTTCAATCCACCCATGACGAGATGAAACCTCATTATCAAGCCCTATCTAGCCTCAACCATACTAGCTTGTCCATCAGCTCCAAAGAAAACAGTCCAAATCTGTCCAAAAAGTCTCCCCTAAGTTACGTAGTGGCGCTTTAGACATTTCTCCCTTAGGAAAACTATCCTAAAAGCCAAAAAACCTCTATCTGCTAACAGAATAGTCGCAACAGACCTCCCTATTCTACAAATAAAGTTTGTTATACCCTTAAGTCACGCCACTAATAAACCCTCAAGTCTTAGCAAGACATGTACCATAGGTCAAACTGATTTTAGGTGGTTTTACAGTGTTTTAATGGAGCTTTCAAGAACAAAAGTATACCAGCACTCCCAGAAGATAGTCTTTGGTTCCACATAGGAAGACAACTTCTTCTCATGTGATTTTGAGCCTGGGATGCAGCTACAGGGCAAAGAGTTGTTTCTTTAAGCTCTTGCGATCGCAGTCAAAACATGAAAAGCAAGTGAAAGGAAAAATAACACTATTAAAAGCTAATAAAATGGCATCACTGAGAAAAGCCTCCTTCATCTATAAGCAGAAGGTTTGAGGACTGAGAAAACCTCCTTCATTTTATAAGTAGAGGGTTGATGACAGAGAGCGTCTCCTTCATCTATAAGTAGAGGGCCAGGAATAGAGTTTGATTTTAAGAATTGCACTGACTGTAAGGAAATTTTTGGGTACAGTAAGACAACAACCGAGGGTTTCTGAATAAAAATGATGTTAAAGGTAGAGGCAAAGTAGTGGTGCTCTTAAAAATTTGGTTACAGAATTTTTTTCTGTTATTGAGTTACAATGTGAAGCTAATGGGTTCATCATCAATGAAGAAATATTATTAAGATGATGGCCAAAGGAGCCAAAAGGTCTTGGTCTCAAACTGACCTCTGCCATCAAGTATAAAGGAAACCACTATCGGTATGTTCATCAAACATTCTTCAGTTGGTTAAGACAGAGGTTGAAAAGAAACCAACATCTGCCAAAAAATAGGCCTCGTTCATAATCAGAGTAAAGGACTCACCATTGTTTGAAGATAAAAAGAAATTATTGCATGTGGCAAAGGAATTCAAAAGGGACTCCTCTCAAAAGGGGTGAAATGAATGAAAATTCATGTTTTTTGCAGACATCCTTCATAGAAAAACAAAGGGACAGCTTTCCCTTGTTCACTTTTCAACTCTAGTTTATCATCCTCTATTTTATCTCCTGAAAGTTGAAAACTGGATTATTTTGTCAATCTGAGGTTAGTTAGTGGCTTTGGTGATGGAGAACTTTTGTTAACAGGATTTTCAGTTACAACTTCAAATGAGTTTTTTCACCCACAATCAAAAGAGAAGCTCAAACAACACCTGCTAGCTAAATTAGTTTCACAATGGGCATGACCCCCTTCGAATCACCGGGAGCAGACACTGGCAGTTTAAGTTTTAAAAGGGTGAAGCTACCTCCCTACAAAATTTCAAAGAAAACCTCACATAACACAAGGTGTCTTTCTACAGGTGTCCTTTTTCCATAAGAAAAAGACTAAGTGATGTTGATATTCAAAGGTGCTGCTCTTTCTTTTCATAAAGACCTTTTTTAAACTTATCAAAAGGGACAACAAATGAGCAACACAAAGACAAGAGGTGGAAAGGGATATTGACATGGCAGTTAAGTTTTTCCCCCCGTGAAAAAGGAAGTATCATCCAAAAGGCACATCTACAGTCATTCACATGGCTCGGAGCAGAATTTCATTCCATAGCACAGATATCAAAAGGGAAACAATGTTTCATTCCTTGGTAAGGAACAATGAAAGTTTTTAATTCTTGAAAAGGTTTCTTTACTTCAAAAAAGGGTCAAGCCTATGAAGGAAGTGATTCTTACCACTATGTCATTTATTTGAACAAAAATAGTTCGGTTATGTTTTAAAAAGGAAAAGCATTCAAGTTTTGTTTAAAGCAAAGGCCTTTTTGAACATCTTTCAAAAACCCTCACCAATCAAGTGTGAAAAGGACTTTGACTTTTTCGCTTTCAGAAGGAGTTAAGGACCGTTGCCAAGATCTATTTTGAAATTCCAAAGCGCAAAAAACTCCTCTTAGCTATTCATTGGACCAAAGAGGAAGTTTTCGAGAAAGTTCTCAGAGTTTTCAATATTTTTTGACTGCGCGGTGCATTCAGGAGGGATTTTACGAAGAGGTTACACTGTCGCGCGGCTGTGGAGTACTAAAAAGGTATGCTTTTGATCATTATTTCAGTGGCTTTTTAATAGAATTTGTGAACCTTTTTGTGTCATGAATTTGGAAAGTCATAAGGAACTATAACAAAACACATGAGAATTGATATGCAAGACTTAGCCATTGATAATGGTTATTTTCTATACAGGAAAAGGAGAAAACGAGGGATTGCCGTTCCAAAGGAAAGGACAAAGTCGAGATAACTGCTGTCCCTCTGGACGAGAACCGAACGCAAACAAAGATAAACAGATCAAAGCAAATCGGCTCGGAAAAGAAGGAGAAGACACCAGCTCAGCGCAAAAGAAAAAACAGGATGAAGAGTTAACAGTTTGGCGAATCCCTCAGGATCTTCGATCCTAAGGGATCGCTGCTTTATTTACCTTGTCACTTGGACATCTCCGCCGTCGTCTTTATATAAAGAGACAGCACTATTAGTTTAAAAGATATATATAGATGTAGAGATGAAGGATACGCTTTTATGTAATTTCTATAAAACATCAGCTTTGATTATTAAGTTTTGTTGAGAATTGGTTCAATGTATTTTTGACCGATGCATTAATGAAAGTTTGGTGATTATTTTATCTCTGTGACTGGATTAACTTCAAGCGGTGTAGCCTTGGAGGCTAAGGGCCCGGCCCCGAAGGACACTTGCTTCTGTACCATTACGGCTTTATTCCTGTGTGGTTTGTTTATCATTGTATTTGGTAATTTGGTATGTTTTATAAGTTCATATTACATGCTCTGTTAAAGATTGAATCATTGAATTTTTTGCAGATAAAATCGTGTGTTGACTCCGCATCAAGTTATTAATCCTTTCAAGAGTTCATTGCATGTTCTTACTGTTATGTTACAGAGATGTTATATTAAACGTTCGTGTTGTGTGCGTTTCTAATTCATCAGTACTATTCCATAATTCATTAATCATTGTTGCTGTTCCTTTAGTGTGATTTGTGTGAATTGCCTTTGGAGTGAAAGAATGTCATTTGATTGCATAGAGAGTATTTGAGTTAATAGGTTACAACCCGCGGGACTTAGTTATTTCAATTGCTGTTCCATTTTAGACTTGTTGTTCTATTCCAGAATTGCTGTTCAATCCTTTATTCGCTTTGCTGTTCCATTTACTTGCAGTTGTTGGTTTGGTGTGAGAGATGGTCTCAGGCTGTAGTGAGCAGTGGTAGTCACTGTCTAGCTCCCAGGCTTGTGATCCATGCTCTAGTTTCCTTTCCATCAGTTTCCGAAGGGATGGGTTATCACTGCCGAACCCTTGACTGATAAGCTGTTGAGTTTTCTGAGTGTGTGATTTATTCTTTGAAGTAACTTAGTTACAAGCAAGCATCCGTTTACTCTTGTATTTCTTATGCACTGTACTACTAGCATTACTCTGACAAATGATAGCCTCGGATTGAGTCACTCTTTGTAATGACAAAACGCTCCCGGATTGATATATTAATGTGAGGTAATTAGAGGTGAAAGAGACCCTTTTTATAGCTCTACATTTTGGCGCCGTTGCCGGGGAAAGAGTGTAGCCATTTGTCTTTTTCAGAGTAGTGTACGAACCTGCTAGGGAGGAGTTGGATCTTAAAAACGGAAGGTAAGAACCTACGTGCGGAGCATGTAAAAGGCCTGCTCCACTATCCGCTTTCCTAACAGATTTGTTTTTGCTTTGTTTGAATAGAAGTTGGTAGTTCATTTTTTTGAGTGCATGACTAAGCAGAAAAGACCAGAAAAGAATATCAAACCCCCATCCAAACCTGAAAAAGCTAAGGGGCCGGTGACCCTTGGTCGAACGACCTTCATAGACGAAATCTATAAGAAAACAGAATCTCAGCCATCAGTAGGCCTCAAGAAAAACATTTCTAAACCGCCTACTAGTTCCCTTCAGGCCACAGGATCACCATCTGTAGCCTGCACTGAGGTGCATAGTCAAACTGAAGAGCAGGACTTTCAAGAAATTGAAAATTCTACTCCTGAATTATTGCAGGAAGGGAACTCTAGCAACTTTTGTGAAGGAGAAGGAGAAACAGGGGAAATCAAGGAACCAAAATCCCCTATTGAGACAAATCAACCTTTAGATAGCCCAGATAAGGGGAGTGTTGCGAAAGTCATTGTTGAAGGAATTCAATCCCCTCAGACACCTGGTATTCCCATTATTCCAGATAAAGGAAGCGCTATTAAAAATATCCCTGTCAAAACCGTTCCCACTCAACCTAGGAATACCCTCCTAGATATCCCAGAAGGTTATTGGCATATATTCGATCCCATGGCTCAAAACCAACCAAACGCTCAAAACCAGCCAAATACTCAAACCTCTACATTACAATATCCTATAGTGGATTCTGCAGCAAATGCACCCATGAAAGCTATCCCTCTTCGGCATATCCCTACATTCCACGGACTCACATCAGAAGATCCGGATGCATTCTTATTCGAATTCGATGTGTTATGTAGGGGGTACGATTACACCACCGATCCCCAAAAATTGAAATTATTTCCCTCTACATTAAAAGGGGCTGCTTTAAGATGGTTTATGGGGCTAGGTGGCGGGGTTATCAACAATTTGGATCAAATGAAAGAATCCTTCTTAAAAAAATATCAGGATTATTGTAGGTCTAGAGAATTAAAAGACGAAATATTTCAAATGACAGCCAGACCAAATGAAACATTAGAGGAGTATGTGGAACGTTTTCAGTATAATCTACAAAGATCTCCTTATGCATCGCTACCTTTACATGATAATGTGTTAAAAACTGCATTAATGAGGGGCATGAAGGAACAATGGATTGAAACATTAAACATTATGGGCAAAGGGGATATTTATCAAGAGAATTTCACTGACATCCTTGACTTATGTATCAGGAGTTCGAGAGGCAGCACAAGAATAAAACCGACAGAATATGATCGGTTTGCAAGAGATAACAAAGTATCAGCAGAAGGAGTAACACGTGCAGAAATTGGAAATTTATTAGAAAATTTTAAAGCTGATATTATGGGGACACTAACTACACAACTTGATATTGTGCAGGCTAAACAGAAGCAGCTGGAGGCAGAACAGAATTTGGCAATCTTCTGCCCCCGATGCAGAAAAAAACATAGCCACAAGGAGTGTCCATTGGATAAATTCCAAACATGCGCCATCTGTACAAAAGATCACCTTACGGAGAGCTGCCCCTCACTTCCTGGATTGAAAGCGGTATATAAGGAAGCAGAAGAAGAACCAGAATCGGTGAATTCGATCAACCAGCGCCGCCAGTGGCAGCCGAGACAACCTGGTATGTTTCGGGACCCAACCTCTTTCTTTCAAAACCCACAGTATAATGCTCAACAATATGGTATGTGGCAAAATCAATCTCAAACCCCATTTACAAACTGGTCACCACAATCGTTTCCTTCTTCAAATTCATGGCTGAATCAAACAAGCCAAACTGGTTGGCCGAATTTCCCTTATACTCCACCATATTGGCAAAATGGTCCATACCCTTCACAGTGGACTCCCTCTACTTCACAAAGTTCACCCTGGCAGACAAGTTGGAAAAGACCGATGTACCACCCAGCTGGAACTATTCCGCTCCCTCAACCTACTTTGCCAGCTTTACAACAAAATCCCCAGTCTAACCTGAGACCGCAACTCCAAGCCCAACCCGATCCCAATCCAAATAAAAGACAGGTCCAATCCATCCAAATCATAGAATCACCAGAAGCAGGACCCGACTTGAGGGAGTGCAACGACCTTCAGTTAAGATCTGGACGTATAATTGAAACTGAGGGAGATAAAACAGTTCATATTGAAGATCAGTTACCCAGAGAACACCAGTCACAACAAGAGGATGTAAATAAGCAACAAACTCATAATCAAGCAACCACATCTTCTCCTCCATTCCCAGAATGATTAGCCATACCTCAATCCATACAATATCCTGACTTTGACATTCTGGGAGAATTACAAAATCTGTACATAAAAATTCCATTCCTCCAAGCCATTCAAGACATTCCCATATACGCAAAAACTATAAAAGAATTGTGCATAAATAAACCAAGGAGGAATATAACAAATAATCCAAGAGTCCAAGTAGTCGGTACTTTATCTGATCTATTGTCTGGAAGAGAAACACCCCTTAAATATGAAGACCCTGGGAACCCAATTATAACTGTTCAAATTTATGGTCAGACCCTATCTAATGCCTTAGTTGATCTAGGGGCTGCAATTAATATTTTAACGACCACAACTTGCCAAAAGCTCGGCATTACATCTGTAGAACCCACCTCCACTCTGTTAGAATTGGCTGACCGATCTGTGGTTAGACCAGAGGGTACTCTACATGATGTCATGGTCTCCGTAGAATCCTGGGAGTATCCAACCGATTTCCTGATAATTAATCCAAAAACCCGACTTGATGGACGTCCGCTAATTTTAGGAAGGCCTTGGCTTGCCACTTCCGATGCCTACATTGGCTGTCGGCAGGGAAATATGACCATAACCAGAGGACCGAATAGCAAAAATTTAGTTCTATATCCTCCAGCACAGCCAAGTGTCACAATGATTAAAACTAATAAACACCCTGTATCATACCTTAGTGATAACATCAGATCTCCATTAACTATACAAGAGGCACTCGATTTTAAAGATCAAACAGAAGACGATGCCATTAATAATTTCATTACTCAAACTGAACCTCACACACAGTGTCACATGATAGAAGCAGCATTTGATAATGAATTGGAAGAAGATCCCCTGAAAGATATTCATGACCAAACGATACCTGTTACTTCTGTTGCACATAGTAAAACTGTGGAAATTGCACCGGGGAAAACTTTAAACATCAATGCTAATCTCACACCTGAAAAAGAAACAAAGCTCATCCATTTGTTAACAAAATATCAAGAAGCATTTGCATGGGACTACCCTGATATGAAAGGAATCGATCCCCAGTTATGTACACACCACATTTATATAGAAAAAGATGCCAGACCTGTGCGTCAGCCGCAAAGGAGACTTAATCCTCATCTAAAAGATGTCGTAAAAACTGAACTTCAAAAACTTTTAGATGTTAATTTTATCTACCCTATTTCTGATAGTAAATGGGTCTCTCCGCTTGTGGTGGTACCGAAAAAGAACGGGAAATGGAGAAGTTGTGTGGATTATAGGGAGCTAAACAAGGCAACACAAAAAGATCATTTTCCTCTCCCTTTCATAGATCAAGTATTGGATACTTTAGCAGGGAAGAAGTTCTTTTATTTCCTGGATGGCTTCAGTGGATACAATCAGATTCAGATTGCCCCTGAAGACCAGGATAAAACTACTTTTACTTGTCCCTGGGGAACATTTGCCTATCGAGTTCTACCTTTTGGCCTATGTAATGCTCCTGCCACATTTCGAAGGGCTATCCTTAGCATTTTTGCAGATTTAATAAATGATGGACTTGAAGTTTACATGGATGACTTTACACCATATGGAGATGATTTTGATCCAGCTCTAGACACCCTAGAAAAAGTCCTACAACGCTGCATTGTTACCAGGCTTTGCTTAAGCAACGAAAAATGTTTCTTAATGATGACTGAAGGACTTATCCTAGGAAACTATGTCTCAGCAGCCGGCATTCAG
This sequence comes from Pinus albicaulis, assembly GCA_034641835.2. Lineage (NCBI taxonomy): Eukaryota > Viridiplantae > Streptophyta > Pinopsida > Pinales > Pinaceae > Pinus > Pinus albicaulis. Next base: position 1,307,345,902 of record CM076572.1, read on the forward strand.
GTAGACCCGGCCAAAATCCAAATACTTTTGCTTATTCCTACTCCTACTACTCAAACAGAGGTACGCAGCTTTCTTGGATTTTCCGGTTATTATAGACGATTCATAGAGCATTATTCGCACATTGTTGCTCCTTTATATGCACTAACTGGTAACGTTGATTTTCTTTGGACAGACAAATGTGACCGTGCTTTCGAGGATCTAAAGAAGCTTGTATCCACAGCCCCAGTCCTTCGAGGACCAAACTGGGACCTACCATTCCAGATATCATCTGATGCCTCAGATACAGCCATTGGCGCAGTCCTTGGGTAGGAAGAGGATAAAAAACCATATGCTATCTATTACATCAGCAAAAATTTATCCCTTGCTGAATTGAATTACACTGTTACTGAAAAAGAATTCCTAGCTGTAATACATGCTGTCAATAAATTTAGACATTATATTACAGGCTATCCTGTTATCTTGTATACAGACCATTCTGCTATAAAATATTTAGCAAATAAGCCTGTCACAAATGCCAAAGTAACTCGATGGTTAATCTTATTGCAGGAATTCGACATCACAATCAAGGACCGGCCTGGCAAAGAAAACCCTGTAGCCGATTTTCTTTCGAGAATACCAAAATCAAGCGATGCAGCAGCAGTTGAAGATCAATTTCCGGATGAGCACTTGTTTGCTGTTGCCGTTCAAACACCCTGGTATGCTGATGTTGCCAACTACCTCGCAGTAGGTAAATTACCAAAACATTTAACTCCTAATGAGCGCAAGCAGATTATTCAGAAAAGCTCTCGATTTTCGTGGATTGGAGGCTATTTGTTTCACACAGGAGCAGACATGCATATCAGGCGATGTGTTAGAGAGGATGAAATCTTCGACATCCTAAAAGCCTGTCACGATGGACTGTGTGGGGGGCACTTCGCTGAGCGTAGAACTGGACATAAAGTATTGCAGACAGGATATTATTGGCCTACGATCTTCAAAGATGCGAAGAAGTTTGTCCAAGCCTGTGACAGCTGCCAGCGAGCAGGACGACCTGGTCAAGCTAATGAGATGCCTCTGAAACCACAGTTAGTCATCGAACCATTCGAGCGGTGGGCTCTTGATTTCGTTGGACCCATCAACCCTTCATCAAATCAGAAAACATATATTTTGGTGGCAACAGAATATGTCACCAAATGGGTTGAGGCAGAAGCATTACCAAGAGCCACAGAGGACTCTGTCATACAGTTCCTGTTCCTTTTATTTGTTCGTTATGGCCTTCCTAGGGAAATAATTACGGATGGAGGACCACAATTTGTTGGGCATAAATTAGCTGCAACACTTAACAATTATCATGTCCAGCATAAGATCACTACTCCATATCACCCACAGGCGAATGGGCAGGTAGAAAGTAGCAATAAGATAATAGAATCAATCCTAACAAAAACCATTGCGTCACATAGGCGTGATTGGGCTACCCGACTACCTGAAGCACTCTGGGCCTATCGAACCACATGGAGGAGAACCACCGGTTACTCACCTTATCAATTAGTGTTTGGAAAACAACCCATTTTTCCCATAGAATTCGAAATCCAAACATTACGGACAGCACAGGAAGTTGGCCTAGATCTAAGCGAGGCACAACTCAATCGACTACAGCAGATCAACGAATTAGACGAAATTCGGCTCTCTGGACTACAAAATACAGCATTGATTCAACAGCAGCGAGCCAAATGGCATGATGCGCTCATCAAGAACAAAGTCTTCCATGAGGGAGACTGGGCTCTGTTATACGATTCTCGGTTTCAGGACTTCCCTGGAAAACTTCAGACTCGATGGTTGGGACCATACGAAATCCAGAAGGTGCATGACAACGGAACCCTTACTCTAATTACCATTGACGGTTCTGGATATGCATTCAAAGTAAATGGCCACCGAGTCCGTCTCTATCGTAAACCACTCACTCGGGAATCCTTTTGCCAGCAGCTACGCCGAGACACTGATATGGAGATCTTAGGAGAGGAAGAGAAATCTTCCTCACCTGTAATTCATTAAGGGTTCATTTCTTTTTGCAATTTGTACATAAGTTCTTGTTTTTTTGAGTGGTTCTTGTACATAAGTTTGAATTAAATATTTTCTTGTCATTTTTGCTGTTCCTTTTCTTTTACAAAGCTCGATTTTTGCTCTTCCAAAAATAGCATATGTGTGTTTTTTTATGATGTTGGTTTTGCTTGTTTTGCTGTTCCTTTTCTAAAGGAACAACATTCGGGATCTCTGCTGTTCCTTTTTCAAAGGAACGGCATTGTTACATTTTCCGTTGTTCCTTTTGGTTACCACTGTTCTTTTTTTCTTCAAAGAACCAGCATTCTTTTATTGTTGTTGTTCCTTTTTCAAAGGAATGGCATTTTGAGTGTTTTTATAGTATTTTTATTTTTGATGTTCCTTTTTCCCAAAGGAACGACATTTGCACTTTTGCTGTTTTTTATCATCCGTTGTTGTTTCTTTTTTAAAAGGAACACCACTCGCATACTTCTGCTCTCCTTGTGAAACAACTTATTCTTTTGCTGATCTAAATTGAGGATGCTTCTTGCCCGTCTTCTTTCTAGTCTTTAAGATACAGCTATGTATTTGTGCAATGAAATATAAAATCACAACATACCGAAATCTGAAAACCATAAATCGCTATATCTATAAGGCTCTGCATTAGTAAGAGGACAAATGGAAGGACATACTTATTTCTTACCTTTTGTTGACATGGTTTTACTAATTTTGCCCTGATTGGTTATCTTTATCATGCTGATTCCCTTAAACTTTTTTTAGTACTTGGGAATAAGAGCAAAGAGTTTATATATTCCTATTGAGATAATAAGACTTCTTCCACCATTCCTACTCTTAAGGAGTGTTGAGCCACCCTTTGTGTATAAGGAAAAGTATTCTATGAAAAAGAAAAAAATATGTGAACATGATATGTCAAGTGTCAAATGCAGGATAGGGGGTCTCATCGAGAGCCAGCCTACCATGATCATGAGGATGGAAGTGAAGTGGCATTCCCATTCTGGCCACCACACCAGGGATATGGTCCAAAAGGTATATCAAATAAACAAACCTTGGAACAGGAGGTCTCATTACGAGCCGGCCTGCCCATGTTTCGCTCCTTCCTCGTGAATGGCATTATGGTTAACTGGTCACCAAGCCAGCATAATGGTCTACATTTTGACATAACAACATTCCTAAGTATACACAAAGGATCATGGTTTCGAGGGTAAAAAAACAACTCTGCCAAGGTTATGGACACCTGTTGGCAGCAGAGTACTGTTAATGGTATTGAAGTCACCTTGCTTACACCAATGGGTAAAGATACTAATATTCTTTTGTTTCTTATCTCCTAGGAACTAATCATATGTCATTTCCTGATTTATACATCGCATGAACATTTATCATTACCAATCATGGCAACGGAAGTGACCATGACCACTTGAGATTTGGCAAGTACGATACATGTCTTATCCACTAGCCTCATATCATAACACAGCAGCCTCTTATATCATACGCGATCAATTCTTCGCCTCGATTTCGGTAATTCGTTGTCCTTTTTAGCATGCCATAATTCCATATGTTGTTCCTTTCTGACTTGATTGCAGATCGGGTGCCGCTCCTTTATTTTCCGGCTGGGACAGCCTATCACATTGCGGGGGGGGGAGGTTAACCTCATCATTCCCTGTATTACGTGTCAACTTACCATTCAGGAAAGCTAGTATACGACGGTTTGGCATGGTTTAACGGCATGGCATTGCTATTTTTGTCACAAGTTGCTTTCTGTTGCACTGTTGCATACTCTGTGTTTTTTCGAAACCTTGCGATTATCACCCTCTCTGTGTTTCAAACAGGAAACGTAGTTTTCGTTCCATTTAGAATCTACAGTGAAACTATGGGAGGAAGGGCAATTCGAAGCGAGCCTCAACAGCTGACGATCTCCGCTGCTGCCCGGGAAATCTTGGAAAGAGCAGGATGGTTGAATTATTTCAATCGCCTACAAGAGTCCAACGAAACAGTGGCGATGGAATTTTTGCAGAATTTACAAGATGACCACTCCACAGTAAGAGGGAAGCGGATAGCGGTCACTGATGCCATAATTGCAGAAGTTTCAGGACTACTAGCCACCGGACCGGTATGGACATTAAAAAAGGAACGATTACAGAAGGTCATGGAACTGTTCCAGGACGAAGGCCAGAATCTGACAATTAAGGGGAAGGGTATTCTGCCAGCAACCCTAGGAGAACCTTGGACGGAGCTAGCAAGAACAACGCAGAGTTACATTACCTGCGAGGGAAGGAAAGACGTGGTAAGACCACGACATCTTAAACTTTTAGCTGTTTTAAAGCAGAGATGCTCTGTAAATTTACCTGCACTCCTGAACTCCTTACTGCATGATGCTGCACAAAGTATGAGAAAGGCACAGCACGTAGAGTCAGTCGTTAGCCACCATGGGTTGATACGACTAGTGGTTAGTTATGGTCTCACCCAGCAGCAGAGCAGCTGGGAAGAACTGATTACACTAATTGAGGGGGGATTGACAGAGCCATCCCCAAAACGCAGACATTCTATAAGCACACCAGAGTGTCCGGAAAAACGTAGAGAACATGTTGCTAGTACATCGGAACAACCAGAGATACATCAAGAATCAGCAAAGCGCAAGCATGCCATTGACTCACCTGAGCAACCAGAGGAACCCAGAAAATCAGCTCGGTTAGCTCAGATGAGAGGAAGCATAGATAAGCCCAGAAAATCAGCCCGGCTGGCTCGGATAAGAGGGAGGCTGGAAAAGCTTCAGGGAAGCACCAGCCAACCAGTAATAATTGAAGATGAGCAACCCGAAGAAGAAGCAGCCGAGCCTTCGGGAACAGAAATAGAAGCAGAAACTGAACAGGAGGAAGAAATGGGACAACACGAAGATAGCCCATTACAAGACCTACTGGGAGATGATGACTTGGCCGCAGTCCTAGCCAATATGAGTAAGTATGGTCAACCTTCTAGTTCAGAGGACCCCCACGACAAACCCCAAGAAGAAAACATGCCTGTTCATGATGAAGAGGAGGAAAATACTGAATGGGAACAATCTGTTCCCAGGTCACAAGAGGAAATTCTAGAAGGAGTAGGAGCAGAAACAGCAGAGACAGAACCAGTCGAGGCTCCTACCCCAGAACAGCCAGAGCAGAGCAGTGAAGAAGAAACCCAAGAGGAAGATTTAGCAACTAGTCATGATCCAGTCCGTAGCAGACAGACTGTTGTTCCTTCGAATGAAACATTGGAAATTAAGAAGTTGCGGAGGGAACGGAATAAATTGTTGAATACGATAACCCAGCTCAGACAACAAATTAGGATTCTGAAAAAGAACCAGAAGGTAAGAAAAACCGGAGGGAGGAAAAAGAAGGCCAACAAGCGGCCTGCTGTTCAAAACCCTATTGAGAATCCAGCTGCCGTTCCAAATGATGCTGAGGAACGGACGGGTGTTCGCGTTAAAACAGAAAAGGATGATATAAGGATCAGTGACAAGCAAATTCAGACAGAGGCACCACCCTCAGGGGTAATAAGGGTTCTGAACTCCAAACAGCATAATAAGAAAGTTCAGGTAAAACTCCCGGCCTCCACTGACCTATGGAAAAAAGATCCGAAAATGAAAACCTTGCATAAGATGGTGAAGCAAGCCCAGCAAGAAGCCGAACAGCTTAGAGAGAAAACGGTTCCCTGAGAAAAATATGAAGAGTTACAGCAGCAATTAAGGGACGTCAGTCAATCCAAAAGCCAGGCCTTTGAAGGTTGGAAAAAAGAACAAGAGGAAGTTGCACAGGTAACCAGTAGACTAAATACTGTTATCAAACAGATGAATGACTTGTGTTCTTTATACAATGATGTTTTAGCATGTAGGGCCCCTGCTAAAAACTATGCTCTGTTTTTATTAGAACGGTACTTACAATTAAAAATCAAAGCTGTTAAAGCAGGCACCCCTATACAAATTAACACTATCAATGACTTTATAGACTGCTGTAAACATTATGGAATGAAAGTCCAGAGATTGTTGTGTGAACTTTATTTGCACGACCTTGTGTTAAGTCAGGAGACTGAATTAAACCCTGGCCCTTTCATTGGAGACATCCAATTCCAAGCATTCATTTCATTCGGGGTTAATCAGATTAAGTGGCTCAAAGCCTATGACACTTTCCAGGGTCAGGAAAATGGTCTAGATTTACGGGTTAGGGCTGAGCCTAGGAACCCAGTACAATTGTGGAAAGCTCATAGATATCTTATAAAGGCTCCTGGTGCCATTGAAACATTAGGACCCATGCATGAGGCACTCATTCAAGAGAGTTTAGAGTATTTTCTTTCCATCAAAGACTTGGCCATTAATGCAGCCAAATTTCGATACCGAATCTCTGATCCACACATCCAGCTCAGAGAACCATTTAAGTATGAGAACTTTGAGTTAGCTGCCGACCGTTTGAACCTCTATGGCGAGACCATTCTGAAAGCAGAATCATCCTGGTTAGGATTTAGATTTCGCACTCCAATTATTTGGCACCCTGCACCCGGATACCAGGCCCTGTATGATATGCCTGAGGGGCAAACAGGTCAGTTCTTTGACTATCTAATTACTCAACATGGTTGTAGGCCTCCGCATGAGACTCCTTCTCCAGCATATTCTCTCACTGCATTGCATGTCAACTACAATGTTTTCATGAGGACATGAAACAAGGTAAGCAGGGGGGTGTGTGGAGTACTAAAAAGGTATGCTTTTCATGATTATTTAAGTGGCTTTTTAATAGAATTTGTGAACCTTTTTGTGTCATGAATTTGGAAAGTAATAAGGAACTATAACAAAACATGTGAGAATTGATATGCAAGACTTAGCCACTGATAATGGTTATTTTCTATACAGGAAAAGGAGAAAACGAGGGATTGCCGTTCCAAAGGAAAGGACAAAGTTGAGATAACTGCTGTCCCTCTGGACGAGAACCAAACGCAAACAAAGATAAACAGATCAAAGCAAATCGGCTCGGAAAAGAAGGAGAAGACACCAGCTCAGCGCAAAAGAAAAGATAGGATGAAGAGTTAACTGTTTGGCGAATCCCTCAGGATCTTCGATCCTGAGGGATCGCTGCTTTATTTACCTTGTCACTTGGACATCTCCGCCGTCGTCTTTATATAAAAAGACAACACTGTTAGCTTGGGAGAGATATAGATATAGAGATGAAGGATACGCTTTTATGTAATTTCTGTAAAACATCAGCTTTGATTATTAAGTTTCGTTGAGAACTGGTTCAATGTATTTTTGACCGATGCATTAATGAAAGTTTTGTGATTATTTCGTCCCTGCTACTGGATTAACTTCAAGCGGTGTATCCTTGGAGGCTAAGGGCCCGGCCCCGAAGGACACTTTCTTCTGTACCATTACGGCTTTATTTCTGTGTGGTTTGTTTATCATTGTATTTGGTAATTTGGTATGTTTTATAAGTTCATATTACATGCTCTGTTGAAGATTGAATCATTGAAGTTTTTGCAGATAGAATTGTGTGTTGACTCCGCATCAAGTTATTAATCCTTTCAAGAGTTCATTGCATGTTCTTACTGTTATGTTACAGAGCTGTTATATTAAACGTTCGTGTTGTGTGCGTTTCTAATTCATCAGTACTATTCCATAATTCATTAATCATTGTTGTTGTTCCTTTAGTGTGATTTGTGTGAATTTCCTTTGGAGTGAAAGAATGTCATTTGATTGCATAGAGAGTATTTGAGTTAATAGGTTACAACCCGCAGGACTTAGTTATTTCAATTGCTGTTCCATTTTAGACTTGCTGTTTTATTCCAGAATTGCTGTTCAATCCTTTATTCGCTTTGCTGTTCCATTTACTTGCAGTTGTTGATTTGGTGTGAGAGATGATCTAAGGCTGTAGTGAGCATTGGCAGTCACTGTCTAGCTCCCAGGCTCGTGATCCATGCTCTAGTTTCCTTTCCATCAGTTTCCGAAGGGATGGGTTATCACTGCCGAACCCTTGACTGATAAGCTGTTGAGTTTTCTGAGTGTGTGATTTATTCTTTGAATTAATTTAGTTACAAGCAAGCATTCGTTTACTCTTGTATTTCTTATGCACTGTACTAATAGCATTACTCTGACAAATGATAGCCTCGGATTGAGTCACTCTTTGTAATAACAAAACGCTCCCGGATTGACATATTAATGTGAGGTAATTAGAGGTGAAAGAGACCCTTTTTATAGCTCTACAGCGGCGCGCCTGTAGGCACCGGTCACAACTGCGCATCGTCGACCCGATTCCTTTTCTACTGCGTGGCACCTTCTCGGTTCAATGTGCCGCGCATGTTTTGACACTCAAAGTGCCTCCAACAAGTCTTGAAGCTGCTCAATTCCTCAACCAAGGGGCTGCCATCCATTTTCAAAAGTATTTTCATTTACCTACTTGCAATGTTCGAGCTGCTAGATGGTGTTTGAAAAAATAAAGGTCTTGGTGTAAATCAAGGTGTGTTGAGTGAATATTTTGAAGAAAAATGTTACAATGGGAGACTGGTGGAGGGTTCATTTTAGCTTCAAAGAGCCTAAACTGCCCTAAAAATAGTGCTAGACATCACACTACCTGCAAGAAAAAAAAAACACTGTTTTAGTGGTTTTGTCAAGTAATAAGAGTATCCTAACTGCTTTAGCATAAACCATAAACTATGTTAGCCTTATGTAGTGAAGAAAATAGAGGTAAGGAGGGTTGATTTTTCTGTTTAAAACTTGAAATTTCTGTGGTTTTGATTGCCCAAGATTGAAATAATAGAAGCGGTGTGTTTGTATTGGTGTCTAAAGGCCTAAACAATGCCCTCAGAATAGTGCTAAAACATAAACCTGCAAGTCAAAATATACACAGTAGTGAAAGTTTTGTCAAATTGTGAAGGTGACCTTACTATGATAAAACAAAGCTAAATCTCTGTCAACAAAATGTATTGGTGAAAATGGTGTTAGAAGGTCAAGCAACGTTTGGAAGGGAAACGCAGTGTTTGAAAAGTGAAACAATGAGCCTAATTTCAAAAACAATGATCATTTTATGAGTGCTCTGTCATTTCAGAAGTCCTCTCTGTGTGGTGGAAAACAAAATCAGTGCTACCTCTCTATCCATGAAATAGACTATGGTGAATAATTATGTTAAATAAGTTTGAAGGTGTTTTCTCTAACTGTGTGTGAGAAATAGTGAGTACAAAGAGGGTGTTTTGATTGGGAGGAGTATTTTGCCTCTGTCTAAATACTAGGCTGCCTTGCTTACACCAAAACACCAAGAGCTCTGTGAACTTACCCAAACACAGCAATCACTTGATTGTGTATACCTTTTATTTGACTGTGGGCTTGTTATTAAAACTGTTTGTTGATTGGCATACAGAGGGAGAAAAGCAGTGATTTGTAAGGAGCAGAGACTCGATATTAAAGAACCATTTGACACAGCATTTAAGGAAATTCACCTTGGTCAAACAGTGACTAATAGAGAGGGTAGAGTTGTGTGCTTGAGAAAAGCATTTCAAAAAACCATTTGAGGTAGCTTGGTGTTGCAGGGCGCTTTCAGAACAAGATGCCTCCTAGGCAGGATAGTAGAAGTGGATTGCATAAGAGATTTGAGCCTATTTCCATTGAAGAAGTGAATGCCCACCCATCAGTCTTGTTCTATTTCCATGAGGTTGGGTGTTTATATTTTTGTCAAAGAGTGCAAGAGGTGAAGAGCTTTTCTCCTTTGACACACCTTTGCAATTTGAGGCTTCAAGAAAAGCTTTGCAGCTGGCGGGCCTTGATTTCAAATTCTCTCCAAGGTCCATCTCCAAGGCCACTAAAATCCGCTATATTGGGGAGAAATGGTTTAAAAAAAGCCATTTGGACTCAGAAGATTACAAACCTTTTCTAAAGATTGAGCGCAGAGATTCATGTCCTTATACTTTCCCCTTCTCATATCTTTTGTCCAGCTATGCCCCCCTCATGAAAATCATCATGAAATACTTCACTTGTGAGGGAAGATTTTCCCGAATTTATGCATATCACATTCGACTACTCATGCATTTCACTAGGGCCAAATTGATAAATCTTCCTTTCTTCTTACACAAGAGCATTGAGAAAATGGCCTCCACTGTTTAGAAGAAGCCTCCTTCATAGCAAATAGCATGTCTCTTCCATCACTCTCTCATCAAAATCATCATTCTTCATCAGCTTGAAAAGAGAGAGGTCTCTTGGGATACCTTCATCACTCATCCGGATTTCTCCACTGTCCCTCCAGTTCATACATCCCCCACACCTCCTACTCATCATCCTTCACCTTCTCCTAGTATACCTATTCCCAAAAAGCTCAAGTTTACCACAGACCAAGAAAAAGATCCTGAAGAGGGAGAATAACATGACCATGATGATGAGGAAGATGATGAAGGGCAGCGGCATGAAGAAAAGCAACACAGTGAGGGTGAGCAGACTTTTGATGACGCACAACAGACTTATGATGAGGGTGAGCAGACTTTTGATGACACACAATAGACTTATGATGAGGGTGATCAGCCTTATAATGACACACAACAGCTACATCATGATGAACAGGAATAGCATGAAGGTGATGGATAGGGGCAGCCACAAGGTGCTGAACAGGGGCAGCCACGGCTATATACACAGCAGCCACAACATGATACACAACAACCTCCTAAAAAGGAGAAGAAACCTTAAGAAGAAAAGGGATAGCAGCATGAAGATGTGCAAAATAGTGAGGAGGACAGCCCTCAAAGGGAGATACAAAAAGACAGCCTAGGAATCCTTGAAGAGAGCCAAGACATTGGAAAAAATGAAGGGCAAAGTGACAATGGTAAAGAGCCCATGGAGCATGTGCTAGCTACCTCTCCGAGGCAAGGGGACATGCTCTCTTCTCCTAAAGTGGCCAAGCCCCGGATAACAAAGAAAAGGGTGCCTAGAGTCATAAATCCAAATGTGACTAGGGCCCTCCGAAGCAAGGGAAAATTTCCAAAGAAGTCCATGGTCGAATTTCCTAAGAGGAAGAGTACCAGAAGAGCCACCCAAAGCAAAGGGAAGGGCAAGGAATAAAGCAGTCATGAATAGGAAAGGGAATTTGACATCATCCGAATTCAAAGTGATGATAGTGATAATGAAGCCCGGATCCTAGAAAATCTTTTGATCCATAGAGAAATCCAAATTGATGCCTTCAAGGCTGATCTTCATAGAGCTAGGAACTTCAATCAATTCTTGCAAGTTCAAAAAAAGTAGATGAGTGTCCATATGGATGTTTATGAGACACGGGCAATCAAATACAAGAAAGAGGCCTCCAAAGCACAAGTGAGGTTGGAAGAACTGATGGGTGATTTCAATGAAAGTGAAGGCGAAGATCAGCCTAGGCGAAAGAGGCCAAGAACCATGGGGCTAAAAAGGGCCCTTGAGAAGCAAAAAGAAGAGGAAAATGCCCTTCTCCAATCTACCCCTCTCACTGCATTGTTCGAACAAGAGATAGAGAACAATCGGGAAGCATGGCTTGAGAGATTTAATGATCACTTGGAGAATAAATTGGAGAAGGCAAACAGGGACTTGGACCTTCAAAGGAGAATGACGGGGCATTATAAAAAGCTAAATCAGTTTGCCCAGCGGAAGTTGAAGGCTACTCAAGAAAAACTCAAGGAGGCCAAAAGGAAGCACCCTGCCCAAAAATTGAGGAAAGACACCTCAAGACTCCAAATATTTGCCTCTGCTTCACAACATGTTGCTGAAAACCCTTGAGGTTCATGCTCGCCAAGTTTGGGCGAAATTCGACATATTTTGGTTTTTTGTCATTTTTGGGTTTTTGGCCAAAACTCATGGGCATCTCCATTTCAGTTTGGGGCATCCCCAAAGGATGAGAATGGTATAATTGGATTCCATAATTTTAGGAGAACATACTCAGTGATTTTCAAGACATTTGAAGATCATTTTCTCCCTCGAAATGGCGAAAAATGCTCGCTTTTTCTACACTCTGCCCGATTTATCAACAAGGCTTATTTTTTTTCTTTTTACACACAGGCCTATTTCTAGAGGACTTCTAGTGGTCAGTTGGGAGAAAAATAAACATTTTCAGAAATTAGACACTTAGAGATTTCTAACGAGCTATCATGAGCCTCATTTCGACATCGGGAAGGCTTCCAAAAGTTGCCGGCAATTCAGGGGACCTTTTGCTGATGTATTTTTTGAGTATTTTTGTAAAAATTGAACCTTTCAAAACTGCTTTTTCCTCATGTGCATTTACCTATTTTTTCAAATAAGAAGTTATGAAAAGTGAATTTATTTCCCTCTTTTAGCATTTTTTAGATATTTTATGAGATATTTTGTGCCTTGGGCTTTGCAAAGCCTCAAGGACAAAATAAGATATTTTGGATAGGCCAATGAGATTGCAAGTTGAACTAAGAGGTTTTCCTCAGTTAGGCCTATATATTCCAAAGGCTTTCATTGTAAACAAGGTTGAACTTGATGAATAGAAGAAATATATGGTCATATAAGCTTTGGAAGAAATACTTGTCTCATGCTTTTGGATAGTCTCTTGGATGTTCTTGGATGATGAAAGAGGATTGTTGTTGGATTCCATGACTTGGTAGAATGGTATAGTGTCTCTCTCTTTGTTTTATTTCCTAGTTTTCATTCATAAATCCATGTTTCTTGCTTGCTATAGAACAGTAGAGAAAAAATTTGAGACATGCCCTTGGAGGCACCTCAAATTTCCTGTTTCTTCATAGCTTCCATGTTTTCTTCATTCTTAGTCACATTAAAGAATTCTTGATTGCTCTTTAATAACTTAAGGATATTGTTGCTTATTTCATTCATGGTTTTATGCATGCTAAGTATGATTTATGGTATGCCCTGCTTACTCATGGCTAGCCATAGCTCCATCCATGAAATTTCTCTTTGATTGATTAGATTGTCATTTGTTGAACCAAGGAGGTCTTGTTCTGATCTTGCCCTTTGCCTAAGACTATGCAATCTTGTTTTCAAAGTGCCCAATAACTTGAAGTACTGTGTTTAGGCATTCTGACATAGTGATTTGAGTTTTTTTTCTGTCTTAAGTGTATTTCCCCAAAGTCTGATAGCCATTTCCCAAAAGTTAGAGAGTTATATATCTCCATGCATGGCTTGAATGTTTATTTCTATGTATTGATTAGCTTATAGTTACATTTCTCATGATTAATGGTTTTCCCTACCATGTTTATGTCAGCTATTAAACTCATTATGCTTGGAGTCCTTTGTTATTCACAAACTTGATGTCCATCTTACTCCATTTTTCCCAAATATCCATTTTACCTCGAATCAAATCGATCCTTCAATAACCTTGTATCACCATCTGATAGCTTTCTTGACCTCCTTGACCCCATAGCCCAGTTGATCTGACATATTTTAACCTATCTTATATCTTTGATCAGTTTCATCCCTCACAACCTAAAAACCAAAACCAAAAAACCTACTTCATAACTAGCCTAAAATCAGAACACAATAAGAAAACACACATATATCCCTTACACAAATAGAGAGAGCCCTCTCTGAGTCTAGGAAGGCTAGGTCCTCGGGCTCCAAAGATTGGTTTGTTGTTACACTGTCATTTGGCTTGCCAATCAACCAAATCACGAGACCCTAACACCTCACTAACCTTCCAGAGGAATAGAAACTCTCTCCTCTGACAGATGAGCCAAGGAAATAATGTATGGTGTCGTCCACTGCAACACCCTAGCAACACTGCGTTATTCTTGAGCAGAAATAATGCAATAAATAAAAGGATAAGCTTTGGCCTTAAGCCAAGATGAATGGAGAATGAAGAAAAATCCTTCAAGAGGCCTCTAAAGAAGGAGAAGGAATCCTGAACATGAATTCCCTGGAAATTCTTGCTAAACAACAAAAGAATGCATAATGTTTGAATAGACATGAAATGAATAATCATAAGCATGAGCAACAATGGTTACCTTTTCCTCCTTTTAAACACATGAAATCTCCCTCTCCATGGGTCCCACTCCATTAGGGTTTCTCCATAAAGGAATATTTTCTCTTCTATCTCTGTGCTGTCCCATGTAGTGCTTTCCTCCTCATACCCTGCACTGTTTGACTTGGTCAAACTTAACCAACCCTCTTTGCAAATGTCTCCTTTCACACATGAGGGTGTGAAATATAGTTCCAAGGATGATCCCCTTTCATACTAGAGGGATTTTATCCATGTTTTTATTATCATTGGGCCTCCTTACCCAATTATTCAACTTATAAGTGAAATTATCAAAATCTAATGTTCCAATTTATTGAAGGAAAAATTTGGAACATTACAATTTCTCTGATAAAAGAACAGAAATTTTAGATTAGGATATGCTATCTTGGCACCCTATTTCTATCTGCATTCTTTATCTCAATGTTTTCCTCTACAAGGTATGATTGGATAATTCTTAATTGCTCTATGGTTCCACCTAGCTTGTTGTCTTGGAAATTATTTAATAGAGTCAAGCCAAAGAAGTCTATGGTATGCCCTGTCCTTTGGTGCAGTTCGAAACATTTTTTTTAAGGCCTTTCTTTGAGTTATACTTAGTAGAGTCCATCCAGGGAATTCTATGGTATTCCATGTCCTCTGGTATGTCTTAAACTGTTGATTTGAAGGTATTTATAGTATTTGATTAAAGAAGATAGGTCTAGCTTTCTCTTTAGTTGAACTCATTGTTATCTAGAATGCATTCTTTGTCTGAAAGTAATCTTAGGATTGCTGGATTGTTGTCTTAAAGGTTTTCTTATTAAATTTTGTCCAAGGAAGTCCATGGTATGCCCTGTCCTTTGTTTTTCCTCAAAACATTACCTAAAGGGATTTTATTGTTGAAGTAGAGTTAAAATATTCTTAAATGACTTTTAGTTTTACTACCTTCACAACTTATTGTCATTTCATATGCCATCTCATCTAAGAGATCCACTTGATATAGTTAGCTTGCCCTATGAAAACCCTTACAGAGTTGATGAATAATTAAATCCTTTTATGAATCCATAGCCCAATGGATTAATATTTCTCATGGTCTATATATTCAAATGAAATACTCCCTCAATTTATCACACCATTGATCTATCAACCTATCAATCATTCAATCAAAACAAACAAGTCCTTAGAACTTCATAATTAGCCTAACACCATAAAACAAGAGCATAAAGACATATCTTCTATAAACAATTACATATATATCCTCTTTGAGTCCAATAAGGCTAGGTCCTAGGATTATAAAGTGGTTCTGATGTGGTTCCCTGTAGATTTTTTTCTTTCCAATATTGCAAATCACGGGGAGCCAACATAGTGGCGACCATACTGGGGAATGCTAAGTAATAAACAACAAAATATAAACTCAAAACTCAGAAAACCTAATTTTAAATTAGATGAATCAAGTGTTAGCCAATAATGGTACCTAGTTTTTGATGTTGGACAACAGCCAATCTCAAAAGAATTAAAATCCTCCACCTGGTGACTCCACTTGTTTTCAGTAGGTCTGCTGACTGCACTAGTTTTCCATAGAATACACTAGGAAAATAATTTTATCATTAAACATCAAAAGAACCCAGTCAAGAATACTTTGTGGATTAAGTATTTCTTTCACATATTGGTTTGTCCTTTAAGACTGCCATAAAATCTCAACCTTTCTGATTTTTGGGTCCATGTTTTGGCTTCTAGAAGAATCTATACCAGATCCCATCCTAACCCAAACCCTCCTGAAATAGTTGAAAATCCTGAAATCATCCTTAGGAAGTCTCGTAGATCTAAAAATCCAACTGTTGGCAGAACAATCCACAAAGCAAGTTCCCTACCTGAAAACCTAAAAGACTTGCAGAACATCCTCTCTGACCCACCCCTAGAACAAAGCTTGTCTAGGACTAGATCTCAGAGTTAGATAACCCCAATAGTTTTAGACCCATCAAACTTACAACAAAACTATGTTGTACTAACCTCATCCCCAACTATTCACCTTCCTCCATTTAACCCTGTACCTCTTGTTAGTCATCCATAATTTTGATTTTATCCAAAGATGACTAAGTTGAAAATCTCAGATTTCTAGAAACAATATTTGCAGAAATACTGTGAGTTCTAGAAATCTCACTACCTTCATCATCCTAAAGTCTATCAGTTCACTAAAATCTTCATATATGCCTTCTAACAAATTAGCCCTGCTATTACAAAGAAGACTGTTTCTAAGCCATTTTCTCCATCATCCCACTTCCAAAATCCCTCTATCTCACACATTATTCACCTATCCTAACCAACTGCAAATTCCTCTGAACAAACCTCCATTTTCCTTTCTCCACCATTTATTTCTTAAGAAGACCTCTTTAAAACACAAAACACCTTTATTTGGTTTAAAAAAACCCTACTTTAGCCTATCAGAACTTCTAAAAAAAACCCCCAAAACCCATTTTTTTTATACCTTATCCCACTCGTTTTATAAAATTAGGCCTTAAACTATTTTTAGGCTTACGCCCCTAGCCCCTTTCCTCACACGACCAAGGGGCATGACCATTCACTTTCCCCAAGCTCCTCTCCTTCTAACCCTTGGTCCCATCCTCTTCCCCATTGGACCTTTCCTCCGCCATTCATCTGAGCCCCCTTCTCCTATAAATTTCTCACACCCTTACCTTCCCTCTGAATCAAATCTCAATGGTTTATCATCTGGATCCCACGACCACCATTGATCCCATAGCTCTAACCCCGTCGATAAAATAGCCTGCTACGCGGCAAGATTGCTGACGCCTGCATCTGTTCCCACCGCCAATCCGACCACACAACTCTTCAACGTTCGTGCTGATTAATAGCCGTTGATCTGGATTTCCCAGATCGGATGTCCTCAAAACCCTCCTCGCACCCGATTTTCCCAAACCCTTCCATCGTGCAACTTCAATGTGAAAAGAGTGGTTTTTGGGTAGACACACGTCACCCTCCAAACCATATCGTGTTCATTTGCGACAATAGCACTTACCACCTACCCCACACATGAATACCACCTTTGGTATTCCCAAAACTGCCTTTCGTTTCCGCGCCATTTTTCTAAAATTCAAGCCTTCTCCTCAGGGTTCTGACCATGGAGTCTCCTCCCGCATGTTCCTTTGCCTCTATATAACTCTTCCACCCTTGTCATGGCCTCTGTTAGCAGTTTAATCCAAAGCACATGGTTTTATAATTATTGTTTTTTTTATTGCAGGTTTGATGGCCACCAACCAATTTGCAGATCCTCCCATAGTCATTGTTAGTGGCAAAGGGCCAAGGATGACGATCCAGAGGCCAAAAAAATGAATAAATGGGAGACTCAGGTTTTTTAATTCAATGATTAAACCATTTCCTCATGATCATTGGTTAAATTAACAAAACCCCCCAGCTTCGAATGAAGACACTTGTGCATTGAAGATCAAAGGAAGAAAAAAAGAGATTAAAGGATTAAATGAAGTTTAAAGGTTAAACACACAGTTAAAAGACAGAAAAAAAAGGTTTAAAGAAAGCCGTAAAGTATTAAAGGCAACATGATGAATTATGAAGGCTAAAAGCAGAATCAGGCCTTAAGCACAATTTAAATAATAAATTCAAAGTAACTTGGGTTAAGAAGGCCTCGAATGAATCAAAGAAGCAGTTATTCACTCAAAATATCTAAAGGCCACTTTTAGCCTACTTTCTACCTATAGAGACAAATTGGCGGTTATTGCATAGATAGAAGATATTTTAAGCTGTCAGGCAGTTATTGTAAAAGATAGAAATAGGCCTCAAAGTCAAAATTTTCACCTATCTTTCCTTAGAAAGTTAAGAAAGAGTTATTAAAACAGAGAAGTAGCTGCACACATGTTCCTACCTTATGCCTTGCATGGTTTTCAAGGTCAGGAATGCATTTACTCTATAATTAATGACACTTTTCTATAGGGTAAAATTCTTGGGTTGTTGGTTCTCAAATATCCCTCTCAGAGCTTTTCGGTGCCCGAGGCAGACAGTAAGATTATCTGTATAGTTCACAAAGAAGATAAATACATGTTCATATCAACTTAAAAAACTTGATGGAATAATATGGAAGATTACCTCTTTAATGATCTTGAAGTCTCTTGGAGAGCGCTAAGCAGTGAAGCAGGGATCCTCCTTCACTAGCTCCAAATCTCAACCCTGTGATTAATCAAAGCACCCGTGTAATCTCTACCAAAACATACATTTCCTATCAATTAAGTTAATATATGATAAACATTTAAACAATCCACATCTAAGCCATTCATCTCATGCTATATAAGTAATTAAAGAACAATAACAATATGAACACATAGAATGGACAAAACAAATACAATTCTATTGATTTATAAAAAGGAGGATTACAACCATCAGTTGTACCAAGCCCTCCTCAGCCTTCCAATCTCTCTATCTCTCAATGTGGTGATGCCTTGATCAACAAGTTCTCAATGAACCTCTTTGATTTTTGACCTTCACACTACAACAATAATGCTCTGCTTCACAAGTATTCAAAACTTTGACAATCCTTCAACCCTTAACCAAGAGCCTTCAGCTCCATTTTATAGGAGATGGAGAGAGAAATCATTGCCTTTCTCCTTCCACCAGTTCTAAATAGAAAAAACCAAGATGTTTCCTCCACTTCCCATGCTTTTGCCTTCGTTGAGAGTTCAGTCTTTTATGGCAAGGCCCAATAAGAGACTAGTGCTTTGCAGTTTCTATTTTGTACTAACTCTCTTATGAGAAAAAACTAGAAATTCAAATCATTCTCCATGGGTTTTTCCTATTTCCAACTCAAAACATGGGTAACGCCGCCCTCTAGTCTAAATAGAGAATTTCCCTAGCCACTAACGCGGCCTCTTCATTGATCAGGTGCGTTATAATGCTCTCTTGTTGTTATAGGGGTGTGTTACCTTGGCAAAAGTAGGTTTAGTTTAGGTCTTTGTATTCCTTCCATATTTGTCTTCTCCTCTGAGCTGATGAGGAGGTTTTTTGACCTGTAACAGATTCCCCCTAGAGTGTGAGGTAAGAGATGAAGATGATGGTCGAAATACTTTATAATGTGTGTAGTAAAGATAAAGAGATTTGAGGACTGAGGAAAACCTGAAACAACAACATATGTCAGAAAATATAGTATCTGTCTTGAGTCGGGCATTCCCATGCTCAGTAGCTAATCAACATGATTTCTCTAGAATAGAGTTATGAAGAATCTAACCACCAATAAGCATAATGTGGAAGTGTCTATCATAACAGGATCAGGCTGAAGAAGATGTCTCCATAAACAATATCACAAATTGGGGAAGGGAACATAGCTTTAATGATGTAACCTTTGCGCCAAGGTCTTGACTGCCACTTCACTTAAACTGCATATTTCTCAACATGTGAATGAAGTATTTTTCGTCGAACATGTGAGAAATCGTCTGATTACTAGTCAATAATGAAAATTGTTAACAGACGCGAAGGTGGCCACCAATAATGATGATGGTCCCTAAGATGCACAGTACAATCTAGCGAGTGTGAATAAAAAGATTTGAAGTCAAATACTCGTAGAATCATTTGATCAGGAGCCAATGATGAAGACTCCTAATCAAACACAACAGTACTTGTGACTGATGTCTGCAAGTATCCGAGTACTGATGGGTTTCTAGATCAACTTCCTAGATAAGATGTTGAAGTCGATAGGAAGAGATATGTTGAAAGGTAGGCATTGAGGCATCCTACATCAGTCAACATGAAACAGAAACCAAATGATTTTTTTTTTTATGAAGATAATGAAGAGAAAATGGGGATAACTGACGACAAATAATTTCTGGCATAATGAGCAGTTTGGTTGATAAAAGGAGCAGTAGATAGCGAGATTTGCTTGAACAATAGAAGGCACTGTAACAAGGTACTAGGCAGCTAAGGCTTAATGAACACCAAAGAGTGTGTTAGGATTTTACTGGTGTAGGAACACTGGGAGATGAAGGCAAATACTCATAAATGGTAGGGTTCGGCTAACTGTGAAAGAGTTTTCTGGGAAGTGCCATGTTCAAGATTTTTGCTACCAAATCAACCTTTCTGAAATGTAACAGAGGTAGTATCCATTTTGTCCAAATTTTTCCTCGTCTGATTAGGTTTAATGAGTCCAGACGAGTAAACTTGGTGAATTTTTCATATTGAGAGAGTATAAAAAATATCGTAAAAGAAAACTCTGTTCCTCGTCTGATTAGGTTTAACGAGTCCAGATGAGTAAAATCAGTGAATTTTTCATATTTAGAGAGTCTGAAAAATGTCGTAAAAGACAACTCTGTTGGGGTACCTCTGTCATGTCTTGATAACCGGGCATGACAAAGAGAGAATAGTAAACCAGAAACAATTCATTTTCTGTGAGTTAGTCCATTGAAGCCAGAAAAGTGATAAATCTATGTTCGATGGACGTCTACCTCAGTACGAGGAGACAAATTAAACTCAGTACTCTTTGTGAAATTTTTAACGAGTCCAACAAAGAAAAACTTGGTGCTCTCTGTGAAATTTTAACGAGTCATGCGGAGAAAACTTGGTCACTTTTTTTGTTTAAAGAGCTTTGAGAAAGAGGAAAAAGAATGGCTCCTTACTCTCTGTCGTGGTAGTTTAACGAGCCCAACAAAGGCAACTTGGGGTTTTTTCAGTTTTATGAGCTAGAAAAAAGTCCCTAAAAATAAAGCTCAGTGCTTCTTCATATCAGTTTTAACGAGCTTCAAGAAGAGAACTCCAAGTTTTTTGGATTAAGGAGCAAGAAAAATACCATCAAAAGAACGCTCGAAATCGACTTTGTATAAGTTTAACAAGTCTGAAGAAGAGAATTCAAGGTTTTCAGTTTAATGAGCAAGAAAAATACTGTAAAAAGAATGCTCGGAAAAAGGGTCAAAACATGGTTATGTCTGGATATAAATCTTGATCAGTCATCAAAACATCAGTAGCTAACCTCAAATAGTTGGGACACATATGTAGCAAGAATTCACGATTTTTTGCAGAATAGCTAAGAGATTCATGCCCCATAAATGGCTATAAGAAGGTCAGAAGACTTTCATTTTCACTGTTTTCAGTGCTGTGAAGGAGCTCTGGGGTAAAAAAGGGTGAAAAATTCAGCTGATGATTGCGGTCAATCCAGGCAACGGTTATTCTTCCCGTGAGATCCAGGTAAGAGTTGGAACCTCCTGCTATCATTTTATTTTGTTTTTGTGAAATTTTGCTGGTTCAAAATGAGAAATTTGGCTGGCCCTAAAAAATATTAGTGGCTAACGTGGGCCAGCAGTGCTGGACCCGCGTTAAGCGCACTTCCCGTGAAGGGAGGATGCGCTAGCACACTCTATTTTTCTCTATAGCCCGCGTTAGGCGCAAAGCATATTTTAATAACTCATTTATAAGTATTTTGAAGTGTTCTAGACAATTTCTAATTAGTTGAAAATGTTGTATTGATAGGTATTTAGCTATTAACCATGAGTATCTAACGAGAGAGAGAACATGAACGAGAAGAAAGAGATATCATTACTAATGCTGAGAGTTTGATGTCTCTTCGTCGATGTGGTTTGCTAAAATATGCACTTTTAGAACTGATGAGGGGTCAAGAGGACCTCTTGAGGTGGTAGATTCAGCAATGGGATGAGCGACACCATGTCTTTTAGATTAGGGGAAATGAGCTCTCAATCGAGAAGGACGATGTGTACTTTTTTAACAGCCTATCATGTCACGGACCGAGGCCCAACTTGATGAGGTCTAGAGCGGATCTGCGCTCCACTACTGATCTCATTCTTCTTCATTGCATATGCAACACAAAGGCTGTGAGCAATTGGGTGCCTATTGCATGGGTGGCTTTGAGACCACTGAGGTCTATATTATGGATGATTGTTCGCTTGGCAGGGGCCAAGAGTTAGCATGTGGCCACCAAGGCCCAGATGCTACTAGCTTTGGATTTTATGTAGCCTCAGGTTTTTGACTGGTGTGATGGAGTTGTCTATCGGGTCCGAGCAGAGCTCACAGCATGCAAGAACTGTACCCAAAAAGAGGTTGGGTATGGCACATTGATTGTTTCTTTCCTACTGGAGCGAGTACCATTGATGAGACCTAGGATCATTACAGCACCATTGGGCCCACGCAGGCCGAGACAGGCTTGATCGGTAGCTTTGATTCCGCGAACTGGAGAGGGTCCAGTCTATCATTTATTCGATGATGGGTTTTTTGATTGGCTGAACTCACAGATCATTATGATTGAGGATTATCCCTATGCAAGGATGAACTTCACCAGAAATCCGGAGTTAGTGTTGCCCCCTGGCACGCAGTGGGGGCTCAATGGTAAGAAATAAATGATCAGTGTACTTTAGGAAGTACTTTGTTTTTTTATTTTGAATGTTTATGCAATTTTTTTGCTTGAATAGGATGAAAATTATGTTTTTACATGAAGCTTGCTTTCTTGACACAGATGTGGCACCTGTCCGCCCAGTTGGGGCCCCTCGTTATGCACAGCGAGGACTGCAGCTACTCGGGGCTGGCGTACCAGCTGAGGATGCAGAAGCCACCGGAGATGATGATACCCATAATTTGCATGAACTCTCCAGAAACTTGGAGGGTTTTAGTATGGGTGTACCACCCCTTCCTATGCGGGAGGTTCCAATTCATCGGCAGTGGCATACCGTAGGTGTACCAGAGAGATGCCTGGTGCCTCTGAGGAGGATAGCCAAGGTAGTTGTATGTTATTTTGAGCATCAAGCCTAGCTGGTGGAGTGGATGTATAAGTATCATAGTGTGGCTTTAGTATAGCCAAATTTTTTGTCAAAACACCCAAGTTTTGGAAGATTTTTTGATGTAACTATTATACTAGACACAACATATATATATATATATATATATATATATATATACATACTTTTTGGTGATTTTGTGTTTTTTAATTTTTTATGTATTTTCTATGGGATAAAAAATATATATAATCATGTGTAAATCTTTTATAACAAATGTGACAAATGCCAATCTAACACATAGTTTGCCAAAGAATTGGCTAATGCATTAAATTCTCTAGGAACGTGCTCAAATGTGATTGTTTGAAATTGATGTTCTAAAATTCACACCCTTAAAAAATAATGTAACAAGACTAGATGACGGACATGGTAATGATTGTTTAACTGCATAATGACGAGTTGGGAATCTAACCTGACCACTAAATTGGAGATGTCACAAGACGCCGCCTTCATGAGGAGTTGGATCACTGATTGGTGGAGCTACCTAGGAAAATTCCCCTAGAACCAAGAAGTTCTGACTGAGGAGTATAGAGAACCCAAGCAACTGAAGCAATGTGTCTAGTGTGACGACTAGCACCATCCACGTATCCGACGTATGATAAGGAGGATGACGGCATCTGTGTGAAAGAAAAATATTGTAGATGAGAAAAACACCTCAAAAACCAAAAAATATCTAGAGACATAAAAAAAATAGGAAAAACTTATATACATAAAATTAAAAAGCATACACCTAGTGCAAAACTAGGCAAAATACTTCTTTAGATAGAGCCTGTTGTGGGGCTCTGCGAGCGGAATTCCATTACAGTCCTGAATTTCATAAGCCCCTTTTGAGAGGAATTTAGTGATTATGTAAGGACCAAGCCATAATGGTTGGAGTGTTCTTGCCCCCAAGAGGTCATGTTTCTGATCATAGAGTAGAACGAGATCACCCTCTTGGAAAGAACGGGGCTTGACAGATTTTTCATATTGAGCTTTGACTCGGCGCTGGTGAGCTTCGAGTGTTAGTGTAGCATCTCGATGAGTTTCATCCAAATGATGGAGAGAGAGCAAGCACTCTTCTGTGGCGGTGGTGTTAGGCAGGAGTTCAACAGCGAGTTTGAGTGATGGAATTTCACACTCAATTAGAAGTACTGCCTCTAGGCCGAATGCAAGTTGAAATGGTGTGAAACCTATGGCATTTTTTACTGATGTTCGGTATGCCCATAACGCAGAATACAACTTCCGATGCCATGTGTTTTTATGGTTTCCGACCAATCTAAAAATCATGGTTTTGAGGACGCCATTTACGGCTTTGACTTGACAATTAGCTTGAGGATAATAAGATGAAGATTGTTCTTGACGAAAACCTAGCATCGTTGTTAATTCGGTCATCATATGGTTCTAAAAGTGGGATCCATGATCTGTGACAATAGATAGGGGTATGTCGAACCAAAAGATTACCTGATTGAACAGGAAGAGAGTGGTGGTTTTGTCATCAACCTTGAATGTGGGAATGGCTTCTGCCCATTTCGTAAAATAGTCGACCACAACCACGGTGTAGTTGTTTCCATTTTATGAAATGGGGTTGCAGGTGTTAGCCAGCTATAAAATTTGTTATACCAAATGCTGGCTAAAACATTTCTGGAGTCTTCAAGGAACAAATTTAATTGCTAAAAGTGTTGGCTCTTGAAGACTCTTGAAGGCCTCATGCCTCTATCCCAATATTCATTGTTGTGCCCATTCTACAATCGAAATTCCCACTGATTCCCAAGAAAGAATACTGCTACAAGCACCATTTTCCTTTTCCCCCTTCTTCCAAAACTAACCTCATCTTTGCCTTTTCTTTTCCCATAAAATCTTTCATTTTCATGTTTTTCCCCTTTTCCCTTCATCAAAACCCCTTTGATAAGGTTTAAATACTCCTTCTTTTCCTTATCGAAACCCTCAAAACCTTTGAAAATCATTGAAACACTATGAAAATCACATTTTTTATATATTATAGACTTAAGCCCCCTTGGGCTAAGTCTTTAACCCTTCCCTTCCATACGTCCTGGTGCTGGAACCAAGCGCTGAGCCATTTGGGCATTTATCTTAATCAAGGGAAAACACAAAACGCAATCCTTTCCCTTCATTAAAAACCTCGATGCCGATTAGCCCTCTGTCCTATCTCCCTCGGTCATATTATCTCCCATGCGCCCAAAGGACCTGTAGACGGGCGCCAAACCATATCGAAAATTAATATTTCACCCCCACACACTAGAAACCTTTGTTTATACAAAAATTGTTGGCTTTTTATTATATCCTATAGTTTCTGCCGGTGCAAAATTATAGTCAATCTCCGCCGTCGATCTGATCTGCAAATCAATGGCGCACAACCTATCGCCTCAATGGTCCCCACCAGCCACTCACTCTTGCAAAACCAGGCAGGATTCATCGCACCACTTTTGAGAGCGGGGCGATTTTTTGTATTTCGTAGCGATTCCATTCATTTCTCGACGCGTGGCCTTGGGCACTGTTCAAAAACCATTGCTCATCACACGTTAAAGTTAGGACATGGACCTGGTGCGATATTGACATCCATTGTATGATCTGGGGCATCGGATAGTGATCGCGCTCTAAAGAAGACCAAAAGATAGTCCAAGGTACGATGCGATATAATAATCATTTATGTCGTCGATTTGATCTACAGATTGACGACCCAAAAATAGTCACCCCGTTCCCCTCGTCCACAACAGAAGTGCTGGTGGTCCTAGCGACACATCAGTGTCCACGCGGCATGTTTTAATTGGGGCGGGTATTCAATGTTTTACTCACATAGTCAGCAAATATGAACCTGGGGGATTTTATTCACCTTGGTTTTATTGAAAGGTTTGAAGTCCGGGGCATATTTATAAGGTTGTTGGCAAGCAATCTCCACTGTTGGTCGCGTGGACCGATCTCATTCGACGGCCCACGTTTCTCCTGAACCTCGAACATAATTTTTTACCATTTTTCTCCAAAGCAAAGGCTTTAAACCTTTGTATCCATTTTTTATTATTTTTTTCCAAATAATATGACCCCTTTACGTATCAATTCACCTCTATTTTTGATCGTCGATCTCTGCGCAATCGACGGTTCCGATTCAAAATCCTCTTTCGCTCTCCTCTGACCTCCTCTAATAAATCTTGACCATTGAATGATGCCATCCAATGGCCACACTCTCTCCATGTGCCTTCTGAAGTAGTTAACCTATACATGCAGGATTTTCTAATCTTTTTTGTATTTTTCAGGGTTCAAATGATTTTTCGCTATGTCTAAAGAAAATTCAGAGGTAGAGGGTGACCATCCTCCTGCCTTCGATTCATCAAAGAAAATCATTCGTAGGGTTTAAAATTCACGTTTCATCAGTGTTTCATGAGGCATTGATGCCATATCACCCCTACACAGTCCTGTACACCAGCAAAACACAATCAATCAAGCACAATCAGAGAGTATCAATGTAGAAGACAAAATATACCAGAACAGAAGATGGAAAACAGATCGGTGGGGATTACATCTAAGATGGTTTATCAAAAGCCTAATCCCTGATTAAGGCTCTGTTACAGGTCAAAATACCTCCTCATCAACTCAGAGGGGAAGACAAATATGGAAGAAGTACAAAGACCTGAATTAAACCTATTTCTGCCAGGCTAATGCCTATAGAGAACAGAACAAGAGCGTTATAATGCAGGCAATCAGTGCATTGGCCACGTTAGTGGCTAGGGCAACGCTCTGTTTACACTGGAGGGAAGCGTTACCCATGTTTTAATTTTGAATTGGGAAAAGAGCGTGGAGAATGATTTGAATCTCCGACTTTCCCTCACAAAGGAGTCAGTTCATAAAGGAAACTGCAGAAGCACCAATTCATTATTGGTCATTGCCATAGAAGACTAAACTCCAAAGGAGGAAAAATCATAGAGATCAAAGGAACATCTAAGTTTTTTCCATTCCAAACTAGTGGAAAGAGAAGGGCAACAATGGCCTTCTCCCTCTCCTATAAGAAGGAGCTGAAGGCTCTTAATTGAAGGTCGAAGGATTGCTCAAGGTTCTTGTATACTTGTGGAATAGAGAATAGTGTTACATTGTGAAGGCCAAGAGTCAAAGAGGTTCCTAGAGAACTTGTTGACTTGGACTTCTTCACTTGAGAGATAAGAGAGATTGGGAGATTGAGGAGGGCTTGGTACAACCGACGGTTGTAATCCTCCTTCTTTCAAAATCAATAGAACTGTGTTCGTTTTGTCCATTCAATGCTTAATATTGTCATTGTTGTTTGAACATTTACATAGCATGATATGAATGGCTCAGATGTGTATAATTTAGAAGTTCATTATATATTGACTTGATTGATAGGATATATGTTATGCTAGAAATTACACGGGTGCTTTGACTGATTACAGGTCTAAGATTTGGAGCTGGTGAAGAAGGACTCTTGTTTCGCTGCCTAGCGCTCTCCAAGGGACTCCAAGATTGTCAAAGAGGTAATTCTCTATCGCATTCCATCAAGTTATTTTAAGTTAATATGAACATGCTCATGCCATCTTTGTGAACAGCATAGCTAATCTTACTGTCTGCCTCGGGCACCGGAAAGCCCTGAGAGGGATATTCGAAAACCAACAACCCAAGCAGTTTACCCTATAGCAGAATTGGCGACTCCACTGGGGACTTTCCCCATAGTTTCCGGACTATTTCTTCCTTCCTTTCTTCTCTCCTCTGTTCACAGATCCTTTCGACCATTTTTTGATGCCCAGTAGACATACCAAATGCTCGCAGAGTTCAATCCTGTTCCTGTTTTGCCAATTGAAGAGTTTTTCCCTGGTTAACGCGACCTTTGCAGGTTATCTAGTGTGTTATAACGCGGTCTATGCTTAAATACAGTGCGTTATAACACTGTATTTTCTCACAAACAGAGCATTACCCAGCCAAAAACCTTGCTATTCACTGTTGTGACTGTGTTTTAGCTGTAGAGTTTTTTGGCCATCAGTACCTTTCACTGACTGAATCCCTACGCTTGTCTGCTAAGATGGCATTTTGATTTGTTTCTCTTGTTTAGTTAGTGTTCAAAGCATTTACTTTTTAAGAGAATTTTTTTTTTATTATTTTTATGCATCTAGCTGAGTTTATTCTGAAAGTTTTAGTTCATAGACTGTTGAAAGAGGTAGATAGAAGTCTGAATCTTTAAAAGTTGAGTTGTGTTATTTACATGTTGGTGCATGGATGATTGAAAAAGAAACCTCTCCCTGTAGAAACACTCTTCATTGAATTTAATATTTAGAGCATGTTTTGCATGGATTCTTGAGTCAGAGTCTCACTATACTTCATACGTCCACTCCCCCTCCGCAAGACTAATAATAAAGTACACTAAAAATAAAGCGATAATAAAATCAATCTAATTACTCTTTTTTGAGGTCACACAAACAGTAGTTCAGGCTAGGATCTTGGGTTAGGAAAGTCAGAAAACTACCCAAGATCTCAAAACTTGAAAACTAGAGTCATTAACGAGTGAAATCCTACTGCACGCATATTATCGGGACTGTTCCTTTACCGGAGCTCAGTGTGAGACAACACTTGGGTGCACTAGAAGGTAGCCCGCCTTCGACTGCATCCTGTGGGTGTGTTATATATTGGGGTTCCCTTCGGGGATGTCGAAACTAGATCGGGGATCTAGGTATTATGCCCATATAGCACACTGTCCTTGACCGTGGACCCCCCTGATGATTTCTGTGATTTGAGGTATCCTTAGTGGCCATATTTTTAGGGACTTACATAAGGTGACTGGGACGGGTTGTCCTGGTACCTGAAACAGATGGACCCACTCTGTCTTCGGTCTTTAGGAGGGTACTCATCTTCACGAGAGTGCTTACACCTATCGTCTGAGGTTCGAGCGAAGCTCTAGAGTGACTGTAACTGTACTTTTGACCAACCCTCTCTGTATACTATTGTGATACTGGATTTCATCACCAGTGAATGGTAGTACTCAGACAGGGCACCCTATTCTGGCTGCTTGCTGATTGATTTTAGAGAGTCCTTTTTCTTTTTTTTAGGTGTGTGGTTACTGTCATTTGAGACCTTATAATACATCACAATTTAATAAAAAAATTTAAAATTAAACCGGTCACCGTGGCATCCCCTGACCCACGCCGTCTGTCTCGACGACAGCAAGGTCTACCTCCTCTCACTCTTGAGGAAGAACTGAACCTTGGTGAACCCGGGCCTTCTACGAAAGAGCAGTCTCCTCTGACTAATCTTGATTATCACATAGACCCTTATCAGCCAAAATTTTCGGAGGGCCCTTTCACTGAAGGGGCTGTACCTAATTACAATCCTCCACTCACTAATTCATTAGGGCCTGTGATAGTCTAGATTCCACCATGCTGAGATATGTCTGCGGCCTCACCAACATTTATTTCACCACCGGCATCTGCAGGGTCGATGCCAATGGCAACCATCCCTGGTTTTCCACCATCCTCCCCGCTGGTGGTCAGTTCTATGCCATTACTGGGTAACCCCAGTAGTCAACATATACCTACCCCCAACCCTATGGTCAACACAACTATCAGTAGTTTACCGAACCCTTCGGCATCTACTCCTACCGTGACCACGTTGGGACCCACGGTAGCTCCTTCCGTGAGCATGACTACTTCGGTGCCCTTTAACAACCCTTTCGGTTGGAACCCTCTGTTGAGTTCAAACCCCCTAGCCACTATAACAGGGGGCAGTGTTATCAGCACGCAGGTAGCAGGGAACATATCACTTCCCTTGCAATCCTCAGGACAAATGGGACAACCCATTGTAAATACTATCCCCTTAAGTGGTTCAAACATAGGTGTAGGATCTATACCGTTGCCAAATTATGCAAGTACTAGTATGCCTCCGGGAAACTCTATTGCATCCATTTGGACTAACCAACCCCAACCTCCACCTGGAATGGGAGGGCACTTTTATACTGGGGGCAACCAACTGCTTGCCCCGCAATACACTATGCCCTATGGACAGCAACCGTATGTTCCTACTCCTCCACCTATGGGAGGTTTTTATCAAAGTCCCACTTACCCCCCTGGTAACACGTTGATGGGGGGACCCTATGGTCTAAGTAGTCAGCCCATACTTCCTTGGTTAGATTCGGGGGAAAATCCACAATTGCCATTCTTGGCAGCTTTGGACATACCCGATATCCATAAACTGATGAACGACCCCAGTAACCACAACCCGCTTTGGCCTCTAGTTCTGCATAAGATTCCTTCCGACATCCCGAAGATCAATGGAAAACATGGGGATGACCCGGCCGCACACATCACTACCTTTCATTTATGGTCCATATCCAATTCCATGGTAGATGATAGTGTCCGGCTTCGACTGTTTCCTTGCACCCTTACAGGCAATGCCGCCAAGTGGTACATTGAATTGCCATGCGCCGCCATCAATACGTTTGGCGCTTTAGCGACGGAGTTCTTAAAGTCTAACTTCCAGCTACCAATTAGAGTGGATACCAGAATAGAATTGTTAACCTCGCTGCATCAAGAAACCGCCACCCACATCTTCGATCATATTCATGAATGGAGACGTAGGAGGAGGCTCGTCAAAGCGCCAATACCGGACCATCTCTTGGAAAATTGGTTTTGCAAGTCTCTTTTACCTCAAATCTCTAAATACATTGGCCTTTCTGGTGAAGTGACAGAAGATCAATGTATTTGTCGTGCCCAACACCTGGATTTAATCTATTCACAATCTGGCACGCTTTACGATCTTCTCCCCCATGCCCTTGG
Organism: Pinus albicaulis; assembly: GCA_034641835.2. Taxonomy (NCBI): domain Eukaryota; kingdom Viridiplantae; phylum Streptophyta; class Pinopsida; order Pinales; family Pinaceae; genus Pinus; species Pinus albicaulis. The sequence continues at coordinate 1,307,376,412 of CM076572.1, forward strand.
TAACCCAAATCCTCCGGCTACTTAGAAAACCGGAGCTCATGCCGACGATCTCGTTGGCGTGATCTCTAGTGTAGCCACCAAACAGTCTCGGGGGCAAACCTCCCAGCCATCCTTGGCTACCACCGCCCCCCACCAAATGACTCCTCTTCCTCCCGCTGAGGTAAATTCGGTGCAAACCTCACAAAAAACTAGCGGGAAAAATAAGAAGAACAAGAAAAAGACGTCTTCTTCGGAAGAGCAGTCGATAATCAGAATAACCCTAATCAGAAAAATGTTGCCAGAAATGACAAAGGGAAGGATAAACCCATGAAATTTCCTTGCAAGATCTGTGTGGAGGACCACTTGACCTACAAATTTCCTCGGCTGCAGGAATGCACCGATTTTATTGCAAACAAAGATTCTAGATGAACACCTGCCATTCTTCATAATCCTTTCCCTAATCAACAGCAGCAACATCAACACATGGTTGACAATCCGCCACAACCCCATCAATAGGGCAATGGCAGTTCGTATCCTTTCAGCGAAGGACCATCTGCCATTTATGGCATTGAGAGTGTTGACCTTTAAACTTGAGCTAAGCTTTATGGAAATCCTACCTTTGAGGCTCAAGAACCTAGTACTAGTTAGAACCCACCGCCGCCAAATGGTTTGCATATCGAACGGCCTAATGCTGACCACGTAATTCATCCCCCCAAAGGGACACTTCGATGCACGACTCATAACACCTCTGCACGTGTAGCCCAAAAATACAATATTGTAGAAGATTTGGCACAGGCACCGTCAGCCATGTCTTCTCTCGAAGCTTTACAAACCTGTCCAGCACAAAGGAAAGCCTTGCTTTCGCCCATTGGTGGAATAGACCCCCAGGATTCTATGCTAGCCATCTTTGATATGGAAAAGGCTAAACCTCACCTCTCACACCAACTTGCATTCCAGGTGCAAGTGGTGTCGAAAGGGAGGCCAATCCATCGCACTGTCATAGACGAAGGTGCTTCAACCTGCGTTATGTCACAAGCTTGCTGGCTCAATTTAGGTTCTCCTACTCTAACCCCGCCATCGAATTCCCTCAAAGCTTTCGATGGCCACACTTTCCTCCCAAAATGATACCTTGCTAGCTTTCCCGTCACTCTGGGTGGGAAAACGGTAAACGTGGATGTTGAAGTCGTTGAGCACCATCTCGACTATAATCTATTGCTTGGTCACAGTTGGTCTTATGCTATGGTCGCCATCGTGTCTTCGGTCTTCCGACTCATCCTATTTCCATTGGATGGGAAAATAGTCACGGTCGATCATCTATCCTTCTGCACCCCTGATTATGCCACTTTACCAAGTAGCACTGTACCCCTAATAGGAGGTGTCCCTGACTCTTACGTCAGTATCGGTACCGGTCTTCTGAAGGCATCTTCCCTACTGGGCTATTTTCCTCTACCGCCACCGCAGATCCCAAACACGGTTGCAATGATATCCACCTTTTCGGATGGCTTTATCGACCCATGGATCATCCCGGCACCTTTAGAAATCTATTCCTATGGGGATCAGATGCCGCTTTCACCGGCCGAGTTGGCTTATCAAGCCATCCAAATAGCATCTGAACCCTCAACTAATATGGTTTCGACTGCAGGTACAAACCTCCCTCCCATCACTGTTCTCTCTAAGGATCTCCTCAATGAAATCTGGCCTACAGACGAAGCTATTCGAGAGATCATGTCATTAGAAGAACGACCTTGGGGAGAGTTTCACCATCGCGCTTTGATGATTGACTCGGACACGATGAAAACTGAAATCCCGTCTTTTGACCAACCTGATATAGTTCCCTCCTCTTATACGACTCTTCACACTATCGATTCAGAGGGGAACATGGGTAATCTCTCCAAGACACTGCTCATTGATATCTCGGTCAAATCGGGTATCGTGGAAAACATTCAGATTGGAACCGACTACAATCCCAAGGAAATTGCGTGCTTCACATCCCTTTTCAAGGAATTCCGTGATGTGTTTGCTTGGTCTTATGACGAAATTCTCGACATAGATCCTTCTATTGACGAGAAAGAGATCAAGAAATTTCAAGCATTCTTTTTATGGTATTTTTCTTGCTCGTTAATCTGAAAAACCTCGAGTATTCTTCTTTGGGCTCGTTAAAATTACAAGAAGAAGCACCGAGCATTATTTTTACGATATTTTTCTTGCTCGTTAATCCGAAAAACCTCGAGTTCCCTTCTTTGGACTCGTTAAACTTACACGAAGTTGGTATCGAGCGTTCTTTTTGTATGGTCTTTTCTTTCTTGTTAATCCGAAAAACCTAGAGTTCCCTTCTCCAGACTCGATAAATCTATGGAGAAGCACTGAGCTTTCTTTTTTAAGGAATCTTTTTCTCGCTCATAAAACTGAAAAAAATCTCGAGTCACCTTTGTCATACTCGTTAAAACTAATTCGACAAAGAACAAAGAGCCATTCTTTCCCTCTTTTTCAAAGCTCTTTAAACAGAAAAAGTGACCGAGTTTTCTCCACGTGACTCGTTAAAATTTCATGGAGGATACCGAGTTTTTCTTTGTTGGACTCATTAAAATTTCACAAAGAGTATTGAGTTTAGTTCGTCTCCTCGTACTCATAACAAAATGAGGTAGGCATCCATCGAACATAGATTTCTCACTTTTCCGGATTCAATGGACTAACTTATGGAAAATGAATTGTTTCGGGCTCACTATTACCCCTTTGCCGTGCCCGGTTATCAAGACATGACAAAGGTACCCCAATGGAGTCATCTTTTACGATATTTTTCAGACTCTCTAAACATGAAAAATTCAGTGAGTTTTCTCATCTGGACTCGTTAAAATTAATTAGATGCGGATGGAGTCGTCTTTTATGACATTTTTCAGACTCTTTAAACATGAAAAATTCACCGAGTTTTCTCATCTGGACTCGTTAAACTTAATCAGATGCGGACAAAGTTGTCTTTCCTGACATTTTTCAGACTCTTTAAAAATGAAAAATTCACCGAGTTTGCTCATCTGGACTCGTTAAACCTAATCAGATGGGACACAGAGTTGTCTTTCCTGACATTTTTCAGACTCTTTAAAACATGAAAAATTCACCGAGTTTACTCGTCTGGAGTCGTTAAACTTAATCAGACAGGGAAAAATTTGGACAAAACGGATACTACCTCTATTACATTTCAAAAAAGGTCGATTTGGCAACAAAATTCCTGAACATGGCACTTCCTAGAAAATTCTTTCGCAGCCAGCAAAACCCTACCATCTATGAGTATTAGTCTTCATTTCCTAGTGTCCTTGCACCGGTAAAATTATAACACACTCTTTGGTGTTCATTAAGCCTCAGCTGCCTAGTACCCTGCTAGAGTGCCTTCTATTGTTCAAGCAAATCTCGTTATCTACTGCTCTTGTTATCAACTAAACCGCTCATTATGCCAAAAATCATTTGTCATTTGACATCCCCATTTACTCTTCATTGTCTCAAATCATAAACGAAATCAGTTGGTCTCCATTTCGTGTTGACTGATGTAGGACGCCTCAGTGCCTACCTTTCAACAAATCACTTCCTATCGACTTCAACACCTTATCTAGGAAGTTGATCCAGAAACACATCAGTACCCGGATACTTGCAGACATAAATGGCAGGTAGTCTTGTGTTTGATCAGGGGTCTTCATCATTGGCTCCTGGTCGAATGATTCTACGAGTGTTCGACTTCAACTCCTTTTATTCACACTCGCTAGATTGTACTGGGCATCTTAGGAACCATCATCATTATCGGTGGCCACCTTCGCGTTTGTTGACAGTTTTCATTATTGACTGGTAATCAGATGATTTCTCACATGTTCGACGACAACTCCTTCATTCACATGTTGAGAAATATGCAGTTTAAGTGAATCGGCGGTCAAGACCTTGGGGCAAAGGCTACATCATTAAAGTTGTGTTTCCTTCCCCAAGCTGCGATATTGTTTATGGAGACAGCTTCTTCAGCCTGATCCTATTATGACAGACACTTCCACATTGTGCCTATTGGTGGACAGATTCTTCATATCTCTATTCTAGAGAAATCATGTTGTTTAAGCTACTGAGCATGGGAAATGCCCGACTCAAGGCAAATACTATATTTTCTGACATATGTTGTTGTTTCAGGTTTTCCTTAGTCTTTCAATCTCTCTATCTCTACAAGTTATAAAGTATTTCGGCCATCGTCTTCGTCTCTGACCTCACTTTAGGGGGCATCTGTTACAGGTCAAAATACCTCCTCATCAACTCAGAGGGGAAGACAAATATGGAAGAAGTACAAAGACCTGAATTAAACCTATTTCTGCCAGGGTAACGCCTATATAGAACAGAACAAGAGCGTTATAATGCAAGAAATCAGTGCATTGGCCGCGTTAGTGGCTAGGGCAACGCTCTGTTTACACTGGAGGGAAGCGTTCCCCGTGTTTTAAGTTTAAATTGGGAAAAGAGCACGGAGAATGATTTGAATCTCCGACTTTCCCTCACAAAGGAGTCAGTTCACAAAGGAAACTGCAGAAGCACCAGTTCATTATTGGTCATTGCCATAGAAGACTGGACTCCAAAGGAGGCAAAAGCATAGAGATCAAAGAAACATATAAGTTTTTTCCATTCCAAACTAGTGGAAAGAGAAGGGAAACAATGGCCTTCTCCCTCTCCTATAAGAAGGAGCTGAAGGCTCTTAATTGAAGGTCGAAGGATTGCTCAAGGTTCTTGTATACTTGTGGAATAGAGAATAGTGTTACATTGTGAAGGCCAAGAGTCAAAGAGGTTCCTAGAGAGCTTGTTGACTTGGACTTCTTCACTTGAGAGATAAGAGAGATTGGGAGAATGAGGAGGGCTTGGTACAACCGACGGTTGTAATCCTCCTTCTTTCAAAATCAATAGAACTGTGTTCGTTTTTTCCATTCAATGCTTAATATTGTCATTATTTTTTGAACATTTACATAGTATGATATGAATGGCTCAGATGTGTACAATCTATATGTTTATTGTGTATTGATTTAATTGATAGGATACATGTTATGTTAGAAATTACGTGGGTGCTTTGACTGATTGCAGGACTAATATTTGGAGCCGGTGAAGAAGGACTCTTGCTTCGCTGCGCAGCGCTCTCTAAGGGATTCCAAGACTGTCAAAGAGGTAATTCTCTATTGTATTCCTTCAAGTTATTTCAAGTTGATATGAACATGCTCATGCCATCTTTGTGAATGGCATAGCTAATCTTAATGTCTGCCTCAGGCACCAGAAAACCATGAGAGGGATATTCGAAAGCCAACAACCCAAGCAGTTTACCCTATAGCAGGCTCAGTTAAAGGGGAAAATTGTAGAGGTTCATCAGACGGAAATCCTCCACCGCCACAACTGAGGAAAATTAATTCCTCCCAGCTACCACAATGCCACTTGTGCCTCAAAGTATTCGAACAAGAGGTCGAAGTTATTGATCAAGACCAAATATCGGCCTCACAACACATCCAGAGGATAAATTCTGCAAACGAACTTAATGACAAAATATCAGTAGAGCAACTTTGACATCACACAGAGCCTCAAAGGTCAAAAGGAGCTCCCACCAAGCTTAAATATTTATGTAAATGATGTAATATAGAGGACACCTATGTAAGTTTCTTTATTGAGCCCCCAAAGGCCAAAGGAATCATTAAGTCTGTATTAACTGTAATTGGAGATCTTTTATCAGATCTCACGTCTTCATTCTTCTATAAATACTACCGCAAAAGATGAGAGAGGGGTTGGTTGATTAGGTTGCTAAAAATTGTAATGTAATTGAGCTGGAAATTTCTGATTGTAAATAGTATTCACTGGCTCTTGGAGCTCTACTTGTGATAGATAAGTTAGGCTGAGATGAGCAGATGATTGCTAAACTAAAGCATTGGACTTAAAGCTGTAACTAGTTTGGAGCATCAATACAAGTTGATTTATGGGATCCTGGTCTATGTTGATGGTGATGTTTTTCTCATTGTAACTTGTTATTTTGTTTATGTTTTCACAGTGTTCAATTTCTACCATAAAGAACAACATGCATAGAGTTAGGACCTACTGTATATCATTACCCTTCTCTGACTAAAAATATTTATCTGAATGTTTTCTTCAAATCTGTGTTATTTAGGAATGATTCAATTCAGTTTAAGCATAGGAATGTTGGCCTTCCCTCATCTTATTTTCTTAGCTGAATGTTGTTCTTGGATGTTATTTTCAGTATATGGTAAGTAATGATGAACTAAGGAAGATATGGTGTGCCCTGATCCTAGTTTTATCTCCAAAGACTATCTGAAAGTTTCCCTTGGAATGTGTCAAAAGCTGGCTAGTTTCAAAGTACTTAATAGATCTTAGGCTATTCTGTGTTATCTTTGTGTTGTCTTGAAAGTTACCAAGTAAAGCAGAGCTAGGAGAGGATTTGTGATGAGCCCGGCCCGCTAGTTTCTACTCCAACAGTTGCCTTCAAGTTTCCCTTTGTTTTAAAATCTTTTCTATTGAAAGCATATCAAAGGCTAGCTAGTTTAGAAGTACTTACCAGATCCTGGATTTCTTTTTTGTCTTTCTTAAGTGTTTGTCAAAGGCTGGCTAGTTTAAAAGTACTTACCAGATCCTAGGCTGCTCTTTGTTCTTCATCTGTTTAATTCCCCTTCTTTTGTCTCATTCCATTCCATAAATCAAACTTTAAAGAGATCCTTAGACATAGATGATTTGCCCCATGGACCACTCTTGCCTCTTGTTTTTCCAATTAAACCCTATTATGACTCCATAGCCTAATGGAATGAAACTTGCAGTTATCTACCTTCCTGGCCAAAGCTTGTTCTACTTTCTTGCAACTTCACACCTTTGAAACTCTTTGCATTTAGAACTTTCCACCTCAAATAGTAATCATTCTTAACCATCCAAAAAGCAAACAAAACCCTTGGCCTTCATAACTAGCCTAATATCATTACCCAAAACTCCAAAGACAAATCCATCTTTGCACTTATTGGAGAGATCCCTCTCCGGATTCAGGAGGGCTAGATCTTAGGATCCCAAAGTGGTTGAAATGATGTTTCTCCCTGCGACCGGACTTTTCCAATTTTGCTGATTACAGGGAGCCAACATTTCTGGCGACTCCACTGGGGATCGAGTGTTTTTGAGCTATATACCTTTAAAGACCTCAGAAAACCCTTGATTCAAGAAAATTGTGCAGTGAGTAAAAAGCAGCCTTTTCAAGCACTACCAAGAAATGGCAATCATGGTGAAACTTGTTTGAATCAGTGACAAACTAGGAAAACCCTAGGATTCTCATAAGGCTTTATCTAACCTTGAAAAATCAGCTAGCTTTACCATAAGAATATACTGTCTTTGTCTCATAACCATAGCTAAGTTTTGAAACAGATTTAGCACATTATTAGAAACCACACAACTGAAAAATAACTCAGAAAACACCAAAAATATTTCAGATCGGTATTTAATAAACATGGTAGTGGACCATAAAAACTTTTACCTCCCGAAGAGCTAAAAACTTCCACTTGGAGACTCCACAATCCTTAATATACCTTAAGACTCCACTGGGAAGAACCCTTATTATTGTAATATCATAAAAACTCAGTTAGAGGAATGTAGGATCAAAATTTGTGTAAACAAATTAGTTGACCATTTAAAGACTATCATACCTGGTTGAACTTTTCTTGTTTATTTGGGTCTGAAAAACACAACATAGTGGCTCCTAGAAAGATTCATACTAGAGCCTATCCTGACCCTGATCTACCTGAGATAGTTGATAACCCAAAAAGTATCCTTAGGAAGTCTCCTAGGATTAAATCATCAACTGTTTTCATATCACTCTTGAGAGCTAAGTCAGTTCCTGAAAACCTTTCAGCTCTACAACAATCACAAGTTGACTTAGTAAATCCCTTTAGAACTAGGTCTCTTGATGATTTAGATCAGTTAGATTCTGAGTATTCACTTTCATCTCCTGAAATAAGTGAGCATATTGGTAACAAAGAAACAAAACCTCCTGATTACATTTCCTTCACAACCTAGGTGTCTCTCATCCAAGATCACCTCAACAATCTATTCCTGGTCCATCCACTTCTGCTCACCCTACATTCACTGCTCAAACCACTCCACTTCAGCCCACATTCCCTCTTGTTAATCCACCCCCACCACATATCATGGCAACATGGTATGCTCCCTTAGTCCTTCCTGTACCCTTAGTCATTCTACCACAGGACTATCAGTCCAAAATTCCATTATACAATGCTAGTAATGCTACTACTGCATCACAACATGTGGATAAGATGAGTGATTACTTCGACAAAAATGAAATTGATGATGATTTTTTCAAACTTAGACTATTTGCTCAGAGTCTAGAGGGATAAGTAAGAAAGTGGTTTAAAGGCTTAACCCCCCATAGTATCAATGATCTCTAAGCCTTCCATCAAACTTTCTTAAACAAATGGGAAGTAAAGAAGAATCATCTCCAAGTCCTTGCTAATTACAATAACCTCCATAGAAACACCAGAGAAAGTGTACAAGCTTATTGTACTGGATTTAACAGTGTATATAGTGCGCTTTCCCCAGATGTAAAACCTCCACAAGGCTCAGCTTTAAACAAGTTTCCTGAAGGGTTTGACCCTGAGATGGCCTATCAGCTGAGAGAAAGAGATCCTGCAACTCTCAAAGAGATGCAAAAAGGTGCTCTTTCTGTGGAAGTCAATTTTATGGAGAAGAGAGCAAGAATGAAAAATGAAAAGAGAGTATATTTTAGAGAGGAATCCATACCTTCTACTTCCAATTCAAAGATGGAAAGAATGATGGAAGAAATGATGAAAAAGATGAGCATAATTAAGAGAGCACAAGCCAGCCAAAACCAAACTACTCCTCAAAACAGAAACCAGAACCAGAATCAGAATTTTAGAAGGAACCAACCTCCAAAAAGACCTAGGGAAGATGATCAACAGATCACTCCTCCCTTTCATCAAAACTATGTAAGTGAGGTTGAGGAAACAGATGAGATAACAGAGGAAGATGATATCAACATGTTAGGGGTAGATGATGACGACTTTGAAGTCCATTATAATAGAAAACAAGGTCTATATACACCTTATGATGGCAAAAGAGATGATGATGAAAGTTATTATCAAGACATGGAAAATTTCATCATAGAGTCTCAAAAAGAATATAACCTTAGAAGCAAAACCAGTCAGAAAATTCCCAACAACAAAACCTCTGACAAATCTTCACAAAACAACACTACAACCAAGCCTAAGGTTTTGAAACAAAAGGATAAAAAAATGACTATAAATTCTGATAAAGGTAAAGAGGAAGGCACTCAAAACAATGACAAACAAAGTGCAGACATTAGTAGTACTAACATCTCAGCTAGTACTCCTATTAAAACCATTTTTTCAAATGTAAATGAAATAAATCAGCAAGTTGATATTGCTGATAGAGTGACAACTAATAAGGCTGAAATAAGTTCTTCAAATAACCAAATTCCTTTCAGCCTAGAGCAGGAAATTTCAAAGATTAAAATTTTTGTTCCCCTCACTGAGTTAGCTGCCCATCATGTATATAGGACCCAAATTTTGAAGGCTTTTAACATTGAATAGAATGAGGACACATTCAATCTTAACGATGACCAACCAGAGCTGATTTTTGGTCCTAAGATTGAAGGTAGATATCAAGAGGGACTTGTTCCTCCCTTTTATGTAAGTTTAAATGTTCATGAAAAGATCTTGCACAACGTTATGCATGACTCAAGAGCTTCTCACAATTTAATGCCAAAAGCTGTAATGGAGAGCCTGGGTCTAGAAATCACCAGACCTTATAAAGACCTTCACTCCTTTGACTCCAGCAGAGTGAAATGTTTAGGATTAATCAAAGACGTCTGCGTTAACTTAGCCCAAATTCTAGCCAAATGTTTAGTCATGGATATCATTGTGGCTGATGTGCCCCCAAAGTATGGAATGCTATTATCAAGATCTTGGGGGGATAAATTACAAGGGACTATGCAAATGGACATGACCTATGCGACTATCCCTGTTTTCAATTAGAATATAAAACTTTATAGGGAGTCCCATATGAAATACACAGTTACAAGTCAAGACCGACCACAAAACTCTCCTTTGTATTCTGTAAATATAGGCCTTGATTCTTTTATTATGTTTAATGATGAAACACTTAGTGAACAAGTCACTTTAACTGGATTACTGGCCGATAGGGAGGAAGATGAACACAATGCAGAAGTGTCAAAGCAGTTTGCTGCATTTGAAAATGTTAGCAAAACAAACAAAGGTCTTGAGCTGCAAGTCATAAGTCCATTGCTCTTAAGCCTTAAAAATAAAGAGAACAACCTTCAACATGGTGAAAAACCTAAGGAGTTGAAACAAATCCAACTAAGCGCTGATATTCAACAACAATCAGAAAGCATGATAGTTGAAGAGGACACTAACCAAGATGAAACCGAAAATAGTCCTCTACGGAGTATGTATTTTGAAGGGTCATGCACTAGAACCAACACTGGTGCAGGTGTCTGGATTTTCAACGCTGAAAACAACCACACAGAAAGAATTTCCTGCAAATTAAAATTTTAGTGTTCCAATAACATAGAAGAATATGAATCCCTTCTCTTAGGCTTACATCTATTGAAAAAGTTAGGAGCCACAAGAATCAATGTGTATGGGGATTTAGAGTTAGTCATTAGGCAATTCAATGGGGAGTATAATGAAAATCATCCCAGACTTAGAGCCTACCGAAACGATGTCATGGACCTTTTGAAAACATTCGAGGAGTCCAAAATGTTTTTTGTCCCAAGAAAAAGAAATATTGCTGCCCACAATTTAGCCTTTGTAGCTACAACATGCTTGACGCCATATGAAACCAAAGACTGCACAACTTGAATAAAATTTAGACCAGTCGTGCCTGATAATAAAAGGTACTGGCAAGTTTTTGACGAAGACAAACAAATAGAAGACTTCATGCAATTCAGAAATGAATTCGAACCACACAGTTTGGAATCGGATTATGATACAGACTGCAGTGAAGAAAATTTTCTTAGGGAAGAAGAACCGTCTCTTGAACTTGCCAATATCAATCTACTATCTAGCAAACTCAACAACAAAACAAAATTAAATGCAGGGTTAGAAACAGAGGAGTTAGAAACTCTACACTCTAAAGATCAAAGTTTGCCAGGCAGTCTAACACCTTTAGAAGAGTTGTTTGATTTAAACGATGTGGCCAAGGAGCCAAAACTGGAACCTGTAGAGACTGAAGTGGAAGAGTGCAATATAGGCAGCGAACTTAAAAAAAAAATGATCAAACTGTCTAAAACTTTACTAGCTCATATTAAACTCAAATACATAGAGCTGTTTAAATAATTTTTTGATGTTTTTGCATGGAGTTACAAAGATCTTAAATCCTATGACACTGAAATAATATAGCACAAAATTCACCGCAAAGAAAACCAAAAACCATTAAAACAGAAACTGCGCAGAATAAACCCTGTTCAGTTGCCTTTGGTTCCGAGGGAGATCATGAAAATGTATGATGCTAGTATTATTGTCCCTATTATATATTCTGAGTGGGTATCTAATTTTGTGTCAGTTAGGAAGAAAACTGGAGAGATCAGGCTTTGTATAGACTTTAGAGACTTAAACAAATCTTCATTAAAAGAAAACTACCCTTTACCAAAGATGGATCATATTTTAGAAAGGGTGGTAGGGTCTAGAAGAATTTCCTTCCTGGATGGCTACTCAGGGTACAATCATATCTTAGTTCACCTTGCTGATCAATTAAAGACAACTTTTACTACACCATGGGGCACTTTCATGTATGTGAAAATGCCTTTTGGTCTAATGAATGTTGGATCAACTTTTTAGAGAGCCATGGACATAGCATTCTCGGAGGAACTGGGCTTCTTCATCATTATATACCTTGATGATGTCACTGTGTTTTCAAAAACAGATGAAGAGAACTTAGCACACTTAAGAAAGGTTTTCGAGAAATGCAGAAAGTTTGGAATATCCTTAAACCCTAAGAAGACACTATTCGATCTCCAAGAAGGTAAAATTATTGGGCACATTATTTCTGAAGAGGGTATAAGGATAGATCCAAAGAGGATTGAGGCCATATTTCAAATCTCTCATCCTCGAAATATCAAGGCGTTGCAATATTTCATTGGAAAGATAAAATTTTTGAGAAGGTTCATCCCCAACTTAGCTGAGTTCCTTAGGAATATAACAAACATGTTGAAGAAGGAGCAAGGGGTAAATTGGACCTTGGAAGCAAAGAAGTCCTTTGGGCTGGTAAAACAAGCGTTAACTAAAACACCAGTTCTAATAAGTCCTGATTTTTCAAAATATTTTTATATTTTTTCATTTGCATCATAACATACCATAGCTACTATCCTTTTACAGAAAAATCCACAAGGACAAGAGCAACCTATTTCATTCTTTAGCAAGGCATTGAGGGATGCCCCTATGAATTATAACATTATGGAAAAGCAAGATTTTTCTTTTGTTAAAGATTTGAAAGACTTTAGGGTATACATTCTTCACTCACATATCATTGCCTTTGTCCCAAGCTCAGTTTTTAAAGACATTCTAACACAGGCCCTAGATGGTAAGAGAGGAAAGTGGATTGTTGTTATCCTTGAATATGATTTAGAGATAAAACCCACTAAGTTGATCAAAGGCCAAGGTCTAGCTAGATTAATGGCCGAATCAAATTTTGAAGTTTTTGATATTAATATGATTAATTCTTTGGATGAACAAGAGGAAATCTCAACACCCATTGTTGAAAACCATTTTATGAACTCCTCTTGGTATGCTGATATTGTTTATGTTTTGCTTAATTTGAATACACCTCTTGGTTTGAAGAAAACAAAGGCAAGGCTCCTAAAGTTAAAAGATGTAAACTATTGCATTGTAGATAGATGTCTTTATTGGAAAAATTCAAGTGGTGTATTGCTTAAATGTTTGCATGATTTTGATGCAGAGAAGGTTAAATACCAGTTCCATGAAGGAGAGTGTGGAGGTCATTTGTACTGGAAGGCAACAACCAACAAAATTTTGAGGGCTGGTTTCTATTGGCCTACTCTTTTCCATGATGTGCACAAGATGATCATAGCCTGTCATAAATGTTAACTTTTTGAAGACAAAAGAAAACTGTTACCCCTACCTCTGCATCCAATCACTGTTGAAGCTCCTTTTCAACAGTGGGGACTTGACTTCATAGGAGAGATCCATCCCCCATATTCTACGTAGCATAGATGGATTCCCACTGCCATAGATTATTTCACTAAGTGGATAGAAGCCATACCTTGTAGGCAGGCCAATGATTCAGTTATTATAAAATTCATAGAGACTAGCATTCTCTCCAGATTTAGCTGTCCTACAAGGATCATCACTGATAATGCAACACCATTTGGATCAAATAAGATGGTTGAATTCTGTCACAGATATCAGATAACATTGGGGCATTCCATGGCCTATTACCTTCAGGGTAATGGACTTTCAGAATCCTCACACAAAAGCTTGGTCAACATAATCAAGAAACTATTGGAGGACAACAAGAAATCTTGGCACAAAAAGCTTGTGCATGCACTTTGGGCTGACAGATTAACTTTGAAGAAATCTATTGGTATGTCACCTTTCGAGCTTGTGTATGGTACTAATGCAATTTTTCCAAATAGCCTTGGTGTACCAGTGATGAAGCTGATTCAAGAGTTGCAAATGGAAGAAAATGACATGATCGGAAGAATAAATCGGACAATTCATCTTCAGCAAACCAGAGAGGAGGTTTATAACAAAGCATTACAAAAGCAGGACAACATTAAAAAGTTTTTTGACAGAAGAACAAAGGCCAACAATTTCAAGATTGGGAACAAAGTTTTGAAGTGGGACTCAAGGAGAGAATACAAGGGCAAGTACAGGAAATTTGACAACTTATGGTTTGGCCCTTACTCTATTCATTCAGCTGCTAGTAATAATGCATTTCTCTTGTAGGAGTTGAATGGATCAGAACTGTTTGGGGGTCCTATCAATGGCAGGATGCTTAAGCATTAATTCTCTTGATCCATGTCATGTTTTGAAACCTTTTTATTTTTTTTCATTATAAATACTCCACCCATCATTGCATTCAAAGTTATAAAAAACAAAAAATACAAAAACAAAGAAAAGAAAGAAAAGAGGGCAAACTGTGAAAACAAGAAAGGTATAGCCTCATACCAAAAAAGAAAAACAAATCTGAAAGTGTGCAAGCTCTAATGCCACTCCTGAAGAACACACTTCTAGTTAGTCAAACAGTCTAATCTTGACTAATTAGCTTTAAATTTTCTGCTGATAGGATAGTAAATTCGATTTGCCAAACTGTTTAATCTTGGGTTATCAGTAGATAGTTTAGGATAGAAATTAAGGGTTCAAACATGCTCAAAATATGAACCTTAGTTTTCAAAAGAGAGATGACTCAAATCTGTTTATTTCATGAGTCAAAAAAATATGTATAATTGGTTCTAATTAGCTCAAAATCTGAACCAGTCAATAAAGAAAGAACAACTCAAAACAAAAGTCAAAACAGAGCTGTAAAAAAAAGATAGGAAGGAAATGTTTTCAAATTTCAGATCTCAAGCCTTCATCTTTGTTTTAAATTTTGTGCAAAATAATGTCTATGGGCAGCTTGTTCTTCATGCCATGGATTTGCAACAAGTCAAACTGTTCAATCTTGACTTGTATGTGTTTTAATTTCTGTTGTAGAAATTAGAGAATAAATTTTGTTGGACAGTTTAATCCCAACAGACAGTAGATTAGGTAGAGAATCATATGGGCTCAACTGTTTAATTTGGGTCCATGGCGAAATAAGTAGTAGAAATAGATTATTTTTCTTGTTTTTAAAAGAATAAAATGTTGTAAAAGATTTTTCCAATCCAAGTACACTCTAATGAAGAAAAAATGTTAGATCAATAGGATTGGGTAGGTAGAAAGCTTGTATTGATGAAGACCCATTGTTTTTGTGACTACTAATATGTTTTCAGAACAAAGAAGATCATCCACTGAAAGAAAGGTAACCCAATGGATGAGGCAACTGATCAACCTCCCAGAGAATGCAAGTCTGAAGTTCTTGATGCCTTCAAGAAGGCACCATCCCCAAGTGGAGCCACTGTTAGCCAGCTATAAAATTTGTTATACCAAATGCTAGCTAAAACATTTCTGGAGACTTCATGGAAAAAAAATTATTGCTAAAAGTGTTGGCTCTTGAAGACTCTTGAAGGCCTCATGCCTTTGTCCCAATCTTCACTGTTGTGCCCATTCTACACTCAGAAATCCTGCTGCTTCCAATGAAAGAATATTGCTGCAAGCACCATTTTTATTTTCCCCCTTCTTCCAAAACTAACCTCATCTTTGCCTTTTATTTTCCCATAAAATCATTCATTTTCATGTTTTTCCCCTTTTCCCTTCATCAAAACCCCTTTGATAAGGTTTAAAGCCTCCTTCTTTGCCTTATCGAAACCCTCAAAACCTTTGAAAATGATTGAAAAACTATGAAAATCACATTTTTTATCTATTATAGACTTAAGCCCCCTTGGGCTAAGTCTTTAACCCTTCCCTTCCATACGCCTTGGTGCTGGAACCAGGCGGTGAGCCATTTGGGCGTTTATCTTAATCAAGGGAAAACACAAAATGTAAACCTTTCCCTTTATTAAAAACCTCGATGTCGATTAGCCCTCTATCCTATCTCCCTCAGTCATATTATCCCCCATGTGCCCAAAGGACCCGTAGACAGGTGCCAAACCATATCAAAAATTAATATTTCGCTCCCCCCGCACTATAAACCTTTGTTTATATAAAAATTGTTCGTTTTTTATTATATCCTATAGTTTCCGCCGGTGCGAAATTATATTCAATCTCCACCGTCAATTTGATCTGCAGATCGATGACACGCAATCTATCGCCCTGGTGGTCCCCGCCAGCCACTCACTGTTGCAAAACCAGGTGGGATTCATCGCACTGCTTTTGAGAGCGGGGCAGTTTTTTCTATTTTCACAGTGATTCCATTCATCGTTCGACGCATGGCCTTGGGAACTGTTCAAAAACCACCGATCATCACATGTTAAAGTTCGGACATGGACCCGACGCGATATTAATGTCCACCGTCTGATCTGGGGCCTCTCGTCGGACGGTGATCGTGCTCTGAAGAAGCTCGGTAGATAGTCCAAGGTACGTCGCGGTATAAAAATCATTTCCACCGTCGATCTGATCTGAAAATTGACGGCCCAAAAACAGTCGCCCCGTTCCCCTCATCCACAGCAGCAGTGCCAGTGGTCCCAGCGACACATCAGCGTCCACGCGGCATGTTTTAATTGGGGCGGGTCTTCATTGTTTTCCTTGCATAGTCAGCAAATCCGGACCCAGGAGATTTTATTCACCTTGGTTTTATTGAAAGGTTTGAAGTCCAGGGCATATTTCTAAGGTTGTTGGCAAGCGATCTCCACTGTTGGTCACGTGGGACGATCTCATCCGACGGCCCATGTTTCTCCCGAACCCCAAACATAATTTTTGACTAAATTTCTCCAAAGCAAAGGTTTTAAACCTTTTTCTCCGTTTTTTATTATTTTTTCCGAATAATATGACCCCTTTACATATCTAATCACCTCTGTTTCTGACCGTCGATCTCTGCGTGATCAACGGTTTCGATTCAAAATCCTCTTTCACTCTCCTCTGACCTCCTCTAATAAATCTCGACCATTGGATGATTCCATCTAACGGCCACGTTCTCTCCACGCACCTTCTAAAGCAGTTAACCTATACATGCAAAATTTTCTAATCTTTTTCATATTTTACAGGGTTCAAATGATTTTTCGCAATGTCTGAAGAAAATTCAGAGGCAGAGGGTGACGATCCTCTCGCCTTAGATTCATCAAAGAAAATCATTCGCAGGGTTTAAAATTCACATTTCATCAGTTTTTCATGAGGCATTGATGCCATATCACCCCTGCACAGTCCTGTACACCAATAAAACACAATGAATCAAGCACAGTTAGAGAGTATTAGTGAGAAGACAAAAATATACCAGAATAGAAGATGGAATACAGATCGGTGGGGATTACGTCTAAGATGGTTTATCAAAAGCCTAATCCTAGATTAAGGCACAGTTTAAGAGGAAAATCATAGAGGTTCATCAGACAAAAATCCTCCACCGCCACAACTGAGGAAAATTAATTCCCTCCCAGCTACCACAATGCCACCTGTGCCTCAAAGTATTCGAACAAGAGGCCGAAGTTATTGATCAGGACCAAATATCAGCCTCACAACGCAACCAGAGGATAAATTCTACAAACAAAATTAATGAAAAAATATCAGCAGAGCAACTTTGACATCACACAGAGCCTCAAAGGTCAAAAGGAGCTCCCACCGAGCTTAAATATTTATGTAAATGATGTAATACAGAGGACACCTATGTAAGTTTCTTTATTGAGCCCCCAAAGGCCAAAGGAATCATTAAGTCTGTATTAATTGTAATTGGAGATCTTTTATTAGATCTCACCTCCTCATTCTTCTATAAATACTACTGCAGAAGATGAGAGAGGGGTTGGTTGATTAGGTTGCTGAACATTGTAATGTAATTGAGTTCGACACTTCTGATTGTAAATAGTATTCACTGGCTCTTGGAGCTCTACTTGTGATAGATAAGTTAGGCTGAGATGAGAAGATGATTTCTAAACTAAAGCATTGGACTTAAAGTTGTAACTGGTTTGGAGTATCAATGAAAGTTGATTTATGGGATCCTGGTCTATGTTGACGGTGATGTTTTTCTCATTGTAACTTCTTATTTTGTTTCTGTTTTCACTGTGCTCATTTTATCCCATAAAGAACAACATGCATAGAGTTAGGACCTAATTTATATCAGTACCCTTCTCTAACTGAAAATCTTTATCTGAATGTTTTCTTCAAATCTTTGTTATTTAGGAATTATTCAATTTAGTTTAAGCATAGGAATGTTGGAATTCCCTCATCTTATTGTCTTAGATGAATGTTGTTCTTGGATGTTATTTTCAGTATATGTTAAGTAAATATGAACTAAGGAAGATATGGTGTGCCTTGATCCTAGTTTTATCTCCAAAGACTGTCTGAAAGTTTCCCTTGGAATGTGTCAAAAGCTGGCTAGTTTCAAAGTACTTACCAAATATTAGGCTATTCTGTGTTATATTTGTGTTTTCTTGAAAGTTACCAAGTAAATCAGAGCTAGGAGAGGATTTGTGGTGAGTCGAGCCCGCTAGTTTCTACTCCAACAGTTGCCTTCAAGTTTCCCTTTGTTTTAAAATGTTTTCTGTTGCAATTATATCAAAGGCTGGCTAGTTTAGAAGTACTTACCAGATTCTGGATTGCTTTGTTGTCTTTCTTAAGTGTTTTTCAAAGGCTGGCTAGTTTAAAAGTACTTACCAGATCCTAGGCTGCTCTTTGTTATTCATCTGTTTAATTCCCCTTCTTTTGTCTCATTTCATTCCATAAATCAAACTTTAAGGAGATCCTTAGACATAGATGACTTGCCCCATGGACCACTCTTGCCTCTTGCTGTTCCAATTAAACCCTATTATGACTCCATAGCCCAATGGACTAAAACCTGTAGTTGTCTACCTTCGTAGCCAAAGCTTGTTCTATTTGCTTGCAACTTCACACCTTTGAAACTCTTTGCATTTAGAACTTTCCACCTCAAACACTAATCATGCTTAACCATCCAAAAAACAAAAAAAACCCTTGGCCTTCATAACTAGCCTAATATCATTACCCAAAACTCCAAAGACAAATCCATCTTTGCACTTATTGGAGAGATCCCTCTCTGGATTCAGGAGGGCTAGATCCTAGGATCCAAAAGTGGTTGAAATGATGTTTCTCCCTGCGACCGGACTTTGCCAATTTTGCTGATTACAGAGAGCCAACAGTAGGTGACGAAGTCAATTCCCCATTTAGTGAAAGGACTAATGGAGATAACTGGATGAATGGGGGCAGGAAGAGTATGCATTTTATTCATGAAAATTTGGCATGGATGGCATTTCTGGACTGCTGCAATGCAGTCTTTAAACAAAGTGGGCCAATAATAACCTGCACGCAGGATTTTTTGGGGAGTAGTAATTCCCGAAAGATGACCACCACATGCCCCTGTGTGGAAGTCATTCAAAATTCGTTCCGCTTCATTGAAAGTGAGACAACGCCGAAGAATGGTATCGATACCACGGTGATATAATGTATCATTCAGCATGAGGTAGTGCTTTGCATGGTCTTGAATATGACGACGGTCGTCGGACGTGAGAGTTTGGAGGAAGTGTTGGGTTTGTAGGTAGACCAGAATGTCTCCATACCATGGGTTCGAAGAATCAACCAAGTATATAGATTCATCAGGAAATGGATCATGAGCTACTTCTCTTGGGTCGATTTTGTGAAGGTCCGATAGTAATTCAGCAAAGACGAGAGATTTATTTGCTTTGACAGCTGTAAAGACCAAATAAAATTGTTGGAGGATTATGATCCATTTGGAATATTTTCCTCCAATAATTTGTTGAGACAAGATGTGTCGCATGGGTTTCTCCAAAGCAATAACAGTAGTCTGTCGCAGCAATATATATTGTCGGAGTCGGGTGAAGGCAAAGACTACCACCGTAGATATTTTCTCCACATGTGAATAATGTAGTTCAGGTCCGATTAGAACTTTTAACAAGTAGTATATCACATGTTCACTATTGTCATTGTGAAATTGAACCAGAACCATTCCAAGTGAGGATGGTGAGGCTGCCAGGTAGAGGAGAAAGTCACGTGTGTAGTTGGGGGCACTACGTTGTGGGGCTGAAACAAGTGCATGTTTTAAAGAATCAAATGACCGTTGATATTGGTCATCCCACAAATATAGTGTTTCCTTCTTCAATAATCACATAAATCCTTTCGTCATCTTGGCATAGTTAACAATCAATTGACGTAAAAAATTTTCCTTCCCTTGCAAACGTTGGAGTTGGAGAATGGATTGTGGTGCTGGCAATTCAACAATTGCTTTAACCTTATCGGGATCAACCCTAATCCCATGCTTGGAGACAATGAAACCTAGCAGATGCCCAGACTCAACCATAAATACACACTTATGAGGATTCAGACATATATTGTAGAATCTACACCTAGCAAAAATTTCTTTCAGATGAGCAAGGAGATCAGGTCATTTCTTGGAATGGGCCGAAAGGTCATCCAAGTAAGCTTGTAAAATACGTCGAATGTCATGGAAAGCATAGTCCATAGCCTGCTGAAAAGTTTCTCCAGCATTCTTCAGACCGAATGGGAGTTTACGATACGCAAATGTGCCCTAAGGACAAATAAAGAAAGTTTTATGCTGGTATTCTTTTTTAATCGCAATCTGGTTATAACCTAAGAATCCATCCATGAAGGAAAAAGATTCATGTCTGGCACAATCGTCGAGAATCTGATCTATGAATGGCATAGGATAATTGTCTTTAGGATAGGTGGCATTCAAATCGCGATAGTCAAAACAAACTCGGATGATGCCTTGTTTTTTATCTACGGGAACTGGATTGGAAACCCATTCTGTCACAGGAACGGGATAGATGAAACCAGCGTTTAAAATTTTTTCTACCTCAATTTTGATGGCAGCCGCTTTGCGTGGGTGGACAGGTCTGAGTTAGTGCCAAATTGGTTTGGCATTATCATAAATCTTGATTTCGGGCTCGACTATAGATGGATCTATGCTGGGAATTTCGTCATCAGACCAAGCGAACACATTGCGGAATTCCTTGAAAAGGGATGTGAAGCGTGCAATTTCCTCAGGATTGCAATCTTCTCCAATATGAATATTTTCCACGATACGCGTTTTGATCGAGATATCAATGAGCATTTTCTTAGAAATACTACCCATTTTCCCTTCCGAATCGATAGTTTGAATAATCGTCTAAGTGGAGGGAACCATCTCAGCTGGGTCAGAGGATGGGATTTCAGTATTTATCACGTCCGAGTTGATCATCGAAGCACGATGGTGAAACTCTCCCCAAGGTCGTTCATATAGAGACATGATCTCTTGAATAGCTTCGTCTGTAGGAAAGACTTCATTAAGGAGATCCTTAGAGAGAACTATGATGGGTGGGAGGTTTGTACCTTTCGTCGAAACCATAGCAGTGGAGGGTTCAGATGTAATTTGGATGGCCTGGTAGGCCAACTCGGCTGGTGAGAGCGGCATCTGTTCTCCGTAGGGATCAATTTCTGAAGGTGCCGGGAGGATCCATGGGTTGATATATCCATCCAAAGTGGTGGATATCATTGCAAACATATTTGGGATCACTGGTAGCGGTAGAGGAAAAAAACCCAGTAAGGAAGATTCCTTCAGAAGAGCGGTACCAATACTAACGTAAGAGTCAGGAAAGCCTCCTATTAGGGGTACAACGCTACTTGGTAATGTGGTATAATCAGGGGTGCAAAAGGATAACTGATCTGTTGTGACTGTTTTCCCATCCAATGGAAATAGGATGAGTCAAAATAACGAAGAAACAATGGTGTTCATGGCATAAGACCAACTGCGACCAAGCAATAGATTATAGTCGAGAGGATGATCTACGACTTCAACATCCACGACTATCATTTTCCCACTCAGATTGATGGGAAAGATAGTAAGGTATCCTATTGGGAGGAACGTGTGGCCATCGAAAGCTTTGAGGGAATTCGATGGCGGTGTTAAGGTAGGAGAACCTAAAGCAACCCAGGAAGCTTGTGACATAACGCAAGTCGAAGCACCTTTGTGAATGACAGTGTGATGGATTGGTCTCCCTTTCGACACAACCTGCACCTGGAATGCAAGTTGGTGTGAGAGGCGAGTCTGAGATTTTTCCATATCAAAGATAGCTAGCATGGAATCTTGGGGGTCTATTCCACCAATGGACAAAAGCAAGGATTTCCTTTATGCTGGACAAGTTTGCAATACTTCGAGAGCAGATATAGCTGACAATGCCTGCGCCAAATTTTCTACAATGTTGTATTTTTGGGTTGCACATGCAGAGGTGTTATGATTCATGCGTCGAAGTGTCCCTTTGGGGGGATGAATCACGGGATTAGCAGTAGGCCATTCAATATGCAGATTTTTGGGCGGTGGTGGAGTTGAACTAGTACCAGGTTCTTGAGTGTTTATGGTAGGATTTCCATAAAGCTTGGCTCGTATTTGAAGTTCAACACTTTCAATGCCATAAATGGCGGATGATCCTTCACCGGAAGGATGTGAACCACCATTTCCCCTTTGCTAGAGTTGTGGCGGGTTGTTAACCATGTGTTGCTGCTATTGATTAGGGAAAGGATTATGAAGAACGGAAAGTGTTCACCCAGAATCCTTGTTTGCGATAAAATCGGTGCATTCCTGCAGCCGAGGACATTTGTATGTCAAGTGGTCCTCTACACAGATCTTGCAAGGAAATTTCATGGGTTTATCCTTCCCTTTGTCGTTTTTGGCAGCGTTTTTCTGATTAGGATTATTCTAATTTTCTGACTGCTCTTCCGAAGAAGATGTCTTTTTCTTGTTCTTCTTATTCTTTCCACTAGGTTTTTGTGAAGTTTGCACAGAATTTACCTCAGCGGTATGAAGAGTAGTCGTTTGGTTAGGGGCGGTGGCAACCGAGGATGGCTGGGAGGTTTGTCGCCGAGACTATTGCGTGGCTACACCAGAGATTGTGCCAATGAGTCCATCGGCGTGGGCTTCGGTTTTCTGAGTAGCGGGAAGATTTGGGTTACCAGGGGCATTGGGGAGTAAATCATATAGCATGCCAGATTATGAATATATTAAATCCAAATGTTGGGCACGACGAATGCATTGGATCTTCTATAACTGCACCGGATAGGCCAATGTATTTAGAGATGTGGGGTAAGAGAGACTTAAAAAACCAATTAGATAGAATATGATCCAGGTTGGCACTTTGACTAGCATCCTCCTATGCCTCCATTCATGAATTTGATTGGAGATGTGGGTGGCGGTGTCTTGGTGCAGCGAGGTTAATAGTTCTGTTTCAGTTTCAAATTTGATTGGTAATTGGAATTTCTTTAGAAACTCTGTCGCTAAAGCGCCAAAAGTTTTTATGGTGGTGCGTGGCAACTCAATATAACACTTGGTGGCATTGCATGTAAGGGTGCAGGGAAACAGTCAAAGCCGGACACTATCATCCACCATGGAATTAGATATATACCATAAATGAAAGGTGGTGATGTGTGCAGCTAGGTCTTCCCCTTATTTCCCATCGAACTTTGGGATGTCAGAAGGAATCTTGTGCGGTACTGGAGGCAAAAGCGGGTTGTGATTGATGGGGTCATTAGTCAGTTTATGGATGTTGGGAATTTCTAGAGCTTCCAAAAGTGGCAATTGCAGGTTTGCTCCCGAATCTAACCAAGGAAGTATTGACTGACTATTTAGACCATAGGGTCTGCCCATCAATGTATTACCAGTAGGATAAGTAGGACTTTGATAAAAATTTCCTATAGGTGGAGGGTTAGGGATATATGGTTGCTATCCATAGGGCATATTGTATTGTGGGGTGAATAGTTGGTTTCCCCCAGTATAAAAATGCCCTCGAATTCCAGATGGAGGTTGGGGTGGGTTAGTCCATATGGATGCAATATAGCTTCTCGGAGGTATGCTACTACTTGCATAGTTTGGCAATGGCATATACCCTACACCGATATTTAAACCACTTAAGGGAATAGTGTTAACAATATGTTGTCCGGTTTGTCCTAAAGATTGTAGGGGTAGTGAAATGTTCCCTACTATTTGCGTGCTGGTAACACTGCCCCATGGTATGGAGGCCAAGGGGTTTGAACTCAGCAAAGAGTTCCAACCAAAAGGGTTGCTAAAAGGAACCGAAGTAGTCCCACTCATGGGAGGAGAAACTGTAGGCCCCAAAGTGGTCACAGTAGGAGTAGGTCTTGAAGGAATCATCGAGTTACTTATAGTTGTGATGACCGTAGGGTTGGGACTAGGCATAAGTTGACTACTAGGGTTACCAAGTGATGTCATAGAACTGACAACTGGCAGGGAGGATGGTGGCGAACCTGGGATGGTTACCATTGGTATCGACCCCGTGGATGCCGGTTGTGAAATGGATGTTTGTGTGGCCGAAGACATGTCTTGGCATGGTGGAATCTAAATTATCACAGGCCCCAATGGATCAGTGAGTGGAGGATTGTAATGAGGTATGACACCTTCCATGAAAGGGTCATTTGGAAATTCCGTATGATATGAGGCTATGTGAAAATCAAGGTTTGCCAATGGAGACTGCTCTTCCATAGAAGGCATGGGTTCACCAAGGTTCGGTTCTTCCTTAAGAGTTAGAGGAGGTAGACCTTGTTGTCGTCGAGACAAACGGCGTGGGTCGAATGACGCCATGGTGACCTGTTTATTTTTAACAATTTTTAATAAATTGTGATGTATTATAAAGTCTCAATGACAGTAACCACACACCTAAAAAAGAAAAAAGAAAAAAGGACTCTCTAAAATCAATCAGCAAGCAGCCAGAATAAGGTGCCCTGTTTGAGTACTATCGTTTGCTGGTGATGAAATCCAGTATCACAATAGTATACAGAGAGGGTTGGTCAAAATTATAGTTACAGTTACTCTAGAGCTTCGCTCGAACCTCAGACGATAGATGTAAGCACTCTTGTGAAGACCAGTACCCTCCTAAAGACCGAAGACAGAGCAGGTCCATCTGTTTGAGCTACCAGGACAACCTGTTCTAGTCACCTTGTGTAAGTCCCTAAAAAGTATGGCCACTAAAGATAAGTCAGATCACAGACATCATCAGGGGGGTCCACGGTCTAGGACATCATGCTATATGGGAAGAACACCTAGATCTCCAATCTAGTTTCGACATCCTCGAAGGGAACCCCAATATATAGCATGCCCACCGAATGCAGTCGAAGGCGGCCTACCTTCTTGTGCACCCAAGTGTGTCTCGCGCTAAGCTCCGGTAAAGGAACAGTTCCGATAATATGAGTGTAGTAGGATTTCACTCGTTAATGACTCGAGTCTCAAGTTTTGAGATCTTGGGCAATTTTCTCACTTTTCCTAACCCAATATCCTAGCCTGAACTATTGTTGGTGTGAGCTTAGAAAAAGTAATGTGATTGATTTTATTATCGCTTTATTCTTAGTGTACTTGATTATTAGTATTATGGAGGGGGAGTGGACGTATGAAATGTAGTGAGACTCTGACTCAGAAAACCATGCAAAAATATGCTCTAAATATTCAATTCGATGAAGAGTATTTCTACAAGGAGAAGTTTCTTTTCAACATCCATGCATCAAACATGCAAATAACTCAGTTCAAATTTAAAGATTCAGACATCAATTAATCTCTTTTTCACAGTCAGTAAACCAAACTTTTCAGAACTAATTCAGCTAGCTCCATAAAAGTAAAAATAAAAATTCTTCTCTAAAAAGTAAATGTTTTTGACACTAAATTTTCAAACAAGACCAAATAAACAGAAATTCCAGCTTAGTAAACAAGCACAGGGATTTAGTCAAGGAGGGAAACTGATGGCCAAAAAACTCTGCAACTAAAAAAACAATCACAGAGGTGAACAACAAATTTTGGTTGAGTAACGCACTATTTCTAAGTAAAGATAGCGTTAATCCAGAGACTAACACACTCTCTTTAAGCATAACCTACATTATAACGCACTGGAACACAAAAAAAGGTAGCGTTAGCCAGGGTAAAGTCCTTCATATGGTCAAACAGGAACATGATTGAACTCTGTGAGATTTTGAAATGTCTACTGGGCATAAATATTGTTAAGAAGGGTTTGTGAACAGAGGAAAGAAGAAAGGGGGAAAGATATAGTCTGGAAAATATGGGGAAATCCCCAGCAGAGTCAACAATTCTGCTATAGGGTAAAATTATTGGGTTGTTGGTTCTCGAATATCCCTCTCAGGGCTTTCCGGTGCCCAAGGTAGACAGTAAGATTAGCTATATAGTTCACAAAGAAGATACATACATGTTCATATCAACTTAAAAAACTTTATGGAATAAGATGGAAGATTACCTCTTTAATGATCTTGAAGTCTCTTGGAGAGCGCTAAGCAGCGAAGCAGGGATCCTCCTTCACTAGCTCCAAATCTCGACCCTGTGATCAATCAAAGCACCCGTGTAATCTCTACCAAAACATACATTTCCTATCAATTAAGTTAATATATGATAAACATTTAAACAATGCACATCTAAGCCATTCATCTCATGCTATATAAGTAATTGAAGAACAATAAAAATATCAACACATAGAATGGACAAAATAGATACAGTTCTATTGATTTATAAAAAGGAGGATTACAACCATCGGTTGTACGAAGCCCTCCTTAGCCTTCTAATCTCTCTATCTCTCAATGTGGTGATGGCTTGATCAACAAGTTCTCAATGAACCTCTTTGATTTTTGACCTTCACACTACAACAATAATGCTCTGATTCACAAGTATTCAAAACTTTGACAATCCTTCGACCGTGAACCAAGAGCCTTCAGCTCCATTTTATAGGAGATGGAGAAAGCAATCATTGCCTTTTTCCTTCCACCAATTCTAAATAGAAAAAACCAAGATGTTTCCTCAACTTCCCATGCTTTTGCCTTCCTTGAGAGTTCATTTTTTTATGGCAAGGCCCAATAAGAGACTAGTGCTTTGCAGTTTCTATTTTGTATTGACTCTCTTATGAGAAAAAGCTGGAAATTCAAATAATTATTCATGGGTTTTTCCTATTCTGAACTCAAAACATGGGTAACGCTGCCCTCTAGTCTAAACAGAGTGTTGCCCTAGCCACTAACACGGCCTTTTCATTGATCAGGTGCGTTATAACACTCTCTTGCTGTTATAGGGGTGCGTTACCTTGGTAGAAGTAGGTTTAGTTTAGGTCTTTGTATTCCTTCCATATTTGTCTTCTCCTATGAGCTGATGAGGAGGTTTTTTGACCTGTAACACACTTGAACCCTAGATCAGTTCCACCTCCTCATTTTCAGCATAAATATTGCATTCAAACTCATTGTATTATTGGCATTTGATGACTCTTTGAAGTAATACATAGTCTCCGGGAAGTTGAAGGAAATTTGATGTTTCGAAACTTGTAGATGTCTTGACCTGTTTGTTGATGAGGAAGGCTCTATCATTGGATCCCTGAGCTTGGCTGTTTGTGAAGCATTCTAAATCTTTTATTGTTATTTCCTGTTCCATTATGTTCCACCATTCTCTGTTACAATAGAGTAAAAATTTTAGGCTAAGAAATGTCTTCTGAAAGCACCTTAGTGTTGTTTACTCTTCACAGTCTTAATGTTTTCTTCTACTAAGATATTCTAGAGCATTCTTAATTTCTCTCTAGGACCCTTATGCTTGTTTATTTCTTAAATAGTTTAATACAGTTGGTCTCAAGAATTATTTATGGTTTTTCCTGCTTACTTACTGGCACTTCAAAACTGTTTCTGAAGTCTCCCTTCAAAGTACCATTGTCCAAAGTCTATCAAAGAGGTTTTTTTCCAATAATACCCTTTGAACTTGCTCAAATAATTGTTTTGAAGGTATTTATAGC
This sequence comes from Pinus albicaulis, assembly GCA_034641835.2. Taxonomy (NCBI): domain Eukaryota; kingdom Viridiplantae; phylum Streptophyta; class Pinopsida; order Pinales; family Pinaceae; genus Pinus; species Pinus albicaulis. Next base: position 1,307,403,980 of record CM076572.1, read on the forward strand.
TGTAATCAAAGATGTTTAGGTGTTCCCTCTTCTATGAATGTAGTTATTTGTGAATCTTGAATGTTTTCTAATCCTTGAAGGTGAAATCACTGGAAGTTAAATGAGTTTGTCGCCTTCCATATTTCATTGGAGAATTTTGTCTTGGAATTATTATTTACTGAAGTGTGTTTTTTAGAATTTATGGTTAGCCCTGTCTATTGAATGCCTCTTCATGTTCAGATAATGTTTTAAGTCCCTTTGTTGAGAAGTACATATAATTAAGGATTCTTAATTGCTCTTAGTTCTACTTTTCATTCTAAATTCTTGATGTCCATTTCATTCCACCTGCAAGACCTTGAAGATCCACTGGCCAAGTTAGATTTTCCCTTTGATACCTATGATCTATTGATTGACTTGTCATGACTTCTATTTGACTCCATTTCCCAGTGCCTTGGAGTTTTCCTCATTCTATCTATGCTGCATAGATCATCATGTCCAATCAAAAAATCAAACAAATTATGCTTCATAAATAGCCTAAAATCAACCCTTTACAAGCAAACAAGTCATACCTTTGCAAACAATTGAGAGATCCCTCTCTGATACTAGAAAGGCTAGGTCATAGAGCTCTAAATATTGGTTTTTATGTTGCCTTGTCATTTGGTATACCAATCTACCAAATCACAGGACCGCAACATAATGGCGATCACAGTGGGACCCCTGAGTTCATAGTTGCCTAGCAAGCCCTTATAGACTCATTAGTCCTTCAATTACCTCAGAAAATCAACTGATAAGCCATAGAGTAGACTATGTTTTTTTCACCAGCTTAGCTAAGTGATGAAATCAAGTATAACACACTCTTACAAACCATAAAACCATATAAAAACTTAGAAAAACCCAAAACATTTTAGATTGGTTTTTAAATAAATCATTGGTGGTGGACCATCAAACATTTTACCTTCAGAAAAGCTAAAAATTTCCACCTGGCGACTCCACTAGCCCCAGTAGGTCTATTACTTTACTAGGGCTCTAGATTTCCTTAGGATTGTGTTAACCAGTCTTGAGGAAGTTTAGAAACCTGGTCCCATATTAGATAAAATACTGTGAGAGGAAAAATCTTGAAAATAAAAAGTCCTAAAAACCTCAGCCTCTCTAAATTTTGGAAACTAAAATCTGGCTTCACATAGGGTCAATACTAGATCCCATCCATATCCTAACCCTCCTACCATAGTTGACAATCTAGAAAAGATTTTGTGCCAAACTTCTAGATCTGGAAAATCAACTACTGTTAGGACCATCCCAAGAACAAGATTTGTCCTTGAAAATATTACAGTCTTGAAAGATCCTCACTTTAACTTATCTCACACAAAGAACCTATTTATAAATAAGTCTCAAAGTGATTTAAACCAAGTTGACTTTGAAACCACAGATTTACAACAGATTTTTAGTAGAGAAGCTTCACCTTCTACTCCAACTGATTCTCATCTTCTCCATCATTTTAGCTTCTTCAATAAAAAATCTGATCATCATCAGCTTGCTGGCCCAAGTGTTTCTTCCACTCCTGCTCACACATACATTGTTCAAAGTACTCCAGGTCAACCCACTTTCCCTCTCGTAAATCCACCTCTTGTAAATCCCCCATTATTTCCTATCATGGCAGCATGGTATGCTCCACTAGTGTTACCACAACCTCTGGTTCATTTACCCAATGATTACCAATCCAAAATTCCCCATTTCACTATAAATGAACCTACTACTACTCAACAGCATGTAGACAAGATGGATGATGCTTTTGATTATATGGAAATAGAAGAAGAGACCATTAAGATGAGAATTTTTGCTCAAAGTTTAGGAGGAGAAGCCAAAAAATGGTTCAAAGGGTTAACTCCTCACAGCATAAATGATCTCCCTTCTTTATATCAAACATTCACAAACAAATGGGAAATTAAAAAGAACCCTATCCAAATACCGTCAGACTATAATAACCTCAAGAGAAATACTGGGGAAAGTGTCCAAGATTATTGAACTAGATTCAATAGTGTGTATAATGCACTTCCCCCAAACATGAAACCTCCACTAGGCCTAGCCCTAGCTAAATTTACAGAAGGCTTTGATCCAGAAATGGCCTACCAGCTAAGAGAAAGAGACCCCTTGACCTTAGAATATATGCAACGGGGAGCCTTAAGTGTGGAGGCAAATCTGATTGAGAAAAGAGCTAGATTGAAATCAGAAAAAGGAGTTACATATAGGGATGATACAATGGCATCAACCTCATCATCAGATACTAAAATTGATAACTTAGTGAAGGTAATGGAGAGAATGCTTGAAAAGATAAATTTGAATGATAGAGTGCCTCCTAGAGAGAATCAAACCAACCCCCAAAATAGAAATAGAAATCCAAATATCAGAAGAGATCCTAATCAAGACAGGCAAAGAGATAATGACCAAAAAATTAGGCCCCCCTTCCAACAAAATTATCGAGATCAATAAGAGGAAAGGGAAACTAAAATTTTGGAAGAAAGTCATGTAAATTTGATAGGATCTAATAGTGAGATAGATGTTTTCCTCACTGAAGAAGAACAAGGATTCTTCTCCTCAAAACAAATTGAAAATAACCATGAGGATTTTGAAGATTAAAGATTGGGATTTCAAAATGAAATCATGGAGGTACACAACCAATATAATCTTAGAAGCAAATGGAGCCCAGATATTTCCAATGGCAAAAACACTAGTACTGCTGTTAGGAAAACTTTAGAAAATCAGCCTAAGAATACAACCAGTAACACCAACACTATGGCCAACAAAACTGATCTAAATAAAGACAAAAACAGCCAGCAAAGTGTTAAACAAAGTTGTCCTAGTACCTCTGCTAATGGCACTAATAAAATTGTCCCAAATAATAGTCCAAATAAGGTTCAACGAACAAGAATTGCCGAAAGAATTGTAAATGACAAAACAGATGTAAATACCTCAAAAACAATAGTTCCTTTTAGCCTGGAGGTTGAAATCTCTAAAATCAAAATTAGCATACCTATAGCTGAATTAGTAACCCAGGATGTATATAAAAATGAAGTTTTGAAAGCTTTGAACATAGGCAGTGACACTGATACTTTAAACTTGACAGATGATAAACCGGAATTATTGTTTGGTCCTGAATTTGAAGGAAAATTCCAAGAAGGGGTTGTCCCTCCCTTTTATGTCAGCCTGAATATACATAACAAAATTATGCAGAATGCTATGCTAGAATCAAGTGCTTCACACAATCTTATTCCCAGAGTAGTAATGGAAAACCTAGGCTTGGAAATTACTAAACCATATAAAGACATATATTCCTTTGAGTCAAGCAAAGTCAAATTCTTGGGCCTAATCAAAGATTTATGAGTCGATTTGGCACAGATTCCTGCTAAAGGTCTAGTTATGGACATAGTAGTAGCTGACATCCCCCCTAGGTATGGCATGCTTCTATCTAGATCATGGGGAGCAAAACTGCAGGGGAGCCTTCAAATGGACATGTCCTATGCCACCATCCCAGTGTTTAACCAAACCACAAGACTATACAGGGAGAATCATATGAAATACATGGTGAGCAACATAGATAGGCCCAACAACACTCCTGTTTACTCCATTCATTTAGATTTAGATTCCTTTATCTTATATAATGAAGATGAAATCAACCAACAAGAAAAGGAAAACAAGAAAGAAGTCAGTTCACCAGAACAATCAAATTTTTCCTCAACTCAAGTACAAAACAATTCAAACTTTAGCAGCCTTGAATAGTAGAAAGAAAATGAAGACGAGATTGAATTACCTTGGAAAATAAACTTTGATGGCTCTTGTAGCAAACTAGGTACATGGGCTATTATATGGATACATAATACAAACCAAGAACACTCTTATAAACTATATTTTCCATGCACCAATAACATTTCCGAATATGAAGCCCTCCTCCTTGGCTACATTTACTCAAAGATTTAGAAGCTAAGAAAATATCAGTCCAAGGAGATTCTGAGCTGATGATTAGACCAATTAAAGGGGAATATTCAGCCAAGAACCCAAAACTCAGAGAATATAGAAATGCTGCCCTTGATCTCCTAATTTTTTTTGAAAAATATGAACTCATTTTCATACCAAGAGCTCAAAATCATCTAGCAAATGAACTTGCCTTTGTTTCTAGTAATTTCCAAATACCACAGATAAATGAAAAATTCAATATGAAGGTTAAAAACAGACCTGCAATACCTAACAATGAAGATTATTGGCAAGTGTTTGAAGGAGACAAACACATAGATGATTTTTTGTAATTAAAAAATGATTTTTCCATACCAACATCTACTTCAAGCCATGAGGAAAACTGTCTAAATGAAGACCAAATCCCTAAAACAGAGTTGTCCTTTTCTACTGATATAAACCAATTTGAACATCTTTTTAAAACAAAAATAGTTGAAAATACAGACCAAAAAGGCCTGGAAGTTTTACAATGTAAAAATGATACAATTCCAAGAGGTCTTACACCATTAGAGCAGCTCTTTGATTTTAATGATGTAGCCAAAGACCCAAGAATGGAGCCTATAGAAACAAACATAGAAGAACATAACATAGGCAGCCTAGAAGAACCTAAAATGATCAAGCTATATAGCACTCTCCCGGCTCATATCAAACAACAATACATAGAAATTTTCAAAGAATATAGAGATGTGTTTGCATGGGGATACAAGGATCTAAAATCATATGACACTAGCATCATTCAACACAAAATTCCTCTTAAAGAAAATCAGAAACCTTTTAAACAAAAACTCAGAAGAATAAATCCTGTTTTACTGCCTTCAGTTGAGAAAGAGACCAGGAAAATGTATGATACCGAGATCATAGTTCCCCTCAGATATTCAGAATGGGTTTCCAACTTAGTATATGTTAGGAAAAAGACCAGGGAAATCAGACTCTGCATTGACTTCAGAAATATAAATAGAGCCTCCCTAAAAGACAACTACCCTTTGCCAAAAATGGATCACATACTCCAAAGGGTGGTTGGGTCTAAAATAATATCACTATTGGATGGGTTCTCAGGTTACAATCAGGTGTTAGTACTCCCAAGTGACCAACATAAACTACTTTTACTACACCTTGAGGTACATTCATGTATGTCAAAATTCCATTTGGTTTGATGAATGCAGGGGCCACCTTCCAAAGGGTCATGGACATATCCTTCTCAGAATACATAGGCTATTTTATAATCATATACCTTGTTGGCATTACTTTTTTCTCCAAAACTGATGAAGAACATTTGATTCATTTAAGAAACATTTTTTAGAAATGTAGGAAATATAGCTTATCTTTGAATCCCGAAAAGACACTCTTTGGTCTCCAAGAAGGAAAGCTTCTTGGCCACATAATTTTTGAAGAAGGAATCAAAGTAGACCCTAAAATGATTGATGGCATATTGAAAATAAACCATTCTAGAAACCTCAAAGAATTACAATCTTTCATTGGGAAGATAAATTTTTTAAGGAGATTCATCCCCAACCTTGATGAAATATTAAAAAGTATCACGAACATGCGAAAGAAATACGTAGGTGTTAAATGGAAAATACAAGCTAAACAATGATTTGAACTAGTGAAACAAGCTCTCACTCAAACACCGGCTCTTATCAGTCTTGATTTCACCAAAGATTTCTACATCTTTTATTTTGCATCTGAACACACAATAGCTGCAGTATTACTACAAAATAATATCATGGGGCAAGAACAACCAATATCCTTTTTTAGTATGGCCTTAAGAGATACTCCACTCAAATATAACATCATGGAGAAACAAGCCTTAGCCTTGGTAAAAGCATTGAAAGACTTTAGAGTCTACATTTTACATTCTCACATCATTTCTCTTGTCCCACATACTATTGTCAAGGACATTCTAAGTCAAGACCCTGATGGTAAAAGGGGAAAATGGATTGCTATTATTCTAGAATATGACATAGAAATCAGGCCAACCAAACTAATCAAAGAGCAGGGATTAGCAAAACTCATGGCTGAGTCAAACTTCCAAGCTTCAGATATGAATATGGTTGATATTTTGGAAGAAACAGAAGAATTCACAGCTCCATACATTGAAGAAATTTTTTTGAATTGACCTTGGTATGCTGATATCATATATGTGCTGCTTTATTTGAATACCCCTCCCTCTCTATCTAAAACTAAAGCTAGATTTTTAAATCAGAAGGCTTTAAATTATTGCATATTAGATGGGGTTTTATATTGGAAGAATGCTGTTGGAATATTTCTTAAATGTTTGCTTGAGATTGATTCAGGAAAAATCATGCATGAGCTACATGAGGGAGAATGTGGAGAACATATTTACTGGAAGAATACAACAAATAAAATCCTTAGATCTGTTTATTATTGGCCCACCCTTTTCCCAGATACTCAGAAAATTGTCATGTCCTACCATAAGTGTCAAATTTTTTATGGCAAGAGAAAACTCCTACCTTTACCCTTACATCCCATCAGTGTTGAGGCTCCCTTTCAACAATGGGGCTTGGAATTCATTAGGGAAATTCACCCATCTTCTTCAGCCCAACATAAGTGGATTATCGTTGCCAGTGATTATTTTACCAAGTAGATAGAAGACATACCTTCTAGGAATGCTACTAACTTTGTTGTTGTCAAGTTCCTTGAAACCAACATACTATCCAGATTTGGTTGTCCTAGAAAAATTATTACAGATAATGCTACTGCTTTCAAATCTAAAATAATGGTTGAATTTTTCCTTAAATACCATATCACCTTGGGTCATTCTACTACCTACTATCCTCAAGGAAATGGATTAGCTAAATCCTCCAACAAAAGCCTTATTAATATTATCAAAAAACTATTAGAGCATAGTCAGAAATCATGGCATGGTAAGCTTATTTAGGCTTTATGGGCTGATAGATTAACCACCAAAAATTAAATAAATATGTCTCCCTATCATCTAGTTTATGGCATGGATGCAATCTTCCCAACCTCTCTAGGAGTTCCAGTCATGAAACTCCTCCAAGAAGTACAATCTGAAGAAAATGATATGCAGAGAAGGATAAATCAGACCATTCATTTACAGCAGTCCAGAGAGAAAGTATATAAGAGAACACAAATAGTCCAAGAAAGCATCAAGAAGTTATTTGACCAAAGGACTAAAGCAAATTATTTCCAAATTGGAAATATAGTTCTAAAGTGGGATTCTAGAAGGGAAGAAAGGGGAAAACATGGCAAATTTGAGAATTTATGGAAAGGGCCATATATCATTCATTCCATTAGGGGTCATAATGCATTCTTTCTGCAAGAGCTGAATGGAGAAGACACATTTGGAGGTCATGTCAATGGCAGGATGCTTAAGCACTACTTCTGTCAAGAGTCTTAGCTTCAAAGTTTTTCATTTATTGTACATAATCCATTTGAAAAGAAATCATGAAAAATACAAAGAAACAATAAAAGAAAAGAAAATGAAAAGAGGGTAGATTCAAAAGAGGTACAACCCCATACCCAAAAAAGAGAATTTCTGAAAGTGAGCAAGTCTAAGTGCCATTGTTGATTAAAAAATGATATATTGTTCAATCACCTAGCCTAATCATGGCTGACCTTACTTTAAATTTATGTTAATAAGTTAGTAGAAGCAATGATTGTCAAGATTATTTGAGACTTAGCTTATCAGAGAGGATAGAATAGAAAGAAGAAGATGGCTCTAAACAGATCAAAATTTGAGCCAAGAAGAAAAGAAGGATATTCATTATTTTCAGATCTTAAGCCTTCATAGTTTTGTTTTTAAATTTTCTGCAAAATAAAGGTCCATGTGCTGTTTATATTTGATGCCATAGCCATCACAGAAAATCATACAATTTAATCCTGATTTGACTATATTTTAAATTTCTGTTTTAGAATATAGAAAATCTAGATCTGTCCAAAAGTTTAATGTTGACAGATAGTAGATTAGGTAGAATTTTTTTGAGTTCAATTGTTTAATCTTAACTCATGGAAGAAATAACAGTAGCAATAGAGTAGTTTTTGCCTTCAAGAAAGAATAAAATTTTGATGTCAAAGGATTTTTCCATTTAAAGTGCACTCAAAAAGAAGAAAAAATGCTAGGATAAGTAGGATTGGGTAGGTAGAGATGCTGTTTGAAGAAATTACAGATTGCAAATGGTCAAAAAGTTATCTTTTTCAGAAAATATCAACAAGTAAAAAGAAGAAATCTGCCCAATTGAAAAGGCACTGATCTTCTGAAACTCAGAAGATTTCATAAGCTGAGGTTCTAGACACCTTGAAAGGATAGCTGCCCTCCCCAAGTGGAGCCACTGTTAGTCATCCATAATTTTTATTTTATCCAAAGATGACTAAGTTGAAAATCTCAGATTTCTAGAAACAATATTTGCAAAAATACAGTGAGTTCTAGAAATCTCACTGCCTTCATCATCCTAAAGTCTATCAGTTCACTAAAATCTTCGTCTATGCCTTCTAAAAAATTAGCCCTGCTATTACAAAGAAGACTGTTTCTAAGCCATTTTCTCCATCATCCCACCTCCAAAATCCCTCCATCTCACACATTATTCACCTATCCTAACCGGCTACAAATTTCTCTGAACAAACCTCCATTTTCCCTTCTCCACCCTTTATTTCTTAGGAAGACCTCTTTAAACCACAAAAACACCTTTGTTTGGTTTAAAAACACCCTATTCTAGCCTATCGAAAATTCTAAAAAAAACCCAAAAAACCCATTTTTTAATACCTTATCCCGCTCTTTTTATAAAATTATGCCTTAAGCCCTTTTTAGGCTTAGTCCCCCAGCCTTTTTCCTCACACGACCAAGGGGCGTGACCATTCTCTTTCCCTAAGCTCCTCTCCTTCTAACCCCCGGTCACATCCTGTTCCCCACGGGACCTTTCCTCCGCCATTCATCTGAGCCCCCTTCTCCTATAAATTTCCCACACCCTTACCTTCCCTCCGAATCAAATTTCAACCGTTGATCATCTAGATCCAACGGCCATCATTGATCCCATAGCTCTAACCCCACCGATAAAACAGCCCACTATGCGAAAATATTGCTGACGCCCGCATCTGGTCCCACCGCCAATCCGACTGCACAACTCTTCAACATTTTCTCTGATTAGTAGTCGTCAATCTGGATTGCCCAGATCAGACAGTCTCAAAATCCTCTTCGCGCTCGATTTTCCCAAACCCTTCCATCGTGAAACTTCAACATGAAAAGAGTGGTTTTCAGGGAGACACGCGTCACCCTCCAAACCATATCGCGTTCGTTTGCAGCAATACCACTTACCACCTACCCCACACGCGAATACCACCTCTAGTATTCCCGAAACTACCTTTCATTTTTGTGCCATTTGTTTAAAATTCAATCCCACTCCTCAAGGTTCCGACCATGGAGTCTCCTCCTGCATGTTCCCTTGCCTCTATATAACTCCTCCGCCCTCACCATGGCCTCCATTGGCATTTTAATCCAAAGCGCAGGTTTTTATAATTATTGTTTTATTTATTGCAGGTTTGATGGCCGCCAGCCAATTCGCAGATCCTCCCACAGTCATTGTCAGTGACAAAGGGCCAAGGATGATGATCCAGAGGCCAAAAAAATGAAGAAATGGGAGACTTAGGGTTTTTAATTCAATGATTAAACCAATGCCTTATGATCATTGGTTAAATTAACGAAACCCTCTAGCTTTGAAGGAAGACACCTGGGCATTGAAGATCAAAGGAATAAAAACAGAGATTAAAGGATTAAATGAAGTTTAAAGGTTAAACACACAGTTAAAAGACAAATGAAAAAGGTTTAAAGAAAGCCATAAAGTATTAAAGGCAGCATAATGAATTATGAAGGCTAAAGGCAGAATCAAACCTTAAGCACAATTTAAATAATAAATCCAAATAATCTTGGGTTAAGAAGGCCTCAAATGAATCAAAGCAGTAGTTATTCACTCAGAATATCTAAAGGCCACCTATAGCCTACTTTCTACCTACAGAGACAAATTGGCAGTTATTGCATAGATAGAAGATATTTTAAGCTGTCAAGCAGTTATTGTAAAAGATAGAAATAGGCCTCAAAATCAAACTTTTCACCTATCTTTCCTTAGAAAGTTAAAACAGAGTTACTAAAACAGAGAAATAGCTGCACAGATGTTCCTACCTTATGCCTTGCATGGTTTTCAAGGCCAGGAATGCATTTACTCTGTGATTAATAACACTTGAATCCTAGATCAGTTCCACCTCCTCATTTGCAACATAAATACTGCATTTGAACTCATTGTTTTGTTGGCATTTGAGGACTCTTTGAAGTAATACATAGTCTCTAGGAAGTTGAAGGAAATTTGATGTTTTGGAACTTGTAGATGTCTTGACCTGTTTGTTGATGAGGAAGGATCTGTCATTGGATCCCTGATCTTGGCTTTTGGTGAAGTATTCTAAATCTGTTATTGTTATTTCCTATTCCATTATGTTCCACCATTCTCTATTACAGTAGAGTAAACATTTTAGGCTAAGAAATGTCTTCTGAAAGAACCTTAGTGTTGTTTACTCTTCACTGTCTTAATGTTTTCTTCTACTAAGATATTCTAGAGAATTCTTAATTTCTCTCTATGGCCCTTATGCTTGTTTATTTCCTAAATATTTTAATACAATTGGTCTCAAGAATGATTTATGGTTTTCCCTGCTTACTTGTTGCCACTTAAAAACTATTTTTGAAGTCTCCCTTCAAAGTACCATTGTCAAAAGTATGTCAAAGAGGTTTTTTTCTGATCATACCCTTTGTACTTGCTCAAATAATTGTTTTGAAGGTCTTTATAGCTATAATCAAAGATGTTTAGGCATTCCCTCTTCTATGAATGCATTTATTTGCGAATCTTGAATGTTTTCTAATCCTTGAAGCTGAGATCACTGGAAGTTAAATGAGTTTCTCGCCTTCCATATTTCATTGGAGAAGTTTGTCATGGAATTATTATTTACTGAAGTGTGGTTTGTATAATTTATGGTTAGACCTGTCTATTGAATGCCTCTTCATGTTCAGATAATGTTTTAAGTCCCTTTGTTGAGAAGTACATATAATTAAGGATTCTTAATTTCCCTTAGTTCTACTTTTCATTCTAAATTCTTGATGTCCATTTCATTCCACCTGCAAGACCTTGAAGATCCACTGGCCAAGTTAGATTTTCCCTTTGATACCTCTGATCTATTGATTGACTTGTCATGACTTCTATTTGAATCCATTGCCCAATGCCTTTGAGTTTTCCTCATTCTATCTATGTTTCCTAGATCATCATGTCCAACCAAACAAATTCATGCTTCATAACTAGCCTAAAATCAACCCTTTACAGGAAAACAAGTAATATCTTTGCAAACAATTGAAAGATCCCTCTCTGAGACTAGGAAGGCTAGGTCCTAGAGCTCTAAAGATTGGTTTTGATGTTGCCTTGTCATTTGGTATACCAATCTGCCAAACCACAGGACCACAACACCTCCTTTTGTCAATCCTTCACTTGTCAACCCTCCTTTGTTTCCACAACCACAAATCATGGCAACATGGTATGCTCCCCTGGTCTTACCATTGCCTTTAATTGTTCTACCATAGGACTATCAGACCAATATTCCCTTATATGATGCAATTAGTTCTACTACTGGTCAAAAACATGTGAACAAAATGAATGACTACTTTGACAGACAAGAAATAGATGATGAAACTGTTAAACTTAGAATGTTTTCTCAAATCTTAGGGGGAGAGGCAAGAAAATGGTTTAAAGGCCTAACCCCTAATAGCATAAATGACCTCCCTGCTTTTCATCAACTTTTATTAAACAAATGGGAAGTCAAGAATAACCCTCTCCAAATATTATCAGAGTATGAAAACATTAAGAGAAATATAGGGGAGGGTGTCCAAGAATACTGCACTAGGTTCAATAGTGTATATAACGCTCTACCTATACACATGAAACCTCCACAAGTTCTAGCTCTAATGAAATCCCCTTATGGTTTTGATCTAGATATGGCTTATCAATTAAGATAAAGATAACCCCTCACATTAGAAGACATGCAAAGGGGAGTAGTAAGTGTAGAAGCCAATCTGATTGCCAAGAGAGCTAGAATGAAAAATGAAAAAAAAGTCACATATAGGGAATAATTTGCACCCTTCACATATTATACAAAGATTGAAAACTTAATTAGAACCATGGAGAGAATGATGGAGAGAATAAACATGAATGAGAGAGCTTATCCTAGAGAAAACCAAACAACTCCTCAAAATAAAAATCAAAATCAGAACCAAAACCAAAAATTTAGAGGAAACCCCCCTCAAATAAGACAAAGAGGTCTTGATCAGAAAATCAAACCTCCTTTCCAAGAAAACTATGATGATGAAGATGAGGGGGTGATTGAATAAACAAAGGAGAGTCACATAAATTTAATGGGAGTAAATAATGAGGATAATGTTTTCCTCACTGAGGAAGAACAAGGCATATTTGCACCAGATGAGGAAGAAAGCTTGGAATATGAATAATACAAACAAGGCTTTGAAAATGACATCATGGAAGTGCATAGGAAATATTACCTTAGAAGCAAGAAAAACCAAGACACTCCCAAAAGAAAGACCTCTGAAATTTCTGCTAGGAAGATCCTTGAGAACATTCCTAAGAAGACAACAAAAAATCTAAATACAATGGCTAAAATTTTTGATAGAAATAACAACAAAAATAGCCAACCTAATCCCAAACACAGTGGTGACCAAAAAAACACTAGAAATACATCTAGTGCCCTTAATAAAATTGTTTTAACTAAGTTCCCTAATAAAAACCAGCAAGTTGAAATTGTTGTGAAAACACTGTCTGAAAAGACTGATTTGAACATTTCAGAAACCTAGACACCCTTTAGTATAGAGAATTAAATTTCTAAGATTAAAATCTCTATTCCTCTTACGCAATTAGTTACCTAATATATATATATATATATATATATATATATATATATATATAGATATGTATATATATATAGATATATATATATAGATATGTATATATATATATATATATGTATATATATATATATATATATATATATATATATATATATATATAGATATATATATGTATAGATATATATATGTATATATATATATATGTATATATATATATGTATATGTATATATATGTATATATATATATATATATATATATATATCAACTTTTGAAAGCTTTAAACATAGGAGAAAACTTTGATTATGTTAATCTAAATGATGACAAACCTAAACTTTTGTTTGGAGCAGAAGTAGAAGGAAAATTTCAAGAGGGAGGTGTTCCTCCATTTTATGTCAGTTTAAACATCCATGATAGAATTTTGCACAATGCCATGCTAGAATCGGGAGCTTCACACAACCTTATACCAAAGTAGTAATGGAAAGACTAGGCATTGAAATAACTAGACCATACAAATACTTATACTATTTTGATTCCAGTAGAGTGAAATGTCTAGGCCTAATCAAAGATGTATGTGTTAATCTAGCACAAATACCAACCAAGGGCCTGGTAATGGATATTGTAGTGGCTGATATACCTAAAAAATATGGCATGCTCCTCTCAAGATCATGGAGTTCCAAGCTCCAAGGCACCCTCCAAATGTACATGACCTATGCTACCATACCTATCTTTAGTCAACCAAGAAGACTATATAGGGAAACTCACATGAATTACATGGTTAGTCAAGAAAAACTAGATAAATCCCCTCTTTATTCAATTGATACAGACCTTGGCTCATTTATCCTTTACAATGATGAAAACCTTAATGAACAAGTGATGAAAAATGAGCAAACAATAGAACAAGAAGAGGAAAAAGAGGAGAAACAGTCAATACAATTTTCCCAAAAAGAATATAACAACAAAAATAGTGGATACCATAGGAAACAAAACAATGACAAACACAGTGGTAGCCACTATACACAACATAATGAAGACCATAATGACCAACATAATGATAAATCTGAAATTGAACCTCTTTGGAGTATGAGTTTTGATGGTTATTGCGCCAAGACTGGCTCAGGAGCATGAATATGGGTGCATAACACAGAGACCAATCATGCAGAAGGTCACTCATACAAGCTGAACTTTCAATGCACAAACAACATAACTAAATATGAGGCACTCCTCCTAGGACTACAACTGTTGAAGAAACTAGGAGCCAAGAGGATAACTGTCGATGGAGATTAGGAGCTAGTCATTAGGAAGATTAAGGGAGAATACACTACTAAGCATCCTAGATTAAAATAATATAAGGATGATGACATTGAACTCTTGAAAACATTCACAAAATATGATCTCACCTTTTTTCGTAGAAATCAAAACATCCTTGCCAATGGTCTAGGCTTTGCAGCCAGCACATGTCAAAAACCTTATCATAGCAAACAATACACATTCTAAGTCAAATATAGACCAGCAGTCCCTCATAACATAAAATATTGGCAATTTTTTTAAGGAGATAAACAAATAGAATATTTCCTGCAGTGCATAAATGAGTTTGAAGTGCCAAATCCAAACTCAGAGTATGAAGTAGATTGCTCTGATAAAGAAAAATATTGCAATAAAAAACCTCTCGGTGATGCTGATATAAATCTGTTAACAAAAGAACACATAAATGAAACTAAGTTGTGCAATAATTCAGAAAAAGAAGACTTTGAAGTGCTGCAGTCCAATACTGATAATTTTCCAAAAGGACTGGTTCTTCTAGAGGAACTGTTTGACTTTAATGATGTTGCTAGGAAACCAAAAATGAAACCCAATAAAGTTGAAATAGAAGAATGCAATGTAGGTAGTGAACAAAAACCCAAAATGATAAAACTATCCAAAACACTGCCAGCTCATGTAAAACATAAATATCTTAAGCTTTTCAAAGAATTTACTGATGTGTTTTCTTGGAGTTATGAATATTTAAAGTCATAAGATACAGATATAATCCAGCATAAGATCCCTCTCAAGGAAAACCAGAAGCCCTTTAAACAGAAATTGCACAGAATAAACCCTATGCAACTACCCCTAGTTGAGAAAGAAATTAAGAAAATTTATGATGCTAGAAAAATAGTCCCTCTGAGATACTCAGAATGGGTTTCAAATCTTGTAATAGTGAGGAAGAAAATAGGAGAAATTAGGCTATGCATAGACTTTAGAAATTTAAACAAAGCCTCCTTGAAAGACTACTACCCTTTACCAAAAATGGATCACACTTTACAAAGGTTAGTGGGTTCTAAAGGAATTTCTTTGGTAGATTGCTTTTCAGGATACAATCAGGTGCTGGTACACCCAGATGATCAACACAAGACAACTTTCACTACACCCTGGGGCACCTTCATGTATGTGAAAATTCCTTTTGGGTTAATGAATGCTAGTTTCACCTTTCAAAGAGCCATGGATATTACTTTCTTAGAAGAAATAGGTTACTTCATTGTGATATATCTTGATGACATCATAGTCTATTAAAAAATAGATGAAGAGCACCTAACTCACTTAAGAAAGGTCTTTGAAAAATGTAGAAAGTATGGTTTGTCTTTGAATCCCAAGAAAACTTTGCTTGGCCTCCAAGAAGGAAAAATTTTAGGCCACATCATATCTGAAGAATGGATCAAGATCAACTCAAAAATGATTGAAGGAATATTTCAAATCAATCATCCTAGAAACATCAAAGAGCTGCAATCTTTCATTGGAAAGATAAATTTCTTAAGAAGGTTCATACCAAACCTTGCAGAACTCCTAAGAAACATTACAAACATGCTGAAAAGAGAAATAGGAGTAAAATGGACCATAGAAGCAAAGCAATATTTTGAACTGGTAAAACAAGCACTTACCCAAACACAAGTTCTAATTAGCCTTGATTTTACCAAAGACTTCTTCATATTCTCCTTTGCATCAGAACATACAGTTGTTGATGTCCTACTGCAGAAAAATGAAAAGGACAAGAGCAGCACATTGCATTTTTCAGCAAGGCATTAAGAGATGCACCTTTGAAATACAACATAATGGAAAAAAAAAAATTCCTTAATGAAGGCATTGAAATATTTCAGAGTTTACATTCTGCACTCACACATCATTGCATTTGTGCCTAAATCAGTGGCAAAATACATCCTCACACAAAATCTTGATGGAAAAAGAGGTAAGTGGATTGTTTTTATACTAGAATATGATTTAGAAATCAAACCCACTAAACTCATAAAAGGACAAGGACTGGCTAAAATCATGGCTGAAACAAACTTTCAAGCACTGGACATAAACATGATTGATGCATTAGATGAACAAGAGGAGTTGGAAACTTACCCATTGAAGAATCATTTTTGAATTCATGTTGGTATGCTAATATTTTATATGTGCTTTTTAATCTAAATTCTCCTCTTGGTTTGTCTAAAACAAAGGCTAGATTCTTAAAGTTAAAGGCTGTAAACTTTTTCATTTTAGATAAAGTATTATATTGGAAAAAATTCTAGTGGTATATTTCTTAATGTTTGGCTGAGGATAATTGCAGATAAGATCAAGCATGAGTTTCATGAAGGAGAATGTGGAGGCCACCTCTATCGGAAAACCACTATCAACAACATCCTTAGAGTTGGTTACTATTGGCCCACCCTCTTTCAAGACATCCATAAAATGGTAATTTCCTTCCATAAATGCCAAGTATTTGAAGGCAAGAGAAAACTGCTGCCATTTCCCTTGCATCCAATTTCTGTAGAATCTCCTTTCCAACAATGGGGCCTTGATTTTATTGGAGAAATCCATCCTGCCTCCTCTGCCCAACACAAATGGATCCTCATTGCAACTGACTACTTTACAAAATGGATAGAGGTCATCCCTTCTAGAACTTCCACAGACTCAGTAATCATCAAATTCCTTGAAAAACACATTTGTTTATATTTGGCTACCCTAGAAAGATTATCAATGACAATGTTGCTACTTTTAGATCCAATAAAATGGTGGAATTTTGCCACAAATATCAGAATACGTTGGGACATTGTCCAACTTATTACCCTCAAGGTAATGGACTCATTTAACCCTCAAATAAAAGTTTGTTGAACATCATCAAAAAGTTTCTGGAACAGAACAAAATGTCAGGGCATAGCAAACTAGTGCATGCACTATGGGCAGAGAGATTAACAAATAAAAATTCAATTGGAATGTATCCCTATCAGCTAGTGTATGGAGCAGATGCAATTTTTCCAACAAGTTTAGGAGTGCCAGTGATGAAGCTCATCCAAGAAGTACAATCTGAAGAAAATGATATGCAAAGAAGAATAAACCAGACTATCCAATTGCAGCAAACCAGAGAAGAAGTGTACAACAGAACACAACAAGTGCAGGAAAACATAAAGAAGATTTTTTATAAGAGGACCAAGGAAAATGATTTTAACATTGGTGACAAAGAGCTGAAGTGGGATTCAAGAAGACAAGACAAAGGAAAGCTTGGAAAATTTGACAATATATGGAAAGTTCCATACATCATCCATTCTGCAAGAGGTAACAATGCATTTTTCCAACAAGAAATGGATGGAAAATAATTATTTAAAGGTCCTATTAATGGCAGGATTTTCAAGCATTATTTTTGTTCAAAAATCTTAGTTTAAAGATTTATTCATTGTATATAACACTACTTGAATAAAATATCATAAAAATGAAACAAAAAAACAAAGAAAAGAAGAAAAGAGGGCAGATAAAAAGAAAAGGTAAAGCCCCATAACAAAAAAGAATGTTTCTGAAAGTGTTCAAGTCTAAATGCCATTACTTTGAAGAGGAAGTATTATTCAGTCATATAGCCTAATAATGTTTGAAAAAAATGTAAATTTCTACTGATAGGTTAGTAAATTAATATTTTCCAAACTGTTTAAACTTGGCTTATTAGTAGATTAGATTAGGAGAGGATATTGGTTCCAATGTTCAAAACTGAACCAAAGAGAAAAGAGAGGGATGAATGATAGATTCTAGATTATGCCCTCAAATTTTAAATTTTACTCTTTGCAAGAATAAAATCTATGTGTATCTTCTTCAAAATGCCACAACTCATGAAAAATCAAAGTGCTTAATATTGCTTTGGTCATGATTTCAATTTCCTTTTTTTAGATTAGAGAATGAAAATATGTCAAACTATTTAATCTTGACAGATAAGTAGATTAGGTAGAGAATAAAAGAGCTCATCAGTCTAATATGAGCCTTTTGGTGATATAAGGGTATAAGTAGTTAGTTTTTGCTTTCAAAAAAGAAAAATGATGTCAAGGGTTTTCCAATCTAAATGCACCCAAATGAAGAAAAAATGATAGGAAAAGTATGATGGATAGGTAGAGTTGAGTTGAAGCAATCATATTTTTTAGATTTAAATATCATAGCTTCAAAATAACGGTAGCAAATCAAAAATTTAAGAATGAAGAATCTGTCAAGTGCATTCAAGGCACTAATCTACAATTCCAGAGATTTGAACTCTGAGGTTATTGACACCTCCTAAAGGAGCTGCCCTCCCCAGCTAGAGCCACTGTTATCCTCCTATATTCTAGAGTTTCACTAGGTGACTATGGATTTATTACAATCAGCTAAAGATAGCATTATTTTACTATCAACTATCTTTAGAAATATCATTGCCTTCATTATCCTCATAAATCCTTTTTCACTATCTCTCAAGTTTGCTTTCTCAAAAGTCACCCCGCTACTGTTAAAAAACTATTTTTGGGCTTATTTCCCTAATTTTCCTCCTCCTTTCCATCCTAAATTCTCATTCTCTCAGTTTCCCCACTTAACAACCACTTTCATCTCCAAAAAACCCCATTAACCCCCTCACCCCATCAATTTCCTTTATTTTATTAAAAACAATGTAAAACTTCCTTTTACATTGTTTTAAGTTTAAGTTTTTAACCTTTCGGGACCCTTGGTTATGTATTAAAACTCTTTTTTAAATGTTAAAACCCGATCCCTTATGTTTTTAATTAAACTCCTCCCCTTTATAAAATGTTAAAGCCCCCTGCTTTAATTTTTTTAACCCCCACCTGTATTAAAGCCCTTCATATGACCCTTCCCTTTTCTTTAATAAAAATACACTTTCGCCTATTTAATTCACCCTCGGGCCCTGCATACAGCAAACCTCACGCTCCATTTATACCCCACCACCTATCTGCACGGGTCCTACCTGTTCTGACTCCTCGTCGCTCCCAAAACTCCTGACCACCCTTGATCTTATCCCCCGAGAGCCAACGACCCACAACCCTTATCACAAGCTTATATGCACGGGGGTTAAACAAACCCCGACCATGCAAAATGGGTGGTACCCGTCTGCCGCGTGTCACTTTCTAAATGGAATTGCACTCGCTTGCCCCAAACCATTAACATCTCCTCCTCCCGTGCGAAAACCACTCTCCACCCTTCGCACCAAATTAAATACCTCCCTCCAATTCAAACGATCCAGAGCCTTCTGGCTCTACAATAAATCCCAATCCACCATTTACAACTCTGGAAACGTTATTACAGCCAAAAAAACCCAAAATGAACACAGAAAACCCCTCCACACAGGTTTTAAACTCTCAGTTTTTTTTATTGCGCAAGCTTAATGGCAGGAATGCGAGAAATGCACTCCAAGGGTCTAGGATTGTTTAAATGAGCGTTTTTGGGTGACGATCCTGAGAGTCTGTTTTCACTTGAAGGACCAGAGGCATTATATCAAGCATAAAACCCATTGAATCATGATCATTAGTGTTATTCCAACCCTTGAGTAGCAGAAGATGTCTACCCTGCTCAATAAACAGAGACATAGATATGGTGAGAAGACAAAATACTCAGAAGACGGTAGTAGTGAAGATCCGTGGATTAAAAGTTAAATCATGGATTAGAAGGTCAAATAAGAGTTAAAGGCGCAAACATAGGAAGATCAAGGTCAAAACAAGAAACATAGATGAATATAGGAGAATTAAAAAAATTAAAGGACAAAGAGGTAGAGTGAGGAATACAGTTAAAGGATAAATCCAAGTTTTAATACCCAAACAGTGCTTAAAGGATAAAACAAAGGTAGATAAACACAAAGGCAGATTCGAATGATCAGATCAAAGATTTTGTTATGAATATAATTCATGACGAATATAAAAAATAAAATTATTAAATATTCAATTAAGGATTATGTAAGTAGTCATTAAGTTAGTGAAAGGGCATGTCTAAGGGACATGCTCAATCATTAAAGGTCACCTACATAGGTATATAATCAGGGCCTCATTGTAACATTTTATCATCTATCTATCTCATATCTTTTATAATATAATATTTGTATCCTCATGGATATCTTTGTATTCCAAGTGTTCTAGAGTATTTTAACTAGAGAAGGAGCTTTGTTCACTTCATTTGGTATCCGAGTAGTCGATATTATGGCCGCTCATCGCTACACGGAGCTATGCTCCTTGATCCAGGTACTTTCACCATAAAAATTGTTAACCTTGTTGTCGTCGTGACTGAAGCGTTTCACTATCAATCTTGGAGTTTCTCCATTTTCGCCACTAGGCCTTTGGCCATAATAAAAATTGAAAAAAAGAGAGGAAGAAATATATATATATATATATATATATATATATATATATATAAATAAAAGAGAGAATGAAAGTTAACATAAAGCGGGGAATAAATTAAAAGGAAAAAAAATATTTAAGAGAAAATAGTTCCAAAAGAAAAAAAGATATATATATATATAAATAAATACATATACGTACATACCAAGACAAATTAAAATTAAAAAGGAAAAAGAAATAAGGAAGATTAGGTAAGGTTATTTTGATTATTCTTTTAGTGGTTTACAAGTTCGTGGTTTTGGAAGCCCATGGTAATTTCCCATGATATTTGCATGGTAAAATAAGAAGTAAAGGAATAAAAAACCTCTTGTGAATGGTAAGTTTACTTTTACATGGAGAAATACACATAAGTGGACATATATTTTATAGGTTAATATATGTGAATAGCCACGTTTCACTAGAGTTGTAACCTTTCAACAACAACAAAAAGAGTTGAAAAAAAATCAATTGTTAAAATAATATATATATATATATATATATATTAATTAAATAATAACCTCATTAAAAAGAAGAAGAGAAAGTTAGGAAGGGTTACCTTAAAAACCCTAAAAACTAAATTCAACAGACAAAATGAAATCAATCATTTATGAAAAGGAAATTAAATCCAATTCGGAAAGGAAAGAAGGAATATTTCTTGAAAATTATAGTATTTTAACAAATACAAGATGAAGAAATTATTATCCATAAAACTTTGAGGACAAAGTTCTGAAGGAAGAGACAATTCATAAAAAATAAATAAATAAAAGTTGATATATTAAATTGTGATGAAAGAAAATGAAGAAAACGGTGCGTGATTGAACTGAAGAAAAGTGTCAACTATAAGCTTTGAGGACAAAGCTTTTGAAGGAAGGGGCAATGTTATGAATATAATTCATAACGAATATAACAAATAAAATTATTAAATAGTCAATTAAGGATTATGTAAGTAGTCATTAAGTTAGTGAAAGGGCATGCCTAAGAGACATGCCCAGTCATGAAAGGTCACCTACGTAGGTAGATAAGTAGGGCCTCATTGTAACATTTTATCATCTATCTATCTCATATCTTTTATAATATAATATTTGTATCCTCATGGATATATTTGTATTCCAAGTGACTTGGAGTATTTTAACTTGAGAAGGAACTTTGTTCACTTCATTTCCATAAAACTTTGAGGACAAAGTCCTAAAGGAAGGGCCAATTCATAAAAAAATAAAAAAATAAATAAAATTTGATATATTAAATTGTGATGAAAGAAAACGAAGAAAACGGTGCATGATTGAACTGAAGAAAAGTGTCAACTCTATGCTTTGAGGACAAAGCTTTTGAAGGAAGGGGCAATGTTGTGAATATAATTCATAACTAATATAACAAATATAATTATTAAATATTCAATTAAGGATTATGTAAGTAGTCATTAAGTTAGTGAAAGGGCATGTCTAAGAGACATGCCTAGTCATGAAAGGTCACCTGCGTAGGTAGATAAGTAGGGCCTCATTGTAAAATTTTATCATCTATCTTATCTCATATCTTTTAGAATATAATATTTGTATCCTCATGGATATCTTTGTATTCCAAGTGTTCTGGAGTATTTAAAATTGATAATGAACTTTGTTCACTTCAGAAATTTACTTCTTCAAAGGACACATTTGGACACCTACAACATGTTTTCTTTCAATAAAGAGCTCAAAAGTTATTAAGATAGTTAGATATATTTCTCATCTACCCAACAGTTTTTGAAAAAGTTATTGATAAAGCCTTAAAGTCAAATATTTCCAAAAAGTTAGCTCAAACATTTAAGTTAGGAGTTAATATTGTAGTGAGTGTGTCTTAAATATTTTGCCTTGGACCTTGCATGGTCTCAAAGGTCAAAAACTCATTAAATCTATAATAAATAACATCTGAAACCCTAGCTTAGGACCACCTACTCATTTTGGAGATAAATACTGCATGTATTAGTCATTTTTAGTGTTGATTGGTTGGTTGGTTGATTAGTTGGCTAATTGCTAGTTTTTGAGCTAGTTGAATATTGCAAGGTTGGATTTGAGAAAGCTCTGAGTTGCAGAGATCTATTGTACTGGAGTAATGTAACTATTTTGAACATCATTAATACAAGCACGTTCATAGGATTCTTGAGCTATGTTAATGGTGAATTTTTCCTTCTTTGTCAATGTTTTTCTTCTGTTTTCCATTATGTCCATTATTTCTCTGATAAAAGAACATAAATTTTAGATTAGGATATGATGTCTTGGCACCTTATTTTTGTATGCATTCTTTATCTCAATGTTTTCCTCTGCAATGTCTGATTGGAGAATTCTTAATTGCTCTCTGGTTCCACCTAGCTTGTTGTCTTGGAAATGATTTAATAGAGTCAAGCCAAATAAGTCTATGGTATGCCCTATCCTTTGGTGTAGCTCGAAACATTGCTTTTAAGGCATTTCTTTGAAGTATACTTAGTAGATTCCATCAAGGGAAGTCTATGGTATGCCCTGTCCTCTAGTATGTCTTAAACTATTTCTTTGAAGGTATTTAGAGTGTTTGATTAAAGAAGATAGGTTTAGATTTCTATTTAGTTGCACTCATTGTTATCTTGAATGTTTTCTTTGTGTAAAAGTAATCTTAGGATTGCTGCATTGTTGTCTTAAAGGTTTTCTTATTAAATTCTGGACAAGGAATTCTATGGTATGCCCTGTCCTTTGGTTTTCCTCAAATAGTTACCTAAAGGGCTTTTCTTGTTGAAGTAGAGTTAAAATATTCTTAACTGACTTCTAGTTTTACTACCTTCACAATTTATTGTCATTTCATATTCCATCTAATCTAAGAGATCCAATTGATATAGTTAGCTTTCCCTATGAAAAACCTTGCAGAGTGGATGAACAATTAAATCCTTTTATGACTCCATAGCGTAATGGATTAATATTTCTCATGGTCTATCTATTCAGCTGAAACACTCCCTCAATTAATCACACCATTGATCTATTAACCTATCAATCAATCAATAAAAAAAAACAAGTCCTTAGCACTTCATAACTAGCCTAACACCATAAAACAAGAGCATAAAGACATATCATCTATAAAAAATTACATATAGAGATCCCTCTCTGAGTCTAAGAAGGCTAGGTCCTATGATTCCAAAGTGGTTCTGATGTGGTTCCCTGTAGAGTTTGTTCTTTCCAATATTGAAAATCACGGGGAGCCAATAGGTACATACAGACAAAGGGAGTGAAGCTTCAAGGCTTCACAGAAGTGAATTATGCAGGGGGTCCATCAGACATGAAGTGCACATTAGGGGGAATCTTAAGTATTGTGTCAACTATAGTTTCTTGGTACAATAAGAAGCAAATATTAATTGAACTAAGTTCAGAAGAAGCAGAATACATAGTTTCTAGTCAAGCAGCTTGTGAGGATATCTAAATGAGGAATCTCCTTGTTGGATTATTTGGTCAGATGATGGAGCCTATTGTGATTTACTATGACAATAAAATTTGTATCAAACTTTTGAGAATCTATTTTTTCATGATCATTCCAAGAATATCAACATCTAGTATCACCATCTCAGATTTTGTGTGTACAGGTGGATCATGTTGCTAGAGTGCATTCCTTTAGAGGAACAAGATGTAGATATATTGACTAAGGCACTGTCTAGAGGAAAATTTGAGTTCCGTAGAGGAAGGATCAGGGTATATGATAATCCATTTCTTGGTGAGAGGGAGTGTTGAAAATGGCACCAAGAAATATTCTCATTTAATTTTCCCTTGAATTAAATTAGAAGAAAATTGTAATTCCACATAACATGACAAGTTTTGCAAGTTAAGTATGTTAGTTTTACTTATTTGGTTTAGTTAATTCGAGTTTAGGTTCTAACACGAGTCATGTAGAGTGGTTCCTACTTTAAAGGAGCCCTGGTTTAACTTATTTTGAGTTGTAATTAATTAATTTAGTTTAACTGAGTTAAAGTTAGTTAAACTAGTTCCAACTATTGGAGGAACTAGTACGAGGTCAAATAGTGGGGTGTTGCTTCATCTGTTAAACTAATTAATTGATGATTCACTCATTAATAACTCATGCATGACATATCTGAGAGTTAACCAGTTGATATTGGAGTTCAAGGGCAGTGTACTATCATTTTTAAAATTATCCGAATTGTATAGGTGCTGCATGAAGTCAGAATAAGTCCTATGATGTATTGCGTATTTTTGGATGATGAATTTCCCTAATTAATAGGGGATAATTCCCAATGAAATAGAGCAAGGAAATAGGGACTTGGGAAAGCCACAATTTGGTTAATTATTGGCCTAAGATTTTCTAGGAAGAAGTGAGACAGATAGAGATAGTGCAGAGGTTGCTCGAGCTTGAGAAAATCATTGTCATATTCCAATATTTTCTGACTAATGGAATATATAGGTAAAAGTGTTTTTTAGCTTTGGATTTCCCCATGAAATCATTTTGTAATGTGTTAATTTAATTATTTCTCATGTATGCTTCATGATTTCGTGATCGTTTATTGTTTCTGCAATTGGTAGAGTAGATTCAAGTCTATTGTTTTAGTAAATTACAATTAGCAATTTGAATCTACAAGGAATTTATACATTCATCTCATGTTTAACCTAGAAAACCGATAAAGTTGGGTAAATGTGGGAGGAGGCAGTTACAGGGTGGTATCAGTGCTTCTAGGTTGAAACACTTGGACTAGATGGGCTAGGTGTGATTGTTGCACATACATGTTGGTTGTCGATGTGTTTTATATGCATGCATTGTGATGTTCACTATTGTGGTATTGTGTCATCGGTTTTTTTATGTTGAGATGATTGATATGTTGATTTCATCATATATACATATGTTGTGCTAATATGGATTGATTATGCAGATGCGATGGTATCCCTTTAACTTCACTAACATATGTTTTATTATGTTTATATTTTAATTATATGACATAATATGGTTGCAAGAAGAAGAAAATCATAGATGAATAGAAGAACTTTGGACTAATGTTCATGTGACTCTCCTTAGAGATCATATGAGAAAAAAAAAGATGAGTACTCTCTCAAAATAATAGATAGCTTGAGAAGTTTTAAGGTAGAGATCAGAATTTGTAAAGCAGATAATGACATGATCATTCAGTTATAGGAAAAACTTGCTAGGGCATAAGAAAAGAAAGAAAAGGTTAATGCAATGATCCTTTAGAGCTTATCTGATTTACAGAGACAAGGACAACCAAATATTAGTTATGGATAGGAGGAAAGGATAAATGGGGCATATTGGAGTAGGTATCATGGATGACACAAGTGTTATGCAGGAAAATCCTCTCTGCGGACATAGACGATCCCTATAGCACTAGAGTAGGTCTAGTAACAACAGGGAGTAATTAGAAGCATAATTTCCTATATTGAAAATACACGCAGATCATGGATATATCACCTACCTAAATATGATGCTAATCCTCATTCAAATCCTTTAATCCAACGCATTTCATATTTATATCTTCCGCCATCGCTGACGCTTGGTTACATGCATAGGGATCAAACAAAAAAAGTGAAATAATAACATGTATCTTACATATACAATCTACTTAGTTGATCAAGGAATAATAAGAATCCAATCACACATTGAAGACAAGAATGGAAAGCACGAATCAATTGTATTATATTAAAATAGAGAGGGGGAGTTACAACCTACTCCTTGATGTCACAACTATCCTTTAATGGGTCCTGATCTAGGAACTTCTTGAAAGTGATCTTTCAACTTGATATGGAGGACGAAAAGTCTCAACTCTCACTTGATACCTATAGCAACAAATATCTCTCTGTTGTTCTTATATCTCTATTCTAACTAGTAGACCTATGGGAGATTGTCCATTTTATAGAAAAGGAGGAGGGAGCATGGATCCACTTATGGTGGGGAAATGGGTTATCCATTTGGGTGGTTCCACTTTTGTAGGAAAAAAGATCCAAAAGGGAGAAGTTCGACTCTATCCTCTAGAATAAACAACAATATCTCTGCCACGAAGCTTCCAGATATCAAAGCTTCACTTCCATTTTTAAAAAATCTTCCAGAAGATGATTGGTGTATAGACCAATCTAGGGTTCTAGATTATGCTCAATTTATTGTCAACCAAGGTAGGTAATATTAGAGGCACTTGTCTAATGTTTATAGACATAAAAGCATCTTGTTTGTTTAAGTAAGTGTTTATTGTGGTAGGTTTCAAGACTCTTTTACAAGAGATTGGAATGTGGTTCCTCTCACACTTTAAACACTTATGTAACTAAATCTGATCTACTGTTCTAAAAACAGAGTGCTACTAGTCTGAGTTTTCAATCCTTTTACAAGGTTATAGTTCACAAAAACTCTTTCAAAGTAACACGCTAAAGCATACTAAAAATCGATTTCATTAAAACAGAGATCACATAAATGATTTGAGATTAAATACTCAATTAAACCTCTTACAAGGACTGTTCATTAATTTTGCAATTGAATTCTCAAATTATTACTATGAATCATGAAATAAAAATGATGAATAAAACCACAAGCACTTCTAGTCAAAATCGATGAACTCAAAATCATGAAAATGAAATAAAATACTAATCAGATCTGAATACTAAATCTAATAGAAATGTAAAGAAAAGT
This sequence comes from Pinus albicaulis, assembly GCA_034641835.2. Lineage (NCBI taxonomy): Eukaryota > Viridiplantae > Streptophyta > Pinopsida > Pinales > Pinaceae > Pinus > Pinus albicaulis. The sequence goes on from CM076572.1 coordinate 1,307,431,137, forward strand.
GTACCGACTTCACATGGGGGCCCTTCCACGCTTTGAAGGCACACTTGGTATACTTCAAATGATGAGAACGCTAACTTAAAACACCATAAATGATTGAAATTCTGTTTCTGATTAAGATCTGGGAATGAGTTACATTAAAAAAAAGTTCTAAAGCACATACACAGTCTCAAGTCTTCTCTTACATTCAACGATATCACTAGCATCACTAGTCTATTACATGCTTCCATTCATTTATTTATCAAAATTACAATCAAAAGAGGCTATTTTCGTTCCTTATAATCCTAACTAATCTCCAAAACAGATCGAATTAGTTTGGAGTTCCTAATCATAGGCAAAATATCAAGCTCATTTATTATGACTTCAATTTTTTCTGCTAGATTGGCTGGGTTTGACCAGTGTTGACCGACTATTTAGGAGCTTCAAATCTGATACTGGATAGATTTTCCATCATGTGTGTACATTCTAGATCACGTCCTTGTCTTTTGTTTTGATCTACCTATTATGCCACGTGTCAGAACATAAACCATTTACAGGAAGTTATCACATCCTGTAATTTTCTTGAAAAATTTCAATTTTTAACACAAAAATTCCATAAATTAAATTTAATGTAAAAATAACAATTATAATGCTACATTAATCAATTTGAATAAACTATAGGGGATTTATGGAAGAAAATGGTGGATAAATGATGGAATTCTAGGAGAAAAAGATAGCCATAAAATAATACCAACATTTCCCCCAAACTCAATGATTTAGCATGTCCTCATGCTAACTTGATGTGCTCCCTTTATGTTCCGCTTCTGCTTCTACTACTTGTAGCAATACATCTACATTCTTATGGACTTGAAACTCATGCTTCATGTTCTTATATTTTTATTTGAGAGCCTTTTTTTGTGTGTACCATTTTGTTGCCCATTTGCATATTTCAATTTGATCAATTTTAAGTTCTTTGACTTTCCTCTTAAATTTCTCATTTTTCTGTTGAATCTTCTTGCTCTGGGTTCTTAACATTTCATTTTCTTTCTTTATGAATTTTTCTAACATATTTTCTTCCATAAGTTCCTCTTTGAGCTCTTCGATTTGTTTCTCTAACTTTCTGTATTTCTTGTTTGTAGGTACTGGCTCTTTTCTTGTCTCCATTTATGCTTCTTGTTCTGGCTGTGAATTCGCACTGCTTTCAATTTCCATTGGTGTATTTACATTTTTCTCTGGTTGGACATATTGTATTTGATTCCTTTTTATTCTCCTTGATCTTCTTGTGTAAGTAGTGAAAATTTTGTCTTTTGCAATTTTCTTGGCATCTTCTTGCCTCATTCTCCTTGTTTTCGCACTACTACTGGGTTGAACAACAGTGCTTGACTTAAATTCAGGGGTTTCCTCATCAACATCAACCATAAACTCTGTACTTCCTTGTTTCTCCTATTCATCTTCTTTTGTTTTGATTTTATTAGAAATTAAAAATCCTTCCTATGTTATTATACCTCTCTTCTGCAATTCAATTTCAATTATAATTTTGATCAAACCAAAATGATACAAGCTTCTATCTTCATTACCCTTTTGTTTCTGGATGGTCTTTGACATTTTAGTCAAACTCTGTAAAAGAAAGTAGGGAAGACTAATAGTGCATTGACCCTTTAAGTGCAACAATATTTTTAGGTGATACAGGTATACTATGTCGACAAATTTTTGGAGAATGTACACCATTTCGTCCCATGGGTGGATTAACCAACTTCTAGGAACACCATTTTTCCAATTGATAGAAGAAACTCTTGACCTAGACATAAAATGAGTCCATGATTTTTCTCTAAATTGCTTGGTTTTGGAATACTTTTCCCCTTCTGGACTAATTTCTAATGACTGAGCTATTGTATCCTCTGAGATTCTGAAAGAGAAATTTCCTATCAAAGCTTTTTCTCCATTAAATGAAAATGCAAATTGTTTTGTAACTTCTTCATTGTTTCCATTGAATTTCTCTAGAAAAGAAAACCAGTGTTTTTCCCTCAAAATTTTAATACAGTCTTCATGGTATTTTGAACTATCAAATTTCTCAGGCTCTGCTCTATTTGTCATTTTAAAAATCTCTTCTCTAACCCCTTTTTTTTATGCTTTGTGAAACAAAAATTTAACCAGGGTTTTTCAACTTGTTACCTCTCTTGTCGCGTTCCACTGAGCTGACCTTAAATTTCTGGGCTAACTTCCTCAATTTTCTAAGCTTACTTCTTCAAATGTTTGAGCTACTCTTCAAATTCTCAGCTACTCTTCAAATTCTGGGCGGAAGTCAAGATTCTGGATAACCCCGAATACTATATTTTCTCCCTTTTCAACACCTATTATCTCGACCTTTCTATTTTGAAAACTCAGGGCCCAAATATTAACTGAATTTATGAACTCAGAGTTTTATAAAATTAAAACTCAGCGCCTGACCTTGATTTTTCCTGATGTCATAGGATGAAATTATTATAATGATGGTGCAGAGAATAGGGTTTTACTGTCAGAGACCGTGAGCTCATTTGCAGAGTCAGAAGACATGTCCCAAAGAGTTCAAATCATAGATACAGAGATATAATAGTGATTTGCAGAAGCATAATCATGGTAGAATAGTATGCAAATCGTGTTGGTAATGAAATCATGGTGGATATATTCATAAGCAGATTTGGGTCGGAAGATTGTTTTTGTACTTCTAGAAGTTGAAATGAACGAAACTGATTGAGGACAGGCATTTTAATAGATGTCTTCCCATTGGGCGGGTCTTTACATTTGGCGTCTAATAAGGCTGCTACCCATTGGTGCTTTTTTGGCAGAGGTCAATTTGAAAGAATGATGAGTTTATGAAAAGGTTTTAGGGTATAGGTAGGAATAGGCTAAGGTTTATAATGGTGTTCTGTGTGATATGGAAATAGAAATGAACATATAGAAATAGGCAGAGTGGTAATGAAGTGAGCATATAGGAATATTATGAGTAAGATATGTATGAGGGTTATAAAAAGGCTTTTGATATTGATAATAAGAAATCATAATTATTATTTTTTAACACTAAAATAATCTAGGAATTGAAATGCTAAAAACAAAAAAATTTCAATACATTACACTTGTTGGCTGATAAAATCCTCATTTTCTTGTACAGGTGTGACTGATCTGATTATCTGATCCTTGTCTTCTTGTCTGATCCTTGTCTTCTAAAACAATTCCCTTTGAAATTGAATATAATAGGTCCCTTAAAATCTGAAGAGCCATGTTTGTGAACCTTCTTTCATCTTTGGTGTTGATGCAGCCTTGCTTAGAATTATGATAGGCAACCTTTGAAAAATGGTTGAAGTAGCCTTGTGTACCTTTGATGCAGTCTTTAAACAAGTCCCTCTGGTGTTTGTAGTATTGACATAGCCTTTGAACAGGTCCTTGTGTATAATAATGTTGAAACAGGTCCCACTGCATATTTTGTTGCTTGAACAGGTCCCTTTACTGATTAGAAAAAAACAGCTCTTTTATTGAAATACTGAATTACTGAAACAAATTTCTTGAAAAATTGAAAATGAGGAGATGATATAGGGAAAAACCACTGTTTCTTCTCCCCCACTAAGTCTTTGACTTGTCCTCAAGTTATTATTGAATTTTTGAAAAACAGGAAACAAGTAGAACAATGAATTCTTACCAGCCAAATGAATGGTTTTCCAGTAAGAATTCAGGTTTAGAGCGTGCCAGAGTCTGGTTTGCACATATAAACCATTATTTTTTATTTTTTATTTTTTATTTTTTATTTTTTTATTTTTATGTTTTTTATTTTATTTTATTTTTAATTTTTAATTTTTTAAGAAATTGAAATGACTAAGGTAGAGATATCACAACTGAAGACTATGATATTTCAACCTCCTTTTACTGAGATACAGTTTGAATAAAATCTTCTTTACTGATGGGCTTATGATAGAGTTTCAACCTATGTCCATTGACAATAAAGGTGTTTCCTTCTCCATCAATTGTAGTAAGTTTGACTGATCCATTTTCATATACTTTGTTGTATAACCAGCTCCAAAAAGAGAAGAAAAGAGATATCAACGCCTTAGAAATGAGCCACTTTGAGGGGGAAACCTCCAATACATTACATAAATGAAAAATTCTTGGATGATACAATTTACAAAACCTCCTTTCTATATATATGAGTCCATGGGGCCATAATGTAATCCTAGTGGGCCACAATGTAATCCTAGCCGACCTAACAATAATAATTTAAGGGCACAATAATAACAAAATGGGGGTTACAAGGGTACAATAATAACATTAAGGGGGTTACACTAACAATAATAAGGGACTATACTAGTGATATAGGGACCTAACATGCCCCTCTCCTTCAAAAAAGTGTTGTCCTCAACGCTTGAGTAGCTCCAGGTGCTTCTATATAAAATTCTCATCCTCCCATGTAGAATCTTCAGTGGGTAAGTTCTTCCACTTGATGAGATACTCTGAAATTGATCGATTCCGTAGTTGTCGAGTTCTTGTTTCCATGACCACTTCCGGTTCCAATATGATTTTTTCTTCCTCATCAAGTTCTAGCAATATTGTTTGAACTGGAAGATTTTCACCTATAACCTTCTTTAAGCATGAAACATGGAAAACTGGATGTACTCGCGAAGAAGCAGGAAGCTCCAATTTGTATGCCATAGTACCAATCTTTTGCAACACCTTGTAAGGACCATAGTACTTTGGTGATAATTTATTATCCTTCTTAGCTTGCTTGAGGTACATTTGTTTGTATGGTTGTAGCCGTAAAAATACCCAATCTCCTACATCAAAACTTCTCTCGCTGCGATGTTGATCTGCCTGTTGTTTCATTCGATTTTGTGCCAAATTCAGGTTATCCTTTAAGAGTTGGAGAACTTCTTGCTGATGCTCGATGTGATCTTCCACTGCTTGAACCTTCAAATTTTCCCTTAAATATGATGTGATCAATGGTGGACGATATCCATAAAGTGCCATAAATGGGGTCATTTTTGCTGCAGTATGGAAGGAAGTGTTATACCACCATTTAGCGAGAGGTAACCACTTGACCCATTGTGTTTGTTTATCAGATACAAAACAACGAAGATATCCTTCCAAACATTTATTTATTATCTCAGTTTGACCATCATATTGAGGATGATAAGATGAGCTATGAGCTAATTGAGTACCCAAAGAAGAAAATAACTCCGTCCAAAAATTTCCCCGAAAAATGGGATCTCTATCGCTCACAATAACCCTTGGGCTTCCATGTAGCTTTTGAATTCTATCCACAAATGTATTAGCAACTGTACTTGCTTTAAATGGATGAGATAATGCACAAAAGTGTGCATACTTGGTAAGTCTATCAACTACCACCATGATGACATTCTTTCCTTCAGACTTAGGTAAACCTGTGATAAAATCCATTGAAATCTCCTCCCAACGCTGACTTGGAATGGATAAAGGTTGTAGAAGTCCCGGGGTCTTAATTGTCTCCACTTTATTCTGTTGGCAGACCAAACATTTCGCCACAAACTTTTGAATATCAGATTTAAGGCCATCCCAAAAAAATTCTTTCTTCACCCTGTGGTAAGTTTTTAAAAATCCTGAGTGTCCTCCTAAAGGAGAAGTGTGCAATTCCAGAAGAATCTTTTGTTTTAGTTGGGAATTCTTACAAAGATATAAGCGATCTTTGTACCATAAGGAATCATTTTCCAACTAAATGTATCAGATGTACTAGGATCTTGCTGCAACTTTTGAATGAGTGTCCATACATCTTTGTCCTTCTTCCATTCATCTCTTGCTTCAGTTATCCAATTTGGTTGGATAATAGAAATGGCACAAAGCAATGCTTCCACCTCTTCATTCTTTCTTAAGAGTGCATCTGCAACAACATTAAGCTTTCCTTTTTTGTAGATTATTTCAAAGTCATAACCCAACATCTTTGTGACCCATTTTTGCTGCTCTTCGGAAGATAGTCTTTGTTCCAAAAAGTGTTTAAGACTATCATGATCAGTTTTTACCTTGAAGTGTCTTCCCATTAGGTAAGTTCGCCATTTATTTAGTGCATGCAGTATTGCTAACATTTCCTTCTCATAAATAGGTTTCTGTAAATACTTTCTTTTGATTGGACGACTTTCAAAAGAAATGGGTCTTCCTTCCTGCATTAAAACAACACCAATTCCATTTCCTGAGGCATCACATTCCACAATAAAGGTTTTTGTGAAGTCTGGCGTAGCTAAGATTGGTGCTAGGAACATTGCCTCTTTAAGATGTTCAAAGGCCTTAGTTGCTTCAGGAGTCCATGAAAATGCATCTTTCTTCAATAATGTTGTTAGAGGTGCTGCTATTCTTCCATAATTCTTAAAAAACTTACGATAATAGCCTGTTAACCCGAGAAATCCTCGCAACTGCTTTATTGTCTTAGGGACTTTCCATTCCTTAATGGATTTAATTTTGTTAGGGTCTACTTTAACACCCTTGTGAGATATAATATGACCCAGATATTCCACCTCTTGTACTCCAAAGAAACATTTGGATGTTTTTGCATATAATTGTTTCTCATGCAATAGTTTGAGCACCCTGTCAACATGTTCAACATGATCCTTCCAAGACCTACTGTAGATTAGTATATCATCAAAAAATACTAGCACAAATTTTCTAAGGAAGGGGTTGAAAATGGAATTCATCAACCCTTGAAATGTAGAAGGTGCATTGGTAAGGCCAAAAGGCATGACCAAAAATTCATAATGACCCTCATGAGTTCGAAATGATGTTTTTGGAATATCTTCAGTCTTCATTCTAATTTGATGATATCCTGAACGAAGATCCAACTTGGTAAAGTAAATTGCTCCATCTAATTCATCCAATAATTCATCAATCACAGGAATGGTAAATTTATCTTTAATGGTGAGCTTATTGAGCTCCGTATAATCCAGACACATTCACCATGATCCATCCTTCTTGTCTACCAATACTACAGGAGTAGAGAAAGAACTTTTACTAGGTTGAATTATACCCACCTCTAACATTTCTGCAATCATACGTTCAATTTCGCTCTTTTGGAAGTAAGGATATCTATAAGGTCGGATGTTTGAAGGAACACTTCCTGGAATCAAATGAATAGCATGATCATGATCCCGAATAGGTGGGAGTCCTTTGGGAGTTTCAAACACCTTGGAATGATTGTCAAAGACTTGTTGGAGATCTGCAGAAATAAATGATTTTGATGTTGGAACTTCTAGTGAGCATAATTGTGTAATTATACCTCATTGTTCTTTCTTTAGAATCTTTGTCATGCCATTAGAGCTTATTATCCTTCCCGCCTTCCCTTCAATACCCCATAATTCGACTTCCTTTCCTTCTGAAAAAAAATTCAAGAAAAGTTCTTGAAAATTAAAAGCTACCGTCCCCAAAGATTGTAACCATTGTACTCCTAGTACAATATCAGCACCTCCCATAGGAATGGAAATCATTGGACTAGTCAACACATATTCCCCCATGGTTAGCTTGATGTTATGGCATTTTCTAGAGCAATTTATAGTGCCTCCATTTGCCACCATCACTTGACATTCTGGTGCTGGGTATAGGAAACAATTTGATTCCTTGGCTACCTTACAATGAATAAAATTATGGGTGCTACCTGAATCAATCAACACTATTACCTTTTTCTTCTTGATTTGTCCTTCTATCTTGAGAGTTTGAGGAGTGGTAATTCCTGCCGGTGCATTACACGATATGGTCGGATTCATTTCTTCCTCTTCTAGGGTTGGTTCCTGGTGTATATCCTCTTCTTGTTCATTTTCTTCTTCCTCTTCACAATCTATGTAAAATAATTTCTTCTCAGCACACTTATGACCTTTAGTGTATTTGCTATCACAACTGTAGCAAATCCCTTTTGCTCTTTTTTCTTCAAATTGTTGTGGTGTCAACCTTGTAGGTTGTGGAAATCTAGGCGTAGCCACACTTCCTTCTTTATAGAATTGAGTGGTAGGATTCCTTGTTGCCATAATTTTACATTCAACTTTTCTTGCCAACCTGAATGCCTTCTCCAATGAATCAGGTTCCAAAACGCAAACTTCATGTTGAATGTTATCCTTTAAAGTGCCTATGAAGAGATCAATCATGTGTTCCTCTGGAATATCAGTTACCCTTATATTCAATTTTTGGAAGTCCTCAATGTGTTGCCCCACTAAACCCTTTTTTTTTGAGATTTATCAATTGGCTAAAGAAGGTGTTGCTCTTTGTATCCTCATAATGTGCTATCATTTCCTCCGTAAAAATTGACCAAGTGACAATTTTTTTACGGGAGCAAAGCCATCGATACCATAAAAATGTATTTTTTTCTAAATGTAAAGTTGCAATGCATACCTTTTGTGTGTTTTGCACATTATGGAGATCAAAATATTGCTCCATCTGTAGTATCCATGTTACAGGATCCTTTCCATCAAACTTCCTCATATCCATTTTTGGAATATGGTGGTTCTTCCTGCCAACATTAGAGGTTATGAAATCATGATTAACATTTATTTTGTTCTCATTATGAGGTTATTCTACTACATTTCTGCCATTAGGAATCGTTTCTTGTTTTAAGCTTGTCATCAAGCCTTCCATGTATGCTTTTAGATCATTCTTCATGTTTTCCATGATGTCTTTCATGTTTTCATCGATCTTAGCTTCCATGTCATCAATATTAGCTACCATGCCCACTTCCATGCCATCCATCTTAGCTTCCAAACCATTCATCTTAGCTTCCACGCCTTTCTTCAAACCCTCCATCTTAGTTTCCATGCATTTCTTCAAAACTTCCATTTCATTTTTTGTTGTTCTTTGCGAGAGCGAAATTTGTTGCACTTGCTCTTGTAATTTTGATAAGTCATGTTGCCATTCTTCATCTTCATGAGTCACAATAGAGCCTTCTAAAGGATTAATAGGAGTTGAATTATTTTTAGGGGCCATTTTAGAATCCAATACTGATATCTATTCTACAATATTCCCTTGGAATCAATTCAACTTGATTCTTCAAACAAGACTTATGCAATTCGGAAAAAAAAATACACACCTTTTACTTGATTTTTAGGAGCTCTGTATTGAAATTGAATTATCTCTGTAATTGAGAATCTTCAATATCTAAAATTCACTGTTGTAGTAGCCTTCTGAACTGTATTTCAAATGCCACAGGTATGATCTGATTTGGATTCTTCAAGACAAAGTTATTTCCAATCTCCCACAATGACCCAATTTTGGACTGGTTCAGTAGAGCGAACTTGTACGACTTGCCACGTGTAACTGTTTCATTCTTCGTCTCTGAAATTGATAGCCAAGAAACTGAAGTCCATGTAATTGTAACCTCTTTTTACGGCACTCCAATCTGATGCCCAGAGAGAGAGTTATTGAAATTTTCCCACGATCACCTCTTTGAGATGAAATTCAGGAGCCTGAAAAAGCACTACCTTCCACAGATCATATCTCCAAAAATATTGTGAACCAAGCTCTGAAATTTTTTGAAAACTTTCCTCAGGATTTTAGCTTCACACCATATGAATTTTAGATTTTGAACCTTCATAGAACAATTTTTGTAGCGCAAATTCCACGATGACCTTTTTATGAGCCTAAAAAAATACCTAACTTCCATAGATCATATCTCCGAAAATATTGCGAGCCAAGCTCTGAAATTTTTAGACAAAATTTCTCAATATTTCAGCTTCGCACCCTAAAAATTGCAGCTTCTGAAGCTTCGTAGAAACAAAGTTATAGTGAAAATGCCACGATGACCCGTTTGGAGCAGCGAAACCCTAGAATCCAAAGCTCTGATACCAAATGTTGTGTAACCAACTCCAAAAAGAAAAGAAAAGAGATATCAACGCCTTAGAAATGAGCCACTTCGAGGGGGAAACCTCCAATACATTACATAAATAAACAATTCTTGGATGATACAATTTACAAAACCTCCTTTCTATATATAGGACTCCATGGGGCCATAATGTAATCCTAGTGGGCCACAATGTAATCCTAGCCGACCTAACAATAATAATTTAAGGGCACAATAATAACAAAATGGGGGTTACAAGGGTACAATAATAAAAATAAGGGGGTTAAACTAACAACAATAAGGGACTATACTAGTAATATGGGGACCTAACATACTTGAACTATTTCATATGGGCCCATCCAATGTTTTGTGAACTTGGCTTTATGATCTTTGAATTTAGAGTCAAAGAGTAAAGCCCAGTCTCCTTCATTAAACTCTTTCTTCTTTATGTGTGAATCATGCCACTGCTTCCTTTGTTTATGCATTAGGATTGTTCTCTCCTTTGCTTGCTGCTGTTGAACTCTTAGTTAAACTGAGAGGGGGGGGGGGGGTGAATCAGTTTAACACATTCATGGACTTTTAAAAATTTTCCTTTAAAACTTATTTTATTTTATTAACACCTTAATTTCATGATCAACATAATGTGTGAGCAATATTTATTTATGAGTAGCAATTAATAAGTAGATTAGATAATGTACCAGCAGTCTTAATATGTTAGTATCAAGTATTAGCAGAATAGATATATCATATCAACACATAGACATCATGCACATAGACACCAGATATACGTGGAAACCCATAATGGGAGAAAACCACATCTTATTATTGTTGTGATGAAAAGGCAAGCTCCTACTCCCTCTCACCACTGTTTTTCTGCAGGCACCAACCTACAGGAGGCTCTATCCTCAATTCTGCAAGCTACAACTTGCAAGGAAGCACCAACTCCCTCCAATTTTCTGCAGGCACCAACCTATAGGAGGCTCCAACCTCAGTCAGCTACAACTGACATTTTATCAAGCTACAACTTGATGTGGAAGCACCAATTACCATCTATTTTCTGCAAGCACCAACCTACAGGAGGCTCCTACCTCAGTCAGCTACAACTGACATCTATCAAGCTACAACTTGATAGGGAAGCTCCAACTTCCTTACTCTTTCAAAAGAAAAACACTTGCTGATTTACCTTGGATATCAGCTCTATTTTGTACCTTCTTCTCTGATGTTCATCAACTCTTATATCAGACCTGCATCATCTCTGCTCAGCCCCTTCTTCTTCTTTGCTCAGCTCCTCCTTATTCACATTCTTCGTGCAGCTTGCTTATTCTCTTCAACTCTCTTTAATTCTGCTGCATACTCTCTTCTTCTCTCACTCCTTTTTCGTCAACCTTATCCCCTTGGATATTACCCAGTTTTATACAAAAATAGCTTCATGGTTGTTTGTATTCCACTGGGAATTCAAAATGGACAGCCATGTCTCTTTGCCTTCTGCCTTCTCATCTCTTTTCAGCTCACTCAGAAAAATGTAACTGTAGGTGCTTATTTTAATATTACAGTGGGATATTTTCTCTCTTCCGAAGACTTGCTAATGCATCACAACAATATAAATTTAAATAAAACATTTACATTCAAATTTACAAATGAGAACTCTAGCTCAACTCATTTAGTCTTTTGAATCGCTACACATTTGTCTTTTCTTTGGCTGTCTTTGTCTTTTCTGTGACTGTGTTTTATCTCTTTTCGGCTCTGTTTTCTTTTTTGTCCTCTGTGGGGGTGTAACTGTTGCATACGTGTAATTGTGCCTTTTAAATAAATAAAATGTAGTTGCTGACTTTTAAATCAGGGAAATTCCAACCCTTTTCATGCCACGAGTGTCTTGTTGATGTGGTGAGTTCCGCAAGCCGGAACATACCTATATCACAATTGTATTATGTTACAAATCACCCTCCACCTTAAGCCGAGGCCCGTGGGTCTACAGACCACGCGGCATATTTTAATACAATCCCCCTTTATATATATAACAGCGCCTTTTGATACAACTTAAATCAACTCTCGACATCCTTATATAAGGTTTTAACAAACAACTGCTGCTTCTAATATAATCAATGAATAATCTTGATAATACTTAACAAATGCCCTTTCGGGCCCACCTGACATGTTTTCCGATGCATTGGTTCTCCTCCGATTGCGATTGATCGCTCCTGCTCCGATTGCGATTGATCGCAATCGCAACTAAAATCTTCCGATTGCGATTGAATCCTTTGCGCTTGTTCCGATTGTGATTGATCGCAGTCCACTGCGTTTTGCCGATGCGATTAGACCTGGAACTCAAGTTGTATATGAGTCGTAGTTTATATACCAATCGGGTCTGGACTTCCAATCGCAATCGCAAGTCCTTTAATATGTGTTGCGATGGTTTGTTTCTTTCCGATGCGATTGGAACTGGACTTCAAACACTTTGTTAAACATGGTTTATAGACCCATCGGGTCCGGTCTTTGAAAAAATGCAATCGGGGCACACAATAGAAAAGTTCTGATTGCGATCAAAACACGGATGCGATTTGCACATATTAACTCCCGCATATAACAGGGTCGGGTCCGCCACTTCAATCGCAGCATATTACAAAAGTCGTGCGATCAATCGGAAAGTTCCGATTGTGATTAAGATCCTGGATGCGATTGAACCTATTAACTCCATCGTATTATGCCATCGGGTCTGCCACTTCAATCGCAGCATATTACAAAAGACGTGCGATCAATCGGAAAGTTCCGATTGCGATTGGGAACTCAGATGCGATTAGCAATAAACTGTGGCATATAACTCGATCGGGTCCGACCTTTGATCGGAGCACATCACAAAACTCCGTCGATTGAACCTTTTCTCCGATTGCGATTGGGGAGGGGTCCCACCGTATAAAGCTTGGTTCTTATAATAAAGCGCTCCACTTATATAACTGATATATATGTATACTTTTCCAATGGGTTATGCGATTCCCGGAATACGTTTTGTATATGTTTATATATATATACTTTGCCGCTGGAGTTAATCGATTCCTGGAATAATATTTGTGTTATATTAAATGTATAATGCCGGTTGGAGTGTGCGATTCCCAGAATATGGTTATGTATTATATGTGTAACGCCCGACTGGAGTCTGCGATTCCCGGAATAAGATTCGTGTTATATTATATGTATAATGCTAGCTGGAGTGTGCGATTCCTGGAATATGGTTCTGTATTATATTATAACTGCTCTACCTCTTCCTCTGCTGCTCCTGTCGCTCTGCCTCTGCCTCTGCTTCTTTGCTGCCTCCATTGTAGTCGCTGCTTCCTTTGTCTGTCCTGCTACTCCTGTCACTCTGCCTCTGTATTCGACTGTTACACTCTAGCAGTGTTCTTCCGCCTGTTTCCTTTGCTTGTTTCGGCTTCAATGCTGCTCGACCTCTGCCTCTACTGCACGTCCATTTCATATCTTCCTCTGTATTTACTGCCTCTGCCTCTGCTACTCGACAACTGCTCTGCCTCTGCCTGTCTCTTTTATATTTTCTTCCACTGCCTCTGCCTGTCTCCTTTGTTGTCTCCTTTGCCTGTCTCTGCTATCTTTTTGTTTCTATCTCTTCTTCTTGTCTAATGCTGCTCCTTGCTTCTTCAAATGGTCCTATCTCTGCTTCTCTTTGCTGCCTCCATTGTATTCCCTGCTTCCTTTTTCTGTCTTTGTTTCAGCGCTGCCTCCTTTTCCTGTCTGTGATTCAGTGCTGCCTCCTTTTTCTTCTTTTTGCTGCTTCTGCTACTCGACCTCTGCCTCTGACTTTGCTATACCTCTGTTCTTTGCCTATCTCTGCATCTGCTGCCTTCTTTGCACTACATTTCTTAAGTTCAACTCTTTTGTACATTACGTTGCCTCTGCTTCTATTCACTGTCTCTGCTTTGTCTGTTGCCTCAATTCCTTATCTCTCTTGCTTCTTTTGCTTCCTTGCTACCTCTTCTTATGCTTTCTTTGCTCCTTAGCTGATGTTTCAAGTGCTCCTCCTTTGTCATCTCCTTTGCCTTATTGCTAGTTCAGGTGCTGCTCCTTTGTGCTTCTTTGCCATCAATGACAACATTTCCAACAGCCTCCCCCTTTGGCATTGATGGAAACACCTCCACCAATAATCCAATGCTTCCTCTGCCTATCTGCTTTTCCTCCCCCTTTGACATCAATGGCAAAGGGTTGCTCATTTCCTAGTGTGCATTCTATCATTTCTTTTCTTCTCTCATGAGATGTGTTTAGGCCTTCTTCTTCTGACTTTGTACCATGTTGCTCTAAACTTGTGTAAAATATTTGTTGAGAGAACACTTTGCGGATTATTGGAGTTGAATATACACTAAAAGTGGATACAATCCCAAAGCACTGACTCCTTTCACTTGTATAAGGCTGAGAGTGAGGATAATGACACTTCATAGAGCATATTGTATCAACCTTATCTAATCATAAATGCATCATTGGATCAAACCTTAAATATTGTGAATGCCCCATGTGACATATCAAGCTTGCTTCAACTACACTTCAGTCTATATTATAATCTTCATCTGCGATGCATATCTATTGAGGAAGGTTGTAGTTGGAGTCTGTCTTCTTCTACTATAATCATCTGCAGTACAACATCTGTTCAATTGTGATGATGCAAATATATCTTTTATTGCTGTGATTCACTTTTATTGCCTGTTGGTGATGATATGAGCTAGGGAGCTGATGATGATATTACACTTAATAGCTGCAGGTCTTTGTTACTGATGTGATCAATGAATTAACTAGAATTTGATCTACGAGATCAAATTCCTTTACTGCTTGCATAATGAGCTTTCAAAACAAAACCTTGAGGTAGGATGCATTCAATGTATTGGACGATCTCACTGATCAACCATGCACTTTTCTTTATGACATAAGGGGGTATGTATGTTAATCTCTCTTTAAAGGTGGATTATCAACAAATCCTTTGTGTTGAGCTTTAGATGGTAATCACAGCTAGACCTTTATTCTTCAGATACTTTGACTGTTCTATCAGAATGAACTTCCACAGAAGCATATTCAAGTTATTTAATTGAAAACTCAGTAAATAGACTTCACACAGTTTTGTAACTGATTTTTAAAAAGGAGGCCTTGAAGATATACATGTACCAAATTCAAGAAGGCATGCAATTATATATATACAAGAAGATATTGCTTCAGTTCTCAATATACTGCTTCAAGTGTAAGCAAGATAATGTTATTTTTGCTCTGCTACTGACCTTTTCATGCTGAATGCAGATAATACTGGGAATATTACATTGAGGTTCTTTTGCCATAATCCTTTGATCCTGAGGACTTGAACCATGCTGCTACTCCACTGATAACACTTGATATTCTGGTCGATAGGCATGCTGCTTGTACCAAGTACCAATTGATATTACTTTGATAAAATATGCATAGATTTCACTTCAGTTTGCACATAAACCCATAGTCAAGATCACCTTCATAATTCCATACTATTGAACTTTCCGCTGTTCACGTTAATAGTCATTAATATCCTCAATCTGATCTTGTAATTATTTAACATTATTCTTTTTCTATCATTTGGTTCCAAGGAAAGCCATTGCATGTACCTTTCTAAAACTGTTCTAGAATCATTGCTGCTTTATATTCAATTCAATTGTTCTAACATACAAATCTTCAGAAAGACATCTTCAATTTCTTTTCTATGAATCTTCACGCGCTGATTACTCAAATATTTATTACTCACTTAACTACATTCCTCCAAGGTGACCTTTTGAAAGATGTGATGAACTGATGATAGGTACTCATCCTTATTAATGTGATTCATTGTTAATTCTAGCAGTAAGAGGTACATTGTGATCATCACTTTAATGTGCTGAAGTCTTCTTAGCTTACATGTTCATTGCTAATGTTTCCTCTAATCCCAAGGCTTCTTGCTACTTTCTCTCCATCCATCAACCTGTTGGCGATTGTGTGCTTCAGGTGTTCTTCTTCCTCTATAGTTCTTTGTTGGAGAAAATTGTCCTGTGCATTCTTGATCTTATAGCTGTCCTTATTCCAAGGAACTCTTCTTAGACTGCTTTCATGGGGTCTATATATGAACTGCTCTCCCCCTGGGATGTTGCTTCATATTTGTCACTGGATGGATTTTTTCTTTGCTTCCTAGAGCAGCTCCCCTTGAGACTATGGAGGATTTATTATGTTATTGAGATGATAGGATCCCCTTTTCTCTTTTCTTTCCATACTCTATTGGGGTTCATCATAATGTCTGCACTCCTTTCCGATTCATAGTTTTGTTTTATTGGATTGGATTTCATCATCTGTCTGGAGTTCTTTAATATATATGGCAGTTTACAGTCTTTAGCTTTGTGACCACGCTTGAGGCATACATAACATCTTATTTGACCAAGGTGCATTTGAGCTGATGTATAATATTTCATTCCCCTTTTTGAACATAATTTACAATCAACATATTTATGTCCAAATTCATTGCATGCATAACAGCAGCCATGGAAATGATTTGTGTACTTGGTGGAAGATTGTCATTTCCCTTTGCTTGCTTGAGGGGTTCTTCTCTTTTGCTGCATCCTTTGCTGGTTGGAATGGATTGGCTTTGTCTTACAATATGCTGCATTATGTCCTGGTTTATGACAAGATAAACATGTGCTAATTTTCATAGGAGGGAGGAACCTCCTTTGACATCTTCCGAATTTGTTCAATTCATCCCTAGGAGCATACGAGCCTTTAGTAGCTGATTGTTTCATCCTCTCATTATCTGTTCTTTCATGTTGCTGCTTGATTATGTTTTTTTCTTTACAACTCATGTTCCTGCTCGTTTCTGCTTCTGTAGGAATTTGCTGAGTTGTTTCACAGTTCTTTACAGCTTTTAAAAAAATGATTTTCTTGTTATCTTCAACCTTGGACTTACTGGTTTCACCTTCATATCCTATCCCAGCCTTTATGAGAGGTGACCTTTGAGCCTTTAGAATCTGGTCCAATTGTCCGGAGCTTTTCATTTGAGGAGTATTCATTAATAAATCTCTTTGGGCCTTTTCTAATTTCTTTCTTAGGTTCACTACTTCTTCTTCCAATTTTTCACATTCCAGATTTTTCTCTCTCATTTGTTGCAGCAGAGTGTCTTCTATTTTCCTTGCTTCTTCAAGGTGTGTCTTCAGGCCAACAATTTCTTTCTTATCTTCATATTCTCTCTCATCACATATTTGCATCACTGTCTTAAGGTCTTTGTTTTCATTTTTCAATTTTTCTATTTCAGTCAAAGCAGTGTCAAGCTTGGCTTTTTCTTCAGCTGTAATTTCTTCATGGTTCTTATCTCCATTCACACTAGCATGTACTTCATTTGATTGAATATTTTCCTGTTGACATGAATTTTTCTTCTTCTTAATTCTCTTATCCTTCTTGTCAGTGCCGTCCTTAGTGTTTACTCCATGCATGAAGTGCAATCTATCCCAGATTTCTTTTTCAGAGGTTAAATCCATTATCAACTCAAGGTCCTTGTTATGAAGACTGTTATATATTACACATTTTGCCTTGGCATTCCTCTGTTGTTCTTTCACCGTGGGGGAGTCTGTGCAGTAACCATCACATACAAGCTTCCATAATTCAGGTTCATAAGCCAATAATCATGTTTTAACCTTATCTCTCCATTAAGGAAAGTTTGTTGTATTTTACACAGGTACATTTTGATAGTCCATGACTTAACTAGATCTCCTTCAAGCTATTAGGCTTGCACCAAAGGAACTGGCTCCGATACCAATTGTTGAACTCTTAGTTAAACTGAGAGGGGGGGGGTGAATCAGTTCAACACATTCATGGACTTTTAAAACTTTTCCTTTAAAACTTATTTTACTTTATTAACACCTTCATTTCATGATCAACATAATGTGTGAGCAATCTTTATTTATGAGAAGCAATTAATAAGAAGATTAGATAATGCACCAGCAGTCTTAATATGTTAGCAGCAAGTATTAGCAGAATAGATATATCATATAAACACATAGACATCATGCACATAGACACCAGATATACGTGGAAACCCATAAAGGGAGAAAACCACATCTTATTATTGTTGTGATGCAAAGGCAAGCTCCAACTCCCTCTCACCACTGTTTTTCTGCAGGCACCAACCTACAGGAGGCTCTATCCTCAATTCTGCTAGCTACAACTTGCAAGGAAGCACCAACTCCCTCCAATTTTCTGTAGGCACCAACCTACAGGAGGCTCCAACCTCAGTCAGCTAAAAATGACATTTTATCAAGCTACAACTTGATGTGGAAGCACCAATTCCCATCTATTTTCTGCAGGCACCAACCTACAGGAGGCTCCTACCTCAGTCAGCTACAATTGACATATATTAAGCTACAACTTGATAGGGAAGCTCCAACTTCCTTACTCTTTCAAAAGAAAAACACTTGCTGATTTACCTTGGATATCAGCTCTGTTCTGTACCTTCTTCTCTGTTGTTCATCAACTCTTATATCAGACCTGCATCATCTCTGCTCAGCCCCTTCTTCTTCTTTGCTCAACTCCTCCTTATTCACATTCTTCGTGCAGCTTGCTTATTCTCTTCAACTCTCTTTAATTCTGCTGCATACTCTCTTCTTCTCTCACTCTTTTTTCGTCAACTTTCTCCCCTTGGATATTACCCTGTTTTATACAAAAATAGCTTCATGGCTGTTTGTATTCCACTGGGAATTCGAAATGGACAACCATGTCTCTTTGCCTTCTGCCTTCTCATCTCTTTTCAGCTCACTCAGAAAAATGTAACTGTAGGTGCTTATTTTAATATTACAGTGGGATATTTTCTCTCTTCCGGAGACTTGCCAATGCATCACAACAATATAAATTTAAATAAAATATTTACATTCAAATTTACAAATGAGAAATCCAGCTCAACTCATTTAGTCTTTTGAATCGCTACGCATTTGTCTTTTCTTTGGCTGTCTTTGTCTTTTCTGTGACTATGTTTTATCTCTTTTCGGCTCTGTTTGCTTTTCTATCCTCTGTGGGGGTGTAACTGTTGCATACGTGTAACTGTGCCTTTTAAATAAATAAAATGCAGTTGCTGACTTTTAAATTAGGGCAATTCCAACCCTTTTCATGCCACGAGTGTCTTGTTGATGTGGCGAGTTCCGCAAGCCGGAACATACCTATGTCACAATTGTACTATGTTACAAATCACCCTCCACCTTAAGCCGAGGCCTGTGGGTCTACAGACCACGCGGCATATTTTAATACAATCCCCCTTTATATATATAACAACACCTTTTGATACAACTTAAATCAACTCTCGACATCCTTATATAAGGTTTTAACAAACAACTGCTGCTTCTACTATAATCAATGAATAATCTTGATAATACTTAACAAATTCCCTTTCGGGCCCACCTGACATGTTTTCTGATGCATTGGTTCTCCTCCGATTGCGATTGATCGCTCCTGCTCCGATTGCGATTGATCGCAATCGCAACTAAAATATTCTGATTGCGATTGAATCCTTTGCGCTTGTTCCGATTGCGATTGATCACAGTCCACTGCGTTTTGCCGATGCGATTAGACCTGGAACTCAAGTTGTATATGAGTCGTAGTTTATATACCAATCGGGTCTGGACTTCCAATCGCAATCACAAGTCCTTTAATATGTGTTGCGATGGTTTGTTTCTTTCCGTTGCGATTGGAACTGGACTTCAAACACTTTGTTAAACATGGTTTATAGACCGATCGGGTCCGGTCTTTGAACAAATGCAATCGGGGCACACAATAGAAAAGTTTCGATTGCGATCAAAACACGGATGTGATTTGCACATATTAACTCCCGCATATAACAGGGTCGGGTCCGCCACTTCAATCGCAGCATATTACAAAAGTCGTGCGATCAATCAGAAAGTTCCGATTGCGATTAAGATCCCAGACGTGATTGAACCTATTAACTCCATCGTATTATGCCATCGGGTCCACCACTTCAATCGCAGCATATTACAAAAGACGTGTGATCAATCGGAAAGTTCCGATTGCGATTGGGAACTCGGATGCGATTAGCAATAAACTGTGGCATATAACTCGATCGGGTCTGACCTTTGATCGGAGCACATCACAAAAGTCCACCGATTGAACCTTTTCTCTGATTGCGATTGGGGAGGGGTCCCACCGTATAAAGCTTGGTTCTTATAATAAAGCGCTCCACTTATATAACTGATATATATGTATACTTTGCCAATGGGTTATGTGATTCCCGGAATACGTTTTGTATATGTTTATATATATATACTTTGCCGCTGGAGTTAATCGATTCCCAGAATAATATTTGTGTTATATTAAATGTATAACGCCGGTTGGAGTGTGCGATTCCCGGAATATGGTTCTGTATTATATGTGTAACGCCCGGCTGGAGTCTACGATTCCCGGAATAAGATTCGTGTTATATTATATGTATAACGCTAGCTGGAGTGTACGATTCCTGGAATATGGTTCTGTATTATATTATAATTGCTCTACCTCTGCCTCTGCTGCTCCTGTCGCTCTGCCTCTGCCTCTGCTTCTTTGCTGCCTCCATTGTAGTCTATGCTTCCTTTGTCTGTCCTGCTGCTCCTGTCGCTCTGCCTTTGTATTCGACTGTTACACTCTAGCAGTGTTCTTCCACCTGTTTCCTTTGCTTGTTTCGACTTCAATGCTGCTCAACCTCTGCCTCTACTGCACGTATATTTCATCTCTTCCTCTGTATTTGCTGCCTCTACCTCTGCTGCTCGACAACTGCTCTGCCTCTGCCTGTCTCTTTTATATTTTCTTCCACTGCCTCTGCCTGTCTCCTTTGTTGTCTCCTTTGCCTGTCTCTGCTATCTTTTTGTTTCTATCTCTTCTTCTTATCTAATGTTGCTCCTTGCTTCTTCAAATGGTCCTATCTCTACTTCTCTTTGCTGCCTCCATTGTATTCACTACTTCCTTTTTCTGTCTTTGTTTCAGCGCTGCCTCCTTTGCCTGTCTGTGATTCAGTGCTGCCTCCTTTTTCTTCTTTTTGCTGCTTCTGCTACTCGACCTCTGCCTCTGCCTTTGCTGTACCTCTGTTCTTTGCCTATCTCTGCATCTGCTGCCTTCTTTGCACTACATTTCTTAAGTTCAACTCTTTTGTACATTACGTTGCCTCTGCTTCTATTCACTATCTCTGCTTTGTCTGCTGCCTCAATTCCTTATCTCTCTTGCTTCTTTTGCTACCTTGCTACCTCTTCTTATGCTTTCTCTGCTCCTTGGATGATGTTTCAAGTGCTCCTCCTTTGTCATCTCCTTTGCCTTATTTCTAGTTCAGGTGCTACTCCTTTGTGCTTCTTTGCCATCAATGACAACATTTCCAACAGCTGCCTCATTTCATCTAACTAGTTCAATTGCATAATTCTCTCTTTTTGTGCTTCATTGAGATCAATCCCTAAATCTGCAGCCATTTTATAAGTATGTATCTGAAATTCAATAGGAAGAATTACCTCTTTTCCATACACCAGCTGATATGGTGTAAATCTTGTAGTGTCTTTCCACGTGATTTTGTAACCCCAGAGAGCATCTTTGAGCTTTTCCTCCCAGTTCTTTCTATTCATTGCCACTGTTTTAGTGATAATTCCCTCCAAAGTTTTATTTGTAGATTCCACCTGACCATTGGCCTGTGGATGGTAAGGTGTAATTTTCCTGTGCTTTATTTTATATTTTTCTGTGATGTCTTGAACTAGATTTGAAGTAAATTGAGTACCTTGGTCTATTACTATCTCTCTAGGCACTCCATACCTTACAAAAAATTCTTCAAAAAGGAAGTTTACCACTATTTTTTCAGTTGCCCAGACAAGTGTTTTTGCTTCAGCCCATTTAGTGACATAGTCAGTACATACTAAGATGTAATTTTTTCCCTTTGAAGGTGGATTGATAGGTCCTACAAAATCTAGAGCCCATTTTTCAAATGGCTCTCAATGTACTTGAGGCTGAAGTGGCATTTCATCTGAAGCAATTGGTCTACCCATTGTTTGACAATTGTCATAACTTTTCACATACTTCTTGGAATCCTTAAAAATTGATGGCCAATAGTAGCCAAGACTGAGGATCTTGCATGCTGTCCTTTTTGATGTAAAATTACCACCACAAGGTTCATCATGAAAAGATTTTAAAATATCAATTATTTCATCATTTCTTACACATCTTCTAATAATCATATCATAACCAGTGTAAAATAAATCTCCATTAACCCATGAATATCTAGCACTTTGCTTGATGAGTCTCTTCTTCTCCTTTGTAGTAAAATATGGAGGTGTCTTTCCTGTGGACAGATAATTAGCTAAGTCAGCATACCATGGATCCACTACTGAAATTGCAAATAAATTTTTATCGGGAAAAGAATCTTCAACTGGAACAACCTCACATAAATTTTAGAGTCTAGAAAGAAAATTTGCCACCTGGTTCTCTTTACCTGGTCTATCTAACACTGTAATATTAAATTCCTGTAGTAATAACAGCCATCTGGTAACTATGCCATTATTTATTGGTTTTTTCATTAAATACTTAATGGCAGAGTGGTCAATATGTACAAAAACCTCATAACTAGTTATATAATGTCGGAATTTATTCACAACATGTATGATTGCTAGCATTTCTTTTTCAGTAACTGTGTAGTTTAGTTCTGCAGGTGTCAGGTTTTTACTAATAAAATAGATGGCATAATTAAAAGACTCTTCCTTTGGCCTAATGAGGCACCTACTGCAGTATCAGAAGCATCTGTAAATATGTGAAAGGGTAGGGTCCAATTAGGTCGTTTTAAGACTGGTGTGGTTGATAACTTGTCTTTGAGTGTTTCAAAAGCTTTCTGAAAATTTTCATTCCAGTTGAAAGGTGCATCTTTTGCTAGAAGCTTAAACAAGGTTAAAGCTATCTTACTAAAATGTTCAATAAACCTTCTATAATAGCTTGCATACCCAACAAAATTTCTTACCTCTTTTTGAGTCTTCGGAATTGGAAAATTGACAATGATTTGGATTTTTGATGGATCTACTTTAATGCCTTCTGAAGAAATATAATGACCCAATACTACCCCTTTATTTAGCATCATAAAACACTTTTCATTACTCAAGGATAAATTGGCTTCAATACATCTCTTCAAAACTTTCTCAAGATTCTCTAATGAATGCTCAAATGAATTACCATACATGGAAAAATCATCCATATAAACTTCAACACTCTCATGAACTAAATCAGTAAAAATAGCTAATACAGCTCTCTGAAATGTAGCTGGAGCATTACAAAGTCAAAATGGTAAAACATTATAGGCATAAGTGCCCTAGGGACAAGTAAAATTGGTTTTGTCTTGGTCCTATAAGGCTATCCTGATCTAGTTATACCACTGAAACCATCAAGAAAAGAAAATGATGATTTCCTAGCTAATGTATCCAAAACTTGGTCAATAAATGGTAGTGGAAAGTAATCCTTAAGGGTTGCTTTGTTCAATTGTCTGTAGTCAACACAAATCCTCCACTTACCATTTTTCTTGGGCACTACTACCAATGGAGATACCCACTGACTGTCAGAGATGGGATAAATAAAATTGACTTTTAATAGTTTTTGTAATTCATCTCTAACAATATCCTGAAGGATGGGATTCATTCTTCTCTATGGTTGCCTCACTGGTCTTATATTACTATCTGTGTAAATATGGTGAGTGCATGTTTCAGGATGGATTCCCTACATATCGGTGTAGTCCCAAGAAAATTCCTTTTGATATTTTCTCAATAATTGAATCAATTTTTCTTCCTGAGATAAGTCTAGGTGTGTGACAATATTCAATGTTTTTCCTGGACTAATCTCTATGGTCTTAATTTGTGTGTTTGTGATAAATTGAATGGGAAAAATGTTTTCAAATAATGTTTGCAAAGAATGAATGGTACATGTTTCTTGAAAAATTTGTGCTAAAAGTTGATCTGCAACATTGTATTGTTCATTTCTTAATTCTTCAGAAATATGAGGTTGAGAAAGGAACAATTCTACCAAATCATCATTATTATGTTCTTGAAAATCATAGATTTGATTGATGCTGAAAACATATTGAACTTCTTCTTTATTATTATATTTGTCATCGAGTCATAAGTTGTTTTCTACTGCTGGTGATTGTGCTGATGGGTACAGAGTGAGTTGTTTTCTTTCAGTTCCTCATGAAATAATCATATTACCTGATCTACACCCTATGAATGCATCAACAGTTGCTAACCATTGTCTACCAAGGATGATAGGGTGTCCTCCTAAATTAGATTTTGGTTGAAGGACTAAAAATTCAACTGCATACTCCCAAGAGTCCAGTGAAACAATTATGTCCTCCAAAATCCCTTCAGGAATCACTTTAGACCTATCAGCTAGTTCTAGGACAATTGGTGTCTATTGCAAGTTTGTGAGCTGCAATGTTTTCATTGTTTCAAGGGCCATCACATTTACTGTAGCCCCAAGGTCAATCAAAATGTTTGGAATAGGTATGTTATTAATGATTGTAGTGACTCTGGGAATACCAGGATCAACATACTTTTCTATTGAAATGGTGTTTGTCATAAGGCCAGCTAGATGTCCAATAACATGAATAGTTTGTGTGTCCAGTATTTTCTTTGTAGGCTTCTTGAGGCATAGTTCTTTTATTGCTTTAGTATATATCAAAATGTCTTTTATGGCTTGAAGTAGTGGAATTTTTATATAGACATTCTTTAGCTCATCTAAAACATCAAACTGAGGTAAAGACATGGGAAGTTTTTCTTGGATCAATCTATCCAGAAAAGGTGGTGTATGCATTGGTTGCATTTGTTTATTTTGGATGTCATCATTTTGTTTCTTTTGAGTTGGAGTTTCATCTTCATTCTCTTTGTTTTATTTTTGTTTTTCAGCTACTGGAGGTTTTTTTTTGAAGTATCCTACCAGGCCTAAGCTTGATATTTTGTAAAGGTAGAGTGGGATAAGATGGTCCCTCATATACACTGTAAGCTAGTCTATCTGGTCTATTATTTGGATTGGATACAGGTTGAGAAGGTATCTGAGTAGGTCTAGGAGGCTGGTTAGATGAAAGTTGTAATTGAGGTGGATTTATTGGTGGAGGAGCAGGCAATGTTTGTTGAGTGGTTTGAGGTTGATGGACAACTTGCTACTGAGGATATTGCTGATATGTTTGAGGATATTGCTGATATGGTTGAGGATACTATTGATATGGCTGAGGATATTGTTGGTATGGTTGAGGATATGGTTGGTATGGTTGAGGGTATTGCTCAAATGGTCTCCATTGTTGTTGTGGGTAAATTTGGCGTTGCCACGACATGGGAACATTCCAAGAATTCTGAACATACATATGATCTTGTGTAGGAAATTGAAAATTTTGGTTTGGAAACATACCTAGAGGTGGAGGTCTTGGTTGCCATGGTCTCTTAGCACCCATGAAATACACATTCTCCATATTTGCGTTGGCTTCCAAATTACAATTCTGCAAAATCTTGATTTTAGAGCGATGAAATATATCATGATTTTCAGTGCAAAAGGCACAGACTTGAACATTTTGAACATTTTCTAAAGGGTAGTCTTTCAAAGCATGTTTCTTCCAGCACTTTGGGCAAAAGACAGCCATTAATTGATCTTCCTCTTCCTATATTTTCTTTGTTTTCAAAGTGTCAATTTGGTTTCCTAAGGTGCTTAATAGGTCTGTTTTGAATTCTTCTAATAATTTTCCTATTTCAGCCCTTCTGACACTAGCTGAAGCAGATTTAGTGGCTTTGGATGATATGGTTCTTTTTCCGTTTCTAGCTTTTCTCCTAGAATACTTTTCACATAAATCAGAAATCTCATCAAAAGGTAAGGTGGAAATATCACCTTTGCCCATCAAATTAATATCATCTAAGTATTCCTCTCAAATTGCCTTCAAAAATATTGTTCTGATCAGATCAAGATACATGGTTTTGTGTTTTGATTTTTGTAGATTGTAAAAAAATCGTTCCAAATATTCCTCTAAGCTCTCATCCTCTTGTTGATTCATTCTAAAGATATCATCTTTAGAATCTCTTGATCTACAATAAGGTTTTTATTTCTTTAAGAATATTTTTCTAATGCCATCCTAGTTAGTTATTGCATGTTAACCAAGTCCCATGAACCACCTAAGTGATGATGCTTTTAGTGTTGTTGGGAAGATTCTAAGCCTATGGGCATCATCTGTGTAACCATATGTTCGGCATACTATGTCAAATTCAAAAAAGAATGAATCTGGATCTTCTGAAGCCATGCCATAAAAGTTTGCTAGCACAGATGGAGGTATGTTTTTCATTTTTATTTCCTCATGATTGTTTTCTCCTGGTTCTCGAATAGGAAATTTAAAGGTTGACTCTTCCTCTTCTCTTCGATCTTGATCTTGCCTTTTTTTTTTCAGCCTCTCTTTGTCTTCTTCTTTCCTCTTGTTGTCTCTCATATTCTCTAATTTGTTCAAGAGTGGGTCCTCTTGCTGATCTTCCTAATTCCTCAGTCATTTTGATAGGTTCTTCTTTTGATTTAATGTCTTGTTCAATGTCACTTGTTTCAAAGAAAGTTTGTTCTGGTGATTTTTCTCCTTCTTGAGGCTTTTCAAAACCAGTAGGTTCAAGGAGAGATTATTGGGTTGTTTTGCTACTCTCTCTTGTTATAGAGGATTTAGGAAGATGTTTCTTCTTCTCTTCGTATGCCAATAAAATTTGTCTTTCAATGAGTGTGAGTCTCTACCCTGATTTTTGTCTGTCCTCTAATTCTTGTATAGTGAATTTCCAGTTGGAGTTGTGTGTTCAATCCTCTCTAAAGGGTCTGCTCCTAGTGGTGGATTAGTTCTAGGATGGGGAGTTTTTATGAATCTACCTTTTTCATCTCTAGGTCTAGACATAAGTAACCATGACTTCTAAAATGTTGAATTAAAACTAAATCTATGTTTTTGTTTCTTTTTTTTTCTTTTTTTTTGTTTCTAAAATCCTCTAGTTGCGCCTTCCCAGCAACGGCGCCAAAATGTATAGACCAATCTAGGGTTCTAGATTAGGCTCAATTTATTGTCAACCAAGTTAGGTAATCTTAGAGGCACGTGTCTAATGTTTATAGACCTAAAAGGATATTGGTTTTTTAAGTAAGTGTTTATTGTGGTAGGTTCCAACACTCTTTTACAAGAGATTGGAATGTGGTTCCTCTCACACTTTAAACACTTATGTAACTAAATATGATCTACTGTTCTAAAAATAGAGTGCTACTAGTCTGAGTTTTCAATCCTTTTACAAGGTTATAGTTCACAAAAACACTTTCAAAGTAACACACTAAAGCATACTAAAAATCGAATTCATTAAAATAGAGATCACAAAAATGATTTGAGATTCAATACTCAATTAAACCTCTTACAAAGACTATTCATTAATTTTGCAATTGAATTCTCAAATTATTACTATGAATCATGAAATAAAAACTATGAATAAAACCACAAGCACTTATAGTCAAAATCGATGAACTCAAAATCATGAAAATGAAATAAAATACTAATCAGATCTGAATACTAAATCTAATAGAAATGTAAAGAAAAGTGTACCGACTTCACATGGGGGCCCTTCCACGCTTTGAAGGCACACTTGGTATACTTCAAATGATGAGAACGCTAACTTAAAACACCATAAATGATTGAAATTCTGTTTCTGATTAAGATCTGGGAATGAGTTACATTAAAAAAAATTTCTAAAGCACATACACAGTCTCAAGTCTTCTCTTACATTCAACGATATCACTAGCATCACTAGTCTATTACATGCTTCCATTCATTTATTTATCAAAATTACAATCAAAAGAGGCTATTTTCGTTCCTTCTAATCCTAACTAATCTCCAAAACAGATCGAATTAGTTTGGAGTTCCTAATCATAGGCAAAATATCAAGCTCATTTATTATGACTTCAAATTTTTCTGCTAGATTGGCTGGGTTTGACCAGCGTTGACCGGCTATTTAGGAGCTTCAAATCTAATACTGGATAGATTTTCCGTCATGTGTGTACATTTTATATCACGTCCTTGTCTGTCATTTTGATCTACCTGCTATGCCACGTGTCAGAACATAAACCATTTACAGGAAGTTATCACATCCTTTAATTTTCTTGAAATTTTTCAATTTTTAACACAAAAATTCCATAAATTAAATTTAATGTAAAAATAACAATTATAATGCTACATTAATCAATTTCAATAAACTATAGGGGATTTATGGAATAAAATGATGGATAAATGATGGAATTTTAGGAGAAAAAGATAGCCATAAAATAATACCAACAATTGGCATGGATATGAGCCTCATTCATGCACCGATCAGCATAGCCCTAGACCAAAAAACGGTCATCAGTGTGAGCGAGACAGAACTAGGGTGCACCACTCTAGATAACTAGGTTTTCAAGGAGCTGCTCCAGGAATTGTCAACAGGGAGTTTATTCACTGTGCTTGAAGAGATATGATGCCATATTTCATGATGGAAAATGGACGTAGGGGTCACCGTTTAGGGCCCCCAGGATGAGGAACAGGGAGTAACAGGGACAATGAAAATTTGTTGTGTAACATATGCCCCCTAAAGCATGAAGGTTGAGCAAGAGTGAGGGGTGAAATTGTTTATGAATACGTGCTAGGAACAAAACATCATCATCAGGAAACCTATGAAAACAAGCATACATATACATAGACTGATATCTCTAAAATAATCACATGAGATAAGGTATGGACGTAGCCATCCATAGAAGAGATCATAAAACAGGATCTGAGTTCTAGTTGTAGCCATCCAAATAGAAAGGATCATAAATATAGACTCAGGGTATGGTCACATCCATCCAAATGAAATATTCATGTGCAAAATCATAAATAATACATATCACCTCGTATCCTAGGCTTTACCAGAAAAAACCTAGGGTCTCGCGCTCTGTCATGACCCAATTAAGTACAAATTCAAGCATGCGAATAAATGAGCTAAAGTTGAACGTGCGAGAAAATAGTCTGATTACTAATCGATTATGTAAAATATTAATAGACGCAAGAGAAACCACCAATAATGAAAATGGATCTCAAGGTACCATCAGTACAATCTAAAAAATGAGAATAAGGAGCTAACGTCAAACACTCATGGAATCACCCGATCAAAGGCCACTGATGTAAATATATCGTCGGTTGTTAACAACCTACCATTAGGGCATATAGGTTCTAAGGTACTGGAAAAGGGTTCTCTAGATCAACTTCTCGGACAATGTGTTGAGGTCGACAAGAAGCGATCCATCGAAGGAGGGCCATAATGTATCCCACATCAATGACATGACATGAAGGCAATAAGATAATAATGGGAGTAATCAGAGGACCAGGGAAAGAATGAGATGCAAAAGGAACTTCTCTTGAACATATCAGAGACACCACTCCAAAGTTTGGCAGTATTTGACTCAAATGGAATCAGAGGTCATGCTTGATGAAAAAGGTGATATTATGAGAGGCAAAACAGAATTCCCAAACCCATGGAGGCAAAGTGACGAATGAAGGATATCCCCAACCCAACATGAAACAGAGGATGTGTCATTTATAAGAGCGACATACTACCAACACAACTGACTAATGCTTTCAATTTCTCCCCACCATTTCTGGTAAGTACCTAAATTATTTTTGTATACAAGCTTGAAAGGGATAACATATTCTTGTGCTACAAGTTTTTCCTTTGGAAAAATCCATCCTAGTACATTTTACAAGCCCTAAGAAGGAGGAACTCGATGTCATCATCATGACGGATCCAATGCCATTAAATTTTAATGAGTCTGACAAAGGTGAAACTTGACGTCTTTTTATATGTAGAAAGGTTGAAAAGAGGCGAAAAGAAAACTCTAGGTGGCCCTTTTCGTAAATAGTCCCTCATACCCAAAAAGGTAGAAAGAAAAGTGTGAGAGAACTTCTTAGCCATGATTAACTAAGGAATTCCTTTTTTGTAAATAATTTATCCCGACCCGAAAAAGGGGTAAACGTATACTAGGTAAATGACATTTCTTGCACTTTAACGAGCTCAAAACGACAAGAAATCGACAATCGTTTCAGGTTTAGAGAGTCAGAAAAGAGCTGAAAGATGACTCCAAGGGGGTAACCTTTTAATTTTTTTTTTAATCAAGTCTGGAAAATTAGTAAACAAGAACTTGTAAATGTTCCATCCATGAATAAATCGAACCGGTCACTACACAAGAACAAACCATAATTTTTTTTTGAGGTAAAAGCATTAAAATATTATTAAAATAATGGTAAAAACCATAAAATGTCATTGTGCATTTATAAAATATGGAGAAAGTAAAAAGCAAAATTAATTTTCACTTTCACTTGGTTGAGAAGGCGCCTTTACACTAGTTTATCTCAAATCTTTAGGAGTGCATTGTGAGATATCCAAGAGGCCAATCAGTGAACTGTCTGTTCCAAGTGAGAGGCTCTTTCCTTGCCTACATTTTAATATTTATTTCATTATGTTTTAGGGCTTATTTTTATTTTGGGGAGAGGATTTAAAATTTGACAATGCTGCAGATCGGCACGAGTATCCACTTGTTGTCTCCCCGTAATTTGCAAGATTGGAAAGAAAAACTATGTGGGGAACCACATCCAACCACTTTGGAGTCCAAGGACCTAGCTTTCTTGGACTCAGAGAGGGCACTCTCTATGTATGTATTTTTAAGTGATATTTCTTTATGCTTTTGTTTTCTGATTTTAGGTTAGTTATGAATTTCTAGGAATATTTGTTTTGTTTTATTGGTTGATACACCAATGGTGTGATTAATTTATGAAGTGTTTCAGTTGAATATATAGACTGTGAGAAGCATTAATCCGTTGGGCTATGGAGTCATAAAAGGATTTAATTTTTCATCAACTCTGCAAGGGTTTTCATAGGGCAAGCTAACTATCTCAAGTGGGTCACTAAGATTAGATGAAATATGAAATGACAGTAAGTTTTGAAATGAGTAAACTAAAGGGAAATTAAGAATATGTTAAATCTACTTCAACAAGAAAATCCTTCCAGGTAAATTTTTAAGAAAAACAAAAGGATAGGGAAAACCATAGACTTCTTTGGCCAGACTCTAATAAGAAAACCTTTAAGACAACAATCCAAAAATCCTAGAACTACTTTCAGACAAAGAAAACATTTAAGATAACAATCAGTATGATCAAAGAGAAATTAATAATTCTTTAACCAACTAAAAATAACTTTACAGCAACAGTTTAAGACAAACCAAAGGACAAGGCATGCAATAGATTTCTTTACTTAGACTCTACTAAGTAAAATACGAATAAAGGCTTTAAAAACAATATTTCAAGCAATACCAAAGGACAGGGCATACCATAGACTTATTTGGCTGTACTCTACTGAATCAGTTTCAAAGCAACAATCTAGGTGGAACTAGAGAGCAATTAAGAATTCTCTAGTCAGAACTTGCAGAAGAGAACATTAAGATAAAGAAAGCAGACAGAATCAGGGTGCCAAGACAGCATATCCTAATCTAAAATTTATGTTCTTTTATAAGAGAAATAATGGAAAAAATGGAAAGTAGAAGGAAAACATTGAAAAAGAAGGATAACTTCACCATTAACATAGCTCAAGAATCCTGTGAACATTCTTATATTACTGATGTTCAAAATAGTTACATTACTCTAGTGCGATAATCTTTGTAGCTCAGAGTTTTCTCAAATCTAGCCTAGCAGCTCATCACCTAGCTCAGCAACTATTAATCCACCAAACAACCAACACTAAAAATGAATAATACATGAGGTAGTTATCTTCAAAATGAGGAGGTGATCCTAGGCTAGGGTTTCAAATTTGTATTTATTACAGAGTTAATGAATTTTTGACCTTTGAGACCATGCAAGGCCCAAGGAAAAATATCTGTGACTGACTCACTGTAATAATAACTCCTAACTTAACTGTTGGGCTAAATTTTTAGGAAATGTTTGACTTTTAAGGATTCTTAATAACTTTTACAATAACTAGTGAGTAGATGAGAAATATCTCTGACTGTTTCAATAATTGTTGATGTCTTTATTGAAGTGAAATGAGGCTATAGGTTCCCAAAGTGTGTAGGAAAAGTAAATGATGCTTGGCTTCATCATTCAGACCTGTCCTCTACATTAATCTTCTCTTGATTTGTCTTCACTATCTACCTTACTGTCTTCTCCTTAACTCTACATTTTATCTCTGATTTTTTATTAACCCTTTAATCCATGATTTTGTCTTCATTATCATTAACCCTTGATTTGATCTTTAATCCACTAACCTTCACTGTCACAGTCTTTTTGATTTCTTTCTTCCTTTGCACTTTATCTATGCGTATTTACTGCGTCTGAATGACCATCAATGGTCAGAATCTATTTATGTTCATGTGTGGATCTGGTGTTCCTGGTCCTTTGGATGGAGAAACTAGATGGGTCGTCACCTAGGAATTCTGTTTGAAAGCTTTTCGGACCGTTAGAATGCCCTTCATGCACTTCTGCCATGATTACCTGCACAATACGACAAACTGCGAACTTAAAATCCTTCGCTTGAGGGGATTATAAATTTATTTGGGCGTGTTTTCGGGCCTTAGGAGTGCTTGCAGAGGTTCATGGTGGCTACGGGGCTTCATCACAAAGGCACAAGCCTTTGGAGCGTTTGAATAGGGTGGTGGTATCGGATTTTGGTGGGAGGTAGAAGGGTGGTTTTCGCATATGAGGGAGGCGGGTTTCGCCTAGAGCAAAGGCGGTAAGCAGGTTTGGGCCGATGGATGCAATTCCATTGAATGGGTGATGTGTGGCAGGAGGTAAGAGGGTGAATATCACATATTTCACGTGTTTTGGAAGCGTTAAAATCCAGGCAGAGAATGGTGCGATATCAACCGTAGATTGTTGGATCTTGAAGGATAGAGATCAACGGTGGTCGGGGTGAATGGAGCGAAGGGTTTTTTAAAATGGGTGGAGCCCAGGGCTTACGTGGTGGAGGATTAACATATAGTGGGGTTTGGTGTATGCGGGGCCTGGAGGTTTAATAAAATAAGCAGAAGTGATTTTTTTTAAAGAAGAGGGCAAGGGTAAAAATAATTGGAGGTGCTTTAAAATAAGGGTTGGGCGTTTTAATTTAAAAACAGAGTTTTAGTTTAAAATATGGGTCCCAAATGATAAAAATGAACAAATTTTGGTGTCAAACCAATGTAAAAAAGAAGTTTTACATTTTTTTGAGGGAAGGAGGAAAATCTATGAAAAGGGAAGTGTGAAGGGGGTTTTAGAAATGAAAAAGGTCTTTGGGAAGGGGAAAGAGAGTGAGAA
Source organism: Pinus albicaulis (assembly GCA_034641835.2). Lineage (NCBI taxonomy): Eukaryota > Viridiplantae > Streptophyta > Pinopsida > Pinales > Pinaceae > Pinus > Pinus albicaulis. The sequence goes on from CM076572.1 coordinate 1,307,464,256, forward strand.
TTAGAGGCTTTAAGCCCAAGCATAATTTTCTCAAAGTAGGAGGGAAATTTAGAGAAATAAAAAATGAGATATAGTGAAAAAGGTTTTATGAAGATAATGAAAGCAGTGAGATTTCTGAAGGTGGATGATAGTCAAGAAATGTTATCTTCAATAGATTGTAGAAAATCCATAGTCACCTATTGATACTATAGAATACAAGAGGATAACAATGGCTTCAGCTGGGGAGGGTAGTTCCTTTAGAAGGTGTCAAGAACCTCAGAGTTCAAGTCTCTGGGATTTGTAGATTAGTGCCTTGTTTGTACTTAGCAGATTTTTCATTTTGCAATTGATTATTTGCTTCTGTTCTTTGAAAATGTGACCTTAAAAATCTTGGTGCAACTCAATTCTACCTACCCATCACTCGTTCCTAGCATTTTTACTTCATTTGGGTGCATTTAGACTAGAAATCCCTTGGCATCATTTTTTCTTTTTGAAAGCAAAAACTATCTACATCTACCCTTATATCATCCAAAGGCTCAGATTAAACTAATGAGGTCTTTTATTCTCTACCTAATCTACTTATCTTTCAAAATTAAATAGTTTGATAGATTTTCTTTCTCTAATATATCAACAGGAAAATGAAAGCATGACCAAATGAAGATTAAGAAGTTTGATTTTTCATGAGTTGTGGCATTGTAGACAAGCTGCACACAGATTTTATTTTTTCAAAAAAGTAAAAGTAAAAACCAAGGGCTATAATCTGGAACTTGTCATTCATGCCTCTCTTTTCTCTTTTGTTCAAATTTGAAGGTTAGAACCAATATCTTTTCCTATCTAATATACTGATAAGCCAAGTTTAAACAGTTTGGAAAATCCTCATTCTCCTAATTTATCAGCAAAAATTCAAAATTTGTTCAAACACGATTAGGCTGTATGTTTGAACAAGACTTCTTTTTTCAAAAGTAGTGGCATTTGGACTTTCTCACTTTCAGAAACATTCTTTTTTGGTATGGGGCTTTACCTTTTCATTTTAACTTCCCTCTTTTCTTATTTTCTTTCTTTTTTTGTTTATTTTTCTAGACAATGTTATATATAATGAACAAAGCTTTAAACTAAGATTTTCAACTAGAATAATGCTTAACCATCCTACCATTGACAGGACCCCCAAACAATTTTGTTCCATCCATTTCTTGTAGAAAGAATGCATTGTTACCTCTTGTAGAATGGACGATGTATGGACCTTTCCATAGATTGTCAAATTTTCCATGCTTGCCTTTGTCCTCTCTTCTTGAATCCCACTTCAACACTTTGTCTCCAATGCTGAAATCATTTTCCTTGGTCCTTTTTTCAAAAATCTTCTTGATGTTTTCCTGCACTTGCTATGTTCTGTTATACACTTCTTCTCTGGTTTGTTGTAGCTGTTAAACAGATTCATCACTGGCACTCCCAGACTTTTTGGGAAAACTGCATCTGCTCCATACAGTAGCTGATAGGAAAACATACCAATTGATTTTTTATTTGTCAATCTGTTTGCCCATAGAGCATGTACTAGTTTGTTGTGCCATGATTTCTTGTTCTCTTCCAACATATTTTTAATGATGTTCAACAAAATTTTGTTTATGGATCCATCCAATCCATTACCTTGAGGGTAATAAGCTATGAACGTCCCAATCTGATCTGATATTTGTAGCAAAGGTCCACCATTTTGTTGGATCTAAAGGCAACAACATTGTCAGTGATTATTTTTCTAGGACAACCAAATCTAGATAGAATATGTTTTGCAAGGAATTTGATAATTACAGAGTCTGCTAAAATTCTAGAAAGAATGGCCTCTATCTATTTTGTAAAATAGCCAGTTGCAGTGAGGGTCCATTTACGCTGGGCAGAGGAGGCAGGATGGATTTCTTCAATAAAATCTAGGCCCCATTGCTGGAAAGGAGATTCAATAGAGATTGGATGCAAAGGTAATGGTAGCATTTTTCTTTTTCCCTCAAAGATAGGAAATTACACTTTTATGGATCTCTTGAAAGAGGGTGGGCCAATAGTGACCAGCTCTAAGGACTTAATTGATAGTGGTTTCCAATAGAGGTAGCCTCCAAATTCTCCTTCATGAAACTCATGCTTGATATTATCTGTGTCATCCTCAGGAAAACATTTAAGCAATATACCACTAGCATTTTTCCAATATAAAACTTTATCTAAAATGCAAAAATTTACAGCCTTTAACTTGAAGAATCTAGCCCTTGTTTTGGAAAAACTAGGAGGAGAATTAATATTAAAAAGAACATATAATATATCAGCATACCAAGATGAGTTCATAAAGAATTCTTCAATGGGTGGAGTTTCCAGCTCATCTTGTTTATCTAGTGCATTAATCATATTAATGTTCAGTGCTTGAAAGTTTGTTTCAGCCATGAGTTTAGCTAGCCCTTGCCCTTTGATTAGTTTAGTGGGCCTAATTTGCAGATAATATTCTAATATAACAACAATCCACTTACCTCTTTTGCCATCAGGATCTTGTGTGAGTATCTCTTTTACCACTGTGTGAGGCACAAATGCAATGATGTGTGAGTGAAAAATGTAAAATCTGAAATATTTCAATGCCTTAATTAAGGAAAAATCTTGTTTTTCCATTATGTTATATTTCGGAGGTGCATCTCTTAGTGCCTTGTTGAAAAATTCAATGGGCTGCTCCTGTCCTTTTATATTTTCTCTGCAGTAGGATAGCAGCAACTCTGTGTTATGATGCAAAGGAGAATATGAATAAGTCTTTGGTAAAATCAGGGTTCATTAGAACTGGTGTTTGTGTAAGAGCCTTTTTCACCAAATCAAAATATTTCTTTGCTTCTATGGTCCATTTGACTCATATTTCTCTTTTCAACATGTTAGTGATCTTTCTTAGGAGTCTTGCAAGGTCTGGTATGAACCTTCTTAAGAAATTTATCTTTCTAATGAAATATTGCAGCTCTTTGATGTTTTTGGGATGATTGATTTGAAATATTCCTTCAATCCTCCTTGGGTCAATCTTGATCCCTTCTTCAGATATGATGTGGCCTAAAAATTTTCCTTCTTGAAGGCCAAACAAATTTTTCTTGGGATTCAAAGAAAAAACATATTTTCTGCATTTTTCAAAGACTTTTGTTAAGTGAGCTAGGTGTTCTTTATCAATTTTTGAGTAGACTGTGATGTCATCAAGGTATATCACAATGAAGTATCCTATTTCTTCTGAGAAATAAATACCCATTTATCTTTGAAAAGTTGCCCCAACATTTATCAACCCAAAAGACATTTTAACATACATGAAGGTGCCTGAAGGTGTGGTGAAAGCTATTTTGTGTTAATCATCTGGATGTACTAGCACTTGATTGTATCCTGAAAATCCATCAAGCAAAGATATTATTTTGGAGACTACTACCCTTTGTAAAATGTGATCCATTTTTGGTAAAGGGTAATTTTCTTTTAAGGAGGCTTTGTTTAAATTTCTGAAGTCTATGCATAGCCTAATTTCTCCTATTTTCTTCCTCACTAATACCAGATTTGAAACCCATTCTGAGTATCTCGTAGGGACTATTATTCCAACATCATACATTTTCTTAATTTATTTCTCAACCAGAGGTAGTTTCACAGGGTTTATTCTGCGCATTTTCTGTTTAAAGGGCTTCTAGTTTTCTTTGAGAGGGATCTTATGCTCGATTATCTCAGTATCATATGACTTTAAATCCTCATAGCTCCAAGTAAACACATCAGTAAATTATTTGAAAAGCTCAAGATATTTCTATTTTATATGAGCTGGCAGTGTTTTGGACAATTTTATCATTCTGGGTTTTTGTTCACTGCCTATATTACATTCTTCTATTTCAGCTTTAGTGGGTTCCATCTTTAGCTTCCTAACAACATTATTAAAATCAAACAGTTCTTCTAAAGGAACTAGTCCCTTTGGAAAATTATCATCATTGGACTGCATAACTTCAAAATCTTCTTTTTCTGAATCTTTGCACAACTCTGTTTTATGTCAGTGTTATTTTTCTAATAGGTTTATATCAGCAATATCAAGAGGTTCTTCCTTGTAAGTTTGTTCCTCAGCAGAGAAGTCTTCTTCATGATCTGAGTCTCAATTTGGCATTTCAAACTCATTTCTAGACTAAAAGAAATATTCTATCTATTTATCTCCCTCAAAAAATTTCCAATATTTTATATTATCAGGGACAACTGGTCTATATTTGACTTGCACTGTGTATTACTTTTTATGATAAGGTTTTTGACAAGTACTGGCTGCAAATGCTAGACCATTGGCTAGGATTTTTTTATTTCTAGGGAAAAAGGTAAGATCATACTCTCTGAATGTTTCTAAGAGGTCAAGGGAATTATCTCAATATGATTTTAATCTAGGATGCTTAGCTAAATATTCTCCCTTAATATGCCTAATGACTAGCTCTGAATCCCCATGAACAGAAATCCTCTTGGCTCCTAATTTCTTGAGTATTTGTAGCCCTAGGAGGAGTGCCTCATATTATACTATGTTATTAGTGCATTGAAAATTCAGTTTGTATGAATGACCCTCTGCATGATTGGTCTCTGTACTATGTACCCAAACACCTGCCCCTGAACCAGTTTTTCCACAAGACCCATCAAATCTCATACTCCAAAGAGGTTCAATTTTAGATTTATCATTGGGTCGGTCATTGTGGCTGCCACTATGTTTGCTCATTGTGTTTTTTTTTATGGTCTTTATTATTTTTTCTATTATATTTTGTTTTGGCTAACTGTTATGACTGTACCTCCTATTTTTCCTCTTCTTGTTCAGTTGTTTTCTCATTTTCTGTCACTTGTTCATTAATTTTTTCATAATTGTAAAGGATAAATGAATCAATGTCCGTGTGAATGGAATAAAGGGGGGAGTTGTATGGCTTTTACTAACTTCTGACCATTTATTTCATGTGAGTCTCCCTATATAATCTTCTTGGTTGGATAAAAATTGGTATGGTAGTATAGGTCATGTCCATTTGGAGGGTACCTTGAAGTTTAGCTCCCCAAGACCTTGAAAGGAGCATGTCATACTTAGGAGGAATGTGAGCCACTACAATATCCATTACTAGGTTCTTGGCTAGTATTTGTGCTAGATTGAAACAGAGATATTTGATTAGGCCTAAACATTTAACTCTAATGGAGTCAAAAGAGTATAAATATTTGTATGGTCTGGTTATCTAAAGGCCTAGTCTTTCCATTACTACCTTTGGCATGAGGTTGTGTGAAGCTCTTGAGTCTAACATGGCATTGTGGAGAATTTTATCATGGATGTTTAAACTGACATAAAATGGTGGGACACCTCCCTCTTGAAATTTTCCTTCTACTTCTGGTCCAAACACAAGTTCGGGCATGTCATCATTTAAATTCATAGAATTAACATTTTCTCCTATGTTTAAAGCTTTTAAAGGTTGGGATTGTAATATCCCAAATATGGAATAACTAGCAAGGCATGACTGGAAAATGCATTTTCCAGAAATGGTTGCTACAGGATTTTGAAACCAAGACTTGGATCCCTTAGAACAATGTGTCTAAGTACTAAATCCAAGAGGAAGCTCCAAAGAAATCCTTCTAAGTGGGTTAAATAGATCTCCCACACTTAAATGTCCTCAAAAAGTGCCTGATGAAGGACTGCAACAAATGTAAGCACATATGATGGAATGATAGCTTTATTCTAATAGCTGTGAGCACATGAAGATATATATAGCCAAAAAATATATGATATAGCAGAAAATGTATACAATACTTGGAGAAATCATTCACTCCGGCAAGGTAATAGAAGCCTCAATGGACATGTACATGACAATAGATAAACACTTCTATGAAAGAATGTCATATGGCCAAAATAACGTAGTTTATTGGAGACACTGCAACATAAAAAATGGAAATATAATGATATGATAATATCAGATCAAATAAATGAGGGGAAACAAGCTCTCAACCCCTAAAGGATTGGCTGCAATACATGTACAAATGGAAAATCTGCAGAAATGTCGGAGTTGCTGGGCAACAGCTGCAACTCAGAAAATATAAATGGATGAAGATAGCTGAATATGTTGCATATGGTGCATAAATCTCATCCAGTGGATCTCTTAGGAGAAAGGCTAATCCAATCCCTGAAGATATCTCCCTCCAAACTAGTGGTACAATCCCCCACTACAGGTGCACTCGAAAATAATGCAATCAAGGCACTAGACTGTGCTGTAGGAGATAGAGATGGGAAACAGCTACAACTTAGAAAATATAAATGGATGAAGATAGTTGAATATGTTGCATATGGTGTATAAATCACATCCAGTGGATCTCTCAGGAGAAAGGCTGAACCAATCCCTAAAGATATCTCCCTCCAAACTAGTGGTACAATCCCCCACTACAGGTGCACTCGAAAATAATGCAGTCAAGGCACTGGACTGTGTTGCAGGAGATAGAGAATATTTTGCCTAGTGCCAAAGATGTGAAATCAGCTCAGAAACATCCTTCAATGACCTCCCGGAGGAATAGGAGCTCCCTCCTCTGAAATATGAGCCAAAGAAAGGTGTTGTGGAACCCTCCACTGCAACACCCAGCAACATTATGTTATACTTTAGCAGAAATAACGTAGTGACTGAAGAAGTGGCTTTGGCCTTGAGCCAAGATGTGGAGAAAATGAAGAGCAATCCTTCAAGAGGCCTCTCAAGAAGGAGAGGAAATCCTAAACAGGAATCCCTCATGCTAAACAGCACTGCAACTCAGTTGAATAGCTAGAGAATGCAAATAGTCTAATCAGAAAAATGATCAAGTGCTCCAAGATGTCTCACTATGGCTGCCTCTTCCTCATTTTATGCAAGTGAATGTCTCTTTGCCCTGGACCCCACACATTAGGGTTTCTTCCACAAAGAATATTCATCTCTCTCTAACTATGTTGTCTTCTCATGCAAGCTACACCTCTTAGGCAGCACTGTTGACTTGGTCAAACTTGACCTTGTCCTCATGAAATTGGCCCTTTTCACATTGGAAGGTGCAAAATTAAGCTGCTCCATTGATCCTTTTCACACTATGAAGAATCTTATTCCTACTCATGGGCCTTTTACCCATTTTATTCACCTCCTAGATGAAATAAGAAAAAATTAATATTCCAATTTGTTGTTTGCAAATTTTGGAAAATTACAGGGATCTATATACATATTGAGTAGCTAATTCAGTTAGAGGAATGGAGATTTTAATCTTAGAAATTTCATTCTCTATACTGAAAGGTGTCTGTGTTTTTGTAAGGTTCAAATCAGTCTTATCAGACACTGTTTTGACAACAATTTCAGCTTGCTGGTTTTTATTAGGGAAATTAGTTAAAATAGCTTTGTTAGGGGCACTAGCTGTATTTCTAGTGCTGCTTTAGTCACCACTACACTTTCCACTAGGTTGGATGTTTTTTTTTTTAATCAAAACTTTCAACCACTATGTTTGGATTTTCTATTGTCTTTCTAGGAATATTTTCAGGGATCTTCCTAGCAGAAATTTCAGAGTCTTTCCTCTTGGGAGTATCTTGGTTTTTATTTCTTTTGAGGTCATAATGTCTATGTACTTCCATGATGGCATTTTCAAAGCCTTATTTATATTCTTCATATTTTAGGTTTCTTTCTTCGAATTAAGTTGGGGAAAACATGCCTTGTTCTTCCTCAGTGAGGAAAACATATCCTCAGTATTTACTCCCATTAGATTTATGTGACTTTCCTCCATTTCTTCAATTTCACCCTCATCCTATCAGCATAGTTTTCTTGGAAAGGAGGCCTAATTTGTTGATGAGGACCTCTCTGTCTTCTTTTGGGAGGGGGGGGGGGGGGGGGGTTCTTCTAAAGTTTTGGTTTTGGTTCTGATTTTGATTTCTATTTTGAGGAGCCTTTTTTTTTTCTCTGGGGTAATCTCTCTCACTGACATTCATACTCTCCATCATCCTTTCCATGGTTTTAACTAAGTTATCAATATTTGAATAAAATTTGGAGGCTACAGCTTCTTCCCTATATCTGACTCTTTTTTCATTCTTCATTCTAGCTCTTTTGGTAATCAAATTGGCTTCTACACTTACTGCTCCCCTCTGCATGTCTTCTAATGTAAGGGGTTCTCTTTCTCTTAATATATAAGCCATCTCTGGATCAAAACCATCAGGAAATTTCATTAGATATATACCTTATGGAGGTTTCATGTGTGTAGGGAGGGCATTGTATACACTATTGAACCTAGTGCAGTATTCTTGGACACCCTCTCCAACATTTCTTTTAATTTTTTCATACGTTGATAAGATTTGGAGAGGGTTCTTCTTGACTTCCCATTTGTTTAATAATAATTGATGAAAAACAGGGAGGTCATTTATGCTATTAGCGGTTAGACTTTTAAACCATTTTCTTGCCTCTCCCCCTAAGATTTGAGCAAATATTCTGAGTTTAATAGTTTCATCATCTATCTCTTGTCTGTCAAAATAGTCATTCATTATGTCCACATGTTTTTAAGCAGTAGTAGAACTAATAGCATCATATAAGGGAATCTTGGACTGCTAATCCTATGGTAGGACAACTAGAGGCAATGGTAGAACTAGTGGAGCATACCATGTTGCCATGATTTGTGGTTGGGGAAACAAAGGAGGGTTACCAAGTGGATGATTGACGAAAGGAGGTACAACGTTAAATGGAGGAACCTTCGCCTTGATGTTTGAAAAGGCCTTCCCGGGGTCTAAAGCAAGAGTCTCCTCTATCTTGATAAGTCTTGCACTCTTCCTCCAGGAGCACAAATAGGTATGTGATATTTCCTCTCGAAAGCTCAACAGAAAGAAGACTAAATCTCAACAGCACTTCAACTCAATCACACATAAAGCTTGAACTCCCTTTGAGGCTACCCAATGCCTCATTTTATAGAGCAGATGAGGAGGTTAGGATTCCACCTTTGAAGAGATATAATCCTCCTTCAAAGGGATAGGCTCCTCACATTAAGGGATTAGTTCCTTAAGGTGAGGGATACATGCACCTTATCAAAGCGTACTCATCCCCAAAAATTCTCATCTAGAACCTTCTAGAATTGACCTCAAACGACTTTTTTAACTTTAATTTCTCACTTTTTTGAGTTTGGAAGGGGTATGCAGGAATTCTTCAGGAAAACTGTGTTCTGGAACGCAGGTAAGCCATGTATTACCTGCGTACCCAAGCCAGGAATGCAGGCAGGCTTCATGTTACCTGCGTACCCTTTCTTTCAGAGGTTTTTAGGGTTTTTCTTCTTGTTTCGGGGCTTGACATGAGGAGTAAAGGTTGTAAGAATTGCAGAGGAGGTATGTATGAGTGTTAATGAATTCATACAGTCAACAAAATGTCAAGATGACAGTTTTTAGTGCAATAGATTTCCCCCTAAAGTGCAAAGTCTGGAATAGATGAAGATCAAGTCTGCCATATATGAAGAGTGAAGTACTTTATCATTTCAAAGATCATCCTGTGGAAGCCCCGGTCAGAACCTGTAAAAAAATTCAATGAAAAATATATATATGTAATCATATCATCGCTGAGGTAGGCATTCCTATACTGAGATCAAAACTAACTAGAAAACTGATTTAAACTGTTCTAATACAGGAATGATTTTTAATACATCAATAGTATAGACATATGTAGACACAGCATGGACACATCCATCTGTTTATAAATAGTCTATTGTATAAATGAATAACAAAAATTCCTTGCAGCCTGGATGGTGGAAACTAGATCCAAGGTCTTGATTTCCGCTTCTCGAACCAGTACGATTCTATCCATGTGAATGAATGTGTCAAAGTCGAACATGGTATAAACCACTTGACTACCAGTTAATAATGTAAACTGTTAACAAGTGTGAGAGTAACCACCAGTAAAGTCAATGGCTCTCAAAGTACTCAGTACAATCCATGAAATGTGAATGAATGAGCTGAAGTTGAACACATCACGGAATCATTTGATCGAAGGTCAATGATGTAACCTATCATTGAAGGCGAGAAACCTGCCATTGAGGTATGCATATTTCAAGGTAATGACGATTTCTGGATGAACTTCCTAGATAATGAGTTGTCGTCGATAGAAAGTGATCCGTCGTAGGCAAGCCCACAACATGAAATCATAGATCAAGTTTTGAAGAAATATATTGGCAAGGACTGACTCAGGGATGGTTAAAATGGATGACAGATATTTTGCAGATGAATGGTTTGTTTGAACTATCCTCTTGAACACATAATGACACTGCAGATGGTTTGATGACAATTGACCAAAAGCTAATACCCAGGAACCGACTGAAGACTTTTAAAATGGTTTGATTAACTGTTAGGTAAAGGATTTCCCAACCTAGGTGAAAAAAAGTGTCGTGTTCAAGAGTGGCTAAAGGTTTTTTGAATAATCAAAATGTAACAAACAAATTCGTTTTTCTCTCTTTTCCCCCACCATTTCTGGCAAGTACCTCTTTATTTTTGACAAGCTTGAGGAGGATAACATTTTCTTGTTTATAAGCTTATCCTTCGGATGAGTCCAAATTAGTTTAAGATTTGAATCCTAAGAAGGAGTGGTTCGTTCCTGTTTAAAAATTGAACAGGTCCTTTACTGTTAAATTTGAACTAGTCCAGTATAGGAGAAACTCGGTGTTTTTTCAATTTTAGAGAGTTAGAAGAAAAAACCTAAGAAGACTCCATGGGTGTACTTTTTCATATATTTAGTCCCTTAAGCCCGAAAAAGGATAAAATAATGCAGGAGAGAACTCTATTGACCATAATTTGTCAATGTATACCTTTTTCGTAAATAGTCCATTTTAGTCTGTAAAAGGGGTAAACTTACACTGAAAGGACGATCATTCATTTACTTTAACAAGTTCGAATAATCAAGTGCTCGGCAATATTTTCATGTTTAGAGAGTCTGAAAAGGGCTTAAAATAGGACTCCAATGTTTCACTTTTTTTTAAATTTTGAAAGAGTCTGAAAAAGTGATAAAAGTATGCTCTTTGTTGAAAAAACAATCAATTTTCCTGAAAAATCCAATTTCTGCACAAAAACCCGAAACATTACACATACCTGTTTAATATAAATAAAAATGCTTTACAAAATTACCCTTTTAAAGTGAAAAATAAACAAATTAAAAATTCATTTATTCGAAAAAACTTATAAAAAGGACTTTTCTAACTTCATTTTTACTATTTAAATTTAGAATGAAAAAGTAAGGGCTTTTGGATAAGAAAAACCTCCTGTGAAGATTCTGGAAAATCCGTTTTTCGAAATCAGAAACTGTCAGCTCCAAGTAATCTGTATAAATTCTGGAGCATATAAGGATCCAAGTTGATCTCCTGATATGGCTAGTGAACATGTAATACACACAGGACCAGTGTTTCTTTTTTGTTAGCCACTAGCTCGAAGTCGAGCTAGAGGACATATATTTTTTAATTGGTTTGTCCAAGAGGGGTGAACACTTATCTCTATTCGGAACTAGACCAGGTGGCCAGTCTGTTGCTAGTCTCAAAGCATAGTTTTACAATAATTGAGTAGACCCCAAGGATAAATGGATAGATATCATCCGTCCTGAATTCAAAGTTATTGTCTTCACTGTTACTAGATTGTATAGGAGTGCAGTATTACGTGTTTCCAATCTCATGCTGAGGGCATTGAGATTATTAGATTCCTGTTGACATATTTTCGTTGGTTTGAACAACCAACTCTTTATCATTAAGGACTTTCAAATGCTGGGATAGACTACCGCGATGAAAAAGACATGGATTTTCTTCCAGGAGAGTAATGGGATGATTCAAATAAAAATAATTTTCAACACTTTCTAAGTCCTAATTTTTCTTTTGTATTTTAAACCGTCCAATCACAAGACAATGTATATTTTGAAACACACTTCTATGCTATGATATATCACTATTACCGGCTATCAGTGTACATGTTACTGAATGTTGTTTAATTTACTGCTTTGTTTATTGCAAATGTCTATTTATCATAGTAGAAGCAATTTCATCTGCTAAAGTATTTAAATGTCTTGGAATATGCTGATATTCAATGTAATCAAATTCACGTTCCAAGAGATGAACTCTTAAGAATAACCGTAACAACATTGGATTTCTAATGGCATATACCCTGTTAAGATGTAATACAACAAGTTTAGAATCCAACCTAACAATCAAACTCCGAATCTCAAATGATATGGATTCAGATAATAACTCAATCACTGCACTATACTCTACAATGTTATTCGTTGTTTGACCGAGGCTTACCCCATGCATGGATACTAACTCGTCAGAGGGTTAATAGATAACCCAAGATGTGGAAGAAAAGTTCCGTCTAGTACGACAAGCACCATCAGCAAAACCAATGTAGGTTTGAAGAGACGTCGGCATCTGCAATATCAAGATTAAAACTCAGATAAGCAGGAATAGTGATAAGAATACACTCTAAACTAGGCATGCTTTTCTAATCTAAGACACACCAACAGTAAATAATCTAATCTAACTAAAAATCTCCACACCAAATTTAAGAATAATATTTCTTCAAATAAAGCCCATTTATGGGTTTATCTAAAGAAACACCATGAAAATCTATCAGCTCATAGGCCCCTTTTGCCAGCTTTCGCTTAACAATGAAAGGACCATGCCACATAGGCACCAATTCTCCAGCCCCTAGCTTATCGTTGGCTTGATCATACACTAAAACTAGGTATCCTTCTGAAAAATTATGAGGGGTAACATTTCTATCGTACTGAGCTTTTATTCGTTTGACATGAGCTTCGTTTGCTAATGTAGAATTTTGTCGATTCTCATCTAGCTGAGTCAAGTACAAAAAATGCTTCTCCTCTTCAGATGTAGCTAGGAGTAATTCTATGGCTAATTTTAATGATGGAATTTTGCATTCAATAGGCAACACAACTTCCAAATCGTAAACCAGTTGAAAGGGAGTGAAACCATTTGATGTTTTTACTGAGGTCCGATATGCCCAAAGTGCTGAAAATAACATGGAATGCCAATTCAACTTATGAATACCAATAATTCGTCTTATCATAGTGACTAAAACTTTATTGATAGCTTCAACCAGACCATTAGCCTGCGGGCAATATGGAGTAGAACTATCGTGGTGGAGGCCAAGTTGATCTGTCAGTTCAGTCATCATGATATTTTGAAAACGGCTTCCTTGATCTATAATAATGGCTTGAGGAACACTGAATCTAGAAATTATATGATTGAACACGAAAGTTGCATCAGTCTTGCCATTTACCGAAAATGTAGGCATCACCTCGGCCCACTTAGTAAAATAATCTACCACTAAGATAATATGTGCATGCCCCCCGGTCGAGTGAGGGTTACATGTAATAAAGTCGATACCCCACTTTGCGAAAGGACTGACAACAATTATGGGGTGAAGAGGAGCGGGTGACACACACATTTTATGATCAAAGACCTGAAAATTATGGCATTTTCGGACTGCATAAATACAATCTTTGAATAACGACGGCCATAAATAACCTGTGCGCAATATCTTTTGGGCTGTGGTATACCCAGACATATGACCGCCACATGCTCCAGAATGGCAATAATTTAAAACCTTTTCAGCTTCTTCATGAGTAAGACAGCGTTGGAAAACAGAATCTGCTCCACGGCGATAGAGTGTATCACCAATAATATTGTATTTTTGAGATTGGAAACATATTTTCCGTCGCTGAGATCGTGAAATTTCAGGCTGAAAAGATTGGGTTTGGAGATAAACAATAATATCCCCATACCAAGGATCTTGAGTACTGATAAGAAACAAGGATTTGTCCGCAATGGGCTGCTCCGCCATAGTTTTAGTATCAGTAGAGGGGAAATCACACATCAGTTCCACAAAAACCAAAGATTTCTTTGCCTTGGACTTTTCAAATTCCAAGTCAAATTCCTGCAGGATAATTATCCATTTGGAATACTTTCCCCCTAGCAATTGTTTGGTTAAGATGTACATCATAGGGTTAGAGTAAAAAATTACTATGGTTTTGTGTAGTAAGATGTAGTGTCAAAATCGTTGGATAGCTTGAACATCTGCCAAGGCCAATTTATCCACATGTGTGTACTTGATCTCAGTCGGATGTAGATTTTGACTAAGATAGTAAATTACATGTTCATTGCCGAATTCATCTTCCTGAACTAAAACCATCCCAATAGTGGAATGAGAGGCGGCAAGATAGAAAAAATAGTCCCGATTGTAGTTGGGAGGATGCAATAACGGTGCATGGGTAATCGCGTGTTTAAGTGCATCGAAATATCGATTAGCGATCTCATCCCAAAATAATGGAACGTTTTGTTTCAGCAACAGGGTAAAACCCTTTGTCAACTCGGCGTAGTTAGGAATGAACCGATGTAAAAAGTTTTCTTTACCTTGCAAAATTTGGAGTTGGCGTAGAGTCGAAGGAGGAGGTAGATTGGCAATACCTTCGACCTTCGATAGATCAACACAAATACCTACTTTTGAAACAACAAATCCCAGTAATCGACCCGATTCTACACAGAAAACACATTTGTGTGGATTTAGCCGAATTCGATAATGCCTACATCTCATAAAAATAGCTCGTAAATGAGTGAGACGGTCGGCCCTACGCGATGAATGAGTAGGTAAATCATCGAGATAAGGCTTCACAATGTGCTTAACGTCATGAAATGTGTAAGACATAGCCCTTTGAAAATTTTCCCCAACGTTCTTCAATCCAAAGGGTAGTTTACAATAAGAAAATGTCCCCCATGGACAAATGAAAGATTTTTTTGGCTGATCAGTAGGGAGTATGTTTATTTGATTGTAACCAAAAAAACCATCCCTAAAGGAAACATTTCACTGCCGGCAAAATCATTGATAATTTGATCGATACAGGGTGTTGGATAATTGTCTTTAGGACAAGCTCGGTTAATATCCCTATAGTCAATACATACTCGTATCGTTCCTTGTTTTTTGTTAACAGGAAAAATATTTGATACCCAATCCGTTAATAGAATTGGATAAATGAAACCTACATGAAGTAATTTCTCAACTTTGGCTTTGATAGTAGCAGCTTTTCGTGGATGTATCTGATGTAAGCGTTGTCGGACAGGTTTGGCATCCGGGTAAGTCTTGATTTCATGTACAAAAATTGATGGATCAATTCCTGGCATTTCCTCATATGACCAGGTAAAAACGTCACGGAATTCTTGAAATAGGGCTTTATAAGTTTGGATTTCATCGTCCATACATCAAGCACCTATATGAATGTTTTCAATTATTCCTCGCTTAATTGAAATGTCAATAAGAATCTTTCGAGAGATATTTTCCAAATTTAACTCAGAATCAGGATTTTGCAATGGATTCTATGGTTCTTTGACATGTTCAGCAGTAAAAATAGAAGTGAAAAAATTTTCAAAATGATCCAGCTCAGGTAAAAACGAAGATCGATGATGTAGATCTTCCCATGGTAAATCGTCAACAGACAAGAGTTCATGAATTTGCTCATCAGTATGAACAAGATCGGGAAATGTCGTCGTGGCTAAGCTAGATATAGAAAGTGATTTGTCATGGATCCCATTCATTGGATCAGTTTCAGTTGAAGAAGGATCGGAAAGTGACTATACAGCCTGATATGCAATTTCAAAGGGACTCAAAGGCATCACGCCACCAAATGAATCCAACTCAGAATCTGAAGGTACGATCCAAGGATCATCAAATGTAATGGTATTCGATGAAATCATATGAATATTTGCAATAGGAGGTGATACATTAGGAGGAGGAAAGGAAAAATTTCCTAGTAAACCAGAATCTTTAATCAAACCTACCCGAACATCCTTGTAAGGGATAGCCATTTTACCGATGTGCTGGATAGTTTCCGTAGAGGCTGGATCAGATGAGAAATAAGTGAGTTGATCTATTGTAACAATTTTTCCTTGATGTGGAAACTTTATAAGCCGAAAGACCGATGAAACAACAACAGTCATAGCATAAGACCAACTACAACCCAGGAGAAGGTTGTAATCTAGAGGGGCATCAACCACCTCCACATCTATATTTACGATTTTGCCTTCGACCCCTATAGGTAAATCCTGAAAAATACTGAAAGGATGGAACCCTCAGCCATCAAAAGCCTTTAGAATCATCAGATACTGATTGAGTGTAGGAGAACCAAGCGATTTCCAACACTCGATCGACATAATACACGTAGAAGCCCCTTCATCAATCACAGTCCGAAAGATCGGTCTGTTTTTTACTAAAAATGGAATCTGGAAAGCCATTTGATGAGCTAGGTGGGGTGTAATATTCTCTAAATCGAAGATTATGAGGTTTGAATCCTGGATATCGATAGCTCCTATGGCAGACAAAATTAATTTACGCTATACTGGGCACGATTGCAGCACTTCCAAAGCCGACATTGTTGAAGGGGAAATAGCTAAGTCCTCAACAATGTTGTAATTCTGAGCAGCTATCGCATGTGGATTGAAAGCTAACTTACGAAGTACACCTTTAGCAGATGGTTTGATTACTAAGTCCGGATTGGGTTTCTCGATCTGTAGCAGTTTAGAAATGGGAGGAGGTGTAGTTGATGTGTTTGAATTAGAAGATTATGCTTCTTTACCACCAACATGATTTTTACTACTATTATCTTGCGACCGTGTTGCAATCCTGACATGAGACATCATCATAATAGGTTCTTCTGAGGCATTCGAGGTAGAACCAATCATCTTACTATCTTGAGTTGGAAAAGGATCCTTCAAGACAGTAGGCTGTTGAGAACCTTTAACGAATTTCGCAACCTCTGCTCGATGTGGGCATTCCTTAGTAAAATGATCCTCGTCGCAAATGAAACAAGGATAGTGAGGTTTGTGTTTTTTGTCATTAGTTTCAGTTTTATCTATTTTTTCTTTTGAATTCTTTTTGTTTTTATTCTTCCCTTTCTTTTTATCGCCAGATTTAGATTTTTCAGTAGATGACTCTATGACATGAATGTCGGCAAAAACTTCAGCGGAAGATTCTCCTGTCGGGGAATCAGGTAAAGTTATTATAGGAGAAGAATTATTAGAATATTTCTTCTTGCTTTTATTATAAATTTTACCAATCATACCATCAGCAGCATGAGACCCCGAAGGAGCTACAGTTATTTGACCTTGTTTTGGAAGATCGGGGATTTTTTCATGTAAAGTACCTGACTGTGTATAGACAAGGTCAAGGTACTGAGCTTGAGCAATGACTTGCTCCTCAGTAACAACTCCTGCCTTAGCTACATCTTCAGTGATTTTGGGTAATAATGATTTAACAAACCATTCCGCCAAAATTTGATCTGGAATATAAACTTTCACTAAACGCCTTCTACGTGGCCATTCATGAATATGATTAGAAATATACATGGACGTGGACTACTTTAGTGAATTAAAAAGTTCCATGCCATTGTCGTATCAGACAGGAAAATGAAAATGAGTTAAGAAAGAAGTTGCTAACTGACTAAAATTATTAAAAGAGCCTCGTGGTAACTCAATGTACCATTTGGCGGCAAGACCAATTAGAGTTCGTTGAAAAAGACATAAGCGAATTGAATCATCAATTATTGAATATGATGCACACCAGAGGTGATAAGTCATAATGTGATTTGATGGATCCTCTCCTGACTTACCCTCGAATTTCGGTATATCACTGGGCAACTTATGCGGCATTGGCAGCCAGTACGGATAATAGAAAATTGGATCATTCGTAAGGCGCATCAAATCAGGTAAATCCAAAGTTGCAATAAATGGTAATTGATGGTTAGGGTCGCGAAAACCTTGAGTAGCCAATGTAATTCCGGGAGGAGGATACCGAGGATAACTGGGAGTCGGATTTGCATTAGGAATTGTGTAACCTCTCGGGTAACCAGGATTAACCGGACCAAACTGGGGTTGTTGAGGCTGTTGATAAGTATAGCCAGGGTATGTTTGATACTGATAATTTGGATTTTGTGAAAGGGGACCGAATTGAGGCTGTCCATGGTACGGTTGATACGTGAATTACGGTTGACTTGTGACCACCGTACTTGTACCACATGGCCCGCAGGCATCTGAACTGAAGTCTGAACTAAAGGTCCTAACTGGGGTATAGAGACTTGAGGGATTTGCACAAATGCAGGGATAGAAGAACTCGGAGCTACAAATACTCCAGAGACAGGTGTTATAGGTTGAACAGACGTTGCAGTGGTTGTAGCAGTTTGAGGCGGAGTCTGAGGTGTACTAGGCCCAGATTGCTAAAAAAAACTAGGTGCAGGAGTTTGAATAGTAGGATGAACAGGTTGTTCAGTTGGACCAGAAACCAAAGGCTGTCCAGGTTGAGAAGATACCTACACATTAGGCTGCACAGGCTGTTGATATTGGGATGGATCCCACACCATATTCATTTTGGGGTATTGTCTCATAGAAGGTTGAACCTAAGGACCATAGCCTGGTTGAACATAGGGTTGATAAGTAACTGGTAAATTTCCAGCTCCTTGCACAGATGATTGACCAGAAGGCAGTTGGAAACCTTGAATTGGGTACTGACCTTGAGGTTGATAACCCTGAGGCGTGTACTGAAGTTGGGGTTGATGAGGAACCTGAGGAGCATATTGAGTTTGGGGTTGACCTTGGGGTATGTACTGTCCTGAAGGTTGATAACCTTGAGGTATGTACTGTCCTTAAGGTTGTCCTCCAAAATAATATGATTCCATAGTTTGTCCTAGGAAAAAGCTACCTTGAGGTTTTCCCCCAGGTGGTAAATGACTGCCTGAAGGTTGCCCCCCAGGTGGTAATTGACTACCCTGAGGTTGCCCCCTAGGCAGTAAGTGATTTCCCTAAAATGGCCCTCCAGGCAGTAACTAAATGCCTTGAGGTTGAGGATTCTGAATATTACCAGACATCATAAATATTTGCTCTACATTTAATGTTTCAGTTTTAATTCCATTACCAGATAATGATACATGTTCAATCGGTTGAGGAGCTGCTCCATAGAAAGTACCAGACAGAGCCTGATATCTCGAAGGAACAGAAGGACCACTGTGTAAAAAATGCTTCCGGTGTCTAGGAAAATATGGATGACTCTCCTGCCATAATGGATGACGGATAGTAACCTCTGGACGTAGGATGAAATGGAATTCAAGGTGGAGAAAAAGCAAGACTCGGATTCTCTAAAAAGTTTTTCAAAGATAGATACCAAGCCTCAGTTCGAATAGGGCTGTAGAAAATAGATTCACGCTCCCTAAGATTCAAATACTGTGAGGATTCGGGAAGAGATATCTCTTCGTCTGCACTAGCAAGTTCTTCAATGGAAATGAGGCCAGACGGAAGATCTTCAGTAATGATACTTCTTACCCTAGGTGAACCAATATCGCTATAAATTGGAGTATTAAGTCCTAAGGATGTTTCCAAAACAGAATATTCAGTGTCAAGTTCAGATATTTCAGGTTCGTCAGCTAGTTCACTGGAAGGAGAAATACTGCCAGTAACTTCGGAAACTGAAATCAGTTTAGAAATATGCTTTGTTGTGGGTATTTGATGATCAGGATGAACAACTATAGATGAAATTCCAATTTCTATTGATTTAATTCTATTGCTACTAGATGATACTAGAGCACGTGGCCCTTCAAGTTGACTTGGTGTATACTCAGGGGGTTTCCCCTGAAGTCTCCGGGATTGTCTCAGTAATTTTTCCACGATTAAATATTAATTATTCACACATAAAAAAATAAAATTTCAATGAAAACACCTAAAGTCTCTAAAGAAACAAACAGCTGAATCACACGCCTAAAAAATCTAAGAGTTCAAACCACACATAAACAGTAACTTCCCATACTAAAAACACTAGTTGGTGATGAAATCCAACTTAGTAGAAGTTTAATACAGAAAAGGCCATTGGAACATCTACCCCGACAACCTGCTTAATGAAACAGACTGCCACAAGTTTCTTCACAAAACCATCTCGAGTGAAGAGAACCCCCCAGAGAGTCCAAGTGAGTCTAGTCGACATCTACTCCAGGTACAGTGAGATCTTTCCTTCACCGTCACCTTAGGAAATAATCTTAAGCTTATGGACACTAAGGTTACCAACAATAACAAATACAACTAGGGGAAAAATCTACGATCCAATCCCACGTGCAAGGGCAGAGTAACAAAGCTCAATCCCCTTGAAGGCTCCTCAACATGGTCAATCCGAGGTTTACCAACAAGTGACCCCAAGCTCCTCGACAATGGTTAATCTGAGGTTTACCCTTTGTAATGCACGCAAAATCTTCTATCTTTCCCAATGAAACAGAATTGATTGTCTCAAAGGTTCGGACATGATCTCATGATTAACTCCTTTAAGAGAAGCTTTCGAGATTGTACCAATTACAATTGGATTTATTTCCTACCGCAAGATTTATATACGTGTTTGTTTTTACTATCTTGGAGAGTTAATTACTCCCTACTCCAAGATAATAGCCTAAGCTATGTTGGTGATAAGAGCCCTATAAATAAAAAGATTACTAGATGAATTTTAATTAAGTGTTACTTTTATGGGTTGTTCTTTAAGTAAATAGGTATGGAAATGAAACTTTGACGGTGTGAAGACTCGACTTCGAAAAACACTAAAAAAATTCACCTAAAAATGATAATCAATTCTTTTTCCTTCAATGAAATTCTAGCTAAAGAAAGAGTTTGAGAATGCAATTCTTTTAAGAGACAATTCTTTCTTTAAACATAAAGAACAAATGGAAGAAAATCTTTTTGTCTTTTCAATATGAACTCAAAATGAGACAAATAATCAATGCTCACAAAAAATCCTTTTTCTTTCAAAACCCGAAACTACAAAAAACAACTTTCCTTCAACAGAGATCTACAAATTCTTAAAAGCATTCAAAACTATGAAAACTAATTCTGAGATCTACAAACTTTAAAAATCTAATTGAATAAAAGATTTAATTTTTTTTTTTTTGAGAATGCTTTTCTTAGTTGTTCAGTAAACTAAGGATTCATTTGCCCAGAATGACAAATAAATCAAAAAAATCCAGATATGTTTTATAAAAATGAAATTCAGAACTTAAAACAAAGTTGGTTCGAAGATTTGCAAAGGAGAAAACTAGATCTATTTCTCAAAAAGAATGAATTTCACAACCAAGTCAGACTCATCAAGAAGATAAAAGATACCAAGGTGATCTAAGGCACTTTTAAGCTTCTAATCTTTGGGTCACTACAGAGACAAAGCAAAAACCACTCTAAAAATGTAAAACTTCTAGAAAATCATCCAAAACAAAAGTGCTATGAGACTCATTCACAAGAAATTTTTGACAGAAAACATACAGATTTGGGCAAATACTAGGAATTCTAAATCAAACCGAAACTTAAACTGAAAGAAGAAAAATAAGATTTTCAAGACCTTTAATAGGGTCTGCAGCAATGTGCGGTCCCCATAAAAGTTCAACAGAAACAAAAAAAAACTTTCAAAATCGAAGTAAATCTAAGTTACCCAAGCTCGTACAAATCAATCAAAAATCAAGAAAAAGCATTTCTTCAAATCAAAACAATTTCTTTCCCCAGTGGAGTCACCAATTTGTTGGCAGGATAAATCGATGTTGCAGACAAGATTGATCTCCCTAGTGCCAGAAGACAATCTAGCAACAAACAAACAACTAAGTTTGTCTTTCTCTAAATATATTTGTTTTACAAATAAATGCTGTGAAGGTGTCGATCCTACCTTAGATCCAAATGCTTATTTGCAGTCATAAAGCTTCCGTCGCATCAAGAATCCTTCGGTCGAAACAATAGTCCTTCCATCATAACAAGAATTCTTCCGTCACAACAATATTTCTTCCATCGCAACAAGAGATCTTTCGTTGCAACAATGATTCTTTCGTCGCAAAGTGTCGTCTTTTGTCGCAACAAAGTGTCGTCTTTTGTCGCAACAAAGTGTCGTCTTTTGTTGCAACAAAGTGTTGTCTTTTTTCGATCTGCAATCACAAACAAGAAAATATCAATAGCACCTGTATAAAAAATTATTATAAAACATACCTATCATAGTGATCAAGGAATCTATGAAATAAATTATCAAACGACAACTTATTTAAATAAACAATCGAACAAAAATTTATTGAGAAAAACAAAACTTGATTGTGTTAATCTTAGAATAACAGAAGAACCTTACAACCTTCGCCTTGATGTTTGAAAAGGCCTTCCCAGGGTTTGAAGTAGGAGTCTCCTCTATCTTGATAAGTCTTGCACTCTTCCTCCAAGAGCACAAAGAGGTATGTGATCTTTCCTCTCAAAAGCTCAACAGAAAGAAGACTAAATCTCAACAGCACTTCAACTCAATCACACATAAAGCTTGAAATCCCTTTGAGGCTACCCAATGCCTCCTTTTATAGAGCAGATGAGGAGGTTAGGATTCCACCTTTGAAGGGATAGAATCCTTCTTCAAAGGGATAGGCTCCTCACATCAAGGGATTAGTTCTTTAAGGTGAGGGATACATGCACCTTATCAAAGCGTACTCATCCCCAAAAATTCTCATCTAGAACCTTCTAGAATTGACCTCAAACCACTTTTTTAACTTTACTTTCTCAATTTTTTGAGTTTGGAGGGGCTACGCAAGCATTATTAAGGAAAAATTAATTCTAGAACATAGTTAAGCCATGTATTACCTACGTATCCAAGCCAGGAACGTAGGCAGGCTTCATGTTACCTGCGTACCCTTTCTTTTATAGGTTTTTAGTGTTTTTCTTCTTGTTTCAGGGCTTGAAATGAGGAGTAAAGGTTGTAAGACTTTCATAGGAGGTATGTATGAGTGTTAATGAGCTCATACAGTCAAAAAAATTTCAGGATGACATTTTTTAGTGCAACAGTTGTAAGGTGGATGAGTCTAAAACTATCTAGGTTATCCAATTCTGAGATCTAGTCCTAGACAAGCTTTGTTCTAGGGGTGGGTCAGAGAGGATATTCTGCAGGTCTTTAAGGTTTTCAGGTAAGGAACTTGCTTTGTGGATGGGTGTGCCAACAGTTGGATTTTTAGATCTAGGAGACTTCCTGAGGATACTTTTAGGATTATCAACTATTGCAGGAGGATTTGGGTCTGGATGAGATCTGGTACAGATTCTTCTAGAAGCCAGAATTTGGACCCAAGATTTAGAAAGGTTGACAGTTTATAACATTTTTGAAAAGAAAACTAATCCGTGAAAGAAATAATTAATCCACATAGTATTCTTGACTGGGTTTTTTGATATTTGATGAGAAAATAATTTTCGCAATGGAGTCTATAGAAAATCAGTGGAGTCAATAGGCCTATTGAAAACTAGTGGAGTCACCAGGTGGAGGATTTTTAATTGTTTTGAGGCCGACTATTGTCCACCATCAACAACCAGGTACCATTCTTGGCTAACACTTGATTCATATAAGTTTGAAAGGGGTTTTATGAGTTCTTGAGGTGATATTAATTTTTTTTAATAACTCATTCTCCCCAGTATGGTCACCACTATGTTGGCTCCCCATGATTTGCAAGGTTAGCAAGAATAAATCTGCAGTGAACCACATCAAACCACTTTGGACTCCAAGGACCAAGAATTCCTAGAATCAGAGAGGGCTCTCTCTATGTATGTGTTTTTAAGTAATATATCTTTATGATTTTGTTTTCTGATTTTAGGCTAGTTATGAAGTTCTAGGGCTATTTGTTTTGTTTGATTGGTTGATAGATCAATGGTGTGATTAATTGATGAAGTGTTTCAGTTGAATAGATAGACTGTGAGAAGCATTAATCCATTGGGATATGGAGTCATAAAAGGATTAATTTTTCATCAACTCTGCAAGGGTTTTCATAGGGCAAGCTAACTATATCAAGTGGATCTCTTAGATTAGATGAAATATGAAATGAAAGTAAGTTGTAAAATCAGTAAAACTAAAGGGAAATTAAGAATCCTTTTAAATATACTTCAACAAGAAAATACTTCCAGGTAACTGTTTAAGAAAAACCAAAGGACATGGCAAACCATAGACTTCTTTGGCCAGAATCTAATAAGAAAACCTTTAAGACAACAATCCAACAATCCTAGGATTCCTTTTGGACAAAGAAAACATTTAAGATAATATTCAGTAGGATAAAAGAGAATTTGAGAATTCTTTAACCAACTAAAAAGAACTTTTTAGCAATGTTTTAAGACAAACCAAAGGACAGGGCATACCATAGACTTCTTTGGTTTGACTCTACTAAGTAAACTACAAAAAAGGCTTAAAAAAAATATTTCAAGCAAGACCAAAGGACATGGCATACCATATACTTCTTTGGCTATACTCTAATGAATCAATTTCAAAGCAACAAGCTAGGTGGAAATAGAGAGAAATTAAGAATTCTCTAATTAGACCTTGCAGAAGAAAACATTAAGATAAAGAAAGAAAATAGAATCAGGGTGCCAAGAAAACATATCCTAATCTAAAATTTATGTTCTTTTATCACAAAAATAATGGAAAAATTGGAAAGCAGAAGGAAAAATTTGACAAAGAAGGATAACTTCATATTAACATAGCTCAAGAATCCTATGAGCGTGCTTGTATTACTGATGTTAAAAATAGTTACATTACTCTAGTGCAATAATCTTTGCAGCTCAGAGACTAGAGTTTTCTCAAATCCAGCCTAGTAGCTCATCAAATAGCTCAACAACTATCAATCCACCAACCAAAGAACACTAAAAATGAATAATACATGCAGTATTTATCTGGAAGATGAGAAGGTGATCCTCAGATAGGGCTTGAAATTTGTATTTATTATAGATTTAATGCATTTTTTACCTTTGAGACCATGCAAGGCACAAGGAGAAATATCTGTGGTTGACTCACTATAATAATAACTCCTAACTTAACTGTTGGGCTAACTTTTTAGGAAATGTTTGACTTTTAAGGCTTCTTAATAACTTTTACAATAACTACTGAGTAGCTAAGAAATATCTCTGACTGTTTCAATAACTATTGATGTATTTATTGAAGTGAAATGAGGCTGTAGGTGCCCAAAGTGTGTAGGAAAATTAAATTTTGTTTGGCTTCATCATTCAGACCTGTCCTCTGCATTAATCTGCTCTTGATTTGTCTTTTAAACTCTTTTTAGGCCATTTTAAACTTGGATTTGTCTTCACTGTCTACCTTACTATCTTCTCCTTAACTCTGCCTTTTATCTATGATTTTTGATTAACCCTTTAATCCATAATTCTGTCTTCATTATCATTAACCCTTGATTTGATCTTTAATCCACTAACCTTTACTCTCACGGTATTTTTAATTTCCTTCTTCCTTTGCACTTTATCTCTGCGTATTTACTACATCTAAATGACCATCAATGGTCAGAATATATTGATGTTAATGTGTCAATCTGGTGTTCCTGGTCCTTTGGATGGACAAAATAGCTGGATCGTCACCCAGGAAGTCTGTTTGAATGCCTTTCGAACCCTTAGAATGTCATTTATGTGCTTCTTCCATGATTACCTGCATAGTAGAACAATCTGTCAACTTAAAATCCTGTGTTTTAGGGGATTATATGTTTATCTGGGTGTTTTTGGGCCTTAGGAGTGGTTGCAGAGGTTCATGGTGGCTACGAGGCTTCATCACAAAGGCACGAGCCTTTGGAGTGTTTGAATAGGGCAGTGGTATTAGATTTTGGCGGGAGGGAGAAGGGAGGTTTTCGCATGTGAGGGAGGTGTTTTTCATGTAGAGCAAAGGTGGTAAGCAGTTTTGGGCCGATGGATGTGATTCCATTGAACGAGCGATGCGTGGAGGGAGGTACGAGGATGAATACCGCCCATTTCGTGCATTTTGGAAACATTAAACGCAGAGAATGGTACGATATTGACCGTAGACCATTTGGTCTTGAAGGATAGATATCAAAGGTGGTCAGGGTGAATGGAGTGGACATTTTTTGAAAAAGGGTGGAATCCAGGGGTTAAGTGGCGGAGGATTAATGTATAGTGGGGTTTGGTGTATGCGGGGCCCGGGGGTTTAGTAAAATAAGCGGAAGTGCATTTTTTTTTAAAGAAGAGGGTAGGGTTAAAATAAGTGGAGGTGCTTTAAAATAGGGGTCAGGATTTTTAATTTAAAAACAGATTTTTAGTTTAAAAGATGGGTCCCGAATGATAAAAATGAACAAATGTTGGTGTCAAAGCAACGTAAAAAAGAATTTTTTACATTGTTTTGAGGGAAGGGGGAAAATGTATGAAAGATGAAGGGTGAATGTGGTTTTAGAAATGAAAAAGGTCTTTGGGTAGGGGAAAGAGGGTGAGAATGAGAGGCTTTAAGCCCAAACATAAGTTTCTCAGAGCAGGAGGGCAATTTAGAGAAGGAAAAAATGAGATATAGTGAAAAATATTTTATGAAGAGAATGAAGGCAGTGAGATTTTTGAAGATAGCTGATAGTCAATAAATTCTATCTTTAGTAGATTGTAGAAAATCCATAGTCACCTAGTGATACTGTAGAATACAGGAGGATAACACCACTATCGGGACTGCATCGACGTACCCTTTTTACAACTGGCAGGTCACCGATCAGTGCCATTGTTTTTAAAATAATCGTGCCGACTGCAGAGCGGAAAAATGCATAGAAAATCTCAAGAAAAATCGTTTTAAGCCAAATTTTCAAGCCTAAACACTGACAAAGGTTTTTTTGAATGTTTTTGTAGGGAAGAGAATTCATCAACCATGGTGATTGAGTGGAAATAAAGAGATCAAGATGAAGTTGATCAGGCATCTATGCAGAACAGAGCTTGCATGCACGCGATCAGGAACTATGGACTCCTCAAATTATTTATGACCCCAGGCATAAGAACCCAAACAGATATTTTGCATTATCTGGTTAGTATATGGGACACAGGTCGAGAGAGATTTATCCTTGGTGACCAAGAACTAGAAATTGAAGTGGAGGACATCTACTTCATCACTGGCCTCTCGCATAGAGGGGCAAGAGCACAGTTGTCCAAAGCTCGAATCATGGGTGAGAGTGTGGGCATGCTAATTGGGAGAGCATGCTATGAGGAAACATGATCCTCGAGTGGAAAGATAGCCATAAGCACAATAAATGATCTAGCACTCAAGGTACTGCTATACACTATCACACGCATGGATAGGGTACAAGAGCCACATGAGGCCTCTACGGTTCAACTGCAGATGACAGTGGATTGCATGGCACCCATTGTATTCAAATGGCATGAGGCCATAGTTGAAAACATGAAAAAAATACTCACGAAGTTTAAAAACAAAAATCTGAAGTAGTTTGGGTATAGGTCTATTCTAACACCCTTCTTCTTAGAGCGGCACCTATATTCTAGTACCAGGGGATAGAGATAGAGGCACTAATGCCATGGCAGTGAGTGTTGGCTAGGTGGGCAATGTTGATGCCCTACGGAGGAGGTGCACAAATAATGTACTTCAGACCTACCTTCTTCACATCGTTGAGGCATCAGCTGATCATGGGTGAAGGCTGGCCATACTCCAGAACAGATTTTTGGGGTGACCGTGATATGCCAGTTCTAGTGGGAGAGCGGTGGTATGACCAAGGTAAAAACATGTTTTTGTCATTTTGCATGTTTTATATGATTTTTTTATATATGTGACCTGATGTGAAAGCTTTATGTATCATAGATATCAGACCACAGAGGCTAGAGGGGATGTCATTGATCGCGACAAGGGTGGCGAGAGATTTCAAGGGTTCTCATTATGTGGAGATATCGTACCTTGAAGAGGATATTGCACAAAACTTGGATGCCTTGACCATCGGGATTCTAGAGTACACATTGTTTTGGGGAAAATCACCCTAGAAGTTTGTTGGGTCAAAACCTCCAGAGATCAAGGCATGCTATTCAGAAGGACTCACACACAACCATACTTGAATGCAAAAAACTAGATAACAACGATAGCATAACTCACCTGTAGTCCTATGTTCGATGTAGATCCCGCGGGGTCCAAACCCCCAACAACCCTTCTTCCTCTCCAACCTGGAAAACAAGAAAGAACGTGCACGAAAACCTAATTGTACAACATATACTTCTCCTAAACATTAGTATAATCCATGTGAAACATTATATAAACCATAATAAATTCTTAAATGATAATATTTTCACACATATAAATAGATACTAACACATAGGTTCAGGAACAAGATGGTTCTTCATTATTACGAATAGAATGTACAGTAGT
Source organism: Pinus albicaulis (assembly GCA_034641835.2). Classification (NCBI taxonomy): domain Eukaryota; kingdom Viridiplantae; phylum Streptophyta; class Pinopsida; order Pinales; family Pinaceae; genus Pinus; species Pinus albicaulis. Next base: position 1,307,492,382 of record CM076572.1, read on the forward strand.
AAAAGTGGAGAGATCACTTGAATCCTTCCACGATCTTTGAACAGACCGTCGTCCGGATCCGCCCCACCGTTTCCTCGCTAAGATACTTTCAAGACTTTTGAAATCGAGATGGCATATAAACGGATGAACATCTCCAGGAAACAAGGGTTTCCTGTATAAATCTGGGAGAGTGCAGCAGGCACGGTGAATCAGACTTGAATTGGGATTCCAACAGAGTATAATGTCTATAAAATTTCTCTCTTTGTTAGGCCATGCACATGAGGGGCTTTTATACTCCCTCAAAGTAGTTTCAACCAGTTGGAAACAGTTGGCCACGTGCTGGGGTGGTTGAAATACTGGAGTAACCATCAACCCAGCCCGAAAATAGGGATTTTATATATATATTTTAATGATTTTAATGGCATACGCGGAAAAGTACATGTGGACTCGCGTATACATGCGGAAAAGTCTGGGCATACCCGCGTATGGGAATTTTAACATTGTTTTTTAGTGAATTTTGTTCAAGTCTGTAGGAATGGGTGCCCAAAGCCATAAAGACAATCATGAATCACCTGAGGGTGAAAAATAATGCTATAACAGATGCCCCCTAATATATGAGGTCAGAAAGGGTACCTGATGGCTGAAATGTATTATGCACATAGAAAAAACTTCGCAAGGACAAGAGAGGACTTCACCAGATTTCAGCCTGCCAAAAAACCAATGAAAGAAAACAGAGAGTCAACTCATGCTGAGGCGGGCATACCCATGCTCCGTCAAAAATACATCATATGGAAAGTACAAAATAGATCCAAAATGTATACAAGTATAGCTGAACTGAAAGTACATAATGAATCATCTGAGCATGGCCCAGAAGTATAATTCTGAATCAATGTCCAAGTATCACATATAGAAAGCTGATCAATGATGCTGAAACTAGATGTCTGATCATATAAGTAACTAAATTTCCAAGTACCAAATCATAAGAGGTGGAATAAACGGTACAATCACGCAACTCGGGAGCCAACATATAAGATGCTATTGTACTAACACTGCAACATATAAGGGTGAATGGCATCACTGGCAGAAACTGAATGGACTGTCAAAAGTGAACCGAGAAATGTTGATGCAACCTGAGGTCTTCATCGATCACGACGGCACAATTCTACACAATGGGAATAAATGAGCTGAAGTCGACCATGTGAGAAATCTTTGGATTACCGGTCAATGATGTATAATGTTAACCAATGCAAGACAACCCACCAATAATTAAAATGAGCGTCAAGGTGCCCCATTACAATATAACAAGTGCGAATAAATGAGTTGAAGTCGAACACTTGAAAGAATCTACCAATCAAGAGGCAATGATGAATCCTCACTGTCAATAGCGAAGAGTCTGCCACTGATGACTGCAAACCCTAAAGTACTGACAAAAATACGCTAGACCTTATTCCCAGAGCAATGACTCAGAGTCGATGGGAAAAGATCTGCTAGAAGGAAGGCATTAAGGCATCCCACATCAGTCCAGCGCGAGTGTAACCTGCAGGCCAAGATTTGGAAGGAATTGGACGAAGTAGAGTGACGGAACCAAACCGAAGTACGTTTTCGACATGCACAAGATGAAGCTAGCGCACGGAAGAAACCCTCTGAACCAACCAATAATGAAAGCTGACACAGAGGCTTGATATCCACCAATAGGGTCAAATGGAAATCAAGGTACTGCACGAATCCCAAGTGTGATAATGTATGCTGACGTCGAACACAGGGGAAACCACTCGGTCAAAGACCCATAATGATGATCAAATGCTAACCATAAGGTCACCTATCAATGATGGAAATAGGGCCAGGGTGCAGCTCTAGGTTTGCTCTCAGAGCAATGTGTCGTAGTCGATAAGAGACAAACCTGCCAGCAAGAATTCAATGGAGACCTTCTCAAACTAGCACGAGTATAGGACCAAAACATCTGATGTGATAGAACAAGATACTGACAAGACCAGGAAGGCCGACTGAATAATGAGTCAAGAGACATCGCAGAATTTCCGACTCTGGTTAGACTTCCCTTGAACAAAAGCATGACTCATGATGACCATGGCAGTAAAAAGTGACACTGTATAAGTCTGTTATGCAGGAGGCAGAACAAACTCTCCATATGATTGGAAGAGATAACCAACCGAGGGAGGACTGACAAGTGAAACAAGGTAAATGTTGAACCTAGGTCAAAACTAAAACCATCCCAAATGGAGGAAAGATATATAAGTGTATATGCTTTTTTCAAGGGCGACAAACTGACACTGTACTGCCATTAAAATTACGAAGTTACATCCTGTTCCTGCTCTTTTTGTTATATTTGATTTTTTTGTCTTTTTCATATAATAAGCCTAAAAAAGAATAAAAGAATACTATGGTACAATGGATAGAACGAGTATCAAGAAACAGATGCACTAGTTCCTGGGATTGGAACGATCCTATGCTCAATGCAAGGTGGCAAAAACTGGTAAGCGATACTCAGAGGAATGTTCCATCCATGGGTAAAAGGGTGTCAAGTCGCGATAGCCAAATGCATGCAATGGTTAACTTGTACAGATAGACAAGGTCAAAAGTTGGCTTAAACATCGAGTCCAAATGAAGCCGGCTAAAGGCCAGGATAAACAAGTAGCCAATATGCAATGCAGTAATACAACTCAACAACACCAGGGAGCCTCTAGGGTAATAGCCAGAAGAATGATAGTGAGGAAGAAGAAGAATGAAGCTTCAACACATAAGTCATGGCGAGACTAAAGAGGACTCCCGAGCCTACATAAAACGCAGCATGGGCAACAAGTGATAGTGAGGAACTAACTAGGAAGCCCATGTAAAGGAAGGCTCTACCACCAAGTCATGATTAAATAATCGGCGAGTGAAATGGGTGAAATACTCACGACCTGATGGGATCGACCCTATGGCAAGTGATCAGAATGGAGGCTAGTATGCAAAATGCAACGAAAAGTGGATTCCCTAACCTATATGCCAGTGAAGATCATATACCTGCCATGATGGGTCAGCAGTCATGGATCAAAAACCGGGAAAAATCTCAAATTCGTCAAAATGTACCTAAAAATATACCAATCTGGGCACTTCCAAGCATCCGGGTTATGCAGCTTAAGATAGATTGAAAAAATAAGCATAACAATTTTTTTGCGAAAATTTTCAACTTTTTGGGCATAAATAGACAAATTACCTCATATTTGGTTCATTGTTACATTGCTGATTTGGGAAAAAGTGCTATGGAGAAAAAAGCTTCTTTCGTCAAAACAGGAGCAACCGACCATCAAATCTCACCAAATTTGTCAGGCAAGCTCATCAACCATCCTTGCTATTTATTTTGTCCGTTCATAAATTAAAATTTAGGGATTTTCACCGTAGAATCCCAATTTTTTGTATGACTTATGGATCCAAATTTTGTATAGTTTTTTGAACACTCTGATGATATATATACATCAATGTTTGATGTGATGTGACAAATGTATCAAAATGTATGATGTTTTTGATGCTTAAATTTTATTGTGTGGAATGATTAATATGCCAATCCAGTGCTTGATTAGCTAATGAGTCTGCCATCCAATTGTCAGCTCGAGGAATATGAATGAAAGTTAAAAATTGAAATGATCTTTGTAACAAACGTACCCTCAAAAACAACCGGAGTAAAAATGGATCTCGAACCGATAGTATTGTTCAGCTGAGCACACAATTTGAGAGTCAAAGAAAACTACCAACGAATCAACACCCAAGGATATTACCTATATTTCCTCGAGAGTAGATAAACAACTGCAGTGTATTCTGCTATGTTATTAGAAGCAGGACCAATGCAGACCCCTCTTGATACTAACAGCTGACCGGATGGATAATGAAGCACCCAAGCCGCGGAAGCTAAGTTCCGGGTGTGTCTACTAGCACCATCGGCGAAACCAAAATGACTCATGACATCCGACACAACCTGCCAAAGTAGATCAAAAACATCACCATCCCATCAAAGATAAAAAAACCAGATATGTACAAAACAAAACTACTATATACAAAAGCAACATGCCAAGCTGAAGCCTAGGAATAATACTTCTTCAAATAGAGCCCATTTCTGGGCTCCGGCAACTCGTTCCCTTCAAAATGAACCAAGGTATATGCTCCTTTCTTAAGGACTTTTTTAACGATAAAGGGGCCATACCACATAGACTTAAACTTTCCTGCCCCCAGGGCATAGACCAAAACAAGGTCACCTTTCGAAAAAACCCCAGGCTTGACCGCCTTATCATACTGAACCTTAACTCGGTTTTTATGCACTTCATTCATCGTGGCGGCATCCCGACGCTGCTCATCGAGATTTTCCAGATGAAGGAGACGTTCTTCAAGACCAGAAGTGTCAGGAAGAAGTTCAACAACTAACTTAAGAGAAGGAATCTCACATTCAATGGGAAATACGGATTCCAACCCGTGCACTAGCTGAAACGGAGTAAAGCCAGTTGCAGTTTTCACTGACATCCTGTATGCCCAAAGTGCAGGATATAGCATAATATGCTAGTTGGATCTAGCTTTATCAACTGTCCTTTGAAGAATTGTCTTCAAGGATTTATTCACGGTTCCACTTGCCCATTGGCTTGAGGATAATATAGAGATGAATGCTCCTGCCAGAAACCCAATTTTAGAGCCAACTCAACCATCATGCTATTCTGAAAATGACTGCCATGATCAGTGACAATCTCTCTAGGAATACCAAAACGAGCAATAACCTGGTTGAAAATAAAAAGAGCTGCAGTCTCACCATCATTCCCAAAAGTAGGCATAGCCTCAACCCACTTCGTAAAGTAGTCTACTGCTACAATAATGTACTTGTGACCTTTAGCCGAAGGCGGGTTACAAGTAGTATAATCAATACCCCACTTTGTAAAGGGATCGACAGTAATGACTAGAAAAAGCGAAGCTGGATGAGCGCACATTTTTCGAGTATAAACTTGACATGAATGACACTTTTTGACCGACTCCATACAATCCTTGAAAATCGAAGGCCAAAAGTACCTAGCGCGCAAGATCTTTTGGGCTGTAGCAAGCCCAGATAAATGACCACCACAAGCTCCACTGTGGCAATCATTCAGCACAGCCTCAGCTTCTTCAAAAGTTAAGCAACGTCTTAGGATTGAATCAATCCCTTGACGGTATAAAGCATCACCAATAATCAAGTAATTCTTAGCCAAGTGACGCAACTTACAGAGCTCATCTTTCAAAAAAGTAGAAGGAAACTTCGCAGTCTGAAGATACACAATTATATCTCCATACCAAGGATCCTGTGGAGAGATAAGAAACAAATTTTCATCCGAGAAGGATTCATCATAAATCATTTCTTCCCCACAGGGAAACTCAGAGATCAATTCCATGAAAACTAATGATTTCTTGGACTTGGCAGACATAAAATCAAGATCAAATTCCTGAAAAATCACAATCCATCTATTGTATTTTCCCCCAATCACTCACCTACTGAGGACAAAATGAAATGGATTGGATGTTGCGAAAACATAAGTTTTTCGTAGAATAATGTAATGCCAGAGTCGCTGCACAGCATGAACAGCTGCCAAAGCTAACTTTTCTATCGAAGTGTACCGGAGTTCAGGTCCTACCAAACCTCGACTAAGATAGTAAATAACATGCTCTGCAAGAGCATCATCCTCCTGAACCAGAACCATACCAATAGTAGATTCTGCTGCTGCCAGATACAAAAGGAAATCCCTGCTATAATCAGGTGGACTCAATAAAGGAGCAGAGGTCAATGCTTTTTTCAAAGCATCGAATGAGCATTGAGCGAAGTCATCCCAAAGAAATGGAACTCCGTTCTTCAACAATCTCATAAATCCCTTGGTAACTTCAGCATAATTTACGATAAATCTCCGAAGAAAATTAGAATTTCCTTGTAGACTTTGGAGTTGACGAACAGAGGACGGGGGAGGCAACCGAAGTATTGCCTCAACCTTGAAGGGATCTACCCTTATCCCTTCCCTAGACACAATGAATCCCAATAACCGACCGGATGTAACCGTGAAAACGCACTTGTTCGGATTCAACGTAATCTTATAGAAACAACATCGTTCAAATATTTGACGGAGGTGAGTAGGATGATCCATCCTCTTTCGAGAATGAGCAGCTAAATCATCTAAATACGCCTCGATAATATTTTTGATGTCGTGGAAGGCATATGACATGGCCCGTTGAAACATAGCCCCAACATTTTTAAGACCAAAAGGCATTTTCTTGTATGCAAAAGTACCTCGGGAACAAATAAAGGCAGTCTTATGCTAATCTTCAGGACAGATAGTAATCTGATTATATCCGGAGAAACCGTCCATGAAGGAGAAAATCTCATTACCGACACACTCGTCAATGATCTGATCGATAAATGGTGTGGGGTAATTATCTTTAGGAGATGCTTTATTTAGGTCTCTGAAATCAATGCAAACTCGAATTGTTCCTTGTTTTCTTATCTATGGGAACAGGGTTTGAGACCCATTCAGTCAAAGGAACAGGGAAAATGAATCTCGCCTTAAGCAGCTTCTCCACCTTAGCTTTGATAGTTGCTGCCTTCCTAGGATTGACCGGACGAAGTTTTTGCCTCACTGGCTTAGCATTTTCGTAAGTCTTGATCTCATGCTGGACAATAGATGGATCTATACCAGGAATTTCCTCATAATACCAAGCGAATACATCCCTGTACTCTTTAAAGAGCTTGGTGTAAATATAAATCTCTTAACGGGAACATTCAACTCCCATGAAGACATTCTCAATAATATTGGGATCCCTGGAAATGTTCACCGGGATAGTAGGAGAAATCACAGCCATGTTCCCTTCAGCATATACCTGTGTTGGTGCTAAAGGGTTCAGGACTAGGCGAATAGGACTAGGAGACGGAGGACTTTGAAAACTTGTTTCAACTTCGCTCAAATCAGGTAAAAGGTAAGACCGATGATGAAAATCATCCCACGGTCTATCTATACTAGTCATAGCTTCCAGGATGGCCTCTTCAGATGGAAGAGTGGTATCAAGGCAATCCTGGGCAGAAGAAGAACTAACTGCCCAAGCCGAAGCCACATCTCCATCCAACTCTTCCGGTGAGAGAGGAGCTGGGATGGATTCTACAGAATCAACAATAGACTGATAAGAAATCTCAGATGCAGACATTAGAAATGCCATTCACCCACTTGACCTTCCACTAATGTGGCGGTAGGGGAAGGTAAGGTCCAAGGGTCCGGAAAATAATGAGTTCTGAAGAAATCTCTTCGAAAAGGAGCCTTGGAGGATGAAATTGCATTAATATGAATTGTAGGAGGAGGAATATCGAAAGTACCCATCAAGGAAGAATACATTCCAACCCCCAGATTCTCAACAGGCGCCTTAGTATTATCCAAATTTGGAACAGATGAGTCAGTAGACGCATTCGGGTCTATAGGAGGACAATCCAGTTGGTCCACTGTAACAATCCTCCCTTCGTGAGGGAAAAAAATAATCCGAAATAATGAGGATGCAATGGCATCCATCTCATAAATCCGGTTTCTCCCCAACAGAAGGTTGTAGTCCAAGCTTGCATCAACTACCTCAACCTCTATATTCACAGTTTTTCCCCCAACACAGATAGGCAATGTTGGGACAATACCATGTGGTCTATGAGAATGACCATCAAACGCAGTCAGAAGAGTGGTAGATGGAACAGCTTTGGGAGATCCAATCATCTTCCAACATGTGAGAGACATCACGCATGTGGAAGCACCCTCATCAACAACCGTCTGAAAGATATTGCACTTCTGGTATGATGATTTAATATGAAAATCCATATGATGGGGGAGTCTCTTCTTAAAATTAGTCATATCAAATGTAATCAGAAGAGAATTTTTTGGATCAATAGCCCCGATGGTAGTGAGCAAAGCACTGTGCTGAGCTGGACAAGACTGGAGCACCTCTAAAGCCGACATGGCACAAGGACTCTACGCCAGATCTTCCACAATAGAGTAGTTCTGGGCAACCCTAGCATTTGGATTAATCATCGAACGCTTAGTAGATGCTTTGGGAATCCGAGGTATAGGCTCAACAGTAGGCCTCGTAATATGAGGCGGCTCAGTAGCATCAGGAGCATCCTTAGCTTTCGAAGACTCTTCTCTGCCATAATCACAGGATCTCGTAGCGACATCCATGTGAGCACTCATCATGAATATGTTTGATGGAATTTCCCCTTCCTGGGTGCCCCCAGAGGAAGCCCCAGGATTTTGATTCGCGCCAACAACTAGTTGTTGCCCTTGGGGAAAAGGGTTTGTTAACACAGCCTGGGAACTGGAAGAAACCTGCTGAGCTAACAAGCGCTGCACATCTTGAATTTTAGGGCAAAGGTGCGTAAGATGGTCTCCAGTACACAGCTTGCATGGAAACTTCACTTTATTTTTATCTTTTTGACCCTCACCAACATGCTCGTTGGTTTTATTCGCATTACCCTTCCCATTCTTTCCATTTTTCTTATTATTCTGTCCCTTCTTCTTCCCTTCGGATTGTTGACTTCCTTTGGGATCAGAAGCTTGGACGGCATTTATCGACAAAGATTGGGAAGGCGATGATTCAGCAGGCACAACCTGACCAGAAGGAGCAGATTGCAAAGACAACTGCTGCAATTGAGTAAGCAGGCTGGCTGCACCACTATTGATTGACCCAATAAGTCCATCACCATGAGGACCAGGGTTAGTTTTGGATAAATCTAATTTGGAGCGAGGAGCATTGGGAAAATATTTATGGAGGACTCCAGACTGAGAATATATCAGTTCCAACTGTTGGGCCCTAAAAATAGCCTGTTCCTTCGAAAATACCCCAGACAGGGATACATCTTTAGAAATTTCTGACTGCAGAGATTTCAGAAACCATTCCAAAAGGAATTCTCCTGGAATATGAGCTTTAATAAGCCTCTTCCTTCTCCGCCATTCCTGAATGTGGTTAGAAATGTGGGTTGTGTCGTCCTGCTTAAAATTAGCTAGGAGTTCAGTCCCATCATCATATCGGATAGGCAACTGGAAATGGTTTAGAAATGTAATAGCCAGTTCTCCAAATGTAGCAAAACTTCCCCCAGTTAGCTCAATATACCATTTGGCAGCGTTTCCAGTTAGGGTGCGTTGAAACAATCTCAGCATAATCGAATCATCGATCAGGGAGTTAGAAGAACACCATAAATGGAACGTGGTGATGTGATCAGCCGGATCCTCTCCATTCTTGCCTTCAAACTTTGGAATGTCTAAAGGTAGTTTGGTCGGGACCGGAGGCCACCCCGGACTCTACTGGATCGGATAATTCGTCAATTTCGACAGATCTGGCAAGTTTAATGTTGCTAGAAAAGGTAAATGAGACAGAGCCTGAGGATTCCATCCTTGATAGGATGAATTCCCAACATTCTGAAAAGAATACCGTGGATTTGATGAGGCACCAGGTTTCCAGAAATAACTCGTAGAAAAATGAGAAGAACCTCCTCCCAATGCAGAGTTACCAAAGACTGGACCAGTTCCCCCCACTGAAGTATGAAATGAAGAGGAAAGCCCCTGATAGGGGTTCCAGGCATTAGAAAGAGGGGAAAAGGTCTGATAAGCACTCAACGAAGGGAAAGAAGCACTCCCTTGGTGACCAGCGTAAAACGGATTCCCTGCCCCCGCTGTAGTGAATACAGGGTTCCAACTTGTAAAAGTAATCGAATTTTGACCTCCAGACCAAGGGTTGAAACTCTGGGTCTGAGAATTAAATGGAAAGGACTCTAAAGAAGGATTCAAACTAGGAATATGTTTAGTTCCGAAGGGGAACCCTTGAAAAGAAGCTGATCCACTAGCCATGGAAGACATGGGTGTAGATCTAGCTGCAGCAGCAGAAAAGGAAAAAGAAGGAATCCCACTAGTGGGCATTCCAAAACAGAAGGGACCAGATTGGGAAGAATGTGCTTGGGTGAAACCAGAGCCAAACATAGCAGTACTAGAAGCAATCGAAGATATAGCAATAGTGCCTCCTCCTTCAACAGAAGCAGGAGTTTGAATGCCTGCAGCACTCACAGCAGAAGCCGCGTTCTCAGTTGTGGCCATCGAAAGGTATGAATAATACGAAGGATCTTTCGGTCTCTCTGACTCAGGTCTGATTTATTCAACAATGAAAGAATAATCAGGAGGAAGAGGAGATGGAAGTGACACAGAGGGTTTAGGTACTTCCTCTATTTGAACTTCTTCTTCCTGCAAAAATAAAACTCGTGAGGTGAGAGGAGCGCTCCTCTCAGAACCAATACTAGAATCAGCTACGAAACCTTCAGACCCTTGTGGAGGATCTCTCTCCACTGCATCAAACATCACAGGGTGGTACCCACCTGAAAAATCACTCCTACACCTTCTTGAAGAAGGCTCTGAACTCTCGGGAGATAACCCCCGGATTCTCCTCGATCGACGAGGCGCTTGATCAGCCACTTTAACAAATTTTAATTAGACTCAAAAAGTATAAAGCTAGGCAAGCTAGGAATAAAGAGCACTCACTACAAAAAGAAATCCCTGAGATACAATCAAGCAAACAACCTTCAGATATTTCCGCTCTGGGTGATTAGGACCGGACACAAAAATACAAGAAAGCGAAATATAGGACCTCCTGAAAGTAGTCTAGGATAATTACGGCCCAGGCCTACTAGCGAAGGTAACAGAAACAGTTACGCCGACCTCCTAACGATAGCCTTTTCCGGCACAAGTACCCAAGCTTCGCAAGGGCACCCCCAGAAGTACTACTGAAAGTGATATGATGTCTGCCTCAGGTACCATGGGTATTCCCCCCCGCAGTCACCTATGTGGAACCTAGGAGTGGCAACTATGGGCACCAATCCGTGTCAGAAGCTGGGCGGAATGGTCTTGAGGTCAGATTCAGCAAATCAGAGAGGGGGTATCTCTCTTCTCAGCCTTCACTTCCACTCACGCTTGACTCTCTGGAGGAGAGCTTTCCCGGTCCACCTAAAGGAGTTGGATTTCGCTCAATTAATCAACTTCTATGTTTTGTTTGAGAAGCCTTGGAGAGTTAACTCTCCACTCACCTAATCCAAGGTGCTACAACCTAGCTAGTTGGTGTATGACACTTAATAAACTTGCTAGTTGCTTTTAAATTATATCTCTTATTTTAATTGGCTGTTGTGTTAAGTCAAAGGGATACGAAAATGAAACTTGTGGTGTTTTGACGCAGAAAAGAAATTAATAAAAAACAAACTACATGCAAATGCAGTAATTGTCTTTCAATGAAAAGCAACTTGTACACAGGTTCTACGAGACTAAAAATTTTATTTTTCTTTTCAGATAACAAACTTCACACTCACAAAAACTATGAAAATGACAAAATGCTTAAGTGCACTTGATGCAAATCACTAAGAGCATGCAAATTCTAAGATGCAAAATCTACTAAAGCAAAGAGAAATTTCCCATAGATCCTTCAGTTTTATCTCTTTTTGGTTGTCCAGAAAGCTAGTTCCCAAAATCAGAAACACTTAATATAAAGACACCAAAAACGCTTGAAACAAGAGGAAGAAACCAATGACAATTCCTTTCCAAAATCAAGTCAAAAACCAAAGGCAAGAAACCTTAGAAAAGCTTCAAAAGATGCAACAAAACGAAAACAAAAATGCAAAACAAAAGCAAACAATAAAACAAAATGTTTTTTGAGCTTTTGAATTTTATAAAAAGAAGAGTTCGAAAAGACAAAGGAAAACTATCAAATCCCAAGCCAAGCAACTCTGAATTTCAAGAAAAAACTTCAAAAACGCTCAAAATATTATAGGGCTAGCTAGTAGCAAGATTTATATGAGCAAAAGAAGACAAGAAACTCAATCACTCAGCCTATAAGAATAGTACAACCTTGCAGCAAACAAAAAATTCAAAGAACCAAGAAAGACTCTTCAAAAATTGCAACAAGACCTAGTCAACTGAACTCAAGAAAACCAACCAAGAAATGGGAAAAAATCGAAGTGCAAAGCAAGACACAAAGGTAGGAAAGATTAAATGAGCAGAAGCTCTCTGTTCTGATGAAGCAGAACAGCCAAGAATCCCCAGGAAGAGATCTTGGTACTTGACCCAGAAATGCAAGCACAAGAAACAAGATTTGCCAGATAAGCTAGTTTTCAAGCAAACAAGAGAGAGAAAAGATCCAAGACCACTTTCTACACAATCCAGAGAATAAAAAGACACTACAGGAACAGGTCTGCACAGGCAGACAGGACTAAAAAGCCATGAAACCTAAAATTTCAAAATTGACCTAGAAATACGTGACTTGACAGTTTTGAAACAAGCATGCATACCCGACTGTGTTAAAGAAAACCCACGTATACACGACTCCCTTTAACAAAAACTGCGTGTATACGCGTCTGTGTGCAGACAAACCCGTGTATGAAAAGGTAAATAATGAAAATTAAAAAAGATCAAGCCTAGATAAGGAACCAGGTATTCAGTCTGACTGAGAAAGAGTTCACTGGACTGGAAATAAAAGTTAAAATTGTTGGAAACCTATCAAACAGCCGAAACCACCCAACAGGGGAATCACAAAAATGTGGTCCCCGGCGGAGTCGCCAGTTCTGTTTCGGGTAAAATCACCCTAGAGGTTTTTTGGGTCAAAACCTCCAGAGATCAAGGCATGCTATTCAGAAGGACTCACACACAACCATACTTGAATGCAAAAAACTAGATAACAACGATAGTAGAACTCACCCGTAGTCCTACGTTCGATGTAGATCCCGCAGGGTCCAAACCCCCAGCAACCCTTCTTCCTCTCCAACCTGGAAAACAAGAAAGAACGTGCACGGAAACCTAGTTGTACAGCATATACTTCTCCTAAACGTTAGTGTAATCCATGTGAAACATTATCAAAACCATAATAAATGCTTAAATGATAATCTTTTCACACATATAAATAGATACTAACACATAGGTTTAGGAACAAGATGGTTCTTCATTATTACGAACAGCATGTACAGTAGTAAAAGTGGAGAGATCACCTGAATCCTTCCACGATCTTCGAACAGACCATCGTTCAGATCCGTCCCACCCTTGCCTCGCTAAGATACTTTCAAGACTTGTGCACTCGAGATGGCATATAAACGGATGAACATCTCCAGGAAACAAGGGTTTCCTTTATAAATCTGGGAAAGTGTAGGAGGCACGGAGAATCAGACTTGAATTGGGATTCCAACAAAGTATAATGTCTATAAAAATTTTCTCTCTGTTAGGCCATGCACATGAGGGGCTTTTATACTCCCTCAAAGTAGTTTCAACCAGTTGGAAACAGTTGGCCACATGCTGGGGTGGTTGAACTACTGGAGTAACCATCAACCCAGCCCGAAAATAGGGATTTTTTATATATATTTTTAATGATTTTAATGGCATACATGGAAATGCACATGTGGACTCGCGTATACACGCGGAAAAGTCTGGGCATACCCGCGTATGGGAATTTTAACACTGTTTTTTAGTGAATTTTGGTCAAGTCTGTAGGAATGGGTGCCCAAAGCCATAAAGACAATCATGAATCACCTGAGGGTGAAAAATGATGCTATAACACACATAGATGGGATACATTCCCCGGCAATACTAGATACATACTGTCAGGGTATCCAATCATATTCATCGACTTCTGTAACATCCCAAAAGGGAAAATTTAGCAATATTGACCATAAAAATGTTATTTTCAGGAAATTACACTATAACAGGGGAAAATAACACTTTTATCCCTTATAATATGTATTATGTAACTCAAATACAAAGGGAATCAGAAACAAATCTGTTTTACTAAGTTAAAGAGACCTCCCGGGACTCCTAAAAGCCTAAAAGCACCCAAAACCCCATGACTTGTACCATGCAAAATTTTTGAAGCACATGACTGCGTTATTTGAAGAGGGTCTATACAAAAATATGATAAAAAACCATAGATCTGGAGTTTTATTAGGAAATATGCTGAGAAAACAACGATCTAGCCTCTTCAATACATGATTGAGATAACCTAGCAAGGGTTTCTTGAAAGAAGTACAAAGGAGCAGATCTATACATCCAACTATGAAATAATGAAATTTTACTACGGCTTAACATACATATAGCTGAATGATACAAGAAATATATGAGGATCCCATTTCGGAGCTTTCTGAAAGAAGGATTGACCCTTTCCTTAGGGAACTAGCTCAAAACCAAGGGGTTTAACCCTGAAAACAAAAATTTTGGAGTTGCAGTCTCAAGACTGAGTAGCAGCTACATATCAAGAACTATATGGAGATGGCTATAGATAATGCACAAGCTAAACAAATAAACCTCCTCCAATATATCTTCCAAGTGAAAGGCTGATCCTAACATTGAAGATCTCACCCTTCAAACAACCTGCAAACCCTCACTGAAAATAACGTAGTCACTGAGGGATACTGTGATGTAGGTGAAATAAAATATGTTGGCCAAGTGCCAAGGTCTGAAATATGCTAAAATGTCTTCCCCACTAATATCCCAAAGGAAGGAAAGCTTCCTCTTAAAAATAAGCTCTGGAAGTGGTGTTGTGGAACCTCCACTGCAACACCCTGCAACACAACGTTATACTGCTGCAGAAATAATGCTGTAGTTGAAGGAGGATGCCTGGCCTCAAGCCTGAATGTGTAGAAATGGAGTACAAGCTCCTTAAATAGGCCTCTATTGAAAGGAGAAGGAATTCCTAAACAGGAATGCCTTGTGCTAAGCAGCACACCAACTCTGCTAAACAATAAGAGAATGCACAAGAGTCTAACCAGACCATAAAATCAATAATTCATAACATGTCCTCATGTGCCTGCCTTGCCCTCATTTTATACAAATTCAAGGCCTCTTACCTTGGGTCCCACTCATTAGGGTTTCGTCCACCAAGGAATCTTCCTCCCACTATCTCTGCGCTAGCTCTAAAGATGATCTCCACCTCCTATCCCAGTGTTGTTGACTTGGTCAAACTTGACCTTGTCCACAGGAAAATGCCCATTTTCACACATGAGGGTGTGAAATCCAACTCCTATGATGATCCCCTTTCACATTATGAGGGGTTTTATTCAAGTTTTTATTATGCATGGGGCTCCTTACCCATTTATTCATCTCCTAAGTGAAATCAACAAAATTTAATATTCCAATTTGCTGCATGAAAATTTTGGAATATTACAATCCTCCCCTCCCAAATGTTTCTTGTCCTCAATCAAATGAAAGTATAGAACTAAAGATTCTTCCCTCCTCCTACTGTAGCATCCACATATGATAAACTCCTCCAAGGAATGAGATGTTGTCTCATCAATGAATCTCCATATTGCCCCTCCCAAGCATGCAAGCTAGCCAAATAGTTATCATCATGAATAAGTAAAGTAGTCAAGCAGGAAATAAGGTGCTATCTATAGGTCCCTTTGAGGAATGGGATCTGAAATGCAGTGGGAGCCTTCATTCCCATGTGGATCCTCCATTCCCAAGCTATCATCCATACAAAATGAGCCACCCTCCAAGATGGTAACTCATACAAATCATCCTCCACCTTGAGCTCTTGCAAAGTAGGTGGGCTGAAAATATGAACATGGTAGACAAAGTAGCCTACCCCATGATATCTTCCTATCAACTTATGATAAGTGTAGCGCATCTGTTGATCTTGGGCTGCAAGTATGTTTCCCTTAAGTGGCAATATGAAGACTAGATCTCCAAAGATCTCCTCTGCAACATTGTGAATCAACCTGGCCCAAACCATACCATATATGATGGATAGGACTTGATCATCATATGGCATCCAATCAATCCTATGGCCCACCTCATAAAGGAACCAATGTTTTACTGTAGTGGCCATATCATCTCCCATGAACTCCTTAGAACATGTAATGCAAAAAGTGTCGGAATCCTCTTCCCTAAAGGACACATCCAATCCATGTGTCTCTCTCCCAATCATGCTCCAAAATAATATAAGAACAATATTAGCAAATGAAATCATGATCATCATCAAAATAAGGGAAATACTAAAGGTTTCATGTGGTGATATAAGGTACCAACAGTTTCCCAAGTAGTCATAGCGCAGTTTCCTAACTGCTGCTTCAGAAAATAGTATGGCAAGTTGTTTTTTGATACATGGATAATTATGTATGTTCTTTCATCTACTAATGAATAGTAAATGGCTGGGTACATCAACTGAACATACATGAAAGAATAAAACACTTGCCCAAGTCCATATAAAATATCGATGTCTCCATCATACCACTTGGCCCAATGTTGACCATGGAGCTCAATGAAAAGCTTGCCCTCTTGTGGAGCAATGCACTGAATAGAAATGGTAAGAGTATGCAAATACTATGTTAGACAATCAATAAATGCAAAAACAAGATTCTTACCATGTACTAGAAGTAAGAAGATGTATGGATCCATGAATAAGCCTCCCATATTGGTATGACATATTCCCATTAAGAGGAATGAATCATATGTTGCAGGAAGATCACTCACCCTTCTTATGCTTGGGAATCCAAGTTAAGAAGATCATGTCTCTGTACTAGATGTTTCCATCCACTACTCCAACTCTCTCACCTCCTCCTTGTCCACCAAGTGCATCAAATGTGAAGTGATCTTGGGGACACTCCATCAGTAAACTAAAACTCCAAAGTGACATCGATGTTGGCCTATGCAAATAGGCTCCATCCATCTCATAGCTCCATTCTTTCACATGCCCATTGTCGAAGACATCTCCCACAATGTTGCTACATAGAGGAAGTTCCTTCCAAGGTGGAAGTATCTCCTGATCATCTAAGGCCAAGGAGTAGCCCCTTTGCACCATGATAGTGCTATCTCCTACTCCTGCAACATCATGCAAAGTGTGAGAGAAAATCTGCCCATTCTCTCCCAAGAACAACCCAAGCAACAATGGATTTTTATGCTTCCTCATGATGCAAGTATCCTGCCAGACTTCCTCCACCCACATACCCTTTGAAAGAGGAAATGTCTCATGATGGCCAAAATATTTCAAGAGTAGCCAATGCAGCCAAGCCTCTTGTTTCCTAGTGTCAAATATTTGCAAGTAGCCTTCCAGATTCTTTCTCTCTGTCCACACCCATTCATCAAAATGTGTGTGCCTCCCATCATGCTCATCCTTGGTATCCTTCCAATGAAGACTACCATTTTCCCAAACCATATTTTTCTTCTTGCATTTCATGGGTTGTTGAAATGCAACTCCTTGGAGATCTCCTAGAAAAGATCTCACACCAATGATCATCTTGAATCCATAAAGATCGAAGTGTGATGAGGGAAAATCCTCCTCATACTGCTGAAGAACCTTGCACTCCCTGATATGTTGAAGTCCACCTCCAATGAGATCTCTCCATGAGACCTTCTTCTCACCAATGGCCCTCCAAAACCAATAAGGTTCTGGATTTTCTACAGTTAGAAGTTTCTCTTTGAGTTGTGAGATGCTCATTGAGAAAGTGTCGTCTATAAAGGAGAGAGTATTTCTCATCTCAAGATGTCTACCATTTACCATTTCTTCCTCCATAGCTTCATGAATGAAGCTTCCATTGGAATGATCCCACAAGGAATGGGCCATATTTTCTTCATTGCTGCTCTTGTACAACGCAGTGCAATTTCGTTGCACTAAATCAGGAGTATGCAATGATGTATATCTCCCCATAATATTTTCTGAAATGATAAGAGATGAAAACTTAGGCATACCTTGGCGAAATTTGGAAGCATCTTGTAGGGTTGCAAGAGTTCCTCCCTCAAATGTGTTGGCTGCCCAAACTACTGAAGATGAATGTTGCTCCTCCTTGGTTGTAACAGCGCTAGTACATGCCTCTTCCAATGGTGGTGAGGGCTTCTCCTTCCCTTTGCCAAATTTTTTGATCAACCTTTGAGAAAACTCAGCAAGAGTAGTCATTCTTGCATGGCTCAAATGGCTGAACCACCAAGTGTTTGTTTCACCTTCAAGGTGCAGCGCTACAATTTCTATAGCCTCTCTCTCTACTACTAGATGTAGTAGGAAGAATGCCTCTAGCTTCATCACCCAAGCCTTTGCTACACATGTGAGTGACCCATCAAAAGTGGACAATAGAAATTTATTGCCTCTCATCATCCCATTGTTGTAGGGCCTCCTTTCTTCCTCCAGCTGAATGAACTGTGGTAAAGCTAGAATCTCTTTGAAGGCTCTACGTTTAGCTTTGTATCTAGCAAGGTATTCACTTGGAATTTCAGATTCCAAGTGTCCTTCATGCTTCTTCACTTCTCCTCTTTGAGAATAGGAAGTGCATGGCCCTTCCTCCTCTTGAAACCCTCTAGTAGTTTCGTTGCAGTTCTTCTCCTTCATCTGCTGTAGTATACCTAGGGGGGATAATATAGGGTACTTCCCTCTGTACCCTATATTCTAGGTATACTACATCTGCTTAACCTCCTTGGAGAGGTTCTTTTTGGATCTGAAAAGAGATGAGACAAAGCTCATTCTCCCCATCATTCTGATATTTATCTTTATCTTCTTATTCTTCTGATATAATAATGGCTGGAACTCATAGGCTGAGCCAAGATTATGACCTGATACCAGTGTAATATCCCAAAAGTGAAAATTCAGCAATATTGACCATAAAAATGTTATTTTCAAGAAAGTACGCTATAACAGGGGAAAATAACACTTGTATCCCTTAGAATATGTATTATGGCCCTCAAATACAAAGGGAATCAGAAACAAAGCCCTTTTACAAAGTTAAACAGACGTCCCGAGACCAATATGGCCTAAAAGCACCAAAAACCCCATGACTTGTACCATGCAGAATTTCTGAAGCACATGGTTGTGTGATTTAAAGAGGGTCTCTACAAAAATATGATAAAAAACCATAGATCTGGAGTTTTATTAGGAAATATGTTGAGAAAACAAAGATCTATCCTCTTCAGTACATGATTGAGATAACCCGTTGTTGAAGCCCCTAAAATCGGGTCTATAACAAGGGGGATACCCACCCGGTCCAGACCTTGGTTAGCAGCTCCTTTTCCATTTGGTGTAGTGGGCCCGACTGGGGATAATGGGACCAGTTTCCCAATATGTGTGTGTGTGTGTTTGAGATTTTATATTTCTTTTCTAAAATTCCTAAGTAAAATGCTTTTAATCTATTTCTAATCTATTCATATGCAAACTGTATTCTAAGAAATATCTAATTCTAAACTAACCCGGGATGTAATATTTCAATATATGCGATCTAAAAGGATTTCAGATAACAATTGATAATAAATATAATTCAATTATTATGAGAAAAGAATTCAATAAAGATAAACTATTTCACATAAAAATTTAGATGAAACAGTTGTGGAAAACATATCGCATATTAAGCTATTCATATATCAAGCACAAATAAATAATTATCACTGTACAAAAATGCCAAATGATAACTCAAATATTCAAACATTAACATATAAACAACTAAACATAAATATTACTTTTAATACAGAAACAGAAACAATTAAGAGATAAAAGTACCATTTATAACTAGTTCTACTACTGAGCTAGAAGCAATAATGATTTATCTCTTTTTTAATCCAACATCTATCAAGAGTACAGAAATGCAACATCAGTAACAGATATTAGACACAGATATCAATAAATCTCGTTCCATTCATTTATCAAAACCTCCTCTGAGGGTGCAGAAGAGCATGTTCTGAGGATAAGTTTTTGACAAATTTCAGGACCCTTCTCTAAATGTATGAGAAGGGTTTAAATACTAATGGCTAAAATCTAAAAATAGTTTATTACAAAAAAATAGAATTCGGTTTAAATGACCGTCCTTTTTTCTAGGCAAAAATACAGTAAAACTAAAACTAAATCTGAAAATAAAGACTATCAAATATCTACTTATGAATTTGATCTCTGATCTTGCAAGCATCCAGCATTGTTTTGAGAAGAGGTGGTTGGCTGACTTCAGATTTCAACTGCCCCGAAAAGACAGAATCAGCAAGTGTAGGAGCAATCTTCTCAGCAGAATTAATGATGCAATTAAGCGCACTGCATTGACTGTGTGGTTTCACTAGATATGTCCAGTAATATTCCCAGTTTAATCTTGTCAGTACTTGAATTGACTTTTCCTTTTCATCAGCCTTTTTCCTCCATTCTGTTTGCAATTGCTGTGCTTGTGGAAGGTGTCCCGGAATAATTTCTGAAATCAAATTAACTTTATGCAAATTTTCATTTACACAATTAGTAATATTTCCTGCTGCTGTAGCTGCTTCCTCTGCTGCTTTTTCTACCTATCTGATTTGTACGTCCCAATTGTTGAAGAGCATTTCTTTATGACTATCATTGATGATCGGTGCTCCTGCTCTTCTTCCTTCCTCTGTCTTTTGCCATGCCAAATAATTAGTAACTCTTTCATTAGTTAAATCATAATCATGCCATAATTCTACGACATGATTAGTGATTTTATCACTTTCTTGACAAAAAGAGTTGTATTGCGAGATTTTCTGGCATAATATATCTTGTTGTTGCAGTAGTTGTTTATTCAAAGAAACAAACTCTGAAATAAAATCTGGAAGATTAGGGTCATATTTGTGCTCCTCTTGGATAATCTGTATTTTTTTCTCTTTATCTGCCAAAATTTTATGATATCCAATTTGCATCTGTTGAAGCTCTTGCTGTAACTTTTCAAGTTTTATCTGTGCTTCACTGTTAGCACGGGCTTGTTGCAATTGTTGTTGCAGAACTTGTATCTAATATTCTTTTTCATTTAATAATAGCCTTACCTCGGATGCTTTGTCAATAGTTGCGGAGGCATAAGCTCCTATAATCTGACATAACTTGGTAAGATTATCAGTTGGATCCGTAGTAGGATCCTTCCATAAGACATCTAATTGTTCTGCCTCAGTAGAGATTGAGCTCTCTAACTTTCTCTTTTTCCTTTGCTTCCTCACTACGGATTTATACTGCGGGCTGTAGAATACATCTAAAGGAGGAATGTCCTCTATATTGAGTACAATTTAAGAAGAGGGATTGATAGGTATATGCTCAGTTTCTGTGACGTTGCCACTTATTCCCGTGCTAAAAATTTTTGTTGTCTGTACAGGGGTCTGTATATTCTGTCCTTCCACATTAAGCAATTGATTAAAAGTTTCCCATTCTTTGTCCAATTCAGTCCTAGCTGTCGGTTGCTGTACATTGAGAGGTGGAAGATTCAACTGTGGAGTGGTAAAAGTCTGTTGTTGTGAAAGCTCTTTTGATTGAGCTGTATCCTTCACTGAGCTTTCATCATTATCAATCTTTTTAGAACACTTAGAAGTCTCTTTTTCAGACTTCGACTTAGAATTTTCTATATCTGAGCTGCCACTAAGACTGACACTAGGAGTTGGTTCCCTTGCAGGTTCCAAGCGTAAATTTTCCAAAGGGATAGTAGTTAGTCTTCTCTCTCTGTAAACTTTAAATTCCTGAAATTCTTTTGTGGATAACTGTGTTTGAGATAATTGCAAAACTTCTTTAAATGAACATTTTGTTTGAAACATATCATCAAAAGGATCTTCTTCTCCAGAAAACACTCTTACTTTGATTGGAGTGGTGAAATCTTTGACAACATCATTTGGATCAAATAACCTTCTCGAAAACTTGAACAGTTGTAAGCATGTAATATTGCTTACCTCTTTGAATGCGTCACCAACATCAAACAATGAAAATGTTCCACGGGCTACGGGAAATTGTGGCCAAATTCCCTTCTTCTTCTCCTTTAATTCCTTTGTCAAACCTCCTTCACCACAGGTTTGATAAGAAATTTCCTGAGCTACAATTTTATCCGGAACATACAGGGGTAAAACATGGGGGGAAGCAGAACTTCCAAAAACCCTCACATAAGTAAACAACTCTTCTCCAAACCATCTTGCGATAGGGAGAATGTCGACTTCTGCTTCTGGGGATAACCTTGGAGATCCCTTATTATACAATATTATGTACAGAGGCAACATTATGCCATGGCAAATTTTGTAAAAATGAGGAACAAACTTTGATTCCCACAACTCTTTGTGATAGACATGAATAGGCAAGGGATCATGAATTTTCCATTTCCAACCCATCAAAGGGAATTTAGAAACAAAACAAATTGAATAGATAACATAGGCAGATAGATAAAAAGGAGGATAAATCCTCTGAGAAACAGTCCATTTAGACCGGTAATTGAAAATAGCAGTGGCCAAATTATCAGACAAGATTTTGGCCCAATCTACAATTGTAGTGTTAACAGCAGCATTCAACAAAGGGAGCCATTCAGGCAAGACCATATTTATGTCAGGCTTTCCAAAAAGCCTGCATAACATAGCAGCAGCAAAACAATATGGAGAGGTGAGCCAACCAGTACTGTACATACCGTGTTTGTTTTTCTTCAATGGTTCATCTCTTTTGGTCCATTCCTTGGTGCATTCCGCCAAATTTGCATTTTCTCTGGTGAATTTCTCCATAAATTGTTTGTTGTAAGTCGCCTGAGCTTCCGGTAAGTGATACATAAGCCTAAAATATTCTGTAGTGAATGACCCGATCAGTTCTTGTCCTGGAGTTCTAAATTGCCTGTCTGAAATATCGGTGTTATCCAGCGCCCATTTTACCATATCTGTATACGGAAGAATTCTTGGTCTTGTTGTTATTCTGTGCAGAAATGAACAAGCCAATTCTGTAAGAGACGCTTCAGAGGAATTACTTGATCTTGCAGTAGCCGCAACTTCCATTACCTTGGGATTTTCTTCTTCGAGCAGATTATGCATTCCCTCCCAGGTAGTGATACCGGCGTCCTTGTTACAAGCAGTATCCGCATACAAGGAAGCCATCTCTTTGTTTTCAGCACTCGAAACTTTCTCTTTCTTACCCATAATGCTTCGTGAATGCTTTGTATAGTCTTCTGCTCCTTCGCGCCTGCGGTTTTACGAATTAAGTGAGAGTAATGATATGAGAAAGGTGATGGGATAGTTTTAAATGCTGAAGGTGGATGAAAAATATTATTTTAAACGTGAAACAACCTTTCAATCAAAACAAAATCCTTTCCATCAATGATTAACAATCCATTCATTAATTTTTACATCAAAGTGCATAACGGATATTTATTTATGAAAAGATTTACTTTGGACAACGTGCTAGAAGAATCTGCGATAATGCGATCTGCAATTTGCTATGCAATATCGCAAAATCACAATATCACGGATCAGAATTATCGCAAATCGCAACATCCAAAAATCGCAGTCTAATATCATTGCGAAATCGCAATTTCACAAAATATAACTTATTAAACAACTTTTCTGCGATATGCGGTTTGCGATCAATACTTTAATGTATAGTTCTTTGGGATTGTGCCATCGCAATATCGCAGAATTGCAATTTTAAAAGATTCTGCTTTTATAAAGGATATCCACTTTTTACGATGGATGCGGTATTTTTCTTCAAAGAAAGATTATGTTTTGATCTATCATAAACTTAGGTTTATTTTAAAGATTTTCAAAGGAATTTCCCTAAGTTATGATAGTAAGTTTTATTTGAGAAAGGAAATAAATACTAATTAATTTTTTGGATTTTTTGACTAAGGGTCCCCACTTATTTAGTATTATTACTAATATTAAATAAGAAGGGGGGTTGTTGCTGTCCACAACAATTGGCGATTCACTTGGAAGAACCAGTTATCTCTGCTTTTATTTTGAATTTTCTAAACTTTTCAAAACAGAAAATTTTCCAGAAAATCAAACTTTATTATAAAAAGACAAAGTACATTCTGCTTTAATCTATAAATGATATTTCATTTCTTCTATATTCAACTTTTGATTATTCACTTCCTCAAGCTAGTCCTTGTATTTACATCAGTCATTACTTGGTTTAAAAAGATAAAAACAAAGGCTTCTCTATAAATCAGCTTTAAATATGCTCATTTGTCGTAGGTAGAGCCACTGCTGCCAGCAAGCGTTTATAGCCTCGACAGGGTTACCTGTTACCCAGCAATGATCATGTATCCTACTTAGAGAAATATACAATTTTCAAAGAGAAATCCATATTCACACTTATTGCTTTTGCTTTTCTTTTTTATTCTTAAAGAACAATGTCTTGGTTTGGTAGCCAACTCATGACAATGCCATTCACTTGATTTATAACTTTGCTGAACAAGCTGGCTCGTGATGAGACCCCTTGTCTTTTGATTGCAACAATCTTGAGTCATTGCCCTATTATGGTATGCAGTATTGGAAAAGTCAGCAAGCTATAATCTCTATGATCATGATAAGTCGGCTCGTGATGAGACCTCTTACTCTTTAACTTAGAAAGTGTATTATTGGATAATCCTTTGAACATTGTAATTTTCTATGTGGGGAGGATATCATTGTTTCCTTAAGATAGCTCTGGACGACAATGGTAGAGTTTTTTGGAAGGAACTTTTCTATAGAGAAACTTTGTTTTTTTATTGATACCTTTCATTGAATTGATATAAAGCAATTTTTCACTAAAAGTTGCCTTTCATCAAAATTTTCAATGAAACTAGTATCATTTCTAGGCTAAAGTTTTTAACTGTATCTTTGAATAATAATGATCAATATTCTGAAAAGAATTCTATTTATAAAAGTAGAAAAAAAAAACAAAATCTAAAAAGAGAATTCGTATCTTCTTTGTGAATTCCAAATGTAACTATTAACAACTCGTTTTATTTTGACAATAAAGAAAACTAATATACAAAATAGAAGAATGATCTCCTATGGAAAATATTTTTTGATAATTTTTCCATTAACAGGTAAAGACTCTCTTTTGCCTGTTAAATCCTGTAACATAAAAGTAGATGGACCTATGATTTCTGCAATTTGAAAAGGACCAAGCCACATTCGTTGAAATTTCGTATGTTTTCCTTTTTCCTCATGAGCCTTGTCCCATTTTAAAACAAGATATCCAACCTGAAAGTCCTTTTTGGTTATCATGTTTGAATCAAAGGAAGCTTTTACTAATGCTTGATGATGAGCATGAGTTATTTTGGCTTTTTCTCATTGTTCTTCTAACTTAATTATTTCCATCTGTCTTAGTTGCAAGGAAGAAGTTGGTGCTTCATCTATATATTGAACTAAGGCCAAAGAAGGAATTGCTAAATGAGTTGGAAGACCTACTTCTTTCCCATAAACTAAATTAAAGGGAGAAGTGCCAATAGAAGCCTTCTGTGTTATTCGATCTGCCCATAAAGCATATATTAAAGACTTATGCCAATTTTTATGATTTTGATCAATGGTTCGCTTAATGATTCTGATTAAGTTTTTATTTGTGGATTCGGCTAACCCATTTCCCTGTGGATAATAGTTGGCAGAGTATTTAAGTTTAAAACCTCTCTTGAGTGCAAATTCAGTCATAGCATTACCAGAAAAATATGATGCATTGTCAAACACTAAAGCAGAAGGTAAACCAAACCTGGTGATTATGAACTGATCTATGAATTCAATGATGTGCTCAGCATTAGCAATCTTGAGAGGGACTGCTTCTACCCATTTCGTAAAATAATAAGTTGCTGTAATAATATACTTACGTTGCTTAGAAGAGTGAGGAACGATCTCACCTATTATGTCCAATCCCCATTGATCAAAAGGTTGTTCAATGTTTACTGGTTGTAATGGCAATGATGGTTTCTTTTGTCTTCCAGCTGTGGTTTGACAAATTTGACATTTTCTTACATAGCTATGTGAATCTTTGAATAAAGTGGGATAGTAATAGCCTACGCGAAGAATTTTATGTGCAGTAGCATCTCCAACATAATGTCCACCTGCTGGCCCATCATGAAGTTCTTGCAAGATTTTCTCAGCTTCAAATTTCTCCAAACATCTAAGAAGAACATAATCGTAATTCATTTTAAAAATAACATCGTTTACAAGCTGATATTGTTTGGCCTTCAACCTTAAAGCTCTTTTCTTGGTGTGATAGAGATTTAGAGGAGCATATCCATTCTTTAGATAAAAAATGATATCAGTATATAATGATTCAACATCGTTTAGGCTTACCTCATACGTTTGTATCTCTTCAGATGATTTCTCAGAAATTTGTGATGCTCCAGCTAGTATTTTGCAAAAGCCTTGACCTCTTACAATATTTACTGGTTTGATCTCAACATCATATTATTGTAAGGCAGTAATCCAATTAGCTCTTTTCTCACCCACATCATTTTGGACTAAAATATTTCTTACCGCTAGAAACGGTACAATGATTTTTGTATGGGTTTTAAGTAAAAAAGGTCTGAAATACTTAATTGCTTTAAAAACAGCGTAATATTGTTTCTCCACATCTGAGTAATTCAACTCAGCTCCCTGTAAATTTGAACTGAAGAAAGCAATTGGGGCTTCTTCTTTGTCTTGATTTGCTTGAGTGAGAATCGCAGCGTAAGATTTATCAGAGGCAAATGTGTACAAAATAAAAGGATCAGAAAAATTTGGAGTTGCTAAAGATGGAGCATTAATGATTGCTTGTTTGATTAGATTGAATGCCTCATATTCATCTTGGCCCCATTTGAATTTTGAATTCTTTTAATCATTGCGTGTAAAGGAGATACAATTCTTGAAAAATATGGTACAAATCTCTTTTCAAAATTAATTTGGCCAAGGAAAGATTGCATAGCTTTCTTGTTGTGAGGTAAAGATATTTCAGAAATCTCCTTGATTCTATCAGGATCAATATGAATTCCAGATTTTGAGACTATGAATCCAAGAAGTTTTCCTTCACTTAATGCAAAAAAATATTTTTTCGGGTTAAGTGAAATTCCATACCTTTGACAACGTTGGAATATCTGCTTCAAATCTCTAAGATGATTGCTTCATTTTTTGGAATATACAGTTATATCATCCAAATAAATTACCACTGATTTGTTAAATAATCCCTTAAAAGCGATGTCCATGGCTCTTTGAAATGTGGCACCAGCATTGATCAGACCAAAAGGCATCTTTTGATATGCATAAGTGCCCCATTTGTTTCTGAATGTAGTTTTCAATTGATCATCTGGATGAACTAGCACTTGGTTGTAGCCATAGAAACCATCTAATAAAGACATTAATTCTGATCCTGCAACTTCCTGTAATATTTTCTCCATGGGAGGCAAAGGAAAATTATATTTTTGGCAGGCTTTATTAAGATTTCGAAAGTCAATGCAAATTCTAATATCTCCGTTTTTCTTTCTAACAGGAACCATATTGGAAACCCATTTAGAATGTCAAATGGGAAAAATAGTTTTGGCTTTCAATAACTTATTGAGTTCATATTTGATTTGATTTTCTAGATTGGGATGGATTTTTCTCAGCTTTTGTTGTACAGGTTTCTCATCATTCATCATTGGGATAGTATGTTGGATGATAGAAGTGTCATAAGTTTTGAGTTAATCATAGTTCCAAGCAAAGACACTTTTATATTGTTTCAAAAGACGAACATATGCTGATTTTTCTTCAGGAGTTAGACCAAGGCCTAGGTTGATAATCTTTGGTTTGGTATCAGTTCCTAGATTTACTAATTCATAATTCAAAGTTGAACTTTGTAATTTTGCATTGGTAGATCTTTTAAATCGGTCTTTCAAATCATAAAGGTCTTCTAACTTGACTATTGACTTTGGAATAACATTATTAGTGCTATCATGTTGTAATTGTTTGTCATGTTGGTCTTCATCGATTATCTGATTGGTATAAGATCCTTCAGATGTGAGGAAGCTTAAAATATCAGGATCATCGTTGAAAATTCTCCAATTGGTAATTTTATCAGGAATCGAAGGTCTAAAGATCAATTCAATTGAAAATCGATCAGGACTAAAATCTTCTGCCAAAATAAGCTTAGAGGCTACATTGGCTAAGAGGTTTGCACTAGCATTCTGGATTCTAGGAATTGGTGAAATATTGAATGCTATAAAATGTTCAGTCAGATCTTGAACTAAAGATTGATAATGCTTTAAATGACCTGATAAACAATGTATAGTATTGTGTACCTGTTTGATTACAATTTCTTAATCTCTGAAAAATTGCAGATATTTGATATCCAATCCGATTGCTTTATATAACCCTTGGATTAAAGCCTCGTATTCTGCGGTATTATTAGTACATTCAAACTCAAGTCTGCAGGTTAGCATAATTTTGTTTCCCTCTGGACTAACCAACACGCATCCTACTCTTGCTCCTTCATTAGAATTAGAACAATCAAAAAATAATTTCCAAAATAAAGATTTATTTACAGGAGTATCTACAAAATTAATACATTTAGAATTATCTGTTTGAGAAAATTTTTCTATTTGAGATAAAATAGAATTTTCTAAATAAGGTGAAGTATGAGCATTGAAATTTCCTAAGAAAGAATCAACTGAGTAATTGCCAATGATATTACTGCTATATGCAACTGGTTCATTCTCTCCTTTCAATTCTGTTACTATGTATTTCTGATGCTTTTCTCGTTCAACCTTTATCTGATTTGGTTTACCACTGTAAGGAAGCCACATGTGCGACCATTCAGTTGCAAAGTATCCATGAAGTTTTTCTAACCAATCTCTGCTAATAATTAAGCCATAAAATTCTGGAATATCTGCAACTAAAATATCAATGACTTGACATACCTTAGGATTTGATGACAGCCTTATGGTAGCCTGATTTAATTCGCCAATCACTTCAACTTGCGATCAATCTAACTGTAATATGCGCACAACAAATTTTTGTGGTTGAACGTTCAATTTTGCACATACTGATTTTGGTAGAATATTAGATGAAGCTCCAAAATCCACTAAACAGTTATGTAAATTTTTATTAAAAAATTCATAAGTAAGAAGAAATGGAGGAGTATGAGATCTGGACCTTCCTCCAATTAAAGCGATATTTCCAAGATCAACTTTACTGATCGAATTAGTTGGAGGTCTCCCCATGTCATTAGAAGCTTGAGAAATTACAGGGTCGGGTAAAGGTTTTTCTGGTACAACATGTAATTCTTTCAAAAGTACCTTTTGTTGGTGTTTTAACTTGCTCAATTCATAAAAAGTGATGTTAGCCCTAGTCTTCTTCATATCTTCTATAATGTTATATTCCATTTCATCTAGAACAATCAGTGTTCTTGATGGAATTGATGAATCTGTTTGGACAAGGCTAGTTTGAATTGCTTTGGATGTCGTTTTCTTGGGTGCAACTTTATCCTTAGTCAATGAGCTTGCGCTCTTTGGCTTAGGAGTAGTTTGAGGAGGATCAAGTTGATTTCTACTTCTAGTGCTAACTGGGGATGCTTCTTGGTCTTCCTCATCTGGGAGGATCAAATCCCACATGCCTTGTACTTCTACCACCTCTTCTTCTTCTGATTCAGCATTTTTAATAGCATTTGGTGGTTTTGAATCAGTTGAAGGATTTCTTCTAAAAGGCTTGAAAGACTTTTTAGAAGATGTTTCTGCTACTTGTTTCTTGATATCAACCATTTCATTGGACATGGTTTTCAAAAAAATTTGCAATCCTTCTAAAGCAAATGGATCTTTTGGTTGTTTTTTCTTGGGATCTTCCTTAAAAGTGACCTTCTTGGATTTCCGTTCTTCTATTGCATTTTTCTTTTCTATAGCAATGATTTGTTTCTCTACTGCTATTGCTTCCTTCATATTATCTGCTAAAGTTTTTTTGTTTTCCCTATCAACAAATATTGCTATGTTTGATGGCAAAGTAGAAATGTACCATTCACTTCGCACTTCTTCACTAGGCTTGGAAGTAGTAGGAATTTTGTTTAACAATTTATTGAAACATGAATTGAAATCCTTGACAAGTTCTTTTGAATCAGCTCTAAGATTAGATAAATCATTGATCAATGTTGCTGTAGACCTGTCGTCGCCAAATTTAGTTAAAAATTGATCTTGAAAGATATCCCAAGTAGTGATAGATCCAGATGGTAACGAAAAATACCATGATCCAGCGGCTCCTTGTAGGGTATAAGGAAAAAGTCGGACAACAACATCTTCATTAACAACTCCATTGAGATTTATGGATAACATAAATTTGTTTATATGTTCTTCTGCTAGCATGCCTGCTTCAGGATTAAACTTAGGCAACCATTTTTCAGGATGGGCCGGTATTTGACTCAAGGGTGCAAGCATTAAGACTACACCTGGTTTATTCCACGGCATTTGGGCCATCACTGAACTACTAACAGATGAAAGTGCAGATGATAATATTTGTGACTGTGAAGATGAAGATATTATGATTTGAGAAGGAGATGTGGAAGATTGAGTGGACTGATAGACAGTAGTTTGAAGTGGAGGAGTGGGTGGTTGAATTCGCGATGAAGAGTTTGAGATGGATGATGATGATGAAAGAGTCTCACTATCAGACCCTTTGGGTGATTTCCTAGCTCTTTTTCTTGTAGGTAGAGGTAACTCAGTTGGCTGAATGCCAAGATTTTCACTCTGTAATCTAGTGAGAGGATGAGCAGGATTATATTGCGAAGTCACACTGCCTTGAGATTTATCATACCTTTGAGGTGATATTGAAAATCACTGAAGTTTATGAATCAAATATTCGACTTCAGGAGGTTCAATAGCAGATTCTTCTGAAAAGTCAGGGTTTGTGGCAGTGTCTGTTCTTCTTTCGACTTCTGGTTCTAGATTTAAAATTTCTGAGTATGATGGAGAAGTCGGGGAAGATGGTGAGGGTGATTTACTCTCAGAATGGTATTTAGATTTGGATTCACTTTCCATTCATAGTTCAATGCCCTCCTTCTAACGCCAAATATGTTGAAGCCCTAAAAATCGGGTCTACAACAAGGGGGATACCCATCTGGTCCGGACCTTGGTTAGCAGCTCCTTTTCCGTTTGGTGTAGTGGGTCTGACTGGGGATAATGGGACCAGTTTCCCAATATGTGTGTGTGTGTTTGAGATTTGATATTTCTTTTCTAAAATTCCTAAGTAAAATGCTTTTAATGTATTTATAATCTATTCATATGCAAGTTGTATTCTAAGAAATATATAATTCTAAACTAACCCGGGATGTAATCTTTCAATATATGCGATCTAAAAGGATTTCAGATAACAATTGATAATAAAGATCATTCAATTATTATGAGAAAATAATTCAATAAAGATAAACTATTTCACATAAAAATTTAGATGAAACAGTTGTGGAAAACATATCGCATATTAAGCTATTCATATATCAAGCACAAATAAATAATTATCACCGTACAAAAATGCCAAGTGATAACTCAAATATTCAAACATTAACATATAAACAACTAAACATAAATATTACTTTTAACACAGAAACATAAATAGTTAAGAGATAAAAGTACCATTTATAACTGGTTCTACTCATGAGCTAGAAGCAATAATAATTTATCTCTTTCTTAATCCAACATCTATCAAGAGTACAGAAATGCAACATCAGTAACAGATATTAGAAACAGATATCAATAAATCTCGTTCCATTCATTTATCAAAACCTCCTCTGAGGGTGCAAAAGAGCATGTTCTGAGGATAAGTTTTTGACAAATTTCAGGACCCTTCTCTAAATGCATGAGAAGGGCATAAATACTAATGGATAAAATCTAAAAATAGTTTATTACAAAAATTTAGGATTCGGTTTAAATGACCGTCCTTTTTTCTAGGAAAAAATACAGTAAAACTAAAACTAAATTTAAAAATAAAGACTATCAACTATGTACTTATGAATTTTATCTTTGATCTTGCAAGCATCCAGCATTGTTTTGAGAAGAGGTGGTTGGCCGACTTCAGATTTCAACTGCCCCGAAAAGACAGAATCGGCAAGTGTAGGAGCAATCTTCTCAGCAGAATTAATGATGCAATTAAGCGCACTACATTGACTGTGTGGTTTCACTAGATATGTCCAGTAAGAATCCCAGTTTAATCTTGTCATTCCTTGAATTGACTTTGCCTTTTCATCAGCCTTTTTCCTCCATTCTGTTTGCAATTTCTGTGCTTGTGGAAGGTGTCCCGGAATAATTTCTGAAATCAAATTGACTTTGTGCAAATTTTCATTTACATAATCAGTAATATTTCCTGCTGCTGTAGCTGCTTCCTCTGCTGCTTTCTCTGCCTCTCTGATCTGTACGTCCCAATTGTTGAAGAGCATTTCTTTATGACTATCATTGATGATCGGTGCTCCTGCTCTTCTTCCTTCCTCTGTCTTTTTCCATGCCAAATAATTAGTAACTCTTTCATTAGTTAAATCATAGTCATGTCGTACTTCTACGACATGATTAGTGATTTTATCACTTTCTTGACAAAAAGAGTTGTATTGCGAGATTTTTTGGCATAATATATCTTGTTGTTGCAGTAGTTGTTTGTTCAAAGAAACAAACTCTGAAATAAACTCTAGAAGCTTAGGGTCATCTTTGTGCTCCTCTTGGATAATCTATATCTGTTTCTCTTTATCTTCCAAACTTTTCTGATATCCAATTTGCATCTGTTGAATCTCTTGCTATAACTTTTCAAGTTTTATCTGTGCTTCACTGTTAGCACGGGCTTGTTGCAATTGTTGTTGCAGAACTTGTATCTGATCTTCTTTTTCATTTAATAATAGCCTTACCTCGGATGCTTTTTCAATAGTTGCGGAGGCATAAGCTCCTGTAATCTGAGATAACTTGGTAAGATTATCAGTTGGATCCGTAGTAGGATCCTTCCATAAGACATCTAATTGTTCTGCCTCAGTAGAGATTGAGCTCTCTAACTTTCTATTTTTCCTCTGCTTCCTCACTACTGCTTTATACTGCGGGCTGTAGAATACATCTAGAGGAGGAATGTCCTCTATATTGAGTACAATTTCAGAAGAGGGAGTGATAGGTATATGCTCAGTTTCTGTGACGTTGCCACTTATTCCCGTGCTCAAAAATTTTGTTGTCTGTACAAGGGTCTGTATATTCTGTCCTTCCACATTAAGAAATTGATTAAAAGTTTCCCAGTCTTTGTCCAATTCAGTCCTGACTGTCAGTTGCTGTACATTGAGAGGTGGAAGATTCAACTGTGGAGTGGTAACAGTCTGTTGTTGTGAAAGCCCTTTTGATTGAGCTATATCCTTCACTGAGATTTCATCATTATCAATATTTTTAGAATGCTCAGAAGTCTCATTGTCAGACTTCGACTTAGACTTTTCTGTATCTGAGCTGCCACTAAGACTGACACTAGGAGTTGGTTCCCTTGCAGGTTCCAAGCGTAAATTTTCCAAAGGGATAGTAGTTAGTCTTCTCTCTCAGTAAACTTTAAATTCCTGAAATTCTTCTGGGGATAACTGTGTGTGAGCTAAATGAAAAACTTATTTAAATGAACATTTTGTTTGAAACATATCATCAAAAGGATCTTCTTCTCCAGAAAACACTCTTACTTTGATTGCAGTGGTGAAATCTTTGAAAACATCATTTGGATCAAATAACCTTCTTGAAAACTTGAACATTTGTAAGCATGTAATATTGCTTACCTCTTTGAACGCGTGACCAACATCAAACAATGAAAATGTTCCACAGGCTACGAGAAATTGTGGCCAAATTCCCTTCTTCTTCTCCTTTAATTCCTTTTTCAAACCTCCTTCACCACAAGTTTGATAAGCAATCTCCCGAGCTACAAGTTTATCCGAAACATACAGGGGTAAAACATGGGGGGAAGCAGAACTTCCAAAAAACCTCACATAAGTAAAAAACTCTTCTCCAAACCATCTTGCGACAGGGAGAATTTCGACTTCTGCTTCCGGGGATAACCTTGGAGCATCCTTATTATACAATATTCTGTACAGAGGCAACATTATGCCATGGAAAATTTTGTAAAAAAGAGGAACAAACTTTGATTCCCACAACTCTTTGTGACAGACATGAATAGGCAAGGGATCATGAATTTTCCATTTCCAACCCATCAAAGGGAATTTAGAAACAAAACAAATTGAATCCATAACACAGGCAGATAGATAAAAAGGAGAATAAATCCTCTGAGAAATAGTTTGTTTAGATCGGTAATTTAAAATAACAGTGGCCAAATTATCAGACAAGATTTTGGCCCAGTCTACAATTTTAGCGTTAACAGTAGCATTCAACAAAGGGAGCCATTCAGGCAAGGCCATATTTATGTCAGGCTTTCCAAAACGCCTGCATAACATAGCAGCAGCAAAACAATATGGAGAGGTGAGCCAACCAGTACTGTACATACCGTGTTTGTTTTTCTTCAATGGTTCATCTCTTTTGGTCCATTCCTTGGTGCATTCCACCAAATTTGCATTTTCTCTGGAAAATTTCTCCATAAATTGTTTGTTGTAAGTCGCCTGAGGTTTCAGTAAGTGATACATAAGCCTCAAATCTTCTGTAGTGAATGACCCGATGAGTTCTTGTCCTGGATTTCTAAATTTCCTGTCTGAAATATTGGTGTCATCCAACACCCATTTTACCATATCTGTATATGGAATAATTCTCGGTCTTGCTGCTATTCTGTGCAGAAATGAACAAGCCATTTTTGTAAGAGAGGCTTTAGAGGAATTACTTGATCCTGCAGTAGCCGCGACTTCCATTACCCTGGGATTTTCTTCTTCGAGCAGATTATGCATGCCCTCCCAGGTAGTGATACCGACGTCCTTGTTGCAAGTAGTATCCGCATACAAGGAAGCCATCTCTTTGTTTTCAGCACTCGGAACTTTCTCTTTCTTACCCATAATGCTCTGTGAATGATTTGTATAGTCTTCTGCTCCTTCGCGCCTGCGGTTTTACGAATTAAGGGAGAGTAATGATATGAGAAAGGTGACGGGATAGTTTTAAATGCTGAAGGCAGATGAAAAATATTATTTTAAACGTGAAACAACCTTTCAATCAAAACAAAATACTTTCCATCAATGATTAACAATCCATTCATTAATTTTGACATCAAAGCGCATAACGGATATTTATTTATGAAAAGATTTACTTTGGACAATGCGCTAGAAGAATCTGCGATAATGCAATCTACGATTTTCTGTGCAATATCGCAAGATCGCAATATCATAGATCGCAATCATCGCAAATCGCAACATCCATAAATCGTAGTCTAATATCATCGCGAAATCGCAATTTAACAAAATATAAATTATTAAACAACTTTTCTGCGATATGCGGTTTGCGACCAATACTTTAATGTATAGTTCTTTGGGATCGCGCTATTGCAATATCACGGAATCACAATTTTGAAAGATTCTTCTTTTACAAAGGATATCCACTTTTTGCGATGGATGCGGTATTTTTCTTCAAAGAAATATTATGTTTTGATCTATCATAAACTTAGATTTATTTTAAATATTTTCAAAGGAATTTCCCTAAGTTATTATAGTAAGTTTTATTTGAGAAAGGAAATAAATACTAATTAATTTTTTGGATTTTTTGACTAAGGGTCCCCACTTAATTAGTATTATTACTAATATTAAATAAGAAGGGGGGTTGTTGCTGGCCATAACACCCGGCAAGGGTTTCTTGAAAGTAGAATTACAAAGGAGCAGATCTATACATCCGACTATGAAAGAACACAGTTTTACTACAACTTAACATACATATAGCTGAATGATACAAGAAATAGATGAGGATCCCCTTTGGGAGCTTTACGAAAGAAGGATTGACCCTTTCCTTAGGGAACTGGCTCAAAACCAAGTGGTTTAACCTTGAATACAAAAATGTTAGAGTTGTAGTCTCAAGACTAAGTAGCAGCTGCAACTCAAGAACTAGATGGAGATGGCTGTAGATGATGCACAAGATGAACAAATAAACCTCCTCCAATGGATTTTCCAAGTGAAAGGCTGATCCTAACACTGAATATCTCACCCTCCAAATAACCTGCAAACCCTCACTACAAATGCTCACTGAAATTAACGTAGTCACTGAGGGATACTGCGCCGTAGGTGAAAGAAAATATGTTGGCCAAGTGCCAAGGTTTGAGATATGCTCAAAGGGCTTCCTCACTGATCTCCCAAAGGAAGGAATGCTTCCTCCTCTGAAAAATAAGCTCTGTAAGTGGTGTTGTGTAACCTCCACTACAATACCATGCAACACAACATTATACTGCTGCCGAAATAACATTGTAGATGAAGGAGGATGTTTGGCCTCAATCCTAAATGTGGATAAATGTAGTACAAGCTCCTTTAAGAGGCCTCTCTTGAAAGGAGAAGGAATTCCTCAATAGGAATGCCTTGTGCTAAGCAGCACAACAACTTTGCTAAACAACAAGAGAATGCACAAGAGTCTAACCAGACCATAAAATCAATAATTCATAACATGTCCTCATATGGTTGCCTTGCCCTCCTTTTATAAAAATGGAAGCCCTCTTACCTTGGGTCCAACTCATTAGGTTTTCCTCCACAAAGGAATCTTCCTCCAACTATCTCTGCACTGTCTCTAAACATGATCTCCACCTCATATCCCAGCGTTGTTGACTTGGTCAAACTTGACCTTGTCCACATGAAAATGCCCCTTTTCACATATGAGGGTGTGAAATCCAACTCCTATGATGATACCCTTTCACATTATGAAGGATTTTATTTATATTTTTATTATGCATGGGCCTCCTTTCCCATTTATTCATCTCCTAAGTGAAATTAGCAAAATTTAATATTCCAATTTGCTGCATGCAAATTTTGGAATATTACAACTGTTGCCTCAAGTCATTTGAGTAGTAGCCTCTTACCGTGATCACCACGCGGATTAGATTAGATTTTCGTGTAGTTTTTCCAAGACCGACGAGTCTCGTAATATACTAGAACACATTTTTTTTTTCTCGAGGTTATGATGTACTTTTGAACACTATTTTCAAACCAATCGATATATATATATATATATATATATATATATATATATATATATATATATATATATATATATGATATTTTCCTGTTCTATGTTGAAATGATTATAAATGCTGCAAATGTCTATCTAGCACATGATTATCCAATGCACCTGTCAATGTATTCATATGTCGTGGAATATGATGATATGTGGTGTAATCAAAATTTATTTCTAACAAACGAATACATAGATACATTCTCAAAATTTGTGTAATGTTCCCAAATTCTAGCCTCCAGCTAAAAGGAACATTATAGTTTGCATATTTTCATTTTGTTGAATAAAATGGGTAAGGAGACACCTTAACCCCCTTAGATGGAGAAATAACACTCCTTGTGTGAAAGGAGAGTGAATAAGCAACTAAATTAAGCACCTAAGGGTGTGAATATGATCGGGATCACATTGATTTAGTCCTCTTTGACTAAGTCAACAACGTTGTCCAAGAGGAGTGATCTCCACGAAAAGGCAGCGCAGTTTTAGAGGAGGTCCCACTTGCATGAGCTAGGTGGAAAGTGTGGATGGGACCCATGGTGAGAGGAGTTCATTTGCTTTATATGGAGGAGATGGAAGACTATTTTTATTATTCTTTTGGTTTATCATTTTCGTATGGTCCGCTTAGACTTGCATACCCAGGCTGTTTAGCAGGGTTGCAGTGATCTTGAGCACAAGGGTGTTCCTGGTCGAGAATCCCTACCTCATCCTCAAGGAAGGAGAGGGTTTTTGAGCTCCATTTCCTCATTCCAGAATTTTTCCAAGCTTCCTCCTTCAGCTGCAACATTTTCTTATTGCGCAGAAAACGTTGTGTTGCTGGGTGTAGCAATAGAGGAACTCATAGAGTCATTCTTTGGCTTGTTCTTCGGTGGAGAGATTTTCTATTCGTTGGAGGAGTAGCAGATGCGACTCTTGGGTAGAATTTCTGGTCTCTGGCACCAGGCTAGCCATTCCCCATCTCTCACAGTGTAGTCTAGGGCTGGAACTATGTTATTTTTATGCAGGCAGTGTTGGGAGAGTTCATTGAGCTCATTAGGAGGATTGTTCTTGAGTAGAGGGATCAACCTTCTACTAAGGAGCACCATTGGAGGAGGGAAATCCATATTTTAGATCTACCATAGCCTCATCATAGGTATTCAGTGTTGCAGTGACAAGTTAACCCTAGTAGTTAATTGTCACATTGTCTTTTATCCAGCATTTCTAATAATCCCTTCTGGATTGGCTAGAAATCTTGTATTGGAGCCCATATTTACATTCTTAGGTATTTATTTGTATCCTTCAGCCTCATTACCATTTTTTATGTATTTAGTAGCTTCTAATCTCATAGAGACTGCGTAGTCACTGCTCCCTGGCATTTTGTGCAATTGCAGCATCTCATGTATTTCATAGTTTGATCATTGGATATTGGTTCCCATAGCTTGAGTGGCTTGTCCCTCATGATTTTCTTGTGTATTAATGCTGAGATATTAATATAATGTTGGATTCATCACATTCCCTCTTATGGTATATTCATAATTACAGGTTTTTATGGTTATGTTCATATATTGCTGTAGGCTCTCTCTTTTGAGTGTTTTCGGAAAGGCCTAGGTGTCGAAGATCTGTTTAACCCACCTAGAGAAATTTATTTGGGCTCACATTCTGGAAGTATACTGTATGATGTGTTAAAAAAGGGATCCAAGTCTCCTTTCACCTTTTTTTTACATTATCTTCCTTATACAACGTCCTTTTGGACCCTATTGCAGAAAATCCTGAAAAATGGATATTACAGTGGTATTAGAGTATCAATCTTGGCTCAGCGTATGCACAAGATATAATGCTATCAAAATAAGAAGTTTTTCTCAAAGGAGAGGAGATTCACAGAGGAATAAAGGAAGGAGGAATGACGAAAGAGGAGGTCTCCCTTCTTCTTTTCCAGACCATGGAGAGTATCATTAAAAATCTCGAGGAGATAAAAATGGAAAATTACAGAGATTTTATGAAAGGGTTTGTGGATGAGGCAAGCCCTAATTATGACCACGTTGGGTGTGAGCATTCATCCACACATGCAGATCCACAGTGCAGTACATTGGCCTCATCTACTTTTGGATCATAAAAAGGTATCTTTTAAAAACCTAATTAGCCTACATTAATTATCAATCCGGGAGCGACTTTTTATTTCAAGAGTGTACTCTGTCTGAGGCTGAAATTAACTAAGATTAATGCTATGATGATGTATTATAGAATCCTAAATACAAGAGTAAACGGATGCTTATAAAGAAATCTAATTAAAATAACATAAATGGAAATGCTCTGAAATCTCAACTACATCAATCTGCAAACCATCGATTAGGGATACAGTAGCAGTAACTCCTTCCCTTAGAAATTGATGCAATTGAAATCACACTAAGGAAAGATCACTAATATGGGAACTTGGAAGCAGTAACCAGTGTACTCTACACTTGCTAGTCTTGTTCTTAAAGAAATCAAAATTAAATCAAACTCAAACTACTTGCTGATGAAAATAACTGAAAGGAACAACAACTCGTAATTCCTATGCATACACAACAACTGTAACCAATCTATCTACTAATATAAAGCTATGAATCAGAAATGAACAGTAAACAAAAATGGAACAACAACATGAATTGAACAACAATTATAAACTTAACGCAATTAAGAAACTAATCTCAATACTCCAATCCTATCGAAAACCACTACTACAAAACAATCAATTATAACGAATCATAAACCAACAAAATAGCAACTATAATTGATTATAGAATAGAAAAGCTTTATAAGGATAGAAAGGTAAATAAACAACGAATACACTTCTCACAAATGATAAAACAACGGTGTAGTTCGTTAATGCTTCACAATGAATCACCAGCAATCAATCAACTCTGGAATCAGAATAAACTTAAACGCGACTTCACACAACAGTAAGCAAAGATTAGAAATACAAACAACAGGGAAATTCCACCAGAGCCGGGCCCTTAGCACCAGTGAAACACTGCTGGGCTACTTTAGAACTTAAGAGATGAAATGGAACGAGTCTTTGATATTAATCGAACATAAAGTATTACAGAGACCGCTCTCTTAAAGCCGAGAGTCAATAAAACACAATATTACAGAGGAAAATGTTTTGAATACAAGAATCTTTGACCCCTTTAATCACTAAAGGCGTTGCCTTATATATCAGACCCTGACGAACAAGACAAGGAATAAGATGAGGCTTGAACAGCGATCCCTCAGGATCGAAGGATCCTGAGGGATTCGCTTCCCTTCATTTAATTATCATATGGTTTACTTTGACCGAAGCCAAGCTCTCCCCTGCCTTTTCTTAGCGATGCGTTTGGATTTCCTTGTCTTTGGTAGAATTTGGTCTAACACTGGTGGAACAACAATTGCATTCATCTCAACCTCACCTTTGGTATAATTTTTCACTTCATCTAATTCCTATTCTATCAACAAAAAGCAATCTTTAGTCATATTTTTACAATAAACATAAACCTTGCTAATTCTACCATAATTCTTATAATAAATTACCTTTCTAAGGTAAAAAGGATTATGTCTATAGTAAAAGAATGAGAAAATATATAGTGATTTCATACCTTTTCCACTGCCCAACATACCCCCCTACTTAATATTTTTCATGTCCTCATGAAAACTATAGTTCACATGGAGAGCAGTTAAATAATAAGCCAGATAAGGTTTATCATCAAAAGGCCTAAAACCATGCAGTGCAACTATTTCTTTGAAAACATGCTCTGTCTGTCCTTCGAGTAGTTCATAAATGGCTTTATAGTCTGTAGTAGGATACCATGAAATGGGGCTTCGAAACCTACACCCTATCCAGAATGGTCCTTCTTTTAAAATGAGATTACTATAGGAAACCAAGCGGTCTGCAGCTAGTCCAAAGTTTTTATAATTAAATGGTTCTCTATTTTGCATATTTTGATTGGAAATTCTCCATCAGACCTTAGCTGCTATGTAAGCCTGGTTTCTAATAGATAGGAAATAATTTGTGCCATTCAAGATAATCGATTTATGGATAGGCTGCAATGCTTTGATAACACCTTCCTTTGTCATCAAACTCTTCTGCCTAGCCCAAAATTGAAATGGGTTCTGAGGTTCACTCCTAACCCACAAATCTAATTCATTTTCTTGCCTTTGAAAAACATTATAGGCTTTAAGCCATTTTAACTGATTAACAACAAAGGAAATAAATTCCTAGTGTTGGACATCTCCCGCAAAAGGGCTAGGGTTTGACTCACAATCATTTTCAAGTATTAGATTATGCAAATAAAACTCACACAAAAGGCATTGTACCTTTACCCCATAGATTTTGCAGCATGATACAAAGTCATCTATATTTTTTAGCTCTATAGATTTCCCAGCCCTAACTGCCTTAATATTTAGCTGTAAATATCTTTCTAATAAAAATAAAGCATTTTTTTGGCAGGGCATCTATAGGCTAAGACATCAGTGTACAATGAGCAGAGAGTGTCCATTCGATTGTGGGCTAATTTTAATTGATTTATTACCTTTTCAGCCTTCTCCTCTAATTTTCAACACTTCTCGTGAGCTTCAGCTTCCGCTTTATGGATAGTCTTCATCTGTTGATGCAACTCCTGATATCTCTTCCTAGGGATAGTGTCTTCTTCCAACCTTTGCCTTTCCAATCGAGCCTGCGCCAACTCCTCTTGGAGTCTGGCTAATGTAGGGTCACTAAAAGTATTATGAATACTAGCTTGCATGTCTTCACTTGAAACGGGTCCCTCTGGAATATATTGTGCTGGAACAGCTATTTTCTGCTCCATATCTCCATAATTAGGCTCAGCCATAAGTTCTGCAACTTGGGGGTTCCTCTTAGTGGCCACTTTTCTCTTTTTCGAAGCTTACTTGGTGGCTATGCTTCTTCTCTTTGGGGCTCGCTTGGGCATTTGTTTCATTCTAAGAACCCTAATGGTTTGCCTGAGTTGTTCCATGATTCTGTGAAGCTTCATTAGTTCCCTCCGAAGCTTTTCAATCTCAGTTACTTTCCTCCTTTTTCTC
Organism: Pinus albicaulis; assembly: GCA_034641835.2. Lineage (NCBI taxonomy): Eukaryota > Viridiplantae > Streptophyta > Pinopsida > Pinales > Pinaceae > Pinus > Pinus albicaulis. Next base: position 1,307,534,152 of record CM076572.1, read on the forward strand.
AATGGAATGGTTTTTCCTTTTTCTAAACCTGTTTGCTCAACAGGGTTTTGGTCCACATCAGCCATGCCTTCAGTTAGGTTCTCTTCTTGGTTTTCTTCTTAGGGCTCTTCTTCATATGCCCTTGGCTAGATTCTTTAGGAATTACACCCTCAGTTGACTCTGCAATCCCCTGAGAACTTTCAGGTTGGGATATTGCTTCGATGTTATCCTTTTCCTGTTCATGCCTTTCAAGGGGAGCAACCCTAGCTGACTCTATCACTTTGTTAGGGTTTGCTGTTTCATTCAACATTTATTCAGCTGTTTCTTTGTCGACAGCAGAGTGCTCTGGAAATTGATTAATATCAATGTTAAGGTCCAAGGGACTATGAGGCTGCACATATTCACTCATACTGGCTAGAATTTGGGCCAATTGGTCTTCCCTTAAAGGACTTCGTGGTGAAATTACAGTAGTATTTTCAGGAGGCTCTGTTCCTTCTCTTTCACTGCTATGATTATCTTCGTCCTCCTCACAAGTATGATAACTTCCTTCTTCCTCATATGAATATCGAATTTCTTCTTCAATTTCCTCTTCTTCATTATCTTCTTCTTCTGCACTGGTTTGTTTCTCACCACTAGTGTGGTGACTCATTTCTTCTTCATCCGAATAGTGAATTTCTCCCTCCATTTCCTCTTCTTCATCAGTATGAGGACTTCCTCCTTCCAATTATGGAGGTTGTTCATCCTCTGAGCTGGGAAATTCCCAGGGCTAGCTACTACTACCTGGAAGTCATTCTATCATTCCCCTACTTTGTTTCGAACGGGGGGATTACCTGCGAATTGATGGCTCAACTATTGATCCAGCCATTCTCTTCCGTTTTGGGGCAGGTAAGGCTAACCCTCCATCAATGGAGACTATCAACTCTTCCTAGTTGGTCTGTTGTTGGACGAGACTACGACTCATTATTAATCTGATTAGGCAATGGTGGCTGACCACCATGTCTGCGTGCTGAGCTTTTCTTATACTACAGGCAATATCATGTAGTAAGGAATTTAAAATGCAGGGAAATTTACAGTGCATTTCTATTTTAATACAGCCAGTAACTTAAGGTGGCGGGGTCTTACCACATCTTTCCTTCCGTCGCATGTTATATAGGCCTGCACTATCTTGGCCAATTCCGTCCATGGTTCTCCCAATGATGCTGGCTGAACTCCTTTGCCTTTGAAAACCAATGTATGTCCATCATCCTGAAAAATCTTCATGGCTTCTTGAAGCCTGACCTTCTTCTGAGTCTATATAGTTCCTTGTGCTGGTATGCCAGATGTTGGGGTTCCCATGTTTTGGCCACGTATACAGAGACCAAAAGATGAGACAACATAGAACCACTTTGGGACCTTAGGATCTAGCCCTCCTAGGTCCAGAGAGGGATCTCTCTACGATAGTCAAAGGTTTATGTCTTTGAAGCTCGAATGCTAAGGTTTTAGGCTAGTTATGTGCACAAGGTTGTTTGTTTGATTGTTTATGTTTGGTTGTTGGGAATCAGGAAAGAAGGGTCCAATATAAGCCAAGGGTGAGCAAAGAGGAAACTAAACGAAGATATATAACTCAGGAAACATCAAATCCATTCAGAAATGGAGTCAAGAAAGGGTTTACTTACGTTCAATGTGAAAGCTTTCAGTTGGGCTAGTCATCTAGAGCATTTGGATCTTAAAGAGGGTTGATGGAATGGAACATTAAGGAATGAAAATGAGTGAAGGGGAACCAACCAATTCTGTCTATAGATAAGGTCAGAGGTCATCTAACTCTAGACCTACTTGGACAAAACCAGAGGCAAGACAAGGGATCTTAGAAAGGCTTAATGAGATGGAAAGATCCTAGTGAGGCAGAGACATGGTTCTAGACCTCCCAGTGTTCTCAACTCATCTAAATAAATCCTAACAAGAACATCTAAACAGAGATTCTATTAATCCATACATCAGAGAGCAGGCAATGACATCCACTACACTGGTTAGATAAATCGAAATCAATATTCAGATACACATACAAGCAGAAAACATAAAGGCTGGGAGAGAAGCAGCATAAGGTACCTATCAAGGGTAAGTCTTATGCCAAACTTCTAATGCGAGCCTGAAGAAACATAATGAAATGAGAGCAAGTCAATCACAAATACAGAGAAAGGAAAACATCACCAACTGCTTTAGATCAGGATCCAAAGAAACATGCTTGTCATATTAAAAACAACACCAATCAGGTACATCATTGCCCACCGCTTGAACATTCAGTCTGAATACATCTAATCTCAGCCTATCTTACAATATTACACAGAGAACTTGTCTCAAGAGGAAAATTCTTGCGTTTCACTGATATCTCATCAACAACCAACAACAACCTTCCTTCTATGCTTTATAGCATAGGATGAACAAAAGATCGACTGAGACTGGTAGGTGAACACTAAATGTAACATTAAACGCAAAAATGGATGCAAGGCCGAGACCCATTCTGTTTAACTGATGTGTATTTAATTTCTGTCACCTCCCTTGTGAAAGAGTGATCTTCTCCGGATATGATTTTGACATCTTTTGGCTGTAGTACTCCTGGTGCTTTTGAACAAAAATAAAATAAACTACTAAGAAGTCTGTCATATAAATGCTCTGGCAGTTTTGAACTACTATTAGGGTGGAACCTCCTTCAGGGACATTGTGCATAATAACAGTTGTATGGACGCCCTGTACTTGATGAAGAAAAACATTATGTTGATGAATAAACCTTGATGTTACCCTTTGCTTGTGCTCAGGACCTTTTGACCGATCCTCGAGGTCTTCAACCAGATACTTCGCCTTCTAAACCACTTATTTAAGGCTCAAGATCTTCATTAGCGTGCCATAATCTCTTCTGCTTTGCACTGAAATCCTTTGTCGCTCTATTGATGCTTCTGATAGGTTAGCTCGATCTTTAATGACACAGGAAGGTTTTTTACAGAGCATTAGATCCTACTTTTTCAATGAAAGTCCTGCCTTTACCTTTCCCGGGTCTCTGTTCATAAATCTGGCCGCTGTAAATGATCCTTTTCGATTTCTCTACCATTGTGATGGAGATGGTGTGCCATGGTGGCCATTAACCACCGATAACCCTGCAAAAATACACCAATTGTGAAGAAAATCGTGGACGGGGTGGTGAATGATGTGGAGGAGGAGAATGGTCATGTAATCGGTGACCTGGGTGGAAAAAATGTAGAAGAAATGGTGAAAGACGCTCTAGTGGGTGGTTGGTGGAGCGTAGAGTAACATTCTAATGGAAATCCTTAAAGAACACGAAGATAAACCAATTATTCGTAATGGAAAGGGAGGATGTACAGAGGGTACACGTGGAGGTGACGTGGCGGAACCGAGGACAGTGGAAAAGTCAGCGGCGGTTTGAATAGATCTGGACCGTTGATCATGACGGAGATCAACGGCGGTGGACGGGACATGACATGGGTTAAGCATCATGCAACTCTGGCGAACGATGGTTGTCGTATGAGGTGCGCAAGATCTGACGGCTTGTATTCATTTCGCTGCGTGACTCTGGTTGAAAGATAATGCGCGGGAAGAAAGTGGTTTTGTCATCGTACAGGGGACACGCGGCAGACGGCTAGTGGAATCGCTGGGAAATGAGGGAAAATCGCCACCCGCCCAAATGCGGTGCAAAATAAACAGGCAGTTTTGAACAGTGCGTGGGGACGGGAGTGGGGACCACTGATCGGGCGAACTCCGCACCGTCGGATCATATTTTAAACGGATTGTGGAGATGAAAGCGGGGGACTTTATAATAAAAATATTATTATAAAGTTTCATGGTTTATGGGAAACGCCTTTGGGGACAGTGCTTAGGTCACGGCGCTGGGTTACATGGGAAAAAAGGGCGCGGGGCTAGCGGAGAAAGGGCTAGGCCTATCATATAGTCGGAAAGTGGGTTTTAAAGCCATTTTACATTAAATTAAAGGCCAGAAGGGGTAATGGTAGGGAGATGGAGGGGGATTTGGGGACAACAAAGGGTGTAGGGACTTTAGAGGGGATTTTAGGGGATTGATAGGGGGAAATAAGAAAGGGAGAGAGGGGTTTTTTCAAAGGGGGAGGAGGTAAAAAGTGATTTCTTGCAGGAGTATGAGGGGAAATGCAAGCCTTTTAGAAATGGGGCGGCAGATAGGATTTATACAAGGAAAAGCACTTAGAGACTTCAAGGAGAATGGGTTTTCAGGGGGAAGGCATTCCTTGAAGGCTCCACAATAATCTAGCCCCCAGCTTGCTTGTCAAGAATTTCATAGGGGGGATAACACCAGACACCTCTGCAATTATTTCATCGTGTTAGGTCTCTGTAACAAGCAAGATTGGCAAAGTCCGATCACAGAGTTAACATCATTTCAACCAACTTTGGGATTCTAGGATCTAGCCCTCCTGAATCCGGAGAGGGATCTCTCCAATATGTACAAAGATGGATATTGTCTTTGAAGTTTGGGGTGATGATATTAGGCTAGTTATGAAGGTCAAGGGTTTTGTTTGGTTTTCTCGGATGGTTGAACATAGATGCTGTCTGAGGCGGAAAGATCTATATGAAAATAGGTTCAAAGGTGAGAAGTTGCAAGAAGACAGAATAAGCTTTGATTCTAAAGAAATATGAGGGCAAGTTTTCAATCCATTGGGCTATGGAGTCATAAGAGATTTTAATTGAAACATTCAGGTTCAAGAGTAATCTATGGGGCAAGTTATCTAGGCCTAAGGATCTCTTTAAGTTTTGATTTATGGAATGGGGTGATACAAAAAGAAAGGGAATTAACAGATGCAGAACAAAGAGCAGCCCAGGATCTGGTAAGTACTTTGAAACTAGCCAGCCTTTGACCAAGCACTTAAGAAAAACATAGAAGCAAACTAGGATCTGGTAAGTACTTTGAAACTATCCAGCCTTTGATACACTTCTAATAGAACACAGATTAAAAACAAAGGGAAACTTGAAGACAACCTTTAGAGTAGAAGCTAGTGGGCTGGGACTCACCCTGATCCTCTCCTAGTTCTTCTTTACTTAGTTACTTCCAAGACAATCACCAAGATAACATAGAATGGCCCAAGATCTGATAAGTACTTTGAAACTAGTCAGCTTTTGACACATCCTGAGAGAAATAGACAAGTAGTTGAGAAAACAAGAAAGGGACTCAGGGCTAACCTTTGATTTCCTCAATTAATTCCTTACACAACATACATGAAAGTAACATTTAAAAATAACATTCAGCAGTGACGAAAAGATGAGGGAACGCCAGCATCTCTGTGCTTAGACTGAATTAAATCATTTCTAAATAACACAATTAGAAGAAAACATTGGGATAAAGATTTTTCAGCCAGAGAAGGTCACTGATATGCAGCAAACTCTAACACTGTTTAAACTGTTCTTTATAGTGGAAAATGAAACGAATTGAAAACAGAAATAAAATGACAGGTTACAGTAAGAATAACATCACCATTAGCATAGACCAGGATCTCATAAATCAACTTGTATTGATTGCTTCAAACCGGTTACAATATTCAAATCCAATGTTTTAATTCACCTCTCTTCACAACCTAATCTATCTGTTACAAACAGAGCTCCAAGGGCCCATGAAACCACTATTTACAGTCAAGAGTTTTCCACTCAGAAACAGCTACAACGCTTCAGCAATTACATTGACAACCAACTAATCCAACCCCTCACTCATCTTCCTCTGGAGTATTTATAGAAGGATGAGGAGGTGAGATCTAATAAAAAGATCTCAAATACAATTAATGCAGAATTAATGTCTTCCTGGCCTGGGAGGCTCGATGAAGAATTTACACAGGTGTTCTACTGCATTTATGCGCTTATACTTATGAAGTAAGCTCGAAGGGAGCTTTTGTTGACCTTTGAGGCTCTGCGTACTGTTAGGGTTGCTCTGCAAACATTCTGTCATTAAATCTGGTGCAGTAATAACTTCTTTGGTTGTTCCGAGGCATAATATCTGATCTTGTTCAATAAATTCATCCTCTGATTGAGCATTCTGAGGCAATAGGTGGCACTGCGGTGGTTGAGGAATCAATTTTCCTCAAAGTATGGCGGTGGAGGCAACGTCTGATGAACACTTTTAGGTTTTTCTTTAATCTGTGCTCTGAGCCGGGGATTAGGCTTTTGATAACCGTCTTAGCCGTAATCCTCGCCAATCTATCTATAAAGCTACTGCTCTGGTTCATTCTGTCTTCAAAATCTGATACTCTTCTCCGCGTCGAGTTTGACGGCATTGTTCAGGCTTTACCAGGACACGTAGCAACCAAGGCTCATGAAACCTTGTTGATATCATTATTCTTCATCTCGCGGTCGATTCTCTGAATTAATCAGAAGGACGGGAGTCGTCACCCTCATTCCTCAGATTTTCATTAAAACACGACGAAAGAACCTTAAAACCTGCAAAATACAAGAAAAATGAGAAAATCCTGCGTTATATGGATAGACTGCATCGGAGGGCGTGCGAGAAAATGGAGCAATCAGAGCCGTTGATCGTACTACGATCAACGGTCGGGGGCGCTTTGACGAGTCAGCGGAGAAAAAGTGAACTTGTACCATGGAATCGGGAGAATGAATGAGAGTCGTCGATTTGCAGAGATCGACGGCGGAGATCGACTTTTGGACGCGCCGGGGGAAGATTCAACAGGTTGGGAAATCCATTAAAAGTCGAGCAGAGAAGACGACTCGCAACCGTCGGATGGGAAGGCCCGGATCCGACGGCAGTGATTAATCCCGCTGCGGGGTGATGGGGTGACAGATAACGCGCGGGCAAAGTGGAAGGAAAGTGGTTTTGGAAATGAGGTGGAGGACACGCGTCGGCCAGCGTGTGGAATCGCTGGCCGACGGGGGAAAACAGCTTTACGCAGAAAGCGGTGCGGGATGAAACCGGTGGAAACAAGAAAACACGCGGGAAGGGGGGTCCACCAGGTGGGGGCTCGTTCCGCTCCGTTGGATCTGGGGAGCAGATCGACGGCTCTGGTTGATCGCGAAATGTAAACACGTGATTTAAAATTTCCTAGCTGAAACTTTAGAAATGTGGGTTTTTAGTTTTTCAAAGGAAAAAAGTGGCGGATAGGGGTTATTTTTTGATTAAGCGCCTAAAGGCTTGACCGTTGTTTCCAGCGCTCAAATATGTGGAGAAATACGAGCAGGGGCTTAGCCCGAGGGGGCTGAAGAGCTAGCATATAGAAAATAGGCCTTTTTATATGTTTTTCAATGATTTTTGAAGAAGAAAAAGGCTCCGATAGGCTAAAAAAAAAAAAAAATTCAACCTTAGGAAATGAGATTATTGAAGGGGTAAGGGATATAACGGGGTTTGGTGGGGTTTTTATGGATGAGAGGAAACTGAAGAAATGAAGGAAAGATGGAAGAAGGGGAGAGGAAAAAGGAGGAGGATGCAGCAATACTTGACTAGGATTTTCATGGAATATCAGAGGCAGAGAGGAGGAAAAGTATGTAGAACCAACCAGTAGTTTATGATCTTACCAACAGACTTCAAGTACCAACAATTTTAGGCCTGAATTTGTTTCTTGAAGGCTGCAAAGAAAATTTAGCCACCAGCTGATATAATTGAAAAATATAGGTGGCTAATAGTGGCTCCACTTGGGGATGGTGCCTTCTTGAAGGCATCAAGAATTCAGACTTGATTTCTCTGGGATGCTGACTGGTGCTTGACCTATTGCTTGCTCTTACTTTTCCTTCGAAAAAATAATATCAGTTTATGAAAGAAAAATGGATTTCATCAATACAACTTCTACCTACCCCAATCCTACTGATCTAACATTTTTTCTTCATCAGAGTGCACTTGGATTGGCAAACTCTATTCTCAACATTTTATTCTTTTGAAAGCAGGAAATCTAATCTATTTCTGCTCCTTATTTCTCCCTGAACTCAGATTAAACAGTTGAGCTCAGATGTTTCTCTACCTATTCTACTGTCTGTTGGGATTAAACAGTCCAACAAACTTTCATTCACTAAATTCTAGAACAGAAATTTAAAAATAGTCAAGTCAAGATTGAGCTGTTTGACTTGCTATGATCTATGGCGTAAAGACAAGCTGCACATAGATTATTATTTGCAGAAAATTTTAAACCAAAACAGAAGGCTTAAGATCTGAAAATTTCTCGTTATGGCCTTCTCTTATCTTCACAGCTCTGTTTTTCTTTTTGGTGAGTTGTCTTTGCTTCTCTTCTGGTTCAAGTTTTGAGCGAATCAGAACCAGGACTTTTCTCTTTGACTCAGAAATTGGAGTAGTTTTGAGTCATCTCTTTGGAAACTTTGGTTCATATTTTGAGGTGATTTGAACCTTAATTTCTACCTTAATCTATCTACTGATAAGCCAAGATTAAACAGTTTGGCAAATCAAATTTGCTACCCTATCAGCAGAAAATTGAAAGCTAATTAGCCAGGATTAAACAGTTTGACCAATTAGAAGTGTGTTTTGCAGGAGTGGCATTTGGGCTTGCACACTTTCAGATTCATTTTTCTTTTTGGCATGGGGCCTTGCCTTTCTTATTTTCATTTCTGCCCTCTTTTCTTTCTTTCTTTGTTTTTTTTGTTTTTTTTTTGTTTTTTTTTTGTTTTTTGATTTTTCATAACTCTAAATGCAATGGTGGATGGAATATTTACAGCGAAAAAAGGTAAAAAGGCTTCAACATGAAATAATTTAAGAAAGGTAATGTTTAAGCATCCTGCCATTGACAGGACCCCCAATCAATTTTGTTCCATTCAGTTCTTGTAAGAAGAATGCATTGTTCCCAGCAACTGAATGAATGGAGTAAGGGCCAAGCCACTGATTGTCAAATTTACCATGCTTTCCCTTGTCCTCCCTCTTTGAGTCCCACTTTAAAACTTTGTCCCCAATTTTGAAATTGCTAGCCTTTGTTCTTCTGTCAAATATCTTCTTGATATTGTCTTGCTTCTGCAATGCTTTGTTGTACACTTCCTCTCTCGTTTGCTGAAGATGAATGGTCTGATTTATTCTTCTGATTATGTCATTCTCTTCAGTCTGTAACTCTTGAATTAACTTCATAACTGGTACACCAAGGCTGTTAGGAAAAATTGCATCTGTACCATACACAAGATGGAAGGGTGACATACCAATGGACTTCTTCAATGTTAATCTGTCAGCCCAAAGTGCATGGTTCAGCTTTGTGTGCCAAGACTTCTTGTTGTCTTCCAACAGTTTCTTTATTATGTTCACTAGGCTTTTGTTGGAAGACTCTGCAAGTCCATTACCTTGAGGGTAATAGGCTGTGGAGTGCCCCAATGCTATCTGGTATTTGTGACAGAATTCTACCATTCTCTTTGATCCAAAGGCTGCTGCATTATCTGTAATAATCTTGGTAGGACAGCCAAACCTGGAGAGGATGTTGGTTTCTATGAATTTAATGATAACTGAATCATTGGCCTGTCTACAAGGAATGGCTTCTATCCACTTAGTGAAATAGTCTGTGGCAGTAAGGATCCACCTGTGTTGGGCAGAAGATGATGGGTGGATTTCTCCTATGAAGTCAAGTCCCCACTGTTGAAAAGGGGCTTCAACAGTAATTGGATGTAGAGGAAGGGGTAGTAATTTTCTCTTGCCCTCGAACAATTGGCATTTATGGCAAGTGGTTGTCAGTTTGTGTATATCAGGAAAAAGAGTAGGCCAATAGAAACCAGCCCTCAAAATCTTGTTGGCTGTTGACTTCCAGTACAAATGGCCTCCACACTCCCCTTCATGGAATTCCTGCTTAATCTTTTCTGCATCAAACTCAGGCAAACATTTAAGCAATATACCACTAGCATTTTTCCAATAAAGACATTTATCAATAATGCAATAGTTTACAGCCTTTAATTTCAGGAATCTTTCCTTTGTTTTGGATAAACCAGGAGGTGTATTTAAATTAAGAAAAACATAAACAATATCAGTGTACCAAGGAGAATTCGCAAAATGATCTTCAACAATGGGAGTTGAGAATTCTTCTTGGTTATCCAAAGCATTAATCATATTAATATCAAGAACTTCACAATTTGATTCAACCATTAACCTAGCTAGACCCTGACCTTTGATGAGCTTAGTGGGTTTAATCTCTAAAGCATACTAAAGAATAACAGCAATCCACTTACCTCTCTTACCATCTGGATCCTGGGTTAGAATGTCTTTTACAACCGAATTTGGGACAAAGGCAATGATGTGTGAGTGAAGGATGTATACCCTGAAGTCCTTTAAAGCTTTTACCAAAGCAAAAGCCTATTTTTCCATAATGTTATACCTCAAAGGGGCATCCCTCAATGCCTTGCTAAAGAATGCAATGGGTTTCTCTTGTCCTTGTGGATTTTTCTGTAAAAGGACAGCAGCCATAGTATGTTCTGATGCAAATGAGAAGATATAAAAATCTTTTGAAAAATCAGGACTTATGAGAACCAGTGTTTTGGTTAACGCTTGTTTTACCAGCTCAAAAGATGTCTTTGCTTCTGAGGTCCATTTTACCCCTTGCTCCTTTTTCAACATGTTTGTGATATTCCTAAGGAGCTCGACCAAGTTGGGGATGAACCTTCTCAAAAAGTTTATCTTTCCAATGAAAGACTGCAACTCTTTGATGTTTCGAGGATGAGATATTTGCAATATAGCCTCAATCCTCATGGGATCTATCTTTATGCCCTCTTCTGAAATGATGTGTCCAAGAAGCTTACCTTCTTGGAGACCAAATAATGTCTTCTTGGGGTTCAAAGATATCCCAAACCTTCTGCACTTATCGAAAACTTTCCTCAAATGTTCTAAGTGTTCTTCATCTATTTTTGAAAACACAGTCACATCATCAAGATAGATAATGATGAAGAAGCCCAATTCTTCCGAGAATGCTATGTCCATGGCTCTCTGAAAGGTTGCTCCAGCATTCATTAAACCAAAAGGCATTTTCACATACATGAAAGTGTCCCATGGTGTAGTAAAAGCTGTCTTTAATTGATCATCAGGGTGGACTAGGACTTGATTATACCCTAAATAGCCATCCAGCAAAGAAATTCTTTTAGACCCCACCACCCTTTGCAAAATATAATCCATCTTGGGTAAAGGGTAGTTGTCTTTCAATGAAGCTTTGTTTAAATTCCTAAAGTCTATACAAAGCCTGATTTCTCCGGTCTTTTTCCTAACTGACACCAGATTAGATACCCACTCAGAATATCTAATAGGAACAATAATGCCAGCATCGTGCATCTTCATGATTTCCTTCTTAACCAATGGCAACTGGACAGGGTTGATTCTGCGCAGTTTTTGTTTGAATGGTTTTTGGTTTTCTTTAAGAGGGATTTTGTGCTGTATTATTTCAGTGTCATAGGATTTAAGATCTTCGTAAATCCATGCAAAAACATCAGAAAATTCTTTAAACAACTCTAAGTATTTGAGTTTAATGTGAGCTGGTAGAGTTTTAGACAGTTTGATCAATCTCGGTTTTTCCTCACTGCCTATATTACATTCTTCCACTTCAGTTTCCACAGGTTCCAGTTTTGGTTTGTTGGCCACATCATCAAAATCAAACAGTTCCTCTAGAGGGGCCAAACCCTTGGGCAGACTATCAGTACTAGAATGCAGAGTTTCCATTTCTTCTGTTTTAGATTTTGCACTTAATTTTGTTTGGTTTCTAGATATGATAGTCTGAAGGTTTATATCTACCAGCTGTGGAGATGGTTCTTCTTCACCAAGAAAATTTTCTTCACTGCAGTCTGTATCATAGTCAGAATCTGAACTATGGGGTTCAAACTCATTTCTGAATTGCATGAAGTCTTCTATTTGTTTATCTCCATCAAATACCTGCCAATATTTCTTGTTATCTGGGATAGCTGGTCTGAATTTTATCTGAGAGGTGTCATCATACAGCATAGGGCAGGTTCTAGCAGCAAAGGCTAAATTGTGGGCTGCTATGTTTCTTTTTCTTGGGACAAAAGATAAGGTGTACTCCTCAAATGTTTTTAAAAGATCAATGACATCATTCCTGTAGGCCCTAAGTCTCGGGTGATTTGCATTGTACTCCCCATTGATTTGCGTAATGATTAATTCAGAATCCCCATATACATCGATTCTCTTGGCACCTAATTTTTTCAAAAGATGCAAGCCTAAGAGAAGGGATTCATATTCTGCTATGTTGTTGGAACACTGAAAGTTTAATTTGCATGAGATACATTCTGTATGATTATTTTCAGTGTTAGTGATCCAGACACTTGCACCAGCATTTGTTTTGGTGCATGACCCATCAAAATACATAGTCCAGAGAGGCAGATTTTCAGTTTGGTGTCTAGACTTTGCATCATTTGATTCCCCAAATTTCTCATCGGTTTGAGGACTGTCTTTCTGACCGTCAAGTTTTAGGTTCAAAGGATTGATGACTTGCAGTTCAAGACCTGTGTTCAGTTTGCTAGGATCTTCAGACACAATAGACTGTTTCGGCAATTTAGCGTTGTGTTCCTCCTCTTTCATCTCAGCCATGGATTCTGTTGAAATAATTTGTTCTGTGAGTGCTTCATTATTAAACATGATAAAATAATCAAGGCTCGTGTTTATAGCATAGAGAGGGGAGTTTTGAGGCCGATCCTGACTTGTTACTGTGTACTGCATGTGGGATTCCCTATAAAGCTTCCTAGTCTGATTGAAGAGAGGGATAGTTGCATAGGTCATATCCATTTGCATGGTCCCCTGTAACTTAGCCCCCCAAGATCGTGATAAAAGCATTCCATACTTTGGGGGGACATCAGCCACAACAACATCCATGACTAAACATTTGGCTGGAATTTGGGCTAAATTAACACAGAGATCTTTAATCAATCCTAGACACTTAACTCTGCTTGAGTCAAAGGAGTACAGATCTTTGTAAGGTCTGGTAATTTCAAGACCCAGGCTTTCCATTACAGCTTTTGGCATTAAATTATGGGAATCGCCTGAGTCATGCATAGCATTATGCAGAATTTTGTCATGAATGTTTAGGCTTACATAAAAGGGAGGGACAGGACCTTCTTGGAACTTTCCTTCAATCTTTGGACCAAAAATAAGCTCTAGTTGGTCATCACTAAGATTGAGAGTATCTTCATTATCTTCTAAGTTCAAAGCCTTCAAAATTTTGGACCTATACACATGTTGGGCAGCTAACTCAGTCAAAGGAACAGAGATTTTGATCTTTGAGATTTCTTGTTCTAGGCTGAAAAGGTTTTGACTCTTTAAAACATTGGTTGCGGCCTTGTTTGCTGCTGCTTTATCAGCAATGACAGTTTGCTGATTCGGTTTATCTACAGTTGAAACAGTTGTTTTACCAGGAGTACTAACTGAGGTGCTAGTACTACTAATGTTTGCACTCTATTTTTCGATATTTTGAGTGTCTTTCTCTTTACCATTACCAGAATTAACAGCCACTGTTTTGTCCTTTTGTTTGATTGTTTTAGACTTGGTTGTAGTGCTGTTTTGAGAAGGTCTGTCAGAGGTTTTATTGTTGGGGGTTTGTTGATTAGATCTACTTCTGAGTTCATATTCCCTTAAAGGCTCTATGACAGCGTTTTCCATATTTTGATAGCAATTCTGATTATCATCTCTCCTGTCATCACAAGGTGTATAAAGACCTTGTTTTTCATCATAATGAACCTCAAAGTCATCATCATCTACCCCAAATAAGTTTATATCATCTTCCTCTGTTATTTGATCTGTTTGTTCCACCTCACTTAAAAAATTCTGATGAAAGGGAGGAATGACCTGCTGATCATCTTCCCTGGGTCTGTTTGGAGGCTGATTTCTTCTAAGATTCTGATTCTGGTTTTGGTTTCTGTTTTGAGGAGCGTTTTGATTTAGACTTGCTTGTGCTCTCTCTAGAATACTCATTTTCTTCATCATTTCTTCCATCATTCTTTCCATTTTCGAGCTTGAAGTGGAGGGGGTGGATTCCTCTCTAAAAGATACTCTCTTTTCAGCTTTCATCCTTTCTCTCTTCTCCATGAGGTTCACCTCCACAGAAAGAGCACCTCTTTGCATATCTTCAAGGGTTGCAAAAACTCTTTCTCTGAGTGAATATGTCATGTCTGGATCAAAACCTTCAGGAAATTTGTTTAAAGCTAATCCCTGAGGAGGTTTTAGTTCAGGTGAAAGTGCATTATATACACTGTTAAATCTGGTACAATACGCTTGTACACTTTCCCCAGGGTTCCTATGGAGATTGTTATAGTCGGCAAGGACTTGGAGAGGGTTCTTCCTTACTTCCCATTTGTTTAAGAATGTTTGATGGAAGGCTTGGAGGTCGTTAATACTATGGGGGGTTAAACCTTTAAACCATTTTCTCACTTCTCCCCCCAAACTTTGAGCAAACAATCTGATTTTGACAGATTCATTATCGATTTCATTTCTGTCAAAGTAGTCATTCATCTTGTCCACATTTTGAGATGCTGTTATGGTATTATTAGCATCATATAACGGAATTTTGGACTGATAATCTTGTGGAAGATTGACTAATGGTACAAGAAGGACTAAGGGAGCATACCATGCTGCCATGATATGCGGTGGGGGTGGATTTACAAGAGGAGGTGTGGGTTGAAGTGGAGTGGTTTGAACATTGGAGGAAAGATGAACAGAAATGGATGGAACAGCAGTAGATCTCTGAGCTGATCTCGGATGAGAGACACCTAGATTATGTAAGAAATGTAAATCAGGAGGTGTTGATTCTCTATTCCCAAGAGTTTCACTTGTTTCGGGAGATGAAAGTGCAAGCTCAGAATCTAACTGATCCAAATCACCAAATGACCTAGTTCTGAATGGGTTTAATAAGTCAATTTGTGATTCGTGAAGAGCTAAAAGGTTTTCAGGGACTGAATTAGCTCTTAGGGGTGGTCTAAAAATAGTTGAAGATTGTATCCTAGGAGACTTCCTAAGAATTCTTTCTGGGTTATCAACTATTTCAGGAGGATCTAGGTCAGGATGGGCTCTAGTGTGAATCTTTTTAGGAGCCACAAGTTTTATATGTTTAGACCCAACTAAACAAGAAAAGTTCAACCAGATATGACAATATTTAGACGGTTAACTAATATGTTTTCTCAATTCGAATCCTGCAGTCCTCTAACTGAGTTTGAATGATCTTATATGATAAGGGTTCTTCCCAGTGGAGTCTTAAGGTCTGTTCAGGATGGTGGAGTCGCTAGGTGGAAGGTTCAGAGTGTTTTCAAAGGGGTGCACTGTCCACCACAGTGTTTGTGAAACATTCCTTTTCAAGGATATCTCAAAACACAACAAACTCTAACCAGAGATTGACTGGGAGGGCATTCACCAAATATGTCACCCCTAAAAGAGGATGAGATCCAGAGGCTACCTGGCCCTTTCCAGACTCTGTCTAAGAGTATAAGGTAAAACACATCAAAGACGTATACAAGATATCAAAACTAGTGTTTTACTACCAATCTGAAATGTTTTTGGTATTTTCTGAATTGTTTATATTTGTGGTTTAAAAGAATGTCCTAACTTTGCCTCAAAACTTAGCTACGGTTATGAAACAAAGACAGTCTGTCCTTATGTCTAAGCCAGCTGATTTTCCAAGGTTAGATAAAAACTTAAAGGCATCCTAGGATTGACCTAGTTTGTCACCGATTCAATTGATCTTCATCTTAATTACCATTTCTTGGTAGTGCTTGAAAAGGCTGCTTATGACTCTCAAGATGTTAGGAAGCTTCTGGGTAAGGTCCCCAGCGGAGTCGCCAGAAATGTTAGGTCTCTGTAACAAGCAAGATTGGCAAAGTCCGATCACAGAGTTAACATCATTTCAACCAACTTTGGAATTCTAGGATCTAGCCCTCCTGAATCCGGAGAGGGATCTCTCCAATATGTACAAAGATGGATATTGTCTTTGAAGTTTGGGGTGATGATATTAGGCTAGTTATGAAGGTCAAGGGTTTTGTTTGGTTTTCTCGGATGGTTGAACATAGATGTTGTCTGAGGCAGAAAGATCTATATGCAAATAGGTTCAAAGGTGAGAAGTTGCAAGAAGACATAATAAGCTTTGATTCTAAAGAAAGATGAGGGCAAGTTTTCAATCCATTGGGCTATGGAGTCATAAGAGAATTTAATTGAAACATTCAGGTTCAAGAGTAATCTATGGGGCAAGTTATATAGGCCTAAGGATCTCTTTAAGTTTTGATTTATGAAATGGGGTGATACAAAAAGAAAGGGAATTAACAGATGCAGAACAAAGAGCAGCCCAGGATCTGGTAAGTACTTTGAAACTAGCCAGTTTCGACCTCAGCACTTAAGAAAGACAGAAGCAACCAAAGATCAGTAAGTACTTTGAAACTATCCAGCCTTTGATACACTTCTAATAGAACACAGATTAAAAACAAAGGGAAACTTGAAGGCAACCTTTGGAGCAGAAAGCTAGTGGGCTGGGACTCACCCTGATCCTCTCCTAGTTCTTCTTTACTTAGTTACTTCCAAGACAATCACCAAGATAACATAGAATGGCCCAAGATCTAATAAGTACTTTGAAACTAGTCAGCTTTTGACACATCCTAAGGGAAACATACAAGTAGTTGAGCAAACAAGAAAGGGACTCAGGGCTAACCTTTGATTTCCTCAATTCATTCCTTACACTACATACATGAAAGTAACATTTAAAAATAGCATTCAGCAGTGACGAAAAGATGAGGGAACGCCAACATCTCTGTGCTTAGACTGAATTAAATCATTTCTAAATAACACAATTAGGAGAAAACATTGGGATAAAGATTTTTCAGCCAGAGAAGGTTACTGATATGCAGCAAGCCCTAACACTGTTTAAACTATTCTTTACAGTGGAAAATGAAACAAATTGAAAACTGAAATAAAATGACAAGTTACAGTGAGAATAACATCACCATCAGCATAGACCAGGATCCCATAAATCCGCTTGTATTGATTGCTTCAAACCGGTTACAATCTTCAGATCCAATGTTTTAATTCACCTCTCCTCACAACCTAACCTATCTGTTACAAGCAGAGCTCCAAGGGCCCATGAAACCACTATTTACAGTCAAGAGTTTTCCACTCAGAAACAACTACAACACTTCAGCAATTACATTGACAACCAACTAATCCAACCCCTCACTCATCTTCTTCTGGAGTATTTATAGAAGGATGAGGAGGTGAGATCTAAAAAAGATCTCAAACACAATTAATGTAGAACTAATGTCTTCCTGGCCTGGGAGGCTCGATGAAGAATTTATACAGGTGTTCCACTGCATTTATGCGCTTATATTTACGAAGTAAGCTCGGAAGGAGCTTTTGTTGACCTTTGAGGCTCTGCGTACTGTTAGGGTTACTCTGCAAACATTCTGTCATTAAATCTGGTGCAGTAATAACTTCTTTGGTTGTTCCGAGGCATAATATCTAATCTTCTTCAATAAATTCATCCTCTGATTGAGCATTCTGAGGCAATAGGTGGCACTGCGGTGGTTGAGGAATCAATTTGCCTCAAAGTATGGCGGTTCAGGCAACGTCTGATGAACACTTTTAGGTTTTGCTTTAATCTATGCTCTGAGCCGGGGATTAGGCTTTTGATAACCGTCTTAGCCGTAATCCCTGCCAATCTATCTATAAAGCTGCTGCTCTGGTTCATTCTGTCTTCAAAATCTGATACTCTTCTCCGCGTCGAGTTTGACGGCATTCTTCAGGCTTTACCGGGACACGTAGCAACCAAGGCTCATGAAACCTTGTTGATATCATTATTCTTCATCCCGCAGTCGATTCTTTGAATTAATCAGAAGGACGGGAGTCGTCACCCTAATTCTTCAGATTTTCATTAAAACGCGACGAAAGAACCTTAAAACCTGCAAAATACAAGAAAAATGAGAAAATCCTGCGTTATATGGATAGACTGCATCGGAGGGCGTGCGAGAAAATGGAGCAATCAGAGCCGTTGATCGTACTGCGATCAACGGTCGGGGGCGCTTTGACGAGTCAGCGGAGAAAAAGTGAACTTGTACCATGGAATCAGGAGAATGAATGAGAGACGTCGATCTGCGGAGATCGACGACGGAGATCGACTTTTGGACGCACCGGGGGAAGATTCAACAGGTGGGGAAATCCATTAAAAGTCGAGCAGAGAAGGCGACTCGCAATCGTCGGATGGGAAGGCCCGAATCTGATGGTAGTGATTTATCCCGTTGCGGGGTGATGGGGCGACAGATAACGCGCGGGCAAAGTGGAAGGAAAGCGGTTTTGGAAATGAGGTGGAGGACACGCGTCAGCCAGCGTGTGGAATCGCTGGCCGACGGGGAAAAACAGCTTTACGCAGAAAGCGGTGCGGGATGAAACCGGTGGAAACAAGAAAACGCGCGGGAAGGGGGGTCCACCAGGTGGGGGCTCGTTCCACTCCGTCGGATCTGGGGAGCAGATCGACGGCTCTGGTTGATCGCGAAATGTAAACACGTGATTTAAAATTTCCTAGCTGAAACTTTAGAAATGTGGGTTTTTGGTTTTTCAAAGGAAAAAAGTGGCGGAGAGGGGTTATTTTTTGATTAAGCGCCTAAAGGCTTGACCGTTGTTTCCAGTGCTCAAATATGTGGAGAAAGACGAGCAGGGGCTTAGCCCAAGGGGGCTGAAGAGCCAGCGTATAGAAAATAGGCCTTTTTATATGTTTTTCAATGATTTTTGAAGAAGAAAAAGGCTCCGATAGGCTAAAAAAAAAAATAGGTTTTCAACCTTAGGAAATGAGATTATTGAAGGGGTAAGGGATATAACGGGGTTTGGTGGGGTTTTTATGGATGAGAGGAAACTGAAGAAATGAAGGAAAGATGGAAGAAGGGGAGAGGATAAAGGAGGAGGATGCAGCAATACTTGACTAGGATTTTCATGGAATATCAGAGGCAGAGAGGAGGAAAAGTATGTAGAATCAACCAGTAGTTTATGATCTTACCAACAGACTTCAAGTACCAACAATTTTAGGCCTGAATTTGTTTCTTGAAGGCTGCAAAGAAAATTTAGCCACCAGCTGATATAATTGAAAAATATAGGTGGCTAACACATCAGATACAACTATCTTTCTTCCTCTAACCATGGAGTATCCTTCCTGCAAGTTCTGTAAAAATTCGGTGGCCACTGCTTCATGGGGTTGTTGCATCCACGTGA